>JASDDO010000022.1:390552287-392952287 GCA_030015575.1 Agapanthus africanus
CTTCTTGCTATTGCTGTCTTCCATGATTATGAAATCTGGCAGATGGACGTCAAGACGGCTTTTCTGAATGGAAATTTAGAAGAGTGCGTCTATATGGATCAGCCAGAGGGTTTCAATCAGAGTAGGAGCAGCGGGAAAGTATACAAGTTGCTTAAGTCCATTTATGGAGTAAAGCAGGCATCGCGGAGTTGGAACATCTGTTTTGATGAAACGTTCAAAGAGTATGACTTTATCAAAATCCAGATGAACCATGCATATATAGTAAAGTTGTAGCAAGAACAGTCGTATTCCTCGTCTTGTACGTAGATGACATTCTATTGATAGGAAATGACATTCCTATGCTACAATCTGTCAAAGGATTCTTGTCACACAGGTTCTCCATGAAAGACCTGGGTGATGCCTCTTACATTCTGGGATCCGGATCTATCGTGATAGATCCAAGAGAATGTTAGGACTTTCACAGTCCTGGTATATCGACACTGTACTGAAAAGATTCAGTATGGAAGATTCTAAGCGCGGTAATCTACCGGCTTGTCATGGAATCACCCTATCCAAAGAGATGTCTCCCAAGACTGATTTGGAAAGGGAACGCATGTCTATTATACCCTACGCTTCTGCGGTAGGCTCTATAATGTATGCGATGTTGTGCACCAGACCAGATGTAGCTTACGCACTGAGCGTGGTAAGCCGGTATCAGTCAGACCCAGGGAGAAGCACTGGATAGCAGTAAAGAACATTCTCAAGTACCTGAGGAGGACTAAGGAGATGTTCTTGGTTTACGTCGGAAAAGACCTCAGGATGGAGGCCTATGCTGATTCCGGCTTCCAGAGTGATAAGGACGATTCCAAGTCCTTGTCAAGTTATGTCTTTACCCTCAATGGAGGGGCGGTGTGCTGGAAGAGTTCCAAGCAGGACACCGTTGCTGACTCGACGATGGAAGCGGAGTATATTGCTGCTTGCGATGCCGCAAAAGAAGCGGTCTGGATGAAGAAGTTCCTAACAGAACTTCAGGTGGTTCCTACCATTGTTGATCCAATACCTCTGTATTGCGACAACAATGGAGCTATAGCTTTAGCGAAGGAACCAAGGTCCCATCAGAAGTCCAGACACATCTTAAGACGGTATCACCTGATCAGGAAGATCATTGATCGTCGGGAGATCGAGGTTCGGAGAGTTGCTACAGAAGAGAACATTGCCGATCCATTCATAAAGGCCCTACCTCAGATTCAGTTCGAGAGGCTACTCGAGATCATCGGTCTTCGATATGCCAGTACATGCCCTAGTGCAAGTGGGAGATTGTTAGTGTATATGCCCTAGGGGCCATTATTGTATCATACTAGTTTGTATATTACTTAATGGAAGCTTGGGATATTCACATGTATATAACAGTCTTGCTAAACATGGTAGTATGCTACTTGGTTTTTCTTTCTTAATATGTGTGTATACGTATTGATAGAGCTATTAGGATCTTGCTTGACTACCAGCGTTGTGATGGCAAGTCATACTAGTGGGGGCTGGGTAGTCTACAAGCATATCCTTATTCAGGTCCCTAGTCGTAGGATTATCGAGACAGGCATCGATACTCCAGAGTAGACTAGTGTGTACGATTCTCATCCCAGTTGGGGAGAGGGTCTGTCCCACAGCCGTTAGTACAGTCGTACTGGAGATAGTATGCAGGTGCTCGTTAGGTTACGGATACACCGGACAGGACTCACAGGGAACTGTTGGTTGGATTTATACCAGTCATCAGTTAACAGTTCCCAGGTGACATGAGTACAGCATAGTCCGCAGACTTGACACTTCTACTTCGCCTCGAGTGTGTCCCACTGTTCTTAGATTGCTACCCTACCACGGCTCAAAGGAGTCGTGCAAACAGTTAGCAGTTGGGTGCAGTC
Source organism: Agapanthus africanus (assembly GCA_030015575.1). Classification (NCBI taxonomy): domain Eukaryota; kingdom Viridiplantae; phylum Streptophyta; class Magnoliopsida; order Asparagales; family Amaryllidaceae; genus Agapanthus; species Agapanthus africanus. The sequence goes on from JASDDO010000022.1 coordinate 390,554,183, forward strand.
CCGAGCACTTAGAGGCAGTGGCGGTTAGACAGGATTCGTCTCTCCCGGTATTGGGAGTTGATATCGCGCAGTGTCAGAGAGCCATTACGCAAAGTCCCTGGCCAGGGCAAGCGAGATTTACTGGTAGGTTCCAGTAGTTTCTCAAGGTTTAATGGGCTACGCTCCGACACGACTTATACCGCTATTAGTGGACTGACGCTTGCCGCCCCCAAGGCTGGATATGCGATAGTCTTAGACGAACAGACCGGACTGTACGGAGATTGTCACATCAGACTCAGTAGGAGTTCGGATGGGTTTCCTCATCGGCCTTCTTATCGACATCTACCTGGGGACCGTTACGTACAGCTAGTGCAGCTTGCGGTCTGTGGTTAAACCCACTGCCAGCGTAGTAGTCGAGTCTCTAGAGTCCCCACACAGAGTGTTTCCCTACTCTAGGCGAAACGATATAGAGGTCGTATGGTTTTACGATAAGGGTTCGGACGCATATGTGTGTTTACGCACGTACGACATCCGGACAGTTTTTACTAGCCGGCTTGGTTAAAGCCAGTTTCTAGTATCGATTATTGGATTTATACAGTCTAAAGTTTTTCCGTGTTTTCACGGATAGGAGGGCATTCTCGTATTTACGCGAGAAGCTTCTAGAAGATGGTGACTTGGGGGTTAAGGTGGCATATGCATTAAATGAGATTAGTGAGTCATTTGAGTGATTCATCCATGTCATTAATACATCATAAATGCTTAATGACTCATGGAGATGAATCACCCTCTTGTATTTATGAAGCATGATTATTAATCCTCTATTTTCTTTTATTGGATAAATGATAATGCTTGATATATATTATGATAAATCATTATCTCATCTCATTCTCTTGCTCACTTTCTCTCTCCTCAAGCTCTCTCTTCAAACCCTAATCCTTTCCTCTCATGTGTTGAGACCAAGGATTACAGTAGACTACTTAATCCTTAACCATTCTCTATATCACCTAAGTTACTTAGATTAGCGATTTAAGAACCAAGTTACCTCAAGTTAGAGGTGAAGCTTGTAGTAAAGCTCTCGGGTGGATCTTCTACTACATTGAGAAGGCCAGAGAGGACGTGGAGAACGACTAGACGAAGGACACGGTTCTTTAGGTATAATCACTTATCATAGTAGTTAACTCTTCTATGGTTTCTTGTTAGTTTTAGTTTAGCAAAGATTCTCGGTTAGTCGATGTTTACGCCTAAAACAAGATCGTTTTTCATTATTCCGCCTCCCCGCATGTCGTGGGGTGTTGTACAACGACTTACAATTGCCACCTCACATCCTCCACCTCATTTATAAAACAAATGAATTTCCATAATGAAAAATCATATAAATGAGGTGGCATCTTATAGAAGCTATTTCGTATAATATACGGAATACTTCCCGGTACATGTATCGAAATACATATACGCGTATTCGTACAAAAATACGAATAGCCAAGAGAGAAAATAAATAGCGAACAATAATACTAGAATACATATATATATACATATGTAAATTATTAAATCAAAACCTGATTTAGTAATCCGGCTTAATCCTAAGCGCTATTATTATCACCGTCCGATTAAAGCCTGCGCAGCATGTGCATATTTTTAATCGGACACCTGTATGTACCAACATACGTGATCTACACCATATCGCCTGGACCGTGAAAACCCTCTTTATGGGACTCTAAAGACTCGACAATACGCTGGAAGTGGGTTTAACCACAAGCACGTCAGCGGCACTAGCTGTACATAACGGCTACCCAGGTATTGAGCGAAAGGGAGGCCGACGGGCAAAACTCATCCTGAACCCCTACTGAGCCTGACAGTGACAATATCCGTACAGTCCGGTCTGTTCGTCTAAGAGTATTGCATATCGAGTTTAGAGGGGTGGATAAAGTCAGACCCCTAACAACGCGATATTTAGTGTCGGCATGATACCCATCACCACCTGAGAAACTATCGATCCGGGATCAATAATTCTCGCTCACCATGGCCATGGATTTCTCGTGATGGCCACCCGTGCACAACGCGACATCAACCCCCAATACCGGGAGAGACGAATCCCCGACGATCTGATCACTGCCTCCATTTTGCTCGGGACTATACCCAACTAAAACCTGTTTACACGACTCCTTTGAGCCGTGCTAGGGTAGTAATCAAAGCACAGTGGGAACTCACATGAGATAAATGACGATCTCAGGTCGACAGACTAACCTGTACACATGCCACCTAGGAACTGCTATCTGACAATAGGTAAAATACCAACTAGAAGGTTCCCGGCGAGTCCGTCCAGTGTACTCATAACCCAATGAGCACCTGCATACTATCTTAGGTGAACAAACTAACACCAATAGCTTGTGAGATCTGGCCACCGCCCCTCGTCGGGGTCTCGATCAGTATACACTAGTCTACACTGGAGTATCGATGCCCGGTGTCGATACTCCTACGACTAGGGACATTTAAGGATGTGCTTATAGCCCCCAGCTCCTATATATATGATCGCAATCATAATGCTGGCAGTCAAGAAAGAATCCTATGGGCTCTATCAACATGTACATGATGATAAAAACAAACCAGATAGCATACTATCATCTCAAGTAAGACTGTTTTATCGGTATAGGTTCTCACTCAATCATCATAATCACAAGTCCGTGACTATGATAATTGCCTTGAGGGAACTATAGCCAACAATCTCCCACTTCCACTTAAGGCCAATTATTGCGATGTCGCATACTCACAGCCCGTGTGGTACCGAACACCCAACTTCTCTACTAATCATTTTCGCAAAGCCCATTTGCGAAAATGATTGCGTTCGAGAAATAAACTCAGTGAGTGGATCGGCTCCAATGTTTCTTTCTGTATCTCTCTATATCTCAACCTCGTGGAGAAAACTATCTCCCAAAATGAGCAATACTTGTCTTAGAATTTGTCTGGTTGTCTGATGCGACCCAGTTCATAAATGAACTCCAAATCCAGCAAACTTCTTAGACTGTATCATCCACTGAATTTAATCAGTATCCTGCGCCATGCCATTCCTCAGTATCCGCTTGGACCACCTGTCCAACATACTGTCCCTAAAACGAAGGAAAACTATAACTCTGACAGTCACTCTGTCATCCAGGTCACCTTGGAAGCCTAAAATGAAAATCGTCTCCCGAAGGAGGCTGCCGTAATCATTTCCCAAGAACATCCATTTATGTTCAATAACTGCTTCCCAATATTTCTCCAGGATTGGATTAATTTATGTTTATTGCAGCTAGTACAAAAAAAACATCTGGTGTGGTACTTGACATTTCATGACTAACTCAATTGTCAAGCAAATGATATGTTAATCATGTAGATCCCTCTCACCATTAGTCTGTAAGACACCTTTAGAAAGGTTGACTCCATCACCTGCAGGTACACCACCATGCCAGGAGTCATCCATTTAATGTCAAAGTACCCGATTACGACACTTCTCAAATCTAGATCTAAAACCATAGATCTAGTAACCAGAAAACTTGATATTATTTCTATATCCTATGTGGAGAAACAACTGTGTGACAACCAAAGTATAACAGATCGTAGTATAGGAATATCTCTTCTTATCAAGTGCATGTCATCCGAAATACCTGGACATCACTCTCTACTACTTTCTTACCGGATCCATCTCCTATTCTGATGAGGTCAAGACTTATGACCGTCACATCAAAAATAGATGATCTATTTCCGCTATACTTGCTTTAGTCTATAAATAGACACAAGCTAGTTGCCCACTATGCTTCCGCTGCTCCCACTGACCACAACAACCTTCCGGTAGAGTGTCACGACCAGAAATAGCACGTGACTGGCCCTTGAATCATATGAAGTCTATAGAACCTCATCTAATTCAAGTAAGCCAAAAGCCAAGAAATCTAAAACCATTTTAAATAGTAAATGAAGGAAAACTAGTTTTAAAGAAGTGAAGAAAATATGTTTTAAAATCAAGGTTTTTAAATAAATAAGCCGAATATGCATTTCTAAAATCCTCAAGTCTTTTCTAAAAATTTCGGCAGAGTTTCCTTTGTAAATACTGGCCCCAAACGGGGTACAACAAGAATAATATATGCATAATGATAAAAGGCATCCCAAACGGGAGCTAGCTCTTCGTCAATCGACGGTCACAACCACGCAAGCAATATAATAAACAACGATGAAAAGCGAAGATCAAAACTCAAAAGGAAACTCAACATCATCGTGAAAACCATAATACTACAACGCGTGACTCTAAGGTCGAAATAATAATACACGACTAGTTTTCTAAGTCAGAATAAATATACAAGTTTGGTTGATGGAATTACTAGATACAACTGATTAAAATAAATACAAGGGTGGTCACGATAAATGTGAACCCACTAACCAAAGCAATCACCCAGAAAGGAAGCAGTGTGCCGGAAAAGCCGCAATGAAACTTATACGGCAAAACCTGCAAGAACTGTGGCACAACGGGGGTGAGTTGCCAACTCGTGAATAGAAAATATCATAGAGCATAAATCGTATGTATGACTCATCCTAGGTCAAACGATCAGTAATAATATATCCTCAATATGAATAAGTCTGAAGCATGATAAGGCAGCAAGCTAAACATCTATACATAAGTGTAGTACCAAGTGCTCGTGTCAGTGCCTCAGGTAGCAACCTATCATAAATATGAGGTGTCATCAATGTCTATATGTATGTGGATTTCGTCCACGTGTCACCCAATGACACAAAACATCACGCATGTAAATATCATAAAGCATATGCATGGAGGTATGAGGATGTAATCAACGTGTGTCCCTCGCGACACATCAAAATCATGGAACCTGAGTATCCAGCATCGACACTCGAAAACATCATGAAATCCGTGCCCGGCATCGGCACATAAATCCTCAATATATCGGGCTCCGTCAGTCCGGATCGACCCACATCATCTCTCGACTACGGTCCGGTATCCTCCGGATATCCGCCGAGCCCACAAAACTATCACCGGTAGGTAGTGGTCCCTCTGCCAGGCTCATTGCCTACTGCATGACAGATCCTTTCTCGCCCCGGGGTACCATACCGGGTCCAGCATGTACCCGCAATCGGCCTCATCCAACTCCTCGAATCGGGTTTCACATGTCATACGTCTCAGAACCGAGAAAACGCATGGTGGACGCACTGAAATATCATATCAAGAGAAACCAGGTTTTTAAACAATGCATACTTTCTTTTAAAATGACCACGGTTCTCAAATCCAGAAATCTCATGAAAATGGCATATCTCAATGCGTAAATCATAAAGCATGATGTATGCGACATGTGATAGAAATGTAAGAATATCCGTATATCATGCAACACGGAACAGTAATAAGCACATATCAAGGGAAAACCGTTCTTTAAAATGAATCCAGTTTGAAAATATATTTTGCGGTTCCCAAATCTCCAAAATCAAGCCAAAATCATCTATGTATATGCAAATACATATGTATGCAAGTAAGGGTGTACAATATGTCTGTGCGCCAATATAGACGTACAAGTAGTCATATCCTGATGCAACAATCCTACTGTGTAGTGACATGGAAATTATCGATAATGAAGTGTGTGAGCCGGCAAGTAGGTGTACGTGGGACATACGCATCATCGATAATGGTGTTGGTGTCCTGACAGCATGGGTTTAATATAACAATAAACACACTACCATTCAATGCGATGCGAATAGCAAGAATTTGCAGAAATCGAATAATAAACGCAACAGTGAAGAATCTACCTCAATCAGTATATGTCATACAGTTATGCCATTTGAAATAACACGAATCGTGGTGCTTAGAAAAATAAGGGCTACGGTGTTTTTAGGAAAAGATGCGTCTTTTGAAAATATCCGTAGCATCCCTTAGCCTGTCTTTAAAAATACTCACGATTCGTTGGTTTTGAAAATAGGTATGACTCGGGTCTAGTATAATATCTACAAGTAAACTACAGATCTTACTAACAAGCTAATTGAAGGGTATGGAAACCAGCTAAATCTGAGTCGATATATATATATATATAGTCGTTGATCCCGCCTCAATAGTATCACATACGATACGGTATACAATATGACATCCTCGAGTCAAGAGTGCGGATCAATCATCAATATATAGCTCATACGTAAATCCGTCGTACGGCATCCCCAAATCTGGGTACGGGTCAAATATCACATTTATTTCATCAATTATCTGGTATCCTTATCATCATATCTCATGAATAGGGTACTGATCTAAGTCTAGTACAAACTAATACCTTATATATATATGTGCGTGTATGAAAATACGCGTCCAAAGGCCCGCTAAAATCTTATGTCGTATCTCAAAATACGAACCACGTCATATCACCGATCTCATGGCACCATGCCCAATCTCATCGACTCATCTCCAAATATCATCCACTATCCTCATCATCCAAGTGTAGGCATACGTGTATATATATATGTCGTCCCATACCTATGTGTGTATATATATACGTATCCCCATATATGCACAAGTGTAACAGAATAAGCATGTGTGTGCGTGTGGGTGTAAACCTATTCTAGGGTTCGCAACTAAGAAGCTATACTAGTTCACTTCTAATAACCCTAAACTAATCATTGAACACCTAATCATATCCTAAAAATCCATGTCACACATAAAAGATATCATATATATATATATAGCATACTAAACATCGAACTTGCGGGGGTGCTATACGCCATCTACCCGACTTCCCCCGTAGATATAATCTACTCACCTTGACCTTCGCTTGCGGATGTCGAGGTCACCACGCGCTTTCTTGTCGTCTCAAAGTCTTCGCGAGGGCACCTAGACATCATAGCGTATCGTATCGCATTAAAAACCAAGTCGAAACCAAAACGACACGCGGAACTCGCATAGGTCAAAACCTATGGTTTGCCCTCGCAAAACAACCTGATATCACTCGATATAGACGTACAAACGTCACGTGATGGAGATAAAGCACAAATACAAAAATCCAGAATTTAAAATACGGAAAACCATTGCTCGAATCAAAGAAACAACTAGAGAATGTGGTCCCAGATTTTGACTCAGGCCAAAACAAGGCAAGCAAACAACACTGGTGTGCTATATAGGGTACATATGAGCTACTGGAACAACCTGGACACATCCCACCACCAAGTGGCCGGCCACTCCCTTGCCAAAACAGGCCTCCTCGGTTTTCCTGGGGATTTGGGGTGTCGTCTTCACAGGGTGGTCTCATGGTGGTCTATCTAGGTCTCTGAAGTTGTTTATTTATCTCGTAAATGTTCCAATTCATTCCAGATTCACCTACACGCTCCAATTCCTCGCGAACCGACATGAAAGTTCTGAAATTCCGTATTTTGGATTTCAGTTGAGCTTGGTCTGGATTTCTATCACTATAGGGGGTCTAAGGTCCTCAATAAGGCTCAAGTTCACCAACACAACTCAAATAAAACCCTAACCCTCTCTAGAACTTTCCATAGTGCACAAAACTACCCGAAATCGATTTTAAACTTGAAATGAGGCTTAAGAAAATGAAATAATACACTAATTGTGAAGGGATTACCTCATTTGACACTCATGAATCCTCCACAGCGCTAAAATGCGAACTTTCTTGGTCCAATGTGTAGCTAGAGGGCTTGTGCACAAGTTTTGTGAAGTGAGGATGGACTTTTGATGGATTTTTAGTGATGAAGTAGGGGTTTTGAAGATGAGGGAGGAAAGGTGCTGCCATGGGCTGAAGAGAGAGAGGATAGGGATGAAAATGGTGAATGAAACAAAGCCAAGACAAAGGTTTGACCCCCCCTTACCTCACTCTCTCTCACCCATACCTCTCACTATTCTATTCTTTAATACATTTCCTCTCTTTTCTTTTCACTTCTCATTCTTTTAAAATTTGAATAGGAAACCCAAATGAAACTATGGTAGAAAATGCACAAGTGTGAAAAGAGACTTTGTGCATGCTATGTGCACAAAACACGCTTAATCCGCGATTAGCGATTTTTAATCGCGATTAGCACTAAATTAGTGTATAATCAATCATAAAAACTTAAAATTTGCATAATTCACCTAAAACACCCTCTTTTAGTAATTTCCATAATTTTCCAATTTTTTCCCCAATTTATCGGTATTTAATTATACCGCCTATTAAAATATTCGATATAATATTATTTAATTATAAAAATTCCCTAAAATAATTATTTTTTTGAAATGTTACAATCTTCCCCCCTTAAGTAAATTCGGTCCCCGAATTTAAATTTAAACCCCACAATACTAAAACATTTCAGTAAAAAGTCAAATTTCCGGGGCTCCGAAATCTTCAATAGATAAAACGCATCATAGCGCAATGCATGCGCATGAACAATAAGCAGATAACTCAAAATCAAAACTCCGTCGAGCATCCCGCAATCATCGGAGTCATGGTGAAGACACAAATGTCTAATCCAATACGAATCCCAATACGATATAAATCAGAACTATACATGTAAACATCTTGAAGGAAATGCATGCCAAACCTTTCAAGTTGCTGTGCGATGCGCGTATCGTGGCATAGTGGCGGGCGTTTATTGCAAGAAAATAACTATACATATACTTATCCTTTGTTTAATATGTACGTCCCTCCGTTTTTGAAATAATTTAGAAGGGTTCCCTTGCTTTAAACGTTTCGTGTCATATCAGACACGTAGGTAAATACTGAGACTATAGCTCCCTTTTTGGAAATCCCTTCAATAACTATCAATGCATGCAAAATATATCCAAGTACTGTCCTCTGACTAGTCCTGCTCAGTTTGCAAACAAATAGTAAATATCATAAAAACGTACTGCTCCATAAGAAATCAATCTCAAAATGTGCATATGAATGCTATGTGCGTCTGGTGCGCATGGAAATCAAAATCCATATATGTGCCATATATGTGCACAGAAACAACATCTGAGTGCATCGAGTGTGCACGAAACATCTGTCAAAGGCAACGGGTGTGCCTAACAGCAAACTCAGGTGCATCTGATATGCACGAAAAATCTCGATTTAGTGCATCTGGTGTGCACCAAAATCGCATCTCATAACAAGCGCCCAACATGCGCGAAGGTCCAAAATCAGGTGCATCCATCATGCATGAATAAAATCTAAATCATGTGTATCCAACATGCACAAATTCACAAAATCCAATATCAAGCGCTGAACATGCGTAAAATTCAACCTAAGCGCGCCAAATATGTGCAAAAATCCAAATCAAATGCACAGAGTGCACGAAATCAACAGCAATATCATAATCGAAATCAACGGTATACAATAAACCTCAATCCAAATCAGGTATACCGTGGTATATAATCTCACAACCATGTGCCTCAGCGTGCACAAATCAAATCAAAGCACTAGAAGTGCATGAAAACTATGCCGAAAGAATAAGGAAAATCACATACATAACATAGGCATGAAATCAAAATCAACATATCGAATGACATCAAACCGAAGTCAGGTGCAACCGTGGTTCAAAAAATAAATATCATGAATCTCAGTCATCAAGACTAAATCATGCGAATAGATCGCCCAAAATACCGAAATCCGAGGTGACGGATACGTGATAATCGAATCACCAAATCACAAATCATAAATACCGTCGTCGATATTTCCTCCTTCAAAGTCGAGAAGGTGTTGGCGCATCCAATGCTAGCAGAGCAAGGTATCTACTTGCCTCCTGTTCATGACCTGTCGTCTGGTGCTTTTAGGCTCCCGTCTCTCACTGTGCATTGCTAGTTATATAGCTCCTCGGCTCAACGGCCCAATATGGAGTGACGACAGAACAGTCCCGCTCTGGCACATCTTCTACATATCTCTGGACAACCATCTCGTCGACGATGCCGAACTCTGGCCTGATGGGTGTGCGCAATTTGACCGCTCCTGGGTCCAAGTCTTCTCGTATAGTATTCCAGAAAGGTCCTGTCGAGGTCTCTTTCAAATCTCGTTTCTGCCGAATTTCCCGGAAGTCATCGTCCTTTACTAAATCTATTTCTTGTTCCGGAACGGCTGCATACTCATCGTGATTCCTTCTGGAAGATATATCCATAATCAACGCCTCTGCATGCGTATCGCATCTCTGATGTCAACGGAGGGGAACGTCATCTCATCAAGATCTCGTACGAACCTCTTACTCCACCTTTCTCTGCTGTCGACTGCTTCAGACTCGTCTCATCGTTGCTGCATGGACTGTGCTCCAACGGCTATACTCGTATCTGGAGTCCCCCAAGCAATGCATCCCATCATATGATATCAGAAAGATGTCGAACCTTTCGATCGATTCGCCAAAACCTCATAATACCCCAAGAGCTCAACATCTTGGGTACAGTCTAATAATATCGAGTACATACCACAGCATCGGTGGACCAGCCGTAGAAGGGAAAACACAAGCCTCACTAATGGCACCGCGGAATTGCCGCAAACCCTAAGGTTCAAAGGCTTTCACACGGTCATTATGTCGAGTTAGGGTTTCATTCTTCTAGAGGGTCCATAGAATCGCTTGCATGTCTTTCCGAATAATTTAAACTTGGAAAATAGGCTCCTGACATTCGATCGTCTCCATCGACTTTCAACGTACTTCCGTGAAGTCGTCTCTAGCTGGAATCAATCTATCTGATGACCTCGCATCGGGGTAAGCGAACGAACCCCATGTTCTAGTCATTCATCCTTGGGCGACTAGCGACCTTCTATCATATCTCTTAGTACAAGTCGTACTGCAATAGCTCCAACATCTGGGGCAATATCTCGTCATTCGCAGCAACATCTGGCTCATTCATCTGCACGCTGAACAGTGCCTCAATCATCATGAATAAAAGATACTTCAATGGTCATCATATTCTGGCTGGCCTCTAGCAGTAGCCTGATCCTCTGGTGCTGATCTGCACGTCCGAGAAATCTCGTAAAAGCCATACATCAAACGCTCATGGCGTGAAAACACAATAAAACGACGCCTCTATATGCAATCGTATGTCCCTGGAATCACGCCCTGGTCAGTCCTTGTTCGTGACGAGCTCGTGCTGACCGCAACTCTAGCCGCAGCTCTCTCTGCCCGTGTAATCGTGGCAGCAAAATCATAACCAACATCGATGAGGATAGATCATAGGAATGAATATAATACTGTGCAAGGAAATGCACATCTTAAGGCTCCTTAAGTGGAGTAGCGTATCGTAAATATGCCGCGGAACATACGTACGGTACGTCACTTTACTTAAGTCACCTACTCCATCAACCAAGGTCAACCTATGCGACGAAAGTTCGGGTCTAATACCCCCTCGACTAAGTCTAAGCTTCGTAAGGTCAAGCCTAAGTTCCGTATATATACAAACGCTCTAGGCTCCGCATAGTCAAACTTAGACTCGAACCAAGGTTAACCTAGTGCTTTGATACCAACTTTGTCACGACCCGAAATAGCACGTGACTGGCCCTTGAATCATATGAAGTCTATAGAACCTCATCTAATTCAAGTAAGACAAAAGCCCAGAAATCTAAAACCATTTTAAATAGTAAATGAAGGAAAACTAGTTTTAAAGAAGTGAAGAAAACATGTTTTTAAATCAAGGTTTTTAAATAAGTAAGCCGAATATGCATTTTTAAAATCCTCGAGTCTTTTCTGAAAATTTCGGCTGAGTTTCCTTTGTAAATACTGGCCCCAAACGGGGTACAACAAGAATAATATATGCATAATAATAAAAAGCATCCCCAAGCGGGAGCTTGCTCTTCGCCAATCAATGGTCACAACCACGCAAGCAATATAATAAACAACGCTGAAAGGCGAAGATCAAAACTCAAACTGAAACTCAACATCATCATGATAACCATAATACTACAACGCGCGACTCTAAGGACGAAATAATAATACACAACTGGTTTTCTAAGTCTGAATAAATATACAAGTTTGGTTGATGGAATTACTAGATACAACTGATTAAAATAAATACAAGGATGGTCACGATACGAGTGAACCCACCTACCAAAGCAATCACCCAGAAAGGAAGCAGTGTGCCGGAAAAGCCGCAATGAAACCTATACGGCAAAACTTGCAAGAACTGTGGTACAACGGGGGTGAGTTTCCAACTCGTGAATAGAAAACATCATAGAGCAGAAATCGTATGTATGACTCATTCTAGGTCAAACGATCAGTAATAATATATCCTTAATATGAATAAGTCTGAAGCATGAAAAGGTAGAAGGGTAAACATCTATACATATGTGTAGTACCAAGTGCTCGTGTCAGTGCCTCAGGTAGCAACCTATCATAAATATGAGGAATCATCAATGTCTATATTTATGTGGATCTCGTCCACGTGTCACCCAATGACACAAAACATCACGCATGTAAATATCATAAAGCATATCCATGGAGGTATGAGGATGTAAATCAACGTGTGTCCCTCGCTACACATCAAAATCATGGAACCTGAGTGTCCAGCATAGACACTCGAAAACATCATGAAATCCGTGCCCAGCATCGGCACGTAAATCCTCATATATCGGGCTCCGTCAGTCCGTATCGACCTACATCATCTCTCGACTCTGGTCGGTATCCTCCGGATATCCACCGAGCCCACATACTATCACCGGTAGGTAGTGGTCCCTCTGCCAGGCTCATCGCCTACTGCACGATAGATCCGTTCTCGTCCGGGGGTACCATACCGGGTCCACCATGTACCCGCAATCGGCCTCATCCAACTCCTCGAATCGGGTTTCACATGTCATAAGTCTCAGAACCGAGAAAACGCATGGTGGACGCACTGAAATATCATATCAAGAGAAACCGGGTTTTTAAACATTGCATACTTTCTTTTTAAAATGACCACGGTTCTCAAATCCAGAAATCTTATGAAAACGGTCTATCTCAATGCGTAAATCATAAAGCATGATGTATCCGACATGTGATAGAAATGTAAGCATATCCGTATATCATGTAACACGGAATAGTAATAAGAACATATCAAGGGAATACCGCTCTTTAAAAGGAATCCAGTTTGAAAATATATTTTGCGGTTCCCAAATCTCCAAAATCAAGCAAGAATCATCTATGTATGTGCAAATACAAATGTATCCAAGTAAGGGTGTACAATATGTCTGTGCGCCAATATAGACGTACAAGTAGTCATATCCTGATGCAACAATCCCACTGTGTAGTGACATGGCAATTATCGATGATGAAGTGTGTGAGCCGGCAAGTAGGTGTCCGTGGGACATACGCATCATCGATAATGGTGCTGGTGTCCTGACAGCATAGGTTTAATATAACAATAAACACACTACACATGCAATGCGATGCGAATAGCAAGAATATGCAGAAATCGAATAATAAACGGAGCAGTGAAGAATCTACCTCAATCAGTATATGTCATACAGTTATGCCATTTGAAATAACACGAATCGTGGTGTTTAGAAAAATAAGGGCTGCGGTGTTTTTAGGAAAAGATGCGTCTTTTGAAAATATCTGTAGCATCCCTTGGCTTGTCTTTAAAAATACTCACGATTCGTTGGTTTTGAAAATAGGTATGACTCGGGTCTAGTCTAACATCTACAAGTAAACTACAGATCTAACTATCAAGCTAATCGAAGGGTATGGAAACCACCTAAATCCGAGTCGATATATATATATATATATATATATATATATATATATTTATATAATAGTCGGTGATCCCGCCTTAATAGTATCACATACGATATGGTATATAATATGACATCCTCGAGTCAAGAGTGCGAATCAATCATCAATATATAGCTCGTACGTAAATCCATTGTACGGCATCCCCAAATCTGGGTACGGGTCAAATATCACATTTATTTCATCAATTATCTGGTATCCTTATCATCATATCTCATGAACAGGGGTACTGATCTAAATCTAGTACAAACTGATACCATATATATATATGTGTGTGTGTGTGTGTGTCTGTGTGCGCGCGCGTGTATGAAAACACACGTCCAAAGGCCTGCTAAAATCTTATGTCGTATTTCAAAATACGAACCACGTCATATCACCGATCTCATGGCACCATGCCCAATCTCATCGACTCGTCTCCAAATATCATCCACTATCCTCATCATCCAAGTGTAGGCATACGTGTATATATATACGTCGTCCCATACCTATGTGTGTATATAAATACGTATCCCCATATACGCATAAGTGTAATAGAATAAGCATGTGTGTGCGTGTGGGTGTAAACCTATTCTAGGGTTCGCAACTAAGAAGCTATACTAGTTCACTTCTAATAACCCTAAACTAACCATTGAACACCTAATCATATCCTAAAAATCCATGTCACACATAAAAGATATCATATATATATAGCATACTAAACATCGAACTTGCGGGGGTGCTATACGCCATCCACCCGACTTCCCCCGTAGATATAATCTACTCACCTTGACCTTCGCTTGCCGATGTTGACGTTGCCACGCGCTTGCTTGTCGTCTCGAAGTCTTCTCGAGGGTACCTAGACATCATAGCATATCGTATCGCATTAAAAACCAAGTCGAAACCAAAACGACACGCGGAACTCGCATAGGTCAAAAGCTATGGTTTGCCCTCGCAAAACAACCTGATATCACTCGATATAGACGTACAAACGTCACGTGATCGAGATAAATCACAAATACAAAAATCCAGAATTTAAAATATGGAAAACCATTGCTCGAATAAAAGAAGCAACTATAGAAAGTGGTCCCAGATTTTGACTCAGGCCAAAACAAGGAAAGCAAACAACACTGGGGTGCTGTATATGGTACATTTGAGCTACTAGAACAACCTGGACACATCCCACCACCAAGTGGCCGGCCACTCCCTTGCTAAAACCGGCCTCCTAGGTTTTCCTGGGGATTTGGGGTGTCGTCTTCACAGGGTGGTCTCGTGGTGGTCTATCTAGGTCTCTGAAGTTTTTTATTTATCTCGTAAATGTTCCAGTTCATTCCAGATTCACCTGCACGCTCCAATTCCTCGCAAACCGACATGAAAGTTCTGAAATTCCATATTTTGGATTTCAGTTGAGCTTGGTCTGGATTTCTATCACTATAGGGGGTCTAAGGTCCTCAATAAGGCTCAAGTTCACCAACAAAACTCAAATAAAACCCTAACCCTCTCTAGAACTTTCCATAGTGCACAAAACTACCCGAAATCGATTTTAAACTTGAAATGAGGCTTAAGCAAATGAAATACTATACTAATTGTGATGGGATTACCTTATTTGACACTTATGAATCCTCCACAGCACCAAAATGCGAACTTTCTTAGTCCAATGTGTAGCTAGAGGGCTTGTGCACAAGTTTTGTGAAGCGATGATGGACTTTTGATGGATTTTTAGTGATGAAGTGGGGGTTCTGAAGAGGAGGGCGGTCGGTTTGCAGATTGATCCAACGTAGTCGAGGTGCTGCCATGGGCTGAAGAGAGAGAGGATAGGTATGAAAATGGTGAATGAAACAAAGCCAAGACAAAGGTTTGACCCCCACTCACCTCACTCTCTCTCACCCATACCTCTCACTATTCTATTCTTTAATACATTTCCTCTCTTTTCTTTTCTATTTTCTTTTCTTTTCTTTTCTCATTCTTTTAAAATTTGAATAGGAAACCCAAATGAAACCATGGTAGAAAATGCACAAGTGTGAAAAAGACTTTGTGCATGTTATGTGCACAAAACACGCTTAATCCGCGATTAGCTATTTTTAATCGCGATTAGCACTAAATTAGAGTATAATCAATCATAAAAACATAAAATTTGCATAATTCACATAAAGCACCCTCTTTTAGTAATTTCCATAATTTTCCAATTTTCCCCAATTTATCGGTATTTAATTATACCGCCTATTAAAATATTCGATACAATATTATTTAATTATAAAAATTCCCAAAAATAATATTTTTTTTGAAATGTTACACAGAGTCATATACACGCGCACTTTCAAAGCTAGTTTAGAACGACGCTATACCCATCCTCCTGCCGGGTCTTATAGTCTAGAACAGTAGCAATTGTAAGTCTGGGTAAACAAGAACCTCCCTATCACCGTCTCTGAGAAGACCGAAGTACCTCTCGGGTGCCTGAGGTTACCCACCAAATCTGTTGAGTGGCTAATAGAACATCATATCCAATTGAATCCTTAGGTTCTATTAAATTTTCAGTAATCGTTTGTGGTTCTGGAATCACTTCCAGTTCTACCATACTCCCACTTTCATTTTTTCTGAAATATCCATTTTACTAAAACTGTGGCAAGTCAAGAACAATATAAATATTGATCTTCCTGGCGGTAGAATGTTAACCCTCGTCAAAGCCCTGGATAACCCACAAACAGCCATTACTGAAACGTGCCTCGAGTTTATCAGGATTCTGGTTTTAAGCATCAGCTAGACAACTCCATATACCTTAACATCGTTAAGATATAAATTGATTCTATATAAATCTAATATAGAAACAAAAACACTAATTTAATTGAAACCAGATTCATAATCATGCAGCTGTCACCAGTGCATATCAACCAAATGGAAAAATGTCAATCGGCATTACTCATCTAGGAGTGCATCCATATATGAGTAACCTGAAAGAGAAACTAGTTCTTTAAACCATTACTATCAACGGAATACCAAACACAAGTATCTACATCTTCGACTTCCTAGAAGAATCCTGATACTTCCAACAAATGGTTTTCTACTTTATTCTTACACCAATAACTTCTCAAAATCTGAATCTTGTATTTCAACGAAATACATGTCAAGAATCAGAGAAGTTATGAGTAAACAGAATACAGTGCATGTACCAACCCTTTTGTCCTAATGGACACTGGACAACATACAATACTTTGTATAAGTTCTCTGAGTTCAACAACTCAAACCCTATGCGTCGTAGGTTGAAAAACTGTACTGTGGTTAAGAAAAATTACACCGCTGTTGAATGCACCTTACCTAATCACCAACTGATATAGGTAAATGTCACAAACATAATATCAAAAAGTTATATCTCACTTTATAAAATAAATGTACAGATATATCAGTTTGAAATTGGTGCATAACAACGGATATTCAAAACCAAAAATTTGTCGTCCGGCAAAAACCAGATGATTTCCTCAAATATCACCAATTACAACGATTTCCGATATAATGAGAATATAATCACCCAATTTTCAATTTCTTACTCCCACACACCATCTGTAATAACATACAGATGTGAGAAACTGATCTGGTAAATACATACCCTGGAGTTAGATTCCAATTGGGAAAACAGTTTTCAATTAACATCGCACAGTCAGACTGAAATATGAAAATGCTTCAAAAGGGTTAACTGGTATTCCTAGTAACGCCTCTTCCACTATCCTGATTCACGACAGTAACCATATATATACCTGCTCTCACTCCAATCCCTTTATTATGTCTTTACTTTTTACCTTCTGTACACCTTCTTTAGGCTAATTGGTTTTCTTCTTTCCCTACCCTTCAGCACTAGCCTAAGGCTTGGAAGAAGACTATCCAATAAGCGTAATATTTGTACTCTCCTAATCCTAGGAGCCCTCGCAACCTGAGAGAAGGTAATGGGAAAAGACATCTGAATAATCCTATTCTATTTCTCCTGAACTAGAATCCATCATCGAAAAAGTTCATTCTAGTTCGTATGTAACTATACGATGGATTTATCCAATGGAAGTGGATATCCGTAGTGATACGGAGTGTCCTACAGAAATGCAAAGTGGATGTAGGAGTGGCAGGGGTATACCTGGTTTCGTTGTGAATGATAGCAGTCGTAATTTTCTTTGCCGTTATTCTAATCCCTTAATTTGTCTTTATTTATTACCTTCTGTACACCACACTTAGGATTAATCGGTTTTCTTCCTTCCCCACCTTTCGGCACCTGCCTATGGTCTGGAGGAAGACTATGCAATAAGCCCAATAGGTGTACTCTCTCCTAATCCTAGGAGCCCTCACAACCCGAGAGAAGGTAAAGAGAAAAGACAACCGAATAATCTTATTCATTCTCTCCAGAACCAGAATCCATCCTCGAAAAAGTTCCTTCGAGTTTGTATGTAACTATACGATGGATTTATCCAATGGAAGTGGATGTTCGTAGTGACACGGGGTGTTCCAGAGAAATGCAAAGGTGATATAGAAGTGGCAATGATGTATGCGATACCGTGACATTCCAAAAGCCAAAGTGTTTTAAGAAGGTTCGGTCAACTTGGTTTCATGAGTTTTAGTTAAAGGTCGGGTCATAGTCGCAGCCAGAGAGAGAGAGAAGAAACACTCAGCGTGCACTCTAACCTAGATCAGAATGGTTAATCATTTTATCTAATCTGGATGGCTCCCACTGTTTCCTCGAATTCTCCTCCAAACCCAAAAGGAGAATTAGTCGGAATCACCCGAGGAGTAATCCTACTCATCGGTGGGAATCGGGATCCAACTATCATCGCATAATAACCTTATGGAAGCCACTCAAGTCACCACACTCCAGAAGGTATGCGCAAGCCTGGAAAGTTTCCTGTATATTTGAAACTCCTTATATGATTTTTACCCCAAGCGGTTTATGACCTTGACTTTGGCCAACAAATCATAACCCGCAAGTCAAGTTCTACCCGTCATTGTCCTGATTGATTTAGACCCACCCGCACACACCCTTGACTTTGGCTAACAAAGTAGTACGACTATCCTAAACCAATGCATATCCATGCAACGGACAAGCAACGCACAGCTACCGCACATGATGCCTTGACTTTGGCCAACAAACACCGCACGAATACTATGCGCTACTTATCCGAAATGACGGAGGGCTACGGCTGGTTTTTGGTGATAAACCTTTAACGTAATGAATTTGATATCGTTGAAGGAATCCAATGTTGGATATGTATGCCCTAGAGGCCATTAATGTATAGTACTAGTATGTATAATACATTTTGGAAACTTGGGATATATACACGGGTTCACGACAATCTTGCTCGATACAGTAGTATGCTACTTGGTTTGTATCTATCTTAATATGTGTATATGTTTCATTTAACATATCGCTAAAAATATATTGATAGAGCCCTTAGGATGTTTGCTTGACTACCGGCGTTGTGATGGCGATCACACTAGTGAGGGCTGGATAGTCTATAAGCACATCCTTATTTTGGTCCCTGGTCGTAGGATTATCGAAACAGGGCATCGATACTCCAGAGTAGACTGGTGCATACGCTTCTCGTCCCAGCAGGGGAGATGGTCTGTCCCACAGCCATCAGTACGTCGTACTGGAGATATTTTGTAGGTGCTCGTTAGTTTACGAGTACACTGGACAGGACTCGTCGGGAACTGTTGGTTGGTATTATACCTATGGTCAGTTAACAGTTCCCAGGTGACATGAGAATAGCTTAGTCCGCTGACTTGATACTGTCACTTCGCCTCAAGTGTGTTCCCACTGTTCTTAGATTACTACCCTACCACGGCTCTATTGAGTCATGCAAACAGGTAGTAGTTGGGTGCAGTCCCGAATCACTTGGAGGCAGTGACGGTTAGACAGGATCCGTCTTTCCTGGTATTGGGAGTTGATATCGCGCTGTGTCAAGGAGAGCCATTACACATAGTCGTCCCTGGCCAGGGCAAGCGAGAATTGCTGATAGGTTTTCCAGTAGATTCTCAGGGTGTTTTGGGCTACACTCCGACATGACTTGTACCTCTTGTAGGGTTACTAGGCACTCTAATAAGGTTCTACAAGGCATCAACCATGCCCGTTTAAAATTTTAGCCGTGCCGAATAATCCTAAACAAGATATTTGCTAGATAATTAGGGTTTCACATGCAATTAAATTACATTTACCACTAAGTGAATACGAAATACAACCTTTGTAGATCGGTCCTTCACTTCTAAAGCTCCTTTTTGTAGTCCCTACGCTGCGATCATGGTTCTCCCGGGCTCTTGCATGGCTTCACGAGGCGAAAGAAGCGTCCTTGCTTGAAGTCTTCGAGGCCGAAGATGATCTACGTCGAGGGAATATCAACTCAAGCTACTACTTCACTAACTAGAGAATTAGTGAAGCAAACACCCTATACTAAAGTGCTAGTCTAGTAGAGGATGGAGAAATAGAAAGTGGGTTCTCTTTAGAATTTTATTTCTCACAATCTTTCACTCTCTTTTTAAAACCCTAGCAAGCTTTTTCTTTTTGCTCAAAGAAGAAGAAGATGAACAAAAGAAAAGGATGGGGATAATGATCAAGTCAAGAGAGCTAACCATGGATGAGTGAGTATCATATACTAACTCATGTAGAGACATAACCATGGCTAATCCAAAATGGTTAGGTTAATAAGAATCTAAAGTAAAACAAAGTTAGTGGACTTTATCAAAGCATCCACAAGCTTCCACAAGCTTCATGCTTATGACAAAAGCTCCACTAATTTGTAATTACCTTAAATAATTATAAACCACCATTTAAAATAGAATGGTGTATGTCTTGCACACCCATGCATGATGTATCAACAACCATGATACAAAATGAAAACACATTTTAATATATATCACATATATATTAAAGTTGTGCACATGTGAGAAAAATCCTTAAGTGAACAAATGTTAGTTAATGTAAATTAGTATATCATGTATACAATTATACACTAAATTATTAAATCAACACTTGACTTAATAATCCGGTTATATCTCATATAACCGACTAACATCCAATGTACCGACTTATCGAATCAACACTTGATTCGATAACCCGGCTATATCACATATAACCGACCGATACAAAAAGTCGCGAGAATAGAATACGTTATCACATTCACGCATTATTCTCGGTCCCGCACATATCACATATGCGCTCCTATTTCGTTTTGCCTGAGCCAGTAAAACCTCTATGTAGGACTCTAAAGACTCGTCAATACGCCGGCAGTAGGTGATGATCACATCAAGCACCCACAAGCCGTCAGCGGTACTAGCTGGACGTAACGGCTACACGGGTATTGAGCGATCAGAAGATCAGCAAGCAAGCCCGCTCCAACTCCTGTAAAAATCCTGATAGTGACACTACCGTACAGTCCGGTCTCCTCGTCGGATATGTCGCAAATCAAGTCTAGGGGTGGTAAACGTCAGACCCCAATAACCGATAAGTCATGCCGATGTGAAGGTCATAACGGGCCGAGAAACTACTGGTAACACTTACCAGTAAATCTCTAAATCAGCCCTGGCCAGGGACTTCCCTGTTATGGCTAATCGAGCACAGCGCAACATCATCCCCCAATACCGGGAGAGACGAAACCCCTCCTCTCGCTCATTGCCTCCATGTGACTCAGGACTGTACCAAAAAACCACCGTTTTGCACGCCCTCTTGGACGTGGTAAGGTGGAAATCAAAGCACAGTGGGAATCACACAAGATTCTATGACGGTCTCGGGTCTACAGACTAACCTGCACAAGTGTCACCAGAGAACTGCCATCTGACGTGAGGTGTAATACCATCTGGGAGTTCTCGGCGAGTCTGTCCAGTGTACCCAGTCTCCACTGAGCACCCGTATACCATCTCTGATGTCAAACACCAATGGATATGGGATCATCCATCGCCCATCTCATGGGTCGAGAAGCGTATACGCTAGTCTACTCTGGTATATCGATGCCCTGTCTCGATACACCTGCGACTAGGAACATTAAAGGATGTACTTATGGACTACTCTGTCCCCACTAGTATGATCGGCATCATAGTCCAGGTAGTCAAGTACACATCCTAAGGGCTGTAAGTCCACGTTGCCACCCCCGGTTCTTACGGGGAGGCGGAAACGGCATAAAAATCAAATTTTTAGTGCAAGAAGCAACATGGACTATGCAAGGTCGGGATCGTTACCTAAACTAAAACTAGCAACCTAGCTAAAGAAGTTTAGCTACTCGGATGAAGATGGTTATACCTAGACTTGAACTCCTTCGTCTTCAAACTTTGTAGAGGTTGATGGTTCTCCTTTGTCGCCTTCTCCCGTCGAAGATGGATCCACCTCGAAGGCTCGACCTTTGGGCTCTTTCTCGTACTTGGAGTGAACTAGAATCGCCGGCTTGCTAGACCCTTGATCCTAGAGTGAGTAGAGAGTATTTAGGGTTTGCTTTTGTTTTTCAAGAGAAGGATTCTCAACTCATGAGAAGGTTTCTCTTGACTAGAGGAAGAAGAAGATGAAGTGAAGAGAGAGAGTGAGAATGATAAAGTGAGCTCTTTCTTTTCCTTTTGCAACCATAACAAAAGAAAAAGAAAAATCAAATAATAACAATAATCAAAATGAAAAAGGTTTGATGGTTAGTTTAGAATGACTAATATCATTACATGCATTAAATGAATAAAGCAAGAATGAAAAAGCATCTTGCATTTGTAATGATGGTAGTCAAATGTTCAACCATGGTCAACAAGTCAACCATGGTCAACAAGTCAACAAAAACTAACCATGACACAATTTCATTTTATTATATATTATTAAATGATATAATACAAATCCATTAGGGTTTGGAAAAAGACGACTGTCAACTGTGCATACGCACCCGTTCCGAAACCCTAATGGAAATCATCTTCCTCCTCCTCAAAAACTGTGCATACACACCTGCATTCTTATTCCGAGGAACATGAATACTGAGAGATAAAAGCAACCCCAAATGCTATACCAGTATCCGGCTCAAACCAGAGCCCGCTGGTAATATCTGTCCGGACCCCAAACGTGCACAAGTGCGCGGA
This sequence comes from Agapanthus africanus, assembly GCA_030015575.1. NCBI lineage: Eukaryota > Viridiplantae > Streptophyta > Magnoliopsida > Asparagales > Amaryllidaceae > Agapanthus > Agapanthus africanus. Next base: position 390,576,866 of record JASDDO010000022.1, read on the forward strand.
TGAGAACGAACCCTGTCGCAAAACCATGCGACCTCTACTCTGTTTTGCCCATAGGCGAATACCCTCTGTGTGGGACTCTAAAGACTCGACACTACGCTGGCAGTGGGTTTAACCACAGACCGCAAGCGGCACTAGCTGTGCGTAACGGTCCCCAGGTAGATGTCGACAAGAAGGCTGACGAGGTGAAACCCCATCGGTACTCCTACTGAGTCTGAATGTGACAGTCTCCGTACAGTCCGGTCTGTTCGTCTGATACATCGCATGGCGGGCCTAGGGGGCGGTAAACGTCAGTCCCCCAATAGCGGTACAAGTCGTGCCGGAGCGAAGCCCAAAACACCCTGAGATAACACTGGAAACCTACCAGTATATCTCGTTTGCCCTGGCCAGGGACTACTCGTGTAATGGCTCTCCTAGACACAGCGCGATGTCAACCCCCAATACCGGGAGAGACGAATCCTGTCTAACCGTCACTGCCTCCAAGTGCTTCGGGACTGCACCCAACCACCACCTGTTTGCACGACTCCTTTGAGCCGTGGTAGGGTAGTGATCAAAGTGCAGTGGGAACACACTCGAGGCGAAGTGCCAGTGTCAAGTCAGCGGACTAAGCTGTACTCATGTCACCTGGGAACTGATGACTGACGATAGGTATAATACCAACCTGTCAGTTCCCGACGAGTCCTGTCCAGTGTACTCGTAACCCAACGAGCACCCGTATACTATCTCCAGTACGACGTACTGATGGCTGTGGGACAGACCATCTCCCACACTGGGATGAGAAGCGCATACGCTAGTCTACTCCGGAGTATCGATGCCCTGTCTCGATAGTCCTGCGACTAGGGACCTGTATAAGGATGTGCTTATAGATTACCCAGCCCCCACTAGTGTGACTGCCATCACAACGCTGGTAATCAAGCAAAGATCCTAAGGGCTCCACTAATGCGTATAAGTGATATAGTAAAATAAACACAAGTACACATTGAAGTAGAGACAAACCAAGTAGCATACTACTATTTTGAGCAAGATTGTATATACAAGGTGAATAACCCAAGCATCCATTAAGTAATATACAAACTAGTATGATACAGTAATGGCCTCTAGGGCATATACACTAACAATCTCCCACTTGCACTAAGGCCATGTACTGGCGTATCGAAGACCTATCATCTCGATCAGCCGCTCGAACTGAGTCTGGGGCAGGGCCTTGGTGAATGGATCTGCAGTGTTGTCTTCTGAAGCAACTCTCCGAACCTCGATCTCCTTGCGATCCACGATCTCCCTGATCAGGTGATACCGCCTCAAGATGTGCCTGGATCTCTGATGGGACCTGGGTTCCTTCGCGAAAGCTATAGCCCCATTGTTGTCGCAATACAGAGGTATTGGATCAACAATGGACGGAACCACCTGAAGTTCTTTCAAGAACTTCCTCATCCAGACAGCTTCTTTTGCGGCATCAGATGCAGCGATGTATTCCGCTTCCATCGTCGAGTCTGCAACGGTTTCCTGTTTGGAACTCTTCCAACACACCGCCCCTCCATTGAGGGTAAAGACAAAGCCCGACATGGACTTGGAATCATCCTTGTCACTCTGGAAGCTGGAGTCAGCAAAGGCCTCGATCTGGAGGTCTTTTCCGCCATACACCAAGAACATCTCCTTAGTCCTTCTCAGGTACTTGAGAATGTTCTTTACCGCTATCCAGTGTTTCTCCCCAGGGTTTGACTGATACCGGCTTACCACACTCAGTGCATAAGCTACATCCGGTCTGGTACATAACATCGCATACATTATAGAGCCTACCGCAGAAGCGTAGGGTATAATCGACATGCGATCCCTCTCCAAATCAGTCTTGGGAGACATCTCTTTAGAGAGGGTGATCCCGTGACAAGCCGGTAGGTTACCGCGCTTGGAATCTTCCATACTGAATCTCTTCACTATGGTGTCGATGTACCTGGACTGAGAAAGTCCCAATATCCTCTTGGATCTATCACGATGGATCCGGATCCCCAGGATGTATGAGGCATCACCCAGGTCTTTCATGGAGAACCTGTGTGACAAGAACCCCTTGACAGATTGTAGCATAGGAATGTCATTTCCTACTAAGAGAATGTCATCCACGTATAAAACGAGGAATACTACAGTTCTTGCTACAAATCTACTATAGATGCATGGTTCATCTGGATTTTTGATAAAGCCAAATTCTTTGACCGTCTCATCAAAACAGATGTTCCAACTCCGCGATGCCTGCTTTAGTCCATAGATGGACTTAAGCAACTTGCACACCTTTCCGCTGCTCCCACTCTGAATGAAGCCCTCTGGCTGGTCCATATAGACACACTCCTCTAAATTTCCATTTAGAAAAGCTGTCTTTACGTCCATTTGCCAGATCTCATAATCGTGGAAGGCAGCGATGGCAAGAAGGATCCGAATGGATTTCAGCATGGCTACCGGAGAAAAGGTTTCGTCATAGTCCAAGCCAGGTCTTTGACGGAAACCCTTTGCTACCAGCCTAGCTTTATAGGTCTCAACTTGTCCATCTACACCAATCTTCCTTTTGAAGATCCACTTGCATCCTACGGGTTTTACCCCGTCTGGAGCAATGTCCAACGTCCATACCTTGTTGGTGTACATGGACTCCATTTCGGTCCGCATTGCATCCAGCCATTTCACTGAGTCAACACTCTGAACGGCCTGTTGGAAGCTAGTAGGCTCATCATAATCTATGATGCAATCCTCTCTATCCCCGTCTATGAGAAAACCGTAGTATCTCTCGGGCGGATGAGACTGCCTACTACTTCTGCGGAGCGGCGTAGGAATGTCCTGTTCTCTCGAACCCTCTGGTTCCTCTAAGCTTTCAGTAATGTTTTGTGGTTCTGGAATTTCTTCCAGTTCTACTGCGCTCCCACTTATCTGGTTTTCCAAAAACTCAGTTTCCAAGAAGTAGGCATGACGAGAAACAAGGACTTTTTGTTCCTCTTCACAGTAGAAGAAATATCCTTTTGAGTTCTTTGGATACCCCACAAACTTGCACTGTACTGAGCGTGCCTCGAGCTTGTCCGCATGCTGCTTTTTGACAAAAGCCGGACATCCCCATGTCTTAATGTGCTTAAGATAGGGTTTCTTCCCACACCACATTTCATATGGTGTGGAAGGCACAGTCTTAGTCGGAACTCGGTTCAAAAGGTATGCGGCTGATTCTAGCGCATATCCCCAGAATGATCGCGGCAACTCAGCGTTACTCATCATGGACCGCACCATATCCAATAGGGTGCGGTTCCGTCTCTCCGATACACCGTTATGTTGCGGGGTGTATGGAGGAGTAAGTTGAGAGAGAATTCCGTTCTCTTTTAAATAGTCCAGGAACTCGGCACTTAAGTATTCTCCACCTCGATCCGATCTTAGAATCTTAATACTTTTGCCGGTCTGTTTCTCTACTTCATTCTTATACACCTGGAATTTTCCAAAGGCCTCGGACTTATGTTTCATTAAGAAGACATAACCGTACCTTGAGAAGTCATCCGTAAAAGTAATGAAGTAAGAATGTCCGCTTCGGGCATGTGTAGACATTGGACCGCACACGTCACTGTGTACGAGTCCCAAGAGCTCGCTCGCTCTTTCTCCATGTCCAGTAAACGGAGTCTTTGTCATCTTTCCCTTGAGACAGGATTGACAAGTGGCATACGACTGATATTCGAACGCATTCAAATACCCTTCTGTATGTAACTTCGTCAACCTTCTCTCATTGATGTGACCCAATCTACAATGCCATAAGAAAGTCTGGTTTATTTCTGGAGACTTTCTTTTGTGTGTATTCTGGACATTGAAAATCTGTGGTTGGTTCAATACGTATATACCATTACTCAATGTACCTGACCCAATCAGAACTTGATTAAGGTGAATGTTTACAACATTACTTACAAACGCAAATTCATAACCTTCTTTAGAAACTAAAGATACAGAAATGATATTACAAGTTGCGTTGGGTACAAAAAAGCAATTACGCAAAACCAAAACATGTCCATCTGACATTCCCAGGTGATAGTCCCCCACGGCTTTAGCATCCATGCTAGCTCCGTTCGCAACTCTGAGGGTCATGTCACCTGCCTTCAAAACCCTACGATTTCTCAACGCCTGCAAAGAATTACAGATATGAGATCCTGATCCGGTATCCAATACCCAGGAAGTAGAGTTTATTGAAAGACAGTTTTCAATAACATACACACCTGAAGCTGAAGCTGCAACCTGCTTCAATTCCTGTGTTCTGGCCTTCCAGGCCCTGCAATCATTCTTCCAGTGTCCTTTCTTATGACAAAAGAAGCATTCTTCCTTATCCACAAGCTTCCCCGCTAACTTTGTTGCTTTACCTTTTCCCTTCGTATCCACTTTACTAACACCGCCCCTTGGTTTGGCGGGGGCTTTCTTCTTCTTTCCTTTGGCTTTCGCCTTGGACCTAGAAGAAGATGATCCTCCTACAAACAAAGTGGATGTTTCCCTACCTTTCTGTAGGGTGCCCTCTGCGCTCCTCAGCAGGTTGAGGAGCTCTGAAAGTTCAACCTCTTTTTCTTGTAGGTTGAAGTTCATTATAAACTGGGCGTAAGTGGAAGGAAGGGACTGGAGAACTATATCCGTATATAGCTCACTCTCTAATGTGATCCCTAGGTCAGCGAGCTCCTCAATGTAGCCGATCATCTTTAGCACGTGCTCGGCTACTGATGATCCGACGGCCATTCTTGTCGAAAACAACTTTTTCGACGCTTCGTATCTTGCGATACGTGATTGCTCTCCATACAGTTCTTTTGTATGAAGCAATATGGACTCCATGTCCATATTCTCATGCCTCCTCTGATGTTCGTTGTCCATCGAGGCAAGCAGGAGGCACTTGGCCTTCGCGCTATCAATCTCCCAAGTCTTGCGGATTTCCTTATCCGCGATGCTGGAAGTTGGACCAGGGACAGGGGGAGCTTTGGTGGTAAGAAGATACCCCAGCTTGTCATAAGTGATTGCTATCTTGACATTCCTGAGCCAATCTTTGTAGTTTGGCCCTGTCAACTTGTTTTTATCTAGGAGTAACTTAAGTCCAGTCATGTTGATTGGTCGCTGCAATTAGGAGAGAGAAGAAGAAACACTCAGCATGATGCTCTTGCAAGTTTAGAGTGGTTTTTAATTTGTCTAAACAGGATGGCTCCCACTGTTTCTCGAATCCCTCCTCAAACCATAAAGGAAGAATTAGTCAGGATCAATCCCACCGTACAATACTTGCTTAACCGTTCGGCCAGGCTGGTGTCGGTACTTCGAGGGAGGTTTTCCAACGCTTTCGCGAAGTTCCTTAATTAAAGAACCTCTTTTCCCTGGGGGCGTAGCCCCGCTAACACCTTTCTAGGCACCTACTAGGTTTATAGCATTGATCGTTAAGTGAGAAATTTCCCGAGGAGTAGCATATACTCACAGTAGGATCGGGATCCAAATATCATCGCGTGACGAAACTGAAGGAATCCTACCAGAATCACCACACTCCAAATGGTATGCAAATCTAGCAAGTTTCAGTACTTATGAAACTCCCGATGTGGATTTTTGCCCCATGCTCTTATGACCTTGACTTTGGCCAACAAATCATAAGTCACATGTCAAGTTCTACCCGTCGTTCTCCAGGTTAATTTGAATCCACCCGTACCCACCCTTGACTTTGGCCAACAAGGCAGTACGACTGTTCCAAACCAACGCATCTATCTATGCTGCACATGAATACCCAATAGCTACCAATCACTATGCCTTGACTTTGGCCAACAAACACAGCTTGAATACTATTGACTATTCATATGAAACGACGGAGGGCTACGGATGGTTTTGGCAAAACCGTGAACGTAGTGAACTTGATTTGGTCGATGGAACGAGATAGCTTTTAAATGGAGTGGCTCAAGCTCCGCATTTTAAAAGTTAGTTTTGAAAAGAACCGAGTGGTTTTTCGAAAGTGTTCCAACGACTTTAACTTGGTTTATTATCTTGCATTAGTTCTTTTAATGCGTGATATTCTTGCATTAGTACTTTTAATGCGTCCCATCATTTAAATCCTACCATTGCAGAAAACAACCAAAATATGACGTACGCTTATGCCATTCGCATTCGCCACTGGGCCCCGTCATTACCCGTTAGGTTACTTAACTAACGACAGAGCGGGGGCTGGGCTAGCGCGTCTGTAAAACATAAGCAACGCCTAAATAGAAAGCAATGATAAACATTTCAGATCACAGATAAATACATTGGATATACTAGTAATCTGTAATTTGTACGAGCCTGTAACAAAAAACAGATAACACGGTCGCGGTGAATAGCCAATACCCCACCCAAGACCCCTACGGGTGCGGCAAACTACCCGCCAAGTACCCGAAGCGTAGCAACCTCCCTCATCTCCATGAGTAGGCCACTCGACACTTCGGCATACCCGGTAGTTTGTGCACCCCTCCATGGGTCTATCCTAGGAGCAAAAAAAACAGTAAAAGAATTATACAATGACGGCTACAACCCCGACCCGGTTGTGCGGCCAAACAAATAATAATTATTACATCAATTTACATTTACAATGAATTGCAAGAAAAGAAAACTCTCGTCTCACAACCCCCGGCTATTCACCCGCGACAATCCAACATATTTATATACACATTCCAGCACATTACAGATCATGTATAACCCCGACTAATCGTCTTATAGCAATTAGTCAACGTTCAATACATGCAAACATCACAGATATAACCATCATAGTCAAAGTGCAGTGAAGCTCGGAAAAATACGGAATTATAGGCCCCCAAAAGTAAATTTTAGTTCTGGAAAATCTGGGCATATAATTTATATTCTAAAAATCCCAAAAACAACAAATAAAGACACTGCACGAAAATCGATGCAGAGAGGTCATCAAGTCGCGGCGGATCCGCGGCGGCCAAGAAGGCTCACGCGGCGGAAGCGCGGCGGCTTTGACGAATCTCTGTGTCGTTTTTCATGGGTGTTTTTAGAAAACCCTGAGATGAATTTACAGATATAAAGTTTTTCATTTCGGGCCAAAAAAATTTCAACAGAAACTCAGGTTTTTGAAAATACGGTTTTTGGGTTTTTTACGGTTCCGAACTTCGTTACACTTCACTACCTAGCTAGTTTAAGTTTAGTTAGTCTCTGATACCACTGTAAGTCCACGTTGCCACCCCCGGTTCTTACGGGGAGGCGGAAACGGCATAAAAATCAAATTTTTAGTGCAAGAAGCAACATGGACTATGCAAGGTCGGGATCGTTACCTAAACTAAAACTAGCAACCTAGCTAAAGAAGTTTAGCTACTCGGATGAAGATGGTTATACCTAGACTTGAACTCCTTCGTCTTCAAACTTTGTAGAGGTTGATGGTTCTCCTTTGTCGCCTTCTCCCGTCGAAGATGGATCCACCTCGAAGGCTCGACCTTTGGGCTCTTTCTCGTACTTGGAGTGAACTAGAATCGCCGGCTTGCTAGACCCTTGATCCTAGAGTGAGTAGAGAGTATTTAGGGTTTGCTTTTGTTTTTCAAGAGAAGGATTCTCAACTCATGAGAAGGTTTCTCTTGACTAGAGGAAGAAGAAGATGAAGTGAAGAGAGAGAGTGAGAATGATAAAGTGAGCTCTTTCTTTTCCTTTTGCAACCATAACAAAAGAAAAAGAAAAATCAAATAATAACAATAATCAAAATGAAAAAGGTTTGATGGTTAGTTTAGAATGACTAATATCATTACATGCATTAAATGAATAAAGCAAGAATGAAAAAGCATCTTGCATTTGTAATGATGGTAGTCAAATGTTCAACCATGGTCAACAAGTCAACCATGGTCAACAAGTCAACAAAAACTAACCATGACACAATTTCATTTTATTATATATTATTAAATGATATAATACAAATCCATTAGGGTTTGGAAAAAGACGACTGTCAACTGTGCATACGCACCCGTTCCGAAACCCTAATGGAAATCATCTTCCTCCTCCTCAAAAACTGTGCATACACACCTGCATTCTTATTCCGAGGAACATGAATACTGAGAGATAAAAGCAACCCCAAATGCTATACCAGTATCCGGCTCAAACCAGAGCCCGCTGGTAATATCTGTCCGGACCCCAAACGTGCACAAGTGCGCGGATGAGAACGAACCCTGTCGCAAAACCATGCGACCTCTACTCTGTTTTGCCCATAGGCGAATACCCTCTGTGTGGGACTCTAAAGACTCGACACTACGCTGGCAGTGGGTTTAACCACAGACCGCAAGCGGCACTAGCTGTGCGTAACGGTCCCCAGGTAGATGTCGACAAGAAGGCTGACGAGGTGAAACCCCATCGGTACTCCTACTGAGTCTGAATGTGACAGTCTCCGTACAGTCCGGTCTGTTCGTCTGATACATCGCATGGCGGGCCTAGGGGGCGGTAAACGTCAGTCCCCCAATAGCGGTACAAGTCGTGCCGGAGCGAAGCCCAAAACACCCTGAGATAACACTGGAAACCTACCAGTATATCTCGTTTGCCCTGGCCAGGGACTACTCGTGTAATGGCTCTCCTAGACACAGCGCGATGTCAACCCCCAATACCGGGAGAGACGAATCCTGTCTAACCGTCACTGCCTCCAAGTGCTTCGGGACTGCACCCAACCACCACCTGTTTGCACGACTCCTTTGAGCCGTGGTAGGGTAGTGATCAAAGTGCAGTGGGAACACACTCGAGGCGAAGTGCCAGTGTCAAGTCAGCGGACTAAGCTGTACTCATGTCACCTGGGAACTGATGACTGACGATAGGTATAATACCAACCTGTCAGTTCCCGACGAGTCCTGTCCAGTGTACTCGTAACCCAACGAGCACCCGTATACTATCTCCAGTACGACGTACTGATGGCTGTGGGACAGACCATCTCCCACACTGGGATGAGAAGCGCATACGCTAGTCTACTCCGGAGTATCGATGCCCTGTCTCGATAGTCCTGCGACTAGGGACCTGTATAAGGATGTGCTTATAGATTACCCAGCCCCCACTAGTGTGACTGCCATCACAACGCTGGTAATCAAGCAAAGATCCTAAGGGCTCCACTAATGCGTATAAGTGATATAGTAAAATAAACACAAGTACACATTGAAGTAGAGACAAACCAAGTAGCATACTACTATTTTGAGCAAGATTGTATATACAAGGTGAATATCCCAAGCATCCATTAAGTAATATACAAACTAGTATGATACAGTAATGGCCTCTAGGGCATATACACTAACAAGGGCTTTACCAACATGTAACTATAAGACAGTATCAAGAGACAAGTATACATGTTAAGATAAAGAGCAACCAGATAGCATACTATCATATCGAGCAAGAAAGTCCTCTCTATATATGTCCAAGAATCCAATATAATATAAATCATCTGTACAATACTGGCCTCTAGGGCATACATACAACTAACAATCTTCCACTTGCACTAGGTCCAGCTGCTGTAGTATCGCATACCAAACATCCTGAAGAGTCTCTCAAACTGTATCTGGGGAATGGCCTTCGTGAGTGGATCCGCTGTGTTGTTCTTCGTGTCAACCCTCCTGACCTCGATCTCCCGGCGATCAACTATCTCCCGGATCAGGTGATACCGCCTCAAAATATGCCTGGATCGCTGATAGGACCTGGGTTTCTTGGCCGAAGCCACCGCTCCATTGTTATCACAATACAAAGGTATTGGATGCTCAATGGATGGAACCACTCCAAGTTCAGTAATGAACTTCTTGATCCAGACAGCCTCTTTGGTAGCATCGTTGGCAGCGATGTATTCAGCCTCCATCGTCGAGTCTGCCAAGGTTTCCTGCTTGGAACTCTTCCAGCTAACCGCCCCTCCGTAAAGGGTAAAGACAAATCCCGAGTGCGACTTAGAGTCGTCCTTATCACTCTGGAAGCTCGAATCGGTAAAGGACTCCACTTGGAGTTCTCCGTTACCATACACCAAGAGTATCTCTTTAGTCCTTCGTAAGTACTTGAGAATGCTCTTCACAGCTGTCCAGTGACTCTCTCCAGGATCAGCTTGATACCTACTCAATACACTTAGTGAGTGTTCTACATCGGGTCTGGTACATAGCATCGCATACATGATAGAGCCTACGACCGAAGCATAGGGTATCCCTTGCATGCGAGCTCTCTCCAAATCAGTCTTGGGAGACATCTCTTTGGAGAGAGTGAGTTCAGAGATCGTGGATAAGTTGCCATGCTTGGATTCTTCCAAACTAAACCTCTTTAGTATGGTGTCAATGTACCTGGATTGGGACAATCCCAGTATCCGTTTAGATCTATCTCTATAGATCATAATTCCCAGTATGCAGGAGGCATCACCCAGATCTTTCATTGAGAATTTTTATGATAATAAGAGCTTGACCAATTGCAGCATAGGAATGTCATTGTAACGTTTTGAAAATCGTTTCGGTGAAATTTCGGAAAATCGGTAAAGTAAGGGGGTTTTCTTTAAAATTTCAAAATACAAATATCTTTATTATAAAATTAAATATTCATATTCTATCTATGTAATTGCTTGTATTCGGTGTTTATTGAGTCACTGGTAAAATTTCTAATTTTCTGAAAAATTTTCCGAAAATAATTATTTTAATATCATTTTAAACCGTCACTAATACATTTAATTAGGGAAATTACAAATTGGAATGGGTTGAAACAAATTTTGTGCATCATAACACATTAAACAAAATTTTAACATGTTGTTTTTGAAATGAAATTAAGCTGTCAAACGGTTTTAGAAGATATCGACGAAAAAAGGCTTAAATAGTGAATTTAGTGTTAATGGATGTTTGGGGTATAACATTTATCTTTTTTCCCCACACCCACACCCACACTCACTCACCCCCATCCCCATGTGGCTGAAATTCAGTAGCACTTCCCCCCCCCCATTTCCCCAGTCCATTCCACACAAATAAGAAAAGAAAAGTATAAGAAAAGAGTTATGGTTGTGTTGACCATGGACTTCTTTGACTTGTCAATACTTTTCCCACCTCATTCTCTCTCCAATCTCCCCATCATGGCCGACCCTCAACCTGCAGCAATAGCCCCCTTTTCACCCCCCCCCCCCCAATTTTCTCCTCTCATTTCATCCAAAAAAATTCATCTTTTGCCTCAAAATCAAGCTAAAACCTCAATAATTCTTCAATCCAACTCCTACCCATTTCTCATTTGCCTATCTAGCATGGATCTAGGAGCATGGAAGCTATTTTTGGAGGCTAGGATTTGCATGGTAGATCTCAATTTGTGAGGTATAAATTTGTGCCCCATGGTTTGTTTGTTGATTAGTTGCTTAGTTAAAGTTATTAGGCGTTTAATTGTGGGTTATTTGAGAGGTTGGAAATTCTAGTAAGGGTTTGTGATTTGCAATTAGGGTTCTTATCATGTAATCATGGTTGCAAAGTGTAGATTATCATCTTAAGGCAACGAAAACTTAATCTTTTTGATAATAAGTAAATTGTTAGATGTAAAATGTCCAGATTAAGCTTTTTTTTATTCTAAACTAGGTTTTGTAAATTATTTGTTTTGAGAGATAAAACTATTGTGAGGGTTTTATCATATGATTGTTGTTTTCATATGGAGATAAACATGTTAATGGAATGCTAAAACTAATTTAGTTGTTAGTTTACAAATTGTAGCTTTTAATGTGTTAAAATTGGGTATTTTGCAAACTAGAATGTTGAATTCAATGAAAACTGATAAGAATAAAATCTAGTAAGGGTTTATATAACCTAGTTATGATATTTAGTAAATATTATGGCCATTAGTTTCGTTTAAACATCAAGATTTGTATTAAAACGGATAACAACCGCTAACTAGATTTTTGGGAAATAAAACGATTTGTTTACTTTTATGGTTTTGATGAATTAAAACATATTTCTTATATAATTAGTGAGTTTTGAAACCACGATTGGTGCGTTTGAGTTTTTCGCAATCACTCGGCGTTTGTACGCCGATGTCGTGGGTTTTGGGTTGATTTGTGAAAGCAAACCATAGGTTTTGACCTATGTAGGATTCGTGTGTCGTTTTGGTCATGAGTCGGATTTTAATGCGTTACGGTGCGTTATGATATGTAGGTACCCCATGTGGACTTCGAGACGAAAATCAAGCGCGTGGCGACGTCGGCACCGGCGAGCGAGGACCAAGTGAGTAGATTTATATCTACGGGGAGAAGTCGGGTGGATGGCGTATAGCACCCCCTCAGTTCGTGGTGATGTATACGAATACGTATACACACATATATTGATTATATATTGTTTGAGTTTATTGATGATAAATATGGATATTTGGTGTGCTTGGATGATTTAGTGTCGCGAAACCCTAGAGTAGTGGTCGCACCACACATGCACACACCCACCCATACTTGCATACATTCTTCTTTCATAGGTGCATATATAGGATTATTTATTTATGTGTTCACCTGGGTATGGGACTAGGTGTTCACATACTGGATTGAGGATGATACTTGGGATTGAGATGAGTCGATGATATTTGAGTTGAGGCCATGAGATCGGTGATATGGCAGGATTCGTACTTGAGATACGTCCTGATGTTATAGCGGATCTTGGGATGACGTTGCCATGTGAATAGTGATATATATATATATATATATATAAAATGGTTGACATGTGATCGTGATATGAGATATGATATGTTATGATAAGATAATTATAATCGGTCGCATTGAGCGATGTATCCTTCTTATTGATGATATGTGCTGATGATATCGGTTTGTACGAGATTGTCGATCAGTAGTCAGATCATGATTATATTGATGATATTAGTAGTGTACTAGACGTAGGTCAGTACCCCAGATGATGATCTTGATAAAGAGGATACCAGATGAACAGTGTGATGAGTATGATATTGACCCGTACCCAGATTTGGGGATGCCGTACGACGGATTTACGTACGAGCTATATATTGATCATTGATCCGCACTCTTGACTTGGGATGTCTGATTATAGATATGGTATCGGATATGATATTATGAAAGCGGGATCACCGACTAATATATATATATAGCTATGTATATGTATCGACTCAGATGTTAGGCGGTTTCCTTACCTGTAGTTCAGCTTGTTAGTTCAGCCGTATAGTTTAGTGTAGTTGTTAGACTAGATTAGACTCCTACCTATTTCAAAACCAACGGATCGTGGGTATTTTAAAAGACAGGTCAAGGGATTCTACGGATATTTCAAAAGACATATCTTTTCTTAAAAACACCGTAGCCCTTATTTTCAAAACACCGCGATTCGTGTTATTTCAAAAGGCACTATTGTAGGACTTATATTCGGGTACTGCAGATTAGTTATCGTTGTGTCTAGTATTCGGCTCCCGCACATTATTGTTGTTGCTCCGCATCGCATACATATTGTGATTCATATGCCATTATTGATATTATGCTGTTAGGACACCAACACCATTACCGATGATGCGTATGTACCACGTACACACACATCTTCATCGGTAATTGCCATGTCACGTACACTTTAGAAAATACTATTTGCTTGACTTAGCTTGTTAGCTAGTAGTTTTGACATGATATTAGTGTACGTGCCTTATATGCCAGTTTAGACATTGTAGTTATTACTTGTCGCTTCATGCATACTATTATTCATAGTTATGCCTCATTCATGGATTCTCATGCCTATATTCACTAGTTTATGTGCTATTGAGGTTTTGGATTCGGATTTCCATGATATTTCTGGATTTGGGAACCGTGGGGATTTCAAAAGAGAGTATGTAATTGTTTTAAAAACCCGGTTACCCTTGATATGATATTTCAGTGCGTCCACCATGTGTTTTCTCGGTGCTGAGAGCGACATGTGAGACCCGAGTTCGAGGAGTGGAGGAACCATTTCAGGTACATGCTGGACTCGGTAAGGTACCCTGGGGCAAGAAGCGCGTGGTGATGACGATGTGAGCCTGGCAGGGGGAGACTACCTACTGGTGATTTTATCCGACGCGTCGGATATCCGGAGGATACCGTCGTGGTCTTGAGATGGATGTTAGGGGCCGGTCTGGACTGACGGCGCCCTAGATATTGAGATTGAGACATTGAGATTTTGAGATATTGAGGTACTGAGACTTGAAGATACATGCCAGTCCGGATAGCCAGAGCCTGAGATTTGAGACATTGAGATTTATGTTTTGTGTCGATGCTAGACACTGTTTATGCTGATTTCATTTATGATACCTCAGATTAAAAATACAAAGGAAATGTCACTAAATTATGAAAGCAGTTTCTTTAGTACATGTATTCTGTTTTCATGCATTCATATCTCATCCATATGACATATTGCTACCTGAGGCACTGACACGAGCATTTGGTATTACCGTTGTATAGAGATATACCTTAGCCATTGTTATAGGCTGCTGGTTATATATTTGAGGATACATTATGATCGCTGACCTAGGATTGCGTTGTTCATGCGATTTCTGTTCATAGATGTTTTTCTACTCACGAGTTGGCAACTCACCCCCGTTGTGCCCCAGTTTCTTGCAGGTTTTGCCGTACAGGTTTCATTACGGCTTGCTGGCACTATTTCCATTCCGGGTGATTTGCTAGTAGGTGGGTTTATTTGTATCGTACCCATCATTATACCTTGTATATTATTATTCTGCTGTATCTAGAAGTTCTAACAACCAAACATGTATTTATTTCAGAGATAGAGACCAGTGATGTTTATTCTTTCCACCTTAGAGTCGTGCGTTGTATTTCTATGGATTTCTTGCTGTTTTGAGTTTCCTTTTGAGTTTGGATCCTCGCCCTTGGCGTTGTATATTATATTGCTTATGTGGTTGTGACCGTCGATTGATGAAGAGTTAACTCCCGCTTGGGGATGCCTTTTATTGATTTCGTATACTATTCATGTTGTATCCCGTTTGGGGGCCAGTATTTACAAAGGAGACTCTGCCGAAATTTTCAGGAAATATTTGATGTTTTAAAAAAACGCATAATTCGGCTTACGCTATTAAAACTACTTGTTTTAAGTTGGTTTTTCCTTCACTCTACTGCTTCTTTGGTTTTGATTTCTGGGATTTGGCTTACTTAGATTACGTACGCCTCGAGACGTCCGTAATTTAAGTACCGGTCATGTTCCGTACTTTTCGGGTCGTGACAAAGTTGGTATCAGAGCGTTAGGTTTTACCTTCGGAGCGTAGGATGACCCTTGGTTGATGGAATAGGTGACTAAAGTAGAGTGACGTACCGTAGTATGTTCCGCGGCATACTTACGATACGCTACTCCACTTAAGAAGCCTCAGGATGTACATTTCTTTGTTCAGTATTATATTCATTCCTGATCTAGCCTCATCAGTATCGATTATGGTTTTGCTGCCACGATTACGGGCTGGGAGAGCTACGGCTAGAGTTACGGTCAGCACGAGCTCGTCACGAACGAGGACTGACCAGGGCGTAATTCCAGCGACACACGATTGCAAAGATCTGTCTTTTTATTGTGTTTTGCGCCACGAGCGTTGGATGGATCGCTGTATGAGGTTACTCGGATGTGCTGATCGGCACCATAGGATTGAACCACTGATAGAGGCCAGCCGGATTTTGATGACCGTTGGTGTATGGCTTATTCATGATGATCGAGGCACTATTCCACGTGCAGACGAGTGAGCCAGTTATTGCTGCGAACGACGAGATATCTCCCCAGATGTTGGAGCTACTGCAGTACGAGTTGTACTAAGAGATGAGAGAAGGTCGCTAGTCACCGAGGATGAATGAATATGACATGTGGTTCGTTCGCTACCCCGATGCGAGGTCATCAGATGGATGGATTCCAGCTAGAGACGACTTCACGCGGAGACGTTGAGAGTCGACAGAGGCGATCAAATGTCAAAAACCTATTATTCCAAGTTTAACGTATTCGGAAAGACAAGCAGGCAATTCTATGGACCCTCTAGAAGAATGAAACCCTAACTCGACATAATGACCGTGTGAAAGCCTTTGAACCTTAGGGTTTGCGGCAGTTTCGCGGCGCCATTAGTGAGGCTTGGGTTTGCCCTTCTACGGCTGGACCATCGATGCTGTGGTATGTACTCGATACTATTAAACTGTACCCAAGGTGTTGAGCTGTTGGGGGATTATGAGGTTTTGACGAATCGGTCGAATGATTCGACTTCATTCGGATGGTATGCGATGAGATGCATTTCTTGGGAGACTCCAGATACGAGGATAGCCGTTGGAGCTCAGTCCATGCAGCCACGACGAGACGAGTCCGAAGCAGTCGACATTGGAGAAAAGTGGAGTAAGAGGTTCATACGAGATCTTGATGAGACGACGTTCCACTCCGCCGACATCAGAGATGCGATACGCATGCCGAGGCATTGTACTGGGATGTACCTTCCAGAAGGAGTCGCGATGAGTATGCAGCCGTTCTGGAACAAGAAATAGATATAGTAAAAGGATGATAACTTCCGGATAGTTCGGCAGAGACGAGATTTGGGAGAGATCTCGACAGGACCTTTCTAGAATAAATTATGAGAAGACTTGGACCCAGGAGTGGTCATGTTGCGTACACCGGCAGGACAGAGTTCATGATCGTCGACGAGACATGCTA
This sequence comes from Agapanthus africanus, assembly GCA_030015575.1. Lineage (NCBI taxonomy): Eukaryota > Viridiplantae > Streptophyta > Magnoliopsida > Asparagales > Amaryllidaceae > Agapanthus > Agapanthus africanus. The sequence continues at coordinate 390,593,461 of JASDDO010000022.1, forward strand.
TGAGTGACCACGACAGTTGGCCAGAGATTCTTTGAGGATGTGCTTGAACGGGACTATTCCGCCATACTTGATTTCGGTATTCTGGGCGATCTATTCGCATGATTAATTTTGATGATTGAGTTTTATGATATTTGTTTTCATGCACCATGGTCGCACCTACTCAGTATTTACGACTTTTGCACAGTTGTTTCACTTGTTTTCGTTTTCGTGCCTTGGTCTCACATGTTTATGATTTTATGGGTTTCATACAGTTGAGTTGATTTTGTTCATATGTACGCACACGATTTGGGTTTTGCACTCGATATAGTTCACATATGCTTGCAGTGCAGTGGTACGCATTTTGTGCACTTAGATGCACTGGACTTCAATTTCGATTGTGATGCTTGATTTTTGTTTTGTGCACCTCGTGTACCTGATTTGGGTTTTCGCGCATGTTGGGCGCATGTTATGAGATGCGATTTTGGTGCACACTAGATGCACTAAATCGAGATTCTTCGTGCATGTCAGATGCACCTGTTTTTGCTGTCAGGCACACCTGTTGCCCTTGACAGATGTTTCGTGCACACCCGATGCACTTAGATATTGTTTTTGTGCGCATGTATGGCACATTCATGGATTTTGATTTCCGTGCGCACCAGACGCACGTAGTATTCATATATATATTTGGGAATGATTTTTGTTGGAGCAGTATATTTTATGATGTTTGCTATTTGGTTTAGTACTGAGCAGGACTAGTCACAGGACAGTACCTGAGTATATTTTTGCATGCATTATAGTTATCGAAAGGATTTCCAAAAAGAGCTATAGTCTCAGTATTTACCTACGTGTCCGAGATGACACGAAACATTTTATAAAGGAAACCCTTATGAAATTGCTTTCAAACGGCGGGACGTGCATATTAAACAAAGGATATATATATATATATATATATATATATATATATGTAGTTATTTTCTTATAATAGACGTCCGCCACTGTGCAGTGCTGCGAGCATCGCACAGCGATTTGAAGAAGATTTGGCATGCTTTGCTTCCAAATGTTTTAATGATGTATATCATATTGATTTTCATTTTGGATTTAGATATTGTGTCTTCACCATGACTCCGATGATTGCGGGATGCTGGATGGAGTTTTGATTTTGAGTTATATGCTCAATTTTCATACGCATGCGCTGCACTACGATTTGTTTTTTGTATTTATGATTTCAGAGCCCCGACGGCTTGATGATTTTGCTTAGATGTTTTAGTATTTGGGGGGAGTTTTAATTTAAATTTGGGGACCGAATTTCTTTAAGGGGGGAAGATTGTAACGTTTTGAAAATCGTTTCGGTGAAATTTCGGAAAATCGGTAAAATAAGAGAGTTTTCTGTAAAAAGTCAAAATACAAATATCTTTATTATAAAATTAAATATACATATTCTAGCTTGGTAATTGCTAGTATTTGGTGTTTATTGAGCCACTGGTAAAATTTCTAATTTTCTGAAAAATTTTCCGAAAATAATTATTTTAATATTATTTTAAACCGTCACTAATACATTTAATTAGGGAAAATTACAAATTGGAATGGGTTGAAACAGATTTTGTGCATCATAACACATTAAACAAAATTTTAACATATTGTTTTTGAAATGAAATTAAGCTGTCAAACGGTTTTAGAAGATATCGACGAAAAATGCTTAAATAGTGAATTTAGTGTTAATGGATGTTTGGGGTATAACATTTATCTTTTTCCCCCACACCCACACCCACACTCACTCACCCCCATCCCCATGTGGCTGAAATTCAGCAGCACTTCCCCCCTTTCCCCACTCCATTCCACACAAATAAGAAAAGAAAACAAAAAGAAAAGTATAAGAAAAGATGTATGGTTGTGTTGACCTTGGACTTCTTTGACTTGTCAATACTTTCTCCACAACATTCTCTCTCCAATCTCCCCATCATGGCCGACCCTCAACCTGCAGCAACAGCCCCCTTTTCACCCCCCATTTTTCTCCTCTCATTTCATCCAAAAAAATTCATCTTTTGCCTCAAAATCAAGCTAAAACCTCAATAATTCTTCAATCCAACTCCTACACATTTCTCATTTGCCTATCTAGCATGGATCTAGGAGCATGGAAGCTATTTTTGGAGGATAGGATATGCATGGTAGATCTCAATTTGTGAGGTATAAATTTGTGCCCCATGGTTTGTTTGTTGATTAGTTGCTTAGTTAAAGTTATTAGGCGTTTAATTGTGGGTAATTTGAGAAGTTGGAAATTCTAGTAAGGGTTTGTGATTTGCAATTATGGTTCTTATCATGTAATCATGGTTGCAAAATGTAGATTATCATCTTAAGGCAATGAAAACTTAATCTTTTTGATAATATGTAAATTGTTAGATATAAAATGTCCAAATTAAGTTTTTTTTTTTAATCTAAACTAGGTTTTGTAAATTATTTGTCACGACCCAAATATTTTGACTCGTGACCGGCACTTAACCACGCAACGTCTACAGGCGTAACGCGCCTAAGTAAGCCGAACCCAGAAATCAAAACCATTTAAAAGTAACGAGTGTTGAAAACATTTAATTAAGACATTTAGAAAACCTTAAATAGTTCAATAAGTTCCTTTAATGTTACGTTATCATTTAAATAATTTTGGCAGCATTTCCTTTGTAATAGTAACCCCGAAATCGGGTATAAAACAGGATATGAGTGAAAATGAGATATGATAAAACAAAACATTCCCAAACGGGAGCAATCACGCCGAACGGCGGAAACCATCATCACAAAAGTAATATACGACGCCGTAGTGAAGAATGAGCAATAAGTAAACATCACAGAATAACAAACTGCAATAAATAAACATTCGGCTCCCACGAGCTCGACACCAAAATACATAGAAATATACATCATCGTCCTCACACTGTCACTAAGTCCAGTACATATATGGTAGATGGAGAATACTAGATACAAAAGGGTGTACAATAAAAGAAATCAGATACCACAACCCACCTAAAAGCAAAACAGCTCTCGCACCAACTGTAGTGGTATCTGTGGCCAAAAGATGCAAAAGGCAGCCTGCCGCGACTACTCCAAGGGGAAACCTGCAAATACTGTGGCACAACGGGGGTGAGTTGCCAACTCGTGAATAGAGATAACATATAAAGGAAATCGCGAGCATGCACGTGCTGCGCTACTCTAACATATGCCAGTAGATGATATCAATGCGTGATAAGCAGTACGTGCAATAGTCATGCAAGTGCTCTATAAGGTAATATAATTGCAGGATGAGATACATTAATGAATGCTGAGCATGGGAAATATAACATCTACACGGAATGTCAACGTGGAATATATAATCGGTGTCCATCAATGTACCCAGATCCCTAATTAACTCAGGCGCCGGCACACTCATCGGCCCTCCAATCCTGTAAATCTCTTAGAATCACGAGTGCCCAACATCGGCACCCAAATATCATAAGTACTCGTGTCCTGCATCGACATGCAAATCCTCATCCATCGGGCCCCGTCAGTCCGGGTCAGCCCACGGGCTCCGTCTGCAGTATCGGCCTTCACCCCGGCAGTACGGATCATCCCGCATCCATCAATCGCTCTGGTCAGTATCCTCCGGATAACCGCCAGGTCCAACCAATCACCGGTAGGTAGTAGTCCCTCTGCCAGGCTCACCGTCTACTACACAGCGAAACCGTTCTCGCCTCGGGGTACCATACCGGGTCCACCATGTACCCGTAATCGTCCTCATCCAAGTCCTCGATTCAGGTTCACATATATCACTCTCGCACCGAGAAAGCACATGGTGGATGCACCGAAATATCATATCAAGGGAAACCGGGTTTTTAAATGATTACATATTCTTTTTGAAATAGCCACGGTTCCCAAATCCAGAAATTTCATGTAATCCGAAAACCAACGTACAAGTCAATACGATGTAATATAGGAATCAAGTATGAATATCATGTCAAGTCACATAAAAGATGAGCTACAGCATAATGATCATGGAAATTCTACAGTGTGAGTGTCATGGCAATTACTAACGGTGTGTGTGTAATATGTAGAATAGTGCTCGTGCAACATGAACCGTAAGTAATGGTGCGGTGTTCTATCAATTCTAGTTTATAAACATATAGCAGGGAATGCGGTATGCACTAAATAGTAGCCATGAACAGTCAATGTATGTAAATGTAATATGCTGCTACAAGGTCCTATCAGCCCTGACGCATAACGCCATACGAGCGATTTCCCCGTAGATGTTAAATCTACTCACCGAAGTCTCGTGCTAAGTGTAGCCGACGACTTGCTTCCCCTTCTTCGCAGCGTCCGTCTCACTCGCCTACGAACCTAGAATCACACAATATATCAAAGATAAGCTCAAATCCACAAAAACGTGATATTAAGGTCAAACTATAAACCCGCGTCGCAAACCAAGCGAACGTGTACGCGATTCGCTAAAACGTGTGATTACGCGCCTGAAACTACTCCGACGCGTCGCGATACGCAGAAACCCCAAACCCACACACGTATCATGCGTGTCGCAAATGTTTAAAAATACGAGAAACAGGTATATAGCTCCAGATTTTTCTACAACAAGAATTAAATAAAATTATACATGCCATGAGTCTAAGGGTAGCAGCAGGAACCTACAGAGCCAAAGCAAACCCAAATCCCTCCCCATCTGGCCGCAAATTGCGGCCAGAATCAATATTTCGGCGGCCATAGTACGGAATTTGGGGGTCGTGTTCTACACATGGGATCAGCACCTCACAACTATACTGCAGTCTTCATAAATTTAATCTGAACTCACTGGGTTGATAGCAGTTTGCAGAAAGCTAGATTTTGCTTAAAAACGAAGAATTTGCATCAAATAGGAATCTGGTGGTATTTTAGTGCAATTGGGGGCTAAGCTAGGTTAACATGGCCCTAACAACACTCCATCAACATACTAAAACCAATTCATACTTCACTTGATCAAGTTTCCCCCTAATTACCACATATCGCACTAAAACGCACCATTAATCACTAATCGAAGCTAAGCTACACTAATTAAGAAAACTAGGGGGTAAGTTCAAGAAGTATACCCCACACTCGACCCTAGGGAGCTGGAGGAAGAAGGAGTAGAGGGAAGGAGCTGCAGTTGAAGTTGTGTTGTTGCTGCTGCTCACTGCTGCTGTTGCTGCTCACTGTTGTTGCTGTTGTTGCTTGCTTGCTGCTGTTGCTGTGCTTGCTTCAGCTGCTGCTGAGCTTGCTTCTGCTGCTGCTGAGATGGTGTGGGTGTGTGGGTGTAAGAGTGAGGTTGAAAGAAATGAGCACAAGAATGAGAGGAAATGATAACTCCCAATGTCAACCCCTCCTTTCTCTCTCATCATTAAATGCAAGCATGGCTTTTGCCATGATGCATTCTCTCTCTCTCTCATTCTCACCAAGTCAACACTCCAAAAGAAAATTCAAATTAAAACAACCATCCCCTAACTAAATAAACTTAATTAAAACCCAAAAGGCTGAATCCCTATTATTAAACCCACCATGGTTGCTAATCATGGTAAAACCTCATTTTAAACCCAAATTTACATGCACATGTGTGTGCAAGCCTAGGAAAATTCTAGAAAAATATATATTAAATTTGGAAATATATTGGAAACTCAATTTGGTAAACTTTTTATTAAAAACCCTTTATTTAAATATATTTATCCACTAAACACATCCGAAGGTGTTACAATCCCCCCCCTTAAAAGAAATTCGTCCCCGAATTTGGAAATATAAAGCTACGCATACCTTCAAAAAGATGAGGGAACTTGTTCCGCATCTCGCCCTCGGCTTCCCAAGTGATCTCTTCGCCACTCGGGCTACGCCAAAGCTCCTTCACTGATGGCAAGACCCTCGATCTAAGTTTCTTCACCTGCCGGTCCAATATCACGACGGGCTGCTCGGTGAACGAAAGGTCGCGCTCGAGCTGAACGGTCTGATGTTGAATCATGTACGAAGGGTCATGTAGGTATCTTCGAAGCATCGACACGTGGAACACGGGGTGAACATCTGGGAAGTCGGGTGGAAGAGCCAAACGATAAGCCACTGCGCCCACACGCTCGAGGATCTCGAAGGGACCTATGAATCTGGGGCTAAGCTTCCCCTTACGTCCAAACCTCATTACTCCCTTCATCGGAGAGACCCTCAGAAAAACGTGATCTCCAACTGCGAATTCTAATCTGCGGCGGCGCCTATCAGCATACGATCTCTGCCTGCTCTGAGCTGTCCTCATCCTGTCTCGAATCAGCTGTATCTTCTCGGTCGTCTCCGGTACGATCTGGGCCCCCAAAATACTGCTCTCACTGAGCTCTGTCCAGCAGACGGGCGATCTACATCTCCTACCATACAGAGCCTCGAAAGGTGCCATCTGAATAGTGTCCTGGAAACTATTGTTGTAGGAGAACTCCACTAAGGGTAAATGATGATCCCAGCTACCACCAAAGTCTAAAACGCATGCTCGGAGCATGTCCTCGAGAGTCTGAATCGTCCGCTCTGACTGGCCGTCGGTCTGCGGATGAAATGCTGTGCTGAAACTCAAGCGTGTGCCCAAAGCCTCCTGAAGTCTCTGCCATAGTCGGATGGTAAACTGGGTGCCTCTGTCGGACACGATACACGTCGGAACTCCATTCAGTCGTACTATCTCGTTGATGTAAATCTGGGCGTACTGATCAAATCCGAAAGTAGTCTTCAGTGGCAGGAAGTGAGCCGCTTTTGTTAAATGATCCACGATCACCCAAATGGAGTCATACCCTCGCCTAGTCCTGGATAGACCCACAACGAAATCCATCGAAATTTGCTCCCATTTCCACTCCGGAATAGGTAACGGCTGTAGCTCTCCCGCGGGCATCTGGTGCTCGGCCTTGACTTGCTGACAAGTCAGGCATCTCGACAAGAAATCTGCGATGTCCCTCTTCATTCCGTCCCACCAGTAAACATCTCTCATATCATGATACATCTTGGTGGAACCGGGATGGACGCTGTACACCGATCGATGTGCCTCCTCAAGAATCTCACACGGCAGCCCCTCAGCATCTGGTATGCACAGTCTAGTCCTAAATCTCAGCATCCCCTGATCATCGATCATGAACTCGGAGAATCTGCCCTGTCCAATCTGCGTCCTGATCTCTGAACATCGGTCATCATTGTGCTGTGCCTCATGTATACGGTCAAGCAACTGTGGGCGTGCACGAACATGCGCAATCTGTCCTCCGATCGGCGTGAACTCGAACTGCACTCGTCTGTCGCATAATATCTGCCAATCTGCCGACGACTACCCCTGTTCTGCGCTCAAACAAGATAGACTACCCCCGGGCCTCCTGCTCAAAGCATCCGCCACCACATTCGCCTTGCCCGGGTGATACAAGATCTCCCAGTCGTAATCCTTCACCAACTCCATCCATCGGCGTTGTCTAAGGTTCTGGTCTCGCTGCTGAAATATATACTTTAAACTCTTGTGATCAGTGAATATCTGGCACGACTCGCCGTATAGGTAATGTCGCCAGATCTTAAGTGCAAAGACCACTGCAGCCATCTCCAAATCGTGAGTGGGGTAGTTCTGTTCATGTTTCTTCAATTTTCGCGAAGCATACGCGATCACCCTGTCATGCTGCATCAATACGCACCCTAACCCCACTCGAGAAGCATCACAATAGACCACAAATCCGCCTGACCCTGAAGGCAATGATAACACCGGTGCCGTAGTCAGCCGAGTCCGTAGCTGCTGAAAACTGTGCTCGCACTCCTCCGTCCAATCGAAAGGAACTCCCTTCCGGGTCAACCCGATCAAAGGTGTAGCAATACTAGAGAAGTCCTGCATGAATCGCCTGTAGTAACCGGCCAACCCCAAAAAGCTGCGAATCTCCGTAACTTATGTGGGTCTTGTCCAACACTGAACGGCCTCGATCTTCCTCGGGTCTACACATATACCGTCTCGTGAAATCACATGCCCCAAGAAGTCTACGCTGTCCAGCCAGAAAGAAAACCTGGAGAATTTGGCGCAAAGCTGATGCTCCTTCAAGGTCTGCAGTGTAATCCGCAGGTGCTGCTCGTGCTCCTCTCCGCTCCGGGAATACACCAAGATATCGTCAATAAATACTATGATGAACAGATCCAGATATGGCCGGAAAATACGGTTCATCAAGTCCATGAATGCTGCTGGCGCATGTAGGGTTACTAGGCACTCTCAAGAGGTCTCACAAGGCATCAACCATGCCAATTTCAAATTTTTAGGGTGCCGAGAAAACCTAACACGGATCGTTGACTAGAAGTCTAGGCGAAAGGCTAATCTAGTTAACAACTTAACTAAAGATAAGAAGCTACAACCTTTGTAGATCCGGATATCCACTTCCTTGGCTCCATGTAGGCATCCTCTCGCTGTCCATCTCGAATCCCGAACTCAAACGTCGGCTTCATCGGAGATTTGGGCGGACTAGGTCGTCGGCTTCGTGCCGAAGATGATCTACGTCGAGGCATCACAAGTTCAAGCTCCAACTTCACAAATTTATGAAACTTGTGAAGAAAACAACCAAAACAACTTGGCAAGAGGTAGAGGGTGATGAAATAGGAGGTGGGTTCACTTTAGAATTGGATTTCTCACTTTGGAACTCAAGTTGCCATTAATGGCATCAAGCTTTTTCTTTTGAAGATGAAGAAGAAGATGAAGCTAGAATTATGATAAGTATTCTTAAAAGAATAATAAAATGAATACTTATCATCTTCTAACCTTGGTTAAGTGTAGAGAATAGACCATGGTCAAGTGAGAATGGTTAGGGTTAAGGATGATGACAAAATAGTCACTTTAGTCAAAGCTTCATGAAGCTTCATCAAGCTTCATGAAAGAAACCATTTTGTTATCTTTTATTTATTTATCAAAAAATAATAGATAAATAAATAAGTAAATAAATCAAAACCCTAACTATTATCATAACCATGGTTTAAGTCTTAACACAAAACCAATCTACATGCATCATCAAACATGACACAATGTAGTGCACAAAAGTATATCACATATACAACTTGTGAACTACAAGTGAGAAAATCCTATTAAAGTGAACCAATACCAGTTAATGCAAAGTAATATATCAAATATATATTTATACATTAAATCATTAAATCAACACTTGATTCAATGATCCGGTCATGTCGCACATAACCGACTAGTATCCAATGTATCGATTTATCGAATCAATGATTCGATGACTAGGTCATATCGAATATAACCAATCGAAACATATATCGCGAGAATGAAATGCGGTATCACATACACGCATTATTCTCGCTCCCGCACATATCTCATATGCGCTCCTATCTCGTTTCGCTTGAGCCAGGAAACCTCTGTGTAGGACTCTAAAGACTCGTCAATACGCCGGTAGCAGATGATGATCATATCAAGCATCCACAAGCAGCAAGCGGTCTGCTAAACGTAACGGCCATCCGGGTATTGGGCGATCAGAAGATCGACGAGCTAGCCCGCTCATATTCCTGTGAATCCAACCAGTAACACTTACCGTACAGTCCGGTCTGTTCGTCTGATATGTCGCATATCAAGTCTAGGGGTGGTAAACGTCAGACCCCAATAACCGATAAGTCGTGCCGATGTGAGGCTCATAACGGGTCGAGAAACTACTGGCAACACTTACCAGCAAATCTCTGATCAGACCTGGCCAGGGACTTCCCTGTTACGGCCAATCGAGCACATCGCAACATCAACCCCCAATACCGGGAGAGACGAAAGCCCTCCTATCGCTCATTGCCTCCATGTGACTCGGGACTGTACCCAAAGACCAGTGTTTTGCACGCCCTCATGGACGTGGTAAGGTGGAGATCAAAGCACAGTGGGAATCACACAAGACTCTATGACGATCTCGGGTCTACAGACTAACCTGCACAAGTGTCACCTGAGAACTGCCATCTGACGTGAGGTATAATACCATCTGGGAGTTCTCGGCGAGTCCGTACAGTGTACCCAGTCTCCACTGAGCACCCGTATACCATCTCTGATGTCAAACACCAATGGATATGGGATCATCCATCGCCCATCTCATAGGTCGAGAAGCGTATACGATAGTCTACATTGGTATATCGATGCCCCGTCTTGATACACCCACGACAAGGTGTAGCGTTTTGAAAATCGTTTCGGTGAAATTTCGGAAAATCGGTAAAATGAGGGGGTTTTCTGTAAAAAGTAAAAATATAAATATCTTATTATAAAAATTAAATATACATATTCTAGCTATGTAATTGCTATTATTTGGTGTTTATTGAGCCGCTGGTGAAATTTCAAATTTTCTGAAAAAAATATTATTTTATTATTATTTTAAGCCGTCACTAATACATTTAATTAGGGAAAATTACAAATCGGAATGAGTTGAAACAAATTTTGTGCATCATAAAACATTAAATAAAAATTTATCGTGTGGTTTTTGGAACGAAATCATTTGCCAAAACGGTTTAGAAATTATTGAAGAAAAAAGGCTTTTTTTTAGCGTAAATGGATATTTGGGGTACTGTATTTATCATTTTTCATCACCCCACACCCGTACCCACACCCACACACACCCATTTCCTCTACCCCCTTGCTGAATTCAGCAGCCCCCCCCCACTCATCCCCCCACTTAAAAGTCAAAACAAACAAAGAAAAGAATAGGAAAAGAATAGAATAGAAAATGAAAGAAACAATGTGGACTTTGACTAGATGTGATTTTCCCCACCTCCCTCCCTCTCCTCCTTTTTCCTCACTTGCAGCCGAGACCCCCTTCATTTCTGTCCAGAAATTTTGCCCAAAAGCCCATCTCTTTTTCCTTCAAAAATTTCATCTTTTTGCCCCAAAATCAAGCAAAAAATTCAATATTTCTTAAATCCAATCTCTACCCATTTCTTCTTGACCTATTCTTGTGTGGATCATGGATCAAGAGAGCAATTTGGAGTCCAAGATTTTGGTGCTAGATCTCTATTTTTGTGAGGTATAATTTTAGCATTTTGCATAAGTTATTGTTTGATTGCTTGAATCTAGCTATATGTGTTTAATTAGGAATCAATTGTGGTTTTGATATTAAAGATTTAACTTTCAAGAGGGGGTTGTGAACTAAAGTTAGGGTTTTTGTTGGGTAATTATGGTTGCAATGTGTAGATTATCATCTTAAGGAAATGAAAACCTAACCTAGTTGCTAGTTTACTAATTGATGCTTGTAAATTGTTAAAATTGGAATTTTATGCAAACTAGGTTTTGGAAATTAATTACAAATGTTAGACTAAAAATCTAATTAGGTTTTTCATGACTTCATTAACATTATTAAGTGTAGTTTAATACCTTATTTCATGTAAATCCAAACTAGTTTGCAATATTAACCAATTTCGACCATTTTATAGCAAAAAAGATTAAATTCCGGAAATTGTTTATACGACTTATTTAAGATGTTTAATAAGTATTGTGGCCGCTAGATTCGTTTAAACATCGAGTTTTGTACTAAAACGGTGATTTGTGCTTGCTAGATTTTCGGAAAAATGACTTTTAAAGTGAAATTGGGGTTTTTGTGAATTTTAAGCTATTTTATATTATATTTAGTGCTTGTAATTGTACAAATGAGTGTGTTGGGAGTTTTCTCGATGGTTTGGCGTTTGTACGCCGACGTCGAGGGTTTTTGGGTCGATTTGTGAAAGCAGCCATAGGTTTTGACCTATGTGGGATTCGTCTGTCGTTTTGGTCATGAGTCGGATTTTAATGCGATATGGTGCGTTATGATATGTAGGTACCCCATGTGGACTTCGAGACGAAAAGCAAGCGCGTGGCGACGTCGGCACCGACGAGCGAGGACCAGGTGAGTAGATTTATATCTACGGGGAGAAGTCGGGTGGATGGCGTATAGCACCCCCGCAGTCCGTAGTTAGTACTATGTAGTATATTTTTATGTGTGATAGTTAGTGTGTTATGGTTAGTTAGGGGTAGAAATAACTAGCGTAGATCCTAGTTGCGAACCATAGGATAGATTTGCACCTACACGCATACACTTGTATGTTTCTTATACTTGCACGGTGTTTGATGATATGGGATGACTTTGGAGTTGAGTCGATGTTGTGGGCTTTGTGCCGCGAGATCGGTGATTTGATATGATTCGTATAGGGGATACGAAATGTGATTCTTGCGGGTTCGGGATGTGTGTTTACCCCGCATTCATACTTTGAAGATGATATCAGTTGTACTAGACTTAGATCAGTACCCCAGATTATATGATATGATAAGTGATATCTGAAATGTGATGAGATAGTGTGATATTGAACCGTACCCAGCTTTTGGGATGCCGTACGACGATTTACCGTACGAGCCTATATTGATGATAGATCCGCGCTCATGACTCGAGGATGTCAGATGATATACTGTATCGTACGTGATACTATTGAGGCGGGATCACCGACTTATATATATTTATATATCGACTCAGATGTTAGGCGGTTTCCTTACCTGTAGTTCAGCTTGTTAGTTCGGCCGTATAGTTTAGTGTGGTTGTTAGAGTAGATTAGACTTCTTACCTATTTCAAAAACTAACGAATCGTGGGCATTTTTAAAGACAGCTCAAGGGAATCTACGGACATTTCAAAAACGACGTATCTTTTCATAAAAACACCGTAGCCCTATTTTCAAAACCCCATGATTCGTGTTATTTCAAAAGGCACCGTTCGTAGGACTTATATTATATTAATGCAGATTAGTTTTGGTTACGTCTAGTTTCAGCTCCCATTTTTTTGTGGTTCGCTTTGCATCGCATTCTTATATTATGTTTCATACACCATTTTAATATCATGCTGATAGGACACCAGCACCATTACCGATGATGCGTATGTACCACGTACACTTACTTGCCGGCTCACACACATCTTCATCGGTAATTGCCATGTCACGTACACCTTAGAAAATATATTATTGCTTGACATAGCCTATTAGCGAATAGTTTAGACATTGTAGTTATTACTTGCTACTTCATGCATACTGTTATTCATTGTTATGCCGCATTCATGGATTCTCATGCATATATTCACTATTTTGCATGCTATTGAGGTTTGGATTTGGATTTCTATGAGATTTTCTGGATTTGGAGGAAAACCGCAAAAACACAAATAAACATATTCTCTCTTTTAAAATAAAAAGTGCGGTTTTCCCATGATGTATGAGTCGTCCACCATGAGTTTGCTGATGGATTTGGAAACCCGATTCGAGGAGACGGATGAACCGTTTCGGGTACATGGTGGACCCGGTGCGGTACCCCGGGGCAAGAGGAATGTGGTGATGACGTTGAGCCTGGCAGGGGAGTACTACCTACCGGTAATTTTACCCGACGCGTCGGATATCCGGAGGATACCGTCGTGGTCTTGAGATGGATGGTAGGGGCCGATCTGGACTGACGGCACCCTAGATATTGAGATTGAGACATTGATATTTCGAGACAGTGAGATTCATGTTTTGTGTCGATGCTAGACACTGTTGATACTGATTTCATTATGATACCTCAGTTTTAAAAATACGAAGGAAATCTCACTAATTTATGAAAACAGTTTCTTTATTTACATGTATTCTGTTTCATGCATTCATACCTCATTCATATGATATATTGCTACCTGAGGCACTGACACGGGCACATGAAATTATACTCGGGTTAGATATTACCCTAGACATTGTCATAGGCTGCCTGTTATACTTATATTTGAGGATATATTATGATCATTGACCTAGGTTGCGTTATTTATGCGATTTCTGTGCGTAGATGTTTTTCTATTCACGAGTTGGCAACTCACCCCCGTTGTGCCCCAGTTTCTTGCAGGTCTGCCGTACCGGTTTCATTACGGCTTGCGGGCTCGGTTTCATTCGGGTGATTTGCTAGTAGGTGGGTTTACTTGTATCATACCCCCATTATATACTTTGTATATCATTATTCTGTTGTATCTAGAAGTTCCATCAACCAAACATGTATTCTTTTTGAGATAGAGACCAGTGTTGTTTATTCTTTCGACCTTAGAGTCGCTCGTTATGTTCTGGTGGTGTTGAGTTTTGATCCTCGCCATTGGCGTTGTATATTATATTGCTTGTGTGGTTGTGACCGTCGTTTGACGAAGAGCTAGCTCCCGCTTGGGGATGCCTTTTTTCTTGATTTCGTATACTATTCATGTTGTATCCCGTTTGGGAGCCAGTTTTTACAAAGGAGACTCTGCCGAAATTTTCAGTGAATTTTTGATGTTTTTAAAAACCGCATAATTCGGCTTATGCTATTGAAACTACTTGCTTTAATTTGGTTTTTCCTACTCTCTACTACTCTTCTTGGTTTGGATTTCTGGGTTTTCGGTTTACTTAGATTACGTACGCCTCGAGACGTTCGTAGTTTAAGTGCCGGTCATGTTCCGTACTTTCGGGTCGTGACAAAGTTGGTATCAGAGCGTTAGGTTTTAACCTTCGGAGCGTAGGATGACCCTTGGTTGATGGAATAGGTGACTAAAGTAGAGTGACGTACCGTTGGTATGTTCCGCGGCATATTTACGATACGCTACTCCACTTAAGAAGCCTTAGGATGTACATTTCCTTGTTCAGTATTATATTCCTTCTGATCTAGCCTCATCGGTACCAGTTTGGTTTTGCTGCTACGGTTACGGGCAGGGAGAGGTATGGCTAGAGTTGCGGTCAGCACAAGCTCGTCATGAATGAGGACTGACCAGGGCGAAATTCCGGCGACACACGATTGCAGAGATGTATCTCTTTACTGTGTTTCCATGCCACGAGTGTTTGGCGGATCGCCTTTATGAGGTTACTCGGAGGCGCTGATCGACACTAGAGAATTGAGCCAATGATAGAGGCCAGCCAGATTTTGATGACCGTTGGTGTGTTGCTTACTCCTGATGATTGAGGCACTGTTCAGCATGCAGACGAGCAAGCCAGTGGTTGCTGCGAGCGACGAGATATCGCCCCAGATGTTGGAGCTATTGCAGTACGAGTTGTACTAAGAGATGATTGAAGGTCGCTAGTCACCGAGGATGAATGACTAGGACATGTGGTTCGTTCGCTACCCCGATGCGAGGTCATCAGACAGATTGATTCCAGCTAGAGACGACTTCACGCGGAGACGCTGGGAGTCGACAGAGACGATCGATTGTCAGAAACCTACTATTCCAAGTTTAGAGTATTCGGAAAGACATGCAGGCAATTCTATGGTCCCTCTAGAAGAATGAAACCCTAACTCGACTTAATGACCGTATGAAAGCCTTTGAACCTTCGGGTTTGCGGCAGTTTTGCGGCGCCATTAGTGAGGCTTGGGTTTGCCCTTCTACGGCTGGACCACCGATGCTGTGGTATGTACTCGATACTATTAAACTATGCCCAAGATGTTGAGCTCTTGGGGGATTATGAGGTTTTGACGACTCGATCAGATGGCTCGACTTAATTCAGATGCTAGGTGGTGAGATGCATTTCTTGGGAGACTCCAGATATGAGGATAGCCGTTGGAGCTTAGTCCATGCAGCCGCGACGAGACGAGTCCAAAGCAGACGACATTAGAGAAAAGTGAAGTAAGAGGTTCGTACCAGATCTAAATGAGATGACGTTCCACTACGCCGACATCAGAGATGCGATGCGCATGCCGAGGCAGAGTACTGGATATACCTTCCAGAAGGAGTCGCGATGGGTATGCAGCCATTACAAAGCAAAGATGCAGATATAGGAAAGGACAATGACTTCCGGACAGTTGGCAGAAGGCGAGACATGGAAGAGACCGTGAGCAGGATTCCTTCCAGGACACTGCTGCAATGATACTTGCACCCAGGATCAGATGTGTCACGTACATTCAGAGAGCCAGAGGCCGACGCCAGTGATATGCTGCCTCACGAGTGGTCGCGATGATTGACCAAGAGATGACCAGAGGAGTGCCAGAACGGAATCGTCCCCGTTAGCGCACCTGACAGGGCCGATGAGCCGATGGACCGAAAGATTGGTAATTCACAGTGAAAACTTTGACCAGGAGTGGTCATGGTTACGCACCCCAGCAGGACAGAGTTCATGATCATCGACGAGACGTCCCACTAGTGACCGCGACAGTTGGCCAAGATTCTTAGAGGATGCGCTGGAGCGGTACTATTCCGCCATTACTGATTTCGATGTTTTGGGTGATTTATTCGCATGATTTGATTTTGATGATTGAGAATTTACGATTCTTGCACAGTGTTGCACTTGATATCGTTTTCGTGCTTGGGTTTCACATGTTTGTGATTTTACGGTTTCAGACATTTGAGTTGATTTTGTGCGTATGCACGCACACGATTTCGTTCCTGCACTCTGTATAGTATATATATGCTTGCAGTGCAGTGATACGCCTTTTGTGCACTTAGATGCACTGGACTTCGATTTCGAATGTGATACTCGATATTTGTTTTGTGCACCTTGTGCACCTGATTGATTTTGCGCACGTTCGGCGCTTGATATTGGATTTCATGATTTCATGCACGATGGATGCACCTGATTTGAATTTTCGCGCATGTCTTGAGATGCGATTTTGGTGCACACCAGATGCACTAAATCGAGATTTTTCGTGCATGTCAGATGCACCTGATTTTGCTGTCAGGCACACATGTTGCCTACGACAGATGTTTCGTGCACACCCGATGCACTTAGATGTTGTTTCTGTGCGCATGTATGGCACATTCATGGATTTTGATTTCCGTGCGCACCAGACGCACGTAGTATTCATGTGCGTATTTTGGGATTGATTTTTTTAGAGCAGTACGTTTTTATGATATGGCTATATATTTTCGTACTGAGCAGGACTAGTCAGAGGAAAGTACCTGAATATATTTTGCATGCATTGATAGTTATTGAGGGGATTTCCAAAAAGCGAGCTATAGCCTCAGTATTTTCCTACGTGTCTGATATGACACGAAATGTTTAAAATAAGGAGACCCTTCTAAATTGTGTCCAAAACGGCGGAACGTACATTTCAAACAAAAGTATATATGTATATAGTTATTTTCTTATGGTAGACGTCCGCCACTGTGCAGTGTTATACGCGTGCACAGCGACTTAAAGGGATTTGGCATGCATTTCCTTCAAATACTTACATATATAGATTCGATATTTACATGTATAGTTTCGAGTTATGGCATATTGGTTTGGATTTGGCATTGATGTCTTCTCCATGACTCCGATGATTGCGGGATGCTTGACGGAGTTTTGATTTGAGTTATATACTCATTTTTCAAGCGCATGCGCTGCGCTATGATTTGTTTTATATAGTTACAATTTCGGAGCCCTGACGACTTGATGGTTTTTCTTAGATGTTTTAGTATTTGGGGGAGTTTGAATTTAAATTCGGGGACCGAATTTCTTTAAGGGGGGAAGATTGTAGCGTTTTGAAAATCGTTTCGGTGAAATTTCGGAAAATCGGTAAAATGAGGGGGTTTTCTGTAAAAAGTCAAAATATAAATATCTTATTATAAAAATTAAATATACATATTCTAGCTATGTAATTGCTATTATTTGGTGTTTATTGAGCCGCTGGTGAAATTTCTAATTTTCTGAAAAAAATATTATTTTATTATTATTTTAAGCCGTCACTAATACATTTAATTAGGGAAAATTACAAATCGGAATGAGTTGAAACAAATTTTGTGCATCATAAAACATTAAATAAAAATTTATCGTGTGGTTTTTGGAACGAAATCATTTGCCAAAACGGTTTAGAAATTATTGAAGAAAAAAGGCTTTTTTTTAGCGTAAATGGATATTTGGGGTACTGTATTTATCATTTTTCATCACCCCACACCCGTACCCACACCCACACACACCCATTTCCTCTACCCCGTTGCTGAATTCAGCAGCCCCCCCCCCACTCATCCCCCCACTTAAAAGTCAAAACAAACAAAGAAAAGAATAGGAAAAGAATAGAATAGAAAATGAAAGAAACAATGTGGACTTTGACTAGATGTGATTTTCCCCACCTCCCTCTCTCTCCTCCTTTTTCCTCACTTGCAGCCGAGACCCCCTTCATTTCTGTCCAGAAATTTTGCCCAAAAGCCCATCTCTTTTTCCTTCAAAAATTTCATCTTTTTGCCCCAAAATCAAGCAAAAAATTCAATATTTCTTAAATCCAATCTCTACCCATTTCTTCTTGACCTATTCTTGTGTGGATCATGGATCAAGAGAGCAATTTGGAGTCCAAGATTTTGGTGCTAGATCTCTATTTTTGTGAGGTATAATTTTAGCATTTTGCATAAGTTATTGTTTGATTGCTTGAATCTAGCTATATGTGTTTAATTAGGAATCAATTGTGGTTTTGATATTAAAGATTTAACTTTCAAGAGGGGGTTGTGAACTAAAGTTAGGGTTTTTGTTGGGTAATTATGGTTGCAATGT
This sequence comes from Agapanthus africanus, assembly GCA_030015575.1. Taxonomy (NCBI): domain Eukaryota; kingdom Viridiplantae; phylum Streptophyta; class Magnoliopsida; order Asparagales; family Amaryllidaceae; genus Agapanthus; species Agapanthus africanus. The sequence continues at coordinate 390,611,861 of JASDDO010000022.1, forward strand.
GTAGATTATCATCTTAAGGAAATGAAAACCAAACCTAGTTGCTAGTTTACTAATTGATGCTTGTAAATTGTTAAAATTGGAATTTTATGCAAACTAGGTTTTGGAAATTAATTACAAATGTTAGACTAAAAATCTAATTAGGTTTTTCATGACTTCATTAACATTATTAAGTGTAGTTTAATACCTTATTTCATGTAAATCCAAACTAGTTTGTTGTATGTGCATTTTTTTGCTATAAAATGGTCGAAATTGGTTAATATTGCAAACTAGTTTTTGTAAATATTGTGTTAAATCGAGAATTAAAATATGGTTAGGGTTTCTTCATATCTTAAAAATTACATCGAGTGGTTTAACCATTTAAAATATGCAAAACCAAGTTTAATTGTAAAATTATGAATTTTACATTAAAAATTGTTAAAAAAGGGTATTTTTGTAAACTAGAATATTAGGATTTTTGGAATTTAATGAGATTAAATTCCGGAAATTGTTTATACGACTTATTTAAGATGTTTAATAAGTATTGTGGCCGCTAGATTCGTTTAAACATCGAGTTTTGTACTAAAACGGTGATTTGTGCTTGCTAGATTTTCGGAAAAATGACTTTTTAAGTGAAATTGGGGTTTTTGTGAATTTTAAGCTATTTTATATTATATTTAGTGCTTGTAATTGTACAAATGAGTGTGTTGGGTGTTTTCTCGATGGTTTGGCGTTTGTACGCCGACGTCGAGGGTTTTTGGGTCGATTTGTGAAAGCAGCCATAGGTTTTGACCTATGTGGGATTCGTCTGTCGTTTTGGTCATGAGTCGGATTTTAATGCGATATGGTGCGTTATGATATGTAGGTACCCCATGTGGACTTCGAGACGAAAAGCAAGCGCGTGGCGACGTCGGCACCGACGAGCGAGGACCAGGTGAGTAGATTTATATCTACGGGGAGAAGTCGGGTGGATGGCGTATAGCACCCCCGCAGTCCGTAATTAGTACTATGTAGTATATTTTTATGTGTGATAGTTAGTGTGTTATGGTTAGTTAGGGGTAGAAATAACTAGCGTAGATCCTAGTTGCGAACCAGAGGATAGATTTGCACCTACACGCAAACACTTGTATGTTTCTTATACTTGCACGGTGTTTGATGATATGGGATGACTTTGGAGTTGAGTCGATGATGTGGGCTTTGTGCCGCGAGATCGGTGATTTGATATGATTCGTATAGGGGATACGAAATGTGATTCTTGCGGGTTCGGGATGTGTGTTTACCCCGCATTCATACTTTGAAGATGATATCAGTTGTACTAGACTTAGATCAGTACCCCAGATTATATGATATGATAAGTGATATCTGAAATGTGATGAGATAGTGTGATATTGAACCGTACCCAGCTTTTGGGATGCCGTACGACGATTTACCGTACGAGCCTATATTGATGATAGATCCGCGCTCATGACTCGAGGATGTCAGATGATATACTGTATCGTACGTGATACTATTGAGGCGGGATCACCGACTTATATATATTTATATATCGACTCAGATGTTAGGCGGTTTCCTTACCTGTAGTTCAGCTTGTTAGTTCGGCCGTATAGTTTAGTGTGGTTGTTAGAGTAGATTAGACTTCTTACCTATTTCAAAAACTAACGAATCGTGGGCATTTTTAAAGACAGCTCAAGGGAATCTACGGACATTTCAAAAACGACGTATCTTTTCATAAAAACACCGTAGCCCTATTTTCAAAACCCCATGATTCGTGTTATTTCAAAAGGCACCGTTCGTAGGACTTATATTATATTAATGCAGATTAGTTTTGGTTACGTCTAGTTTCAGCTCCCATTTTTTTGTGGTTCGCTTTGCATCGCATTCTTATATTATGTTTCATACACCATTTTAATATCATGCTGATAGGACACCAGCACCATTACCGATGATGCGTATGTACCACGTACACTTACTTGCTGGCTCACACACATCTTCATCGGTAATTGCCATGTCACGTACACCTTAGAAAATATATTATTGCTTGACATAGCCTATTAGCGAATAGTTTAGACATTGTAGTTATTACTTGCTACTTCATGCATACTGTTATTCATTGTTATGCCGCATTCATGGATTCTCATGCATATATTCACTATTTTGCATGCTATTGAGGTTTGGATTTGGATTTCTATGAGATTTTCTGGATTTGGAGGAAAACCGCAAAAACACAAATAAACATATTCTCTCTTTTAAAATAAAAAGTGCGGTTTTCCCATGATGTATGAGTCGTCCACCATGAGTTTGCTGATGGATTTGGAAACCCGATTCGAGGAGACGGATGAACCATTTCGGGTACATGGTGGACCCGGTGCGGTACCCCGGGGCAAGAGGAATGTGGTGATGACGTTGAGCCTGGCAGGGGAGTACTACCTACCGGTGATTTTACCCGACGCGTCGGATATCCGGAGGATACCGTCGTGGTCTTGAGATGGATGGTAGGGGCCGATCTGGACTGACGGCACCCTAGATATTGAGATTGAGACATTGATATTTCGAGACAGTGAGATTCATGTTTTGTGTCGATGCTAGACACTGTTGATACTGATTTCATTATGATACCTCAGTTTTAAAAATACGAAGGAAATCTCACTAATTTATGAAAACAGTTTCTTTATTTACATGTATTCTGTTTCATGCATTCATACCTCATTCATATGATATATTGCTACCTGAGGCACTGACACGGGCACATGAAATTATACTCGGGTTAGATATTACCCTAGACATTGTCATAGGCTGCCTGTTATACTTATATTTGAGGATATATTATGATCATTGACCTAGGTTGCGTTATTTATGCGATTTCTGTGCGTAGATGTTTTTCTATTCACGAGTTGGCAACTCACCCCCGTTGTGCCCCAGTTTCTTGCAGGTCTGCCGTACCGGTTTCATTACGGCTTGCGGGCTCGGTTTCATTCGGGTGATTTGCTAGTAGGTGGGTTTACTTGTATCATACCCCCATTATATACTTTGTATATCATTATTCTGTTGTATCTAGAAGTTCCATCAACCAAACATGTATTCTTTTTGAGATAGAGACCAGTGTTGTTTATTCTTTCGACCTTAGAGTCGCTCGTTATGTTCTGGTGGTTTTGAGTTTTGATCCTCGCCGTTGGCGTTGTATATTATATTGCTTGTGTGGTTGTGACCGTCGTTTGACGAAGAGCTAGCTCCCGCTTGGGGATGCCTTTTTTCTTGATTTCGTATACTATTCATGTTGTATCCCGTTTGGGAGCCAGTTTTTACAAAGGAGACTCTGCCGAAATTTTCAGTGAATTTTTGATGTTTTTAAAAACCGCATAATTCGGCTTATGCTATTGAAACTACTTGCTTTAATTTGGTTTTTCCTACTCTCTACTACTCTTCTTGGTTTGGATTTCTGGGTTTTCGGTTTACTTAGATTACGTACGCCTCGAGACGTTCGTAGTTTAAGTGCCGGTCATGTTCCGTACTTTCGGGTCGTGACACTAGGGACCTTGATGGATGTACTTATCGACTACCATGTCCCCACTAGTATGATCCGCATCATAGTCCAGGTAGTCAAGTACACATCCTAAGGGCTTTACCAACATGTAACTATAAGACAGTTTAAAGAGACAAGTGTACATGTTAAGATAAAGAGTAACCAGATAGCATACTATCATATCGAGCAAGAAAGTCATCTCTATATATCTCCAAGCATCCAATATAATATACATCATCTGTACAATACTGGCCTCTAGGGCATACATACAACTAACAATCTCCCACTTTCACTAGGGCCAGCTACTGTAGTATCGCATACCGAGCATCCCGAAGAGTCCCTCAAACTGTATCTGGGGAATGGCCTTCGTGAGTGGATCCGCCGTGTTGTTCTTCGTATCAACTCTCCTGACCTCGATCTCCCGGCGATCAACTATCTCCCGGATCAAGTGATACCGTCTCAGAATATGACTAGATCGCTGATGGGACCTGGGTTCCTTTGCCAAAGCCACCGCTCCATTGTTATCGCAATACAAAGGTATTGGATGCTCAATGGATGGAACCACTCCAAGTTCAATAATGAACTTCTTGATCCAGACAGCCTCTTTAGCAGCATCGTTGGCAGCGATGTATTCAGCCTCCATCGTCGAGTCTGCCACGGTTTCCAGCTTGGAACTCTTCCAGCTAACCGCCCCTCCGTAAAGGGTAAAGACAATGCCCGACTGCGACTTAGAGTCGTCCTTATCACTCTGGAAGCTCGAATCGGTAAAGGACTGTAAGTCCACGTTGCGACCCCCGGTGCTTACGGGGAGGCGGAAATGGTATAAAAAACAAATTTTTATCGCAAGAGGCAACATGGACTAAACAAGGTCGGGATCGTGTCTAAACTAAACTAGCAAACTTGCTAAAGAGATTTAGCTACTCGGATGAAGATGGTTATACCTAAACTTGAACTCCTTCTTCTTCAAACTTTTGTAGAGGTTGATGGTTCTCTTCTTGTCGCCTTCTTCCGTCGAAGATGGATCCACCTCGAGGGTTCGACCTTTGGGCTCTTTCTCGAACTTGGAGTGAACTAGAATCTCCGGCTTGCTAAACCCTTGATCCTAGAGTGAGTAGAGAGTGTCAAAGGGGTGCTTTTCTTTTTAAAGAGAAGGATTCTCAACACATGAGAAGGGTTCTCTTTTGCTAGAGGAAGAAGAAGATGAAGTGAAGAGAGAGAAGCTAAATGAGATAATGAGCACTCTTTTTCTTTCTTGCAACCATAATGCAAAAGAAAAAGAAATATCAAATAATAATAATAATGATAATGAAAAGGTTGATGGAAAGTTTTAGAATGACCATTATCATTACAAACATTAAATGGTTTTGCAAGAATCAAAAAGCATCTTGCTTTTGTAATGATGATGGTCAAATCTTCAACCATGGTCAACAAGTCAACCATGGTCAACAAGTCAACAAAAAACCAACCATGACACTTTTCATTTTATTAATATTATTAATTGATAAAACATAAATCCATTAGAGTTTGGAAAAAGACGACCGTCAATTGTGCATACGCACCCGTTCCGAAACCCTAATGAAAGTCATCTTCCTCCTCCTCAAATAACTGTGCATACACACCTGCATCCTTGTTCCGAGGAACATGAATACTGAGAGATAAAAGCAACCCCAAAACAAATACCGGTATCTGACTCAAACCAGAGCCAACCAGTAAAATCCGTCCGGACTCCAAACGTGCACAAGTGCGCGGATGAGAACGAACCCTGTCGCAAAACCATGCGACCTCTACTCTGTTTTGCCCAGAGGCGAATACCCTCTGTGTGGGACTCTAAAGACTCGACACTACGCTGGCAGTGGGTTTAACCACAGACCGCAAGCGGCACTAGCTGTGCGTAACGGTCCCCAGGTAGATGTCGACAAGAAGGCTGACGAGGTGAAACCCCATCGGAACTCCTACTGAGTCTGAATGTGACAGTCTCCGTACAGTCCGGTCTGTTCGTCTAATACATCGCATGTCGGGCCTAGGGGGCGGTAAAACATCAGTCCCCTAATAGCGGTACAAGTCGTGCCGGAGTGAAGCCCAAAACACCCTGAGATAACACTGGAACCTACCAGTATACCTCGCTTGCCCTGGCCAGGGACTACTCGTGTAATGGCTCTCCTAGACACAGCGTGATGTCAACCCCCAATACCGGGAGAGGCGAATCCTGTCTAACCGTCACTGCCTCCAAGTGCTTCGGGACTGCACCCAACCACCACCTGTTTGCACGACTCCTTTGAGCCGTGGTAGGGTAGTGATCAAAGTGCAGTGGGAACACACTTGAGGCGAAGTACCAGTGTCAAGTCAGCGGACTAAGCTGTACTCATGTCACCTGGGAACTGATAACTGACGATAGGTATAATACCAACCTGTCAGTTCCCGACGAGTCCTGTCCAGTGTACTCGTAACCCAACGAGCACCCGTATACTATCTCCAGTACGACGTACTGATGGCTGTGGGACAGACCATCTCCCACACTGGGATGAGAAGCGCATACGCTAGTCTACTCCGGAGTATCGATGCCCTGTCTCGATAGTCCTGCGACTAGGGACCTGTATAAGGATGTGCTTATAGATTACCCAGCCCCCACTAGTGTGACTGCCATCACAACGCTGGTAATCAAGCAAAGATCCTAAGGGTTCCACTAATGCGTATAAGTGATATACTAAAATAAACACAAGTAAACATTGAAGTAGAAACAAACCAAGTAGCATACTACTATTTTGAGCAAGATTGTTTATACAAGGTGAATATCCCAAGCTTCCATTAAGTAATATACAAACTAGTATGATACAGTAATGGCCTCTAGGGCATATACACTAACAATCTCCCACTTGCACTAAGGCCATGTACTGGCGTATCGAAGACCAATCATCTCGATCAGCCGCTCGAACTGAGTCTGGGGTAAGGCCTTGGTGAATGGATATGCAGTGTTTTCTTCTGAAGCAACCCTCCGAACCTCGATCTCCTTGCGATCCACGATCTCCCTGATCGGGTGATACCGCCTCAAGATGTGCCTGGATCTCTGATGGGACCTGGGTTCCTTTGCTAAAGCTATAGCCCCGTTGTTGTCGCAATACAGAGGTATTGGGTCAACAATGGACGGAACCACCTGAAGTTCTTTCAAGAACTTCCTCATCCAGACAGCTTCTTTTGCGGCATCAGATGCAGCAATGTATTCCGCTTCCATAGTCGAGTCTGCAACGGTTTCCTGTTTGGAGCTCTTCCAACACACCGCCCCTCCATTGAGGGTAAAGACAAAACCCGACATGGACTTGGAATCATCCTTGTCACTCTGGAAGCTGGAGTCAGCAAAGGCCTCGATCTGGAGGTCTTTTCCGCCATACACCAAGAACATCTCCTTAGTCCTTCTCAGGTACTTGAGAATGTTCTTTACCGCTATCCAGTGTTTCTCCCCAGGGTTTGACTGATACCGGCTTACCACACTCAGTGCATAAGCTACATCCGGTCTGGTACACAACATCGCATACATTATAGAGCCTACCGCAGAAGCGTAGGGTATAATAGACATGCGATCCCTCTCCAAATCAGTCTTGGGAGACATCTCTTTAGAGAGGGTGATCCCGTGACAAGCCGGTAGGTTACCGCGCTTGGAATCTTCCATACTAAATCTCTTCACTATGGTGTCGATGTACCTGGACTGAGAAAGTCCTAATATCCTCTTAGATCTATCACGATGGATCCGGATCCCCAGGATGTATGAGGCATCACCCAGGTCTTTCATGGAGAACCTGTGTGACAAGAACCCCTTGACAGATTGTAGCATAGGAATGTCATTTCCTATTAAGAGAATGTCATCCACGTATAAAACGAGGAATACTACAGTTCTCGCTACAAATCTACTATAGATGCATGGTTCATCTGGATTTTTGATAAAGCCAAATTCCTTGACCGTCTCATCAAAACAGATGTTCCAACTCCGCGATGCCTGCTTTAGTCCATAGATGGACTTAAGCAACTTGCACACCTTTCCGCTGCTCCCAATCTGAATGAAACCCTCCGGCTGATCCATATAGACACACTCCTCTAAATTTCCATTTAGAAAAGCGGTCTTTACGTCCATCTGCCAAATCTCATAATCGTGGAAGGCAGCAATGGCAAGAAGGATCCGAATGGATTTCAGCATAGCCACTGGAGAAAAGGTTTCGTCATAGTCCAAGCCAGGTCTTTGACGGAAACCCTTTGCTACAAGTCTAGCTTTATAGGTCTCAACCTGTCCGTCTACACCAATCTTCCTTTTGAAGATCCACTTGCATCCTACGGGTTTTACCCCGTCTGGAGAAATGTCCAACGTCCATACATTGTTGGTGTACATAGACTCCATTTCGGTCCGCATTGCATCCGGCCATTTTACCGAGTCAACGCTCTGAACGGCCTGCTGGAAGCTAGTAGGCTCATCATAATCTATGATGCAATCCTCTCTATCCCCGTCTATGAGAAAACCGTAGTATCTCTCTGGCGGATGAGACTGCCTACTACTCCTGCGGAGCGGCGTAGGAATGTCCTGTTCTTTCGAACTTTCTGGCTCTTCCAAGCTTTCAGTAATAGCTTATGGTTCTGGAATTTCTTCCAGTTCTATTGCGTTCCCACTTATCTGAGTTTCCAAAAACTCGGTTTCCAAGAAGCGGGCATGTTGAGAAACAAAAACCTTTTGTTCCTCAGCAGAATAGAACAGATACCCCCTGGAGTTCTTTGGGTATCCCACAAACTTGCACTGTACTGAGCGTGCCTCGAGCTTTTCCGCATGCTGCTTTTTTACAAAAGCTGGACATCCCCATATCTTAAGGTACTTAAGACAGGGTTTCTTCCCACTCCACATCTGATATGGAGTGGTAGGCACAGTCTTGGTGGGAGCCTTGTTCAAGAGATATGCAGCTGCTTCTAGTGCATAGCCCCAGAAAGATCGCGGTAACTCAGCCTTACTCATCATGGAACGAACCATATCCAATAGGGTTCGATTCCTCCTTTCCGATACACCGTTATGTTGCGGAGTGTATGGAGGAGTACGCTGAGAGAGAATTCCATTCTCTTTTAAATAGTCCAGGAACTCGGCACTCAAGTATTCTCCACCTCGATCCGATCTTAGAATCTTAATACTTTTGCCTGTTTGTTTTTCAACTTCATTCTTGTAATCCTGAAATTTCTCAAAGGCCTCGGATTTGTGCTTCATTAAGAAGACATGTCCATACCTAGAGAAATCGTCTGTGAAAGTAATGAAGTATGAATAACCGCTTCGCGCATTTGTAGACATTGGACCACACACGTCACTGTGTATGAGTCCCAAGAGATCGCTCGCTCTTTCTCCTTGTCCAGTGAACGGAGTCTTTGTCATCTTTCCCATGAGACAAGATTCACAAGTGGCATAAGACTGATACTCGAACGGATCCAAGTATCCTTCTTTATGTAACTTAGTCAACCGTGTCTCATTGATGTGACCCAGTATACAATGCCATAAGAAAGCCTGATTGATATCTGGAGACTTTCTTTTGAGTGTATTCTGGACATTGAAAATCTGTGGTTGGTTTAACACGTATATACCATTGCTCAGAGTACCTGACCCAATCAGAACTTGATTAAGGTGAATGTTTACAACATTACTTACAAACGCAAATTCATAACCTTCTTTAGAAACTAAAGATACAGAAATGATATTACAAGTTGCGTTGGGTACAAAAAAGCAATTACGCAAAACCAAAACATGCCCATCTGTCATTCCCAGGTGATAGTCCCCCACGGCTTTAGCATCCATGCTAGCTCCGTTCGCAACTCTGAGGGTCATGTCACCTGCCTTCAAAAACCTACGGTTTCTCAACGCCTGCAAAGAATTACAGATATGAGATCCTGATCCGGTATCCAATACCCAGGAAGTAGAGTTTATAGAAAGACAGTTTTCAATAACATACACACCTGAAGCTGAAGCCGCAACCTGCTTCAGTTCCTGTGTCCTGGCCTTCCAGGCCCTGCAATCTTTCTTCCAGTGTCCACTCTTATGACAATAGAAGCATTCCTCCTTTCCCACAAGCTTCCCCGCAATCATTGTTGCCTTTTCCTTTCCCTTCGTACCCACTTTACTAACACCGCCTCTTGGTTTGGCGGGGGCTTTCTTCCTCTTTCCCTTGGCTTTCGCCTTGGACCTAGAGGAAGAAGATCCTCCTACAAACAAAGCGGGTGTTTCCCTACCTTTCTGTAGGGTGCCCTCTGCGCTTTTCAGCAAGTTGAGGAGTTCTGAAAGTTCAACTTCCTTTTCTTGTAAGTTGAAGTTCAGTATAAACTGGGCGTAAGTGGATGGAAGGGACTGGAGGATTAAATCCGTATAGAGTTCACTTTCCAACGTGGTCCCAAGTTCTGCGAGCTCCTCAATGTAGCCAATCATATTAAGCACGTGGTCCGCTACCGATGATCCGACGGCCAACCTTGCCGAAAATAACTTCTTCGACAATTCGTATCTTGCGATACGAGACTGCTCTCCATACAGTTCTTTTGTATGAAGAAATATGGATTCCAAATCCATATTCTCGTGCCTCCTCTGGTGTTCGTTGTCCATAGAGGCAAGCACGAGGCATTTGGCCTTCGCGCAATCAATCTCCCAAGTCTTACGGATTTCCTTGTCCGCGACGCTGGAGGTGGGACCTGGGACGGGGGGAGCTTTGGTGGTAAGAAGATACCCCAGCTTGTCGTAAGTGATTGCCATTTTGACATTCCTGAGCCAATCTTTGTAGTTTGGCCCTGTCAGTATATTTTTATCTAGAAGTAACTTAAGTCCAGTCATTTCGATTTGGTCGCTGCAGTGGGAGAGAGAAGAAACACTTTAGCATGATGCTCTTGCAAGTTTAGAATGGTTTTTAATTTGTCTAAACAGGATGGCTCCCACTGTCTCTCGAATCCCTCCTCAAACCATAAAGGAAGAATTAGTCGGGATCAATCCCACCGCACAATACTTGCTTAACCGTTCAGCCAGGCCAGTGTCGGTACTTCGAGGGAGGTTTTCCAACGCTTTCGCGAAGTTCCTTAATTAGATAACCTCTTTTCCCTGGGGGAGTAGCCCCGCTAACACCTTTCTAGGCACCTACTAGGGTTATAGCATTGATCGTTTAGTGAGAAATTTCCCGAGGAGTAGCATATACTCACAGTAGGATCGGGATCCAAATATCATCGCGTGACGAAACTGAAGGAATCCTACCAGAATCACCACACTCCAAATGGTATGCAAATCTAGCAAGTTTCAGTACTTATGAAACTCCCGATGTGGATTTTTGCCCCATGCTCTTATGACCTTGACGAAGGTCAACAAATCATAAGTCACATGTCAAGTTCTGCCCGTCATTATCCAGGTTAATTTTAACCCACCCGTATATACCCTTGACGAAGGTCAACAAGGCAATACGACTGTCCCAAACCAACGCATCTATCTATGCTACATATGAACACCCAACAGCTACCAATCTCTATGTCTTGACGAAGGTCAACAAACATAGCTTGAATACTATTGAATATTCATACGAAACGACGGAGGGCTACGAATGGTTTTGGCGAAACCGTGAACGTAGTGAACTTGATTTAATCGATGGAACAAGATAGCTTTTAGAAGGAGTGGCTCAATCTCCGCATTTAAAAGTTAGTTTTGAAAAGAGCCGAGTGGTTTTTCGAAAGAGTTCCAACGACTTCAACTTGGATTATTATCTTGCATTAGTTCTTTTAATGCGTGATATTATTAGTTCTTTTAATGCGTCCCATCAATTAATCCTACCATTGCAGAAAACAACCAAAATATGACGTACGCTTATGCCATATGCATTCTCCACGGGGCCCCGTCATCACCCGTTAGGTTACTTAACTAACGACAGAGCGGGGGCTGGGTTAGCGCGGCTGAAAAACATAAGCAACGCCTAAATAGTTATAGATATAGCAATAGTAGACATTACAGATCACAGATGAATGCATTGGATATACTAGGAATCCGCAATCCGTTCGAGCCTGTAACGAAAAGCGGATTACACGGTCGCGGTGAATAGCCAAATACCCCACCCAAGACCCCTACGGGTGCGGCAAACTACCCGCCAAGTACTCGACAGTTTGTGCACCCCCTCCATGGGTCTATCCTAGGAGCAAAAACAGTAAAAAGAATTATACAATGACGGCTACAACCCCGACCCGGTTTTGCGGCCAAACAAATAATAATATTACATCAATTTACATTTACAATGAATGAATGAAAAACAAAAGCTCATCTCACATCCACCCCGGCTATTCACCCGGTACAGTCCAACACATTCATATACACATTCCAATATCAAACACAGATCATGTATAACCCCGACTAATCGTCTTATAGCGATTAGCCGACGTTCAATACAAGCAAGCATCACAGATATAACCATCATAGTCAAAGTGCAGTGAAGTTCGGAAAAATACGAAATTATAGGACCCCAAAAGTAAATTTCTTTTCTGGAAAATCTGGGCACATATAATATATTTCAAAAATCCCAAAACCAACACAGACACACACTGCACGAAAAACGATGCAGAGAAGACGACAAACTGCGGCGCTTCCGCGGCACATGGCTACCTCGTGCGGCGGAAGCGCGGCGGTTTGAACGAAACAGTGGATCGTTTTTCATGGGTGTTCTAACAAAACCCTGAGCCGAATTTAGGAGTATAAAGTTTTTCATTTAGAGCAGAAAAATTTTTAACAGAAACTAGGATTTTGAAAAAGTTTGGTTTTTGGATTTTTTTCGGTTCCGAACTTCGTTACACTTCACTACCAAGGTAGTTTAAGTTTAGTTAGGCTCTGATACCACTGTAAGTCCACGTTGCGACCCCCGGTGCTTACGGGGAGGCGGAAATGGTATAAAAAACAAATTTTTATCGCAAGAGGCAACATGGACTAAACAAGGTCGGGATCGTGTCTAAACTAAACTAGCAAACTTGCTAAAGAGATTTAGCTACTCGGATGAAGATGGTTATACCTAAACTTGAACTCCTTATTCTTCAAACTTTTGTAGAGGTTGATGGTTCTTTTCTTGTCGCCTTCTTCCGTCGAAGATGGATCCACCTCGAGGGTTCGACCTTTGGGCTCTTTCTCGAACTTGGAGTGAACTAGAGTCTTCGGCTTGCTAAACCCTTGATCCTAGAGTGAGTAGAGAGTGTCAAAGGGGTGCTTTTCTTTTTAAAGAGAAGGATTCTCAACACATGAGAAGGGTTCTCTTTTGCTAGAGGAAGAAGAAGATGAAGTGAAGAGAGAGAAGCTAAATGAGATAATGAGCACTCTTTTTCTTTCTTGCAACCATAATGCAAAAGAAAAAGAATTATCAAATAATAATAATAATGATAATGAAAAGGTTGATGGAAAGTTTTAGAATGACCATTATCATTACAAACATTAAATGGTTTTGCAAGAATCAAAAAGCATCTTGCTTTTGTAATGATGATGGTCAAATCTTCAACCATGGTCAACAAGTCATCCATGGTCAACAAGTCAACAAAAAACCAACCATGACACTTTTCAGTTAATTAATATTATTAATTGATAAAACATAAATCCATTAGGGTTTGGAAAAAGACGACCGTCAATTGTGCATACGCACCCGTTCCGAAACCCTAATGAAAGTCATCTTCCTCCTCCTCAAATAACTGTGCATACACACCTGCATCCTTGTTCCGAGGAACATGAATACTGAGAGATAAAAGCAACCCCAAAACATATACCGGTATCTGACTCAAACCAGAGCCAACCAGTAAAATCCGTCCGGACTCCAAACGTGCACAAGTGCGCGGATGAGAACGAACCCTGTCGCAAAACCATGCGACCTCTACTCTGTTTTGCCCAGAGGCGAATACCCTCTGTGTGGGACTCTAAAGACTCGACACTACGCTGGCAGTGGGTTTAACCACAGACCGCAAGCGGCACTAGCTGTGCGTAACGGTCCCCAGGTAGATGTCGACAAGAAGGCTGACGAGGTGAAACCCCATCGGAACTCCTACTGAGTCTGAATGTGACAGTCTCCGTACAGTCCGGTCTGTTCGTCTAATACATCGCATGTCGGGCCTAGGGGGCGGTAAAACGTCAGTCCCCTAATAGCGGTACAAGTCGTGCCGGAGTGAAGCCCAAAACACCCTGAGATAACACTGGAACCTACCAGTATACCTCGCTTGCCCTGGCCAGGGACTACTCGTGTAATGGCTCTCCTGGACACAGCGCGATGTCAACCCCCAATACCGGGAGAGACGAATCCTGTCTAACCGTCACTGCCTCCAAGTGCTTCGGGACTGCACCCAACCACCACCTGTTTGCACGACTCCTTTGAGCCGTGGTAGGGTAGTGATCAAAGTGCAGTGGGAACACACTTGAGACGAAGTGCCAGTGTCAAGTCAGCGGACTAAGCTGTACTCATGTCACCTGGGAACTGATAACTGACGATAGGTATAATACCAACCTGTCAGTTCCCGACGAGTCCTGTCCAGTGTACTCGTAACCCAACGAGCACCCGTATACTATCTCCAGTACGACGTACTGATGGCTGTGGGACAGACCATCTCCCACACTGGGATGAGAAGCGCATACGCTAGTCTACTCCGGAGTATCGATGCCCTGTCTCGATAGTCCTGCGACTAGGGACCTGTATAAGGATGTGCTTATATATTACCCAGCCCCCACTAGTGTGACTGCCATCACAACGCTGGTAATCAAGCAAAGATCCTAAGGGCTCCACTAATGCGTATAAGTGATATACTAAACTAAACACAAGTACACATTGAAGTAGAAACAAACCAAGTAGCATACTACTATTTTGAGCAAGATTGTTTATACAAGGTGAATATCCCAAGCTTCCATTAAGTAATATACAAACTAATATGATACAGTAATGGCCTCTAGGGTATATACACTAACAAGGACTCCACTTGGAGTTCTCCGTTACCATACACCAAGAGCATCTCTTTAGTCCTTCGCAAGTACTTGAGAATGCTCTTCACAGCTATCCAGTGATTCTCTCCAGGATCAGCTTGATACCTGCTCACTACACTTAGTGAGTATGCTACATCGGGTCTGGTACATAGCATCACATACATGATAGAGCCTACTGCCGAAGCATAGGGTATCCCTTGCATGCGAGCTCTCTCCAAATCAGTCTTAGGAGACATCTCTTTAGAGAGAGTGACTCCAGAGATCGTGGGCAAGTTCCCACGCTTGGATTCTTCCATACTAAACCTCTTTAGTATGGTGTCAATGTACCTGGATTGGGACAATCCCAATATCCGTTTGGATCTATCTCTATAGATCCTAATTCCCAATATGCAGGAGGCATCACCAAGATCTTTCATTGAGAATCTTTGTGATAAGAAGAGCTTGACCGATTGCAGCATAGGAATATCATTTCCTATCAAGAGTATGTCGTCTACGTACAATACGAGGAAGACAACCTTACTCTCTGCTACCTTCTTGTAAATACAAGGTTCATCTGGGTTTTTGACGAAATCAAACTCTTTGATAACGACGTCAAAGCAGATGTTCCAACTCCGCGATGCTTGCTTTAATCCATAAATGGATTTAAGCAGCTTGCACACCTTCCCGCTGCTCCCACTGTCTACGAAGCCCTCTGGCTGAGTCATGTACACGCACTCTTTTAAATCACCATTTAGAAAGGCGGTCTTAACATCCATTTGTCAGATTTCGTAATCATGATATGCAGCGATGGCAAGCATGATCCGGATGGATTTTAGCATAGCCACTGGAGAAAAGGTTTCGTCATAGTCCACACCTGGTCTTTGACGAAAACCCTTTGCAACAAGTCTAGCTTTGAAAGTCTCCACTTTCCCATCTACACCAAGTTTCTTCTTGAATATCCACTTGCTCCCAATGGGTTTTACCCCTTCAGGAGCAGCATCCAAAGTCCATACTTTGTTGGTGTACATGGATTCCATCTCAGACCGCATAGCATCCAACCATTTCACTGAGTCCCTACTCGTGATGGCCTGCTCGAAGCTAGTTGGGTCATCATCCTCCATGATGCAATCCTCGCTTCCACCGTCAATGAGAAAACCGTAGTATCTCTCAGGTGGACGAGAAACCCTGCTAGATCGGCGGAGAGGCTGGGGTTCGTTGGGTACTACTGAATCCTCTGGTTCTACCAAGTCTTCTGTTATAGTTTGTGTTGCTGGAACCTCTTCCAGTTCTACCTCAATGCCACTAATCTGTTTCATAAGAAAACCTTTTTCTAAGAAAGTGGCATGTCAAGAAACAAACACCTTTTGTTCCTCGGGGTGGTAGAAGATATTCCCTTGTGAATTTTTGGGATATCCTACAAACTTACATAAGACTGATCTTGCCTCGAGTTTGTCCGGATTTTGTCTTTTGACATAGGCTAGACAACCCCATATCTTAACATACTTAAGAGATGGTCTCTTCCCTTTCCATATCTCATATGGAGTGGTGGGCACTGATTTGGTAGGAACCATATTCAATAGGTGTATGGCTGTCTCAAGCGCATACCCCCAGAAGGAAATAGGTAACTCAGCTGTACTCATCATTGAACGCACCATATCTAATAGGGTGCGATTCCTTCGTTCCGATACACCGTTGTGCTGTGGTGTATAAGGTGGAGTAAGCTGAGAGAGAATCCCATTCTCTTTTAGATAATCTTGGAACTCATTGCTCAAGTATTCTCCTCCTCGATCAGATCGAAGGATCTTAATACTTTTGCCCGTTTGGTTCTCTAATTCGTGCTTATATTCTCTGAATTTCTCAAAAGCTTCAGACTTGTGTTTCAATAGGAACACATGCCCGTATCTAGAGAGATCGTCAGTGAATGTAATGAAGTAGGAAGAACCGTTCCTGGTAAGGGTAGACATGGGACCGCATACATCACTATGTACCAGTCCTAAGAGTTCAGTAACTCTTTCTCCGTGTCTACTAAATGGAGCTTTGGTCATTTTTCCTTTGAGACATGAATGGCAAGTATCATAAGATGATAATTCGAACGGATTCAAATAACCATCCTTATGTAACTTAGCCAGTCGTGTCGCATTGATATGACCAAGTCTACAATGCCACAAGTAGGATTCGTTCATTTCTGAACTTTTCCTCTTGTGTGTGTTTTGTATATTGAGGACTGTACTTTGATTTAGAATGAATATGCCATTATGTAACGAGCCTAATGCAATCAACTTTTGATCTAGGAATATGTTCATAACATTTTCCTGTACTACAAAATTATATCCTTCTTTACTCAATAAAGAAACTGATATAATGTTGCACATCATGTTCGGTATATAATAGCACTCATTCAGGATCATTGTATCACCATTTGGTAATACTAGGTGATATTCGCCAACTGCTTTGGCTGCAACATTTGCACCGTTCCCAACTTGAACGGAATGATCACCTTTTTCCAGTTCTCTACCTTTCCGCAGCCCATGTAACATCTTACATATGTGGGATCCTGATCCGGTATCTAATACCCAGGACGTAGGGTGAACTGAGAAACAGTTCTCAATGACAAACACACCCGAAGATGATGCATCAACATGCATGTTCTCCGTTTGGGCGGTGTGAGAATCCAGATATTCTCCTGTTTCCTGTTCATTCTTATAACACTTATAAGATAGAACGGGTTCAACGTTCCCCTGCACAGTATAACATGCGGGTTCAGTCAATACATCTATATTATTATCTTCATTAGGGCATGAAATGGTCGCTACCTGGAGAGAGAGAGAAGAAAACACTTTAGCGTATGCTCGTGCAAGATCAGATTGGTTATTATCTTATCTAATCAGGATGGCTCCCACTGCTTTTTATCAAATCTTCCTTCAAACCCTAAAAGGAAAGACTAGCCGGGATTAATTACACACTACAAGTTCGCCAATCTTTCAGCCAGGCCAGTGTCGGTACTTTGAGGGAGGTCCCCCGTGCTTTCGCACGAACCTAATTAATGTAAACCTCATTTTCCCAGAGGCGTAACCCCATTGACACCTTTCTAGACACCTACTTGATCAGCTAATTGCAATGTGTAAAACTCTCCCAGGAGTAACTCTTACTCGCAGTGGATATCGGGATCCAACTATCTCATAGAAGGTATGCAATTTCATTGCAAATTTCAACACTTGAAATTCCCAATAATATTTTACCCCTAGTGTTCTATGACCTTAACGAATGCCAAACATCCCATAGTCCACTAGTCAAGTTCAACCCGTACATTTCTTGATTCAATTAAACCCACCCGCACGACCCTTGACGAATGCCAAACAACGCCGTACGAATACCCTAATCCAATCTGCATCATATGCATAAGTAGATAAATACTAGTTAGCTACCGTACACTACGCCTTGACGAATGCCAAACTACCGTAGCACGAATACTAAGTAGTACTTATCTGAAATGATGGAGGGCTACACAGGTTTTCAGAAAACCATGAGCGTAATGAACTTGATATCGTTGTAGAATCAAATGAAGTTTTAAAATGGAGTGATTTTGAGGCTTTTTCTAGTTTTGCTAAAGGGGTCACTCCTGGTTAAAGGATCGTCGGCCCTTTCCTCGTCGAATGAGGTGCGGGATATATCATATATATCACTGTGCAAAGCAGAAACTATAGAAGCAATCAAAAGTCAAACCGAGTGTGTAGCATCTGCCAGTTATTGCTAAAGGAGTCACTCCCGGTGAAGGGATCTCGGTCCTTTCCTCATCGAATAAGGTGCAGGGTATATCATATATACCGCTATGCAAAGCAAGAACTGTAGCTACCTGTTTTGTTTAAAATTCGATTCTACAACATCTTAGGTTTCTTTTCTTTCATTAATCACATTAATGAAGTCCCATCATTTAAATACCTAAACATCACAGATAAATACGACGTACACTTATGCCATGCGCATTCGCCTGGATGTCCCCTCGTGCACCGTTAGGTTAGGTAACTAACGACAGAGCAGGGCAGGGCTAGTGCGGGTGCAAAACATAAGTAACGTCTATATAATATATCATATATACTATATAAAGTATCTATCAAAGAACATCACATGATCACATCACAGATATCGCAGCAGAAGAAACATATGAAACATCGGATATACTAGGACGTCCGTGTTTTCAATACGAGCCAGTATAAAACACGGATTCCACGGTCGTGATGAATAGCCAATCCCACACCCCTAGACCCCTACGAGAGCGATAAGCAACCCTGCCAATTCTAGGGTTAGGAGACCCGGACTCGACTCCTCGAGTTGGTCTCCCACTGGACCCCAGAACCTGGTTACTTGTGCTCCCCTCCTTAGGTCTATCCTAATGCGGAAAAGTAAATAATATACAAAATGTGACATCTTCCGCTACCTGGAAGTGCCCCAAATAAAAGAATATTACATACAATTTTTTACATGAATGAAAATGAAAAACACTCATCTCACATAAAAACCCCCGGCTATTCAAACACGACAATCTAATATAACATATCCAGCAACTCATAACATCACATGTCATCAACGTAAGTAAATATGCGCATCCCAATTGTCGTTGACATATAGCAACGAAACCGGCGATATCACATATTACACTTACGGTCACAGAAAAGAAAGTGTAAAACTACAACAATTGGAATCCGCAATCTCTTTAGACATCGCATGCCTAATCAAATGAAAAACTTAGACATCACATGCCTAACAATTATAAACCCCGCATTTTAGTCTCATTATTGAAAACTCTTTTCAATATCATGTGGGACTAAACTGCTAGATTTATAACATTCATTCAGTTATCTCATAACTGTATGTGAATTCCAATTATTGTATCCCATTCCGGATAAATAGAATATATTAAATTTTCCGATCGAACATTCGAACACCCAAGTTTTCCCGAAACCGTTCAACACAAGAAATAGGTTCAAAGACATTCACTTCATGCCTCAGTACCAACGGTCCAGCCGTAGAAGGGTCAAGCCAACGCCTCACATGTGGCACGCCGTACTGCCCCAAACCCGAAGGTTCAAAGGGCAGTTCAAGACGGTCACATAATCGAGTTAAGGTTTGTTGTCTTCTAGAGGGACCATCGCGTTACTTGCACTACTTAGAACGTCCTTAAACCACACAAAAAGCCAACACTTGGATATTTTCCGGCAGGGGAAAAGTTGGGTATTTATATCCGGTCGAACTTTTTAACATATTCTAAAGTCATCCGGAAAAACACAAAGACGAAATTTGATAATCCGATCGAAACATCGAAGCTCTAAAACACCCCAGAAAATCCAACTCTTGAAAAAAATATTAAAAATACCCATAAAAATCAGCTGCTGAAATGATGAATTACTGTGCAAAGCATGAGGTCTGACGTCATCATACTGCCGCGGAACCGCCGTGGAAGCCAGGCTTCTGCCGCGGTTCCGCCGCACTATTTACTGTTCATGGAATAATTTTTGCATCGTAATTCTTAGATTTCCCTGCTGGATTTTTTAAGCATTTTTAATCTGGAAAAATCCCAGTTTTTAGAAAAAGTCCAGAGAGCATGATGTGTTAGGGTTTCGATGCGTATTCGGGTTTCAAACGTCGTCTAGACTTCGCCTAAGGCTCTAGCTACGCTCTGATACCACTGTAGGGTTACTAGGCACTCTCAAGAGGTCTCACAAGGCATCAACCATGCCAATTTCAAATTTTAGGGTGCCGAGAAAACCTAACACGGATCGTTGACTAGAAGTCTAGGCGAAAGGCTAATCTAGTTAACAACTTAACTAAAGATAAGAAGCTACAACCTTTCTAGATCCGGATATCCACTTCCTTGGCTCCATGTAGGCATCCTCTCGCTGTCCATCTCGAATCCCGAACTCAAACGTCGGCTTCATCGGAGATTTGGGCGGACTAGGTCGTCGGCTTCGTGCCGAAGATGATCTACGTCGAGGCATCACAAGTTCAAGCTCCAACTTCACAAATTTATGAAACTTGTGAAGAAAACACCCAAAACAACTTGGCAAGAGGTAGAGGGTGAAGAAATAGGAGGTGGGTTCACTTTAGAATTGGATTTCTCACTTTGGAACTCAAGTTGCCATTAATGGCATCAAGCTTTTTCTTTTGAAGATGAAGAAGAAGATGAAGCTAGAATTATGATAAGTATTCTTAAAAGAATAATAAAATGAATACTTATCATCTTCTAACCTTGGTTAAGTGTAGAGAATAGACCATGGTCAAGTGAGAATGGTTAGGGTTAAGGATGATGACAAAATGGTTACTTTAGTCAAAGCTTCATGAAGCTTCATCAAGCTTCATGAAAGAAACCATTTTGTTATCTTTTATTTATTTATCAAAAAAGAATAGATAAATAAATAAGTAAATAAATCAAAACCCTAACTATTATCATAACCATGGTTTAAGTCTTAACACAAAACCAATCTACATGCATCATCAAACATGACACAATGTAGTGCACAAAAGTATATCACATATACAACTTGTGAACTACAAGTGAGAAAATCCTATTAAAGTGAACCAATACCAGTTAATGCAAAGTAATATATCAAATATATATTTATACATTAAATCATTAAATCAACACTTGATTCAGTGATCCGGTCATGTCGCACATAACCGACTAGTATCCAATGTATCGATTTATCGAATCAATGATTCGATAACTAGGTCATATCGAATATAACCAATCGAAACATATATCGCAAGAATGAAATGCGGTATCACATACATGCATTATTCTCGCTCCCGCACATATCTGATATGCGCTCCTATCTCGTTTCGCTTGAGCCAGGAAACCTCTGTGTAGGACTCTAAAGACTCGTCAATACGCTGGTAGCAGATGATGATCATATCAAGCATCCACAAGCCGCAAGCGGTCTGCTAAACGTAACGGCCATCCGGGTATTGAGCGATCAGAAGATCGACGAGCTAGCCCGCTCATACTCCTGTGAATCCAACCAGTAACACTTACCGTACAGTCCGGTCTGTTCGTCTGATATGTCGCATATCAAGTCTAGGGGTGGTAAACGTCAGACCCCAATAACCGATAAGTCGTGCTGATGTGAGGCTCATAACGGGTCGAGAAACTACTGGTAACACTTACCAGCAAATCTCTGATCAGCCCTGGCCAGGGACTTCCCTGTTACGGCCAATCGAGCACAGCGCAACATCAACCCCCAATACCGGGAGAGACGAAACCCCTCCTATCGCTCATTGCCTCTATGTGACTCGGGACTGTACCCAAAGACCACCGTTTTGCACGCCCTCATGGACGTGGTAAGGTGGAGATCAAAGCACAGTGGGAATCACACAAGACTCTATGACGATCTCGGGTCTACAGACTAACCTGCACAAGTGTCACCTGAGAACTGCCATCTGACGTGAGGTATAATACCATCTGGGAGTTCTCGGCGAGTCCGTCCAGTGTACCCAGTCTCCACTGAGCACCCGTATACCATCTCTGATGTCAAACACCAATGGATATGGGATCATCCATCGCCCATCTCATGGGTCGAGAAGCGTATACGCTAGTCTACACTGGTATATCGATGCCCCGTCTCGATACACCCACGACTAGGGACCTTGAAGGATGTACTTATCGACTACCATGTCCCCACTAGTATGATCCGCATCATAGTCCAGGTAGTCAAGTACACATCCTAAGGGCTTTACCAACATGTAACTATAAGACAATTTAAAAAGACAAGTGTACATGTTAAGATAAAGAGTAACCAGATAGCATACTATCATATCGAGCAAGAAAGTCATCTCTATATATGTCCAAGCATCCAATATAATATACATCATCTGTACAATACTGGCCTCTAGGGCATACATACAACTAACAGCGCATTAGTGAGTCCGAACGACATCACCAAAAACTCGTAATGGCCGTAGCGCGTACGGAAAGTTGTCCTAGGAATGTCCTCCTGTCGAACCCGCAGCTGATGATAGCCCGATCGTAAATCGATCCTCGAAAAGTATCCTGCCCCCTGAAGCTGGTCGAACAAATCGTCGATACGTGGAAAGGGATATCTGTTCCGCACTGTCACCCTGTTCAGCTGGCGGTAGTCGATACACAGATGCAAACTGCCGTCCTTCTTCTTAACGAACAGGACTGGAGCACCCCAAGGAGAAACGCTGGGTTGAATAAGTCCCTTTTCCAGCAAATCTTGCAACTGACCCTTCAATTCTCGAAGTTCCGCCGGGGCCATCCGATAAGGCGGTATGGAAATAGGCCCCGTGCTAGGAATCAAATCAATACAGAAAGAAATGTCGCGCTCGGTTGGTAGCCCAGGAAGCTCGTCAGGGAACACATCAGGAAACTCGCTAACAACCGAAACTTGATCCAACGGAACCTCTGTAGCGCTAGCATCGCAAACATAGGCGAGAAATCGCTGACATCCCTTCCTTAAAAGCTGTCCAGCGCGAAAAGAAGAAATCACGTTGTGAGGGGCGGCCCTATGGTCCCCCAACACAACAAAAACCGACACGCCGGGAAAACAGAATCTAACTGTCTTCTCACGGCAGTCCACAGAAGCATAGCACGTGGCTAACCAATCTATGCCCAAAAGAATGTCGAAGTCCAACATCTCAAGAAGGATCAAGTCGACAGGCAACTCTCTCTCGCCAATACAGACGGTACAGGATCGGAACACGTGCCTAGCAACAAACGACTCTCCTACAAGAGTGGTCACAACAAGCGGCTTATCAAGAAAACCGGACTCTCTACCCAAACTCGGCGCAAAGTGTGTGGATACGTACGAGTGCGTGGATCCGGGATCGAACAACACGTGTGCATCAAAAAAATATACTGGAAGGATACCAAAGACCACCGCATTGGACGCCTGTGCATCCTGATGCGTCAAAGCAAAAAATCACGCCTGTCCTCCACCTGCGACTGACTGTCCCCTGCCGGCAGCTGGCTGTCCTCTACCTCGATCGCCTCGTCCTCTATGAACAAATCCTCCTCGACCATGACCTCTCTGTGCATGAGTCTGACGCGGAGTAACCGTAGGTACAATAGGCAACGCCCTCTGGGGTGGTGAAGGTGGTAATGTGACATGCGGTGCTGCCGCCTCACTCCAAGGTATCTCAGGACAATCTCGCACACGATGATTAGAACTCCCGCAACGGTAACATCCCGATGGTGGTCGCTGACCCTCCTGGGGATAGGAGCTAAACAACCTGCCTCGCCCCGAACATTTGCCACCTGTAAGGTGCCTGTCACGGCGCCGAAAAGGCTGTCTCTGCATTGATGTATCCGCACGAACTCTCTTCGGCTCTGGAACTACCGAAATCTTAGCAAGGCGCTCCTCAACCAATAAGGCTGCATCTACAGCTGCTGCGTATGTCTCGTAATGCTGCGCGCTGATCGCAAGGAACAGTGGTGTGAGCAAGCCTCGAACAAATCTCTTAACTCGCATCTCCTCGGTAGCCACTAAATACGGGAAATAAACTGCTTGCTCTGTAAACAGCACGTCATACTCTGCCACTGACATCTCCGGTGTCTGGCGTAAGGACTCGAACCTGCGTGCTCTAGCATCTCTGACACTCAGTGGGAGAAAGCGGTCAAGGAACAGTGCCACGAACTCTGTCCAGGTTATCGGAGGAAGACCTACCGCTCTACCCTTCTCAACTGAATCACACCACTTCTGCGCAAGACCTTCCAGGCGAAAGCTCGCGAACTCAACCCATCTCGCATTTGCGTATCTGAGGGAACTACATATCCGAGCCATCCTATCAATGAAGGACTGTGGGTCCTCGGCTATATCGGTGCCTGTGAAGACCGGAGGCTTCAGCCTCATGAACTCTGATAGCGATACTGTAATCACCTCCGTCGCTGCAGGGGCAACTGGCTGTGCGGTAGGTACCATCGCGGTCTCTGTAACGGGTGGAGCTACCTCTGGTCGCTGCGCTCGAAGTGTCTCAACTAGCGATCCTATCATCTGGCGCATCTCCTGCATGCTGGACCCACCGTCTGGCGCATCTCCTGCATACCAACCCCTAGCGTGGCGATCTGATCTGTCACGGGAGGAACAACTTGCTCGGGTACAACCGGTGTACTGCCCGGATCAGTCCTCGTCTCAGGCGAGTCAACTCGATCTCGGCCCTCGCGGCAGCTCTCTGCGCCCTCGTAGTCTTTGGCGGCATAATGGCTGAAAGGAAATTAGGATTCGATAAGAATACGGAAATCGAATCACAAGAATATATATACTCAAGAAGGAATTTAACTCAATAAGTCCTAAGGTCACCTTGACGGAGTACCGTGTCGTGAGTATGCCGCAGAACATACACATGCTATGCCACTCTGCTTCAGCAACCTACTCCATCAGACCAAGGTCATCCTACACTCCGAAAGGTAAAACCTACGCTCTGATACCAACTTTGTCACGACCCAAATCTTTTGACTCGTGACCGGCACTTAACCACGCAACGTCTACAGGCGTAACGCGACTAAGTAAGCCGAACCCAGAAATCAAAACCATTTAAAAGTAACGAGTGTTGAAAATATTTAATTAAGACATTTAGAAAACCTTAAATAGTTCAATAAGTTCCTTTAAAGTTACGTTATCATTTAAATAATTTTGGCAGCATTTCCTTTGTAAAAGTAACCCCGAAATCGGGTATAAAACAGGATATGAGTGAAAATGAGATATAATAAAACAAAACATTCCCAAACGGGAGCAATCACGCCCAATGGCGGAAACCATCATCACAAAAATAATATACGACACCGTAGCGAAGAATGAGCAATAAGTAAACATCACAGAATAATAAACTGCAATAAATAAACAGTCAGCTCCCACGAGCTCGACACCAAAATACAAAGAAATATACATCATCGTCCTCACACTGTCACTAAGTCCAGTACATATATGGTAGATGGAGAATACTAGATACAAAAGGGTGTACAATAAAAGAAATCAGATACCACAACCCACCTAAAAGAAAAACAGCTCTCGCACCAACTGTAGTTGTATCTGTGGCCAAAAGATGAAAAAGGCAGCCTGCCGCGACTACTCCGAGGGGCAGCCTGCAAATACTGTGGCACAACGGGGGTGAGTTGCCAACTCGTGAATAGAGATAACATATAAAGGAAATCGCGAGCATGCACGTGCTGCGCTTGTTGGAGATAGTTGTTGGAGATAGTGCCCTCAGAGTCAATTATTGGATCACAGGCACGTGATTGCAATGATTGAGGAAGGACCTATCCCGGTAGGACAGTCTTACTCGAGATGATAGTATGCTATCTGGTTTACCTTTATCATCATGTACTGCTTTAGGCGACCTGACATGTCGTTATTGCACGTTGATAGAGCCCCTAGGCTTCTTGCTTGACTGCCAGCAGTATGAGGGCGATCATATAAGTGAGAGCTGGAGTCTATAAGCACATCCTTAAAAGGTCCCTAGTCGTAGGAGTTTCGAGACAGGGCATCGATACTCCAGAGTAGACTAGTGTATACAGTCGAGACCCCGACGAGGGGCGGTGGCCGGTCTCACAAGCCACTGGTGTCAGTTGGTTCACCTAAGATGTATACAGGTGCTCATTGGGTTATGAGTACACCGGACATGACTCGCCGGGAACATGCTAGTTGGTCTTATACCTGACGTCAGATAGCAGTTCCCAGGTGACATGTGTACAGGTTAGTTCATCGACCTGGGGATCGTCATTTGTCTCGTGTGAGTTCCCACTGTGCTTTGATTATTACCCTACCACGGCTCAAAGGAGTCGTGCAAACAGGTTTTAGTTGGGTACAGTCCCGAGCCACATGGAGGCAGTGAGCGGATCTTCAGGGGTTCGTCTCTCCCGGTAATGGGGGTGAGGTCGCGCTGTGTCTAGGAGAGCCATTACACGAAGACCTTGGCCAAGGCAGGAGATTTACTGGTAGGTATTCCAGTAGTATCTCAAGGTGTTCTGGGCTACACTCCGACACGACTTGTACCGCTTTTGGGGGTCTTACTTTTACCAACCCCCTAGGCCCGACAAGCGATGCTCATAGACGAACGGACCGGACTGTACGGATATTGTCACTGACAGGCTCAGTAGGGTGTCAGGATGAGTTCGCTCATCGACGTCCCTTTTAGTCAATAGCTGGTGGCCCGTCACGTATTGGCTTATACCTCTGACGTGCTAGTGGTTAAATCCACAGCCATAGTATTGACGAGTCTTTAGAGTCCACCACACTTTCAGTTACTCAGGCTTTCGGGCGAAACGCTGTAGAGGCCGTATGGAGATATGGCAGGGTTCGATCAGATACGTGCGGTATTGCACGGATCGTGATCGGACGGTTTTTTACTAGCCGGCTTTGGCTTAAGCCGGATCTTAGTATTTAATAGTGTAGTTTTGTCTTTTTGCATTTGTATCCGGACGGAATACAAATGCGGGTGTGTATGCACACTATCGGGGTTTTCCTGTAATTTATTACGGGACCAGTTTTCTGGAGTTGCCAGTTTGCATTCCGTTCCGGCCGGTTTTCCTTTGTTCTTTCACGGCCGGACTTTTCCGATGGAGGGCGTTATTTGCAATTGTGCAAATAACAATTGTGGAGGGGGTTTCTTGCAAATATATTCTTTATGATGGCTTCTTTAGATTCCCTCCATCACTTGCTTTAATGGGGATTTGATTGGGTATGGATTGGAAATGGCCGGCCACTGTTTGGGCATGGAGTGAGATTTTATTTTGGTTTGGATTAATTAATGTACACATATTTGAGTGCATAAGAAAAGGCTTCAATTCATTTTCCAGTGAAAAGAAAATGCACACTTCTTCAATTGATTTCCAGTGAGCATAAATTGTGGGTGCAGGGGGCTCATTTTCTTTCACAGAAAGAGAGAGAAAGCTTGCTTCATTTTCATTCTCCAGTGAGCACAGAATGGTTTTTTGGCCGAGCTCATCATTTCTTTAGCCTGCTCCAATTTTTCCAGCAAGCCTCCATGGATTTTTTCTTATGCACAAATTTCTCCATCATGGCAACTCCTTCAACCCCAATAGAGACAATAGCTCACTACACATTCTATAGCAAATCTTGGGCACGTCGACTAGCCAGCTTCGTGCCCGAGTTGCCTCGGCATTGAGGTGGGAGCCCGTAAAAGACGTAGGCGATGTGGTGCCCTTCCGGCGGCGAGGTGGAGACCGGACATTCCGCGGGAGATCGGGACGACGACGAGAAGACCGGAGGACTCGGATCACTCGGTATATCTCTTCCCTATCTTGTAGTTAGCTAGATCTAGTTTAATGGCCCGATCCGGGGTTTAGTGCGCGGTGGTGCCGGTTTGCTAAGTCCGCAAAAATTAAAGTTTATCACCGCTTCCGCATTTGGCCGTCGGATTGACGGCCGGGGCGCCGCCGTGCACTTACAGTGGTATCAGAGCCTCGCCATTAACTTCGTCTAGCTTTGTTTAATGTGTTTTACGTTTCCGATCGAACAAAATCCCGAAAACGCGTATTTCAAGCACATCAGTTTTTGTCGAATTTTTTTTGAGTCCAAAAATTTTTCAGGTTGTCTCAGAGTGATGTGCAGGAAATTTGAAACATACTGTAAAAATTTGGTACCATGAACTCACTGTTCCACCGCGAAAGCGCGGCCAAATCCCCACTTGTGGCCGCGCTTCCGCCGCAGTATGGAGGAATCAGTGGGTTGGGTTTTTACAGTGGGCTTCTGGGGAGATTTTAGGGTTTTTGGAATATTAACATTGGGCCCAGAATTTCTTTAACTGCTACAGTATTGCTTGGGGGCCCACTTGTTATAGTTTGATTGATCGGATATTTTAAACACATTTTTCACAGTATTTACATTATATCTGCGACCGTGAATGTCACTCGATCGGTAAATCCGGTCTGACTGCTATAGCTCGGTTAGATGGATTTGCGAACGTGATTTTCACGTTGATGTTCTATGTTTATGCTGTGATGTTGCGGATCGGTCGTGGGGATAGCCTGGTTGCAATGCTAGTACAAGTGCTGTTGTACTATGTACATTTGATATTGCGGGGCGAGCGTCCGACATGTGGACTGCCGTCACTGCCTGATTGTATTATTCTTTTGGGACACGACCTGGTTGCGGTCGATGTACCCGGTGTATGTATATTTTACATTCTGTACTAGGATTACCCCGCGGTGGGGTGCACGGATAGCCGGGTTCTGGAGGGCAACAAGCCCGCATCTCATGGCATTGAGACGGAGGGGGCTTCACTCTGGGATTGGTGGGCTATTCGCCGCACTCGTAGGGGGTACAGGTTGACCCAAGAGGGGTGCCCAAGTTGCCGGATTCCGTGGAGTGCTGGGTGGTCCATTCACGGTGCTGAAGGGGGCTGCCTCGCTTCAGGTTTTGGCGGGTGACTTGCCGCGCCCGTAGGGGTCTAGGTTTTCATTGCACAGGCTATCCACATGACCAGGGGAACGTCGGGTTTCAGTAGTGGCTCTGTGAAACCCGGGGATCCCAGATATCTGTATTGTTCTGTGATGCTGTACATTTCTGTGATGTTGCATTTTTATCATGCCTTGAGCGAAATACTATATATTGGTATATATATTAGTAGATGTTGTATATGTTTTTCATCCGCGCTAGTCCAGTCCCCGCTCTGCCGTTAGTAAGCTAACCTAACGGGTGATGACGGGACCCAGTGGCGAATGCGGATGGCATATACGTACGTCAGTATATTTTCGTTCTTTATTGGTGTGATCAATTGATGGGACTGCATTGATTCGGATCAATGCAAGTTAAACAAACCTATTCTGATGTTATTGGAACACTTTTCAAAAAGCTATTATTGCAAGGACGTTCACTTTTGTTTTGCATCATGGTATTCATTTGGAATATCCTGCTCCTCAGTCGACGAGGCAAGGGCCGAGATCCCTTCACCGGGAGTGACCCCTTGGACAGAAGTTTGCGTCAGGGCAATACCTTCACTATAGCCGATTACTTTTGCTTTGCACCGTGGTATTCAGTTGGAATATCCTGCACCCCATTCTACGGGGAAAGAGCCGAGATCCCTTCACCGGGAGTGACCTCTTTAGTAAAGGTTTTCGTCGCTATATTTTCTAAAAAGCTATCCGTTCCTTCAACGATATCAAGTTCACTACGTTAAAGGTTTTCGCCAGAAACCATTCGTAGCCCTCCGTCGTTTCATATGGGTAGTCAATAGTATTCAAGCTGTGTTTGTTGGCCTTAGTCAAGGCACAGTGTTTGGTAGCTATTGGGTATTTATATGCTGCATAGATAGATGTGTTGGTTTGGGACAGTCGTATAGCCTTGTTGGCCTTAGTCAAGGGCTTGTACGGGTGGGTTCAAATCAACCTGGACAATGACGGGTAGAACTTGACATGTGACTTATGATTTGTTGGCCTTAGTCAAGGTCATAAGAGCATGGGGCAAAAATCACATCGGGAGTTTCAAAAGAACTGAAACTTGCCAGATATGCGCATACCTTCTGGAGTGTGATACCGTGAGCGGATTCCGTCACGTTATCATGCGATGAGAGTTGGATCCCGATTCCCACTGATGAGTTGGTTTACTCCTCGGGTGACCCCGACTAATTCTTCTTTCAGGTTTGGAGGAGAATTTGAGGTACAGTGGGAGGTTTCCAGATTAGATAAATTGGTAACCATTCTGATCTAGGATAAAGTGCACGCTGAGTGTTTCTTTTCTCTCTCTCTTTGGCAGCGACCATTGACCCAACCCTAGACTATGACTCAGTGACCAAGTTGACCGAACCTTCTTAACACTGGCTTTTGGATTGTCAGAGTTGCAGACCTCATTGCCACTCCTACTTTTACCCTTTTCTCCAGGACACCCCGTATTACTGCGAACGTCCACTTCCATTGGACAAAACCATCGTATGGTTAGATACGAACTCGAAGGAATTCGAGGATGGTTTCCGGTTCTGGAGAAAACGAATAGGATTATTCAGTTGTCTTTTCTTTTCACCTTCTCTGATTGCGAGTACTCCTTGGTTTAGGAGATAGTACACCTATTACGCAAATTGGATAGTCTTCTTCCAAACCTTAGGTTGGTGCCGAACGGTGGGGAATGAAGAAAACCAATTAGCATAACGATGGTGTGCAGAAGGTATTAAGTTAAGACAAAGCAAGGGATTAGTAAGAGGGCAAAGTAAATTGCGACTGCTATTCACGACCGAACCAAGTATTTCTTCGCCAATCCTAAATCACCTTTGTATTTCTCCAGGACACTCCGTATCACTACGAAGATCCACAGTTTATTGGATACTCCATCGTATGGTTATATACGAACTCGAAAGGAACTTGTTCCAGTTCGGGGATGGATTCTGGTCCAGGAGAAATAGGAATAAAGTACATTCAGGTGTCTTTTATCTTCACCTTCTCTCGCGTTGCGAGTGCTCCTAGGATTAGGACAGTACACCCTTTATGCTTATTGGATAGTCTTCTTCCAAACCATAGGCTGGTGCCGAACGGTAGGGAAGGAAGAAAACCATTTGGCCTAAGGGGTGTGCAGAAGGTAATGACTAAAGACATATAAAGGGATTTGGAGAGGTGGCAAAGAATTATACGGTTATAGTTGTGAATCTGGATAATGGTAGAGGCATTACTAGGAATACCAGGATACCCCATCGAAACATTTCAATGTTTCAGTTCAACTGTGTACTGTTAAAAGAAAACTGATTTCCCAATTAGTCTTTACTCCAGGGTATGTATATACCAGGTTTGATTCTCACGTCTGTATGGTTTTACAGATGATGAGTGGGAGTAAGTTATTGGGAATTGGGTGATATTTGAGGAGATCATCTGGCCTGTTTGCCGGTCGGCAAATATTTGGTTTTGAATATCCGCTGTTGTGCACCAATTTCAAATTGATATATCTGTACGTCTATTTTCATAGAGTGAGATATACCTTTTGATATTATGTCGATGACATTTACTTATATCAGTGGATGGTTAGGTAAGGAGCATTAAACAGCGGTGTAATTCTTCTTAACCATAAGTACAGTTTTCAACCTACGACACACAGTGAAAGAGTTGTTAGACTCAGCGGACTTATACAGAGTATTGTATGTTGTCCAGTGTCCATTAGGACAGAGGGGTTGGTCCTCATAGTATATTCTGTTTACTTTTAACTTCTCTAGTTCTTAGACATGTGTTTCGTAGAAACACAGGGTCTAAGTTTTGAGGAGTTATAGGTATTTGAATAGAGTAGAGAACCAGGTGTAGCAAGTATCGGGATTCTTCAAAGTGATCGGAGAAGTAGATACTTGTGTATGGTATTCAGTTGATAGTAATGATAAAGTGAAATTGCTTCTCTTTCAGGTTACTTATAATTGGAAGCATTCCTAAGTTGAGTAACGCTGATCGGCCTCCTTCCATTTAGTTCACATGCACTGGAGACAGCTGCATGATTTGAATCCGGTTAAATTAAATCAGTGCCTCTGGTTCTATATTGGATGTAGAACAGTTCATATCTTAACGTTGTTAAGGTACGGGGAGTTGTCCGGCTTATGATTAAAACCAGACTCTGGATAACTCAAGGCACGTTTCTGTAATGGCTGTTTGTGGGTTGACCCAGGCTATGACGAGGGTTGATTTTCTACCATCCGGCAGATCAATAGAAATATTGTTCTAGACTCGCCACAGTTTTATTAAAAATGGATTTTTTCAAAAACAGTAGTGGGAGTATGGTAGAACTGGAAGTGATTCCAGAACCGCAAACGATTACTGAAGATTTGATAAGGAACCTAAAGATTCAATCTGATTTGACATTCCATTGGCCACTCCGCAGGGATGGTGGGTAACTTCAGGCACCCGAGAGGTACTCCGGTAGCCTCAAGGACGGTGACAGGGAAGTTCTTGTTTACCCACACTTGCCATTGTTGTTGTTCCAGGCTGCGAGACCCGGCAGGAGGATGAGTATAGCGTCGTTCTAAACTTGCTTTAGAAGTGCACGTCTATATGACTCTGCCAGAGGGTTGTCGTAGTCAGTGGGAGCAGCGGAAGCATTGGTGGACATCAGGCTTATGTCTATTTATAGACTAAAGCAGATGTAGCGGAGATAGATCATCTATTTCTGATGTGACAGTCATAGGTTTGACGTCATCAGAATAGGGGATGGATCAGTTGAGAAGGTAGTAGGAAGTGACATTCCTATACTACGATCGGTTATACTTTGGTCGTCACATAGAGGTTTCTCCACAAGGGACTTGGACATTATATCAGACATACTGGCTACTAGATCTATGGTTTTAGATCTAGATTTGGGTGGTTTCCCAATCTGGGTACTTAGACAGCATTCTAAGAGTATTTAGAATGGACGACTCCTGGCATGGTAGTGTACCTGCAGGTGATGGAGTCACCCTCTCTAAAGGTGTCTTATAGACTAAAGTAGAGAGGGATGCGCATGATTGGCAGATCACTTGCTTAGGCAATTGAGTCAATCATGAGATGTCAAGTACCACACCAGATGTTGTTCTTGCACTAGATGCAATAAGTTGACATTGATCCAGTCCTGGAGAAACAGTCGGAAGAAGTTTTAGAACATAAGTGGATGTTCTAGGGATATGATAGCAGCATTCTCCTTCGGGAGACAGTCATCATTCCAGGCTTCCAAGGTGACATGGACGACAAGGAGGTTGTCAGAGTTATAGTTTTCCCTCTGACGAGGGGCAGTATTTTGGACAGGTGGTCCAAGGCAATACTGAGGGTGGCATGGCGCAGGATACTGATTAAGTTCAGTTAACGATACAGTCTAAGAAGTTTGGATTTGGAGTTCATTTAAGAGCTCGGTCCCATCAGACATCCAGACATTCTAAGACAGGTATTGCTCATTTCGGGAGATAGTTTTCTCCGCGAACTTGAAATATAGAGAGACATAGAAAGGAACATCTAAGCGGATCCACTCGCTGAGGCTATTCCTCGAACGCAATAGTTTCACAAACGAGTTTTGTGAGACTGACAAGTAGAGGAGTTGGGTGTTCGGTATCACACGGGCTGTGAGTATGCGACATCGCAATAATTAGCCTTGAGTGCAAGTGGGAGATTGTTGGAGATAGTGCCCTCAGAGTCAATTATTGGATCACAGGCACGTGATTGCAATGATTGAGGAAGGACCTATCCCGGTAGGACAGTCTTACTCGAGATGATAGTATGCTATCTGGTTTACCTTTATCATCATGTACTGCTTTAGGCGACCTGACATGTCGCTATTGCACGTTGATAGAGCCCCTAGGATTCTTGCTTGACTGCCAGCAGTATGAGGGCGATCATATAAGTGAGAGCTGGAGTCTATAAGCACATCCTTAAAAGGTCCCTAGTCGTAGGAGTTTCGAGACAGGGCATCGATACTCCAGAGTAGACTAGTGTATACAGTCGAGACCTCGAAGAGGGGCGGTGGCCGGTCTCACAAGCCGCTGGTGTCAGTTGGTTCACCTAAGATGTATACAGGTGCTCATTGGGTTATGAGTACACCGGACAGGACTCGCCGGGAACATGCTAGTTGGTCTTATACCTGACGTCAGATAGCAGTTCCCAGGTGACATGTGTACAGGTTAGTTCATCGACCTGGGGATCGTCATTTATCTCGTGTGAGTTCCCACAGTGCTTTGATTATTACCCTACCAGGGCTCAAAGGAGTCGTGCAAACAGGTTTTAGTTGGGTACAGTCCCGAGCCACATGAAGGCAGTGAGCGGATCTTCAGGGGTTCGTCTCTCCCGGTATTGGGGGTGAGGTCGCGCTGTGTCTAGGAGAGCCATTACACGAAGACCTTGGACAAGGCAGGAGATTTACTGGTAGGTATTCCAGTAGTATCTCAGGGTATTCTGGGCTACACTCCGACACGACTTGTACCGCTTTTGGGGGTCTGACTTTTACCAACCCCCTAGGCCCGACATGCGATGCTCATAGACGAACAGACCGGACTGTACGGATATTGTCACTGACAGGCTCAGTAGGGTGTCAGGATGAGTTCGCTCATCGACGTCCCTTTTAGTCAATAGCTGGTGGCCCGTCACGTATTGGCTTATACCTCTGACGTGCTAGTGGTTAAATCCACAGCCATAGTATTGACGAGTCTTTAGAGTCCACCACACTTTCAGTTACTCAGGCTTTCAAGCGAAACGCTGTAGAGGCCGTATGGAGATATGGCAGGGTTCGATCAGATACGTGCGGTATTGCACGGATCGTGATCGGACGGTTTTTTACTAGCCGGCTTTGGCATAAGCCGGATCTTAGTATTTAATAGTGTAGTTTTGAATTTTTGCATTTGTATCCGGACGGAATACAAATGCGGGTGTGTATGCACAGTTTCGGGGTTTTCCTGTAATTTATTACGGGACCAGTTTTCTGGAGTTGCCAGTTTGCATTCCGTTCCGGCCGATTTTCCTTTGTTCTTTCCCGGCCGGACTTTTCCGATGGAGGGGGTTATTTGCAATTGTGCAAATAACAATTGTGGAGGGGGTTTCTTGCAAATATATTCTTTATGATGGCTTCTTTAGATTCCCTCCATCACTTGCTTTAATGGGGATTTGATTGGGTATGGATTGGAAATGGCCGGCCACTGTTTGGGCATGGAGTGAGATTTTATTTTGGTTTGGATTAATTAATGTACACATATTTGAGTGCATAAGAAAAGGCTTCAATTCATTTTCCAGTGAAAAGAAAATGCACACTTCTTCAATTGATTTCCAGTGAGCATAAATTGTGGGTGCAGGGGGCTCATTTTCTTTCACAGAAAGAGAGAGAAAGCTTGCTTCATTTTCATTCTCCAGTAAGCACAGAATGGTTTTTTGGCCGAGCTCATCATTTCTTTAGCCTGCTCCAATTTTTCCAGCAAGCCTCCATGGATTTTTTCTTATGCACAAATTTCTCCATCATGGCAACTCCTTCAACCCCAATAGAGACAATAGCTCACTACACATTCTACAGCAAATCTTGGGCACGTCGACTAGCCAGCTTCGTGCCCGAGTTGCCTCGGCATTGAGGTGGGAGCCTGTAAAAGACGTAGGCGATGTGGTGCCCTTCCGGCGACGAGGTGGAGACCGGACATTCCGTGGGAGATCGGGACGACGACGAGAAGACCGGAGGACTCGGATCACTCGGTATATCTCTTCCCTATCTTGTAGTTAGCTAGATCTAGTTTAATGGCCCGATCCGGGGTTTAGTGCGCGGTGGTGCCGGTTTGCTAAGTCCGCAAAAATTAAAGTTTATCACCGTTTCCGCATTTGGCCGTCGGATTGACGGCCGGGGCACCGCCGTGCACTTACAATAGTGCCCTCAGAGTCAATTATTGGATCACAGGCACGTGATTGCAATGATTGAGGGAGGACCTATCCCGGTAGAACAGTCTTACTCGAGATGATAGTTTGCTATCTGGTTTACCTTTATCATCGTGTACTGCTTTAGGTGACCTGACAGGTTGCTATTACACGCTGATAGAGCCCCTAGGATTCTTGCTTGACCACCAGCAGTATGAGGGCGATCATATAAGTGGGAGCTGCGGGTCTACAAGCACATCCTTAAAAGGTCCCTAGTCGTGGGAGATTCGAGACAGGGCATCGATTCTCCAGAGTAGACTAGTGTATACAGTCGAGACCCCGACGAGGGGCGGTGGCCGGTCTCACAAGCCACTGGTGTCAGTTGGATCACCTAAGATGTATACAGGTGCTCATTGGGTTATGAGTACACCGGACAGGACTCGCCGGGAACATGCTAGTTGGTCTTATACCTGACGTCAGATAGCAGTTCCCTGGTGACATGTGTACAGGTTAGTTCATCGACCTGGGGATCGTCATTTGTCTCGTGTGAGTTCCCACTGTACTTTGATTACTACCCTACCACGGCTCAAAGGAGTCGTGCAAACAGGTTTTAGTTGGGTACAGTCCCGAGCCACATGGAGGCAGTGAGCGGATCTTCAGGGGTTCGTCTCTCCCGGTATTAGGGGTGAGGTCACACTGTGTCTAGGAGAGCCATTACACAAAGACCTTGGCCAAGGCAGGAGATTTACTGGTAGGTATTCCAGTAGTATCTCAGGGTGTTCTGGGCTACACTCCGACACGACTTGTACCGCTTTTGGGGCTCTGACTTTTACCAACCCCCTAGGCCCGACATGCGATGCTCATAGACGAACGGACCGGACTGTACGGATATTGTCACTGACAGGCTCAGTTGGGTGTCAGGATGAGTTCGCTCATCGACGTCCCTTTTGGTCAATAGCTGGTGGCCCGTTACGTATTGGCTTATACCTCTGACGTGCTAGTGGTTAAATCCACAGCCATAGTATTGACGAGTCTTTAGAGTCCACCACACTTTCAGTTACTCAGCTTTCGGGCGAAACGCTGTAGAGGCCGTATGGAGATATGGCAGGGTCCGATCAGATACGTGCGGTATTGCACGGATCAGGATCGGACAGTTTTGTACTAGTGGCCGTATGGTTATATGGCAGCGTTCGATCAGATACGTGCGGTATTGTACGGATCAGGATCGGACGGATATTACTAGCCGGCTTTGGTTTAAGCCGGATCCTAGTATAGTACAGTGTAGATTTTGTCTCATTGCATTTGTATCCGGACGGAATACAGATGCGGGTGTATATGCACAGTATCGGGGTTTTCCTGTAATTTATTACGGGACCAGTTTTATGGAGTTGCCAGTTTGCATTCCGTTCCGGCCGGTTTTCCTTTGTTCTTTCCCGGCCGGACTTTTCCGATGGAGGGTGTTATTTGCAATTGTGCAAATAACATGTTGTGGAGGGGGTTTCTTGAAAAAGTATTCATTATGATATCTTTCATCCATGCTTTTGCATTAATGGGATTTGATGTGAATAGAAGGATTAAGCATGGTTGATGTCTTTATGTTTGGATGTGGTCACCTCCACCTTTTACTACACTTACCTCCCTTTGCATTATGCTTTTGATCCCTCCACCATTTCCTAGCTTGAAAATGGCCGGCCACTTATTAGATGGAGAAAAGAAAGAGGTTGATTTTAGGTGTTGCAATTTTTATCATCTCATTTTGCCTTCTACACAAAAACCTTCTCACCTCTCCAAAGTTCTTCTTGATTCCTCCATCAATGGCAACATAACCCCAAAGTGAGACATGCACTCTACACTACATTCTACAGCATATCTTGAGCATGTCGAGTTGCCGGCTTCATGCCCGAGTTGCCTCGGTATAGAGGCGGGAGCCCGTAAAAGATGCAGGCGACGTGGTGCCCTTCCGGCGAGGAGGCGACGACCGGAGATCCCGCGAGGAGATCGGAGTGGAGATGAAGACCGGAGGACTCGGATCAGTCGGTATATCTCTAACCCATCTTCTAGTTAGCTTAGACTTGTTAATGGTTACGATCCGGGTGTTTAGTGCGCGGTGGTGCCAGTTTGCTAAGTCCGCAAAAATTTAAGTTTATCACCGTTTCCGCGTTTGGCCGTCGGATTGACGGCCGGGGCGCCGCCGTGCACTTACAGCGCTACTCTAACATATGCCAGCAGATGATATCAATACGTGATAAGCAGTATGCGCAATAGTCAT
The DNA here is from genome assembly GCA_030015575.1 of Agapanthus africanus. Lineage (NCBI taxonomy): Eukaryota > Viridiplantae > Streptophyta > Magnoliopsida > Asparagales > Amaryllidaceae > Agapanthus > Agapanthus africanus. Next base: position 390,649,845 of record JASDDO010000022.1, read on the forward strand.
GCAAGTGCTCTATCAGGTAATATAATTGCAGGATGAGATACACTAATGAATGCTGAGTATGGGAAATATAACATCTACACGGAATGTCAACGTGGAATATATAATCGGTGTCCATCAATGCACCTAGATCCCTAATTAACTCAGGCGCCGGCACTCTCATCGGCCCTCCAATCCTGTAAATCTCTAAGAATCACGAGTGCCCAACATCGGCATACAAATATCATAAGTACTCGTGTCCAGCATCGACACACAAATCCTCATCCATCGGGCCCCGTCAGTCCGGGTCAGCCTACGGGCTCCGTCTGTGGTATCGGCCCTCAGCCCCGACAGTACGGGTCATCCCGCATCCATCAATCGACTGTGGTCAGCATCCTCCGGATAACCGCCAGGTCCAACCAATCACCGGTAGGTAGTAGTCCCTCTGCCAGGCTCACCGTCTACTACACAGCGAAACCGTTCTCGCCCCGGGGTACCATACCGGGTCCACCATGTACCCGTAATCGGCCTCATCCAACTCCTCGATTCGGGTTCACATATATCACTCTCGCACAGAGAAAACACATGGTGGATGGACCGAAATATCATATCAAGGGAAACCGGATTTTTAAATGATTACATATTCTTTTTTAAATAACCACGGTTCCCAAATCCAGAAATTTCATTTAATCCAAAAACCAACGTACAAGTCAATGCGATGTAATATAGGCATCAAGTATGAATATCATGTCAAGTCACATAAAAGATGAGCTACAGCATAATGATCATGGAAATTCTACAGTGTGAGTGTCATGGCAATTACTAACGGTGTGTGTGTAACATGCAGAATAGTGCTCGTGCAACATGAACCGTTAGTAATGGTGCGGTGTTCTATCAATTCTAGTTTATAAACATATAGCAGGGAATGCGGTATGCACTAAATAGTAGCCATGAACAGTCAATGTATGTAAATGTAATATGCTGCTACAAGGTCCTATCAGCCCTGACGCATAACGCCATACGGGCGATTTCCCCGTAGGTGTTAAATCTACTCACTGAAGTCTCGCGCTAAGTATAGCCGACGACTTGCTTCCCCTTCTTCGCAGCGTCCGTCTCACTCGCCTGCGAACCTAGAATCACACAATATATCAAACATAAGCTCAAATCCACAAAAACGTGATATTAAGGTCAGACTAGAAACCCGCGTCGCAAACCAAGCGCGCGTGTGCGCGATACGCTAAAACGTGTGATTACGCGCCTGAAACTATTCCGAAGCGTCGCGATACGCAGAAACCCCAAACCCACACACGTATCACGCGTGTCGCAAATGTTTAAAAATACGAGAAACATGTATATAGCTCCAGATTTTTCTACAGCAAGAATTAAATAAAATTATACATGCCATGAGTCTAAGGGTAGCAGCAGGAACCTACAGAGCCAAAGCAAACCCAAATCCCTCCCCATCTGGCCGTAAATTGATGCCAGAATCAATATTTCGGCAGCCATAGTACGGAATTTGGGGGTCGTGTTCTACACATGTGATCAGCACCTCACAACTATACTGCAGTCTTCATAAATTTAATCTGAACTCACTGGGTCGATAGCAGTTTGCAGAAAGCTTGATTTTGCTTAAAAACGAAGAATTTGCATCAAATAGGAATCTGGTGGTATTTTAGTGCAATTGGGGGCTAAGCTAGGTTAACATGGCCCTAACAACACTCCATCAACTTACTAAAACCAATTCATACTTCACTTGATCAAGTTTCCCCCTAATTACCATATATCGCACTAAAACGCACCATTAATCACTAATCGAAGCTAAGCTGCACTAATTAAGCAAACTAGGGTGTAAGTTCAAGAAGTATACCCCACACTCGACCCTAGGGAGCTGGAGGAAGAAGGAGTATAGGGAAGGAGCTGCAGTTGAAGTTGTGTTGTTGCTGCTGCTCACTGCTGCTGTTGCTGCTCACTGTTGCTGCTGTTGCTGCTTGCTCGCTGCTGTTGCTGCTGCTGTGCTTGCTTCAGCTGCTGCTGAGCTTGCTTCTGCTGCTGCTGAGATGGTGTGGGTGTGTGAGTGTGAGAGTGAGGTTGAAAGAAATGAGCACAAGAATGAGAGGAAATGATAACTCCCAATGTCAACCCCTCCTTTCTCTCTCATCATTAAATGCAAGCATGGCTTTTGCCATGATGCATTCTCTCTCTTTCATTCTCACCAAGTCAACACTCCAAAAGAAAATTCAAATTAAAACAACCATCCCTTAACTAAATAAACTTAATTAAAACCCAAAAGGCTTAATCCCCATTATTAAACCCACCATGGTTGCTAATCATGGTAAAACCTCATTTTAAACCCAAATTTACATGCACATGTGTGTGCAAGCCTAGAAAAATTCTAGAAAAATATATATTAAATTTAGAAAAATATTGGAAACTCAATTTGGTAAACTTTTTATTAAAAACCCTTTATTTAAATATAATTAGCCACTAAACACATCCTAAGGTGTTACAATCTCCCCCAGTTATGATATTTAGTAAATGTTATGGCCATTAGTTTCGTTTAAACATCAAGATTTGTATTAAAACGGATAACGACCGCAAACTAGATTTTTGGGAAATAAAACGATTTGTTTACTTTTATGGTTTTGATGAATTAAAACCTATTTCTTATATAATTAGTCAGTTTGAAACCACGATTGGTGCGTTTGAGTTTTTCGCGATCACTCGGCGTTTGTACGCCGATGTCGAGAGTTTTGGGTTGATTTGTGAAAGCAAACCATAGGTTTTGAACTATGTAGGATTCGTGTGTCGTTTTGGTCATGAGTCGGATTTTAATGCGATACGGTGCGTTATGATATGTAGGCACCCCATGTGGACTTCGAGACGAAAATCAAGCGCGTGGCGATTTCGGCACCGGCGAGCGAGGACCAGGTGAGTAGATTTATATCTACGGGGAGAAGTCGGGTGGATGGCGTATAGCACCCCCGCAGTTCGTGGTGATGTATACGAATACGTATACACACATATATTGATTATATATTGTTTGAGTTTATTGATGATAAATATGGATATTTGGTGTGCTTGGATGATTTAGTGTCGTGAAACCCTAGAGTAGTGGTCGCACCACACATGCACACACCCACCCATACTTGCATACATTCTTCTTTCATAGGTGCATATATGGGATTATTTATTTATGTGTTCACCTGGGTATGGGACTAGGTGTTCATATACTGGATTGAGGATGATACTTGGGATTGAGATGAGTCGATGAGATTTAAGTTGAGGCCGTGAGATCGGTGATATGGCAGGATTCGTACTTGAGATACGTCCTGACGTTATAGCGGATCTTGGGATGACGATGCCATGTGAATAGTGATATATATATAAAATGGTTGACATGTGATCGTGATTTGAGATACGATATGATATGATAAGATAATTATAATCGGTCGCATTGAGCGATGTATCCTTCTTATTGATGATATGTGCTGATGATATCGGTTTGTATGAGATTGTCGATCAGTAGTCAGATCATGATTATATTGATGATATTAGTAGTGTACTAGACGTAGGTCAGTACCCCAGATGATGATCTTGATAAAGATGATACCAGATGAATAGTGTGATGAGTATGATATTGACCCATACCCAGATTTGGGGATGCCGTACGACGGATTTACGTACGAGCTATATATTGATGATTGATCCGCACTCTTGACTTGGGATGTCTGATTATAGATATGGTATCGGATATGATATTATGGAGGCGGGATCACCGACTAATATATATACAGGTATGTATATGTATCGACTCAGATGTTAGGCGGTTTCCTTACCTGTAGTTCAGCTTGTTAGTTCAGCCGTATAGTTTAGTGTAGTTGTTAGACTAGATTAGACTCCTAACTTTTTCAAAACCAACGGATCGTGGGTATTTTAAAAGACAGGTCAAGGGATTCTACGGATATTTCAAAATACGTATCTTTTCTTAAAAACACCGTAGCCCTTATTTTCAAAACACCGCGATTCGTGTTATTTCAAAAGGCACTATTGTAGGACTTATATTAGGGTAATGCAGATTAGTTATCGTTGTGTCTAGTATTCAGCTCCCGCACATTATTGCTGTTGCTCCGCATCGCATACATATTGTGATTCATATGCCATTATTGATATTATGCTGTTAGGACACCAGCACCATTACCGATGATGCGTATGTACCACGTACACTTACTTGGCGGCTCACACATATTTTCATCGGTAATTTCCATGTCACGTACACTTTAGAAAATACTATTTCCTTGACTTAGCTTGTTAGCTAGTAGTTTTGACAGGATATTAGTGTACTTGCCTTATATGCCAGTTCAGACATTGTAGTTATTACTTGTCACTTCATGCATACTATTATTCATAGTTATGCCACATTCATGGATTCTCATGCCTATATTCACTAGTTTATGTGCTATTGAGGTTTTGGATTCGGATTTCCATGATATTTCTGGATTTGGGAACCGTGGGGATTTCAAAAGAGAGTATGTAATTGTTTTAAAAACCCGGTTACCCTTGATATGATATTTTAGTGCGTCCACCATGTGTTTTCTCGGTGCTCAGAGCGACACGTGAGACCCGAGTTCGAGGAGTGGAGGAACCGTTTCGGGTACATGGTGGACCCGGTAAGGTACCTCGGGGCAAGAAGCGCGTCGTGATGACGATGTGAGCCTGGCAGGGGGTGACTACCTACCGGTGATTTTACTCGACGCGTCGGATATTCGGAGGATACCGTCGTGGTCTTGAGATGGATGTTAGGGGCCGGTCTGGACTGATGGCGCCCTAGATATTGAGATTGAGACATTGAGATTTCGAGATATTGAGGTACTGAGACATGATGATACAGGCCAGTCCAGATAGCCGGAGCTTGAGATTTGAGACATTGAGATTTATGTTTTGTGTCGATGCTAGACACTGTTTATGCTGATTTCATTTATGATACCTCAGATTAAAAATACAAAGGAAATGTCACTAAATTATGAAAGCAGTTTATTTAGTACATGTATTCTGTTTTCATGCATTCATACCCTATCCATACGACATATTGCTACCTGAGGCACTGACACGAGCATTTGGTATTACCGTTGTATAGAGGTATACCTTAGCCATTGTTATAGGCTGCTGGTTATATATTTGAGGATACATTATGATCGTTGACCTAGGATTGCATTGTTCATGCGATTTCTGTTCGTAGATGTTTTTCTACTCACGAGTTGGCAACTCACCCCCGTTGTGCCCCAGTTTCTTGCAGGTTTTGCCGTACAGGTTTCATTACGGCTTGCTGGCACTATTTCCATTCCGGGTGATTTGCTAGTAGGTGGGTTTATTTGTATCGTACCCATCATTAAACCTTGTATATTATTATTTTGCTGTATCTAGAAGTTCCATCAACCAAACATGTATTTATTTCAGAGATAGAGACCAGTGATGTTTATTCTTTTGACCTTAGAGTCGTGCGTTGTATTTTTATAGATTTCTTGCTGTTTTGAGTTTCCTTTTGAGTTTTGATCCTCGCCCTTGGCGTTGTATATTATATTGCTTGTGTGGTTGTGAGCGTCGATTGACGAAGAGCTAGCTCCCGCTTGGGGATGTTTTTATTGATTTCGTATATTATTCATATTGTATCCCGTTTGGGGGCTAGTATTTACAAAGGAGACTCTGCCGAAATTTTCAGGAAATATTTGATGTTTTAAAAAAAACGCATAATTCGTCTTATGCTATTAAAACTACTTGTTTTACGTTGGTTTTTCCTTCACTCTAATGCTTCTTTGGTTTTGATTTCTGGGTTTTGGCTTACATAGATTACGTACGCCTCGAGACGTCCGTAATTTAAGTGCTGGTCATGTTCCGTACTTTTTGGGTCGTGACAGTCATTTCCTATCTAGAGTATGTCGTCCACGTACAATCCAAGGAAGACAACCTTACTCTCTGCCACCTTCTTGTAGATACAAGGTTCATCCACGTTTTTGACGAAATCAAACTCTTTGATAACAACGTCAAAGCAGATGTTCCAACTCCGCGATGCTTTCTTTAATCCATAAATGGATTTAAGCAGCTTGCACATCTTCCCGCTTCTCCCACTAGCTACGAAGCCCTCTGGCTGAGTCATGTACACGCTCTCTTCTAAATCACCGTTTAGAAAGGCGGTCTTAACATCCATTTGCCATATTTCGTAGTCATGATATGCAGCGATGGCAAGCATGATCCGGATGGATTTAAGCATAGCCGCAGGATAAAAGGTTTAGTCATAGTCCACACCTGGTCTTTGAAAGTCTCCACCTTCCCATCTACACCAAGTTTTTTCTTGAAGATCCACTTGCTCCCAATGGGTTTTACCCCTTCAGGAGCATCTTCCAAAGTCCATACTTTGTTGGTGTACATGGATTCCATCTCGGACCGCATTGCATCAAGCCATTTCACTGAGTCCCCACTCGAAGCTAGTTAGGTCATCATCAACCATGATGCAATCCTCGCTCCCACCATCCATGAGAAAACCGTAGTATCTCTCAGGTGGGTAAGGAACCCTACTAGATCGGCGGAGTGGCCGGGGTTCATCGGGAACTACGGAATCCTCTGGTTCCACTAAATCTTCTGTTTGAGTTTGTGTAGCCGGAATTTCTTCCAGTTCTACCTCGTTGCCACTAATTTCTTTTACAAGAAATTTCTTTTCTAACAAGGTGGCATGTCGAGAAACAAACACCTTTTGTTCCTCTCTATAGTAGAAAAGATATCCATGTGAATGTTTGGCATATCCCACAAACTTGCATAGAACTGACCGTACCTTGAGTTTGTCCGGATTTTGCCTTTTGACATAGGCCGGACAACCCCATATCTTAACTCGTTTAAGACATGGTCTCTTCCCACTCCATATCTCATATGGTGTGGTAGGTACAGATTTAGATGGAACTTGATTCAATAGGTATGCTGCTGTCTCCAGCGCATACCCCCAGAAAGAAATAGGTAACTCTGCTGTGCTCATTATAGAGCGCACCATATCTAATAGGATGCGGTTCCTCCATTCCGATACACCGTTGTGCTGTGGTGTATATGGAGGAGTCATCTGAGAGTGAATCCCATTCTTTTTTAGGAAGTCCAGGAATTCATTGCTCAAGTATTCACCTCCTCGATCAGATCGAAGGATTTTAATACTCTTCCTCTTGTGTGTGTTTGTTATGCTCAGAACTGTTGATTGATTTAGAACATAAATGCCATTGCACAACGTGCCTTATCTAACCAACTTTTGGTTCAGAAAAATATTCCTAACATTATCCTTTAATAAAAAATTATATCCCTCTTTACTTAGTAAAGAAACCGATATAATGTTGCATATCAGGTTCGGCCTGTAATAGCATTCGTTCAGAATCAATGTATTACCAGTTGGTAATACAAGGTGATATTCCCCGACGGTTTTAGCTGCAACAATTGCAGCATTTCCAACCCTTATGTCTTTATCACCTTCTCCAAGTTCTCTACCTTTCCTAAGCCCATGTAACTGATTACATATATGGGATCCTGACCCGGTATCTAATACCCAGGACGTAGAGCAAATGGAGAAACAGTTCTCCGTAACGAACACACCTGAAGAAAATGCATCAACATGTACTTTCTTCATTCGGGTGGAATGGGAATCCTGGTATTCCCCAATATCCTGTTCAGTCTTATAACTCTTATAAGAAAGAACGGAACCAACGTTCCCCAGCACAGTATAACATGCGGGTTCGGTCAATACGTCCATATTATTATCTTGATTAAGGCATGATATGGTCGCTACCTGGAGAGAGAGAGAGAAGAAAACACTTTAGCGTATGCTCTTCCAAGATCATATTGGTTATTATTTTATCTAATCAGGATGGCTACCACTGTTTTTATCAAATCTTCCTTCAAACCCTAAAAGGAATGACTAGCCGGGATTAATTACACCCTACAACTTTGCCAATCTTTCAGCCAGGCCAGTGTCGGTACTTTGAGGGAGGTTCCCCGTGCTTTCGCACGGACCTAATTAAAGTAAACCTCGTTTTCCCAGAGACGTAACCCCATTGACACCTTTCTAGACACCTACTTGATCGGGTAATTGTCCTATGTAAAACTCTCCCAGGAGTAACAATTACTCGCAGAGGGTATCGGGATCCAACTATCTCATAGAACGTATGCAATCTCAATGCAAATTTCAACACTTGAAATTCCCGATAATATTTTGCCCCTAACCCCTATGACCTTGACAAAGGCCAACAAATCATAAGATGCTAGTCAAGTTCAACCCGTCATTTCTTGATTGAATCAAACCCACCCGCACGACCCTTGACAAAGGCTAACAAGGTCGTACGACTACCCCAAAACAATCTGCATCACATGCATAAGCAGATAAGCACCATTCAGCTACCGCACACTACGCCTTGACAAAGGCCAACAAATGCAACACGAATACTAAACAGTTCTTATCTGAAATGACGGAGGGCTACGATAGGTTTTTCTGAAAACCTATTGCGTAATGAACTTGATATTGTTGTAGAATCGAGTGAATTTTTAAATGGAGTGATTTTGAGGCTTTCATTAGTTTTGCTAAAGAGGTCACTCCCGGTGAAGGGATCTCGGCTCTTTCCTTATGGAATAAGGTGCAGGATATATCATATATATCGCTATGCAAAGCAAAAACTCCAAAAGCAATCAAAAAACAAACCGATCGTTGTAGCTTCTGCCAGTTTTGCTAAAGAGGTCACTCTCGGTGAAGGGATCTCGGCTCTTTCCTCATTGAATAAGGTGCGAGATATATCATATATATCGCTATGCAAAGCAAAAAACAGTAGCTACCCTTTTTGAAAAATTTGATTCCACAACATCTTTTAGGTTTCTTTTCTTTCATTAATTATATTAATGAAGTCGCATCATTTAAGTCACCTAAACATCACAGATAAATACGACGTACACTTATGCCATCCGCATTCGCCTCGATGTCCCCTCGTGCACCGTAAGGTTAGGTAACTAACGGCAGAGCGGGGCAGGGCTAGCGCGGGTGTAAAACATAAGTAATGTCTATATAATATATCATATATACTATATACAGTATTTATCACAACATATCAAATGATCACATCACAGATATCACGGCAGAAGAAACATATGAAACATTGGATATACTAGGACGTCCGTGTTTTATTTTGAGCCTCTATAAAACACGGATTCTACGGGCGCGATGAATATCCAAACCCACATCCCTAGACACCTACGAGAGCGGCAAGCAACCCTACCAATTCTAGAGTTAGGAGACCCGAACTCGACTACTCGAGTTGGTCTCCCACTGGACTCTAGAACCCGGTTACTTGTGCTCTCCTCCTTGGGTCTACCTAATGCGGAAAAGTAAATAATATACAAATGGTGACAGCAACCTCATCCCGGAAGTGCCCCAATAAAAGAATATTACATACATTTAATTTTACATGAATGAAAATAAAAACTCTCATCTCACATAAAACCCCCGGCTATTCAAAACGCGACGATCCAATATAACATATCCAGCAATACATAACATCACATGTCATCAACGTAAGTAAATATGCGCATCCCAATTGTCGTTGACATATAGCAACGAAATCGGCGATATCACATATTACACTTACGGTCGCAGAAAAGAAAGTGTAAAACTAGAACATTTGGAATCCACAATCTTTTTAGACATCTTAAATCCGAAATATCACATTTTTCTCCACCTCCCTCTCTCTCCTCCCCCACTCATTTTCTGGCCAAAATCTGAACCCCAACAGCCCTTCATTCTTCATCTCCTTCTCTTTAAAAAAGTTCTTCAAAAATGCTTGAAAAATCCACAAAAAATAAAGCAAAAATCCAAATCAAAATCCACCTCCTACCCATTTTCCCTTGGCTACCACAGCATGGATCTAGGGATTTAGATTTCAATTTGGGAGGCTAAGTGTGCTTGTGGGTTCTTCAAATTATTTGGGTATAAATTCTAACCTTTTTGCTTAATGTGTTGTTAATTGCTTAGGTTAGCTTAATTAATTGTTTGATTAGGTTTTTAATTAGTTTTAGGTGCATGATTTAAAATTCAAGAGAGAGGTTTGATTTTAAATTGGTATTTTGTGTTGTGAGATTTAGTTTATGTGATATAATTGACATATTAATGTTATGCTAAATCCAATTTAAGTTGCTAGTTTGCATATTTGTTAATTTAAAAGTGATAATTATATAATTGCTAACTAGGTTTTTGGAAATTTATTAAATGGTTTAAATTAAAATATGATTAAGGTTTCATGACATTATTAGCATTATAAATTTTGGTTTAATACTATTTTATATGCAAAACTAAGCTTAATGGATGAATTGTGAAATTTACTTTAAAAAGTGTAAAAATTGATATGTTTGCAAACTAGAATTTTGGAGTTTATGAAATTTAATGAGATTAAATTATGGGAATTAATTTTATGACTTATTTAAGATATTTAGTGAATATTGTGGCCGCTAGATTCGTTTATACATCGAGTTCTGTACTAAAACGGTGATTTGTGCTTGCTAGATTTTCGGAAAAATGACTTTTTAAGTGAAATTGGGGGTTTTTGTGAATTTTAAGCTATTTTATAGTATAATTAGTGCTTTTAATTGTACAAATGAATGTGTTGGGAGCTTTCTCGATGGTTTGGCGTTTGTACGCCGACGTCGAGGGTTTTTAGGTCGATTTGTGAAAGCAACCTTAGGTTTTGACCTATGTGGGTTTCGTGCGTCGTTTTGGTCATGAGTCGGATTTTAATGCGATATGGTGCGTTATGATATGTAGGTACCCCATGTGGACTTCGAGACGACAAGCAAGCGCGTGGCGACGTCGGCACCGGCGAGCGAGGACCAGGTGAGTAGATTTATATCTACGGGGAGAAGTCGGGTGGATGGCGTATAGCACCCCCGCAGTTCGTGGTGATGTATACGAATACGTACACACACACACACACACACATATATATATATATATATATATATATATATTGTTTGAGTTATTGATGATAAATATGGATATTTGGTGTTCTTGGATGATTGAGTGCCGCGAAACCCTAGAGTAGCGGTCGCACACACTTGCACACACCCATCCATACTTGCATACTTTCTTCTTTCTTTTGTGCACATACGGGAATATATAGTTATGTGTTCACATAGGTATAGGACTATGTGTTCACATACGGATTTGGGGATGATACTTGGGATTGAGATGAGTCGATGAGATTTGTGTTGAGATTGTGATATCGGTGATATGGCAGGATTCGTACTTGAGGTACATCCTGGTGTTATAGCGAATCTTGGGGCGACGATACGGATGAATGGTATTATAAATAGGTGGTCGACATGTGATCGTGATAAGAGATGTGTTATGCTAGGATATTGGTCCTAGGCTGTATTGGGCGATGTATACCCCTTGATGATGATATGTGCTGATGATATCGGTTTGTACGAGACTGTCGATCAGTAGTCAGATCATGACTATATTGATGATATTAGTATTGTACTAGACATAGGTCAGTACCTTAGACTATGATCTTTGATAAAGAGGATACCGGATGAATAGTGTGATGAATATGATTTTGACCCGTACCCAGATTTGGGATGCCGTACGACGGATTTACGTATGAGCTATATTGATGATTGATTCGCACTCTTGACTTGGGATACCTGATTATATATATGGTATCGGATATGATATTATTGAGGCGGGATCACCGACTATACATATACCGGTATGTATATGTATCGACTCAGATGATAGGCGGTTTCCTTACCTGTAGTTCAGCTTGTTAGTTCAGCCGTATAGTTTAGTGTAGTTGTTAGATTAGATTAGACTTCTTACCTATTTCAAAAACTAACGAATCATGGGCATTTTTAAAGACAGCTCCAGGGAATCTACGGATATTTCAAAAACGACGTATCTTTTCATAAAAACACCGTAGCCCCTATTTTCAAAACCCCATGATTCGTGTTATTTCAAAAGGCACCATTCGTAGGACTTATATTAGATTATTGCAGATTAGTTATCGTTGTGTCTAGTATTCAGCTCCCGCACATTATTGTTGTTCGCTCTGCCTCGCATATTTAATTTGCTGCATATTCCATTATTGATATCATGTTGTAAGGACACCAGCACCATTACCGATGATGCGTATGTACCACGTACACCTACTTGCCGGCTCACACACATCTTCATCGGTAATTGCCATGTCACGTACACTTTAGAGAATATAATTGCTTGACTTAGATTGTTAGCTAGTAGTGTTGACATGATATTAGTGTACTTTCCTTATATGTCATATTAGACATTGTAGTTATTACCTACCACTTCATGCATACTGTTATTCAGTTGTTCATGCCTAGTTCATTATCATTGACATATGCACTTGTGATGATTTCTTGAGATTTATGATATTTCTGGATTTCGGGGAAAGCCGCAAAATTTACAACTTATGATCTTTTAAAATATAAAATGTTGCGGTTTTCTAGTGATGTAAGTGTCGTCCACCATGAGTTTGCTGTGGTTTTGGAGATCCGTGTCGAGGAGTGGAGGAACCGTCATGGGTACATGGTGGGCCCGGTATGGTACCCTGGGGCAAGAGGAATGTGGTGTTGACGTTGAGCCTGGCTGGGGAGCACTACCTACCGGTGATATTACCCGACGCGTCGGATATCCGGAGGATACCGTCGTGGTCTTGAGATGGATGGTAGGGGCCGGTCTGGACTGACGGCGCCCTAGATATTGAGATTGAGACATTGATATTTCGAGACAGTGAGATTTATGTTTTGTGTCGATGCTAGACACTGTTGATACTGATTTCATTTATGATACCTCAGTTTAAAAATACGAAGAAAATCTCACTAATTTATGAAAACAGTTTCTTCATTTACATGTATTCTGTTTCATGCATGCATACCTCATTCATATGATATATTGCTACCTGAGGCACTGACACGGGCACATGAAATTACACTCGGGTTGGATATTACCCTAGACATTGTCATAGGCTGCCTGTTATACATATATTTGAGGATATATTATGATCATTGACCTAGGTTGCGTTATTTATGCGATTTCTGTGCGTAGATGTTTTTCTATTCACGAGTTGGCAACTCACCCCCGTTGTGCCCCAGTTTCTTGCAGGTTTGCCGTACAGGTTTCATTACGGCTTTGCGGGCTCAGTTTCATTCGGGTGACTTGCTAGTAGGTGGGTTTTTTTTTGTATCGTACCCATCATATTATCTTGTATATCATTATTCTGTTGTATCTAGAAGTTCCATCAACCAAACATGTATTTATTGAGATAGAGACCAGTGTTGTTTATTCTTTCGACCTTAGAGTCGCTCGTTATATTTCTGGTGGTTTTGAGTTCCCTTTTGATGTTTTTAGAAACCCGCATAATTCGGCTTATGCTATTAAAACTACTTGATTTAAATTGGTTTTTCCTACTCTCTACTACTTTTCTTGGTTTGGATTTCTGGGTTTTCGGTTTACTTAGATTACGTACGTCTCGAGACGTTCGTAGTTTAAGTGCCGGTCATGTTCCGTACTTTCGGGTCGTGACAAAGTTGGTATCAAAGCGTTAGGTTTTACCTTCGGAGCGTAGGATGACCCTTGGTTGATGGAATAGGTGACTAAAGTAGAGTGACGTACCGTGGGTATGTTCCGCGGCATACTTACGATACGCTACTCCACTTAAGAAGCCTTAGGATGTACATTTCCTTGTTCGGTATTATATTCATTCCTGATCTAGCCTCATTGGTACCAGTTATGTTTTGCTGCCGCGATTACGGTCAGGGAGAGCTACAGCTAGAGTTGCGGTCAGCACGAGCTCGTTACGAACGAGGACTGACCAGGGCGTGATTCCAGGGATATACGATTGCATTGAGAGGTGTCGTATGAATGTGTTTTCGCGTCATGAGCGTTTGACAGATCGCTTTTACGAGATTTCTCGGACGTGCCGATCTGTACCAGAGGATCGAGCCAATGATAGAGGCCAACCAGATTTTGATGACCGTTGGCGTATTGCTTACTCCTGATGATTGAGGCACGGTTCAGCATGCAGACGAGTAAGCCAGTTATTGCTGCGAACGACGAGATATCGCCCCAGATGTTGGAGCTATTGCAGAACGAGTTGTACTAAGAGATGATAGAAGGTCGCTAGTCATCGAGGATGAATGACTAGGACATGTGGATAGTTCGCCTATCCCGATGCGAGGTCATCAGATAGATTGATTCCAGCTAGAGACGACTTCACGCGAAGACGTTGGGAGTCGACAGAGACGATCGAATGTCAGAAACCTATTATTCCAAGTTTAAAGTAGTCGGAAAGACATGCAGGCAATTCTATAGTCCCTATAGAAGAATGAAACCCTAACTCGACTTAATGATCGTGTGAAAGCCTTTGAACCTTCGGGTTTGCGGCAGTTCTACGGCGCCATTAGTGAGGCTTGGGTTTGCCCTTCTACGGCTGGACCACCGATGCTGTGGTATGTACTCGATACTATTAAACTGTGCCCAAGATGTTGAGCTCTTGGGGGATTATGAGGTTTTGACGACTCGATCGGATGGTTCGAGTTCAATCGGATGCTAGGTGGTGAGATGCATTCTTGGGAGACTCCAGGTACGAGGATAGTCGTTGGAGCTCAGTGCATGCAGCCGCGACGAGTCGAGTCCAAAGCAGACGACATTAGAGAAAAGTGGAGTAAGAGGTTCGCACCAGATCTAGATGAGATGACGTTCCACTCTGCCGACATCAGAGATGCGATGCGCATGCCGAGGCATGGTACTTGGACTTACCTTCCAGAAGGAGTCGCGATGGGTATGCAGCCGTTCCAGAGCAAGATGCTGATATAGGAAAGGACGATGACTTCCGGACAGTTTGCAGAGACGAGGCATGGAGTAGACCGTGAGCAGGATTCCTTCCAGGACACTGCTGCAATGATACTTGCACCCAGGATTAAATGTGTCATGTACATTCAGAGAGCCAGAGGCCGACGCCAGTGATATGCTGTCTTACGAGTGGTCGTGATGATTGACCGGGAGATGACAAGTGATGTGCAAGAACTGGATCATCCCCGTTAGCACACCTGACAGGGCCGATGAGCCGATGGACCGAGAGATTGGTAATTCACAGTGAAGACCTTGACCCAGGAGTGGTCATGGTTACGCACACCAGCAGGACAGAGTTCATGATCATCGACGAGACGTCCCACTAGTGACCGCGACAGTTGGCCGAGATTCTTAGAGAATGCACTTGAGCGGTACTGTTCCGCCATTATTGATTCCGATGTTTTGGGTGATTTATTCGTATGATTTAATTTTGATGATTGAGGATTTACGATCTTTGCACAGTGTTGCACTTGATATCGTTTTCGTGCTTTAGTTTCACATATTTGTGATTTTACGGTTTTAGACATTTGAGTTGATTTTGTGCATATGCACGCACACGATTTGGTTCCTGCACTCTGTATAGTTTATATATGCTTGTAGTGCAGTGATACGCCTTTTGTGCACTTAGATGCACTGGACTTCGATTTCGATTGTGATACTCGATATTTGTTTTGTGCACCTTGTGCACCTGATTGATTTTGTGCACGTTCGGCGCTTGATATTGGATTTCATGATTTCGTGCACGATGGATGCACCTGATTTGGATTTTCGCGCATGTTGGGCGCATGTTTTGAAGGATGATTTTGGTGCACACCCGAGGCACTAAATCGAGATTTTTTTCGTGCATGTCAGATGCACTTGATTTTGCTGTCAGGCACACATGTTGCCTACGACAGATGTTTCGTGCACACCCGATGCACTTAGATATTGTTTCTGTGCGCATGTATGGCACATTCATGGATTTTGATTTCCGTGCGCACCAGACGCACGTAGTATTCATGTGCATATTTTGGGATTGATTTCTTATAGAGCAGTACGTTTTTATGATATTGCTATGTGTTTTCGTACTGAGCAGGACTAGTCAGAGGACAGTACCTGAATATATTTTGCATGCATTGATAGTTATTGAAGGGATTTCCAAAAAGCGAGCTATAGCCTCAGTATTTACCTACGTGTCCGATATGACACGAAATGTTTAAAACAAGGAGACCCTTCTAAATTGTTTCCAAAACGGCGGAACATACATTTCAAACAAAGGTATATATATATATATATATATATAGTTATTTTCTTATGATAGACGTCCGCCACTGTGCAGTGTTATACGCGTTGCACAGCGACTTAAAGAGATTTGGCATGCATTTCCTTCAGATACTTACAGATATAGATTCGATATTTACATGTATAGTTTCGAGTATGTCATATTGGTTTTGATTTGGATTTGGCATTGATGTCTTCTCCATGACTCCGATGATTGCGGGATGCTTGACGGAGTTTTGATTTGAGTTATATACTCATTTTTCAAGCGCATGCGCTGCGCTACGATTTGTTGTTTGTATTTACAATTTCGGAGCCCCGACGACTTGATGGGTTTTCTTAGATGTTTTAGTATTTGGGGGAGTTTGAATTTAAATTCGGGGACCGAATTTCTTTAAGGGGGGAAGATTGTAACGTTTTGAAAATCGTTTCGGTGAAATTTTGAAAAATCGGTAAAATAAGGGGGTTTCTGCAAAAAGTCAAAATACAAATATCTTATTATAAAAATTAAATATACATATTCTAGCTATGTAATTGCTATTATTTGGTGTTTATTGAGCCGCTGGTGAAATTTCAAATTTTCTGAAAAAAATATTATTTTATTATTATTTTAAGCCGTCACTAATACATTTAATTAGGAAAAATTACAAATTGGAATGAGTTGAAACAAATTTTGTGCATCATAAAACATTAAATAAAATTTTATCATGTGGTTTTTGGAACGAAATCATTTGCCAAAACGGTTTAGAAATTACTGAAGAAAAAAGGCTTTTTTTTAGCGTAAATGGATGTTTGGGGTATTGTATTTATCATTTTTCATCACCCCACACCCGTACCCACAACCACACACCCCCATTCACTTCTCCCCTTAGCTAAATTCAGCAGCCCCCATTTTTTCCCCACTTGAATTTCAAAGGAAAAGAAATGAAAGAAAAGAAAAGAAAATGGATAAATTAGTTAGACTTTTGACCTTGAATTGACTTTGACTTTCTCCCCATTTTTCTCCACCTCCCTCTCTCTCCTCCCCCACTCATTTTCTGGCCAAAATCTGAACCCCAACAGCCCTTCATTCTTCATCTCCTTCTCTTTAAAAAAGTTCTTCAAAAATGCTTGAAAAATCCACAAAAAATAAAGCAAAAATCCAAATCAAAATCCACCTCCTACCCATTTTCCCTTGGCTACCATAGCATGGATCTAGGGATTTAGATTTCAATTTGGGAGGCTAAGTGTGCTTGTGGGTTCTTCAAATTATTTGGGTATAAATTCTAACCTTTTTGCTTAATGTGTTGTTAATTGCTTAGGTTAGCTTAATTAATTGTTTAATTAGGTTTTTAATTAGTTTTAGGTGCATGATTTAAAATTCAAGAGAGGGGTTTGATTTTAAATTGGTATTTTGTGTTGTGAGATTTAGTTTATGTGATATAATTGACATATTAATGTTATGCTAAATCCAATTTAAGTTGCTAGTTTGCATATTTGTTAATTTAAAAGTGATAATTATATAATTGCTAACTAGGTTTTTGGAAATTTATTAAATGGTTTAAATTAAAATATGATTAAGGTTTCATGACATTATTAGAATTATAAATTTTGGTTTAATACTATTGTATATGCAAAACTAAGCTTAATGGATGAATTGTGAAATTTACTTTAAAAAGTGTAAAAATTGATATGTTTGCAAACTAAAATTTTGGAGTTTATGAAATTTAATGAGATTAAATTATGGGAATTATTTTTATGACTTATTTAAGATATTTAGTAAATATTGTGGCCGCTAGATTTGTTTATACATCGAGTTTTGTACTAAAACGGTGATTTGTGCTTGCTAGATTTTCGGAAAAATGACTTTTTAAGTGAAATTGGGGGTTTTTGTGAATTTTAAGCTATTTTATAGTATAATTAGTGCTTGTAATTGTACAAATGAATGTGTTGGGAGCTTTCTCGATGGTTTGGCGTTTGTACGCCGACGTCGAGGGTTTTTTGGTCGATTTGTGAAAGCAACCTTAGGTTTTGACCTATGTGGGTTTCGTGCGTCGTTTTGGTCATGAGTCGGATTTTAATGCGATATGGTGCGTTATGATATGTAGGTACCCCATGTGGACTTCGAGACGACAAGCAAGCGCGTGGCAACGTCGGCACCGGCGAGCGAGGACCAGATGAGTAGATTTATATCTACGGGGAGAAGTCGGGTGGATGGCGTATAGCACCCCCGCAGTTCGTGGTGATGTATACGAATACGTACACACACACACACACACATATATATATATATATATATATATATATATATATTGTTTGAGTTATTGATGATAAATATGGATATTTGGTGTTCTTGGATGATTGAGTGCCGCGAAACCCTAGAGTAGCGGTCGCACACACTTGCACACACCTATCCATACTTGCATACTTTCTTCTTTCTTTTGTGCACATACGGGAATATATAGTTATGTGTTCACATAGGTATAGGACTATGTGTTCACATACGGATTTGGGGATGATACTTGGGATTGAGATGAGTCGATGAGATTTGTGTTGAGATTGTGATATCGGTGATATGGCAGGATTCGTACTTGAGGTACGTCCTGGTGTTATAGCGAATCTTGGGGCGACGATACGGATGAATGGTATTATAAATAGGTGGTCGACATGTGATCGTGATAGGAGATGTGTTATGCTAGGATATTGGTCCTAGGCTGTATTGGGCGATGTATACCCCTTGATGATGATATGTGCTGATGATATCGGTTTGTACGAGACTGTCGATTAGTAGTCAGATCATGACTATATTGATGATATTAGTATTGTACTAGACATAGGTCAGTACCTTAGACTATGATCTTTGATAAAGAGGATACCGGATGAATAGTGTGATGAATATGATTTTGACCCGTACCCAGATTTGGGATGTCGTACGACGGATTTACGTACGAGCTATATTGATGATTGATCCGCACTCTTGACTTGGGATGCCTGATTATAGATATGGTATCGGATATGATATTATTGAGGAGGGATCACCGACTATACATATACAGGTATGTATATGTATCGACTTAGATGATAGGCGGTTTCCTTACCTGTAGTTCAGCTTGTTAGTTCAGCCGTATAGTTTAGTGTAGTTGTTAGATTAGATTAGACTTCTTACCTATTTCAAAAACTAACGAATCATGGGCATTTTTAAAGACAGCTCAAGGGAATCAACGGATATTTCAAAAACGACGTATCTTTCCATAAAAACACAGTAGCCCCTATTTCAAAACCCCATGATTCGTGTTATTTCAAAAGGCACCATTCGTAGGACTTATATTAGATTATTGCAGATTAGTTATCGTTGTGTCTAGTATTCAGCTCCCGCACATTATTGTTGTTCGCTCTGCGTCGCATATTTATTTTGCTGCATATTCCATTATTGATATCATGTTGTTAGGACACCAGCACCATTACCGATGATGCGTATGTACCACGTACACCTACTTGCCGGCTCACACACATCTTCATCGGTAATTGCCATGTCACGTACACTTTAGAGAATATAATTGCTTGACTTAGATTGTTAGCTATTAGTGTTGACATGATATTAGTGTACTTTCCTTATATGTCATATTAGACATTGTAGTTATTACCTACCACTTTATGCATACTGTTATTCAGTTGTTCATGCCTAGTTCATTATCATTGACATATGCACTTGTGATGATTTCTTGAGATTTATGATATTTCTGGATTTCGGGGAAAGCCGCAAAATTTACAACTTATGATCTTTTAAAATATAAAATGTTGCTGTTTTCTAGTGATGTAAGTGTCGTCCACCATGAGTTTGCTGTGGTTTTGGAGATCCGTGTCGAGGAGTGGAGGAACCGTCACGGGTACATGGTGGGCCCGGTATGGACCCCGGGGCAAGAGGAATGTGGTGTTGACGTTGAGCCTGGCTGGGGAGCACTACCTACCGGTGATATTACCCGACGCGTCGGATATCCGGAGGATACCGTCGTGGTCTTGAGATGGATGGTAGGGGCCGGTCTGGACTGACGGCGCCCTAGATATTGAGATTGAGACATTGATATTTCGAGACAGTGAGATTTATGTTTTGTGTCGATGCTAGACACTGTTGATACTGATTTCATTTATGATACCTCAGTTTAAAAATACGAAGGAAATCTCACTAATTTATGAAAACAGTTTCATCATTTACATGTATTCTGTTTCATGCATGCATACCTCATTCATATGATATATTGCTACCTGAGGCACTGACACGGGCACATGAAATTACACTCGGGTTAGATATTACCCTAGACATTGTCATTGGCTGCCTGTTATACATATATTTGAGGATATATTATGATCATTGACCTAGGTTGCGTTATTTATGCGATTTCTGTGCGTAGATGTTTTTCTATTCACGAGTTGGCAACTCACCCCCGTTGTGCCCCAGTTTCTTGCAGGTTTGCCGTACAGGTTTCATTACGGCTTTGCGGGCTCAGTTTCATTCGGGTGACTTGCTAGTAGGTGGGTTTTTTCTTGTATCGTACCCATCATATTATCTTGTATATCATTATTCTGTTGTATCTAGAAGTTCCATCAACCAAACATGTATTTATTGAGATAGAGACCAGTGTTGTTTATTCTTTCGACCTTAGAGTCGCTCGTTATATTTCTGGTGGTTTTGAGTTCCCTTTTGATGTTTTTAGAAACCCGCATAATTCGGCTTATGCTATTAAAACTACTTGATTTAAATTGGTTTTTCCTACTCTCTACTACTTTTCTTGGTTTGGATTTCTGGGTTTTCGGTTTACTTAGATTACGTATGTCTCGAGACGTTCGTAGTTTAAGTGCCGGTCATGTTCCGTACTTTCGGGTCGTGACAGTTCTCTTTAGAATTTTATTTCTCACAATCTTTCACTCTCTTTTTAAAACCCTAGCAAGCTTTTTCTTTTTGCTCAAAGAAGAAGAAGATGAACAAAAGAAAAGGATGGGGATAATGATCAAGTCAAGAGAGCTAACCATGGGTGAGTGAGTATCATATACTAACTCATGTAGAGACATAACCATGGCTAATCCAAAATGGTTAGGTTAATAAAAATCTAAAGTAAAACAAAGTTAGTGGACTTTGTCAAAGCATCTACAAGCTTCCATAAGTTTCATGCTTGTGACAAAAGCTCCACTAATTTGTAATTAACTTAAATAATTATAAACCACCATTTAAAATAGAATGGTGTATGTCTTGCACACCCATGCATGATTGATCAACAACCATGATACAAAATGAAAACACATTTTAATATATATCACATATATATTAAAGTTGTGCACATGTGAGAAAAATCCTTAAGTGAACAAATGTTAGTTAATGTAAATTAGTATATCATATATACAATTATACACTAAATTATTAAATCAACACCTGACTTAATAATCCGGTTATATCTCATATAACCGACCAACATCCAATGTATCGACTTATCGAATCAACACTTGATTCGATAACTCGGCTATATCACATATAACCGACCGATACAAAAAGTCGTGAGAATAGAATACGGTATCACATTCACGCATTATTCTCGGTCCCGCACATATCATATATGCGCTCCTATTTCGTTTTGCCTGAGCCAGTAAAACCTCTATGTAGGACTCTAAACACTCGTCAATACGCCGGCAGTAGGTGATGATCACATCAAGCACCCACAAGCCGTCAGCGGTACTAGATGGACGTAACGGCTACCCGGGTATTGAGCGATCAGAAGATCAGCAAGCAAGCCCGCTCCAACTCCTATAAAAAGCCTGACAGTGACACTACCGTACAGTCCGGTCTCCTCGTCTGATATGTCGCATATCAAGTCTAGGGGTAGTAAACGTCAGACCCCAATAACCGATAAGTCGTGCCGATGTGAGGCTCATAACGGGTCGAGAAAGTACTGGTAACACTTACGAGTAAATCTCTAAATCAGCCCTGAACAGGGACTTCCCTGTTATGGCCAATCGAGCACAGTGAAACATCAACCCCCAATACCGGGAGAGACGAAACCCCTCCTATCTCTCATTGCCTCCATGTGACTCGGGACTGTACCCAAAAACCACTGTTTTGCATGCCCTCTTGGACGTGGTAAGGTGTAAATCAAAGCACAGTAGGAATCACATAAGATTCTATGACGATCTCGGGTCTACAGACTAACTTGCACAAGTGTCACCAGAGAACTGCCATCTGACGTGAGGTATAATACCATTTGGGAGTTCTCGGCGATTCCGTCCAATGTACTCAGTCTCCACTGAGAACCCGTATACCATCTCTGATGTCAAACACCAATGGATATAGGATCATCCATCGCCCATCTCATGGGTCGAGAAGCGTATACGCTAGTCTACTCTAGTATATCGAGGCCCTGTCTTGATACACCTACGACTAGGAACATTAAAGGATGTACTTATGGACTACTCTGTCCCCACTAGTATGATCTGCATGATAGTCCAGGTAGTCAAGTACACATCCTAAGGTCTTTACCAACATGTAACTACAAGACAGTATCAAGAGACAAGTATACATGTTAAGATAAAGAGAAACCAGATAGCATACTATCATATCGAGCAAGAAAGTCCTCTCTATATATGTCCAAGCATCCAATATAATATACATCATCTGTACAATACTGGCCTCTAGGGCATACATACAACTAACACCGCTATTAGGGGACTGACGTTTACCGCCCCCTAGGCCCGCCATGCGATATTCTCAGACGAAAAGACCGGACTGTTTGGAGATTGTCACATTCAGGCTCGGCTCAGTAGGAGTTAGGATGGGTCACCTCATCAGTCTTCTTGTCGGCATCTACCTGGGGACCATTACGTACAGCTAGTACCGCTTGCGGCCTGTGGTTAAACCCACTGCCAGCGTAGTGTCGAGCCTTTAGAGTCCCATACAGAGGGTTACTCGCCTTTGGGAAAAACAGAGTGGAGGTTGCATGGTTTTGCGACGGGGTTCGTTCACATCCGCGCACTTGTACACGTTTGGTGTCCGGACGGTTATTACTAGCGGGCTTTGGTTTAAGCCAGATCTTAGTACTTGTTTTAGGATTGGTTTTGTCTCAGTGTATTCGTGTTCCCCGGAACACGGATGCGGGTGTGTATGCACAGTTGACAGAGGGAGAGGAAGAGGATTCTCATTAGGGTTGCTGACCATTTGATTTTGGTTGACTTGTTGACCGTTGACTTTTTTCTAAACCCTAATGAGAATGAGAAATATGATTAATAATATTAATTAAGGATTATAGTGTCATGGTTGAGTTGAACATTTGACTTTTGTTGACTTATTGACTTCGTTGACCGGTTAACCATTATGGACTTGTTGACCATCATCATTTCATTGCTATGACTTTTGTTTACTTGTTGTTCTTTACAAAATGCAATAATTGCATGAAATGATAATGGTCATTGAAACTAACCATCAAAATTCTTAATTATTATTTATTATCATTATTATTTTTTCTTTTGTGAGCATGGTTGCATTATGAGAGCTCATTCTATCATATTCTTTCTCTCACTTGCAAAAGCTCTCCCTCTTCCTCTCCCAAAAAGGTTCAAGTGTTCCATGAGTTGGAAATCATGAACCTTTGAGACAAAACCACCATAACTCTTCTCTACTCAATCTAAGGTTCTAGGTTTAGCAAACCAAGCACCTTAGTTATCTCTAGGTTGAGATAAGAGCTCAAGTTCGAGGCCCTTGGGTGGATCCATCTACGGCAAAGAGGAGACGACGAGGACGATCCGTTCAAGCAACTACAAGGAGCAAGAAAGATGGAGAACCACAACAAGAAAGGAAGGAGTTCAAGACCAAGGTATCCCCATTCTACATAGTAGTTAGAACTTGTAGTTTTTTAGTTAGGTTTTGTTTAACAAAGATCCTTCATGGATGGTCCATGTTACCTTTTGAGGAAAAATTTGATTTTTACCTATTCCGCCTCACCGAAAGAACCGAGGTTGGTAACGTGGACCTAACAGTGGTATCAGAGCCTAGCTAAACCACAACTAACTGTTAGCAAAGTGTTTAGAACTTCGATCCGGAAAAAATCCCGAAAACAAACCGAAAAATTGTACTTTCTGTCGATTTTCAAAACATGCCTAAAAATATTTTGTATGACATGAAAAATACAAGCAGGGTTTTTTGAGAAAACTACAGAAATTTGGGCCCCTGAGTCCCTCAGATGACCGCGGATCCGCGGCAGATCCAAGCGATCCGCCGCGGTTCCGCGACCGAGTCGACTCGGCAGCGCGCCAAATTATTCCACGGGTTCTCTGTTTGGGTTTTGTGATTTTTAAGATGTTTTGTTTCTGCCCAGATTTTCCAGAGAACAATGTTATGTTTGGGGTAGTTACAAATTGGTAATTTGATCGAAGTTCTATAAACTTTAGCTATATGGTTATATCTATAATGTGATATATGCACTGAACGTCGGCTAATCGCTATATGTCGATTAGTGGGGGTTGTGCATCTCTGTGATCTGTAATGTTGTTGGATTGTGTATATGAACTTGTTGGATTGTCGCAGATGAATAGCCGGGGTTTTGTGAGATGGGGGTTTATTTATCTTTCATTTGATTCAAAATGTAAATTGATGTAATATTATTTTTATGGCCGCACATCCTGGATGAGGTTGTAGCCGCCATTGTATATTATTTCTTTTACTGTTTTTGCTCCTCGGATAGACCCAAGGTTGGGTGCACAAACTACCGGGTACGTTGAATTGCTGAGTGGCCTACTCACGGTGTTGAGGGAAGCTGCTTTACTTCGGGTATTTGGAGGGTAGTTTGCCGCACCCGTAGGGGTCTAGGGTGGGGTTTGGCTATTCATCGCGACCGTGTAATCCGTCTTTCGTTGCAGGCTCGAACGAAACGCGGATTCCTAGCATATCCAATGTATTCATCTGTGATCTGGAATGGCTATCATTGCATCTGACGAATGTATATATCTATATATGATATCTAGTAGGCGCTGCTTATGTTTTGCATCCGCGATAGTCCAGCCCCCGCTCTGTCGTTAGTTAAGTAACCTAACGGGTAATGACGGGGCCCCGTGGCGAATGCGGATGGCATAAGCGTACATCATATTTTCGTTGTTTTCTGCAATGGTAGGATTAACTGATAGGACGCATTATATTAATGCAAAGAAAAACAAACCTAAAAGACGTTGTTGGAATAATTTTCAAAAAGCTGTTATTGCAAAGACGTTCTCTTTTGTTTTGCATAGAGGTATTCGGTTATGAATGCCCAGCATCTCATTCGACGAGGCAAGGGCCGAGATCCCTTCATCGGGTGTGACCCCTTGGACAAAAAGTTTGCGTCAGGGTAATAACTTCACTATAGTCGATTATTCTTGCTTTGCATCGAGGTATTCTTTTTGGAATATCCTACACCTCATTCGACAAGGAAAGAGTCGAGATCCCTTCACAGGGAGTGACCTCTTTAGCAAAAGTTTTCGCCACTATATTTTTAAAAAGGCAATCATGTTCCTTCAACTATATCAAGTTCATTACGTTAACGGGTTTTTCGCCAAAACCCATCCGTAGCCCTCCGTCATTTCGGATTGGTATTGCTTAGTATTCGTGCTACGTATTTCGTGCTCAGCCGAGGCGTAGTGAACGGTAGCTATGTAATATTTTTCTGTAGCATATAATGTGATTGGTTGGGACAGTCGTGCGGTCATTTTGGCTGAGTCAAGGACTCGTATGGGTGGGTCTAATGCAATCAAGATAATGACGGGTTGAACTTGAATAGGATCCTTTGATATGTTGGCTCAGTCAAGGTCACTTGGGTCCTAGGGGTAAAAACCACATCGGGAGTTTCTAAAGAAACTGAAACTTGCAGATTTAGCATACCTTCTGGAGTGTAGTGACTAGAGTGGATTCCATCTAGGTCATTACACAATGATAGTTGGATCCCGATCCCACTGATGAGTTGGATTACTCTCGGGAGATTATTTCACTTAACAATCAATTTTATAAACCAAGTAGGTGTCTAGAACGGTGTTAGCGGGGTTACGCCTCCAGGGAAAAGAGGTTATTTAATTAAGGAACTTCGCGAAAGCGTTGAAAAACCTCCCTCGAAGTACCAACACCAGCCTGGCTGAAAGGTTAAGCAAGTATTGTCACGTGCCCGACTAGTTCTTCTTTTAGAGGTTTGAAGAAGAATTTGAGGAAACAGTGGGAGCCATCCTGATTAGATAAATTAATAAACCAATCTAATCTTGCAAGAGCACACGCTAAGTGTTTCTTTTCTCTCTCTCCAGGTACCAACCATTTCACGCCCTAATCAAGATAATAAAATGTATCGCTCGACCGATCCGAATTCTTATTCGGTGCTGGGGAACGTCGGTTAGGCTCTAACTTACGACAACAGTCATAAGTATAAGCAAAGGAAAGAGGATTGTATGGATTCCAAGGATACCCAGTTGAAGGAGAAGCAAGGTTTTGCATCTACTGCAGGTGTTCTTGTAATTGAGAACTGCTTTATGGTCAGCCCTACCTCCTGGGTACTTGATACCGGATAAGGATCTCATATCTGTAAAATATTGCAGGGACTGAGAAAAAGTAGGAGAGTTGCACCTGGTGATATGTCGCTTAGGGTAGCGAAAGGAGCAAAAGTTAATGCTGCAGCCGTCGGTGAATATCACCTAGTGTTGCCAAATGGCAATACTATGATTTTGAACGATTGCTACTATGTACCTTCCATGGTTTGCAACATCATATCAGTTTCTTTACTCCATAAAGATGGATATAACTTTGTTCTTGATAGAAATATCATGAACATCTACCTTCATAAGGTACTGGTTGTAGAAGGTACACTGTGTAATGGTATCTACGTTCTAAATCAGAATACAGTTCTCAATATACAAAACACACGTAAGAGGAAGAGTTCAGACACGAACGAATCCTACTTATGGCATTGTAGACTTGGTCATATCGGAGAGAAAAGACTAAGTAAGTTGCATAAAGATGGTCTTTTGGATACGTTCGAGTTTTCATCTTATGAAACTTGTCAGTCTTGTCTAAAAGGAAAGATGACCAAATCTCCGTTCACCGGACATGGAGAAAGGGCAGCAGAGCTCTTGGGACTCATACACAGTGATGTATGTGGTCCAATGTCTATACATGCAATGGGTGGGTTCTCGTACTTCATCACATTCACTGACGATCTCTCTAGATTCGGATATGTGTATCTTATGAAACACAAATCTGAAGCTTTTGAGAAATTCAAGGAATTCAGAAACGAAGTAGAGAACCAGACTGGCAAAAGTATCAAGATCCTCCGATCGGATAGGGGAGCGGAGTACTTAAGCACGAAATTCCTAGATTACTGAAAAGTTAATGGTATTCTCTCTCAGCTTACTCCTCCTTATACACCACAGCATAACGGTGTATCGGAACGGAGGAATCGTACCCTATTGGATATGGTTCGCTCCATGATGAGTAGTGCCGAGTTACCTCTTTCATTTTGGGGACATGCGCTTTTAACAGCAGCATATCTATTGAATGATGTTCCGTCTAAATCTGTGCCTAAGACACCATTTGAGTTATAGAATGGTAAAAGGCTGTATCTTAAACGTATTAAGATATGGGGTTGTCTGGCCTATGTAAAAGTACAAAATCCGGACAAACTGCATGCACGTTCAGTTCTATGTAAATTTGTGGGATATCCTAAAAACTCTACAGGATATCTGTTCTACCACACCGAGGAACAGAAGGTGTTTATATCTCGCCACGCCACCTTTTTAGAGTGACAATTTCTTACAAAAGAAACAAGTGGGGGTTCGGTAGAACTGGAAGAAATTCAGCGACCACAAAATGAAACTGAAAATTTGACAGAACCTCAGGATTCAATAACCCCAGACGATCCTCAGCCACTCCGCAGATCTGGTAGGATTTCTCGTCCGTCCGAGAGATACTACGGTTTTCTCATAGATGGGGATCGAGAGGATTGCATCTTGGAAGAAGATGACCCTACCAGTTTCAGGCAGGCCATTATCAGTAGGGACTCTGATAAGTGGCTGGAAGCTATGCAATCCGAAATAGAGTCCATGTACACCAATAAAGTGTGGACCTTGGAAATTGCTCCACCTGGGGTAAAACCCGTTGGATGCAAATGGATCTAAAAAAGGAAACTTGGTGTAGATGGGCAGGTAGGAACCTGTAAGGCTAGACTCGTTGCAAAAGGTTTTCGTCAAAGACCTGGTTTGGACTATGACGAAACTTTTTCTCCAGTGGCTATGCTCAAACCCATTCGGATCCTACTTGCCGTTGCTGCCTTCCATGACTATGAAATCTTCTAGATGGACGTTAAAACGGCTTTTCTAAACGGTTGTTTAGAGGAGTGCGTTTACATGGATCAGCCAGAAGGTTTCGTGGACAGTGGGAGCAGTGGGAAGGTGTGCAAGTTGCTTAAATCCATTTATGGATTAAAGCAGGCATCGCAGAGATGGAACATCTATTTTGATGAGGCAATCAAGGAATTTGATTTCATTAAGAACGAAGATGAACCTTGTGTCTATAAGAAGATTGTAGGATGAACTGTCGTGTTCCTAGTCTTGTACTTGGACGACATTCTTTTGATAGGAAATGACATTCCTATGCTACAATCGGTCAAGCTATTCTTGTCACAACGGTTCTCCATGAAGGACCTAGGTGATGCCTCGTACATTCTGGGGATCAAGATCTACAGAGATAGATCCAAGAGACTACTGGGACTTTCGCAGTCCAGGTACATAGAGACCGTACTAAAGAGATTTAGTATGGAAGATTCTAAGCGCGGTAATATACCCGCATTGCATGGAATCTCCCTCTCCAAGAAGATGTCTCCTAAGATTGACGAGGAGAGGGTTCGCATGAGCACTATACCCTACGCTTGGGCGGTAGGATCTATAATGTACGCGATGCTATGTACAAGACCAGATGTAGCTTAGGCGCTGAGCGTGGTGAGCCGGTATCAGTCAGACCCAGGTGAGGACCACTGGATGGCAGTGAAGAACTTTCTCAAGTACCTGAGAAGGACTAAGGAGATGTTCCTGGTTTACGGTAATGGAGACCTCAGGGTCGAGTCCTTTACCGATTCAAGCTTCCAGAGTGACAAAGATGACAGCAAGTCTGTCTCGGGTTTTGTGTTTACCCTCAACGGAGGGGTGGTGTGTTGGAGGAGTTCCAAACAGGATACCGTCGCAGACTCGACGATGGAGGCTGAATACATTGCTGCAAGCGATGCCGCAAAAGAGGCGGTCTGGATGAAGAAGTTCATTAGTGAACTTCAGGTGGTTCCGTCCATTGTTGACCCAATACCTTTGTATTGCGATAACAATGGGGCTATAGCTTTAGCAAAGGAACCAAGGTCCCATCAGAAATCCAGACACATCTTAAGGCGGTATCACCTGATCAGGGAGATCATTGATTGCAAGGAGATCGAGGTATGGAGAGTGGACACAAAAGACAACACGTCGGATCCATTCACAAAGGCCCTCCCTCAAACACATTACGAGCGACTTTTTAAGCTATTGGGTATGCGGTACGCCAGCAGCTGGCCATAGAGCAGACGTTGGGTATGCGGTACACCAATTACTGGCCTTTAGTGCAAGTGAGAGATTTTGGATATGTATGCCCTAGAGGCCATTATTGTATAGTACTAGTATGTATAATACATTTTGGAAGCTTGGGATATATACACGGGTTCACGACAATCTTGCTCGATATAGTAGTATGCTACTTGATTTGTATCTATCTTAATTTGTGTATATGTTTCTTTTAACATATCGCTAAAGACATATTGATAGAGCCCTTAGGATCTTTGCTTGACTACCGGCGTTGTGATGGCAATCACACTAGTGGGGGCTGGGTAGTCTATAAGCACATCCTTATTTTGGTCCCTGGTCGTAGGATTATCGAGACAGGGCATCGATACTCCAGAGTAGACTGGTGCATACGCTTCTCATCCCAGCAGGGGAGATGGTCTGTCCCACAGCCATCAGTACGTCATACTGGAGATATTATGCGGGTGCTCGTTAGGTTACGAGTACACTGAACAGGACTCGTCGGGAACTGTTGGTTGGTATTATACCTATCGTCAGTTAACAGTTCCCAGGTGACATGAGTACAGCTTAGTCCGCTTACTTGACACTCTCACTTCACCTCAAGTGTGTTCCCACTGTTCTTAGATTACTACCCTACCACGGCTCCATTGAGTCGTGCAAACAGGTAGTAGTTGGGTGCAGTCCCGAAGCACTTGGAGGCAGTGACAGTTAGACAGGATTCGTCTCTCCCGGTATTGGGAGTTGATATCGCGTTGTGTCAAGGAGAGCCATACACATAGTCGTCCCTGGCCAGGGCAAGCGAGAATTGCTGGTAGGTTTTCCAGTAGATTCTCAGGGTGTTTTGGGCTACACTCCGACACGACTTGTACCGCTATTAGGGGACAGATATTTACCGCCCCCCTAGGCCCGCCATACGATATTCTCAGACGAACAGACCGGACTGTATGGAGATTGTCACATTCAGGCTCAGTAGGAGTTAAGATGGGTTCACCTCATCAGTCTTCTTGTCGGCGTCTACCTGGGGACCGTTACGTACAGCTAGTACTGCTTGCGGCCTGTGGTTACACCCACTGACAGCGTAGTGTCGAGCCTTTAGAGTCCCACACAGAAGGTTACTCGCCTTTGGAAAAAACAGAGTGGAGGTTGCATGGTTTTGCGACGGGGTTCGTTCACATCCGCGCACTTGTGCACCTTTGGTGTCCGCACAGTTATTACTAGCGGGCTTTGGTTTAAGCCAGATCCTAGTACTTGTTTTGGGAATGGTTTTGTCTCAGTGTATTCGTGTTCCTCGGAACACGGATGCGGGTGTGTATGCACAGTTGACAGAGGCAGAGGAAGAGGATTCTCATTAGGGTTGTTGACCATTTGATTTTGGTTGACTTGTTGACCATTGACTTTTTTCTAAACCCTAATGAGAATGAGAAATATGATTAATAATATTAATTAAAGATTATTGTGTCATGGTTGAGTTGAACATTTGACTTTTGTTGACTTGTTGACTTCGTTGACCGGTTAACCATTGTGGACTTGTTGACCATCATCATTTCATTGTTATGACTTTTGTTTACTTGTTGTTCTTTACAAAATACAATAATCGCATGAAATGATAATGGTCATTGAAACTAACCATCACAATTCTTCATTATTATTTATTATCATTATTATTTTTGCTTTTGTGAGCATGGTTGCATTATGAGAGCCCATTCTCATATTCTTTCTCTCTTTTGCAAAAGCTCTCCCTCTTCCTCTCCCAAAAAGGTTCAAGTGTTCCATGAGTTGGAAATCATGAACCTTTGAGACAAAACCACCATAACTCTTCTCTACTCAATCTAAGGTTCTAGGTTTAGTAAACCAAGCACCTTAGTTATCTCTCGGTTGAGATAGGAGCTCAAGTTCGAGGCCCTTGGGTGGATCCATCTACGGCAAAGAGGAGACGACGAGGACGATCCGTTCAAGCAACTACAAGGAGCAAGCAAGAGGGAGAACCACAACAAGAAGAGAAGGGGTTCAAGACCAAGGTATAACCATTCTACATAGTAGTTAGAACTTGTAGTTTTTTAGTTAGTGTTTGTTTAGCAAAAATCCTTCATGGATGGTCCATGTTACCTTTTGAGGAAAAATTTGATTTTTACCTATTCCGCCTCCCCGAAAGAACCGGGGTGGGTAACGTGGACCTAACATCCAAGTGGTTTTATAAATATATAGTGGCGAAAACGTTTGCTAAAGATGTCACTCCCGGTGAAGGGATTTCGGCTTTTTCCTCGTCGAATGGGGTGCAGGATATCCCAAACTGAATACCACGATGCAAAGCAAAAGAATCAACTATAGTGAAATTATTACGTTGACACAAACTTTTACTCAAGGGGTCACTCCCGATGAAGGGATCTCGGCCCTTGCCTTGTCGAATGAGGTGTTGGATATTCATAACCGGATACTACTGTGCAAAGCAAAAGAGAACGTCTGTAATGTCAGTTTTTAAAAACTTGGTTACAACAACATCATATATAGGTTTGTTTTATCCTTGCATTGATAAGAATCAACGCAATCCCATCAATTAATCACACTAGAAAAGAACGGAAATAAAATGTACGTATATGTCATCCGCATTCGCCACTGGGTCCCTTCATCACCCGTTAGGTTACTTAACTAACGACAAAGCGGAGACTGGGCTAGCGCGGGTGCAAAACATATACAACATCTACTAGTATATATATATATATATATATATATATATAAATAACATTCATTACATGCATGATATAAAGCAACATCACAGAAACAACACAGAATGGTGGATAATCTGGAGCCCCGGGTTTCACTTGAGCCGCAAGTGAGACCCGATGTTCCCTGTCGTGTGGATAGCCTGTGCAATGAAAACCTAGACCCCTACAAGCACGGCAAGTTACCCGCAAAACCAGAAGCGAGGCAGCCCCCTTCAGCAACGTGAATGGGCCACCCAGCACTTCACGGAATCCGGTAACTTGAGCACCCTTTCTGGGTCATCCTATACCCCCTACGAGTGCGGCGAATAGCCGGCCAATTCTAGAGTAAGGTCCCCTCCGTCACAACGCCATGAGATGAGGACCAGTTGACCTCTAGAACCCAGCTATTCGTGCACTCCACCGTGGGATAATCCTAGTACAGAAAAGAAAATAATATACAAGGGTGACATTGACCTCAACCCGGTCGTGCCCCAAAAGAATAATATACAAAATGTCAGTGACGGCAGTCCACATGTCGGACGCTCACCCCACAATATCAAATGTACAAATGAAATAAAACTGTAGTAACATTGCACCCAAGCTATCCACCACGACGATCCAACCAACATCACAGCACAACACAGAACATCAACTTGAGTGTCACGTTCGCAAACCCGTCTAAAAGACATATAGCAATTAGACGAGTTGTACCGATCAAATGACATTCACGGTCGTAGATAATAATCTATGTACTGATATAAACATTTAAACAGTGTTAAAACAACGACTTCGAAACACCCCGAATAGCCCCCGAACAACTGATAACAGAATATCAAAAATGGGCAAAATAAACTATACCACTGCACCAAGTTTCCAGAGACCAAACCATACACCAAAAACGAAGCAAAAACCCTACACAATGGCCGGCCTCACCGGATTTTCCTCAAATCTGCTCGGCCCAATTCCGGCGAGGTGGGCTCGTGTTTGGGGTATGGTCTTCTGGTCACTCAAGAAGTCTTCTGCACTTGTTTGCAAATATTTTTGAACACTTTGAAAATCGACAGAGAACACAATCTGCAGTGCATCGTTTTGGGACTGTTTCGATTTCGATACTTTTACATTGTCTAAACTAGCTAGCTAAGGGTTTAAAGGGTGGCTCTGATACCACGAAGGGTTGCGGCAGCGCCCCGGCCATCGAAACGCGGCCAAAATGCGGAACAAAATTTTTCTAAAACTGGCGCTACCGTTACCCGATTTCCGGATCGACCTTAAACCCTAATCTAGCATGCTAACTAAGAGTTAGAATCGTTATACCGAGTTAATCCGTGTCCTTCGGTCTTCATTCCATGCTCCTAGCGGAACCTTGACATAGTTTGGTTGCCGGTCTTCCTCCATCTCCGATGATCCACCTGAGGGAAACGGCGCAAGCTCCAGCCTCGATGAATGAGGCAACCGAAGCTCCAAAGTTGCTAGCGATGGAGAGTGGGGTGTATGAAAGTGTCACTACAATTTTCTCTCAACATATTTTGCTCAATGAGCAAGCATAGAAGATTAATGGGGAGGTAAGGAAATCTTGGCATGAGCTAAATGGCTAAGTCTCTTGTGAACTTGAGAGAGTGAGAGAGTGGGCTAATGTTGTGATAATGTAATGAATCAAAAATGAAATTAACCCTACCCAATAAAGTGGCCGGCCCCCCCCTCTCTCTCCCATCAAAAAAATCTACACCATTTGCATTAAACAAATCAACCATACTCAAGCCCATACCATGTTCCATGTTCAGTGCCACCTCACATCCTCCACCTCATTTATAAAACAAATGAATTTCCATAAATGGAAAATCATATAAACGAGGTGGCATCTTCTAGAAGCTATTCCGTACAAAATACGGAATACTTTCCGGTACATGTATCGAAATACATGTACGCGTATTCATACAAAAATATGAATAGCCAAGAGAGAAAACAAATAGCGAACAAAAATATTAGAATACATATATATAAATACATATGTAAATTATTAAATCAAAACCCGATTTAATAATCCGGCTTAATCCTAAGCCACTGGTATTATCAAACGTCCGATTAAAACCTGCGCAGCATGTGCTCATATTTAATCGGACACCTGTGTTAGTTGTATGTATGCCCTAGAGGCCAGTATTGTACAGATGTTGTATATTATATTGGATGCTTGGACATATATAGAGATGACTTTCTTGCTCGATATGATAGTATGCTATCTGGTTACTCTTTATCTTAACATGTACACTAGTCTCTTTATACTGTCTTATAGTTACATGTTGGTAAAGCCCTTAGGATGTGTACTTGACTACCTGGACTATGATGCGGATCATACTAGTGGGGACATGGTAGTCCATAAGTACATCCTTCAAGGTCCCTAGTCGTGGGTGTATCGAGACGGGGCATCGATATACCAGAGTAGACTAGCGTATACGCTTCTCGACCCATGTGATGGGCGATGGATGATCCCATATCCATTGGTGTTTGACATCAGAGATGGTATACGGGTGCTCAGTGGAGACTGGGTACACTGGACGGACTCGCCGAGAACTCCCAGATGGTATTATTGTAGGGGTCCTAGGCACTCTAGTGAGGTCTCACAAGGCATCGATCATGCCAATTTCAAAAATTCTAGTGCCGGGAAACCCTAATGTACGGATCGTTTGCTAGATGTCTAGGCGAAAAGAAAGCTAGCTAACAACTTAGCTAATGAGAATACGGAAATACAACCTTTGTAGATCCGGTGCTCCACCTCCACGGCTCCGCAACGAGGTCCTCTCCGCTGTCCAAATCAAATCCGGGCTCTAGGATCGACTTCGTCGGAGAATGGGCAAGCTAGGTCGTCGATGTCCATGCCGAAGATGATCTACGTCGAGGCATCGATGAATCAAGCTCCACCTTCACCAAACCCTAAAATCTTGTGAAGGAAACACACTCTACTTCTTGGCAAGAGGTAGAGGATGAAGAAATAGGAAGTGGGTAAACTTTGGAAATGGATTTCTCACTCAAAACATCAATCCACCATTGATGACCTCAAGCTTCTTCATTTGAAGCAAGGAAGAAGAAGAAGAATATTATTATGATAAGTTCAAAGAAATAAGAAAAGAAAAATGAATTCTTATCATAATTTTAACCCAAGTTAAGTGTAGAGAATTGACCAAGGTTAAAGAATGGTTAGGGTAAAGGAGATGAGACAAAAATGGTGACATGAAGAAAGCTTCATGAAGCTTCAAGTTGAAAACAAAAATAGCCACCATTTTTGACTTCTTTTCCTTATCACATTTATCTTTTAAATACAAATGAAAAAATAAATGAATGAATAAAAGAAAACCCTAATCATTTATTTAACCTAGGTTTAATTCATTACACTTAACAAAAAGATATGTATCATCAAACATGATACAATCAAGTGCACAAAAATCATATCGCATATGCAATGCGCACACCCGAGTGAGAAAATCCATTCAAAGTGAACCGATACTAGTTAATGCAAAGTAATATATCAAATATATAATTATGCATTAAATCATTAAATCAACACTTGATTTAACGACCCGGTCATGACGCACATAACCGACGGGTATCATTAGTAACATCTTATCGAATCAACACTTGATCCGATAACCCGGCTATATCGCATATAACCGATCAATGTCACATCGCGAGAATCAAATACAGTATCACATACCGTATTATTCTCGGTCCCGCACATATCTCATATGCGTTCCTATTTCGTTTCGCTTGAGCCAGGAAACCTCTGTGTAGGACTCTAAAGACTCGTCAATACGCCGGCAGCAGATGATGATCATATCAAACACCCACAAGCCGCAAGCGGTCTGCCAAACGTAACGGCCACCCGGGTATTGAGCGATCTGAAGATCGACGAGCAAGCCCGCTCACACTCCAGTGAATCCGACCAGTAACACTACCGTACAGTCCGGTCTGATCGTCTGATATGTCGCATATCTTGCCTAGGGGTGGTAAACGTCAGACCCCAATAGCTCCATAAGTCGTGTCGATATGAGGTCTATAACACTTCGAGAAACTACTGGTAACACTTACCAGTAAATCTCAGCAACCCTGGCCAGGGATTTCCTGTTATAGCCAATCGAACACAGCGCAACATCAACTCCCTATACCGGGAGAGACGAATCCCCTCCTATCGCTCATTGCCTCCATGTGACTCGGGACTGTACCCAAAAACCACCGTTTTGCACGCCCTCTTGGACGTGGTAAGATGGAAATCAAAGCACAGTGGGAACCACACAAGACTCTATGACGATCTCGGGTCAACAGACTACTCTGTACCAGTGTCACCAGAGAACTGCCATCTGACGTGAGGTATAATACCATCTGGGAGTTCTCGGCGAGTCCGTCCAGTGTACCCAGTCTCCACTGAGCACCCGTATACCATCTCTGATGTCAAACACCAATGGATATGGGATCATCCATCGCCCATCACATGGGTCGAGAAGCGTATACGCTAGTCTACTCTGGTATATCGATGCCCCGTCTCGATACACCCATGACTAGGGACTTTGAAGGATGTACTTATGGACTACCATGTCCCCACTAGTATGATCCGCATCATAGTCCAGGTAGTCAAGTACAGATCCTAAGGGCTTTACCAACATGTAACAGAGAGACAATCAGCATACACGTTAAGGTAAAGGGTAACCAGATAGCATACTATCATGTCGAGCAAGAAAGTCCTCCCTATATACGTCCCAGCATCCACTACAATATACATCCCATGTACAGTAATGGCCTCTAGGGAATATATATAACTAACAATCTCCCACTTGCACTAGGGCCATCTGTAGCAGTGGTTGCAGTATCTCATACTCAACCATCCCATAAAAGTCTCTCTCTGGGTACAGGCCTTTGTGAGTGGATCCGCTGCGTTATCCTCTAAGTCTGCTCTCCTTTCCTCGATCACCCTCGAGATCAACCATCTCCATGATCAGGTGATACTGCCTTAGAATAAGTCTGGATCACTAATGGGACCGGCGTTCCTTGGCAAAAGCCACAACTCCATTGTCACACAATGGGAGGAACATAGTTCATCTCATGAACCATTATACATCCAAACATACTCTTAGGTAGCATCTTAAGTAGCGATGTATTGTGCCTTTATCGTCTAGTATGTCACGGTATCTAGCTTGGAACTCTTCCAACATACCGTCCCTTTACTGAGGGTAAAGACAATGCCTGCGACTGACATTCAGTCATCTTTATCACCCTGGAACACTTCCAGTGATTCTCCCCAGGATCGATTGATACCATCTCACTACAACTAGTGAGAATTCTAACATCCAATTAAATCTATCTCATAGATCCAAAACTCAGGATTTAGGAGGTATCACTTTGATCCTATATGGAGAATCTTTGTGATAAACGGAGATTGATCGAGCGTAGCATAAGAAACTTCTTTCTTATCAAGAGTATGTCATCCACGTACTCTACGAGGATCACCACCATACTCCCTACTACCCTTTTGTTTATACAAGGTTCATCTACCATTTTGATGATGTCAACTTCTTTGACTAACACATCAAAACAGACGTTCCAACTCCGCGATGCCTGCTTTATCAGATAAAATATCTTGCACACGTTTCCGCTGCTTCCACTGTCTACGAGGCCCTCTGGCTGTGTACTTATAGACACTCTCTTCCAAAACTCATTTTAGAAGAGCTGTCATGACACCCAACCACCAGATATCGTAGTCATGGTATGTAGCCGTGGCAAGTAGGATCTGGATGGACTTAAGCATAGGTATTGGAAAAGGTTTCATCATTATCCACGCCTGGTCAATGAAGAAAACCTTTAACAAGTCTAGCTTTGAAAGTCTCAACTTTTCCATCTACACCAAGTAATCTTCTCAAGATATACTTGCTCCTGATGGGGATTTAACCCTTCAGATATAGCAACTAAAGTCCATACTTTGTTGGTGTATAAGGATTCCATCTCAGATCGCTAAGCATCCAGCCATTGATGGCCAGCTCGAAACTAGTTAGGTCATCATCTCATGA
This sequence comes from Agapanthus africanus, assembly GCA_030015575.1. Taxonomy (NCBI): domain Eukaryota; kingdom Viridiplantae; phylum Streptophyta; class Magnoliopsida; order Asparagales; family Amaryllidaceae; genus Agapanthus; species Agapanthus africanus. The sequence continues at coordinate 390,688,325 of JASDDO010000022.1, forward strand.
TGCAGTCCTCGCTCCCACTGTCATAGAGAAACCGAAGTATCTCTCAGGTGGGTGAGGAACCCTACTAGATCGGCGGAGAGGCTGAGGTTCGTTGGTTTCTACTGAATCCTTTGGTTCTGTCAAATCATCAGTTGCAGTTTGTATAGCTGGAACATTTCCAGTTCTACATAACTGATATTGCCTCGAGCTTGTCCGGATTTCGCTTTTCAGACATAGGCCGGACAACCCCAAATCTTAACTATCTTAAGAGATGGGCTCTTCCCTTTCCATATCACATATGAAGTGGTAGGCAACTGATTTGATTGGAACCCTATTCAATAGGTATGCAACTTCTCAAGTGCATAACCCCTTTAAGGAAAAAGGTAACTCAGTAGTACTCATCATAGAGCACACCATATCAAATAGGGTGTATCTGCTCCGCCCCGATATACCATCGTGCTATGGTGTATTCGGAGGAGTTATTCTGAGAGAGAATCTCATTCTCCTTTAGAATAGTCCAGGATTTCCGTGCTCAAGTATTCTCCTCCTTGATCTCATCATAGGACATAATACTTATACCCTTATTTTGGTTCTCTACTTCTAACTTATATTCTGTGAATATCTCAAAAGGTTCGGACTTGTGTTTCAACAGGAACATAGGTCTGAATCTAAAGAGATGATCAGAGAACGTAATGAAGTATAAAGAACCGGTCTTGGCATGTGTAGACAGGGGACCTACATACATCAACATGTATCATCCCAAGAGTTCACTAACTCTTTCTCTGTTTCCAATAAACAGAGCTATGGTCATCTTATCTTTGTGACATGACTGGCGAGTTTCACAAGATGTAAATTCAAACAGATTTAAATATGCATCTAAATGTAACTCCAGCTAGTCAGGTCGCATTGATATGACCTAGTCTACAATACCTTAAGAAGGATTCATTCATTTCTGAACTCTTCCTCTTTTGTGTGTTCTATATACTAAGAACTGTAGTTTGATTTAGAACATTAATGCTTTTAGATAACGTGCCTGAACCGATCAATTTTTGATATAGGAAATGTTCAAAACATTATCCAACTATACAAAATTTTATCATTTCTTTACTAATAAAGAGACTGATATGATTTTGTATATCAGGTTCGGTATCTAATAACATTCGTTCAGAATCAATGTATTACATTACAGGGTGACAGTGACCAACAGACTTGGCTGCAACTCTTGCCCCGTTTTCTGCCTCATGAAACTTATCACCCGTTCTCAGTTTTTCTACCCTTTTGTAGCCCTATGTAACATCTTACATATCTGGGATCCTGATCCGGTATCATATACCAAGGATGCGGAGGATACTGAGAAACAGTTCTGTATAATGAACACACCCGAAGATGATGCATCAGCATGCACTCTCTTCGTTTGGGCGGCACGGGAAATCTGGTATTCCCCAATTTCCTGCTCTGTCTTATAACAATTATAAGTTGGAGCGGGACCAACGTTCCCCAGCTCAGTATAACAAGCGGGTTCGGTCAATAATCCGTATTATTATCTTGATTAAGGCGTGATATGGTCGCTACCAGGAGAGAGAGAGAAGAAAACACTCAGCGTGCGCTCTTGCAAGAATAGATTGGTTATTATTTTATCTAATCAGGATGGTTCCCACTGCTTTTTATCAAATCTTCCTTCAAACCCTAAAAGGAAAGACTAGCCGGGATTAATTACACACTACAAGTTCGCCAATCTTTCAGCCAGGCCAGTGTCGGTACTTTGAGGGAGGTCCCCCGTGCTTTCGCACGAACCTAAATAATGTAAACCTCGTTTTCCCAGAGGCGTAACCTCGTTAACACCTTTCTAGACACCTACTTGATCGGCTAATTGTAATGTATAAAACTCTCCCAGGAGTAACTCTTACTCGCAGCGGGTATCGGGATCCAACTATCTCATAGAAGGTATGCAATCTCATTGCAAATTTCAACACTTGAAATTCCCGATAATATTTTGCCCCTAACCTCCTATGACCTTGGCAAAGGCCAACAAACCATAGGATGCTAGTCAAGTTCAACCCGTCATTTCTTGATCGAAATAAACCCACCCGCACGGCCCTTGACAAAGGCCAACAAGGTCGCACGACTACCCTAATCCAATCTGCATCATATGCATAAACAGATAAGCACCAGCCAGCTACCGCACACTGCGCCTTGACAAAGGCCAACAAACGCAGCACGAATACTAACTACTACTTATCTGAAATGACGGAGGGCTACGACAGGTTTTTCTGAAAACCTATTGCGTAATGAACTTGATATCGTTGTAGAATCAAATGAAGTTTAAAATGGAGTGCTTTTGAGGCTTTTCTAGTTTTACTAAAGGAGTCACTCCCGGTGAAGGGATCGTCGGTCCTTTCCTCGTCGAATGAGGTGCGGGATATATCATATATATCACTGTGCAAAGCAAAAACACTTAAAAGCAATCAAAAACAAACCGAGGGTGTAGCATCTGCCAGTATTGCTAAAGGAGTCACTCCCGGTGAAGGGATCTCGGTCCTTTCCTTATCGAATAAGGTGCAGGATATATCACATATACCGCTGTGCAAAGCAAGAACTGTAGCTACCTGTTTTATTTTGAAATTCGATTCTACAACATCTTAGGTTTCTTTTATTTCATTAATCTCATTAATGAAGTCCCATCATTTAAGTACCTAAACATCACAGATAGATATGACGTACACTTATGCCATCCGCATTCGCCTCGATGTCCCCTCGTGCACCGTTAGGTTAGGTAACTAACGACAGAGCGGGGCAGGGCCAGCGCGGGTGTAAAACATAAGTAACGTCTATATAATATATCATATATACTATATCTAGTATCTATCATAGAACATCACATGAACGCATCACAGATATCGCAGCAGAAGAATCATATGAAATATTGGATATACTAGGACGTCCGTGTTTTCAATACGAGCCAGTACAAAACACGGATTCCACGGTCGTGATGAATAGCCAAACCCACACCCCTAGACCCCTACGAGGGCGGCAAGCAACCCTGCCAATTCTGGAGTTAGGAGACCCGGACTCGACTCCTCGAGTTGGTCTCCCACTGGACTCCAGAACCCGGTTACTTGTGCCCTCCTCCTTGGGTCTATCCTAGTGCGGAAAAGTAAATAATATACAAACGGTGACTACTTCCGCTACCTGGAAGCGCCCCAATAAAAGAATATTACATACAAGTTTTTACATGAATGAAAATGAAAAACACTCATCTCACATAAAAACCCCCGGCTATTCGAACACGACAATCCAATATAACATATCCAGCAACACATAACATCACATGTCATCAACGTAAGTAAATATGCGCATCCCAATTGTCGTTGACATATAGCAACGAAACCGGCGATATCACATATTACACTTACGGTCACAGAAAAGAAAGTGTAAAACTACAACAATTGGAATCCGCAACCACCTCAGACATCACATGCCTGACCAAATGAATTCTTTAGACATCGCATGCCTAATAATTATAAACCCCGCATTTTAGTCTCAAAATCGAAAACTCTTTTCAATATCAAGTCGGGCAATTCAACAAGATTCCCGACATCCTGATCGAATACTCGTCGCAAACTTCAGTAGACGGCCGCACCCCCGACGCCGTCGACAAAGTGCACCAAGGCGGAACACCGCTACCGCGAGCACCCGAACGGATGCTTTCGGCGACGGGGTTCTCCTACAGTCACTTGGTCGGGGCTATGGAGTGAGGCTGTCTATTAAGTTTACCGGCGAATATCCGCGTACGCTACGTGATTGCGACGGACTTTTGATCACATCAAAATTCCGTGGCAACCGATCAAGTGAGACTAAATTGCTACGTTTATAACATTCATTCAGTTATCTCATAACTTATTGTGAATTCCAATTATTGTATCCCATTCCAGATAAACAGAAAATGTTAAACTTTTCGATCGAACAATCGAACACCCAAGTTTTCCCGATACTGATCAACACATGAAACAAGTATAACAACATTCCGTTCGTGCCTCAGTACCAACGGTCCAGCCGTAGAAGGGTCAAGCCAACGCCTCACATGTGGCACGCCGTACTGCCCCAAACCCGAAGGTTCAAAGGGCAGTTCAAGACGGTCACATAATCGAGTTAAGGTTTGTTGTCTTCTAGAGGGTCCATCGCGTTACTTGCACTACTTAGAACGTCGTTAAACTACGGAAAAATCCAACACTTGGAAATTTCCCGACAGGGGAAAAATCGGGTATTTATATCCGGTCGAACTTTTTAACATATTCTAAAATTTATCCGGAACGACACATAGACAAAATTTGATAATCCGATCGAATGTATGAACTCCCAATACAACCCAAAATACTCAACTCTTTATTCCAGATTAAAAGTTCCCAGGAAAACCAGCACTAAAAAGTAGGAGTTACTGTGCAAAATTGAGTGCCTAATAAGACAAAACGGCGGCGGAAGGGCCGCATTAGCACGCTAATGCCGCGGTTCCGCCGCACTTTTGAGGGATCATTAGGTAATTTTTGCACCGTAATTCTTAGATTTACCTGCTGATTTTTCTGCATATTTTTAATTTGCAAAAAACCACATTTTACAAAAAAGTACAGAGAGCAATTTGGAGATCGGATTTCGGTTCGATCGGACTTCAAACTCCGTCTACGCTTCGCCTAAGGCTCTAGCTAGGCTCTGATACCACTGTAGGGGTCCTAGGCACTCTAGTGAGGTCTCACAAGGCATCGATCATGCCAATTTCAAAAATTCTAGTGCCGGGAAACCCTAATGTACGGATCGTTTGCTAGATGTCTAGGCGAAAAGAAAGCTAGCTAACAACTTAGCTAATGAGAATACGGAAATACAACCTTTGTAGATCCGGTGCTCCACCTCCACGGCTCCGCAACGAGGTCCTCTCCGCTGTCCAAATCAAATCCGGGCTCTAGGATCGACTTCGTCGGAGAATGGGCAAGCTAGGTCGTCGATGTCCATGCCGAAGATGATCTACGTCGAGGCATCGATGAATCAAGCTCCACCTTCACCAAACCCTAAAATCTTGTGAAGGAAACACACTCTACTTCTTGGCAAGAGGTAGAGGATGAAGAAATAGGAAGTGGGTAAACTTTGGAAATGGATTTCTCACTCAAAACATCAATCCACCATTGATGACCTCAAGCTTCTTCATTTGAAGCAAGGAAGAAGAAGAAGAATATTATTATGATAAGTTCAAAGAAATAAGAAAAGAAAAATGAATTCTTATCATAATTTTAACCCAAGTTAAGTGTAGAGAATTGACCAAGGTTAAAGAATGGTTAGGGTAAAGGAGATGAGACAAAAATGGTGACATGAAGAAAGCTTCATGAAGCTTCAAGTTGAAAACAAAAATAGCCACCATTTTTGACTTCTTTTCCTTATCACATTTATCTTTTAAATACAAATGAAAAAATAAATGAATGAATAAAAGAAAACCCTAATCATTTATTTAACCTAGGTTTAATTCATTACACTTAACAAAAAGATATGTATCATCAAACATGATACAATCAAGTGCACAAAAATCATATCGCATATGCAATGCGCACACCCGAGTGAGAAAATCCATTCAAAGTGAACCGATACTAGTTAATGCAAAGTAATATATCAAATATATAATTATGCATTAAATCATTAAATCAACACTTGATTTAACGACCCGGTCATGACGCACATAACCGACGGGTATCATTAGTAACATCTTATCGAATCAACACTTGATCCGATAACCCGGCTATATCGCATATAACCGATCAATGTCACATCGCGAGAATCAAATACAGTATCACATACCGTATTATTCTCGGTCCCGCACATATCTCATATGCGTTCCTATTTCGTTTCGCTTGAGCCAGGAAACCTCTGTGTAGGACTCTAAAGACTCGTCAATACGCCGGCAGCAGATGATGATCATATCAAACACCCACAAGCCGCAAGCGGTCTGCCAAACGTAACGGCCACCCGGGTATTGAGCGATCTGAAGATCGACGAGCAAGCCCGCTCACACTCCAGTGAATCCGACCAGTAACACTACCGTACAGTCCGGTCTGATCATCTGATATGTCGCATATCTTGCCTAGGGGTGGTAAACGTCAGACCCCAATAGCTCCATAAGTCGTGTCGATATGAGGTCTATAACACTTCGAGAAACTACTGGTAACACTTACCAGTAAATCTCAGCAACCCTGGCCAGGGATTTCCTGTTATAGCCAATCGAACACAGCGCAACATCAACTCCCTATACCGGGAGAGACGAATCCCCTCCTATCGCTCATTGCCTCTATGTGACTCGGGACTGTACCCAAAAACCACCGTTTTGCACGCCCTCTTGGACGTGGTAAGATGGAAATCAAAGCACAGTGGGAACCACACAAGACTCTATGACGATCTCGGGTCAACAGACTACTCTGTACCAGTGTCACCAGAGAACTGCCATCTGACGTGAGGTATAATACCATCTGGGAGTTCTCGGCGAGTCCGTCCAGTGTACCCAGTCTCCACTGAGCACCCGTATACCATCTCTGATGTCAAACACCAATGGATATGGGATCATCCATCGCCCATCACATGGGTCGAGAAGCGTATACGCTAGTCTACTCTGGTATATCGATGCCCCGTCTCGATACACCCACGACTAGGGACTTTGAAGGATGTACTTATGGACTACCATGTCCCCACTAGTATGATCCGCATCATAGTCCAGGTAGTCAAGTACAGATCCTAAGGGCTTTACCAACATGTAACAGAGAGACAATCAGCATACACGTTAAGGTAAAGGGTAACCAGATAGCATACTATCATGTCGAGCAAGAAAGTCCTCCCTATATACGTCCCAGCATCCACTACAATATACATCCCATGTACAGTAATGGCCTCTAGGGCATATATATAACTAACAATTATACCTCACGTCAGATGGCAGTTCTCAGGTGACACTTGTACAGGTTAGTCTGTAGACCCGAGATCGTCATAGAGACTTGTGTGATTCCCACTGTGCTTTGATCTCCACCTTACCACGTCCATGAGGGCATGCAAAACGGTGGTCTTTAGGTACAGTCCCGAGTCACATGGAGGCAATGAGCGATAGGAGGGGTTTCGTCTCTCCCGGTATTGGGAGTTGATGTTGCGCTGTGCTCGATTGGCCGTAACAGGGAAGTCCCTGGGCAGGGCTGATCAGAGATTTGCTGGTAAGTGTTACCAGTAGTTTCTCGACCCGTTACGAGCCTCACATCGGCACGACTTATCGGGTTATTAGGGTCTGACGTTTACCACCCCTAGACCTGATATACGACGTATCAGACGAAGAGACCGGACTGTACGGTAAGTGTTACTGGTCGGATTCACAGGAGTGTGAGCGGGCTAGCTCGTCGATCTTCTGATCGCTCAATACCCGGGTGGCCGTTACGTTTAGCAGACCGCTTGCGGCTTGTGGGTGCTTGATATGATCATCATCTGCTACCGGCGTATTGATGAGTCTTTAGAGTCCTACACAGAGGTTTCCTGGCTCAAGCGAAACGAAATAGGAGTGCATATGAGATATGTGCGGGACCGAGAATAATGCGTGCATGTGATACCGCATTTCATTCTCGCGATATATGTTTCGATTGGTTATATTCGATATGACCTAGTTATCGAATCATTGATTCGATAAATCGATACATTGGTTTCTAGCCGGTTATGTGCGACATGACCGGATCATTGAATCAAATGTTGATTTAATGATTTAATGCATAATTATATATTTGATATATTGCATTGCATTAACTAGTATTGGTTCACTTTAAACGGATTTTTCTCACTTGGATTGCACATTGTATATGTGATATACTTTTGTGCATTTTTTGTATCATGTTTGATGATGCTTGATCATATGGTTAAGTGAATAGGATTAAACCATGGTTATTATGATAATTAGGGGTTTTGCTTATTTATTTATTCATTTATTTATTCATTTGGATAAGTATAAATGATAATGGTTGCAAGTTTTGTTTCTTATGAGATGCTTCATGAACATTTGACTTTATGCAACCATTCTTGTCATTTTGCTTAACCCTAACCCACTCTAATCACCATGGTTAATTCTCTACACTTAACCTTAGTTAAGTTATGATAAATATTGAGTTTATTTTCTTTTTATCATAACTTATGATAATATGCTAGCTCATCTTCTTCTTCTTCTTCTTCTTCAAGTGAGCAACCTTGATGCCATCAATGGCAACTTGTGATCTAGTGAGCAAAATCCAAATCTAAAGTGAACCCACCTCCTATTTCTACACCCTCTACCTCTTGCCAAGTTGTTTTGGGTGTTTACTTCACAAGTTTCACAAGTTTGTGAGGTCGGAGCTTGAGTTTGTGCAACCTCGACGTAGATCGTCTTTGACACGAAGCCGACGACCTATTCCGCATATTATTCCGATGAAGCCTTCAAGAGAGTCCAAGGTTCAAGATGGACAGCGAGGAGACTTCGTTGCGGAGCCGTGGAGGTGGATATCCGGATCTTCAAAGGTTGTAATTTCCGTATACTTATAGTTAAGTGTTAACTAGCTTTTCTTTTCGCCTAAAATTCTAGCAACGATCCGTAGTATAGGGTTTCTCGGCACAAAAATTTTAAATTGGCATGTCCGATGCCTTGTGAGACCTTACTAGAGTGCCTAGGAACCTTTCACTGGTATCAGAGCCTAGCTAGAGCCTTAGACGAAGTCTAGACGGAATTTGAAGTCCGAACGAATCCGAAACCCCGAATCAAACATGCTCTCTGTACAGATTTTAAAATTTTGGATTTTTAAAGATTAAAAATATCCAGAAAATCAAGCAGGGTTTTCTAAGAATTACTGTAAATTTCGTGGACCTGATTCCACTTTCCCACCGCCCTTCCGCGGTACGAGCATGGCTCGTGCGGCGGAAGCGCGGCCGACTTGTCTTTTCTGGCATCCAATTTTGTACAGTAATTCTTTAATTCCAGTGCTTATTTTTCTGGGAATTTTTAATAATTTTTCAAGAGTTGAATTTTCTGCAGTTGTTTTGGGGATTCGTAGTTTCGATCAGAATATCAAATTTTGTCTGTGTGGCTTTCCGGATAAATTATAGAATATGTTAAAAAGTTCGACCGGATATAAATACCCAACTTTTCCTCTGTCGGGAAATTTCCAAGTGTTGGATTTTTCCGTAGTTTAACGACGTTCTAAGTAGTGCAAGTAACACGATGGACCCTCTAGAAGACAACAAACCTTAACTCGATTATGTGACCGTCTTGAACTGCCTTTTGAACCTTCGGGTTTGGGGCAGTACGGCGTGCCAGATGTGAGGCGTTGGCTTGACCCTTCTACGGCTGGACCGTTGGTACTGAGGCACGAACGGAATGTTGTTATACTTGTTTCATGTGTTGATCTGTATCGGGAAAACTTGGGTGTTCGATTGTTCGATCGAAAAGTTTAACATTTTCTGTTTATCTGGAATGGGATACAATAATTGGAATTCACAAACAGTTATGAGATAACTGGATGAATGTTATAAATTTAGCAGTTTAGTCCCATATGATATTGAAAAGAGTTTTCGATAATGAGACTAAAATGCGGGATTTATATCTGTTAGGCATGTGATGTCTAAAGAAGTTGCGGATTCCAATTGTTGTAGTTTTACACTTTCTTTTATGTGACCGTAAGTGTAGTATGTTCATATCGCCGGTTTCGTTGCTATACGTCAACGACAATTGGGGTATGCATACTTACTTACGTTGATGACATGTGATGTTATGTGTTGCTAGATATGTTATATTGGATCGTCGTATTCGAATAGCCGGGGGTTTTTATGTGAGATGAGTGTTTTTTCATTTTCATTCATGTAAAAACTTGTATGTAATATTCTTTTATTTGGGGCACTTCCAGGTAGCGGAAGATGTCACCTTTTGTATATTATTTACTTTTCCGCATTAGGATAGACCCAAGGAGGGGAGCACAATTAACCGGGTTCTGGGGTCCAGTGGGAGACCAACTCGAGGAGTCGAGTCCGGGTCTCCTAACCCTAGAATTGGCAGGGTTGCTTGCCGCTCTCGTAGGGGTCTAGGGGTGTGGGATTGGCTATTCGTCACGACCGTGGAATCCGTGTTTTATACTGGCTCGTATTGAAAACACGGACGTCCTAGTATATCCAATATTTCATATGTTTATTCTGCTGCGATATCTGTGTTGTGATTCTGTGATGGATATAATATATAGTATATATGATATATTATATAGACGTTACTTATGTTTTACACCCGCGCTAGCCCTGCCCTGCTCTGTCGTTACTTACCTAACCTAACGGTGCATGAGGGGACATCGAGGGGAATGCGGATGGCATAAGTGTACGTCATATCTATCTGTGATGTTTAGGTATTTAAATGATGGGACTTCATTAATGTGATTAATGAAAGATAAGAAACCTAAGATGTTGTAGAATCGAATTTTAAAATAAAACAGGTAGCTACAGTTTTTTCTTTGCATAGCGGTATATATGATATACCCTGCACCTTATTCGATGAGGAAAGGACAGAGATCCCTTCACCGGGAGTGACTCCTTTAGCAATAACTGGCAGATGCTACAGACTCGGTTTGCTTTTGATTGCTTTTGGGTTTTTTGCTTTGCACAGTAATATATATGATATATCCCGCACCTTATTCGACGAGGAAAGGACCGAGATCCCTTCGCCGGGAGTGACTCCTTTAGCAAAACTAGAAAAGCCTCAAAATCACTCCATTTCAAAACTTCATTTGATTCTACAACGATATCAAGTTCATTACGCTCATGGTTTTATGAAAACCTGCGTAGCCCTCCGTCATTTCAGATAACTACTATTTAGTATTCGTGCTGCGGTTGTTTGGCATGCGTCAAGGCGTAGTGTACGGTAGCTAACTAGTATTTATCTGATTATGCATATGATGCAGATTGGATTAGGGTATTCGCACGGCGTTGTTTGGCATGCGTCAAGGGTCGTGCGGGTGGGTTTAATTCAATCAGGAAATGACGGGTTGAACTTGACTAACGGACTATGGGTTGTTTGGCATGCGTCAAGGTCATAGCACGCTAGGGGCAAAATATTATCGGGAATTTTAAGTGTTGAAATTTGCAAAGAGATTGCATACCTTCTATGAGATAGTTGGATCCCGATACCCGCTGTGAGTAAGAGTTACTCCTGGGAGAGTTTTACACATTGCAATTAGCCGATCATGTAGGTGTCTAGAAAGGTGTTAACGAGGTTACGCCTCTGGGAAAATGAGGTTTACATTAATTAGGTTCGTGCGAAAGCACGGGGGACCTCCCTCAAAGTACCGACACTGGCCTGGCTGAAAGATTGGCGAACTTGTAGTGTGTAATTAATCCCGGCTAGTCTTTCCTTTTAGGGTTTGGAGGAAGATTTGATAAAAAGCAGTGGGAGCCATCCTGATTAGATAAGATGATAACCAATCTGATCTTGCACGAGCATACGCTAAAGTGTTTTCTTCTCTCTCTCTCCAGGTAGCGACCAGTTCATGCCTTAATCAAGATAATAATATGGATGTATTGACCGAACCCGCATGTTATACTGTGCTGGGGAACGTTGGTTCCGTTCTTTCTTATAAGAGTTATAGGAATGAACAGGATATAGGGGAATACCAGGATTCCCATGCCACCCGAATGAAGAAAGTACATGTTGATGCATTTTCTTCGGGTGTGTTCGTTACTGAGAACTGTTTCTCTATTTGCTCTACGTCCTGGGTATTGGATACCGGGTCGGGATCCCATATATGTAATCAGTTACATGGGCTAAGGAAAGGTAGAGAACTTGGAGAAGGTGATAAAGACATTAGAGTTGGAAATGGTGCAATTGTTGCAGCTAAGACTGTCAGGGAATATCACCTTGTATTACCAACTGGTAATACATTGGTTCTGAACGAATGCTATTACATGCCGAACCTGATATGCAACATTATATCGGTTTCTTTATTAAGTAAAGAGGGATATAATTTTGTATTACAGGACAATGTTATGAACATTTTCCGTAACCAAAAGTTGGTTGGATTAGGCACGTTGTGCAATGGCATTTATGTTCTAAATCAATCAACGGTTCTGAGCATAACAAACACACACAAGAGGAAGAGTTCTGAACTCAACGAATCCTTCTTGTGGCATTGTAGACTGGGTCACATCAATGCGACACGACTTGCTAAGTTGCATAAAGATGGATATTTAAATCCGTTTGAATTTTCATCCTATGACACTTGCCAGTCATGTCTCAAAGGCAAGATGACCAAAACTCCGTTTACGGGACATGGAGAAAGAGTTACCGAACTCTTGGGACTTATACATAGTGATGTATGTGGTCCCATATCTACACATGCCAGGGATGGTTCTTCATACTTCATTACATTCACTGACGATCTCTCTAGGTTCGGGTATGTGTTCCTGATGAAACACAAATCAGAAGCTTTTGAGAAATTTAGGGAATATAAACAAGAAGTTGAGAACCAAACCGGAAAAAGTATTAAAATCCTATGATCTGATCGAGGAGGGGAATACTTGAGCAATGAATTCCTGGACTTCCTAAAAGAGAATGGGATTCTCTCTCAGCTGACTCCTCCATATACACCACAGCACAACGGTGTATCTGAACGGAGAAACCGCACCCTATTAGATATGGTGCGCTCAATGATGGGTACAGCTGAGTTACCTATTTCCTTCTGGGGACATGCGCTTGAGACAGCCATGGACCTATTGAATAGAGCTCCTACCAAATCAGTGCCTACCACTCCATATGAGATATGGAAAGGGAAGAGACCACATCTTAATTATATTAAGATATGGGGTTGTCCAGCCTATGTCAAAAGACAAAATCCGGACAAACTCGAGGCAAGATCTGTCTTATGTAAGTTTGTAGGATATCCCAAAAATTCACAAGGGTATATCTTCTACCACCCCGAGGAACAAAAGGTGTTTGTTTCTCGACATGCCACTTTCTTAGAAAAAGGTTTTCTTATGAAACAGATAAGTGGCATTGAGGTAGAACTGGAAGAGGTTCCAGCGACACAGACTACAACAGAAGATTTGGTTGAACCAGAGGATTCCGTAGTTCCCGATGAACCCCAGCCACTCCGCCGATCTAGTAGGGTTCCTCGCCAACCTGAGAGATACTACGGTTTTCTCATGGACGGTGGGAGCGAGGATTGCATCATGGAGGATGATGACCCAACTAGCTTCGAGCAGGCCATCACGAGTAGTGACTCAGTGAAATGGCTGGATGCTATGCGGTCTGAGATGGATTCCATGTACACCAACAAAGTATGGACTTTGGAAGTTGCTCCTGAAGGGGTAAAACCCATTGGGAGCAAGTGGATCTTCAAGAAGAAACTTGGTGTAGATGGGAAAGTGGAGACTTTCAAAGCTAGACTTGTAGCAAAGGGTTTTCGTCAAAGACCAGGTGTGGACTATGACGAGACCTTTTCTCCAGTGGCTATGCTTAAATCCATCCGGATCATGCTTGCTATCGCTGCATATCATGACTACGAAATCTGGCAAATGGATGTTAAGACCGCCTTTCTAAACGGTGATTTAGAAGAGTGCGTGTACATGACTCAGCCAGAGGGCTTCGTAGACAGTGGGAGCAGCGGGAAGGTGTGCAAGCTGCTTAAATCCATTTATGGATTAAAGAAAGCATCGCGGAGTTGGAACATCTGCTTTGACGTCGTTATCAAAGAGTTTGATTTCGTCAAAAATCCAGATGAACCTTGTATCTACAAAAAGGTGGCAGAGAGTAAGGTTGTCTTCCTCGTATTGTACGTGGACGACATACTCTTGATAGGAAATGATATTCCTATGCTGCAATCGGTCAAGCACTTCTTATCACAAAGATTCTCAATGAAAGATCTTGGTGATGCCTCCTGCATATTGGGAATTAGGATCTATAGAGATAGATCCAAACGGATTTTGGGATTGTCCCAATCCAGGTACATTGACACCATACTAAAGAGGTTTAGTATGGAAGAGTCCAAGCGTGGGAATTTGCCCACGATCTCTGGAGTCACTCTCTCCAAAGAGATGTCTCCCAAGACTGATTTGGAGAGAGCTCGCATGCAAGGGATACCCTATGCTTCGGCAGTAGGCTCTATCATGTATGCGATGCTATGTACCAGACCCGATGTTGCATACTCACTAAGTATAGTGAGCAGGTATCAAGCTGATCCTGGAGAGAGTCACTGGACAGCTGTGAAGAGCATTCTCAAGTACTTGCGAAGGACTAGAGAAATGTTCTTGGTGTATGGTAACGGAGAACTCCAGGTGGAGTCCTTTACCGATTCGAGCTTCCAGAGTGATAAGGACGACTCTAAGTCGCAGTCGGGCTTTGTCTTAACCCTTTACGGAGGGGCGGTTAGCTGGAAGAGTTCCAAGCAGGAAACCGTGGCAGACTCGACGATGGAGGCTGAATACATCGCTGCCAACGATGCTGCTAAAGAAGCTGTCTGGATCAAGAAATTCATTTCTGAACTTGGAGTGGTTCCATCCATTGAGCATCCAATACCTTTGTATTGCGATAACAATGGAGCGGTGGCTTTGGCCAAGGAACCCAGGTCCCATCAGCGATCCAGGCATATTCTGAGGCAGTATCACCTGATCCGGGAGATAGTTGATCGCCGGGAGATCGAGGTCAGGAGAGTTGACACAAAGAACAACACGGCGGATCCACTCACGAAGGCCATTCCCCAGACACAGTTTGAGAGACTCTTCGGGATGATACTACAGCAGCTGGCCCTAGTGCAAGTGGGAGATTGTTAGTTGTATGTATGCCCTAGAGGCCAGTATTGTACAGATGTTGTATATTATATTGGATGCTTGGAAATATATAGAGATGACTTTCTTGCTCGATATGATAGTATGCTATCTGGTTACTCTTTATCTTAACATGTACACTAGTCTCTTTATACTGTCTTATAGTTACATGTTGGTAAAGCCCTTAGGATGTGTACTTGACTACCTGGACTATGATGCGGATCATACTAGTGGGGACATGGTAGTCGATAAGTACATCCTTCAAGGTCCCTAGTCGTGGGTGTATCGAGACGGGGCATCGATATACCAGAGTAGACTAGCGTATACGCTTCTCGACCCATGTGATGGGCGATGGATGATCCCATATCCATTGGTGTTTGACATCAGAGATGGTATACGGGTGCTCAGTGGAGACTGGGTACACTGGACGGACTCGCCGAGAACTCCCAGATGGTATTATACCTCACGTCAGATGGCAGTTCTCAGGTGACACTTGTACAGGTTAGTCTGTAGACCCGAGATCGTCATAGAGTCTTGTGTGATTCCTACTGTGCTTTCATCTCCACCTTACCACGTCCATGAGGGCATGCAAAACGGTGGTCTTTGGGTACAGTTCCGAGTCACATGGAGGCAATGAGCGATAGGAGGGGTTTCGTCTCTCCCGGTATTGGGAGTTGATGTTGCGCTGTGCTCGATTGGCCGTAACAGGGAAGTCCCTGGCCAGGGCTGATCAGAGATTTGCTGGTAAATGTTACCAGTAGTTTCTCGACCCGTTACGAGCCTCACATCGGCACGACTTATCGGGTTATTGGGGTCTGACGTTTACCACCCCTAGACCTGATATGCGACGTATCAGACGAAGAGACCGGACTGTACGGTAAGTGTTACTGGTCGGACTCACAGGAGTGTGAGCGGGCTAGCTCGTCGATCTTCTGATCGCTCAATACCCGGGTGGCCGTTACGTTTAGCAGACCGCTTGCGGCTTGTGGGTGCTTGATATGATCATCATCTGCTACCGGCGTATTGACGAGTCTTTAGAGTCCTACACAGAGGTTTCCTGGCTCAAGCGAAACGAAATAGGAGTGCATATGAGATATGTGCGGGACCGAGAATAATGCGTGTATGTGATACCGCATTTCATTCTCGCGATATATGTTTCGATTGGTTATATTCGATATGACCTAGTTATCGAATCATTGATTCGATAAATCGATACATTGGTTTCTAGCCGGTTATGTGCGACATGACCGGATCATTGAATCAAATGTTGATTTAATGATTTAATGCATAATTATATATTTGATATATTGCATTGCATTAACTAGTATTGGTTCACTTTAAACGGATTTTTCTCACTTGGATTGCACATTGTATATGTGAAATACTTTTGTGCATTTTTTGTATCATGTTTGATGATGCTTGATCATATGGTTAAGTGAATAGGATTAAACCATGGTTATTATGATAATTAGGGTTTTGCTTATTTATTTATTCATTTATTTATTCATTTGGATAAGTATAAATGATAATGGTTGCAAGTTTTGTTTCTTATGAGATGCTTCATGAACATTTGACTTTATGCAACCATTCTTATCATTTTGCTTAACCCTAACCCACTCTAATCACCATGGTTAATTCTCTACACTTAACCTTAGTTAAGTTATGATAAATATTGAGTTTATTTTCCTTTTATCATAACTTATGATAATATGCTAGCTCATCTTCTTCTTCTTCTTCTTCAAGTGAGCAACCTTGATGCCATCAATGGCAACTTGTGATCTAGTGAGCAAAATCCAAATCTAAAGTGAACCCACATCCTATTTCTACACCCTCTACCTCTTGCCAAGTTGTTTTGGGTGTTTACTTCACAAGTTTCACAAGTTTGTGAGGTCGGAGCTTGAGTTTGTGCAACCTCGACGTAGATCGTCTTTGACACGAAGCCGACGACCTATTCCGCATATTATTCCGATGAAGCCTTCAAGAGAGTCCAAGGTTCAAGATGGACAGCGAGGAGACTTCGTTGCGGAGCCGTGGAGGTGGATATCCGGATCTTCAAAGGTTGTAATTTCCGTATACTTATAGTTAAGTGTTAACTAGCTTTTCTTTTCGCCTAAAATTCTAGCAACGATCCGTAGTCTAGGGTTTCTCGGCACAAAAATTTTAAATTGGCATGTCCGATGCCTTGTGAGACCTTACTAGAGTGCCTAGGAACCTTTCAACCTGTATGTACCAACATATGAGATCTACACCATATCGCCTGGACCGTGAAAAACCCTCTGTGTGGGACTCTAAAGACTCGTCAATACGCAGGCAGTGGGCTTAACCACAAGCACTTCAGCGGCACTAACTGTACGTAACGGTTACCCAGGTATTGAGCGAAAGGGAGGCCGACGAGCAAACTCATCCTGAACCCCTACTGAGCTTGACAGTGACAATATCCGTACAGTCCGGTCTGTTTGTCTAAGAGTATCGCATATCGAGTTTAGGGGGGTGGATAAAGTCAGACCCCTAACAACGCGATATTTAGTGTCGGCATGATACCCATCACCACCTGAGAAACTATCGATCCTAGGTTGATAATTCTCGTTCACCATGGCCATGGATTTCTGGTGATGGCCACCCGTGCACAACGCGACATCAAACCCCAATACCGGGAGAGACGAATCCCCGACGATCCGATCACTGCCTCCATGTTGCTCTGGACTGTACCCAACTAAAACCTGTTTGCACGACTCCTTAGAGCCCTGGTAGGGTAGTAATCAAAGCATAGTGGGAACCCACACGAGCCAATTGACGATCTCAGGTCGACAGACTAACCTGTACACATGTCACCTGGGAACTGCTATCTGACAATAGGTATAATACCAACTAGCAGGTTCCCGGCGAGTCCGTCCAGTGTGCTCATAACCCAATGAGCACCTGCATACTATCTTAGGTGAACAAACTAATACCAATGGCTTGTGAGATCTGGCCACCGCCCCTCGTCGGGGTCTCGATCAGTATACATTAGTCTACACTGGAGTATCGATGCCTGGTCTCGATACTCCTACGACTAGGGACATTTAAGGATGTGCTTATAGACCCCAGCTCCCATATATATGATCGCCATCATAATGCTGGCAGTCAAGAAAGAATCCTATAGGCTCTATCAACATGTACATGATGATAAAGATAAACCAGATAGCATACTATCATCTCAAGTAAGACTGTTCTATCAGTATAGGTTCTCATTCAATCATCATAATCACAAGTCCGTGACTATGATAATTGCCTTGAGGGTACTATAGCCAACAGCACTGGCACGAGAACTCAGTATTTCACTTGGTATAGATGTTTACCCTTGCCACCTTTTCATGCTTCAGACTTTATCATATTGAGGATATTTATATAGTGATCATATTGACCTGGAATTGTGTCATACATACGATTTCTGCTCGGTGATGTTTTCTACTCACGAGTTGGCAACTCTCCCCCGTTGTGCCACAGTTTCTTGCAGGTTTTACCGTACAGGTTTCGTTACGGCTTTGCTGGCACACTGCTCCCTTTCCGGGTGATTGCTTTGGTAGGTGGGTTCACTTGCATCGTGACCGCCATTGTACTTTATTTTATTTAGTTGTATCTAGTAAAATCCATCAACTAGACATTTATATTTTATTGACTTAGAGACAAATGATGTTTATTCTTTCGACCTTAGAGTTGCGCGTTGTATTATTATGGATTTCATGTTGTTTAGAGTTTTCCTTTCAGTTTTGATCCTCGCCCTTCGGCGTTGTATATTATATTGCTTGCGTGGTTGTGGCCGTCGATTGACAAAGAGCTAGCTCCCGCTTGGGGATGCCTTTTATCATTATGTATATATTGATCATGTTGTACCCCGTTTGGGGCCAGTATTTACAAAGGAAACACTGCCGAAATTTTCATAAAAGACTTGTGATTTTAAAAATGCATATTTCGGCTTATGTTGCTAAACTACTTGATTTAAATTGGTTTTTCTTTCACTCTCTAGCTTTACTTGGTTTTGATTTCTGGGTTTTGGCTTACTTAGATTATGTACGCCTCGAGACGTTTCGTAATTTAAGTGCCGGTCATGTTCCTTACTTTTCGTGTCGTGACAATGGTGAAGTAGGGGTTTTGTTTGCTCAGTAGGGTTTCAAGCTTCATGGTTCACATCATATGTGAGGGGTTGAAGCTTGAAGTATGAGGTGAAGAAAATGGAGAATGCTAGAACTCATCTCATGAGCTCAAGAAAGAGCTCAAGAAAAATAACCCAAGTCAAGAATGAATTGTGAGAGTGAAGTGAAGAATGGCTCTCTCTTTTCTCACTCATTCAAGCATGGAATAAAAATCAATAAGAAATTGAAACCAAGCTTGAATAGTGATTCAAGAGTAATAAACAAATAATAAAGCCCATTCTTCACACCATTCCACAAATATCTCCAAATATTACTGTTAGTTATATATATGCCCTAGAGGCCATTGTTGTACATATGATGTATATTATAGTGGATGCTTGGATATATATATATAGAGGACTTTCTTGCTCGACATGATAGTATGCTATTTGGTTTCACTTTGTCTTAACATGTTGACTTGTATTGGTTTACTGTCTTGCTCTCACATGTTGATAGATATATACTCGACTACTAGGACTATGATGCAGATCATTCTACTGGGGCCAGGGTAGTCGAAGAGTACATCCTATAACCGTTCCTAGTCGAGGGAGTATCGAGACAGGGCATCGATACTCCAGAGTAGACTAGCGTATACGCATCTTGGCCCATATGATGGGCGATGGATGATCCCATATCCATCGGTGTTTGACATCAAAGATGGTGTACAGGTGCTCAGTGGAGACTGGGTACACTGAACGGACTCGCCGAGAACTCCTAGATGGTATTATACCTATCATCAGATAGCAGTTCTCTGGTGACACTGGTACAGGTTAGTCTATAGACCCGAGATCGTCATAGAGCCTTGTGTGATTCCCACTGTACTTTGATTTCCACCTTACCACGTTCAAGAGAACATGCAAAACGATGGCTTTTGGGTACAGTCCCAAATCACATGGAGGCAATGAGCGATAGGAAGGATTTCGTCTCTCCCGGTATTGGGGGTTGATGTTGCGCTGTGTTCGATTGGCTATAACTGGAAGTCCCTGGCCACGACTGATATGGAGTGCTACTAGTAAGAGTTATCAGTAGTTTCTCGACCCGTTATGAGCCTCACATCGACACGACTTATCGGTTACTGGCGTCTGAGGTTTACCACCCCTAGACTGGATATGCGACATATGTGACGAAGAGACCGGACTGTACGGTAGTGTTACTAATTGGATTCACAAGAGAATGTACATGCTTGCTTGTTGATCTTCTGATTGCTCAATACCCGTGTGGCTGTTACGTTTAGCTGACCGCTTGCAGCTTGTGGGTGTTTGATATGATCATCACCTACTGCCGGCGTATTGACGATTCTTTAGAGTCCTACACAGAGGTTTCCTGGCTCAGGCAAAACAGAGTAGGAGCACATATGTGATATGTGCGGGACTGAGAATAATGCGTGTATGTGATACCGTATTCGATTCTCGCGATATGTGATATCGGCCGGGTATATGTGATATAGCCGGATTATCGGATCAAGTGTTGATTCGATAAAATGTTATATGTTATATTAGTCGGTTATATGTTATATAGCTGGATTATCGGATCAAGAGTTGATTCGATAATTTAATGTATAATTATATATATGATATATTACATTACATTAACTAATATAAGCTCACTTAAATGATTCTTTGTCTCACTTGGATAATACATTGATATATATGTGATATATGTTAATTGTATTATTTTCTTTTATTACATTATATATTATATATGTGATATATAATATTGTAACATGTTAGGGTTACAAATGCAACTACGATTATGAGATTAAACCATGATTAGGGTTTATGGTTGGGTTTATATATATTTGTTTTGGTAATTCAAATTGTGTGGATTAAGTTTTGGATGAGCTTTGAGGAAGCTTCATGATGTGTTGACTTAGTCCACCCTCTTTGATATTTTTGCTAGATATTTGTTAACCCAACCCTAACCTTAACCCATGGTCAAGTGTCTACAAGGGTCGAGCATGACATGCTTAACCCTAAGTTGCAATTCTAACCTCAACAATAATTCATTATTCATCACAAAACTTCATCGTCTTCTTCCTCTCTCCAAAAGCTTTTCTAGCTTTTTATTTGTGATGATATATTGTGAGAAATCGAAAACAAAAGAGAGAGAAATTCCTACTTCATCATCCTTATCTATTCTAGCCACTTAGATTACGGTGTTCACTTCACTAATACCTCATTAGAGAAGTGTGAGCTTGGGTTAGTGTTTCTTCAAGGTAGATCATCATAGAAAGTGAAGACTTCAAGCAAGATGCCTCATTCACCTCATGGAGCCTCTCTAGAGTCCGGGTACTTGATGATCGCAGTGAAGGGACCTCAACACGGAGCTTATGAAGCGAAGGAATGGACTACAAAGGTTGGAATCCTTAACTCTTATATGTTAAGTTGTTAACATATAGGTTTTGTTTGATTCTCTAGTTAAGATCCTAGGTTAAGGGTTATCTATAATGGCAAAATTTTGAAATTGGCATGGGAGATGCTACTCGAAACCTTGCTGCCGTTGTAGGTAATCCAACAGCGGTATCAGAGCTTAGCTAGAGAATTAGACGGATAAGTGTAGGATTACGAAACCGAAACAGCTCCGAAACATCCGTATCGAAACCCTAGTTTCTGTAAATTTTCAGAGTGTCAAAAAATGTTCCAAACAGTTGCAGAGTGATATATGTGATACAATATGAGCACCGTACAAATTTTAGCCCATTCCGTGAAAATTTGGCCGAGATCACCCCCCCAAAACCGACCACATTAGATCCCCCAGGGCTGGAATTTGCACAGTGTTTAAAGCTCTGGGTTTTGATACTTTTGGTGTTGTTTGTGTTTGCTAATTTTGCATGTGATGTTATCTTTTAGCAAAGGCAATTCGGTGTGTTTCGTATTCATAATTCTAGCTTTTGTTTCGGTTCTTTAGACGGCATTAAAAAGTTCGATCGGATATCAAATACCCACTTTAACCCTTTCCGGAAAATTTTCAAGTGTTGGGTTTTTCTTTAGTTAAAGAACATTCAAATAGCGTGCAAGTGATGCGGTGAACCCTCTAGAAGAACAAAACCATAACTCGATTTTGTGACTATCAAAACAGCCACTAAACCCTAGGGTTTGTGGTAGTTTAGCGGTGCCACAAGTGAGGCATTGGTTGACCCTTCTACGGCTGGTTCATTACTACTGTGGCATGTGATGGATACTTCTAAACTACGCTCAAGTGTTGAGCATTTTGGGAAATTTTTGGTGTTTGTTGATTCGATCGGAATGTTTAACATCGTCCAGCTTTTTCTGTAATGTCATACAATATGCGGAATTCATGTAGTTAGGCATGAAATCCGTAATATGTGATATTTCGGGTTTACGATATCTAAGATAATTGTGGATTCCAAATGTTGTAGTTTTTCACTTTCTTTTCTGCGGCCGTAAGTGTAATATGTGGTATATCGGCGTTTTCTTTGCTATATGTCAACGACAATTGTGATAGGCATATTTACTTACGTTGATGACATGTTATGTTATGTGTTGCTGTGATATGTTATATTGGATCGTCGTGTTCTGAATAGCCGGGGGTTTTATGTGAGATGAGGGTTTTTATTTTCATTCATGTAAAATTCATTGTATGTAATATTCTTTTATTGGGGAACTTCCGGGTTGAGGATGATGTCACCATTGTATATTATTTACTTTTCCGCATTAGGATAGACCCAAGGAGGGGAGCACAAGTAACCAGGTTCTAGGGTCCAGTGGGAGGCCGTCTCGAGGAGTCGAGACCGAGTCTCTTAACCCTAGAATTGGTAGGGTTACTTGACGCTCTCGTAGGGGTCTAGGGATGTGGGTTTGGCTTTTCATCGCGACCGTAGAATCCGTGTTTTATGCAGGCTCAAAATAAAACACGGACCTCTTAGTATATCCATTATTTCATATGTTATCTTCTGTTGCTGATATTATGTGATGTGATCATATTATATGCATAAGACGAATGCTTTATTATTATATATATGATATATAATAAACGTTGCTTATGTTTTGTACCCGCGCTAGTCCCGTCCCGGTATGCCGTTAGTTAAGTAACCTAACGGTGCATAACGGGACACAGTGGCGAATGCGGATGGCATAAGCGTACGTTGTATTTTCGTTTCTTCTGTAATGCTTAGGAAGCATAAATGATGGGATTCATTAATGAGATTAATGAAAGAAAAGAAACCTAAAAGATGTTGTAGAATCAAATTTATAAAAAGGGTAGCTCTAGTTTTTTCTTTGCATAGCGGTATTCCTTGTAGAATATCCTACATCTTATTCGATAAGGAAAGAGCCGAGATCCCTTCACCGGGAGTGACCTCTTTAGCGAAACTAGCAAATGCTACAACTTACTCGGTTTTGTTTTTGATTGCTTCTATAGTTCTTTCTTTGCATAGTGGTATTTGTGAAATATCCTGCACCTTATTCGATAAGGAAAGAGCCGAGATCCCTTCACCAGGAGTGACCTCTTTAGCAAAGCTAGAAAAAGCCTAAAAAACACTCCTTTTAAAAAATCACTTGTTTCTACAACGATATCAAGTTCATTACGCTCATGGTTTTCTGAAAAACCTGCGTAGCCTACCATCATTTCAGATAAAGATTATTTAGTATTCATCCTGCGTTTGTTGACCTCTGTCAAGGCGTAGTGTGCGGTAGCTGATTAGTACTTATCTGTAAAACATGAGACACGATTGGATTAGGGTAGTCGTACGACCTTGTTGACCTCTGTCAACGGTTGTGCGGGTGGGTTTGATTCAATCAAGAAATGACGGGTTGAACATGACTAGTGCACTATGGTTTGTTGACCTCTGTCAAGGTCATAGCACGCTAGGGGCAAAAGTATTATCAGGAATTTCAAGTATTGAAATTTGCAATGAGATTGCATACCTACTATGAGATAGTTGGATCCTGATACCCACTGCGAGTAAGAGTTACTCCTGGGAGAGTTTTACACATGACAATTAGCCGATCAAGTAGGTGTCTAGAAAAGTGTTAATGGGGTTATGCCTCTGGGAAAATGAGATTTATTTTAATTAGGTCCGTGCGAAAGTACGGGGAACCTCCTTCAAAGTACCAACACAGATCTGGCTAAAAGATTGGAGAACTTGTACGGTGTAATTAATCCTAGCTAGTTTTACCTTTTTGGTTTTGAAGGAAGATTTGATAAAAACAGTGGGAGCCATCCTGATTAGATAAGATAATAACCAATATAATCTTGCAAGAGCATACACTAAAGTGTTTTCTTCTCTCTCTCTCCAGGTAGCGACCATGTTAGGCCTTAATCAAGATAATAATATGGATGTATTGACCGAACGCACTTATTATACTGAGCAGGGAACGTTGGTCCAGTTCTTTCTTATAATTTTTATAAGACTAAGCAGGAAATATGGAAATATCCAGATTCTCACGCCGCTCAAACAAAGAATAAGTATGCTGATGCATCTTCTTCGGGTGTGTTAGTTATCGAGAACTGTTTCTCAGTTCACTCTACGTCCTGGGTATTAGATACCGGATCGGGATCCCATATATGTAATATGTTACATGCGCTACGCAAAGGTAGAGAACTGGGAGAGGGTAATCATTCCATAAAGTAGGGAATGGTGAAAATGTTGCAGCCAAGGCTGTTGGCGAATATCACCTTGTATTACCGAATGGTAATACATTGATTCTGAACGAATGCTATTACATTCCGACCCTGATATGCAATCTTATATCAGTTTCTTTATTGAGTAAAGAAGGATATAATTTTGTAGTACAGGATAATGTTATGAACATCTTACTAAATCAAAAGTTGGTTGGATCAGGCTAGTTAAATAATGGCTTATACGTTCTCAATCAAACTACAGTACTTAATGTACAAAATACACACAAGAGGAAGAGTTCAGAATTGAACGAATCCTTCTTGTGGCATTGTAGACTTGGTAATATCAATGCAACACGACTAACTAAGTTGCATAAGGATAGATATTTGAATCCATTCTAATTTTCATCTTATGACACTTGCCAGTCACGTCTCAAAAGCAAAATGACCAAAACACCGTTTAGTGGACACGGGGAAAGAGTTACGGAACTCTTAGGACTGATACATAGTGATATATGTGGTCCCATGTCTACACATGCCAGGGATGGTTCCTTGTACTTCAATACATTAACTGACGATCTCTCAATATACGGACATGTGTTCCTTATGAAACACAAGTCTGAAGCTTTTGAGAAATTCAAAGAATATAAACACGAAGTTGAGATCCAAAAGGGTAAAAGTATTAAAATTCTTCAATCTGATCGAGGAGGAGAATACTTGAGCAATGAGTTCCGGGACTATCTAAAAGTGAATGAGATTCTCTCTCAGCTTACTCCTTCCTATACACCACAACACAACGGTGTATCGGAGCGGAGGAATCGCACCATATTAGATACGGTGCGCTCTATGATGAGCACCGCTGAGTTGCCTATTTCCTTTTGGGGTTATGCGCTTGAAGCAGCAGCATACCTATTGAATCATGTTCCATCAAAATCTGTACCTACCACACCATATGAGATATGGAGTGGGAAGAGACCATGTCTTAAATGAGTTAAGATATGGGGTTTTCCGGCCTATGTCAAAAGGCAAAATCCGGACAAGCTCGAGGCACGATCAGTTCTTTGTAAGTTTGTTGGATATCCTAAAAATTCGAATGGATATCTATTCAACCATGGTGAACAACAAAAGGTGTTTGTTGCTCAACATGCCACCTTTTTAGAAAAGGAATTTCTTGCAAAATAAATTAGTGGCGAAGAGGTAGAGCTGGAAGAAGTTCCAGCAGATCAAACTACAACTGATGATTTAGTGGAACCAGAGGATTCGATAGCTCCCAACGAACCCCAGCCTCTCCGCTGATCTAGTAGGTTTCCACATCCACCTGAGAGATACTACGGTTTTCTCATAGACTGTGGGAGCTAGGATTGCATCATGGAAGATGATGAACCGACTAGCTTCGAGCAGGCCATCACGAGTGGAGACTCTGTGAAGTCGCTGGATGCAGTGCGATCTGAGATGGAATCCATGTACACCAACAATGTATGGACTTTGGAAGTTGCTCCTGAAGGGGTAAAACCCATTGAGAGCAAATGGATCTTTAAGAATAAACTTGGTTTAGATGGAAAGGTTGAGACTTTAAAAGGTAGACTTGTTGCAAAGGGTTTTCGTCAACGACCAGGTATGGATTATGACGAAACCTTTTCTCCAATGGCTATGCTTATGTCCATCCGGCTCCTGCTTGCCATTGCTGCATACCATGACTATGAAATCTGGAAAATGGATTTTAAGACCGCCTTTCTAAATGGTGATTTAGAGGAGCGTGTACATGATTCAGCCAGAGGGCTTCGTAGACAGTGGGAGCAGCGGAAAGGTGTGCAAGCTACTTAAATCCATCTACGGGTTAAACCAGGCATCGCGGAGTTGGAACATCTGTTTTGATGTTGTAGTTAAAAAGTTTGACTTCATCAAGAACGTAGATGAACCTTGTATTTACAAGAAGGTTGCAGAGAGTATGGCTGTCTTCCTCGTACTGTATGTGGATGACATACACTCGATAGGAAATAATGTTCCTATGCTGCACTCGGTCAAGCTCTTCTTATCACATAGATTCTCAATGAAAGATCTAGGTGATGCCTCCTGCATTTTGGGGGTTAAGATCTATAGAGATAGATCTAAACGGATACTGGGATTGTCCCAATCCAGGTATATTGATACCATACTAAAGAGGTTTAGTATGGAAGAATCCAAGCGTCGGTATTTACCCACGATCTCTGGACTCACTCTCTCCAAAAGAGATGTCTCCTAAGACTGATTTGGAGAGAGCTCGCTTGCAAGGGAAACCTTATGCTTCGGCAGTAGGCTCGATCATGTACGTGATGCTATGTACCAGACCCGATGTAGCATACTCACGAAGTGTAGTGAGTAGGTATCAAGCAGATCCAGGAGAGAATCACTGGACAGCTGTGAAGAACATTCTCAAGTACTTGAGAAGTACTAAAGAGATGTTCTTGGTGTATGGTAACGGAGAACTCCAGTTCGGGTCCTTTATCGATTCGAGCTTCCAAAGTGATAAGGACTACTTTAAGTCGCACTAGGGATTTGTCTTTACCCTAAATGGAGGGGCGGTTTTTTGGAAGAGTTCTAAGTAAGAAACCGTGGCAGACTCGATGATGGAGGCTGAATACATCACTGCCAACGATGATGCCAAAGAGGCTGTCTGGATGAAGAAGTTCATCACTGAACTTGGTGTGGTTCCGTCCATTGTGCATCCAATACCTTTGTTTTGTGATAACAATGGAGCTGGGGGTTTGGCCAAGGAACCCAGATCCCATCAGAAATCCAGACATATTCTTAGGCGGTATCACCTGAGAGACTCTTCGGGATGTTGGGTATGAGATACTACAACAGCTGGCCTTAGTGCAAGTGGGAGATTGTTAGTTATATATATGCCCTAGAGGACATTGTTGTACATATGATGTATATTATAGTGGATGCTTGGATATATATATAGAGGACTTTCTTGCTCGACATGATAGTATGCTATTCGGTTTCACTTTGTCTTAACATGTTGACTTGCATTGGTTTACTGTCTTGCTCTCACATGTTGATAAAGCCCTTAGGATATGTACTCGACTACTAGAACTATGATGCAGATCATAATAGTGGGGCCAAGGTAGTCCAAGAGTACATCCTATAACTGTTCCTAGTCGAGGGAGTATCGAGACAGGGCATCGATACTCTAGAGTAGACTAGCGTATACGCATCTTGACTCATATGATGGGCGATGGATGATCCCATATCCATCGGTGTTTGACATCAAAGATGGTGTACGGTGTAAGTCCATGTCACGCACCCCACGAGCTTACGGGGAGGCGGAATATATGAAAAACAATTATCCAAGCTTCGTAACACGAACTTGAGCACACGGATCGTGTCTAAACCATTACTAGCAAACTATGAGAGGTTTAACTACTCTGATTCGAAGTTATACCTTACGTTACTTGTCCTTCGGGTCTTCATCGCTGTCCTCCACACCTTGTAGGCTCTATGGAACATGGGCACCTCAATGGCTTCCTCGAGTCAAAGACGATCCACCAGAGAGTTTATAGTCCGAGCTCCTATCTCGAATCTGAGATAACTACGGCTTCTAGATTGCTAATCTAGAAGTCCTAGAGGGTGTAGTGTAATTAGATGGATTACTTGGTCACTTAAACCCTATGATTCTCAACTCATGTGATCTTTTAGGGTTTTGAGGAAGAAGATGAAGACTTGAGGAGAGAGAAGCTTTTGTGATAATGAAATGAATAATGTCTAATGATAGAATAATATCATGCATACAAATATCTCTTTGATAAATATCTAGAAATATCTTGTAAGCTTCATTTAATACTAATGGTGAATCACCTCATGAGTCATTAAGCATTTAATGAAAACCTACACCTCATCTCTCCACCTCATTTTTTAATCCAAAAGAAATAAATACAAATGAGTCATCTTCTTCTAGAAGCTTCCCGACAAATTACAAGACCGCCACTCCCATCCGTATTTACGAAAAACACGGATAGTCTTTTACTGAATAAATCCATCTGTATAATACTAGAATCTGGCTTAAACCAAAGACCGCTAGTATTATCTGCCCGATCATAATATGTGCACAAGTGTACGTAAGTGATCGCGGCCCTGCCCTAAAACCATACGGCCTCTACACCTTTTTCCCGGTGCAGGGAAACTCTCTATGTGGGACTCTAAAGATTCGACACTACGCTGGCAGTGGGTTTAACCACAGGCCGCAAGCGGTACTAGCTGTACGTATTGGTCCCCATGTAGATGTCGATAAGAAGGACGACGAGGAAACCCATCCAAACTCCAACTGAGTCTGATGTGACAATCAACGTACAGTCCGGTCTGTTCGTCTAGGACTATCGCATATCAGGCCTAGGGGGACGGTAAACGTCAGACCTCTAATAGCGATATAAGTCGTGTCGGAGTGAAGCCCATTACACCTTGAGAAACTACTAGAAGCCTACCAATAAATCTCATTTGCCCTGGCCAGGGACTTTGCGTAATGGCTCTCCATACACAGCGCGATATCAAATACCGGGAGAAACGAATCCTGTCTAACCGCCACTGCCTCCAACTGCTTTGGGACTGCACCCAACTACTACCTGTTTGCATAGCTCCTTTGAGCCGTGGTAGGGTAGTAATCTAAGTACAGTGGGAACACACCCGAGGCGAAGTAGCAGTGTCAAGTCGACGGAGTAAGCTGTACTCATGTCATCTAGGAA
Source organism: Agapanthus africanus (assembly GCA_030015575.1). Classification (NCBI taxonomy): domain Eukaryota; kingdom Viridiplantae; phylum Streptophyta; class Magnoliopsida; order Asparagales; family Amaryllidaceae; genus Agapanthus; species Agapanthus africanus. The sequence goes on from JASDDO010000022.1 coordinate 390,717,597, forward strand.
CTGCTATCTGACGATGGGTATAAAACCAACCTGCAGTTCCCGGCGAGTCCTGTCCGGTGTACCCGTAACCTAACGAGCACCTGCATACTATCTCCAGTACGACGTACTGATGGCTGTAGGACTGACCATCTCCCTATGCTGGGATGAGAAGCGTATACACAAGTCTACTCTGGAGTATCGATACCCTGTCTCGATAATCCTACGACCAGGGACCTGTATAGGATGTTGCTTATAGACTACCCATCCCCCACTAGTGTGACTGCCATCACAATGCTGGTAATCAAGCAAAGATCCTAAGGGCTCTACTAATATGTATAAGCGATACGTTAAAAGAAACATATGCACATATTAAAGTAGAAACAAACCAAGTAGCATAATACCATTTTTAGCAAGACTGTCAATACAACTGTGAATATCCTAAGCATCCATTAAGTAATATACATACTAGTATGATACAGTAATGGCCTCTAGGGCATAAACACTAACAATCTCCCACTTTCACTAGGGCCATATACTGGCATATCGCAGACCTATCATATCGAATAGCCTCTCGAACTGCGTCTGAGGAATGGCCTTTGAGAATGGATCAGCAGTGTTATTCTCTGTATCTACTCTCTTTACCTCGATCTCCCTACGATCTCCCTGATCAGGTGATACCGCCTTAAGATGTTTCTGGACTTCTGATGGGACCTGGGTTCCTTCGCTAAAGCAATAGCGCCGTTGTTGTCGCAATACAGAGGTATTGGATCAACACTGATAGGAACCACCTAAAGTTCTGTGAGAAACTTCTTCATCCAGACAGCTTCTTTTGTGGCATCGCAAGCAGCTATGTACTCCGCTTCCATCGTTGAGTCAGCAACGGTGTCCTGCTTGGAACTCTTCCAACAGACCGCCCCTCCATTGATGGTAAAGACATAACCCGACATGGACTTGGAGTCATCCTTGTCACTCTGGAAGCTGGAGTCAGCAAAGGCCTCGATCTGGAGGTCTTTTCCGCCATACACCAAGAACATCTCCTTAGTCTTCCTCAGGTACTTGAGAATGTTCTTTACTTCTATCCAGTGCTTCTCCCCTGGGTTTGCCTGATACCGGCTTACAACGCTCAATGTGTATGCTACATCTGGTCTGGTACATAACATCGCATACATTATAGAGCCTACTGCAGAAGTGTAGGGTATAATCGGCATGCGAGCCCTTTCCAAATCAGTCTTGGGAGACATCTATTTGGAGAGGGTGATTCCGTGACAAGCCGGTAGGTTACCGCGCTTAGAATCATCCATACTGAATCTTTTAAATATGGTGTCTATATACCTGGACTGCGAAAGTCCCAACATCCTCTTTGATCTATCATGATAGATCTGGATCCCCAGAATGTAGGTGGCATCACCCAGGTCCTTCATGGAGAACTTCTGTGACAAGAATCCTTTGACTGACTGTAGCATAGGAATATCATTTCCTATTAGGAGAATGTCATCCACGTACAAGAAGAGGAATACAACAGCTCTTCCTACAATCTTACTGTAAATGCATGATTCATCTGGATTCTTGATAAAGTCGAATTCTTTGACAGTATCATCAAAACAGATGTTCCAACTCCGCAATGCCTGCTTTAGTCCATAAATGGATTTAAGCAACTTGCACACTTTACCGCTGCTCCTACTCTAAATGAATCCCTCTGGCTGATCTATATAGACGCACTCTTCCAAATTACCATTTAAAAAGGTCGTCTTTACGTCCATCTGCCAGATCTCATAATCGTGGAAGGCAGCACTAGCAAGAAGGACCCGAATGGATTTGAGCATAGCCACTGGAGAAAAGGTTTCGTCATAGTGCAAACCAGGTCTTTGACGAAAACCCTTTGCAACAAGTCTAGCCTTATAGGTTTCAACCTGTCCATCCACACCAATTTTCTTTCTGAAGATCCATTTGCATCCTACGGGTTTTACCCCATCTGGAGCAATGTCCAAAGTCCATACTTTGTTAGTGTACATGGACTCCATTTCGGTCAGCATTGCATCCAGCCATTTTACCGAGTCGCCGCTCTGAATGGTTTGCTGGATGCTAGCAAAGTCATTATTATCAATGATGCAATCTTCTCGATCCCCGTCTATGAGAAAACCGTAGTATCTCTCGGGCGGATGAGACTGCCTACTACTTCTGCGGATAGGCGCTGGGATGTCCCTTTCTTCTGAATCTTCTGGTTCTACCATACTTTCAGTAACAGCTTGTGGTTCTGGAATTTCTTCCAGTTCTATTGCGCTCCCACTCTTCTGATTTTCTAAAAATTCAGCTTCCAAGAAGTGGGCATGACGAGAAACAAAAACCTTTTGTTCCTCTGTGTAATAGAAATAATACACTTTGGAGTTCTTTGGATATCCCACAAACTTACACTGTACTGAGCGTGCCTCGATCTTGTCCGGATGCTGCTTTTTTACAAAAGCTGGACATCCCCATGTCTTCAGGTACTGAACATAGGGTTTCTTCCCACTCCACATCTAATATGGTGTGGTAGGCACCGTCTTGGTTAGAACCTTGTTCAAAAGATATGCAGCTGATTCTAGTGCATAACCCCAGAAAGATCGCGGTAACTCAGCCTTACTCATCATGGAACGAACCATATCCAATAGGGTTCGATTCCACCTTTCCGATACACCGTTGTGTTGTGGTGTGTATGGAGGAGTAAGCTGAGAGAGAATTCCTTTCTCTTTTAAGTAACCCAAGAACTCAGCACTTAAGTATTCACCACCTCGATCAGATCTCAGTGTCTTGATACTTTTTCCTGTTTGGTTTTCCACTTCATTCTTATATTCGCGGAATTTCTCAATGGCCTCGGATTTATGCTTCATCAAGAAGATATGTCCATACCTAGAGAAATCATCCGTAAAAGTAATGAAGTAGGAATAACCATCTCGCGCATGTGTAGACATTGGACCACACACATCGCTGTGTATGAGTCCCAAAAGCTCGCTCGCTCTTACTCCGTGTACAGTAAATGGAGTCTTTGTCATCTTTCCCATGAGACAAGATTCACAAGTAGCATAAGATTGATATTCGAACGGATTCAAACATCCTTTTCTATATAACTAAGTGAACCGTGTTTCATTGATGTGACCTAGTCTATAATGCCATAAGAAAGCCTAATTTATTTACGGAGACTTTCTTTTAAGTGTGTTCTGGACATTGAAAACCTGAGCTTGATTCAATACGTATATACCGTCATCTAATGTACCGGACCCAATCAGAACTTGATTTAGGTGGATGTGAACCACATCACTTACGGATGTAAAATCATATCCCTCTCTCGAAAGTTAGGACACTGATATGATATTACAAGTCAAACTAGGTACATACAAACGGTTACGTAGAATCAATATCTGCCCACTTGTCAAACCTAGGCAATATTCTTCCACGGATTCAGCGTCCACGCTCATTCCGTTTGCAACTCTGAGAGACAAATCACCTACCCTAATAACTCTACGGTTTCTCAAAGCATGAAATGAATTACAGATATGAGATCCTGCTCCGGTATCTAGTACCCAGGAAGTAGAGTTAATTGACAAACAGTTCCCAATGACATACACACTTGAGGCCGAAGCCACAACATGCTTCGTATCCTGGCTACTTGCTTCCAAAGCCCTGCAATCCTTTTGCCAATGCCAGTTCCCATAACAATAGGAACATCCCTCCTTACCTACACCAAGTCCCGAAACTTTTGCTCTTCCCTTTCCTTCTACTTCACTGACACCGTATATCGGCTTTGTGGAGGTTTTCCTCTTTTCACCCTTTGCTTTCGCCCTGGATGCAGAAGAAGAAGGTCCCCCATTAAGCAGAGCTGGTGTCTCCCTGGTTTCTTTCAGGGTGTAAGTAGAGGGTAGGGACTGTGGAAATAAGTCAGCGCATGACCTGTTTCCCAACGTGGTCTCCAAGTCCTTGAGCTCATCAATATAGCAAGTCATCGTAAGGACGTCGTCCCCTACAGATGACCCGACAGCCAACCTCGCTTGAAGTAATTCGTTCGAGGTCTCATATCTTGCGATACGAGATTGCTCTCCATATAAATCTTTGTTATGGAGAAAAATGGAAATTAAGTCCATCTTCTCGTGCTGCTTCTGGTATACATCATCAACTGAAGCCAACATGAGGCACTTGGCATTCGCACTATCCTTTTCCCTTGTCTGACGGATATCCATATCCGCGACGGTGGAAACTGGACCTGGGACGGTGGGGATTGAGTAGTAATAAGGTGGTCCAGCTTGTCATAGGCAATGGACATCTGGATAGACCTTTGCCAATCATGAAAGTCAGATTCAGTCATTTTGTTATCTAGATGTAACCTAGTCATCGTCACATGGTCGCTGCAATGAGAGAGAGAGAGGGGACACTTTAGCATGATGCTCTTGCAAGTTTAGATTGGTTTTTAGTTTATCTAAACTGGAAGGCTCCCACTGTTTCTCGAATCCTCCCTCAAACCATAAAAGATGAATTAGTCAGGACTGATCTCACCGTACAATACTTGCTTAACCGTTCAGCCAGGCTAGTGTCGGTACTTCGAGGGAGGTTTTACGATGCTTTCGCGAAGTTCCTTAATTAAATAAACTCTTTTCTCTGGAGGCGTAGCCCCGCTGACACTGTTCTAGACACCTACTTGGTTTATAGCGTTGATCGTTAAGTGACGAATCTCCTGATGAGTAGCGGATACTCACAGTAGGATCGGGATCCAAATATCATCGTGTGATAATGCTGAAGGAATCCTACCAACATTATCAAACTCCAAATGGTATGCAATACTAGCAAGTTTCAGTTTCTTTAGAAACTCCCGATGTGGATTTTTGCCCCATGCTCTTATGACCTTGACGAAGGCCAACAAATCATAAGTCACATGTCAAGTTCTGCCCATCATTATCCCTGTTAATTTGAACCCACCCGTACATACCCTTGACGAAGGCCAACAAGGTAATATGACTGTCCCAAACAAACGCATATATCTATGCTACATATGAATACCCCAGCAGCTACCAAACACTATGCCTTGACGAAGGCCAACAAACATAGCTTGAATACTACTGACCGTCCATATGAAATGACGGAGGGCTACGACTGGTTTTTGCAAAACCGTGAACGTAGCGAACTTGATATAATCGAAGGAACCTGATAGCTTTTTGAAAGTAGTGGTTAAAGCTCCGCAATTAAAAATTCTGCTCTTTTAAAATAACCGAGTGGTTTCTTTTAAATTTGTTCCAACGATTCAACTTTGATTTTTTTTCTTTGCATTATTATAATGTGTCCCATCATTTATCCTATCATTGCAGAAAACAATGAAAATACAACGTCCTCTTATGCCATCCGCTTTCGCCACTGGGCCCCGTCATTCACCCGTTAGGCTACTTAACTAACGACAGAGCAGGGGCTGGGCTAGCGCAGATGCAAAACATAAGCAACACCTACTAGATATCATATATAGATATTGTACATTCGTCAGACGCAATAATAGGCATTCCAGATCACAGATGAACATTATTGGATATACAAGCAATACGCGTTTCCTTTGAGCCTGCAACGAAAGATGGATTATATAGTTGTGATGAATAGCCATTACCCCACCGTAGACCCCTAAGGGTACGGCAAACTACCCGCCAAGTACCCGAAGTGAAGCGGTCTCCCTCAACAACATGAGTAGGCCACTAAACACTTCAATGTACCCGGTAGTTTGTTCACCCCACCTTGGGTCTATCCTAGGAGCAGAAAACAGTAAATGAAATAATACAACGGTGGCTACAACCTCAGCCCGGATGTGCCCCGCAAAAGAATATTACATCATATTTCAATTTACATCGAATGAAAGAATATAAAAACTCATCTCAAACCCCGGCTAATCATCACAATGATCCAATGAAGTTCAAATACACAAACCAGTAAAAACCATTACAGAAATGTGCAACCCTCTGCTAACCGACATACAAGCAATTAGGGGAGGTTTACGAACACATTAAACATCAAAGATAAAACTTGATTAGCAAATAGCTTAGAATTTCGATCGACAACCTTTTTCCATCTCTACCCCAAATGCAAGCTAGCACTGAAATAACCTGGGAAGAAACAAAATATACAGAAAAACAGAACACCCAAAACTAAGAGTTACTGTGTAAATAAGAGTCAACCCGGAGTTGACTCGGCCGCGGATCCGCGGCGGATGGCACCAATCCTCTACGCTTTCGCGGCAGTCTAACCGAGTTAGCACCTCGTATTTCTCCAGTATTCTTAGAGTTCCCTGCTGTGAATTTTCATACCTTTGAAATAATTTTTTCGACAAGTTTAAAATTGACAGAAACTTGAGGGGTTCGGGGTTAAGTTTTCTTGTTTTTCCGACGATCGAATTTCTAATTAGTTGCTAACGAGCTAATAAAGGTTTAGTAGGTTCTGATACCACTGTAAGTCCATGTCACGCATCCCACGAGCTCGCGGGGAGGCAGAATATATGAAAAACAATTATCAAAGATTCGTAACACGGACTTGAGCACACGGATCGTGTCGAAACCATTACTAGCAAACTACGAGAGGTTTAACTACTCTGATTCGAAGTTATATCTCACGTTACTTGTCCTTCGGGACTTCATCGCTGTCCTCTGATTTTAGAGATTTTATCGATCAAAAATATTATTACCGCAATCAAGAACGGCGTCGCATGAAGCTAGCCGGTGAGTACGGGTCGGTCCACAGGGATTTTGTGAATCTCCTAGTCGCGCTAACGAGTTAATTCCGAAGGGTGTTCGGATTAATTATTAAATCTAAAAACCTAATTAACATAGGGCAATTATCTAGATCTACTCTTGCTAGGGCTAGGTTTAGGGATGGTTTGGAAATGTAATTAAATCTCACCGCTTTCAATACCCGAATGAAGATCTGTGAGGAGTTATGGTAATTATCAATAAAGGGGATTAGATCCGTTCGGGAAGGTGTTCCTTCCTCTAGGTTCTTGTCCTTCCTTTAGAGATCCTTACCCTAACCTCCATGGAAAACACGCGCAATCGGTCCTTTACACTACGGTGTCATCGTTACCTCGAGGGGTAGGATGCCGTAGGGCGCGGTATGTGCGTGTATGCATGGAGTCCTATTGTAAATATTTGGTGGGTAAGAAAGGGATGAGAGATCTCATCTCTCAAAATCCTTCCTCAAAGCTAAACCCTAAACAAGTTCCTAGGGCATGAAATTAAATCTACCTAGGGCAAGGAATTGAAATCTACACTAGGGCGAGAAATTAAATTACTTACAGATGCATCCCTCCAATCATCCATATAGGGTTGTCAGATCTGAATTTCTGAATGGAGAAGAAACACCGATGCTCTCCAAAAGATTTCTAAATTTTATTAATTAAAGGGAGGCATAAAGAATTACAATCTGTAGAGTTCCTATTTATATAGAATAGGAAACCCTAGGTTACATTTTGATTCGCATGTCTGAAATTACAAAAATAGCCCTTATGTTGACTAGTCAGCGCAGCTTAAACATTTTGGTAAAAATTTCACAGAATACGAGCTTCTTCTGGCTGCGGAACCGCGGCAATGGTAGGCTTGGGCCGCGGTTCCGCGGCCCACTAGTAGGATCACATGCTGAAATTTTGTGGTAATGTTTTGGGCTTTCTGGTCTTCCTACTTCTTTATTTCTTTTCCTAATTTAACTTCTGACTCTCTTCCAGATTTTGCAGTGAACATTGTTGTGGACTTAACCGTGGCTTTTTGTCGACGTCTTGAACTTTGCTTTGTGAACTGTTTCTTATGTAGGCTTGATCAAGATCTTCTGTTTATTGGTTAAAGTCCACTTTTTCATCGTCTTTACCTCGTTTTCACTGTTTTCTGTCCAAGAACCTGTAACCTGTAACACGTAGCAGACATACGTCAAAAGCACCCGTTTATTTATAAAAAGAATAAGAATGTGGAATATAATAATACAATATTATGGTGTGAACAAATACCCCCAAACTTATCTTTTGCTCGTCCTCGAGCAAACTTATTTTTATTCACTAAAATCCTAACCGCTCTTTCGCAGGGAAACGCGATTGCACTGAGCACGTGCAACAAGCCGTTAAACCTCTAGGTGTCCCTAGTAGGAGGAGTGTTGTCTCCTGAGGGTTTTCAGTGGATTACACCCACAAAATCCTATCAACTCGTCCCATTGATTTTTGTTCTCCAATTAGGTTTTCTAACAAGGAATTCTATTATCTTTTGACTCGCAAATTATCCACCCACATTCTTCACACTTCCTCATTATTTAACTTAAGATTATATATGTTATGTAGATCTACTTAGCTTTCGGCATCTCTTAAGTCTTCCTTCTAAAGTTCCATCTCCACTTAGGAAATTCTATCAACTCTATAAAAGATACAAGTTCTATTCTTCATTCCTTTCTCTTATCTAAACTCCAATCATATATCCCCACGTGTGTGTATAGATCACCCCTACACTTGGAAATTCAAATCAAGCAATCGTACTCTCGTCCATTGTCCAAAGCAGTTATTAATTAGTGAATTTTTAAATGAAATTTGCTTACACATCCATCATGCGACCGTTAATACTTCTTGAGGTACCAACAACCGATTATAAGATACGTTAGCACTTTAAAGCGTACTTCCAAGTTTTGCAACACCCAAGGCTTTAGCAATGACTCCCAAACCAGTTGGTCTAAGGCACAAGGTGATGAAGCACCCTCGCTAAATATTTTTCTATTTTTGCAGCCTTAAGTAATCATAAAAACCAGTGTCCATTTTTTTATATTCTTTATTCACTTTTTTTCCTTTTATTTTCATTGTACTAAGGACTTTAGACAAGAGCATTTCAAGGTCTCTTCTACTATTCCAAGTTTCAAGGTGCGTGATTGTGCAAATTGTAGGGTATACATTTTCAGAATCTAGACTTAAGCTAGGAACTATTTTTCAAACTTATACTCTAATGAGAACATCAATACTCTTCTCTCATTTTGACTTAACCCAAGAAGTGAATCCAAAATTTGCCTATTTCTAAATAAACTCCAAGGCATATACTTTCTACCGTTAAACTTTAAAAAAGGTTATCTTTAGTGTTTTTAATTCACTAAGTCTAAGATCTAGTTGCTTCTAACTAGTTAACCTATTTGTCAAACTCAAATCAAATTTGGCCAAAATTGAATACAATAATTTTTGAAATTTTTCAATTTTTATGGGTTTTTCAAATAAGTATGCAAATGCAAAAATATGTACAAATGAATGCGAAGGAAGAAGACTTACCGAGCATCCCCCCAAACTTGAACTTGACAGTGTCCTCACTGTCATGCTAAACCAAGAGGGTCAAAATACCGGCACTCCCCTGTTTATTTATTTACAAATTTTTTTTTTTATATTTTTAATGTTTTAATTTTTTTTTTAAATTCTTTTATAGAAAAAAAAAATATATACATATATACAAAGATTCCACCAAACTTAAGTTTGGCTTTGCACAAGCCAAAAGTTAGCACCAACCATTCAAAAATCTTATCGTGGAAAAGGTATAGTTGGTGCAAGAAAATGAGAAGCATGCGAGACCGTGTGGAAAGAAGAATGGTAGAATATGGTTTCGGTGGGGGAGACGAATGGCGAAAAGAAGAAGGAAGTGGAGTACGATCTTTGAGGGTGTAAATTGAGTGAATAAATTAGCGCAATATGTGATGACCGATATGTTATAAGCGATTGCGCTAACCTATCAACCCGTCGGGAAATGGGGTCATATCCCTCAAGATTCGCAAGAAAACATGGGTACGCCGAACTTGGTATAGGAGATGAAAGAGTAACGGTCATTTGTTCGGTCGGAACAATGAGAAAGAGGAAAGGGAGTGAATTAGGGATAGTATCTTTCTCACCGTTGTAAACTGTTTCGAACTTGAAAGATTCCATTAATGGTTCGAAACTACTATAATCAACCGAGTCTGATGGCTCATATGAAAATGTAAAGGACTCAAACTCGGGCGGTGAGTCATCAACATCGTCCGAAAAAGTGAAACACTCGTAGGTGTTATAGTCTGTGAGAATTGTGTCAGATTCAAAGGAAAAGGTTTCAAGCTCACAGTTTTCAAGCGGGGTCGGAACGATGGAAAGGAGGGAGGGTGATTTAGTTAAACGTTCAAGAGGATGAATTGGAAAATCAGACACATCAAACAAAAATGATTCAACCTCAATATTATCCTCAGGACTCTCCTCAATACTATCCTCAATATTCAACTCATCCATGCCATTATCATCAAAATCTAGACGCATATGAGATTCGGGAGAAACATTTAATAACTCAGGATGATGATTTGAACATAAAATTTCAAGCAAATCGACAGGTTCATCATCCGAAATATTCCCGGCGTCTATATCCTCAATCAAGTGAAAATCAATTTCTTTAGACACCTCATCAAAAGCATGGATATCTATCGATTTAGGTTCTAGAGTGGAGGTGTAAAGATCGAAAGGATTAGGTGCGGTTTCACTCGAAAGGGGCTCCTCACAATCTGGCAAATCAAACACTACAAATTCGCTCAACTCATCTTTATTTTCAACAGGTGAACTATTTAGGGCAATCGATGGAAAAAGGTAGGTTTGATTTGAAAATCCTCTTTCATTCTTACTCTGTCCAACTGCCGCCTCATACATTGAAAAATTTAGAGCTAGCAGGACACTAGCTACTGGTTCACTAGGTTGCATAAGGGCAGCCATGGACGCTTCCACATTCCTCATCATTTTATTTGTTGCAGCAATATATGCCTCCAACGACTCTTCTAAACTAGACTTGGCTGGTAAAGGGGTTTCGGTAAAAGATTCGGAATCGTGTGGATATACAAAACTCCCTAATGGCTGTGTAGAAATAGTGTCTAGTGAGGGTAGTAAGGTCGGGTAGGACTGGTAGGAAGTGGGTGGCAGGACAGGAGTAGGGTCTATATGTGGATAAAAATGTGAATAATCTTGTGGATCCCTAGAACTAGATGTGTGGAGAGGGGTGAAAGATCGGCTGCGAGATTGAGCAATGTGCTCAGCAATGGACATCGGCCTAGGAGTGACAGAAGGACTTGAAGAAGTGGTATCAACTTATGTAGGTGGTAAAGGTTGACTCGGTTGACACAAATTGGGTTGAAAAGTCAAACTATTTCTCCTAGACGCCTCTATTTGATCTTTCAACGAAATTTTTGGCAAGGAAGGATCGTTTTTAAATTGATCGAACAAATTAACGTACGACGCAAAATTAGGATCGGGATACCAAAGTTCGGCTAATGATTTATTATGTGGGGTACCCATGTTAGAAGAAGAAAGGTGACAAGAAGGAAGGTTGGGTGGTGCAAAGATTTATTTGGGGCTAAAAAATTTTGCAAGTTCTATAAAATATTTGTCCTTTTTATTTTCATTTTTCATTGATTTTTTTTCTTTCTCTTTATTTGGAAAATTTTTTGTTGCAAAAAGATTTTAGAGAAAAGATATGCAATAGCAAAATATTTTATAGAAAAGATATGCAACGGCAAAATATCACTTGCAATCTATTTTATTTCAAGTGGGGCCCAAAAATCCTGCACAAGACTGTTATATGGAAGAGAATATATCTTTAAAGTGCACGGAATCCTGCAGGAATATTTCAGAAAAAAAATATATATCTAGAATTACAGAGGAGGAACAGAGAAGCTTACAGAAAAATTTTCACGCGAAGATGCCACTAGATCGCCGCCCTTACGCGGCAATAGAGCACTAACACCGCGGTTCCGCGGCCTTCTGGACAGAACGGATCCCAAAAAAAATTCCGGTGCGACGACTCGACAAGACGGCCGCGGTTCCGCGGCCTAAGGTAGGTTTTGGCCGCGGAATAGCGGCACTTTGGTCGGTTCACTGCTTCAAAAAAATCCAATGTTCTGTTGTTTAAAATATCTTCTGTTCCGATACCCCGTTTTCCGTTTCGCTTTCTGGAAATTTCCAGATCCGAATTTGTATATCCTGCAAAAATTCAACCACAAAGTATCCCCTCCAAAAATAACAAATTATATATATTTTTATATTTTTTTGATTTTTTCAGATTTTTATGATTTTTTTAAATTTTATGATTAACCCGAAATTACGAAAAGAAAATTCTACGCCATCCCCGGCAACGGCGCCATTTGATTTTAGAGATTTTATCGATTAAAAATATTAGTAACCGCAATCAAGAACGGCGTCGCATGAAGCTAGCCGGTGAGTACGGGTCGGTCCACAGGGATTTTGTGAATCTCCTAGTCGCGCTAACGAGTTAATTCCGAAGGGTGTTCGGATTAATTATTAAATCTAAAAACCTAATTAACCTAGGGCAATTATCTAGATCTACTCTTGCTAGGGCTAGGTTTAGGGATGGTTTGGAAATGTAATTAAATCTCACCGCTTTCAATACCCGAATGAAGATCTGTGAGGAGTTATGGTAATTATCAACAAAGGGGATTAGATCCGTTCGGGAAGGTGTTCCCGACACTTGGTTCTTGTCCTTCCTTTAGAGATCCTTACCCTAACCTCCATGGAAAACACGCGCAACCGGTCCTTTACACTACGGTGTCATCGTTACCTCGAGGGGTAGGATGCCGTAGGGCGCGGTATGTGCGTGTATGCATGGAGTCCTATTGTAAATATTTGGTGGGTAAGAAAGGGATGAGAGATCTCATCTCTCAAAATCCTTCCTTAAAGCTAAACCCTAAACAAGTTTCTAGGGCATGAAATTAAATCTACCTAGGGCAAGGAATTGAAATCTACAATAGGGCGAGAAATTAAATTACTTACAGATGCATCCCTCCAATCATCCATGCAGGGTTGTCAGATCTGAATTTCTGAATGGAGAAGAAACACCGATGCTCTCCAAAAGATTTCTAAATTTTATTCATTAAAGGGAGGCATAAAGAATTACAATCTGTAGAGTTCCTATTTATAGAGAATAGGAAACCCTAGTTTACATTTTGATTCGCATGTCTGAAATTACAAAAATAGCCCTTATGTTAACTAGTCAGCGCAGCTTAAACATTTTGGTAAAAATTTCACAGAATACGGGCTTCTTCTTGCCGCGGAACCGCGGCAATGGTAGGCTTGGGCCGCGGTTCAGCGGCCCACTAGTAGGATCACATGCTGAAATTTTGTGGTAATGTTTTGGGCTTTCTGGTCTTCCTACTTCTTTATTTCTTTTCTTAATTTAACTTCTGACTCTCATCCAGATTTTGCAGTGAACATTGTTGTGGACTTAACCGTGGCTTTGTGTCGATGTCTTGAACCTTGCTTTGTGAACTGTTTCTTATGTAGGTTTGATCAAGATCTTCTGTTTATTGGTTAAAGTCCACTTTTTCATCGTCTTTACCTCGTTTTCACTGTTTTCTGTCCAAGAACCTGTAACCTGTAACACGTAGCAGACATGCGTCAAAAGCACCCGTTTATTTTTAAAAAGAATAAGAATGGGGAATATAATAATACAATATTATGGTGTGAACATCCTCCACACCTCGTAGGCTCTATGGAACATGGGCACCTCAACGGCCTCCTCGAGTCAAAGACGATCCACCAGAGAGTCTATAGTCTGAGCTCCTATCTCGAATCTGAGATAACTATGGCTTATAGATTGCTAATGTAGAAGTCCTAGAGGGTGTAGAGTAATTAGATGGATTACTTAGTCACTTAAACCCTAGGATTCTCAACTCATGAGAGCTTTTAGGGTTTTGAAGAAGAAGATGAAGACATGAGGAGAGAGAAAGATTTTGTGATAATGAAATGAATAATGTCTCATGATAGAATAATATCAAGCATACAAATATCTCTTTGATAAATATCTAGAAATATCTTGTAAGCTTTATTTAATCCTAATGGTGAATTACCTCATGAGTCATTAAGCATTTAATGAAAACCTACACCTCATCTCTCCACCTCATTTTTTAATCCAAAAGAAATAAATACAAATGAGTCATCTTCTTCTAGAAGCTTCCCAACAAATTACGAGACTGCCCCTCCCATCCGTATATACGAAAAACATGGATAGTCTTTGACTGAATAAATCCATCTATATAATACTAGAATCTGGTTTAAACCAAAGCCTTCTAGTATTATTTGCCCGATCATAATACGTGCATAAGTGTACGTAAGTGATCGCGGCCCTGCCGTAAAACCATACGGCCTCTATACCTTTTTCCCGGTGCAGGGAAACTCTTTGTGTGAGACTCTAAAGACTCGACACTACGCTGGCAGTGGGATTAACCACAGGCCGCAACCGGTACTAGCTGTACGTAACGGACCCCAGGTAGATGTCGATAAGAAGGACGATGAGGAAACCCATCCGAACTCTAACTGAGTCTGATGTGACAATCATCGTACAGTCCGGTCTGTTCATCTAGGACTATCGCATATCAGGCCTAGGGGGCGGTAAACGTCAGACCCCTAATAGCGGTATAAGTCGTGTCGGAGTGAAGCCCATCACACCTTGAGAAACTACTGGAAGCCTACCAGTAAATCTTGTTTGCCCTGGCCAGGGACTTTGCGTAATGGCTCTCCATACACAGTGCTATATCAACCCCCAATACCGGGAGAGACGAATCCTGTCTAACCGCCACTGCCTCCAAGTGATTCGGGACTACACCCAACTACTACATGTTTGCACGACTCATTTGAGCCGTGGTTGGGTAGTAATCTAAGTACAGTGGGAACACACCCGAGGCGAAGTAGCAGTGTCAAGTCGACGGACTAAGCTGTACTCATGTCACCTGGGAACTGCTATCTGACGATGGGTATAAAACCAACCTGCAGTTCCCGGCGAGTCCTGTCCGGTGTACTGTTCATATCATAATATTGCATTATTACATTCCCCATTCTTATGCATTTTACAATAAAACAGGTGCTTTTGACGCATGTCTGCTACATAGTACAGGTTACAGGTTCTTGGAGCGAAAACAGTGAAAAAGACAAAAGACGACACAAAAAAGGGACTTTGACCAACAAATAGAAGGATCTTAATCAAGCTAACACAAAAGATCAGTACATGGCAACGCAAGGTCCAAGATTACAAAGCGAATGGTTACAAGTCCACTATAAATTGTTCACTGGAGATCTGGAAGAAATAAAGAAGCCAAATTGAAAAAAGATCCAAAGAATATAGAAGCCCAGAAAGCCCAGAACAAGCACATAAATTTTCAGCATACAGGCTCACCAAAGGGCCGCGGAACCGCGGCCCAAGCCCTACCCATGCCGCGGTTCCGCGGCCGTCTAGTGCCCAGAGTCGAAGATTTTTTTACCAAAATACGAGGCGGCGCTGAATAGTTAACCTGAGGGAAAATTTGTAATTGCAGACGTGCGAATCAATTGTAACCCTAGGGTTTCTATCTCCTATAAATAGAACCCAAACCATTGTATTTTCTCAGGCCTCTATTCATCAATAAAATTTCAGTTTCTTGAAGTTGGAGAGCATCAATCGTAAGTAGGTTATTTTTCTGCCCTAATTCTAGTTTTTAATTTCTGCCCTAGGTAAATTCTTTTCTTGCCCTATTTTAATATAGTTTAAAATTCTTATTAACTTGTAGTAGATCTCTCCTCTCTTTAATCAAAAAGAAAATAAAAACTATGTCTTTCGTAGATCCCTTAATGAGCGAGTAGTTTCCTCGCTTGTTAGGGTTAGGAATAGGGAAGGGTTTGAGAGATGAAGATCTCTCATCTCTTTTCTTTGTCAATCTTTTATGAACATTAGGGTTCCATGCATACTTTCATCGTCCGCTCCCTACGGCACCCTACCCACGAGGTAACGGTGATCCGTAGTATAAAAGACCGGAGTTGTAAGTTTTCCTTGGAGGTTAGGGTAAAGATTAAGAAAGGAAGGACAAGGATCTAGAGGAAGAAATATCTTCCCAATCATCCTAATCCCCTTTATTAAAATTTACCATAACCCCTAATATGATATCTAATTAAAAGCATTGGAAAGAGGTGTAGATCTTTATTTACAAAACTTTACCTAAACCTAATCCTAGCAAGTTTCTAATCCTAGTATAACACAACTTCGTTTTTAGATCTAATTAAAAGACCAAACACCATTTGGAATTAGCTCGTAAGAACATTTAGGAAAATTACAACATCCCTGTGGACCGACCCGTATTCACCGGCTAGCTTCATGCGACGCCGTTCTTGATTGCGGTAATAATTTTTGATCGATAAAATCTCTCTAAATCAAATGGCGTCGTTGCCGGGGATGGCGTAATATTTCCTTTTTGTAATTTCGGGTTAATATAAAATATATAAAAAAATCATAAAAATTTGAAAAAATAAAAAATATAAAAATTCTATCATCTTTTACTGTTTGAATGGTTTCTTTTGTAAATCTTTGCAGGATTGACGGATCTGAAACAACACAGAAGGCAAAACAGGAAAAGATACATCAAAACAGAGAGGGATTGCAAACACAGAACAATACAATTTTTTTGGAGATCCGAGGCCTCTACCGAACCGCGATTCCGTCGCCTTACCCCCATCATTGCCGCGGATCCGCGGTCTCCCTGCCTCATCATCGCGAAATTTTTGTCGGTTTGTTTCCTCATTCTCCCCTTTGCAAATCCCCATATATCTTTTACCAAATCTTCTGCAGAATTCTCTGCGCTAAAACTCTTCTTCCCCCTTCTAATAATTGATTCTCTGCAGGATTCTTTGCGCCGCGCTTAAAAGAAAATTGATTGCAAGTGATTTACTGCTTTGCATATTTTAATCTGACTTTAAAGGGGCTTTTGACCAATTCAGATTGGGTGGGGATTTCATCACCCTTCCCAGGACCCCAGAAATCACTTAAAGCATTTGCATTGACCACTCTTAATTTAAAAATACTAGACTCAGCCCTAAGGACTTCGAGCTCAATAGGATAGAGGACTAGTTATAGACATCGGCCGTTTATCCTAACCAGACTTTGCAGTGCCTAGGCAAGTGTGTCAAGGAAAGTGGTTACTTAATTAGGACCGCTACTTGTAGCGGGGAGCCTCCCACTTACCTGGCACTTACCTGGCCGCAATTGGCGGAGAAGAGGAGGTTTGAGGTTCTATTTCTAGCCCTTTGGAACAGTTAGGAACTGTCTAGCTGACCTAGGTGACCCTAGATCTAGGCCTGATTGTGCATCTGTGGTTGATTGCATTTGTGTAACAAGTCTCTTTTCAAAAATCTCTTTGCAAAAGCTCACATAAAAAGAAAAAAGGAAAAATCTTTACAAAACATGCAACTTGTTGCTAAAGAAATCTTTGCACTCACTTACACGACTTCTTCTCATTGACGTTCTCTTACCTCCACATTCTGTCTTTCACTTTTTGACAACACTACCCTTTAGTGTATGTCCGGTTGGACTAGGGACCCTAGCGCCCGATTAGTACGTGTTTCGTTGGTACCGACCGACGAACCTTTTGACTTCGAAGTCGAAATCCTTTCCACACTTTCACTTTCACCTTCACATTCTTCTTCCGAAGGTATGTCGGGATACAATCCTAACAATACCTTACCGACGGGAATGATTCCACCTCCGTTAGGTGCGAATAACCCGAATCGCCCGCCTGTTGAAGCGCCCGCACGAGTCGCGCTCCAGGATCTTTTCTACCCCATCCGCACCTCCCTACCTACTTGTCTTTCCCTCCCACCGGCAAATGGGGACAATTTTGAGATCAAACCCCACTTCATCAATATGCTGCCCAAGTTTCATGGTTTAGAATCCGAAGATGCATATATCTTTATCAATAAATTCCAAAACGTTTGCGCCAAGATGAAAACAACCCAATTAAGTGATGACACTATAAGGCTAAGGGTCATTCCTATCACCTTATGTGACTAAGCCGAGAAGTGGCTATACAACACAGCATCACATTCAATTAGAAATTGGGACGAGTTTGTGAAAGCTTTTCTTAAAAAGTTCTATCCTCATCACAAAACTGCTAGAATCCGTAACGAGATTATACAATTTTCTCAGCTTCCATCTGAACCATTTTGGAAGTGTTTTGAAAGATTCAAAGACCTACTTGTTCAATGCCCTCATCATGGGATCGAAAGTTGGCAACTTTGCCAAACATTATACGAGGGATTGAACCCGGCAACGAAGCAGTTGCTAGAAACCATTTGTTAAGGTCAATTTCTAACCAAATCTAGTGACGAAGCATGGCAGTTTCTTGAGGACCTTAGTGAACAAAAAATTCAGTGGGAGAGCACCAAGACCACATCATCATCTTCTTCTAGTGGTAAACCTAGGGCATGCATACATCAATTAAAAATGTCGATTGCTATGAAGGCCGAGATGGCCGCTCTTACGAAAAAGCTAGAAGCGATTGAGACCAAAATCTCATCGCCTTCTCCTGCCCCCGTTGTGCCTCCACGAACTGTTTTTGCTTGTTGTTCGGATCCATCACATCTCACCGAAGAGTGTCCTTACACTGCATCTACTCAAGGACATGATCAAGTCAATGCTGCCTTTTAGCAACGGCAAAGAAATGATCCATACTCTTCGACATACAATCCGGGTTGGAAGAGTCACCCAAATTTCGCTTGGAACCAAAATCAACAATCCCAAGGAAACAACAATTTTCAAAGGGCTCCTCCTCCACAACAACAAGCACCTCCACAAACTCAATTTCAGCAACCGTTCCAACAACAACCTTACCCTAATCAAATGAACAATTTTGTACCCAACAATTTTGTTCCACCTCAAAATGACAAGGTTAGCTCGCTCGAAAGAAGTCTAGATGCGTTCCTAAAGCAATCTACACAATCAGCAGCTAGGATAGAGACTTCTATTCAATCTTTGGTGCAAAACAGTGCCTCACACGATCAAAGCATCAAATATATTGAGGCAAAAATTGCATAACTCAATGCTGCGTTGAAAGAGCGAGAAAAAGGAAAGCTTTCGTCTCAACCACTGCCAAATCCCGGTCACGCACAAGTTGCATATGAACAGAAGAATCATAACGTAAATGCTGTGACCACGTTGAGATCCAGAAAAGTGCTGCAAAATAATATGGGCATTAACCATGACACCCCTGCCGGTGGTCTTTCTTCATCTTCTTCACCTTCTTCTTCTTCTTCTTCATCTTCGTTAGAGCCTATTCTCCATCCTTCACACGGCTCTACTTCTTCTAGCTCGAACGGACCCACTTCTGACAACATGAACACATCTACACGGGGATCCGTTTCAACTCAACAATCTGATCCGCAAAAATTGGACTCGACAATTTTTCAAAATGTTCTATTTCCAAACCGATTGAGATCCAATAAACCAACTCCACAGATGGAGAAGATTGTAGAGTTGTTCAAACAGGTTAGCATAAATATCCCTCTTTTGGATGCAATCCAACAAGTTCCTTCATATGCAAAAATTTTAAAGGACTTATGCACCAAAAAGAGGAAGTCACAAGTACCAAAGAAAGTTTTCGTGGCTAATGCTGTTAGCGATGCTCTTGTCCAATCTTTACCCCAAAAGCACAAGGACCCCGGTTGTCCTACTATTTCAATAACAATTGGGGACAAGAACATCAATAGAGCACTATTAGATCTTGGTGCTAGTGTCAATTTGCTACCTTATTCGGTGTACGAGCAATTAGGCGTTGGAGAGCTTAAGCCCACTCATTGTACTCTCCAAATGGCCGACCGATCAATCACCCATCCTAGGGGAGAGTTGGACAATGTGTTAATTAGAGTAGGGGATTTCATTTTCCCCGTTGACTTTATTGTTATGGATACACAACCTGTCATTAACCCCCGGAGTCAAATTCCGGTGATACTTGGTCGACCATTTCTGGCAACTTCTAACGCGGTGATCAATTGTCGTAACGGTTCAATTAATCTATCTTTTGGCAATATGACAATTGAACTCAACATTTTCAAGTTGGGAAATCAGCCTTCCGAGCCTAAGTCTAGCGTACTTGATGTTTGCTCGATCAATGAGATCACGGAGGAGGACTGTGAGTTCAAAAATTTTATGTTTGATCACAGCAATGTTGACGCCACTAGTGCGTTCCTCCTAGAATCTGACACAGCTTTAACGGCGGACAACGATTATGAGTGTTTCACCTTTGTAGACGATCTTGAAGACTCTCCACCCGAGTTTGAGTCTTTTGCTTTTTCGGATGAGTTAGTTGAACCATCCGACTCGGTTGCGTACGCTCGATTTGAACCTTTGATGGAATCCTTCGAGTTTGAAACAGTTACTCCATTGGTACCATCTAATGTTTCACCTCCTAAACTCGAACTAAAGCTTTTGCCGTTGCACCTTAAATATGCTTATCTAGGTGACAATGAGACCTTACCCGTTATCATATCGGCATCTCTAGCTCTCGAGCAAGAGAAGGCCCTTTTAATGGTCTTACATAATAATCGGCAAGCTTTTGGCTGGTCTATGGCGGACATCAAAGGGATTAGTCCCCTCATAGTCGAACATCATATACACTTGATGGATGATGCCAAGCCGGTAAGGGATCCACAAAGACGCCTCAACCCTATTATGAAAGAGGCTGTTAAGATGGAGATTGTTAAATATCTTGATAGTGGTATCATTTACCCTATCTCGGATAGCCAATGGGTTAGCCCCATTCATGTTGTGCCAAAGAAATCGGGCTTCACGGTCATTACCAATGAGGCAAATGAGTTAATTCCTATTCGCACCCAAACTGGGTGGCGAGTTTGCATCGACTATAGAAAACTCAATGCCGCGACAAGGAAGGACCACTTTCCTTTACCTTTCATTGACTAAATGCTAGAACGATTGGCTGGGCACGAGTTCTACTGCTTTTTAGATGGCTATTCCGGCTATAACCAAGTCCCCATAGCCAAAGATGATCAAGACAAGACCACCTTTACTTGTCCCTTTGGCACGTTTGCTTATCGTCGCATGCCCTTTGGGTTATGCAATGCTCCCGCTACATTTCAACGGTGTATGATGGGGATCTTTTCGGACATGGTGGAAAAGTTTTTGGAGATCTTTATGGATGATTTCTCCATTTTTGGTGACTCCTTCGACGAGTGTTTACGACATCTTGACGCAGTTCTTATCCGCTGTAGGGATAAGAACCTAACTTTGAATTGGAAGAAGTGCCACTTTATGGTACGAGAAGGCATTGTCTTAGGACATGTCATCTCCCAAAACGGCATAGAAGTTGATAGAGCAAAAATTGAGGTCATTTCTAATCTTCCTCCTCCTAAATGCGTCAAAGATATCCGAGCTTTCCTTGGCCATGCCGGTTTTTATAGATGGTTCATCAAGGATTTTAGCAAAATTGCTAGACCCTTGACTCTTTTATTGGCCAAGGACACAACATTTGATTTTGACTCAACTTGCATGGAAGCGTTCGAGTCTTTGAAACACTCTCTCATTTCTTCGCCCATTCTTTCATCTCCAGACTGGACGCATCCTTTCGAAATTATGTGCGACGCATCAGATTTTGCCATTGGTGCTGTTCTTGGACAACACATTAATAAGATGCCGCATGTGATTTATTACGCTAGCCGAACACTAAATGAGGCCCAACTAAACTACACAACAACAGAAAAAGAGTTTCTCGCAGTTGTGTTTGCACTTGAAAAATTCCGGCCTTATTTAATCGGCTCTCCAGTTATTGTGTATACCGACCATTCAGCTCTTCGCCACCTTTTTGCGAAGAAGGTTGCTAAATCGAGGCTAATACGTTGGATCCTCTTGCTACAAGAGTTTGACCTTGTCATACGGGACAAAAAAGGATGTGAAAACGTAGTGGCCGATCACCTTTCACGACTTCCTTCTTCGCCTACACTTGAACTTCCAATCACTGATGTTTTTCCCGATGAGCAACTCTTGACCGTTTCTTGCAAACCATGGTTCGCTGATATAGTTAACTACTTAGCCACCGGCTTGATACCTAAAGATTGTTCGAAACAAGATAAACTTCGATTCTTGTCCCAAGCGAAGCATTTTTACTGGGATAAACCTTATCTTTTTAAATACTGTTCCGACCAAATCATTCGTCGGTGTGTACCGGAAAACGAGTTTAAGAGTGTGCTGTCTTTTTGCCATGATCAAGCATGTGGCGGGCACTTTGGCCCAAAGAAGACAGCTGAGAAAATCTTGCAGTGTGGTTTCTATTGGCCACGACTCTTCAAGGATGCATATGAATACTGCAAGACTTGCTTTCGGTGCCAACACTTGGGCCGGATATCGCGGAGAAACGAAATGCCGCTCCAACCAATTTTGGTTGTCGATGTTTTTGATGTTTGGGGTATAGACTTCATGGGACCATTTCCAAATTCTTTTGGGAATGTTTATAGTCTTTTGGCTGTTGACTACATTTCAAAGTGGGTCGAGGCTGTGCCTAGCCGAACGAATGACAATAAGGTTGTCATTCGATTTCTTAAAGAACACATCTTTTCTCGATTTGGGCACCCTCGAGCGATAATAAGTGATTATGGTTCTCACTTTTGCAATAGGACTTATGAGTCCTTAATGCGCAAATATTCTATCACCCACAAGCTGTCAACGCCATACCATCCCCAAACATGTGGGCAAGCCGAGGTTTCAAATCGGCAAATCAAGAAAATCTTGGAGAAAATGGTTTCTAAAAACCGTAAAGATTGGTCACTCAAATTAATCGATGCACTATGGGCTTTCCGTACTGCATACAAGACCGATCTTGGTATGTCTCCATACCGGCTTGTTTACGAGAAGGCTTGCCACCTCCCAGTAGAGATTGAGCACAAGGAATTTTGGGCTATCAACGAGTTGAATTTATCTTTAGGAGATGCGGGCAACAATCGAAAGCTGCATTTGAATGAACTAGAAGAGCTGCGGGATGAGGCATATGACAATGCCGTAATTGGTAAAAACCGAACAAAGGTATTCCACGATAAACACCTTTTGCGAAAAACATTTCAACCCGGTCAACAGGTTTTACTCTATGATACTCGGTTACATTATCACCCCGGCAAGCTCCGTTCTAGATAGAAGGGACCATTTGTTGTCCGCACCGTTTATCCGCAAGGTGCGGTCGATCTTGAAAATCCGGAGGACGGTACCTTATTCAAAGTGAATGGACATCAATTGAAACCGTTCCTCACAGCGGACCCATCGGAGGAGCTCCTGTTTTTGCAGGAGCCGATCTACACCGATTAAATCTCCTCCACTTTCACCCCCGAATTTCCTTTTTTCCAAAACTTAATTTCAAATAAGTTTGGGGGGTGTATCATTTGTTAATACATTAATACAAAATACCATAAAAAATAGAAAAAATTTGAAAAACAATAAAAAAATTAAAAAAATTTGGACCTTTTTTTTAAAATTTCAGAATAAAATTTTAATTGCAGATAATTTCCTCCTTTTAGAGGGTTTTTTTTCCTGCAATTTTGCATTTCCCTCCCTATTTATAAGACCCGAGCCCCCCCGATCTGAAAACCCTAATTCTTTCCTCTTCCTAAAACCCTAGCCGCCACAAGCTTCAACCTGCAGAAATCTCTCGACGCTCCACCCCCAGACAGCCGCGATCCCGCCGCTCTAGCGCTCTCCCGCCGCCATTCCGCCGCCGCTTCGCCTCTTCACCCCATGAAACTTCAGGGGAGGTACTCTCTATTACATTCCTCACTGTTTCTTGCACATTTTTTCTGTAAAATTACAATGACACATCGAATGCAATTTGAGAGGGATTGCTCTCCAGTTTTCTCGCACGAACTTTACGGTAGCTACTTTGCACATGAAATCGAGCGGAGGGGCTGGACTTTTCTGATCTACAATCACCCCTCTGCCTTTGCTCTACCAGATCTAGTTACCCATTTTTATGAATCCATGGAGGATAATTGTCTAGCGGACATAGGGTATATAAAGTTGAATTGGGGGGATCGCGTAATTAACATTGATCAGGATTTAATCCACGAGGCCACACTTATACCTCGTTTGCCCGCACATGACCACCCCCTACAGTTTGAGGATTACTTTCCCTTGATGGGCAATGACTGCACGAAGGAGCCGCGAAAGGGTATCCAAACACGAACCCTTTTTGCGAATGTTTTTATTGTGTGCCGATGGGCACAAAACAACATCTTTGGCAGTTCTCACAACACGACTTTTTTCACCCCCTCCTTACATGTCGTGCACACACTAATGACGAAGAATCCACGGTTCGACATGTGCACTGTTTTGCTTCATTCTATAGATTCGGGGAAAAGGGCTACAAACTACCCCTGTCCTATGCGAGTCACCCAGCTCTGCCGTTATTTCCTCCCCGTCGAGGAATTTGACTTTTACATGATGGGAGGAGTTCCGGTTCGACCACTTGTTGAGGGCGTTACTTCGTCCTACTCTAGACTGACTGATATTTGGTCGCGAACCGAACCGTCCGAGAATGTTCCCGCTCGCACCCCTAGCTCTAGCTCGACATCTAGTGAGGGCGAGATGACCCCTCAAGAGCATGCACGCTTAATGAGGTGAGCTGTGAGGGGAATTGATACTTTGAGGGAAGAGTTTAGGACGACTGCACGAGAGCACGACCGTCGCTTGACGGAGATTAAGAGGGGTATTCAAACCCTATTGGCTAGAGAGGAGCGATCACGTTAACGCTCGAGGGCGCGACGTGGGGCCGGGCAGTGAGGGCACTGCTTTGCTTAAGTTTGGGGGAGATGGTGGTGTATATAGTTATCTTTTGCATTGCATTGCATATTTTAATTTTTGTATAAATTTTTCTTTTCCTTTTGCATATTTAATTTCTGCATTGCATCTTTATATGAAAATCATAAAAATTAGAAAAATTTAAAAAAAAAATTAGAAAAAGAAAAACCCATAAAAAATTGAAAATTTCAAAAAAATTATAAAAAATTAATGTATTCAATTTTGGCTAATTGACTTGAGTTTGACAAATATGTTAACTGGCTAGGAAAAACTAGATCTTAGACTTAGTGAATTAAAAACCCTAAAAATAACCTTCCTTAAAGTTTAACGGTAGAAAGTATATGTCCTTGTGGTTTATTTAGAAATAGGTAAATTTTGAGTTAACTTTTTGGGCTAAGTCGAAACAAAGGAAAAGTATTGATATTTTATTAGAGTATAAGTTTGAAAAATAATTCCTAGCTTAAGTCTAGATTCTGAAAATGTATACCCTACAAATTGCACAATCACGCACCTTGAAACTTGGAATAGTAGAGGAGACCTTGAAATACTCTTGTCTAAAGTTCTTAGTACATTGAAAATAAAAGAAAAAAAAGTGAATAAAGAAAAAAAAATGAAAACTGGTTTTTGTGATTACTTAAGGCTTAAAAAATAGAAAAATATTTAGCAAGGGTGCTTCATCACCAAGTGTCTTAGACCAACTGGTTTGGGAGTCACTACTAAAAAGCCTTAGGTGTTACAAGACTAGGAAGTACGCTTTAAAGTGCAAACGCATTTTGTAATCGGTCGTTGGTACCTCAAGAAGTATTAACGGTCGCATGAAGGATGTGTAAGCAAAATTCATCTAAAAATTCACCAATTAAGAAGTACTTTGGACAACGGACAAGAGTATGATTGCTTGATTTGAATTTCCAAGTGTAAGGGTGCTATATACACACACGTAAGGGTATGTGATTGGAGTTTAGATAAGAGATAGGAGTGAAGAATAGAACTTGATCTTTAGTAGAGTTGATAAATATTCCTAAGTGGAGATGGAACCCTGGAAGGAAAACTTAAGAGATGCCGAAAGCTAAGTAAGTCTACAGAACATATATAATCTTAAGTTAAATGATGAGGAAGTGTGAAGAATATGGGTAGATAATTTACAGGTCAACGATAATAGAATTCCTTGTTAGAAAACCTAATTGGAGAACAAAAGTCGAAAAGCCAAATTGATAGGATTTTATGGGTAGTATCCGCTGAAAACCCTCAGGAGACAACACTCCTCCTACTAGGGACACCTAGAGGTTTAACGGCTTGTTGCATGAGCTCAGTGCAATCGCGTTTCACTGCGAAAGTGCGGCTAGGTTTGTCGAGAATAAAAAAAAAATAAGTTTGCTCGAGGACGAGCAAAAGATAAGTTTGGGGGTATTTGCTCATATCATAATATTGCATTATTACATTCCCCATTCTTATGCATTTTACAATAAAACATGTGCTTTTGACGCATGTCTGCTACATAGTACAGGTTACAGGTTCTTGGAGCGAAAACAGTGAAAAAGATAAAATACGACACAAAAAAGGGACTTTGACCAACAAATAGAAGAATCTTAATCAAGCCTACACAAAAGATCAGTACAAGGCAACACAAGGTCCAAGATTACAAAGCGAACGGTTACAAGTCCATTATAAATTGTTCACTGGAGATCTGGAAGAAATAAAGAAGCCAAATTGAAAAAAGATCCAAAGAATATAGAAGCCCAGAAAGCCCAGAACAAGCACACAGATTTTCAGCATACAGGCTCACCAAAGGGCCGCGGAACCGCGGCCAAAGCCCTACCCATGGCGCGGTTCCGCGGCCGTCTAGTGCCCGGAGTCGAAGATTTTTTTACCAAAATACGAGGCGGCGCTGAATAATTAACCTGAGGGCAAATTTGTAATTGCAGACGTGCGAATCAATTGTAACCCTAGAGTTTATATCTCCTATAAATGGAACCCAAACCATTGTATTTTCTCAGGCCTCTATTCATCAATAAAATTTCAGTTTCTTGAAGTTGGAGAGCATCAATCGTAAGTAGGTTATTTTTCTTCCCTAGTTCTAGTTTTTATTTTCTGCCCTAGGTAAATTCTTTTCTTGCCCTATTTTAATATAGTTTAAAATTCTTATTAACTTGTAGTAGATCTCTCCTCTCTTTAATCAAAAAGAAAATAAAAATTATGTCTTTCGTAGATCCCTTAATGAGCGAGTAGTTTCCTAGCTTGTTAGGGTTAGGAATAGGGAAGGGTTTGAGAGATGAAGATCTCTCATCTTTTTCCTTTGCCAATCTTTTATGAACATTAGGACTCCATGCATACTTTCATCTTCCGCTCCCTACGGCACCCTACCCACGAGGTAACGGTGATCCGTAGTATAAAAGATCAGAGTTGTAAGTTTTCTATGGAGGTTAGGGTAAAGATTAAGAAAGGAAGGACAAGGATCTAGAGGAAGAAATATCTTCCCAATCATCCTAATCCCCTTTATTAAAATTTACCATAACCCCTAATATGATATCTAATTAAAAGCATTGGAAAGAGGTGTAGATCTTTATTTACCAAACTTTACCTAAACCTAATTCTAGCAAGTTTCTAATCCTAGTATAACACAACTTCGTTTTTAGATCTAATTAAAAGACCAAACACCATTTGGAATTAGCTCGTAAGAACATTTAGGAAAATTACAACATCCCTGTGGACCGACCCGTATTCACCGGCTAGCTTCATGCGACGCCGTTCTTGATTGCGGTAATAGTTTTTGATCGATAAAATCTCTCTAAATCATGTACCCGTAACCTAACGAGCACCTGCATACTATCTCCAGTACGACGTACTGATGGCTGTGGGACAGACCATCTCCCTTTGCTGGGATGAGAACCGTATACACCAGTTTACTCCGGAGTATCGATGCCCTGTCTTTATAATCCTACGACCAGGGACTTGTATAGGATGTTGCTTATAGACTACTCAGGCCCCACTAGTGTGACTGCCATCACAATGCTGGTAATCAAGCAAAGATCCTAAGGGCTCTACTAATATGTATAAGCGATACGTTAAAAGAAACATATGTACATATTAAAGTAGAAACAAACCAAGTAGCATACTACCATTTTTAGCAAGACTGTCAATACAACTGTGAATATCCCAAGCTTCCATTAAGTAATATACAAACTAGTATGATACAGTAATGGCCTCTAGGGCATAAACACTAACATACAGGTGCTCAGTGGGGACTGGGTACACTGAACGGACTCACCGAGAACTCCTAGATGGTATTATACCTATCGTCAGATAGCAGTTCTCTGGTGACACTGGTACAGGTTAGTCTGTAGACCCGAGATCGTCATAGAGCCTTGTGTGATTCCCACTGTGCTTTGATTTCCACCTTACCACGTTCAAGAGAACATGCAAAACGATGTCTTTTGGGTACAGTCCCGAATCACATGGAGGCAATGAGCGATAGGAGAGGTTTCATCTCTCCCAGTATTGGGGGGCGCTGTGTTCGATTGGCTATAACTGGAAGTCCTTGGCCAGGGCTGATATGGAGTGCTACTGGTAAGAGTTATCAATAGTTTCTTGACCCGTTATGAGCCTCACATCGACATGACTTATCGGTTACTGGGGTCTGACGTTTACCACCCCTAGACTGGATATGCAACATATGTGACGAAGAGACCGGACTGTACGGTAGTGTTACTGATTGGATTCACAAGAGAATGTATAGGCTTGCTAGTTGATCTTCTGATCGCTCAATACCCGGGTGGCTGTTACGTTTAGCTGACTGCTTGCAGCTTGTGGGTGTTTGATATGATCATCACCTACTACCGGCGTATTGACGATTCTTTAGAATCCAACACAGAGGTTTCATGGCTCAGGCAAAACGGAGTAGGAGCACACATATGATATGTGCGGGACTGAGAATAATGCGTGTGATATCATATTTGATTCTCGCGATATGTGATATCGGCCGGGTATATGTGATATAGCCGGATTATCGGATCAAGTGTTGATTCGATAAAATGTTTTATGTTATATTAGTCGGTTATATGTTATATAGCCGGATTATCGGATCAAGAGTTGATTCGATAATTTAATGTATAATTATATATGTGATATATTACATTACATTAACTAATAAAAGCTCACTTAAATGATTCCTTGTCTCTCTTGGATAATAAATTAATATATATGAGATATATGTTAATTATATTATTTTCTTTTGTTACATTATATATTATATATGTGATATATAATATTGTAACATGTTAGGATTACAAATGCAACTAAGATTATGAGATTAAACCATGACTAGGGTTTATGGTTGGGTTTATATATATTTGTTTTGGTAATTCAAATTGTGTGGATTAAGTTTTGGATGAGCATTGAGGAAGCTTCATGATGTGTTGACTTAGTCCACCCTCTTTGATATTTTTGCTAGATATTTGTTAACCCATCCCTAACAATAACCCATGATCAAGTCTTTACAAGGGTTAAGCATGACATGCTTAACCCTAGGTTTCAATTCTAACCTCAACAATAATTCATTATTTATCACAAAACTTCATCTTCCTCTTCCTCTTTCCAAAACCTTTTCTAGCTTTTTATTTGTGATGATATATTGTGAGAAATAGAAAACAAAAGAGAGCAAAATTCCTACTTCATCATCCTCATCTATTCTAGCCACTTAGATTAGGGTGTTCACTTCACTAATACCTCATTAGAGAAGTGTGAGCTTGGGTTAGTGTTTCTTCAAGGTAGATCATCTTAGAAAGTGAAGACTTCAAGCAAGATGCCTCATTCACCTCATGTAGCCTTTCTTGAGTCCAGGTACTTGATGATCGCAGTGAAGCGACCTCAACACGGAGCTTATGAAGCGAAGAAACAGACTACAAAGGTTGTAATCCCAAACTCTTAGATGTTAAGTTGTTAACATATAGGTTTTGTTTGATTCTTTCGTTAAGATCCTAGGTTATGGGTTATCTATAATGGCAAAATTTTGAAATTGTCATGGGAGATGCTACCCGAAACCTTGTTGCCTTTGTAGGTAACACAACAATTACACCTTATTTTCTATTTTCCAAAAATAGAAAATCATGCCATGCTTCATTATATAAGTGTGTGTGTGTGTGTCATATATATATATATATATATATATTAATATATATATTATGAAAAATAATTAGTGAGCTAATAATATTAGTTAATATATAATTATATCAAATATAATATATATCAAATTAAGTGGAACAAAGCGTAGCAAGGAAATAGATTAAATCAACACTTGATTTAATAATCCGGTTATATCATATATAACCGACTAATATCATTTATATGTATATCACAGTATCAAATCAGGACTTGATTCGATAACTGGTTATATCACATATAACCTAACCGATAACAAATAACTGCTAGATTAAATACGGTATCACATACTCGTATTTAATCAGGCCCACACACATATCAACATATGTGCCCTACTTCGTTTTGCTTGAACCAGAAAAATTCTGTGTGGGACTCTATAGACTCGTCAATATGCTAGAAGTAGGTAATGATCACATCAGTCACCCATAAGCCGTTAGCGGTACTAGCTGGACGTAACGGCTACCCAGGTATTGAGCGATTAGAAGATCAACAAGCAAGCTTGTCCAAACTCCCATGAAGCCTATAAGTAACACTTACCGTACAGTCCGGTCTCTTGTATGATATGTCGCATATCGAGTCTAGGGGTGGTAACGTCAGACCCCAATAACTTGATAAGTCATGCCGATGTATGGTTCATAACAGTATGAGAAATTACTGATAACACTTACCAGTAAATCTCATCAACAGCCCTGGCCATGGACTTATTGTTATAGCCAATCGAGTATAGCGCAACATCAACTCCCAATACCGGAAGAGTCGAAACCCCTCTTATTGCTCATTGCCTCCATGTGACTCGGGACTGTACCCAAAATCCACCTGTTTTCACGACTCCTTTGAGCCGTGGTAGGGAGGAAATCAAAGCTCCGTGGGATCCACACAAGACTCTATGACGATCTCGGGTCTACAGACTAACATGTACCAGTGTCACCAAAGAACTGCTATCTGACGATAGGTATAATACCAACTAGGAGTTCTCGGCGAGTCCTTTTCGGTGTACGCATTCTCTAATGAGCACCCGTGTACAATCTTTGATGTCAAACACCGCCCCCATACAGGATCAAGAAACGTACACACTAGGCGATTATGGTGTATCGATGCCATGTGTCAATATACCCTCGACTAGGAACAATTGAAGGATGTGCTTGTGGACTACCCACGTCCCAGTAGTATGATCCGCATCATAGTCCTTCTAGTCAAGCCAACATCCTTAGGTCTTTATCAACATGTATATGAGAGACGATATAATAATACGAGTGAACATGTTAAGATAAAGAAAACCAGATAGCATACTATCATGTCGAGCAAGAAAGTCCTCCATATATATATCTAAGCATCCACTATATCATACAATAATGGCCTCTAGGGCATACATATCACTAACAATCTCCCACTTGCACTAAGGCCAGTTGTTGTAGTATCTCATACCCAACACCCCAGAAAGTCTCTCAATTGGCATCTAGGGGAGGGCCTCGGTGAGTTGATCCGCTGTGTTATCCTCAATGTCAACTCTCCTGACCTCGATCTCCCGGAGATCTACTATCTCCCTGATCAGGTGATACTGACTAAGAATATGTCTGGATCGCTGATGGAAACGGGGTTCCTAGGCCAAAGCCATAACTCCAATGTTATCACAATACACAGGTATTGGATGCTCAATAGTACGAACCACACCAAGTTCATCTCATGAACTTCTCGTTGGTAGTAATGTATTTAGCCTCAATCAATGAGTCTGCTACGTTATATAGCTTGGAACTCTTCCAACATACCGTCTCTATACTGAGGGTGACGACAAAACCCGAGACCGACTTACTGTCGTCCTTATCACTTTGGAAGCTCGAATCGGTAAAGGACTTCTCTTGGAGTTCACCGTTACCATACACCAAGAACATCTCTTTAGTCCTTCTTGTACTTAAGAATGTTCTTCACAGCAGTCCAGTATTTCTCCCCTAGATCAGATTGATACCTACTCACTATACCTAGTGAGTAAGCTACATCTGGTCTGGAACATAACATCGCATACATGATTGACCCAACTGCCGAAGCATAGGGTATCCCTTGTATGCGAGCCCTCTCCAAATCAGTCTTGGGAGACATTTCTTTGGAGAGAGTGATTCTTTAACAAGCGGGTACGTTACCACGCTAAGAATCTTCCATATTAATTCTCTTTAGTATGGTGTTAATATACCTGGATTTGGGATAATCCCAACATCCGGTTAGATCTATCTCTATAGATCTTAATCACTAGGATGTAGGAGGCATCAGCTAGATCTTTTTGGAGAACTTGTGTGATAAGAAGTGCTTGACCGAGTGTAGTATAGAAACAACGTTTCCTATCAAGAGTATGTCATCCACGTAAAATACAAGGAAGACAACCTTACTCTCTACCACCTTCTTGTATATACATGGTTCATCTACATTTTTGATGAAGTCAAACTCTTTGATAGCTTCATCAAAACAGATGTTCTATCTCCGCGATGCCTGCTTTAATCCGTAATTGGATTTAAGCAGCTTGCACATGCTTCCACTGCTCCCACTGTCTACGAAGCCCTCTGGCTGTGTCATGTACACACTCTTTTCTAAATCACCATTTAGAAAAGCGGTCTTGACACGCAACATCCAGATTTCTTAGTCATGGTATGCAGCAACGGTAAGTAGGATCGTGATGGACTTAAGCATAGCCACTGGAGAAAAGGTTTCATCATAGTCGACACCAGGTCGTTGACGAAAACCTTTGCTACAAGTCTAGCTTTGAAAGTCTCAACTTTTCCATCTACACCAAATATCTTCACAAGATCCACTTGCTCCCGATAGGTTTTACCCCTTCAGGAGCAACATTCAAAGTCCATACTTTGTTGGTGTACAAGGATTCCATCTCAGATCGCATAGCATCCTGCCATTTCACATAGTCTCCACTTATGATGGCCTGCTGGAAACTAGTTGGGTCATCATCTTCCATGATGCAATCCTCGCTCCCACTGTCAATGAGAAAACTGTAGTATCTCTCAGGTGGATAAGGAACTCTACTAGATCAGCAGAGTGGCTGGGGTTTGTTGGGGACTATTGAATCCTCCGGTTCCACCAAATCGTCAGTAATAGTTTGTGTTGTTGGAACTTCTTCCAGTTCTACCTCATTGCCACTGATTTCTTTCACAAAAGAAAATTCCTTTTCAAAAATGTGGCATGTCGAGAAACAAGCACGTTTTGTTCTTCAGTGTGGTAGAAGATATTCCCTCGCGTTTGTTTGCGATATCATACAAAATTGCACAAAACTGACCTTGCCCTTAGCTTGTCCGGATTTTTTTTTAACATAGGTCGGACAACCCCATATCTTAACTCGTTTAAGATATAGTCTCTTCCCATTCCATATCACATAAGGAGTGGTAGGCAACGAATTTGGTCGGAACTCTATTCAATAGGAATGCAGCAATCTCAAGTGCATAATCTCAAAAGAAAATAGGAAACTCATCATTACTTATCATAGAGCGCACCATATCTAATAGGGTGCGATTCCTTCATTCCGATACTTCGTGGTGCTGTGGTGTATACGGAGGAGTAAGCTGAGAGAATCACATTCTCTTTTAAGTAATCCCGGAATTCTGTGCTCAAGTATTCTTCTTCCCGATCATACCGAAGGATTTTAATACTTTTACCTGCCTGGTTCTCGACTTCTTACTTATATTCGTTGAATTTCTTAAAAGATTCAGATTTGTGTTTCAATAGGAACACATGTCCGTATCTTGAGAGATCATCGGTGAATGTAATAAAGTACGAGGAACCATTCCTAGCATGTGTAGACATAGGACCGCATACATCACTATGTATCTGTCCCAAGAGTTCCGTATCTCTTTCTCCGTGTCTAGTGAACGAAGATTTGGTCATCTTGCCTTTGAGACATGACTGGAAAGTTTCATAATATGTAAATTCGAACGGATTCAAATATGCATCCTTACGCAACTCAGCCAGTCTTTGTTCATATCAGAATTTTGCATTATTATATCTCCCATTCTTAATCATATTACAAATAAATAGGTGCTTTTGATCCATGTCTGCTAAATTGTTGCAGGTTACAGGTTCTCAGAACAATACAGTGAAAATGGTGAAAAGACGGTACAAATGTGAGACTACGACCAACAAATAGATGAATCTGTTTGATGTCACCTACAGTTTAAGGAACAAATGAAAATCAATGAATAGTTCGATTGCACAAAGTACGGGGGCAGCACAAGATTCAAGACTTCAATGCAAAGCTAACGGTGAAAGTCCACAAATTCTGCACTGTTGGAAATCTGGAAGAAAGTAGAAAAGAGTCTGAAGAACCAAATAAAGAAAACAGGAGAAAAAGGCAACATGAAGCAACCCTGGAAAGATGAGACAGAGAGCCCTCAAGATGGCTGCGGAACCGTGGCCAAACAAGACTTCTGGCCATGGTTCCGCGGCCGTGCAGAGCACGTGTCGGTGAAAAGTGTCGGTGGTGTCGGTGCTTTGACCCGGTTTTCTTAGGGTAGTCTTGTAATTTCAGATGTGGATCAGATATAAATCCAAGGTTTCTCCTATCTATAAATAGGAAAGCCTACAGCCTCTTTTGGGGTGTGCCTCTTTTGGGTGCCTCTTTTGAGATGCCTCTTTCTCATTTCTAGATTAAATTTTAAATTCCTTGTAATCGTCAAGAGTTTATCAATAAAGGTATTTTTTTATCGTGCATTCTTTTATCTGAATTTAATTCCTGAATTTTTATCTGTTTTTTATTATCTGTAACTTAGATAGTCTTTTAAAATTATAAAAATGAATCTTATCATAACTTCCTTAATGAGTGAGTAATTCCTCACTTGTTAGAGTTAGGATTGGGATGGATTGAGAAAAGTAAATCTCCCTCTCTCCTTTCTTTGCCCATATAATTTTTATAATAGGACTCTATTTAAATTAACCACATACCGCTCACTATGGCAACCTATCCTACAAGATAGCAGTGATTCCATAGTTAGACCGATTGTGGTTGATTTGAATAGAGGTTAGGGCTAAGAGTTAAGAAAGGACGGACAATGACCGAAAGGAAGAAACTTAGTTTCTTCCTAGTCGTGCTAATCCCCTTTGTTGACTATTACCCTAATACGTATATTCTTCACTAGGGCATTGAAAGCAGTGGGTAGAATCCCTTTTC
Organism: Agapanthus africanus; assembly: GCA_030015575.1. NCBI lineage: Eukaryota > Viridiplantae > Streptophyta > Magnoliopsida > Asparagales > Amaryllidaceae > Agapanthus > Agapanthus africanus. The sequence goes on from JASDDO010000022.1 coordinate 390,752,493, forward strand.
CAACCTAACCTAATCCTAACCCTAGCAAGACTTTTAATCAATTTAATCTCATTCTTATATCCTAAAACAAAACCCGACTTGATCGGATTAACTCGTTAGAACATAAAGAAAAGGAATACATCTCCCTGTGGACCGACCTACACTCAACCGGCTAGCTACCAAGCCTCACCGATATTGATTGCGGTAAATTCTTAACTTTGATTTTAAAAGCGCACGCATACGCAAAACCAAACAATCAAATGGCGCCGTTGCCGGGGAGACGGTAGTCTCTTTCTTTGTGTAATTTCGGGTTAAAAAAAATTTAAAACTTATAAAAATTGAAAAATTTTAAAACAAAAAAAAATATTCATCTTGTTCTTTTTGCGAGGTATTGTGTGAATTGCGCAGGAAAAGAAGAGGGACATATTCAGATCTGGAAAAAAAACCCAGTGAACAAATCAATAAACAGAAGATCTGAAAAGACAGGAGAATTATAACAACAAACAGAAAAATTTTGGAGATCTAAACTAACAGAACCACTGCGGATACGCGGCGGATATATGCAGTTGACCGCGGAACCGCGGTCAACCAGTGACGTCAGCATCCCAAAATTCTCTGTAAGTATTTTTGTCCTCTCTTCTACCCTCTGAACTCCACTGAAAAATTTTCCTGCAGGGTTCTTTGCGCAAAATTCTTCTCCCTCTCCAATAAATTGTTTTTGTGCAGGATTCTTTACGCTGCCAAAAAAAAAATTGCAAGTGTTTTAGATTTTGTGTGTTAATTGCCTTGCATAATTAATACGGACTTTTAAGGGGCTATAACACCAATCCAGATTGGATGCGGATTTCATAACCCTTCCTAAGACTCAAAAATTCACTAAAAAGCATATGCATCACCCTTGATTTAATTAAAAAATATTTAGACTCAGCAAATAAGGACTGTCGCGCTCATTAGGACAAAGGAAGGTTGTGGGCAATCGGTCGTTTATCTAAACCTGACTTTGTGGTGCCTAGGCTAGACAAGTAGGAAAGATAATTTTAAAAGGCACGTCTCACGGTGATTCGTGAGCGGATCCCTCCTTTCTTTACTTGTGCTTACCTAGCCACAATTGGTGGTGAAGAGGCGATTTGAGGGATATCTCACAACTTGCCCTTTGGAACAGTTAGGAGCAGTCTAGTTGACTTAGGAGACCCTAGCTCTTGGCATGATTGTGCATGTATAAATTGTGATTGTTTGAAATTGTGCCGTAGTTCCGTACAAATTTTTGCAAAACTCTTTCTAAAAAAAACACTTTCAAAAATTTCAAAACTCCAAAAACAAACAATTTCTTTTAAATAATTTTTTTTTTAAAAAAATCAAAAAAAAATCATCACATTCTTTTTCTTCTCCTTTCTCACATCATGGGTACTCCACCTCGTAAAACTCTTGCCGAACTTTGGTACCCTCTACCAGACATTACTTCCTACGCGTGTTGTTTTGGTCGAATTTCGAACGACCCCTCCATGCCCAAAATTTCTTTGAAAGATCGAATAGACGCGTCTACGAGAAACAGTTGGACTCCGCAATCCACTTTGTATCAACCGTTTCAACCTTCACCACCTTCTTATGTTGATACAGCTTTTGAGTGTCCGGTGGTAACTCCGAAACCCATGTCTATTGCTGAACATATTGAACAATCTCGTAGCCAATCTTTCACTCCTTTCAACACTTCCAGTTCTTGGGATCAACAATTCCATTCACCTTTTATCCAAATGTTGATCCTAATACTGTCCAACCATTCAATTCCTATCCATCTTACCCAACTGTTGCACCTTCCCTAGACATTGCTTCTACACAGCCATTTGGGAGTTTCCAGAATCTAAACAACTTTGAATATTTTACTGAAACCCCTTCACAACCCAAGTCTAGTCTGGAACAGTCGTTGGATGATTTTATGGTAGCGTCCAGACAACAGATGATGGATTTGAATGCGTCCATGGCCGCCCTTAGACAACCTAGTGACCCGGTAGCTAGTTTCCAACTAGCTCCAAATTTTCCAATGTATGATGAGGCGGTTGGACAGATTGAGAATTTGAGTGGTGAGAGTGAGCTGTACACACTTCCAAATCAAACCTACCCATCCCCAATTGAATTCCATAACTCCGGTTTTGAATATCTATCAAGTGTTCCAAATGATTCACCAGTTGAAGATAAAACGTCTAATGAGTTGTGCGACTTTGTATTGTTTGATTTACCTGATTGTGAAGGGTCTCTTTCGAGTGAAATCACCACCAATCCTTTTGACCTCTACATCTCCACTCTAGAACCTGAATTGATTAATATCCATGCTTTTGATGAGGTGTCTGAGAAATTTAATTTTCACTTGATCGAGGATATTGACACTGGAAATATTTTAGATGATGAACCCACAAATTTGGATGAGTTTTTCTTTCCAATTCATCATCTCGAGACATTAAATGTTTCCCCCGAACTTCATATGCGTCTTGAATTTGATGAGAATTGCATGGATAAGCTAAATTTTGAGGAGAGTATTGAGGATAATATTGAGGATAGTATTGAGGATGAACCGGTTTTGTTTGATGAGTCGGATTTTCCAATTCATCCTCCTGAACCTTTAACTGTTACACTTCCTAAATCAATCCCCTTCATCCTTTCTGTCGTTCTGACCTCGCAAGAAACCGTATCCCTTTCATTTTCAATGTCTGCTTTACAAAGTTCAACGTACTCATGTTTTCTCACGAATCTTGAGTGATTTGACCTCATTTCTCAGTGGGTTGATAGATTAGCACAATCGTTTTTTACACATCGGTCATTACAAATTGTGTTAATTTATACACTCCATCTCCACCCTCAAGTTCGTATTCAACTTCTTTCTCCCACTTTCTCAGGTTTCTCTTCTATTCATCCTATAATTTCAGTGAGTGTTGATGAATCACAATCCGATAATTCAAGTTTGATCATTCCAGAAAGCCAACTTGATTTGGATATTTTTTTAAATGAGGTAAATGAGTTTTTCGAGTCTCCTACCTCTATAATTTTTGACCAATCAAGTATGATAAATTCTGGCACAAAACTTAGTGACAGCAAAATGTTCAATTACATCGATAAGAGTTTTGAAGAACTTTTTGCTGACGATCTTGCATTCCTAAACGACACGGATTTTGTGATTAATCAACCCCCACCTGAAGAAGTCGAACCACCACAATTTCTTTTTCCCTTCCGCCATTCTTCTCCTCCACCGAGACTGTATACTGCTTTTATCTCCACACGGTTTCGTATGTTTCTCATTTCTTTTCTCTACACTCTATTCTTTACCAACCACACCATTCTAACGATAAATTTTTTGAATGGTTGGTGCTAACCTTTGGCCTATGTAAGGCCTTGTATAGCTTGATACTGTGTTTTTCTCCTACCTAACTCTGAACTTTAATGCTTCAACAGTAGAAACACTGTTTCACTTAAGTTTGGGGGGGGGGGCTTTTTGTATATATATTTTGTTTTCTTTTTCTGTTAATAGTAAATTATAAAAATAAATAAACAAACAAACATAAGAGTGCCGACAATTTTGACCCTCTTGGTCCTGACAGTGAGGACACTGTCAAGTTTAAGTTTGGGGGTGTGCTCGGTAAGCTTTCTTCCTTCGCATTCATATGTATAATTTTGCATTTGCATAATTATTTTAAAACCCATAAAAATTGAAAAGTTCAACTTTGGCCATATTTGACTTAAGTTCAACATGACGGTTGAATAGTAGGGAAAAACTAGATCCTAAACTTAGTAAATTAAAAACCCTAAAAATAACCTTTCTTAAAGTTTAACTGTAGAAAATATATGTCCTTGTAGTTTATTTAGAAATAGGCAAATTTTGAGTTCAGTTCTTGGGCTAAGTCAAAATAAGGGAAGAGTATTGAAATTTTTATTGAAGTGTAAGTCTGAAAAATAATTCCGAACTTTTAGTCTAAATTCTGAAAATATATACCCTACAACTTGCATATGCACGTACCTTGAAACTTGGGATAGTAGAGGATACCTTGAAATGCTTTTGTCTAAAATCCTTAGTATGAAAAAAAATTTAAAGTATAAGTGTGAAAATAAGAGATATAAAAAAAAATGAACACTGGTTTTGTAATTACTTAAGGCTGCGTAAAATAAAATATATATATATATATATATATAGCGAGGGTGATTTGTCACCTAGTGCCTTAGACCAACTGGTTTGGGAGTCACTGCTAAAGCCTTAGGTATTGCAAGACGAGAAATTACGCCTAAATGCGCAAGGACATTTTGTAATCGGTCGTCTAGTATCTCAAGAAGTATTAATGGTCGCATGAAGAATGTGTGAGCAATTCATCTAAAATTCACCAACTAAAAGTACTTTGGACGATGGACAGGGGTATGATAGCTTGAATTGAATTTCCAAGTGTAGGGGTGATACATACACACACGTAGGGGTATATGATTGGGGTTTGGATGAGAGATATGGATGAAAGATAGGGCATATACCTTCACTAGAAATGATAGAAATTCCTATGTTGAGATGGAACCTTAGAAGGAAAATTCAAAAGATGTTGAAAGCTTAATAAATTTGCAGAACATATACGATCATAAGTGAGTGTGAAAAATACGGGTTGATGATTTCTAAGTTGAAGATAATAGAATTTCTTGCTAGAACACCGAATTGAAGAATGAAAGTCAACAGGTCAAATTGATCGGATTTTGTGGGTAGTATCCGCTGAAAACCCTCAGGAGACAACAATCCTCCTACTAGGGACACCTAGAGGTTTAACGGCTTGTTGCACGAGCTCAGTGCAATCGCGATTCCCAGCAAAAGTGAGGTTAGGATTTTTCGAGAATAAAATTTGCTTTGCTGGGGATGAGAAAAAGATAAGTTTGGGGGTAGTTGTTCATATCAGAATTTTGCATTATTATATCGTCCATTCTTAATCATATTACAAATAAATAGGTGCTTTTGATCCATGTCTGCTAAATAGTTGAAGGCTACTGGTTCTCATAACAATACAGTGAAAATGGTGAAAAAACGCTACAAATGTGAGACTACGACCAACAAATAGATGAATCCGTCTGATGCCGCCTACAGTTTAAGGAACAAATGAAAATCAATGAACAGTTCGATTGCACAAAGTACGAGGGCAACACAAGATTCAAGAATTCAATGCAAAGCTTTCCACAAATTCTGCGCTGTTGGAAATCTGGAAGAAAGTAGAAAAGAGTCTGAAGAACCAAATAAAGAAAACAGGAGAAAAAGGCAACATGAAGTAACCCTGGAAAGATGACACAGAGAGCCCCCAAGATGGCCACGGAACCGCGGCCAAACAAGGCTTCTAGTCGCGGTTCCGCGACCGTGCAGAGCACGTGTCGGTGCAAAGTGTCGGTGGTGTCGGTGCTTTGACCCGGTTTTATTAGGGTAGTCTTGTAATTTCAGATGTGGATCAGATTTAAACCCTAGGGTTTCTCCTATTTTTAAATAGGAAAGCCTACAACCTCTTTTGGGGTGTGCCTCTTTTGGGTGCCTCTTTTGAGATGCCTCCTTTTCATTTCTAGATTAAATTTTAAATTTCTTGTAATCGTCAAGAGGTCATCAATAAAGGTATTTTTATCGTGCATTCTTTTATCTGAATTTAATTCCTGAATTTTTATCTGTCTTTTATTATCTGCAACTTAGATAGTCTTTTAAAATTATAAAATTGAATCTTATCAAAACTTTCCTAATGAGTGAGTAATTCCTCACTTGTTAGGGTTAGGATTGGGAAGGATTGAGAGAAGTAAATCTCTCTCTCTCCTTTCTTTGCCAATATAATTTTTATAATAGGACTCTATTTAAATTAACCACACACCGCTCACTACGGCACCCTATCCTACAAGATAGTGGTAATTCCCTAGTTAGACCGATTGTGGTTGATTTAAATAGAGGTTAGGGCTAAGAGTTAAGAATGGACAGACAAGGACCAAAAGGAAGAAACTATGTTTCTTCCTAGTCGTGCTAATCCCCTTTGTTGACTATTACCCTAACACCTATATTCTTCACTAGGGAATTGAAAGCAGTGGGTAGAATCCTTTTTCCAAAATAACCTAATCCTAACCCTAGAAATACTTTTAATCAATTTAATCTCATTCTTAGATCGTAAAACAAAACCCGACTTGATCGGATTAACTCGTTAGAACATAAAGAAAAGGAATCCATCTCCCAGTGGACCGACCCGTACTCAACCGGCTAGCTACCAAGCGACACCGTTATTGATTGCTGTATAATCTTAACTTTGATTTTAAAAGCGCACGCATACGCAAAACCAAACGATAAGTCTTATCGCATTGATATGACATAGTCTACGATGCCACAAGAAGGCTTCGTTCATTTCTGAACTGTTCCTCTTGTGTGTGTTCTGTATACTTAGAACTGTTGTTTGATTTAGAACATTTATACCGTTATACAACGTACCATAACCAATCAATATATGATTCAGGAAAACATTCACAATATTTTTGGTACGAAATAACAGTCGCTCAGAATCATTGTATTACCAGTTAGTAACACTAGGTGATATTCACCAACTGTTTTGGCTGCAACAATTGCTCCATTCCCTAATGTTAGAGACATATCACCCTTTTCTAGTTCTCTACCTATCTTTACCCATGTAACAAATTACATACGTGGGATCTTGTTCCGGTATCCAATACCCAGGACGTAGAGTTAAATGAGAAATGGTTCTCGGTAACGAACACACCCGAAGACGATGCATCAACATGCTTATTGTTCGCTTGGGTGGCGTGGAAATCCTGATATTCCCCTATTCCTTGCTCAGAATTATGATAATCATAAGAATAAGCGGAACCTAGCCCAGTATAATAAACGGGTTCGGTGAATTCATGCATATTATTATCTTGATTAAGGCATGCCATTGGTCGCTACCACGAGAGAGAGAAGGATAATCACTTTGCATGCGCTCTTTACAAGATTAGATTGGTTATTATTTTATCTAATCTGGATGGCTCCCACTATTTTTATTAAATCTTCCTTCAAACCTTAAAAGGTAAGATTATCCAGGATTAATTACACCTTACAAGTTCGCCAATCGTTCGGCCAGGCAGGTATTGGTACTCCGAGGGAATCTCCCCATGCTTTCGCAGGGAACTAATTAAATAACCTTGTTTCCATAGGGGCATTACCCCGTTAACACCTTTCTTAGACACCTAATGGATTGTCTAATTGTAAAGTGCAAAAATCTCGCAGGAGTAACTCTTGTAGGGTTCCTAAGCACAACATCAAGGTTTTGGGTGGCATCATCCATGCCAAATTAAAAAATTGTCATGCTCTGTCGTAAAGTTTCGTTGTTCGTTCCGTCGTTGACCCTATCTATGTTTCCACGATGGCCCAAGAACACGCTCAGATGTATAATTACGACACTCTTGAATGGCTTCGAAGTAGTATATCTTTTGGTTGAAGAAGAAGGTCGGCAAAAGGTCACTTTGGGAGAAATAAGAATCTTAACTAGAGAATCATACGAAAACTAGATGTAAAAATCTTTACAACTAAGTGAGTAGGGATTACAACCTTTGTAGTGCATTCCTTCACTTCAGTAGCTCCAAGTAGTGGTCCCTTCGCTGCGATCAAAGAACTCCCGGACTCTTGAGAGGCTCCACAAGGTGAATGATGCTTGCTTGCTTGAAGTCTTCGAAACCCAAGATGATCTACGTCGAGGGAACACGGACTCAAGCTATCACTCCACTAATATGGAATTAGTGAAGCTAACACCCTAAACTATATGGCTAGTATAGAAGAGTATGATGAAGTAGGAATTTTGCTCACTTTAGAATTTAATTTCTCACTATTTTTCTTTATCTCCTCAAAACCTAGAATGGAGCTTGATGGAGATGAAGGAGATGATGAATCAAAAGAGAATGAGAGTGAGGTTAGAAATGCAACCATGGTGAGTATATGTCATGGTTAACCCATGTAGAGAATAAACCATGGCTAATTGATTAGGGTTAGGTTAATAAATATCTTAGGTAAAACAAAACAAGTGGACTTAGTCAATGGTTCTACAAGCTTCATCCAAACTCAACCATGACTAATTCCAAGTTTATTTGAATTACTTAATATAAATAAAAACCTAACCATTAGAATATAGCATGGTATGATTCTCATACACCCAAGTTGCATGTATAACCTAGCATGTCACAATAGTATATATCACATATATAAGTTGTGAACAAAAGAAAACAATACATTAAACATATATCACATATATGTTAAATGTATCAAAAGTGAGAAAAAGAATTACTTAAGTGAGCATATTTTAGTTAATGCAATTTAATACATCAAATATATAATTATACATTAAATTATTAAATCAACACTTGATTTAATAATCCGGCTATATCACATATAACCGACTAATATAATATGTATCATTTCATCGAATCAACACTTGATCTGATGACCCGGCTATATTACATATAACCTGCCGATATCACATATCGCGAGAATAGAATACGGTATCACATACACGTATTAATCTCGGTCCCACACATATCACGTATGTGCTCCTACTTCATTTCGCCTGAGCCAGGAAACCTCTGTGTAGGACTCTAAAGGCTCGTCAATACTCCGACTGTAGGTGGTGATCATATCAGTCACCCACAAGCCGTCAGCGGTCCGCTAAATGTAACGGCCACCTAGTTATTGAGCGATCAGAAGATCAACAAGCAAGCCCGCTCTTACTCCTGTAAAGCCTGTCAGTAACACCACCGTACAGTCCGGTCTATTCGTCTGATATGTCACATATCCAGTCTAAGGGTGGTTATCGTCAGACCCCAGTAACCGATAAGCCATGCCGATGTGAGGCTCATAACGGGTCGAGAAACTACTGATAACACTTACCAGTAGATCTCCATATCAGCCATGGCCAGGGACTTCCTGTAATAGCCAATCGAGCACGATGCGACATCAACCACCAATACCGGGAGAGACGAAACCCCTCCTATCGCTCATTGCCTCCATGAGATTCGGGACTGTACCCAAAAGCCACCGTTTGCACGTTCTCTTGAAAGTGGTAAGGTGAAAATCAAAGCACAGTGGGAATCACACAAGACTCTATGACGATCTCGGGTCTACAGACAAACCTGTACCAGTGTCACCAGAGAACTGCTATCTGACGATAGGTATAATACCAACTAGGAGTTCTCGGCGAGTCCGTTCAGTGTACCCAGTCTCCACTGAGTGAAGGGTTATGCTAGCGCCCCGGCCAACTTTCGTGGCCAAATACGAACAAATTTTTTTCTATGAATAGAAACTTAGCGCTAGAATAAACCTAAACGGGATCTTAACCATAAACCTGTTAGTGTATATGCCCTAGAGGCCATTACTGTATCATACTAGTTTGTATATTACTTAATGGAAGCTTGGGATATTCACCTTGTATAAACAATCTTGCTCAATATAGTAGTATGCTACTTGGTTTGTTTCTACTTCAATGTGTACCTGTGTTTATTTTTGTATATCACCTATACACATTAGTAGAGCCCTTAGGATCTTTGCTTGATTACCAGCATTGTGATGGCAGTCACACTAGTAGGGCTGGGTAATCTATAAGCACATCCTTATGCAGGTCCCTAGTCGCAGGACTATCGAGACAGGGCATCGATACTCCGGAGTAGACTAGCGTATGCGCTTCTCATCCCAGTGTGGGAGATGGTCTGTCCCACAGCCATCAGTACGTCGTACTGGACATAGTATGCGGGTGCTCGTTGGGTTACGAGTACACTGGACAAGACTCGTCGGGAACTGTTGGTTGGTACTATACCAATCGTCAGTTATCAGTTCCCAGGTGACATGAGTACAGTTTAGTCCGCTGACTTGACACTGTCACTTCGCCTCGAGTGTGTTCCCACTGTACTTTGATTACTACCCTACCACGGCTTAAAGGAGTCGTGCAAACAGGTAGTTTTTGGGTGCAGTCCCGAAGCACTTGGAGGCAGTGACGGTTAGACAGGATTCGTCTTTCCAGGTATTGGGGGTTGACATCGCGCTGTGTCTAGGAGAGCCATTACACGAGTAGTCCCTGGCCAGGGCAAGCGAGATATACTGGTAGGTTTCCAGTGTTATCTCAGGGTGTTTTGGGCTTCACTCCGACACGACTTGTACCGCTATTAGGGGACTGACGTTTACCGCCCCCTCGGCCCGCCATGCGATGTATCAGACGAACAGACCGGACTGTATGGAGATTGTCACAGTCAGACTCAGTAGGAGTTCAGATGGGTTTCACCTCGTCAGTCTTCTTTTCGGCATCTACCTGGGGACCGTTACGCACAGCTAGTGCCGCTTGCGGTCTGTGGTTAAACCCACTGCCAGCGTAGTGTCGAGTCTTTAGAGTCCCACACAGAAAGCTATTCGTCTTTAAGCAAAAGAGTAGAGGTCGCATGGTTTTGCGACAGGTCGCATGGTTTTGCGACAGGGTTCGGTCACATCCGTGCACTTGTGCACGTACAGTGTCCGGACGGTTAACACTAGCGGGCTTTAGTCTAAGCCAGATCCTAGTGTACGTTTTGGGATTGGTTTTATCCAGTATATATTCGTGTTCATCGGAACGCGGATGCGGGTGTGTATGCACAGTTGACGGAGAGACAAAGGCTGAGGATTCTCATTAGGGTTGTTGACGGTTGACTGTTGACTATTGACTTTTTGCTCAACCCTAATGAGAATATGATATATGATTAACAATAATATTAATTAAGTATTATGGTGACATGGTTGTTGAGGGGTTGACTTTGTTGACTTGTTGACTTTGTTGACCGGTTGACTAGGTTGGACTAGTTGACCATCATGATGACAATAGCTATCATTTCATGGCAAAGACTTTTTGCTTGCTTGTTCTCTTGTGAAAAATGAGTGCATGAAATGATATGGCTATTGTATCTTAAACCATCACATAATACTTGATTTCTATGTTTTGTTATGATGGCTTTGGATTATGAGAGCTAAGAGAGAAAAGTCTTTCTCATTCTATCATTTTCATTCTCTCTCTTGTTCTTGAGCTCTCACCCTCTTCCTCTTGCTCTCCCTCTCTCTCTAGTCTATGGTTCAATTGTCTCATGAGTTGAGAAGCAAGAACCATAGAGAAAAATCCCAACACACTCTCCTCTACTCACTCTAGTTCATAAGGTTTAGCAAACCGAGTGAACTGGTTTCTTCAAAGCTCGAAGAAGAAGCCAAAGGTAGAAGCTTTCGGGTGGATCGATCTTCGACACAAGGAGACGACGGGATGAAGCTGATCCGTACACCATCGAGGTTTGAAGACGAAGGAGTTCAAGAAAGAAAGGTATAACCCCCTAACCGAGTAGTTAACAACTCCTAGTTAGGTTGTTAGTTAGATGTTTAACATAGGTCCGGTTTTGAGTCTATGTTACCGCCTCTAGAAAATCGTTTTTCACTAAATTCCGCAAGCCCGATAGTACCGGGAGAGGTAGCATGGACTTACAGTGGTATCAGAGCCTAGTTAAACACTACCTAACATGTTAGCATAGTAACTAGAAATTCGATCGGAGAAAAAGTTGCGAAATACACCCGGATATCAAACTTGCTGTCGATTTTCAAAGTGCTGTAAAAGTAATAAATCATGCTTTAAAAATCGACTCAGGGTTTTTATAGTTTACTGTAGAAAAACGGTCTAGAGATCCCTCCAAACCACCTCGGAAGCGCGACAATAGCTTGCTATTGCCGCGGTTCCGCGGCCGATTAAGCTCCTCTGTGGATCGTCTTCATTGCAGTTTGTTCTATGAGGTATTTTGGGAATTTTGGTATATGTTTTTTCAGCCCAGATTTTCCAGAAAGAAAAATTTGTTTTGGGGGCTTTAAAAACCGTATTCTGATCGAGTTTCTAAAGACTTAAGATGACGGGTTTTTATCTGTGATGTGATATTTGTATTGAACGTCTGCTAATCACTATATGTCGATTAGTGGGGGTTATACAAATCTGTGATCTGTAATGTTGATGGAATGTGTATATGAATTCATTGGATTGTTGCGGGTGAATAGCCGGGGGTTGTGAGACGAGAGTTTTCTTTTCTTTCAATTCATGTAAATTTGTAAATTGATGTAATAATTATTTATATGGCCGCACAACCGGGTCGGGGTTGTAGCCGTCATTGTATAATTTCTTTTTACTGTTTTTGCTCCTAGGATAGACCCATGGAGGGGATGCACAAACTACCGGGTATCCCGAAGTGCCGAGTGGCCTACTCACGGGGTTGAGGGAGGTTGCTTCGCTTCGGGAACTTGGCGGGTAGTTTGCCGCACCCGTAGGGGTCTTGGGTGGGGTTTTGGCTATTCACCGCTACCGTGTAATCTGCTTTTCGTTACAGGCTCGTACGAATTGCGGGTTCCTAGTATATCCAATGTGTTCATCTGTGATCTGAAATGGCTATCATTGCAATATATATCTATATATGATATTATTTAGGCGTTGCTTATGTTTTACAGCCGCGCTAGCCCAGCCCCCGCTCTGTCATTAGTTAAGTAACCTAACGGGTAATGACGGGGCCCCGTGGCGAATGCGAATGGCATAAGCGTACGTCATATTATGGTTGTTTTCTGTAATGGTAGGATTAATTGATGGGACGCATTAAAAGAACTAATGCAAGAAAAATACACATTAAAAGAACTAATGCAAAGAAAAATAAACCAAGTAAAAGTCGTTGGAACACTTTAAAAATCCACACGGTTTCTTTTCAAAATAACTTTTAAACGAGGAGCTTCAGCCACTCCTTTTAAAAGCTATCTCGTTCCATCGATCATATCAAGTTCACTACATTCACGGTTTTACCAAAACTATCCGTAGCCCTCCATCATTTCAGTTAAATATTCGGTAGTATTCAAGCTATGTATTTTGACCTCACGCCAAGGCATAGTGATTGGTAGCTGCCGGATATTTATCTGTTGCATAGATAGAATGCGTTGGTTTGAGACAGTCGTACTGCCATTTTGGCCTACGTCAAGGGTAGGTACGGGTGGGTTCAAATTAACCTGGATAATGATGGGAAGAACTTGACATGTGACTTATGACATTTTGACCTCACGCCAAGGTCATAAGAGCATGGGGCAAAAATCTACATCGAGAGTTTCAAAAGAACTGAAACTTACTAGCACTGCATACCATTTGGAGTGTGATGATTCTGGTAGGATTCCTTCAGTTTTGTCACGCGATGATATTTGGATCCCGATCCTACTGTGAGTATATGCTACTCCTCGGGAAATTTCTCACTTAACGATCAATGCTATAAACCAAGTAGGTGTCTAGAAAGGTGTTAGCGGGGCTACGCCCCCAGGGAAAAGAGGTTCTTAAATTAAGGAACTTCGCGAAAGCGTTGAAAAACCTCCCTCGAAGTACCGACACCAGCCTGGACGAACGGTTAAGCAAGAATTGTACGTTGTGATTGATCCTGACTAATTCTTCCTTTTTGGTTTGAGGAGGGATTCGAGAGACAGTGGGAGCCATCCTGTTTAGACAAACTAAAAACCACTCTAAACTTGCAAGAGCGTCATGCTGAGTGTTTCTTCTCTCTCCTAATTGCAGCGACCAATCGACATGACTGGACTTAAGTTACTTCTAGATAAAAACATACTGACAGGGCCAAACTACAAAGATTGGCTCAGGAATATCAAAATGGCAATCACTTACGACAAGCCGGGGTATCTTCTTACCACCAAAGCTCCCCCTATCCCAGGTCCCACCTCCAGCGTCGCGGATAAGAGAATCCGTAAGACTTGGGAGATTGATTGCGCGAAGGCCAGGTGCCTCGTGCTTGCCTTTATGGACAACGAACATCAGAGGAGGCACGAGAATATGGACCTCGAATCCATATTTCTCCATACAAAAGAATTGTATGGAGAGCAGTCTCGTATCGCAAGATACGAAGTGTCGAAGAAATTATTTTCGGCAAGGTTGGCCGTCGGATCATCGGTAGCGGAACACGTGCTTAAAATGATTGGCTACATAGAAGAGCTCGCGGACCTTGGGACCACGTTGGAGAATGAGCTCTATACGGACTTAATTCTCCAGTCCCTTCCTTCCACTTACGCCCAGTTTATCCTGAACTTCAACTTACAAGAAAAGGAAGTTGAACTTTCAGAACTCCTCAACATGCTGAGGAGCGCAGAGGGCACCCTACAGAAAGGTAGGGAAACATCCACTTTGTTTATAGGAGTATCTTCCTCTTCTAGGTCAAAGGCGAAAGCCAAGGGAAAGAAGAAGAAAGCCCCCGCCAAACCAAGGGGCGGTGTTAGTAAAGTGGATACGAAGGGAAAGGAAAAGGCAACAAAGAAAGCGGGGCAGCTTGTGGATAAAGAAGAATGCTTCTATTGTCATAAGAAGGGACACTGGAAGAATGATTGCAGGGCTTGGAAAGCCAGGACACAGGAACTGAAGCAAGTTGCGGCTTCAGCTTCAGGTGTGTATGTTATTGAAAACTGTCTTTCAATAAACTCTACTTCCTGGGTATTGGATACCGGATCAGGATCTCATATCTGTAATTCTTTGCAGGCACTGAGAAAGCGTAGGGTTTTGAAGGCAGGTGATATGACCCTCAGAGTTGCAAACGGAGCTGGCATGGATGCGGAGTCCGTGGGGGACTATCACCTGGGCTTGTCAAATGGACATGTTTTGGTTTTGCGTAATTGCTATTTTGTACCCAATGCAACTTGTAATATCATTTCTGTATCTTTATTATCTAAAGAAGGTTATGAATTTGCATTTGTAAGTAATGTTGTGAACATTCACCTTAATCAAGTTCTGATTGGGTCAGGTACATTAAGCAATGGTATATACGTATAAAACCAACCACAGATTTTCAATGTCCAGAATACACACAAAAGAAAGTCTCCGGAAATAAATTAGACTTTCTTATGGCATTGTAGGCTGGGTCACATCAATAAGAGAAGGTTGACGAAGTTGCATACAGAAAGATATTTGAATCCGTTCGAATATCAATCGTATGCCACTTGTCAATCCTGTCTCAAAGTAAAGATGACAAAGACTCCGTTCACTGGACACGGAGTAAGAGCGAGCGAGCTCTTGGGACTCGTACACAGCGACGTGTGCGGTCCAATGTCTACATATGCGCGTAGCGGTTATTCTTACTTCATTACTTTTACGGATGACTTTTCAAGGTACGGTTATGTCTTCTTAATGAAACATAAATCCGAAGCCTTTGGAAAGTTCCAGGAATATAAGAATGAAGTAGAAAAAAAAACCAGCAAAAGTATCAAGATTCTAAGATCAGATCGAGCTGGAGAATACTTAAGTGCGGAGTTCCTGGATTATTTAAAAGAGAATGGAATTTTCTCTCAGCTTACTCCTCCATACACTCCGCAACATAACGGTGTATCGGAGAGACGGAACCGAACCCTATTCGATTTGGTACGGTCCATGATGAGTAACGCTGAGTTACCGCGATCATTCTGGGGGTATGCGCTACAGTCAGCTGCATACCTTTTGAACCGAGTTCCATCTAAGACTGTGCCAACCACACCATATGAGATATGGAGTGGGAAGAAACCCTATCTTCAATATCTGAAGATCTGGGGATGTCCGGCTTTTGTCAAAAAGCAGCATGCAGACAAGCTCGAGGCACGCTCAGTACTGTGCAAGTTTGTGGGATACCCAAAGAATTCCAGGGGGTATCTCTTCTATTACGCAGAGGAACAAAAGATCATTGTTTCTCGTAATGCCCATTTTCTGGAACACCAGTTCTTAGAAAAGGAAACAAGTGGGAGCGAAATAGAACTGGAAGAAATTCCAGAACCACAGACTATTACTGAAAGGTTAGTAGAACCAGAGGGTTCAAAAGAAAATGACATTCCTACGCCGCTCCGCAGGAGTAGTAGGCAGTCTCATCCGCCCGAGAGATACTACGTTTTCTCATAGACGGGGATAGAGAGGATTGCATCATAGATTATGATGAGCCGACTAGCTTCCAGCAGGCCATTCAGAGCGTTGACTCGGTAAAATGGCTGGATGCAATGCGGACCGAAATGGAGTCCATGTACACCAACAAAGTATGGACGTTGGACGTTGCTCCAGATGTGGTAAAACCCGTAGGATGCAAGTGGATCTTCAAAAGGAAGATTGGTGTAGATGAACAGGTTGAGACCTATAAAGCTAGACTGGTTGCAAAGGGTTTTCGTCAAAGACCTGGTTTGGACTATGACGAGACCTTTTCTCCAGTAGCTATGCTGAAATCCATTCGGATCCTTCTTGTCATTGCTGCCTTCCACGATTATGAGATTCGGCAGATGGATGTAAAGACCGCTTTTCTAAATGGAAATTTAGAGGAGTGTGTTTATATGGACCAGCCAGAGGGTTTCGTTCAGAGTGGGAGCAGCGGAAAGTTATGCAAGTTGCTTAAGTCCATCTATGGACTAAAGCAGGCATCGCGGAGTTGGAACATCTGTTTTTATGAGACGGTCAAGGAATTTGGCTTTATCAAAAATCCAGATGAACCATGCATCTATAGTAGATTTGTAGAGAGAACTGTAGTATTCCTCGTTTTATACGTGGATGGCATTCTCTTAATAGGAAATGACATTCCTATGCTACAATATGTCAATGGGTTCTTGTCACACAGGTTCTCCATGAAAGACCTGGGTGATGCCTCATACATTCTGGGGATCCGGATCTATCGTGATAGATCCAAGAGGATACTGGGACTCTCACAGTCCAGGTACATCGACACCATACTGAAAAGATTCAGTATGGAAGATTCCAAGCGCGGTAATCTACCGGCTTGTCACGGGATCACTCTCTCCAAAGAGATGTCTCCCAAGACTGATTTGGAAAGGGATCGCATGTCTATTATACCCTACGCTTCTGCGGTAGGCTCTATAATGTATGCGATGTTGTGTACGAGACCAGATGTAGCTTATGCACTGAGCGTGGTAAGCCGGTATCAGTCAAACCCTGGGGAGAAATATTGGATAGCAGTAAAGAACATTCTCAAGTACCTGAGAAGGATTAAGGAGATGTTCTTGGTGTATGGCGGAAAAGACCTCCAGATCGAGGCCTTTGCTGACTCCAGCTTCCAAAGTGACAAGGATGATTCCAAGTCCATGTCGGGTTATGTCTTTACCCTCAATGGAGGGGCGGTGTGTTGGAAGAGTTCCAAACAGGAAACCGTTGCTGACTCGACGATGGAAGCGGAATATATCGCTGCTGCAGATGCCGCAAAAGAAGCTGTCTGGGTAAGGAAGTTCTTAACTGAACTTCAGGTGGTTCCGTCCATTGTTGATCCAATACCTCTGTATTGTGACAACAACGGGGCTATAGCTTTAGCGAAAGAACCAAGATCCCATCAGAAGTCCAGACACATCTTAAGGTGGTATCACCTGATCAGGGAGATCGTGGGTCGCCAGGAGATCGAGATTCGGAGAGTTTCTACAGAAGACAACACTGCTGATCCACTCACAAAGGCCTTGCCCCAGACTCAGTTCGAGCGGCTGATCGAGATGATAGGTCTTCGATACGCCAGTACATGGCCTTAGTGCAAGTGGGAGATTGTTAGTGTATATGCCCTAGAGGCCATTACTGTATCATACTAGTTTGTATATTACTTAATGGAAGCTTGGGATATTCACCTTATATAAACAATCTTGCTCAATATAGTAGTATGCTACTTGGTTTGTTTCTACTTCAATGTATACCTGTGTTTATTTTTGTATATCACCTATACACATTAGTGGAGCCCTTAGGATCTTTGCTTGATTACCAGCGTTGTGATGGCAGTCACACTAGTGGGGCTGGGTAATCTATAAGCACATCCTTATGCAGGTCCCTAGTCGCAGGACTATCGAGACAGGGCATCGATACTCCGGAGTAGACTAGCGTATGCGCTTCTCATCCCAGTGTGGGAGATGGTCTGTCCCACAGCCATCAGTACGTCGTACTGGACATAGTATGCGGGTGCTCGTTGGGTTACGAGTACACTGGACAGGACTCGTCGGGAACTGTTGGTTGGTACTATACCTATCGTCAGTTATCAGTTCCCAGGTGACATGAGTACAGCTTAGTCCGCTGACTTGACACTGTCACTTCGCCTCGAGTGTGTTCCCACTGTACTTTGATTACTACCCTACCACGGCTCAAAGGAGTCATGCAAATAGGTAGTTTTTGGGTGCAGTCCCGAAGCACTTGGAGGCAGTGACGGTTAGACAGGATTCGTCTCTCCCGGTATTGGGGGTTGACATCGCGCAGTGTCTAGGAGAGCCATTACACGAGTAGTCCCTGGCCAGGACAAGCGAGATATACTGGTAGGTTTCCAGTGTTATCTCAGGGTGTTCCGGGCTTCACTCCGACACGACTTGTACCGCTATTAGGGGACTGACGTTTACCGCCCCCTAGGCCCGCCATGCGATGTATCAGAAGAACAGACCGGACTGTATGGAGATTGTCACAGTCAGACTCAGTAGGAGTTCAGGTGGGTTTCACCTCGTCTGTCTTCTTGTCGGCATCTACCTGGGGACCGTTACGCACAGCTAGTGCCGCTTGCGGTCTGTGGTTAAACCCACTGCCAGCGTAGTGTCGAGTCTTTAGAGTCTCAAACAGAAAGCTATTCGCCTTTAGGCAAAAGAGTAGAGGTCGCATGGTTTTGCGACAGGTCGCATGGTTTTGCGACAGGGTTCGGTCACATCCGTGCACTTGTGCACGTACAGTGTCCGGACGGTTAACACTAGCGGGCTTTGGTTTAAGCCAGATCCTAGTGTACGTTTTGGGATTGGTTTTATCCAGTATGTATTCGTGTTCCTCGGAACGCGGATGCGGGTGTGTATGCACAGTTGACGGAGAGACAGAGCCAGAGGATTCTCATTAGGGTTGTTGACTGTTGACTGTTGACTGTTGACTTTTTGCTCAACCCTAATGAGAATATGATATATGATTAACAATAATATTAATTAAGTATTATGGTTACATGGTTGTTGAGGGGTTGACTTTGTTGACTTGTTGACCGGTTGACTCGGTTGGACTAGTTGACCATCATGATGACAATGGCTATCATTTCATGGCAAAGACTTTTTGCTTGCTTGTTCTCTTGTGAAAAATGAGTGCATGAAATGATATGGCTATTGTAGCTTAAACCATCACATAATACTTGATTGCTATGTTTTGTTTTGATGGCTTTGGATTATGAGAGCCAAGAGTGAAAAGTCTTTCTCATTCTATCATTTTCATTCTCTCTCTTGTTCTTGAGCTCTCACCCTCTTCCTCTTGTTCTCCCTCTCTCTCTAGTCTATGGTTCACTTGTCTCATGAGTTGAGAAGTAAGAACCATAGAGAAAATTCCCATCACACTCTCCTCTACTCACTCTAGTTCATAAGGTTTAGCAAACCGAGTGAACCGGTTTCTTCAAAGCTCGAAGAAGAAGCCAAAGGTAGAAGCTTTCGGGTGGATCGATCTTCGACGCAAGGAGACGATGGGGTGAAGCTGATCCGTACACCATCGAGGTTTGAAGACAAAGGAGTTCAAGAAAGAAAGGTATAACCCCCTAACCGAGTAGTTAACAACTCCTAGTTAGGTTGTTAGTTAGATGTTTAACAAAGATCCGGTTTTGAGTCCATGTTATCGCCACTAGAAAATCGTTTTTCACCAAATTCCGCAAGCCCGAAAGTACCGGGAGAGGTAGAATGGACTTACAAAACCTAACTAGCATGTAAGTGTAAGTCCACGTTACCTCTCTCGGTACTTACGGGCTTGCGGAAATGATGAAAAACAATTTTTCTAGTGGTGGTAACATGGACTCAAAATACGGATCTTTGTTAAACAACTATCTAACAATCCTAACAAGAGTTTTACCAACTCGGTTAGGTGGTTATACCTTAACTTGATCTCCTTCGTCTTCAACTCCTTGCGGTGGTCGGATCGGCCTCACCTCGTCGTCTCCTTGCGCCGAAGATGGATCCACCTGAAAGCTTCTACCTTTGGCTTCCCTTCAAACTAGAAGAAACTAGAACACTTGGTTTGCTAAACCTTGTGAACTAGGATGAGTAGAGGAGTGTATTGGGTTTTATCTCTATGGTTCTTGCTTCTCAACTCATGAGACAAGTGAACCATAGACTAGAGAGAGAGCAAGAGGAAGAGGGAGAGCTCAAGCAAGAGAGAGAAAGGAAATGAGAGAATGAGCAACTCTTTTTCCATCCAAGCTCTCATAATCCAAAATCATGATAACTCATAATAGTAATTGAGTATTAAGTGATGGTTCAAGTCAAAATGGCCATATCATTTCATGCACTCATTTTGCAAAAAGAAACAAGCAAGCAAAAGTCTTTGCCATGAAATGATAGCTATTGTAATGATGGTGGTCAACTAGTCCAACCTAGTCAACCGGTCAACAAAGTCAACAAGTCAACAAAGTCAACCCTTCATCTCAACCATGACACAATAATACTTAATTAATATTATCATTAATCATATTTCTTATTCTCATTAGGGTTTAGCAAAAGCCAATAGTCAACAGTCAACAACCCCAAAGAGAATCCTCTGCCTCTGTCTCTCTGTCAACTGTGCATACACACCCGCATCCGTGTTCCGGGGAACACGAATACAAACGAGATAAAACCAATCCCAAAACGTACGCTAGGATCTGGCTTAAACCAAAGCCCGGTAGTGTTAACTGCCCGGACACTAAATGTGCACAAGTGCACGGATGTGACCGAACCCTGTCGCAAAACCATGCGACCTCTACTCTTTTTCCTAAAGGCGAATAGCTTTCTGTGTGGGACTCTAAATACCCGACACTACGCTGGCAGAGGGTTTAACCATAGACCGCAAGCGGCACTAGCTGTGCGTAACGGTCCCCAGGTAGATGCCGATAAGAAGACTGACGAGGTGAAACCCATCGGAACTCCTACTGAGCCTGAATGTGACAATCTACGTACAGTCCGGTCTGTTCGTCTGAGAACAACGCATGGCGGGCCTAGGGGGCGGTAAACGTCAGTCCCCTAATAGCGGTACAAGTCGTGTCGGAGTGTAGCCCAGAACACCCTGAGATAACACTGGAAACCTACCAGTATATCTCGCTTGCCCTGGCCAGGGACTTTGTGTAATGGCTCTCCTAGACACAGCGTGATATCAACCCCCAAATACCGGGAGAGACGAATCCTGTCTAACCGTCACTTCCTCCAAGTGCTTCGGGACTGCACCCAACTACTACTTGTTTGCATGACTCCTTTGAACCGTGGTAAGGTAGTAATCTAAGTACAGTGGGAACACACTCGAGGCGAAGTGACAGTGTCAAGTCAGCGGACTAAGTTGTACTCATGTCACCTGGGAACTGATAACTGACGATAGGTATAGTACCAACCATCAGTTCCCGACGAGTCATGTCCAGTGTACTCGTAACCTAACGAGCACCCGCATACTATCTCAAGTATGACGTACTGACGGCTGTGGGACAGACCGTCTCCCACACTGGGATGAGAAGCGCATACGCTAGTCTACTCTGGAGTATCGATGCCCTGTCTCGATAGTCCTACGACTAGGGACCTGCATAAGGATGTGCTTGTGGATTACCCAGCCCCCACTAGTGTGACTGCCATCACAACGCTGGTAATCAAGCCAGGATCCTAAGGGCTCCACTAATGTGTATAGGTGATATACTAAAATAAACACATGTACACATTAAAGAAGAAACAAACCAAGTAGCATACTACTATATTGAGCAAGATTGTCTATACAAGGCGAATATCCCAAGCTTCCATTAAGTAATATACAAACTAGTATGATACAGTAATGGCCTCTAGGGCATATACACTAACAATCTCTCACTTGCACTAAGGCCATGTACTGGCGTATCGTAGACCTATCATCTCGATCAGCCACTCGAACTGAGTCTGGGGTATGGCCTTTGTGAATGGATCGGCAGTGTTATCTTCCGTAGCAATTCTCCGAACCACGATCTCCTGGCGACCCACGATCTCCCTTCTCAGGTGATACCGCCTCAAGATGTGTCTGGATCTCTGATGGGACCTGGGTTCCTTCGCTAAAGCTATAGCCCCGTTGTTGTCGCAATACAGAGGTATTGGATCAACAATGGACGGAACCACCTGAAGTTCTGTCAAGAACTTCCTTATCCAGACGGTTTCTTTTGCGGCATCTGCAACAGCGATATATTCCGCTTCCATCGTCGAGTCAGCAACGGTTTCCTGTTTGGAACTCTTCCAACACACCGCCCCTCCATTGAGGGTAAAGACATAACTCGACATGGACTTGGAATCATCCTTTTCACTATGGAAGTTGGAGTCAGCAAAGGCCTCGATCTGGAGGTCTTTTCTGCCATACACTAAGAACATCTCCTTAGTCCTTCTCAGGTACTTGAGAATGTTCTTTACCGCTATCCAGTGTTTCTCCCCATGGTTTGACAGATACCGGCTTACCACACTCAGTGCATAAGCTACATCTGGTCTGGTACACAACATCGCATATATTATAGAGCCTACCGCAGAAGTGTAGGGTATAATAGACATGTGATCCCTTTCCAAATCAGTCTTGGGAGACATCTCTTTGGAGAGGGTGATCCCGTGACAAGCCGGCAGATTACCGCGCTTGGAATCTTCCATACTGAATCTTCTCAGTATGGTGTCGATGTACCTGGACTGTGAAAGTCCTAATATCCTCTTGGATCTGTCACGAAAGATCCGGATCCCCAGAATGTACGAAGCATCACCAAGGTCTTTCATGAAGAAGCTCTGTGACAAGAATCCCTTAATAGATTGTAGCTTAGGAATGTCATTTCCTATCAAGAGAATGTCATCCACAAACAATACGAGTAATACGACAGTTCTTGCTACAAATCTACTACAGATGCATGGTTCATCTGGATTTTTAATAAAGCCAAATTCTTTGACCGTCTCATCAAAACAGATGTTCCAACTCCGCGATGCCTGCTTTAGTCCATAGATGGACTTACGCAACTTGCACACCTTTTCGCTGCTCCCACTCTGAATGAAACCCTCTGGCTGGTCCATATAGACACACTCCTCTAAATTTCCATTCAGAAAAGCGGTCTTTACGTCCATCTGCCAAATCTCATAATCGTGGAAGGCAGCAATGGCAAGAAGGATCCGAATGGATTTCAGCATAGCCACTGGAGAAAAGGTTTCGTCATAGTCCAAACCAGGTCTTTGATGAAAACCCTTTGCAACAAGTCTAGCTTTATAGGTCTCAACCTGTCCATCTACACCAATCTTCCTTTTGAAGATCCACTTGCATCCTACGGGTTTTGCCCCATCTGGAGCAATGTCCAACGTCCATACTTTGTTGGTGTACATGGACTCCATTTCGGTCCGCATTTCATCCAGCCATTTTTCCGAGTCAATGCTCTGAATGGCCTGCTGGAAGCTAGTCGGCACATCACTATCAATGATGCAATCTTCTCTATCCCTGTCTATGAGAAAACCGTAGTATCTTTCGGGCGGATGAGACTGCCTACTACTCCTGCGGAGCGGCATAGGACTGTCATGTTCTTTTGAACCCTCTGGTTCTACTAAGCTTTCAGTAATAGTCTGTGGTTCTGGAATTTCTTCCAGTTCTATTTTGCACCCACTACTTTCCTTTTCTAAGAAATGGTGTTCCAGAAAATGGGCATTACGAGAAACAATGATCTTTTGTTCCTCTGTGTAATAGAAGAGATACCCCGTGGAGTTCTTTGGGTATCCCACAAACTTGCACAGTACTGAGCGTGCCTCGAGTTTGTCCGCATGCTGCTTTTTGACAAAAGCCGGACATCCCCAGATCTTCAGATATTGAAGATAGGGTTTCTTCCCACACCACATCTGATATGGTGTGGTAGGCACAGTCTTAGTAGGAACTCGGTTCAAAAGGTATGCAGCTGATTCTATTGCATATCCCCAGAATGATCGCGGTAACTCAGCGTTACTCATCATGGAACGTACCATATCCAATAGGGTACGATTCCGTCTCTCCGATACACCGTTATGTTGCGGAGTGTATGGAGGAGTAAGCTGAGAGAGAATTCCATTCTCTTTTAAGTAATCCAGGAACTCGGCACATAAGTATTCACCACCTCGATCAGATCTCAGTGTCTTGATACTTTTGCCTGTTTGTTTTTCTACTTCATTCTTATATTCCTGGAATTTTCCAAAGGCTTAGGATTTATGTTTCATTAAGAAGACATATCCGTACCTTGAAAATTAATGAAGTAAGAATAACCGCTTCGCGCATGTGTAGACATTGGACCGCACACGTCGCTGTGTACGAGTCCCAAGAGCTCGCTCGCTCTTACTCCGTGTCCAGTGAACGGAGTCTTTGTCATCTTTCCTTTGAGACAGGATTGACAAGTGGCATACGATTGATATTCGAACGAATCTAAATATCCTTCTGTATGTAACTTCGTCAACCTTCTCTCATTGATGTGACCCAGTCTACAATGCCATAAGAAAGCCTGGTTTGTTTCCGGAGACTTTCTTTTGTGTGCATTCTGGACATTGAAAATCTGTGGTTGGTGTAGTACGTATATACCATTGCTTAATGTACCTGACCCAATCAAAACTTGATTAAGGTGAATGTTTGCAACATTACTTACAAAAGCAAATTCATAACCTTCTTTAGATAATAAAGATACAGAAATGATATTACAAGTTGCATTGGGTACAAAATAGCAATTACGCAAAACCAAAACGTGTCCATCTGACAACCCCAGGTGATAGTCTCCCACGGACTCAGCATCCATGCCAGCTCCGTTTGCAACTCTGAGGGTCATATCACCTGCCTTCAAAACCCTACGCCTTCTCAGTGCCTGTAAAGAATTACAGATATGAGATCCTGATCCGGTATCCAATACCCAGGATGTAAAGTTTTTTCATAGACAGTTTTCAATAATATACACACCTAAAACTGAAGCCGCAACTTGCTTCAGATCCTGGGTTCTAGCCTTCCAAGCCATGTAATCCTTTTTCCGGTGTCCACTCTTATGACAGTAAAAGCATTTTTCCTTTCCAACAAGCTTTCCCGCTACCTTTGTTGTCTTTGTCTTTCCCCTCGTATCCACATTACTAACACCGCCCCTTGGTTTGGCGGGGGCTTTCTTCTTCTTTCCCTTAGATTTCGCCTTGGACCTAGAAGAGGAAGATCCTCCTACAAACCAAGTGGATGTTTCCCTACCTTTCTGTAGGGTGCCCTCTGCACTCCTCAGCATGTTGAGGAGTTCTGAAAGTTGAACTTCTTTTTCTTGTAAGTTGAAGTTCAGGATAAACTGGGTGTAAGTGGAAGGAAGGGACTGGAGAATCAAGTCCGTGTAGAGCTCGTTCTCTAACGTGGTCCCAAGGTCCGCAAGCTCCTAAATGAAGCCAATCATCTTAAGCACGTGTTCCGCTACCGATGATCCGACGGCCAATCTCGCCGAAAACAGCTTTTTCGAGACTTCGTATCTGGCGATACGAGATTGCTCTCCATACAGTTCTTTTGTATGAAGAAATATGGATTCAAGGTCCATATTCTCGTGCCTCCTCTGATGTTCATTGTCCATAGAGGCAAGCACGAGGAACTTGGCCTTCGTGCAATCGATTTCCCAGGTCTTACGGATTTCCCTATCCGCGACGCTGGTTTTGGGACCTGGGACAGGGAAGCTTTGGTGGTAAGGAGATACCCAAACTTGTCATAAGTGATTGCCATTTTGACATTCCTGAGCCAATCTTTGTAGTTTGGCCCTGTCAGTATGTTTTTATCTAGTAGTAACTTAAGTCCAGTCATGATATTTGGTCGCTGCAATTAGGAGAGAGAGAAGAAACACTTTAGCATGATGCTCTTGCAAGTTTAGAGTGGTTTTTAATTTGTCTAAACAGGATGGCTCCCACTGTCTCTCGAATCCCTCCTCAAACCAAAAAGGAAGAATTAGTCAGGATCAATCTCACCGTACAATACTTGCTTAACCGTTCAGCCAGGCTGGTGTCGGTACTTCGTGGGAGGTTTTCCAACGCTTTCGCGAAGTTCCTTAATTAAATAACCTCTTTTCCCTGTGGGCGTAGCCCCGCTAACACCTTTCTAGACACCTACTTGGTTTATAGCATTTATCGTTAAGTGAGAAATTTCCCGGGGTGTAGCATATACTCACAGTAGGATCGGGATCCAAATATCATTGCGTGATAAAACTGAAGGAATCCTACGGGAATCATCACACTCCAAATGGTATGCAGCGCTAGCAAGTATCAGTTCTTTTGAAACTCCCGATGTGGATTTTTGCCCCATGCTCTTATGACCTTGGCGTGAGGTCAAAATGTCATAAGTCACATGTCAAGTTCTTCCCATCATTATCCAGGTTAATTTGAACCCACCCGTACCTTCCCTTGACATAGGCCAAAATGGCAGTACGACTGTCTCAAACCAACGCATTCTATCTATGCAACAGATAAATATCCGGCAGCTACCAATCACTATGCCTTGGCGTGATGTCAAAATACATAGCTTGAATACTACCGAATATTTAAATGAAATGATTGAGGGCTACGGATGGTTTTGGCGAAACCGTGAACGTAGTGAACTTGATATAATCGATGGGACGAGATAGCTTTTAAAAGGAGTGGCTTAAGCTCCGCGTTTAAAAGTTATTTTTGAAAAGAAACCGAGCGGTTTTGAAAGTGTTCCAACGATTCAACTTTGGTTTATTTTCTTGCATTAATTTAATGTGTCCCATCATTTAATCCTACCATTGCAGAAAACAACGAAAATATGACGTACGCTTATGCCATCCGCATTCGCCACGGGGCCCCGTCATTACCCGTTAGGTTACTTAACTAACGACAGAGCGGGGGCTGGACTAGAGCGGATGCAAAACATAAGCAACGCCTAAATAGATATCATATATAGATATACACATTCGTCACATGCAATGATAGCCATTCCAGATCACAGATGAACACATTGGATATACTAGGAATCCGCAATCCATACGAGCCTGTAACGAAGAGTGGATTACACCGTCGCGATGAATAGCCAAGACCCCACCCTAGACCCCTACGGGTGCGGCAAACTACCCGCCAAGTACCCGAAGCGAAGCAACCTCCTTCAACACCGTGAGTAGGCCACTCGGCACTTCGAGATACCCGGTAGTTTGTGCACCCCACCATGGGTCTATCCTAGGAGCAAAAACAGTAAAAGAAATTATACAATGACGGCTACAACCCCATCCCGGTTGTGCAGCCATATAAATAATATTACATCAATTACAAATTACATGAATTGAAAGAAAAAAAATTCTCATCTCACAACCCCCCGGCTATTCATCCGCGACAATCCAATGAATTCATATACACATACCATCTACATTACAGATCACAGATATGTATAACCCCTACTAATCGACGTATAGCGATTAACAGACGTTCAATACCTATATCACATCACTGATATAACCCGTTAGATTAAGTCTTTTAGAAGTTCGATCAAAGTACGGATTTTTAGACCCCAAAAAAAAAATTTTCTTTCTGGAAAGACTGGGCAGAAAAATCATATTGTAAAAATCCCAAAACAACTGCAGAAACACACTGCAGGAAATTTGCACCACGGCCGAGTCAACTCAGCCGCGGTTCCGCGGCGCTTTGACCGAGCCAGTGGACCAAAATTCTTGGGTGTATTTTAAAAAGCCTGAGTCGATTTTTGGTGCAAGATTTATTATTTTTTGAACAGAATACAGAATCGACAGAATCTTGATTTTTCGGGCGTGTTTCGTGACTTTTTCTCCGATCGAACTTCTAGTTACTTTGCTAACATGTTAGATAGTGTTTAACTAGGCTCTGATACCACTGTAAGTCCACATTACCTCTCCCGGTACTTACGGGCTTGCGGAAATGATGAAAAACGATTTTTCTAGAGGTGGTAACATGGACTCAAAATACGGATCTTTGTTAAACAACTATCTAAGAATCCTAACAAGAGTTTTACCAACTCGGTAAGGTTTTTATACCTTAACTTGATCTCCTTCGTCTTCAACTCCTTGCGGTGGTCGGATCGGCCTCACCTCGTCGTCTCCTTGCGCCGAAGATGGATCCACCTGAAAGCTTATACCTTTGGCTTCACTTCATACTAGAAGAAACTAGAACACTTGGTTTGCTAAACCTTGTGAACTAGGATGAGTAGAGGAGTGTGTTGGGTTTTATCTCTATGGTTCTTGCTTCTCAACTCATGAGACAAGTGAACCATAGACAAGAGAGAGAGAGCAAGAGGAAGAGGGAGAGCTCAAGCAAGAGAGAGAAAGGAAATGAGAGAATGAGCAACTCTTTTACCATCCAAGCTCTCATAATCCAAAATCATGATAACTCATAATAGTAATTAAGTATTATGTGATGGTTCAAGTCAAAATGGCCATATCATTTCATGCACTCATTTTTCAAAAAGAAACAAGCAAGCAAAAGTCTTTGCCATGAAATAATAGCCATTGTAATGATGGTGGTCAACTAGTCCAACCTAGTAAACCGATCCACAAAGTCAACAAGTTAACAAAGTCAACCCTTCATCTCAACCATGACACAATAATACTTAATTAATATTATCATTAATCATATTTCTTATTCTCAATAGGGTTTAGCAAAAGCCAATAGTCAACAGTCAACAACCCCAATGAGAATCCTCTGCCTCTGCCTCTGTCTCTCTGTCAACTGTGCATACACACCCGCATCCGCGTTCCGAGGAACACGAATACAAACGAGATAAAACCAATCCCAAAACGTACACTAGGATCTGGCTTAAACTAAAGCCCGCTAGTGTTAACTGCCCGTACACTAAACGTGCACAAGTGCACGGATGTGACCGAACCCTGTCGCAAAACCATGCGACCTCTACTCTTTTGCCTAGAGGCGAATAGCTTTCTGTGTGGGACTCTAAAGACTCGACACTACGCTGGCAGTGGGTTTAACCATAGACCGCAAGCGGCACTAGCTGTGCGTAACGGTCCCCAGGTAGATGCCCATAAGAAGACTGACGAGGTGAAACCCATCCGAACTCCTACTGAGCCTGAATGTGACAATCTGTGTACAGTCCGGTCTGTTCGTCTGAGAACATCGCATGGCAGGCCTAGGGGCGCGGTAAACGTCAGTCCCATAATATCGGTACAAGTCGTGTCGGAGTGTAGCCCAGAACACCCTGAGATAACACTGGAAACCTACCAGTATATCTCGCTTGCCCTGGCCAGGGACTTTGTGTAATGGCTCTCCTAGACACAGCGCTATATCAACCCCCAAATACCGGGAGAGACGAATCCTGTCTAACCGTCACTTCCTCCAAGTGCTTCGGGACTGCACCCAACTACTACCTGTTTGCACGACTCCTTTGAGCCGTGGTAGGGTAGTAATCTAAGTACATTGGGAACACACTCGAGGCGAAGTGACAGTGTCAAGTCAGCGGACTAAGCTGTACTCATGTCACCTGGGAACTGAAAACTGACGATAGGTATAGTACCAACCATCAGTTCCCGACGAGTCCTGTCCAGTGTACTCGTAACCTAACGAGCACCCGCATACTATCTCAAGTACGACGTACTGTCGGCTGTGGGACAGACCGTCTCCCACACTGGGATGAGAAGCGCATACGCTAGTCTACTCTGGAGTATCGATGCCCTGTCTCGATAGTCCTACGACTAGGGACCTGCATAAGGATGTGCTTGTGGATTACCCAGCCCCCACTAGTGTGACTGCCATCACAACGCTGGTAATCAAACAAGGATCCTAAGGGCTCCACTAATGTATATAGGTGATATACTAAAATAAACACATGTACACATTAAAGCAGAAACAAACCAAGTAGCATCCTACTATATTGAGCAAGATTGTCTCTACAAGGTGAATATCCCAAACTTCCATTAAGTAATATACAAACTAGTATGATATAGTAATGGCCTCTAGGGCATATACACTAACAGTAAGGGTTCTATCTACTATGATAGAAAGTATACCTAAAGAAACCAAGTCCTTCGGGTCTTTGATCCTCTCCTTAAACTCCTCGATGGATGTATGGATCGTGCTTGAACTTCGGCCTCCTCGCGTCAATGATGATCCATCCGAGAGTGCCTACCAAGAGCTCCTACCTCCTAATTGAGGTAACTAGAATACTTAGCTTGCTAATCTAAGTAGACTAGAGTGTGTAGAGTATGAAGATGGATTTATTTGTCTCTTGAAACCCTAGGATTCTCAACACATAAGAGCTTTTAGGGTTTGTTGGATATATGTATGCCCTATAGGCCATTATATGATAGTGTATGTACCGGTGTGTGTGTATGTGTGTGTGTCTATACATATATATATATATATATATATATATATTCCGGGGACATTCTTGCTCGACATGATAGTATGCTATCTGGTTGCACCTTTTATCTTGACATGTTCATTTGATCATGCTTTCATTCATTTGGTACATGTTGATATAGCCCTTAGGATGATGCAGGATTACTAATATTATGATACGGATCATACTAGTTGGACATGTGTAGTGTATGAGCATATCCTTGAAATGTTCCTAGTCGTGGGTTTATCGAGACGGGGCATCGATATCACCAAAGTAGACTAGCGTATACGTTATTTGTCCCATATGATCAGCGATGGATGATCCCATATCTATTGGTGTGGTGACACCAAAGATCGTATACGGGTGCTCAGTGGAGACTGGGTACACTGAACGGACTCGCCGAGAATTCCTATGTTGTATTATATCTATCGTCGGATAGCAGTTCTCAGGTGACACTGGTACAGGTTAGTCTGTAGACCCGAGATCGTCATAGAGTCTTGTGTGTCTCCCATTGTACTTTGATCTCCACCCTACCACGGCTCTACTGAGTCGTGCAAATAGGTGAATTTTGGGTACAGTCCCGAGGCACTTAGAGGCAATGAGCGATAGGAGGGGTTTCATCTCTCCCGGTATTGGGGGTTGATGTTGCACCATGTACGATTGGTTATAACAGGAAGTCCCTGGTCAGGGCTGCTGAGATTTACTGATAAGTGTTATCAGTAGTTTCTCGATCTGTTATGAGCTATATACCGGCATGACTTATTGGATTATTGGGGTCGACGATACCATCCCTAGACTCACATATTATAACGTTTTAGAAATCGTTATGTGAATGTTTCCGTTTTTGGGTAAATTTGTCGGTATTTTCTGTTTTAAACCGACTGTGATCAAACGGCCATATAGACTTTCCAGCACCTAGTTTAGCTAAAATAAAGTTAGTGCGCAAGCTTTGGGGTTATATGGGACGTTTTGGTTCAATTTGAATTTTTCCCAATTTTGATATTATTTTAATGCGGTATTCACATTTTGGGAAATTTCGCTTATGTGCTCTTTTCAACTATTAAGTTTTAGTAAACCCAAAATCCTTCACTAAATATCTAGATATTTGGTTGGGTTTATGGATTTATTTTAAAAGAAAAGAAATAGAAAAGAGGTGCATGCATGTATACAAGTGTGTGTGTGAATGCATTTATGAGCATTAGTCATGGGAAATTGCTAGGTAATTCCTCACTAAACCCTCACCTCTCCTCCTTGGCTGAGCCCTCCCTCTCTCTTCTGCCTTTGTGCATTTCTTTCACCATTTACTTCAATTCAAACACAATAATCTCCAAAATACCAAATTAAATCATAAAATTACCCCAAGTCTTGATTTGAGCATCTTGGAGCTAGGAAAGCTTGGGTCTTTATATTCTTGACGATAGGTAATGATCCTTATCTGTTCTTTTTATAGTTTTTGTGGTATGTAGCTAGTTAGTTACAGTTTTAAGTGTTTAAAGTTATGATTTGTGCTTTATATCGTATTTTAGTGTCGATTTGCGATATCTGTGACCGGCTGTGATCCCGAGAAAATACTAGAAAACCAAACATTTTAATTGTGTTGTACCTATGACCATAGGCTTTCACCTGAGACACGAGACCCATCCCACCGGCCGGGGCCGGCGACCTCTTTGACGCATTCCGGCGAGATCGGCTAGGGTTTGGAGTTGGGGTTTCGGTTTTTCTTGGTAGGTGTCTGAAGTGGTTTTGGTATATTTGGTTCTGTTTATTTGTTTAGTTTTCTCAGTATGCAAAATCTGGGATCACTTAGGTAAGTTGTAGTGTTTTGTGTTCGCGTGATACGTTATACGACACGGATCGTGCATTTTATGTGGTTTTGCTCTTAAGTTGTTTTCGTTGTGTCGCTACGCACGTTAGCCACAATACGAACATTTGAGAGTATGTTTTTTGTTGTTGTGTCGGTTAAATGTAGTGTGTGCATGTTTTGGGTCTATTATTAATATATATACTTGGTTATTGTTTTAATGTTGTAGGTTCGCAGGCGGGGACTACGGACACAGCTACAAAGGGAAAACAGGTGGTTGGCTACACTTAGCCAGGAGTGTTGGTGAGTAGATTTAACATCTACAGGGGAATCGCCCGCATGGCGTTATGCGTCTGGGCTAGAGATGTTACTTTTGTCGCATATTCTATGTTAGATTTAGAATTGCTCATTTACCCTACTGCTTAGCTAGTGTTGTGCTTGGACTAGTATTCTTAGGACACTGCACCATTATTGACGGCTTATGTTGCACGAGCACTGATTGTATGCCACACACACCGTCAATAATTGACATGTCACGCACAAGCCACATATAGAAATAATATTGCTTGGTTAGGAACATTATGACATTGATTCATAGTTCTTATCACATATGACATTTAGCATAGCTGTATATCCACATGCTTACACATATGTCTTCACATACTTACGTGTTAGATACCTGTAGACCTATAGAGTATCGTACTATTAGTGATAGGTACATACACATTTTATGTCATAGCTACAGGTATACCTTGCTCACATACTTCACTTATACCCAGGGGGTATACTACATCATTACTTATAGGTAGATACATATATCTTGCTATACCTTTATGTTGCACATATATCTGGTTATAGCTACATGTTTACCTTTACTTGATGTTATTTTAGAATTGGAGAGATTAGGAACAGCATGATATTATATTAACATGTTACAGTTAATTGCGGCTTTTCCTTTATATGCTCGCATTTCAGATTTATGATGCGTATATTATATTCATAGATTTTCGCATTGAGATATAGATTTTTCATGATGTTTTCTGGATTTGGGGACCGTAGGAGTTCATGAAATTATGCATTATTTGAAAAACCCGGTTTCCCTTGATATGATATTTCAGTATCCACCATGAGATTTATCGGTTCTGATTATATACTCTATACGAGGAGTGGTGTCGTATGAGTGTGCATGGTGGGGCCATGTACTGTTCCCCTCGGCAAGATGATCGATGGTCCATGCCGATTGAGCCTAGAAGATGGGCAAGTACCTACCGGTGACATTACCAATGACTCGGCGGTTATCATGGGGATACCTACGGGAGTCATGTGCGTATGGATACGTCGAGAGGCGAGGGTCAGAGCTAGGCACTCAAGCTTTCGGGATAGCGTATGATACGTACCTATCAGGGGGCCAGTCATGGAGTCAGCACCTGATAGATCAGCATTTCTGTGTCGATGCTTGACACATTGGTTTCATGATATTTCTTCTTACTCCTTTGTATATATAACAGGGGATTAGACCGCTGTTATATATGCCCTTACACCAATATTAGTGGAATGAGACGCTAATATGTGTGTATTGACATTAATTTATATACATCATCATATTTTATTCATGCAAATATACCTAGATTGTAAAGGACTCATTGACATTGGATTTAGGACATTTGAGAATTTATTTGATATCGATTACAGGAGATATGTGAGATCTACTTGATGTTGTACATTCGAGATATGTGAGATATACTTGATATTGTACATACGAGATATGTGAGATCTACTTGATGTTGTACATTTGGGGTATACGAGATATACTTGATATTGTACATACGGGATATGTGAGATCTACTTGATGTTGTACATTTAGGATATGCGTGACTTACTTGATATGATAGCCAAATTGGGGGCTGATTGGAGGAATTGGGATTTGGATTGTCTTGATGGATTTTGATCCTACCACGATGTCAGGATTCCGTGGAAATGACATGTTTCATTCCATACTCTACATTTATTGTTTATGCACTGCTTCATGTATTAGTAATACCTGTTAGAGTACCTTCCATGATTGTTGCATTTACATACCTTTATTCATATCATTTCTTCATGTATTAGTAGTACCTGTTAGAGTACCTTTCATGACTGTTGCATATATACGTCTCCATATCATTATTGCATGATTATTGCATGATGATCGTCATATTATTGCTTCATGTATTAATTGTACCTGCTAGTGTACTTTTCATGATTATTGCATTACATATGACCATTTATTGATATTAAATGCTTACGTTAGATTCACGTTGTACGTGCATACTCGCGATTACCTGCATATGTTATTTACTATTCATGAGTTAGCAACTCACCCCCGTTATGCCACAGTGTTGCAGGTGTTCCTCAGGATAGTCAGAGGTAGGCTATTTTCATCCTTCGTATCATCTTTGGCTGCGGATACCACTTCGCCTGACAGTGTGCAGTTTTGCCCAGGTGGGTTTTGTGGTTATCCGATGTTGTATTGTATATTCGTTGTATCCATGTACTCTCCATCTACCAGTATTATGTTGACTTAGAGACTTGATGTGAGGACGATATTGCATATTATTTTGTGACTTGGAGGTTTTTATGCAGTTTTATTTATATCGTCTCTTTCTTCGCTACGGCGTCGTATATCTGTTGTGGTGATTGTTTTCTGCTGTTGGGCGTGGATTTTGCTCCTGTTTGGGATGCTTTACTTTTATTTATGTTTTACCCATTTTTGGGGCTAGTTTTTACAAAGGAGGTGCTGCCAAAATTTTAAGGAAAAAAAGTAAGACTTTAAAGAATTTGTGTTGTGATTTCAAAGGTTTTGAAAATACTATTATCACTTTCTTATTACTTTTGATTGTTTAGATTGCTGGATTTTGGCTTTCTTTTACTACGTTACTCCTGTCATCGTTGCGTAGTATTAGGGCCGTCACGTGCCAAATTTCGGGTCGTGACACATATGCAGCATATTTGAAGAAGAGACCGGACTGTACGGTAAGTGTTACCAGTTGGCTCGACGGGAGTTTTAGCAGGTCTGCTTATGTTTCTTCTGATCGCTCAATACCTAGGAGCCGTTACGTACTGCTTGTGCCACTGACGGTTTGTGGGCATGTGATGTGATCAATGCCTACTGCTAGCGTATTGACGAGTCTTAGAGTCCCATAAAGGGGTCTCCTAGCTCAGACAAAACGATGTGGTATGCATATGTGATATGCGCGGGAGCTCGATTAAATGCGTGTATTATATACCATATTTTAATCGAGCATTTTCTATTGGACGGGTCGTATATGATATGACCGGGATATTAAATCAAGTGTTGATTTAATATTAAGTCCATTAGCTCATTTATTAAAACCTATTTCTTTATGATGCATGCATGAGTGTATGCATATATTGATGTGCATGCACACATGCAAGCATACATGTGTCAAGGTTGATGATACATTGGTGGTGGCAATGCAAGACTCACATGGTAACAATTTTTAGATATTTTGTTTATTTGAGAAAAGTAAAATGGCAACATAATCATTGCTGACTATTCAACTTTCTTGAGTTGACAATGGTCAATAGTTTTCTAGCCCATGTTTTATGGCCCATGGCTTTTCTTAAATTCAAGTTACAAAATATCTAGATATTTTGTTACCATGGATTAGCATGGATGAAACTCACTTACTTTCTTGAGTTGAGTTAGAGTTATTCATTATTCTCATATTATTCTCTCTCTTGAGTTTAGCTTGTGCCATCTCCTTCTTCCTCTCTCTCCTCAAAGCTCACTAGGGTTTTAAAAGAAAGAGAAAGGATTAAAAAGAAATGGTTTTTAATTAAGATCCAAACCCAAATCACCATTCTACTTTAGTCTAGCCCACTTTAGTGGAGTGTTTGCTTCTTCTTCATCCTTGATCAAGAGAAGCTTGGAGCTTGGTGCAAAGTGATTTCGTGGTGGATTATCGTGGACGCGGAAGGATACAAGCCAACCAACTCAAACCCTACACGATCCAAGGAGTCTAGGAGGAGGTCTACAAAGGTTGTATCTCTCCCCACTTAGTGTTAGACACTTGTTGTATATGATACTAGTTAGTTGTTACTCTATTTTTCTAGTTCGATTCATATTTGGAATTGTTTAGCACCCTCTAAATATTTGTTATAGCATGTGTGATGCAACCCTAAACCTATTGTGGTGCTATAGAATCCCTACCATGGTATCAGAGCCGAGCTAGAGCATTAGAGTAACCTAGACGACGTTAAAACACTTCGAACGAACATCGATTACCCGAAAAAACCCTTCTCTGGAATTTTTTCAAAATGTTGGAATTTTTCACATTAAAAATATTCAGAAAATCATGCAGGTAATTCTATGCACCCTCTAGAAGAACGATACCCTAACTCGACTAAACGACCACAGAACCGCGGCAGAAACCTGGTTTTAGTGGCGGTTCCACAGTGCCGTTTGTGAGTCTCGGGTCAGCCCTTCTACGGTTGGTCCATAAGTACTGTGGCATGCTTCTGGGTAATTTTAATACCGCTCAGGTGTTGATCTTTTCTGTGGTTTTTGGGTCATTGATCGATCGATCAGATGTTTTAATTGCGCCTAGTTTATTTATGAATGTGATACAATAATTGGAATCTATACTAATTAGTTTTGTGAAAAGTAATTAGTTGCGTGTAAATTTAATATTTTGGCTTCGGTAGAATCGGGAACCTTGTTGAATTACCCGGCTTCTTTTGAAAAGGTGTTTTCATGGTTGAGATCTGAATATAAGATTTGCATTGTTAGGCATGAAATCCTGAATATGTGATATTCTGGGTTTATGATGTCTTAAGGCAGTGTCGATTCCAAATGTTGTAGTTTTTCACTTTCTTTTCTGCGACCGTAAGTGTAGTATGTGGTGTATCGCCGGTTTCGTTTCTATACATCAATGACAATTATGGTACGCATACTTACTTACGTTGATGATATATGATATTATGTGTTGCTGAGATATGATGTGCAGGATCGTCGTGAATAAATAGCCGGGGGTTTTATATGAGATGAGAGTTTTTCTTTTCATTCATGTAAAATTAATTGTATGTAATATTCTTTTATTGGGGCACTTTCGGGTTGAGGATGATGTCACCATTGTTGTATATTATTACTTTTCCGCATTAGGATAGACCCAAGGAGGGGAGCACAAGTGACCGGGTTCTAGGGTTTAGTGGGAGGCCATCTCGAGGAGTCAAGACCGGGTCTCCTAAACTCTAGAATTGGTAGGGTCACTTGCCGCTCTCGTAGGGGTTTAGGGGTGTGGGCTTGGCTATTCATCACGACCGTGGAATCCGTATTTTCTATTGTTGGCTAAATACAAAATACGGACCTCCTACTATATCCTTTATTTTCATATATGTGCTTCTGCCGTCGATATTCTGTAATGTGATTACTTTATATGCTGAGATGAATGATATATTATATATATGATATATAATAAATGTTGCTTATGTTTTGCATCCATGCTAGTCCCGCCCCGCTATGCCATTAGTTAAGTAACATAACGGTCCATAACGGGACATTGTGGCGAATGCGGATGGCATACGCGTACGTTCTATTTTCTTTTCTTTTCTGTAATGGCTAAGGACTTAAATGATGGGACTTCATTAATATGATTAATCTAAACAAAAGAAACCTACAAAGATGTTGTAGAATCAGATTTGAAACCTATTCAGCTTTTTATGAAAACGCAAGATTTCAAAAGGCGGGGCTTAAGCCACTCCTTTTTAAACCATTGGATTCTACAACGATATCAAGTTCGAAGCGTTAAATGTTTTCTTAAAAACTATACACAGCCCTCCGTCATTTTATGAAGTAGAGTACTTAGTATTTGTGCTACGTATGTTGATTATAGTCAAGGCGTAGAGTACGGTAGCTAAGTGATGTCTTGCTACACAACATATGATGAGATTAATTAGGACATTCATGTGATTATGTTGATTATAGTCAAGGGTTATATGGGTGGGTCCAATTAATCATGAAATGACGTGTAGAACTTGACTAGTACTTATGATATGTTGATTATAGTCAAGGTCATAAGTACTAAGGGTAAAAAACATATTGGGAGTTTCAAGTGTTGAAATTTGCAATGAGATTGCATACCTTCTATGTGATAGTAGGATCCCGATCACACTTTGAGCAATAGTTGCTCCGAGGAGAATTTTGCACTTTACAATTAGCTAACTCATTAGGTGTCTAGAAAGGTGTCAACGGGGCTACGCCTCTAGGAAAATGTGGTTTATTTTAATTAGGTCCATGGGAAAGCAAGGGGAACCTCCCTCAGAAGTACCGGCACTGGCCTGGCTGAACGGTTAGCGAAGTTGTAGACTGTAATTAATCCTGGCTAATTTTTTCCTTTTAATGTTTGAAGGAGAATTTGATAAAAGCAGTGGGAGACATCGATTAGATAAGATAATAAACCAATCTAATCTTTGCAAGTGCTTTCACTGAGTGTATTCTTTTCTCTCTCCTAATGGCAGATAACCATGACTGGACTTAAGCTACCATTAGAGAAAAATAAGCTTACCGGACCGAACTATAAAGACTGGTTGAGGAACATTAACATTGCTCTCACATATGATAAAGTATCATATGTCCTCACTGCCACAGCCCCGCCCAAACCAGACCCTGAATCTTCTGTTGCGGATTGGGAGATCCGCAAAACGTGGGATATAGACTGTGCCACCGCCAAATGCCTCGCGCTTGCATCGATGGACAATACACATCAAAAGCAACACGTGGATATGGATGTTCAATCCATCTTTCTCCATACAAAGGAGTTGTATGGGGAGCAATCTCGTATCCAACGATACGAAGCATCTCGAAAGATGTTTCAGATGCGGATGGCCCCTGGCACTTCAGTAGGCGACCACGTTATGAAGATGATAGCTCTTATTGAAGAGCTTGAGAGCCTCGGATGAACAATGGACAACGATCAATATAGGGATATTTTTCTACAGTCTCTTCCCTTTGTCTTTGCTCCTTTCATAGTGAACTTCAACATGCACAACATGGAGAAGTCACTACCCGAACTTC
The DNA here is from genome assembly GCA_030015575.1 of Agapanthus africanus. Classification (NCBI taxonomy): domain Eukaryota; kingdom Viridiplantae; phylum Streptophyta; class Magnoliopsida; order Asparagales; family Amaryllidaceae; genus Agapanthus; species Agapanthus africanus. The sequence goes on from JASDDO010000022.1 coordinate 390,791,641, forward strand.
TCAATATGTTGAGAAATGTGGAGAGCACGCTAAGGCGAAATTTCCTTCCCTTCTTGTTGGATAATCTTCTTCTTCCGTCCCAAAAGCCAAGGCCAAGGGAAAGAACAAGAAGAAATCCACCAAGCCGAGAGGTGGATTAAAAAAGGCAAAGGGGCAAGACAAATCCAAAGCCGCGGAGTCGGGAATAGGAGAATGTTTCTACTGCAAGAAGACGGGACACTGGAAGCGGAATTGTACTGAGTACCTTGGTCTCAAGAAAGGGAAGCATGGTGATGCTTCAGCTTCAGGTGTGTTCGTAACTGAAAACTGTTTTTCTATAAACTCTGCTTCCTGGGTATTGGATACCTGTTCGGGTTCTCATATCTGCAATTCTGTGCAGGGGCTAAGAAATAGCAGAGTTTTGAAAACAGATGATCATACTCTCTGGGTTGGAAACGGTTCCAATAAAAATGCAGTTTCAGTGGGAGAGTATCATCTGGGGTTGCCATCAGATTGTATATTGGTTTTGAACCCATGTTATTTTGTACCAAGCATGCTTTGTAATATTATATCCGTTTCTTTATTGGACAATGAAGGATATCATTTTATATTGCAGCACAATGTTATGAACATTAAACTTCATTAAGGGTTGATTGGTTGCGGTACACTTAATAACGGGATATACGTCCTTAATCAACTCACATTTTTCAACATACATCACACAAACAAAAGAAAATTTTCAGATATAAATGAAGCTTTTCTTTGGCATTGTAGACTTGGTCATATTAATGAAACAAGACTAAACAAGTTTCATAAGGATGGATATTTAAATTCTTTTGAGTATAAATCTTATGCGACTTGCCAGTCTGGTATCATAGGGAAAATGACCAAAACTCCGTTTACTGGACAAGAAGAAAGAGCTACTGAGCTCTTAGGCCTCGTACATATTGATCTATGTGGGCCAATGTCTACACATGCAAGAGGCGGTTTTTCTTACTTCATAACTTTTACTGATGATTTCTCAAGATTCGGTCATGTGTTTTTGATAAAGCATAAGTCTGAAGCTTTCGAGAAATTCAAGGAGTACAAACTTGAAGAGAAAAACAAACTAGATTGAGCATCAAGATACTTCGATCGGATCGAGGTGGAGAGTATCTTAGTACGGAGTTTTCGAACTTCCTAAAAGAGAATGGGATTATCTCTCAGCTCACTTCTCCTTACACACTACAGCACAACGGTGTGTCAGAGCGGTAGAATCGAACCCTATTAGATATGGTACGATCCATGATGAGTGATGCTGAGTTTCCCCTCTCCTTTTGGGGGCATGCATTGGAGACTACAGCTTTTCTGTTGAACATGGTTCCGACCAAGACCGTGTCTACCACTCTATATGAGATATGGTATGGGAAGAGACCATCTCTTAAGCAAGTTAAGATTTGTGGTTTTCCGACTTTTGTCAAAAAGCAGAATCCGGACAAACTCGAGACACGATCATTCAAATGTTTATTTGTGGGATATCCAAAAGATTCATATGGATATCTATTCTACCATAAAGTGGAACAAAGGGTGTTTGTTTCTCGGAATGCCACATTTTTAGAAAATGAGATTTTTCCAAATGATTCTGATGGCAATGTGGTAGATCTAAAAGAGGTTCTAGAGACACAAATTACAAATGACGACTTGGTTGAACCTGATGTTGCAACAGAACTTAATGAACCTCAGCCATTCCGTAGATCTGGTAGGACTTCTCACCCACCGGAGAGATACTACGGTTTTCTCGTTGATGGTGATGGAGAAGACTGCATCATGGATGATGATGACCCTACCAGTTTTCAGCAAGCTATCACGAGTGGTGACTCTGTGAAGTGGCTGGATGCCATGAGATCCAAAATGGAGTCTATGTACGCCAACCAAGTGTGGACTTTGGATGCTGTACCCTCTGGGGTAAAACCCGTAGGGTGGAAATGGATCTTTAAGAGAAAGATTGGTGTAGATGGGCAGGTAGAGACCTATAATGCAAGGCTTGTGGTGAAAGGATTTCGACAAAGACCAGGACTGGGCTATGACGAAACCTTTTCTCCTATAGCCATGCTTAAATCCATTCGGATCCTAGTTGCTATTGCTGCTCACTACGACTATGAAATCTGGCAGATGGACGTTAAAACTGCTTTTCTAAATGGTGATTTAGAAGAGTGCATTTATATGGATCAGCCAGAGGGCTTCATTGATAGTGGGAGCAGCGGGAAAGCATGTAGGTTGCTTAAGTCCATTTATGGATTAAAGCAGGCATCACAGAGTTGGAACATCTGTTTTGATGATGTTATCAAAGAGTTTGATTTCGTCAGAAATCAAGATGAACCTTGTGTTTATAAGAAGATTGTGGGAAGTACTGTCACATTCCTCGTATTGTACGTGGATGACATTCTTCTGATAGGAAACGACGTTCCTATGCTACAATCGGTCAAACTGTTCTTATCACAAATGTTCTCCATGAAGGACCTGGGTGATGCCTCGTACATATTGGGCATAAAGTGTAAGTGCACGGCGGCGCCCCGGCCTCCATCCCGAGGCCAAATGCGGAAGCGATGGTTAACTTTAATTTTACAAACCGGCACCACCGCGCACTAAAACCCGGATCGTACCATTAACTAGTCCTAGCTAACTTCTAGATGGGGAAGAGAGATATACCGAGCGATCCGTGTCCTCCGGTCTTCTCGCCGTCGTCCCGATCTCCCGCGGAATGTCCAGTCTCCACCTTCTCGCCGGAAAGGGCACCACGTCGCCTGGTTCTTTTACGGGCTCCCACCTCTATACCGAGGCAACTCGGGCACGAAGTTGGCGAGCCGACGTGCCCAAGGTTTGCTTTAGAATGTGTGTAGAACCATGTCTCATTTTGGGGTTCATGGAGATTGCCATTTTGTGGAGGAGAATGAACTATACTTTAGAGGTGGAACAATGGGATTTTGTGAAGCCAAATGAGTGTCATTCCCTTGCCCAAAAAATTGGGACAGCCCCACATAATGTGGCCGGCCATATGAGATGAAAGAGGATGGGGGAAATTCTTAGTGGGGTTGTATCAATAATACAAGGAAAAAGAATGATAGATCACCAAGTCAAAGAGCAAACCACACTCCCTCATCATGACCGACCATCATCATCAAGCATGATAATGAACGAAGACCAACACTCCACCACAACCATCATGAAAACAAAAGTCAAACCATCATGGTCAAAAGAAGTCATATGATGGTGCAAGTATCATGATACAATAAAATGCAAATACCCCCTCCACAAATGCTTATTTGCACAATTGCAAATAAGCCCTCCTCCACCAAACATCGGCCAATGAAGGATACAAATGAAAATGGCCGAAACGGAAATCAAACTGGCAACTCCAGAAAACTTGTCCCGTAATAAATTACAGGAAAACCCCGATACTGTCTATACACACCCACATTTGTATTCCGACTGAAATACAAATGCAATGAGACAAAATCTACACTGTACTATACTAAGATCCGGCTTAAACCAAAGCCGGCTAGTAATATCCGTTCGATCCTGATCCGTGCAATACCGCACGTATCTGATCGAACCCTGCCATATATCCATACGGCCTGTAGTACAAACTGTTCGATCCTGATCCGTGCAATACCGCACGTATATGATCGGACCTTGCCATATCTCCATACGACCTCTACAGCTTTTCGCCCGAAAGCTTGAGTAACTGAAGGTGTGGTGGACTCTAAAGACTCGTCAATACTATGGCTGTGGATTTAACCACTAGCACGTCAGAGGTATTAGCCATACGTGACGGGCCACCAGCTATTGACCAAAAGGGACGTCGATGAGCGAACTCATCCTGACACCCTACTGAGCCTGTCAGTGACAATATCCGTACAGTCCGGTCCGTTCGTCTATGACCATCGCATGGCGGGCCTAGGGGGTAGGTAAAAGTCAGACCCCCAAAAGCGGTACAAGCCGTGTCGGAGTGTAGCCCAGAACACCCTGAGATACTACTGGAATACCTACCAGTAAATCTCCTGCCTCGGCCGAGGGCTTCGTGTAATGGCTCTCCTAGACACAGCGCGACCTCACCCCCAATACCGGGAGAGACGAACCCCTGAAGATCCGCTCACTGCCTCCATATGTCTCGGGACTATACCCAACTAAAACCTGTTTGCACGTCTCCTTTGAGCGTGGTAGGGTAGTAATCAAAGTACAGTGGGAACTCACACGAGACAAATGACGATCCCCAGGTCGATGAACTAACCTGTACACATGTCACCAGGGAACTGCTATCTGACGTCAGGTATAAGACCAACTAGCATGTTCCCGGCGAGTCCTGTCCGGTGTACTCATAACCCAATGAGCACCTGTATACATCTTAGGTGATCCAACTGACACCAATGGCTTGTGAGACCGGCCACCGCCCCTCGTCGGGGTCTCGACTGTATACACTAGTCTACTCTGGAGTATCGATACCCTGTCTCGAAACTCCCACGACTAGGGACCTTTTAAGGATGTGCTTATAGACTACCAGCTCTCACGTATATGATCGCCCTCATACTGCTGGCAGTCCAGCAAGAATCCTAGGGGCTCTATCAACGTGTAATAACGAGATGTCAGGTCACCTAAAGCAGTACACGATGATAAAGGTAAACCAGATTGCATACTATCATCTCGAGTAAGACTGTCCTACTGGGACAGGTCCTCCCTCAATCATTGCAATCACGTGCCTGTGATCCAATAATTGACTCTGAGGGCACTATCTCCAACAATCTCCCACTTGCACTCAAGGCTAATTATTGCGATGTCGCATACTCACAACCCGTGTGATACCGAACACCCAACTCCTCTACTAGTCAGTCTCACAAAACTCGTTTGCGATACTATTGCGTTCGAGAAATAGCCTTAGTGAGTGGATCCGCTTTGATGTTTCTTTCTATGTCTCTCTATATCTCAAGTTCGCGGAGAAAGCCATCTCCCGAAATGAGCAATACCTGTCTTAGAATGTGTCTAGATGTCTGATGGGACCTAGCTCATAAATGAACTCCAAATCCAAACTTCTTAGACTGTACCGACAACTGAACTTAATCAGTATCCAGCGCCATGCCTCCCTCAGTATTGCCTTGGATCACCTGTCTAAAATACCGCCCTTCGTCAGAAGGAAAAACTATAACTCTGACGGCCTCCTTGTCGTCCAGGTCACCTTGGAAGCCTGGAATGATAACTGTCTCCCGAATGAGGCTGTCGTTATCGTATCCCTAGAACATCCACTTATGTTCTAAAACTGCTTCCGACTGTTTCTCCAGGATTGGATCAATGTCAACTTATTGCATCTTGTGCAAGAACAACATCTGGTGTGGTACATGACATTTCATGATTGACTCAATTGCCTGAGCAAATGATCTGCCAATCATGCACATCCCTCTCCTTTAGTCAGTAAGACACCTTTAGAGAGGGTGACTCCATTACCTGCAGGTACACTACCGTGCCAGGAGTCGTCCATTCTAAATACTCTTAGAATGCTGTTTGAGTACCCAGATTGGGAAACCACCCAAATCTAGATCTAAAACCATAGATCTAGTAACCAGTATGTCTGATATAATGTCCAAGTCCCATGTGGAGAAACTACTGTGTGACGACCAAAGTATAACCGATTGTAGTATAGGAATATCACTTCCTACTCTGTGTATGTCATCCAAATACCAGGACATCACACCCTACTACTTTCTCAACAGATCCATCCCCTATTCTGATGAAGTCAAACCTATGACTGTCACGTCAGAAATAGATGATCTTTCTCCGCTATATCTGCTTTAGTCTATAAATAGACATAAGCTACCTGTCCACCAATGCTTCCGCTGCTCCCACTGACTACGACAATCCTCTGGCAGAGTCATATACACGTACACTTCTGAAGCCGGTTCAGAACGACGCTATACTCATCCTCCTGCCGGGTCTCGTAGCCTGGAACAACAGCAATGGCAAGTGTGGGTAAACAAGAACTTCCCTGTCACCGTCCTTGAGGCTACCGGAGTACCTCTCGGGTGCCTGAAGTTACCCACCTTATCTGCAGAGTGGCGAATGGAATGTCAATCCAGATTGAATCTTTAGGTTCCTTATCAAATCTTCAGTAATCATTTGTGGTTCTGGAATCACTTCCAGTTCTACCATACTCCCACTACCTTTTTCTGAAAAAATCCATTTTTAATAAAACTGTGGCGAGTCTAGAACAATATCGCTATTGATCTTCCAGATGGTAGAAAGTCAACCCTCGTCATAGCCTGGGTCAACCCACAAACAGACATTACAGAAACGTGCCTTGAGTTATCCAGAGTCTGGTTTTAAGCATAAGCCGGACGACTCCCCTTACCTTAACAATGTTAAGATACGAACTGTTCTATATCCAATATAGAACCGGAGGCACTGATTTAATTGAACCAGATTCAAATCATGCAGCTATCTCCAGTGCATGTCAACTAAATGGAAGAAGGCCGATCAGCGTAACACAACTTAGGAATGCTTCCAATTATGAGTAACCTGAAAGAGAAGCAAGTTCTCTTAATCATTACTATCAACTGAATACCATTGACAAGTATCTACATCTTCGATCACTTTGAAGAATCCCGATACTTGCAATACCTGGTTCTCTACTTTATTCAAATACCTATAACTTCTCAAAATTCGGACCCTGTGTTTCCACGAAACACTTGTCTAAAAACTAGAGAAGTCATAAGTAAACCGAATATAGTACGAGGACCAACCCTTCTGTCCTGATGGACCCTGGACAACATACAATACTCTGTATATGTCCCTTGAGTCTGATAACTAATTCACTGTGTGTCGTAGGTTGAAAACTGTACTTATGGTTAAGAAGAATTACACCGCTGTTTAATGCTCCTTACTTAACCATCCACTGATGTAGGTAAATGTCATAGACATAATTTCAAAAAGATATATCTTACCCTATGAAAATAGACGTACAGATGTATCAATTTGAAATTGGTGCATAACAGCGGATATCCAAAACCAAATATTTGCCATCAGGCAACCAACCCAGGTGACTTCCTCAAATATCACCGATTACAACGAATCCTGATATAATGAGGATAATCACCCAATTCCCAATAACTTACTCCCACTCATCATTTGTAAAACTATACAGATGTGAGAATCATACCTGGTAAATACATACCCTGGAGCAAGTGTCTAATTGGGAAATCAGTTTTCCTTTTACTTTACACAGTGAAACTGAAACATTGAAATGTTTCGATGGGGTATCCGGGTATTCCTAGTAATGCCTCTTCCACTATCCATATTCACAACTGTAACCGTGTAATTCTTTGCCACCTCTCCAAATTCCTTTATATATCTTTAGTCATTACCTTCTGCACACCTCTTTAGGCCAAATGGTTTTCTTCCTTCCCTACCGCTCGGCACCAGCCTATGGTTTGGAAGAAGACTATCCAATAAGCATAATGGGTGTACTGTCCTAATCCTAGGAACACTCGCAAAGCGAGAGAAGGTGAAGATAAAAGACAACCGAATAAACCTTATTCCTATTTCTCCTGAACCAGAATCCATCCCCGAACTGGAACAAGTTCCCTTCGAGTTCGTATATAACCATACGATGGAGTATACAATAAACTGTGGATCTTCGTAGTGATACGGAGTGTTCTGGAGAAATACAAAGGGGATTTAGGATTGGCGAAGAAATACTTGGTATGGTCGTGAACAGCAGTCGCAATTTACTTTGCCCTCTTACTAATCCCTTTCTTTGTCTTAACTTAATACTTTCTGTACACCATTGTTAGGCTAATTGGTTTTCTTCATTCCCCACCGTTCGGCACCAGCCTAAGGTTTGGAAGAAGACTATCCAATTTGCGTAATAGGTGTACTATCTCCTAAACCAAGGAGTACTCGCAACCTGAGAGAAGGTAAAAGGAAAAGACAACTGAATAGTCCTATCCGTTTTCTCCAGAACCGGAAACCATCCTCGAATAAATTCTTTCGAGTTCGTATCTAACCATACGATGGTTTTTTCCAATGGAAGTGGACGTTCGTAGTAATACGGGGTGTCCTGGAGAAAAGAGTAAAAGTAGGAGTGGCAATGAGGTTAGCGACTGTGACAATCCAAAAGCCAGTGTTTAAGAAGGTTCGGTCAACTTGGTCACTGAGTTATAGTCTTAGGGTCGGGTCAATGGTCGCTGCCAAAGAGAGAGAGAAAAGAAACACTCAGCGTGCACTCTAACCTAGATCAGAATGGTTACCAATTTATCTAATCTGGAAACCTCCTACTGTACCGTCAAATTCTCCTCCAAACCTGTAAGAAAAATTAGTCGGGATCACCCGAGGAGTATACCAACTCATCAGTGGGAATCGGGATCTAACTATCATTGCATGATAACGTGACGGAATCCGCTCACGTCATCACACTCCAGAAGGTATGCGCATATCTGGCAAGTTTCAGTTTCTTTAGAAACTCCCGATGTGATTTCTGCCCCATGCTCTTATGACCTTGACTTTGGCCAACATATCATAAGTCACCTGTCAAGTTCTACCCGTCATTTTCCAGGTTAATTTGAACCCACCCGTACCTACCCTTGACTTTGGCCAAAATGGCAGTACGACTGTCCCAAACCAACGCATCTATCTATGCTGCATATGAATACCCCAATAGCTACCAATCACTGTGCCTTGACTTTGGCCAACATACACAGCTTGAATACTATTGACCATCCATATGAAACGACGGAGGGCTAATGGTTTCTGGTGAAAACCATTAACGTAATGAACTTGATATCGTTGAAGGAACGGATAGCTTTTAAAAATATACTGACGAAAACCTTTGCTAAAGAGGTCACTCCCGGTGAAGGGATCTCGGCTCTTTCCCCGTAGAATGAGGTGCAGGATATTCCAACTGAATACAACGGTGCAAAGCAAAAGTAATCGGCTATAGTGAAGTTAATGCCCTGACGCAAACTTCTGTCCAAGGGGTCACTCCCGGTGAAGGGATCTCGGCCCTTGCCTCGTCGACTGGGGAGCAGGATATTCCAACTGAATAGCACGATGCAAAACAAAAGTGAACGTCCTTGCAATAACAGCTTTTTGAAAAGTGTTCCAACAACATCAGATTATGTTTGTATTTAACTTGCATTGATCCGAATCAACGCAGTCCCATCAATTGATCACACCACAAAGAATGAAAATATACTGATGCACGTATATGCCATCCGCATTCGCCACTGGGTCCCGTCATTACCCGTTAGGTTAGCTAACTAACGACAGAGCGGGGACTGAACTAGAGCGGATGCAAAACATATACAACATCTACTAATATATATACCAATATATTATATTTCGCTCAAGGCGTGATAAAATGCAACATCGCAGAAATGTACAGCATCACAGAACAATACAGATATCTGGGATCCCCGGGTTTCACAGAGCCACTACTGAAACCCGACGTTCCCCTGGTCGTGTGGATAGCCTGTGCAATGAAATCCTAGACCCCTACGGCCGCGGCAAGTTACCCGCCAAAACCTGAAGCGAGGCAGCCCCCTTCAGCACCGTGAATGGACCACCCAACACTTCACGGAATCCGGTAACTTGGGCACCCGTCCTGGGTCAACCTGTATCCCATACGAGTGCGGCGAATAGCCGGCCAATTCTAGAGTGAAGCCCCCTCCGTCTCAATGCCATGAGATGCGGGCCCGTTGCCCTCTAGAACCCGGCTATCCGTGCACCCCACCTTGGGGTAATCCTAGTACAGAAAGAAAAATATACATACAACGGGTACATCGACCTCAACCTGGTCGTGCCCCAAAATAATAATACAATCAGGCAGTGACGGCAGTCCACATGTCGGACGCTCGCCCCGCAATATCAAATGTACATAATACAACAAAAACTGTACTAGCATTGCATCCAGGCTATCCCCACGACCGATCCGAAACATCACATCAATACACAGAACATCAACGTGAAAGTCACGTTCGCAAATCCGTCTAACCGGGCTATAGCAGTCAGACAGGATTTACCGATCAAGTGACATTCACGGTAGCAGATATAATGTAAATACTGTGAAAAATGTGTTTATAATATCCGATCGATCAAAATTATAACAAGTAGGCCCCAAGTACTACTGTAGCACATCAAGAAATTCTGGGCCCAAAATTAATATTCCAAAACCCATATTTTCAACCCAGGAGCTTTCTGGAAAATTTTGGTACACTGATCAGTTCAAGTTGCGGCGGAACCGCGGCCCAAGCATGGGTTTGGCCGCGGTTCCGCGGTCGTTTAGACTGTTCACGAGACCAAATTTTCCCAGAACTCTTAGATTGTCCTACACATCATTCTGAAACAACCTGAAAAATTTTTGGACTTCAAAAAATTTCGACAGAAACTGATGTGAAGAAAAATACGGTTTTTGGAAAATTGTTCGATCGGAAATGTAAAACATATTAGACAAAGCTAGACTATGTTAATGGCGAGGCTCTGATACCACTATAAGTGCACGGCGGCACCCCGGCCTCCATCCTGAGGCCAAATGCGGAAACGATGGTTAACTTTAATTTTACAAACAGGCACCACCGCGCACTAAAACCCGGATCGTACCATTAACTAATCCTAGCTAACTACAAGATGGGGAAGAGAGATATACCGAGCGATCCGTGTCCTTCGGTCTTCTCGCCGTCATCCCGATCTCCCGCGGAATGTCCTGTCTCCACCTCCTCGCCGGAAAGGGCACCACGTCGCCTGGTTCTTTTATGGGCTCCCACCTCTATACCGAGGCAACTCGGGCACGAAGTTGGCGAGCCGACGTGCCCAAGGTTTGCTGTAGAATATGTGTAGAACCATGTCTCATTTTGGGGTTCATGGAGATTGCCATTTTGTGGAGGAGAATGAACTATACTTTGGAGGTGGAACAATGGGATTTTGTGAAGCCAAATGAGTGTCATTCCCTTGCCCAAAAAATTGGGACAGTCCCACATAATGTGGCCGGCCATATGAGATGAAGGAGGAGGGGGGAAATTCTTAGTGGGGTTGTATCAATAATACATGGAAAAAGAATGATAGATCACCAAGTCAAAGAGCAAACCACACTCCACCACAACCATCATGAAAACAAAAGTCAAGCCATCATGGTCAAAAGAAGTCAAATGATGGTGCAAGTATCATGATACAATAAAATGCAAATACCCCCTCCACAAATGCTTATTTGCACAATTGCAAATAAGCTCTCCTCCACCAAACATCGGCCAATGAAGGATACAAATGAAAATGGCCGAAACGGAAATCAAACTGACATCTCCAGAAAACTGGTCCCGTAATAAATTACAGGAAAACCCCGATACTGTGTATACACATCCGCATTTGTATTCCGACCGAAATACAAATGCAATGAGGCAAAATCTACACTGTACTATACTAAGATCCGGCTTAAACCAAAGCCGGCTAGTAATATCCGTTCGATCCTGATCCGTGTAATACCGCATGTATCTGATCGAACCCTGCCATATATCCATACGGCCTGTAGTACAAACTGTCCGATCCTGATCCGTGCAATACCGCACGTATCTGATCGGACCTTGCCATATCTCCATACGGCCTCTACAGCTTTTCGCCCGAAAGCTTGAGTAACTGAATGTGTGGTGGACTCTAAAGACTCGTCAATACGATGGCTGTGGATTTAACCACTAGCACGTCAGAGGTATTAGCCATACGTGACGGGCCACCAGCTATTGACCAAAAGGGACGTCGATGAGCGAACTCATCCTGACACCCTACTGAGCCTGTCAGTGACTATATCCGTACAGTCCGGTCCGTTCTTCTATGAGCATCGCATGGCGGGCCTAGGGGGTTGGTAAAAGTCAGACCCCCAAAAGCGGTACAAGTCGTGTCGGGGTGTAGCCCAGAACACCCTGAGATACTACTGGAATACCTACCAGTAAATCTCCTGCCTCGGCCGAGGGCTTCTTGTAATGGCTCTCCTAGACACAGCGCGACCTCACCCCCAATACCGGGAGAGACGAACCCCTGAAGATCTGCTCACTGCCTCCAAGTGGCTCGGGACTGTACCCAACTAAAACCTGTTTGCACGTCTCCTTTGAGCGTGGTAGGGTAGTAATCAAAGTACAGTGGGAACTCACACGAGACAAATGACGATCCCCAGGTCGATGAACTAACCTGTACACATGTCACCAAGGAACTGCTATCTGACGTCAGGTATAAGACCAACTAGCATGTTCCCGGCGAGTCCTGTCCGGTGTACTCATAACCCAATGAGCACCTGTATACATCTTAGGTGATCCAACTGACACCAATGGCTTATGAGACCGGCCACCGCCTCTCGTCGGGGTCTCGACTGTATACACTAGTCTACTCTGGAGTATCGATGCCCTGTCTCGAAACTCCCACGACTAGGGACCTTTTAAGGATGTGCTTATAGACTAGCAGCTCTCACGTATATGATCGCCCTCATACTGCTGGCAGTCAAGCAAGAATCCTAGGGGCTCTATCAACGTGTAATAGCGAGATGTCAGGTCACCTAAAGCAGTACACGATGATAAAGGTAAACCAGATAGAATACTATCATCTCGAGTAAGACTGTCCTACTGGGACAGGTCTTCCCTCAATCATTGCAATCACGTGCCTGTGATCCAATAATTGACTCTGAGGGCACTATCTCCAACATAAAGATCTAAATGGATAGATCTAAACGGTTATTGGGATTGTCCCAAACTAGGTACATTAACACCATCCTAAAGAGGTTTAGTATGGAAGACTCCAAGCGGGGTTCCTTACCCGCTAGTCAATGAAGTCACTCTCTCTAAGGACTTTTGCCCAAAGACTGATGAAGAGAGAGCTCGCATGAGCATTATACCCTTCGCTTCTGCTGTAACATCTATAATGTATGCGATGTTATGTACACGCCTTGATGTAGCTTATGCACTGGGTATAGTATGCAGGTATCAATCCAACCCAGGGGAGAATCACTGGACAGCAGTGAAGAACATTCTTAAGTACTTGCGAAGGACTAAAGAAATATTCTTGGCCGTCTTTCCGAGGCCAAAATGCGGAAACGAAAATTTTTCTTAACTTGAAAACCGGCGCTATCGTATGCTTAAAACCCGGTTCGAACCATTAACCTACAACTAGCTATCTAGAGAGAGTGTTGGAAAGCTATACCGATCGATCCGTGTCCTTCGATCTTTGGCCACCATCCCAAGCTCCTCGCGGCATCTCCGGTCTTGATCTCCTTGTCGGAAAGGGCACCACATCTACGAGTCTTTTTACGGGCTCCCGCTTCATCCGAAGCAACTCGGGAACGAAGTGTGCTAGCCGACGTGTCCAAGGTGTTGTAGAGAATGTTTGTGATCACTTTGTCTCTTGCATCCATGGCTTGGATGGACGTTAGAGATGATGCCATTGATGGAACCTTTGAGCTAGAGAAGAAAGAGGAAGAAGAAGGAGTTTCCTCTTTCTTTTCTTTTATTGTGCTAGAATGATAATATGAGAGAAAGTGGAAATAATAATTTGAGAGCTCACCACACATGGCAGCCCCTCTCTCTCCTCTTATCATATCATCACAAAACAATCTCATAATGTGACATTTACACACTAAAAGAGATCATGAGTCACCATATATGTCTATGTCACATTAATGCATTTCATGATGAAAATTTCTAGCTCACAATTTCCATTTACAAACATTAATCCAAATGTTTGCAACAATAAAAAAAGATACGGCAACATCTAAAGTAAACTCGTGACGGATCACAAGGATACCCCATACCTGTATATACATACCTGCATCCGCATTCCGACTGAATGCGAATGAGACGAGACTAAAGTAATTCAACAAATCTAATACTAGGATCCAGCTTAAACTAAAGCCCACTAGTATGATCCGTCCGATCATGATCCGTGCACTACCGCACGTATAAGATCGAACCCTGCCATATATCATACGGCCTCTACAACGTTTCGCCCGAAACTTGAGAAACTGTCGGTGGGGGACTCTAAAGACTCGTCAATACTTTGGCTATGGATTTAACTACTAGCACGTCAGAGGTATTAGCCGTACGTAACGGGCTACCAGGTATTGACCAAAAGGGAGGTCGATGAGTGAACTCATCCTGACACCCTACTGAGCCTGTCAGTAACAATATCCGTACAGTCCGGTCCGTTCGTCTATGAGCATCGCATGTCGGGCCTAGGGGGTTAGTAAAAGTCAGACCCCCAAAAGCGGTACAAGTCGTGTCGGAGTGTAGCCCAGAACACCCTGAGAAACTTCTGGAATACCTACCAGTAAATCTCCTGCCTCGACCGAGGGCTTTATGTAATGGCTCTCCTAAACACAGCGCGATCTCACCCCCAATACCGGTAGGGACGAATCCCCTGCCGATCCGCTCACTTGCCTCCACGTGGCTCGGGACTGTACCCAACTAAAACCTGTTTGCAGGACTCCTCTGAGCCATGGTAGGGTAGTAATCAAAGCACAGTGGGAACTCACACGAGACAAATGACGATCTTAGGTCGATGAACTAAAATGTACACATGTCACCAGGGAACTGCTATCTGACGTCAGGCATAATACCAACTAGCATGTTCCCGGCGAGTCCTGTCCGGTGTACTCATAACCCAATGAGCACCTATATACATCTTAGGTGATCCAACTGACACCAATGGCTTGTGAGACCGGCCACCGCCCCTCGTCGGGGTCTCGACTGTATACACTAGTCTACTAATGATGTATCGATGCCCAGTCTCGAAACTCCCACGACTAGGGACCTTTTAAGGATGTGCTTGTAGACCCCAGCTCCCACGTATATGATCGCCATCATATTACTGGTAGTCAAGCAAGAATCCTAAGGGCTCTATCAACGTGTAATAGCGACCTATAAGGTCACCTAAAGCTGTACACGACTGATAAAGACAAACCATGGTAGCATACTATTCTCTATCAACGTATAATAGTGAACTACAATGTCACCTAAAGCATGTACACGATGATAAAGACAAACCAGATAGCATACAATCATCCTGAGTAAGATTGTACTACCGGCATAGGTCCTCCCTCAATCATTGCAATCACGTGCCTACGATCCAATAATTGACTCCGAGGGAACTATATCCAACAATCTCCCACTTGGACTTAAGGCAAATTATTGCGATGTGGCATACTCACAACCCGTGTGATACCGAACACCCAACTCCTCAACTAATCAGTCTCCCAAAGCCCGTTTGCGAAACTATTGCGTTCAAGGAATAGCCTCAGCTAGTGGATCCGCCCAGATGTTTCTTTCTATGTCTCTCTTTATCTCAAGTTCGCGGAGAAATCCATCTCCCGAAATGAGCAATACCTGTCTTAGAATATGTATGGATATCTGATGGGACCTAGTTCATAAATGAACTCCAAATCCAAACTTAGACTGTATTGTTAACTGAAATTAATCAGTATCCTGCGCCACACCTCCCTCCGTATCCGCTTGGACCACCTGTCCAAAATACTATCCCTCGTCAGAGGGAAAAATATAACTCTGACAGCCACTTTGTCATCCAGGTCACCATGGAAGCCTGGAATGATAACTGTCTCCCGAAGGAGGTTGCCGTTATCATATCCCTAGAACATCCACTTATGTTCAAAAACTACTTCTGAATGTTTCTCCAGGATTGGATCAATATCAAATTATTGCATCTACTGCAAGAACAACATCTGGTGTGGTACTTTACATCTCATGATCGACGCAATTGCCTAAGTAAGTGATCTGCCAATCATGCACATCCCTCTCCCCTTTAGTCTGTAAGACACCTTTAGAGAGGGTGACTCCATCACCTGCAGGTACACTACCATGCCAGGAGTCGTCCATTCTAAAACACCTTTAGAATGCTGTCTAAGTACCCAGATTGGGAAACTACCCAAATCTAGATCTAAAACCATAGATCTAGTAACCAGAATGTCTGATATAATATCCAAGTCCTTTGTGGAGAAACCACTGTGTGACAACCAAAGTTTAACCGATCGTAGTATAGGAATTTCACTTCCTACTCTGTGTATGTCATCCTATTACCAGGACATCACACCCTACTACCTTCTTAACAGATCCATCCCTCATTTTGATGAAGTCAAACCTATGACTGTCACATCAGAAATAGATGATCTATCTCCGCTATACCTTCTTTAGTCTATAAATATACATAAGCTACTTTTCCACTATGCTTCCGCTGCTCCCACTGACTATGACAACCCTCTGGCAGAGTCATATATACATACATTTCTAAAGCTAGTCTAGAATGACGCTATACTCATCCTCCTACCGGGTCTCACAGTCTGGAACAACA
The DNA here is from genome assembly GCA_030015575.1 of Agapanthus africanus. NCBI lineage: Eukaryota > Viridiplantae > Streptophyta > Magnoliopsida > Asparagales > Amaryllidaceae > Agapanthus > Agapanthus africanus. The sequence goes on from JASDDO010000022.1 coordinate 390,807,970, forward strand.
GCAATAGCAAGTCTGGGTAAACAAGAACCTCCCTGTCACCGTCCTTGAGGCTACCGGAGTACCTCGCGGGTGCCTGAGGTTACCCACCATATCTACGGAGTGGCCAATAGAATGTCAATCCAGATTTAATCTGTAGGTTCTTATCAAATTTTCAGTAATCGTTTGCGGTTCTGGAATCACTTCTAGCTCTACCATACTCCTACTACTGTTTTCAGAAAAAATCCATTTTTATTAAAACTGTGGCGAGTCAAGAACAATATCACTATTGATCTTCTAGATGGTAGAAAATCAACCCTCGTCATATCCCGGGTCAACCCACAAACAGCCATTACAGAAACGTGACTTGAATTATCCAGAGTCTGGTTTTAAGCATAAGCCGGACAACTCCCCGTACCTTAACAATGTTAAGATATGAACTATTCTATATCCAATATAGAAAAATAGGCACTGATTTAATTGGAACCAGATTCAAATCATGCAGCTGTCTCTAGTGCATGTCAACTAAATGGAGAGAGGCCGATCAACATTACTCAACTTAGGAATGCATCTAGATATGAGTAACCTGAAAGAGAAGCAAGTTCTTTTAATCATTACTGTCAACTGAATACCATACACATGTATCTACATCTTCGATCACCTTGAAGAATCCCGATACTTGCAACACCTGGTTCTTTACGTTATTCATATACCTATAACTTCTCAAAACTTGGACCTTGTGTTTCTACGAAACATTTGTCTAAGAACTAGAGAAGTCACAACTAAACAGAATATAGTATGAGTACCAACCCCTCTGTCCTCATGGACACTGGACAACACACAATACTCTGTATAAGTCCCTTGAGTCTAATAACTCATTCCCTGTGTGTCGTAGGTTGAAAACTGTACTTATGGTTAAGAAGAATTACAACGCTGTTTAATACTCCTTACCTAACCATCCACTGATATAGGTAAATTTCATAGACATAATTTCAAAAAGTTATATCTCACTTTATAAAAATAAACGTACAGATATATCAATATGAAATTGGTTCATTATAACGGATATTCAAAACCAAATATTTATCGTCCGGCAAACAACCCAGGCGATTTACTCAAATATCACCAATTACAACGAATCCGATATAATGAGAATGATCACCCAATTCCCAATAACTTACTCCCACTCATCATCTGTAAAACCATACAGATGTGAGAATCAAACTTGGTAAATACAAACCCTGGAGCAATGACTAATTGGGAAATCAGTTTTCTTTTAACAGTACACAGTGAAACTGAAACATGTAAATGTTTCGAAGGGGTATCCGGGTATTCCTAGTAATGCCTCTTCCATTATCAGGTTCACAACTGTAACCGTATAGTTCTTTGCCATCTCTCCAAATCCCTTTATATGTCTTTAGTCATTACCTTCTGTACACCCTCTTAGGCTAAATGGTTTTCTTCCTTCCCTACCGTTCGGTACCAGCCTATGGTTTGGAAGAAGACTATCCAATAAGCATAATGGGTGTACTCTCATAATCCTAGGAGCACTCGCAACCCGAGAGAAGGTAAAGATAAAAGACAACTGAATAAAACCTTATTCCTATTTCTCCTGAACCAGAATCCATCCCCGAACTGGAACAAGTTCCTTCGAGTTCGTATATAACCATACGATGGAGTATCCAATAAACTGTGGATCTTCATAGTGATACGGAGTGTCCTGGAGAAAGACAAAGGTGATGTAGGAGTGGCGATGAAATACTTGGTTTGGTCGTGAATAGAAGTCGCAATTTATTTTGCCCTCTTATTAATCCCTTTATTTGTCTTTACTTAATACCTTTTGTACATCTTCGTTAGGCTAATTGGTTTTCTTCATTCCCCACCGTTCGGCACCTGCCTCTGGTTTGGAAGAAGACTATCGAATTAGTGTAATAGGTGTACTGTCCTAATCCAAGGAACACTCGCAACCTGAGAGAAGGTAAAAGGAAAAGACAACTGAATAGTCCTATTCATTTTCCCCAGAACCGAAAACCATCCTTGAATCTGGAAAAAGTTCCTTCCAGTTCGTATATAACCATACGATGGTTTTATCCAATGGAAGTGGATGTTCGTAGTAATACGGGGTGTTTTGGAGAAAAGGGTAAAAGTAGGAGTGGCAATGAGGTATGCAACTCAGACAATCCAAAAGCCAGTGTTTTAAGAAGGTTCGGTTAACTTGGTCACTGAGTCATAGTCAAAGGTCGGGTCATGGTCGCTGCCAAAGAGAGAGAGAGAGAAAAGAAACACTCAGCGTGCACTCTAACCTAGATCATAATGGTTATTAATTTATCTAATTAGGAAACCTCCCACTGTATCGTCAAATTCTCCTCTAAACCTGAAAGAAGAATTAGTCGGGATCACTCGAGGAGTAAACCAACTCATCAGTGGGAATCGGGATCCAACTATCATCGCATGATAACATGACGGAATCCACTCACGTTATCACACTCCAGAAGGTATGCGCATATCCGGCAAGATTCAGTTCCTTTAGAAACTCCCGATGTGAATTTTTACCCCTAGGACCCAAGTGTTCTTGACGGAGTCAACAAATCAAAGAGTCCTAGTCAAGTTCAACCCGTCATTTTCTTGATTGCATTAAACCCACCAGTACGTGCCCTTGACGGAGTCAACAAGACCGCACGACTGTCCTAACCAATCACATATACATGCTACAAACAAGCACCACTTAGCTACCGTACACCATGCCTTGACGGAGTCAACAAACGCAACACGAATACTAAGTACCACTTGTAGGAAATGACGGAGGGCTATGTCTAGTATTTGGCGAATAACTTTTAACGTAATGAACTTGATATCGTTGAAAGAACCGGATAGCTTTTATAAAATATAGTGGCGAAAACCATTGCTAAAGAGGTCATTCCCGTTGAAGGGATCACGGCTCTTTCCCCGTAGAATGAGGTGCAGGATATTCCAACTGAATACAACGATGCAAAGCAAAAAGTAATCGACTTTGTGAAGTTATTACCCTGACGCAAACTTCTATCCAAAGTGTCACTCCCAGTGAAGGGATCTCGGCCCTTGCCTCGTCGACTGAGGTGCAGGATATTCCAACTGAATACCACTGTGCAAAACAAAAGAGAACGTCCTTGCAATAACAGCTTTTTGAAAAATGTTCCAACAACATCAAACAGGTTTGTTTAGCTTGCATTGATCCGAATCAATGCAGTCCCATCAATTAATCACACCACAAAAGAACGAAAATATGATGTAAGTATTTGCCATCCGCAATCGCCACTGGGTCCCGTCATCACCCGTTAGGTTACTTAACTAACGACAGAGCGGGGACTGGACTAGCGCGGGTGTAAAACATATACAACATCTACTGGTATATATATCAATATATAATATTCTCTCATGGCGTGATAAAATGCAACATCACAGAAATGTAATAAGCATCACAGAACAATACAGATAATCTGGAATCCCCGGGTTTCATAGAGCCGCTACTGAAACCCGACGTTCCCATGGTCGTGTGTATAGCCTGTGCAATGAAATCCTAGACCCCTACGGGCGTGGCAAGTTACCTGCCAAAACCTGAAGCGAGGCAGCCCCCTTCATCAACGTGAATGGACCACCCAGCACTTCACGGAATCCGGTAACTTAAGCACCCCTCCTTGGGTCAACCTGTACCCCCTACGAGTGCGGCGAATAGCCCGCCAATTCAAGAGTAAAGCCCCCTCCGTATCAAAGCCATGAGATGCGGGCCCGTTGCCCTCTAGAACCCGGCTATCCGTGCACCCCACCACGGGGTAATCCTGGTACAGAAAGTAAAATATAAAACGGGTACATCGACCTCAGCCCGGTCGTGCCCCAAAAGAATAATATACAAACAGGCAGTGACGGAAATCCACATGTCGGACGCTCGCCCCGCAGTATCAAATGTACAAATACAACCAAACTGTACTACCATTGCATCCAGGCTATCCACCACGACAAATCCGCAATATCACAGCACAACACAGAACATCAACGTGAATGTCACCTTCGCAAATCCGTCTAAAAGAACTATAGCAATTAGACAGGATTAACATATCAAATGATATTCACGGTCGCAAATATAATGTAAATATTGTGAACTAACATGTTTAAAATTTTCGAACGACTAAATTTCCCGAAGTGGGCCCCAAGCACAATTCCCAGTACTCAAACAAATCTGGGCCCAAAATAAAATTACCATAAACCCCATTTCCAAGTCAGAGACCACCTGAAGAACTTTTGTAAAGTGAAGCTACAGTACGGCCGCGGAACCGCGGCCAACTCATGGGTACGGCCGCGGTTCCGACGCGCTACAGTAAAAACAGTTTGCCAAATTTTCTCAAATTTCTTAAAAAACCCTGCCTGATATTCTGCAATACACCAAATAATTTTTTGACAACAGAAAAATTTCGACAGAAACTGATGACTTGGAAATGCAGTTTTTGAAAATTTCGTCCGATCGAAGTTCTAAACACGCTAGAGCATGCTAGTAAAGGTTAATGGCGTGGCTTTGATACCATGTAAAACTACGGTAGTGCCCCGGCCGTCTTTCCGAGGCCAAAATGCGGAAACGAAAATTTTTCTTAACTTGAAAACGGGCGCTATCGTATGCTTAATACCCGGATCGAACCATTAACCTACAACTAGCTATCTAGAGAGAGGGTTGGAAAGCTATACCAATCGATCCGTGTCCTTCGGTCTTTGGCCACCATCCCAAGGTCCTCGCGCCATCTCCGGTCTTGATCTCCTCGTCCGAAAGGGCACCACATCTACGAGTCTTTTTACGGGCTCCCGCTTCATCCGAAGCAACTTGGTCACGAAGTGTGCTAGCCGACGTGTCCAAGGTGTTGTAGAGAATGTTTGTGATCACTTTGTCTCTTGCATCCATGGCTTGGATGGAGGTTAGAGATGATGCCATTGATGGAAGCTTTGAGCTAGAAAAGAAAGAGGAAGAAGAAGGAGTTTCCTCTCTCTTTTCTTTTGTTGTGCTAGAATGATAATATGAGAGAGAGTGGAAATAATAATATGAGAGCTCACCACACATGGCAGCCCCTCTCTCTCTCCTCTTATCATTTCATCACAAAACAATCTCATAATGTGACATTTACACACTAAAAGAGACCATGAGTCACCAAATATGTCTATGTCACATTAATGCATCTCATGATGAAAATTTCTAGCTCACAATTTCCATTTACAAACATTAATACAAATGTTTGCAACAATAAAAAAATATATGGCAACATCTAAAGTAAACTCGTGACGGATCACAAGGATACCCCTCACCTGTATATACATACCTACATCCGCATTCCGACTGAATGCGAATGCGACGAGACTAAAGTAATCCAACAAATCTAATACTAGGATTCGGGTTAAACCAAAGCCCACTAGTATAATCCGTTCGATCAAGATCCGTGCACTACCGCACGTATAAGATCGAACCCTGTCATATATCATACGGCCTCTACAACGTTTCGCCCGAAACTTGAGAAACTGTCTGTGGGGGACTCTAAAGACTCGTCAATACTTTGGCTGTGGATTTAACCACTAGCACGTCAGAGGTATTATCCGTACGTAACGAGCTACCAGGTATTGACCAAAAGGGAGGTCGATGAGCGAACTCATCCTGACACCCTACTGAGCCTGTCAGTGACAATATCCGTATAGTCCAGTACGTTCGTCTATGAGCATCGCATGTCGGGCCTAGGTGGTTGGTAAAAGTCAGACCCCCAAAAGCGGTACATGTCGTGTCGGAGTGTAGCCCAGAACACCCTGAGATACTACTGGAATACCTACCAGTAAATCTCTTGCCTCGGCCGAGGGCTTTGTGTAATGGCTCTCCTAGACACAGCGCGATCTCACCCCCAATACCGGGAGAGACGAATCCCCTGTCGATCCGCTCACTTGCCTCCATGTGGCTCGAGAATGTACCCAACTAAAACCTATTTGCATGACTCCTATGAGCCGGGGTAGGGTAGTAATCAAAGCACAGTGGGAACTCACACAAGAAAAATGACGATCTCAGGTCGGTGAACTAACCTGTACATATGTAACCAGGGAACTGCTATCTGACGTCAGGTATAATACCAACTAGCATGTTCCAGGCGAGTCCTGTCCGGCGTAGTCATAACCCAATGAGCACCTGAATACATCTTAGGTGATCCAATTGACACCAATGGCTTGTGAGACCAGCCACCGCCCCTCGACGGGGTCTCGACTGTATACACCAGTCTATTAATGGAGTATCGATGCCCAGTCTCGAAACTCCCACGACTAGGGACCTTTTAAGGATGTGCTTGTAGACCCCAGCTCCCACGTATATGATCGCCATCATATTGCTGGTGTTCAAGCAAGAATCCTAAGGGCTCTATCAACGTGTAATAGCGACCTGTAAGGTCACCTAAAGCTGTACACGACTGATAAAGACAAACCATGGTAGCATACTATTCTCTATCAACGTGTAATAGTGAACTACAATGTCACCTAAAGCATGTACACGATGATTAAGACAAACCAGATAGCATACAATCATCCTGAGTAAGATTATCCTTCCGGCATAGGTCCTCCCTCAATCATTGCAATAACGTGTCTGCGATGCAATAATTGACTCTGAGGGCACTATATCCAACAAGGACGAGAGCAGCCCAGTGCAGACAGAATTCTTATGCCGACCGTGGTGATCACAGACTTGAGTTCACGGTGGGAGATTATGTATTCCTTCGGATTTTTCCGATGAAATGGCGTGTTAAGGTTTGGGAAGCTTAGTCCCAGATTGTAGGTCCTTTTGAGATCCTCGAGCGAGTTAGTAATGTTGCCTATAATTTGGTACTTCCGCCCAAATTTTTGAGTATTCATCCCATATTTCTAATGTTGATACTTTGCAAATATCTTCATGACCTTTCTCACATGATTTAGCATCAGACCGTTTAGCTTGGACGCGATCTTTTCGTTCACCGGCAGCCGATAGTGTTAGTGGATCGGCAGGTGGAGAATCTTCGGTCAAGGGTCTTGCCATCTGTGAAGGTTTCTTTGGCGTAGCCGTATAGTGAGGTGATCACTTGGGAGACTGCGAGCGAGATTTGGGTGTTTTGTAATCATCTCTTTGAAGGTATGCATAGTGAGAATTTTAATTCGGGGACGAATTTTCTTTAGGGGGGAGATTGTAACGCCTTAGTTTTCGATTAGTGTTAATTAAGCAATAGTGCGGGTTTTTGGTAAAAAGTTTACCAATTCGGGTTCCTCACATTTTATAAAAATTAATTAATATTTTATTATTTTTTGTTATGGCTTGCACGCATGTGTGCACGTTAATGTGAGGGTTTGTTTGTGCTAATCTAGTTTAGTGACCATGACAACATAATCTAATCCTAATCCTTGCTTTAACCTTAACCCTAAACACTTGATATTTGAGAGAGAGATTTCCTTTGGGTTTTGTTTTGGAGAGGAGGTGGCATGGTGACATGGTGGGCATTAATGGTTGTATTAATGTGAAGTAAATGCTTGGTGCTCTCACCCTCTTACACTCACCTCTCTCTCTCTTTTCTTCACACCTTCTCTCATTCTCTCTCACTTCATCTCTTTCTCATTTCATTCATCACTCATCATTCCCTCAACTGAACACTCACTAATTCCATGATTAAACCATCATTAAACTTCTTCAAATCTCACAAAAATCATATCTTAAACCTTGTTTTGCCTCTTGGATGCCTTGGAGCTTGGAAAGCTAGGATCAATGAGCTTGTGGGAGTAGCTAATGATCTCTTTATGTTAATTAGGTGTTTATTGTATTGCGTAGCTTATTCGTTTCAGTTTAGAACGCGTAAAGTTTCGTTTTGGGTAAATATCGTATTTTTGTGTAGATTGGTGTCTTGGATGATCTGCTATCAAACCAGATATTTGTTGGAAAAGTTCCCATCACAGTGACCTAGTGTAGTGACCTAGAAACTACCCTCAAAACCTGAGCGAATTACCTTCTTGTATGGCCGCAGATTTATTGCTTATGGCCGCAATTTGCGGCCAGAGTGGGATGGTTGGTGGTGTTTTTTGGAGTAGGGGTCTCTGGAGTTGGGTGTGGTCTTGTGGTATGTGAAACTTTTACAAATTGTTTGGGTAGAAAAATCTGGGATCACGTTGCTTGTTTCTAGTGTTTCGTTTACGCGTGTTATGTTATCCGATACGGTTCATGTCTTTATGTATCTGTTGCTCTTGAGTTGGTTTCGTAGTGTTGCATCGCGCGTTAGCCACTAGACGAACACTTGAGAGTATGTTTGGAGTTGGTGCGTCGGTCAAACGTAGATTGTACGTGTTATTGGACGATTGCTAATATATACACTTGCTTTGTTGATTTATGATTTTAGGATCGCAGGTGGGGACTTCGGATGTTGCAAAGAAGGGAAAGCGAGCGGTTGGATTTACTTAGCTCCAAGATCATCAGTGAGTAGATTTAACATCTACAGGGGAATCACCCGCATGTCGTTATGCGTCTGGGCTAGATATGATATGATATTGGTCGCATGTTTATATTGCATATATAGAGTTTGCGCATAAGCTTCATTGCATATTATTACTTGTTGTGCTTGGACTTGTAACCATTGGACACTGCACTATTATTGACGGCTCATGTTGCACGAGCACTGATTGTATGCCACACACACCGTCAATAATTGCCATGATACGCACAACACACATACAAATATGATATTGTTTGGTTAGGGACATTGAGACATTAATTCATATTTCTTTGTGCATATGACATGTAGCATATCTGTATACCTACATGCTTACACATATGTCTCGACATGCCTACATCCTAGTTACCCATATACCTATATGGTAGTGTACCATTAGTGATAGGTATATACACATTTGAAACATAGCTACATGTACATCTTGCATGCATACTTATATGTACACTTACCTAGCTTGATATAGCTACACATATACCTGGAGGGTATTGTATAATTATTGAGATATATATACACATACCTAGCTTGACATAGATACACACATACCTGGAGGGTATTACATCATTACTGATTGGTAGATACACATATCTTGCTATACCGACATGGTTACGCATACCTGGCTATAGCTAAATGTTCACCTTTATATGATGTTGTATGGATTTGGAGAAATTAGGAACCGCATGATATATTTAATAACTTGTTGCAGTTAAATAGCGGTTTTTCTTTTATATGCTCATATTACTGTTTCATGTTGCATATATTATATTTCATGGATTTCTTATTGATATATGGATTTCACATGAAATTTTCTGGATTTGAGGACCGTGGTAGTTTCAAGAAATTATGCATTATTTTAAAAATCTGGTTTCTCTTGATATGATATTTCAACATCCACCATGAGATTTCTCGGTTCTGATATATACGCCATGCGAAGATGCGTCGTGGGCCATGTGCGGGTACATGGTGGGGCCCAGAGGTACCCCGAGGCAAGAAAGGTATGTGATGGTTCACGCCGATGAGCCTGGTAGGGGAATCATACCTACCGGTTACAGTATTGGACTCGGCGGTGATCGCGGAGATATCGACCGGAGTCATGTACGTATGCATACAGGAAATTCGAGTGCCGACAGTTAAGGCACTCGGGTTTCCGATGAACGTATGATACGTACATATCAAAGGCAGTCGTGGTGGCGACGCCTGATAGATAAGTATTTATGTGTCGATGCTAGACACTAGTTTTCATGATATTTTACCTCTAAGTATATATATCAGTGGTATGGGACGCTGTTATATCTGCATGTATGTATATATATATATCAGTTGTATGGGACGCTGTTATATATATATTTTTTAATATATATATATATATAATCATAATGATCTATGCATGTATTCTTATTCATTACTTGATGTTGAGGGCCGATCTGAGGGCCGATTTGAGGATATTTGGGATTTTGATTGTCTTGATGGACATTGGTCCTGCCACGATGAGGATTCTGTGAGGATGACATGTTTATCCCATATCCCATATTTATTTTATATGCATTGCATCATGTATTAGTAGTACCTGATAGAGTACCTTTCATGACTGTTGCATATACATATTGCCATATTATTGCTTCTTGTATTAGTTGTACCTGCTTGAGTACCTTTCATAACTGTTGTGCACATATGGCCATTTATTGCTATTAGCTTGCATGTGATAGATTCGCGCAGTACGTGGATACATACGATTACCTGCATATGTTATTTACTATTCACGAGTTGGCAACTCCCCCTGTTGTGCCACAGTGTTTTGCAGGTAGTCCCTCAGGGTAGTCGTCGGCAGGGCTTTTCATCTATCGTATCATCTTTTGCTGCGGATACCGCTACGTCTGACTGTGTGCAGTTTTGCTATAGGTGGGTTTTGCGGTTATCCGAAGTTTCTCATTATATATCTTTGTACCATGTACTCTCCTTCTACCATTATCATGTATTGACATAGAGACGAGTTGTGAGGACGATATTGTATATTATTTGGTGACTTGGAGGTCTTTTATGCAGTTTTATTTATATCGTCTTTTTCTTCGCTACGGCGTCGTATATCTGTTGTGGTGGTTGTTTTCTGCCTTTGAGCGTGGATTTGCTCCCGTTGGGGATGCTTTACTTGTATCTTTATGTTGTACCCTTTTTGGAGGCATGTTTTACAAAGGATATGCTGCCAAATTTTTAAAGGAAATAAATTTGGACTTTAAAGAATTTGATTGAGATTTCAAATGTTTTAACAAGGTTATTATCAATTACTACTTTTGATGGTTTAGATTGCTGGGTTTTTGGCTTACTTGAATTACGTTACGCCTAGAGACGTTATGTAGTATAAGGGCCTTCATATGCTAAATTTTAGGTCGTGACAAAGTTGATAGCATCGCGTAAATGATAGAGTCTACTGCCGAAGCATAGGGTATCCCTTGCATGCGAGCTCTCTCCAAATCAGTCTCGGGAGACATCTCTTTGGACATAGTGAGTCCTGAGATCGTTGGTAAATTCCCTTGCTTGGATTCTTCCTTACTAAACCTTTAGTATGGTGTCAATGTACCTTGATTGGGACAATCCCAATATCCGTTTAGATCTATCTCTATAGATCTTAATCCCCAAGATGTTGGAGGCATCACCTAGATCTTTCATTGAGAATCTATGTGATAAGAAGTGCTTAACCGAGTAAAGCATAGGAACATCATTTCCTATCAAGAGTATGTCATCCATGTACAATACGAGGAAGACACCCTTACTCTCTGCCACCTTCTTGTATATACAAGGTTCATCGACGATTTTGATGAAGTCAAACTCTTTGACTACCACATCAAAACAGATGTTCTAAGTTCGCGATGCTTTCTTTAACCCGTAGATGTATTTAAGTAGCTTGCACACCTTTTCGCTGCTCCCACTGTCTACGAAGCCCTCTGGCTGAGTCATCAACACGTTCTCTTCTAAATCACCATTTAGAAAGGCGGTCTTAACATCCATTTGCCAGATTTTGTAGTCATTGAATGCAGCAATGGTAAGTAGGATCCGGATGGACTTAAGCATAGCCACAGGAGAAAAGGTTTCATCATAATCCACACCTGGTCATTGACGAAAACCTTTTGCAACAAGTCTAGTTTTGAAAGTCTCAATTTTTCCATCTACACCAAGTTTCTTCTTAAAAATCCATTTTCTCAAACTACCGTGGAATAAAACTTATGTGTCACACCATGAAACTTTGGGAGAGAGTGATTGAACACTGGCTAAAGAAGGATATTAAGATAACAGAGAACTAGTTTGGGTTCATGCCTGGACGATCGACGACAGAGGCTATTCATTTGCTTCATCAACTTGTCAAGCGTTTTCGAGAGAGGAGAAGAGATTTTCATATGATATTTATTGATTTAGAAAAAGCTTACGACAAGGTACCTACAGAGGTATTATGGGGGACAATGATGAAGAAGGGGGTCCCCGTCAAGTATATTGACATAATCAAGGATATGTACGATGGAGTAATGGCAAATGTCAGAACTTGCGGCGGCTTAACGAGTGATTTTCCGATTACAATTGGTTTACATCAAAGATCTTCATTAAGTCCATTCCTATTTACCATCGTGATGGATGAGCTTACTAGAACTATCCAAGATGAGGTACCTTGGTGTATGCTAGTCGCTTATGATATTGTTCTAGTAAATGAGACGAAAGCAGGGGTAAATGCCAAATTGGAATTATTAAGGCAAACATTGGAATCTCGGGGATTCAGATTGAGCAGATCCAAGACAGCATATATGCATTGCAAATTTAGTAACCAGAGAAGTCAAAACCATATTGGTATAACATTGGAAGGGCAAGAGATATCACCGAGCGACCAATTTAGATATCTAGGTTCCATCATCCAAAAGAATGGTGAGATTAATCAAAGGATCCAAGCTGGTTGGTTGAAATGGAGGAGTGCAACAAGGATTTTGTGTGATCGTAACTTTCCGTTAAAATTGAAAGGGAAGTTTTATCGGAGCGCTATTTGGCCTCCCTTATTATATGGTACAGAATGCTGGGCTCCTAAGAAGCATCATACACAGAAGATGCACGTAGCGGAGACGCGCATGCTTCGTTGGATGTGTGGTAACACTAGAAAAGATAAGGTGCGAAATGAGGATATTCGTGCAAAAGTTGGTGTAGCACCTGTGGAGGAGAATATGCGGGAAAACCGGTTATGATGGTTTGGTCATGTGCGACGCAGACCTATAGAAGCACCGGTTCGACGAATACATACTCTCGATATGGGCAATGGCAAAAGGGCAAAAGGGAGACCGAAGAAAACATGGATGGAGGTGATACGAAACGATATGGTTGCCAAAGGACTCGATGAAAGTATATTGTTCGATAGGAGTGAGTGGAGGCAGAGGATTCATATGCTGGACCCGGCGTGATTCTCATGTTGGTTCATGTAGCCTACCCCATACGCTTGGGATAAAAGGCTCGGTTGTTGTTGTTGTTGTTGGGTTTTACCCCTTCAAGAGCAACTTCCAAAGTCCATATTTTGTTGGTGTACATGGATTCCATGATAGCATTGCATCCAGCCATTTCATAGAGTCCCTATTCTTGATGGCCTGCTCGAAGCTAGTTTGGTCATTATCTTCCATGATACAATCCTCGCTCCCACTATCAATGAGAAAACCATAGTATCTCTCAGGTGGATGAGGAACCCTACTAGATCGGCGGGGAGGCTGAGGTTTGTTGGGAGCTATCGAATCCTCTGGTTCCACTAAATCCTCAGTTACAGTTTGTGTAACCGGAATTTCTTCCAGTTCTACCTTGTTGCCACTAATTTTTTTTGCAAGAAATTCCTTTTCTAAAAAGGTGGCATGTCGAGAAACAAACACCTTTTGTTCCTTGCCGTGGAAGAAAAGAAATCCATGTGAATGTTTGGGATATCCTACAAACTTGCAAAGAACTGATCGTGTCTCGAGTTTGTCCAGATTTTGCTTTTTGACATAGGCAGGACAACCACATATCTTAACTTATTTAAGATATGGTCTCTTTCCACTCCATATCTCATATGGCGTTGTAGGCACTGATTTAGATGGAACTTGATTCGATAGGTATGCTGCTATCTCAAGCGCATAATCCCAAAAGGAAATAGGTAACTCAGCGGTGCTCATCATAGAGCACACCATATCTAATAGGATGCGATTCCTCCACTCCGATACACTGTTGTGCTGTGGTGGATATGGAGGAGTAATGTAACGCCTTAGATTTCGGTTAGTGTTTGTTTAGACGTTAATGCGGCTTTACTGTAAAAAGTTTACCAATTCGGGTTCCTCACATTTTATAACATTTAATTAATAATTTATTATTATTTGTTATAAGCATGCACGCACGTGTGCACGTAAATGTGAGTTTTGTTTGTGCTAATCTAGTTTTAGCAACCATGACACTTAACCTAATCTAATCCCTTTTTTATTTAATACTTGATATTTCTTTTATTAGTGAGAGAGAGAGAGAGATATTTGTTTTGTGATGAGTAGTATGAAAGCATTAATGAGAAGGCCTGGTGCATTAATGGCTTTGGTTACACTCACCTCTCACCTCACCCTACACTCACCTCCCTCTTTCATTTCCTCACACCCTATCTCTTTTTTCTCTATCTCTATCTCATTTCTATATCTGCCTCAACAAATTCTGAACACTCTTTCATTTCCCACACCAAATCCATCACAAATTCACAATTTTATCACAAAAATCATACCTTTTCTTGGATTTTGCCTCATGGATGCCTTGGATCATACAAAGCTAGGATCTTTGTTTTCATTTGATTAGGTAATGTTTCCTTGCTGTTGTTTAAGTCTTTTTTTGTGTAGCTTTGCTTTAAAGTTATTATTTTTATCGCGTATCGTATTGTTTCGGATAAATATCGTATTTTTAGTGTCGATTTGGGGTCTCGGGTGATCTGCTGTTAAACTAAGTATTTGTTGCAAAAATTGACTTGACAGTAACCTAGTATAGAGACCTAGAACCTACCCTCAAAATACGAGCCCATTTCCCCATACTACGGCCGCAGATTTATTGGATCTGGCCATAATTTGTGGCCAGAGTAGGGACCTGGGTGTTGGTTTTTGGTGTAGGGGTCTCTGGGGTTAATTGTAGTCTCATGGTACTTGCAATTTTTACAAATTGTTAGCATAGAAAAATATGGGATCACTATGCATATTTCTTGTGTTTCGTTTCGTGTGATACGTTATCCGATACGATACGTGTTACGTGTTACTGTTGCGTTGAGTTGGTTTCGTAGTGTCGCTATACGCGTTAGCTACAATACGAACCCTTTAAAGTACGTAGGTGTATCGTGTTGGTCCGTGTAGATTGTATGTATTTAGGTCTATTATTAATATATATTTGCGTTGTTGTTTTAATATTGCAGGTTCGCAGGCGGGGACTACGGACACTGCTACAAAGGGAAAACAGGTGGTAGGATTCACCTAGCTTGGAGCGTTGGTGAGTAGATTTAACATCTACAGGGGAATCGCCCGCATGGCGTTATGCGTCTGGGCTAGAAATGTTAATACTTGTCGCCTATTCTATGTCATATTTAGAATTGCGCATCTACCCTTTTACTTAGATATTGTTGTGCTTGGACTAGTATCCTTAGGACACTGCACATATTATTGACGATTCATGTTGCACGAGCACTGATTGTATGCTACACACACCGTCAATAATTGCCATGTCACACACAAACCACTTATAGTTAGGATATTGCTTGGTTAGGGACATTGTGACATTGATTCATATTTCTTATCGCGTATAACATATAGCATAACTGTATACTCACATGCTTACACATATGCCTTCACATACTTATATGCTAGATACCCGTATACCTATAGAGTATTGTACTATTAGTGATAGGTACATACACACTTTACGACATAGCTACATGTATACCTTGCACATATTTCACTTATACCCAGGGGGTATACTACATCATTTACTTATAGGTAGATACATATACCTTGCTATACCTTTGTGTTTACACATATATCAGTTATAGCTACATATTTACCTTCACTTGATGTTATTTAGAATTGGATAAAATAGGAACCGCGTGATATTTTATATTAACTTGTTGCAGTTAATTAGAGGCTTTTCCTTTATATGCTTACATTTCAGTTTATGTTTCATATATCATATTCATGGATTTTCGCATTGTTATATGGATTTTTCATGATGTTTTCTGGATTTAGGGACCGTGGGAGTTCATGAAATTATGCATTATTTGAAAAACCCGGTTTCCCTTGTTATTATATTTCAGCATCCACCATGAGTTTTATTGGTTCTGATATATATATACCTCTATGAGGAGGCGTCGAGGCCGTATGAGGGTACATGGTGGGGCCCAGAGGTGTAAGTCCATGCTACCTCTCCCGGTACTTTCGGGCATGCGGAATTTGGTGAAAAACAATTTTCTAGAGGTGGTAACATGGACTCAAAACCGGATCTTTGTTAAACATCTAACTAACAACCTAACTAGGAGTTGTTAACTACTCGGTTAGGGGGTTATACCTTTCTTTGTTGAACTCCTTCGTCTTCAAGCCTCGATGGTTGTCCGGATCGGCTTCACCCCGTCGTCTCCTTGCGCCGAAGATCGATCCACCTCGAAAGCTTCTACCTTTGGCTTCTTCTTCGATCTTTGAAGAAACTAGTTCACTTGGTTTGCTAAACCTTGTGAACTAGAGTGAGTAGAGAATAGTGTGTTGGGATTTTCTCTATGGTTCTTGGTTCTCAACACATGAGACAAGTGAACCATAGACTAAAGAGAGGGAGAGCAAGAGGAAGAAGATGAGAGCTCAAGAACACAAGAGAGAGAATGAAAATGATAGAATGAGAAAGACTTTTCTCTCTTGGCTCTCATAATCCAAAGCCATCATCACAAAAAAATAGTAATCAAGTATTGTGTAAATGGTTTAAGTCAAAATGGCTATATCATTTCATGCACTCATATTGCACAAGAGAACAAGCAAGTGAAAAGTCTTTGCCATGAAATGATAGCCATTGTCATCATGATGGTCAACTAGTCCAACCTAGTCAACCGGTCAACAAAGTCCATAAGTCAACAAAGTCAACCCCTCAACAACCATGTCACCACAATACTTAATTAATATTATTGTTAATCACATATCATATTCTCATTAGGGTTAAGCAAAAAGTCAACAGTCAACAGTCAATAGTCAACAACCCTAATGAGAATCCTCTGCCTCTGTCTCTCCGTCAACTGTGCATACACACCCGCATCCATGTTCCGAGGAACACGAATACATACTGGATAAAACCAATCCCAAAACGTACACTAGGATCTGGCTTAAACCAAAGCCCGCTAGTGTTAACTGTCCGGACACTATACGTGCATAAGTGCATGGATGTGACCGAACCCTGCCGCAAAACCATGCGACCTGTCGCAAAACCATGCGACCTCTACTCTTTTGCCTAAAGGCGAATAGCTTTATGTGTGGGACTCTAAAGACTCGACACTACGCTGGCAGTGGGTTTAACCACAGACCGCAATCGGCACTAGCTGTGCGTAACGGTCCCCAGGTAGATGCCGACAAGAAGACTGACGAGGTGAAACCCATCTGAACTCCTACTGAGCCTGAATGTGACAATCTCTGTACAGTCCGGTCTGTTCGTCTGATACATCGCATGGCGGGCCTAGGGGGGCGGTAAACGTCAGTCCCCTAATAGCGGTACAAGTTGTGTCGTAGTGAAGCCCAAAACCCCCTGAGATAACACTGGAAGCCTACCAGTATATCTCGATTGCCCTGGCCAGGGACTACTCGTGTAATGGCTCTCCTAGACATAGCGCGATGTCAACCCCCAATACCGGGAGAGACAAATCCTGTCTAACCGTCACTGCCTCCAAGTGCTTCGGGACTGCACCCAACTACTACCTGTTTGCACGACTCCTTTGAGCCGTGGTAGGGTAGTAATCAAAGTACAGTGGGAACACACTCGAGGCGAAGTGACAGTGTCAAGTCAGCGGACTAAGATGTACTCATGTCACCTGGGAACTGATAACTGACGATAGGTATAATACCAACCGGTCAGTTCCCGACGAGTCCTGTCCAGTGTACTCGTAACCTAACGAGCACCCGCATACTATCTCCAGTATGACGTACTGATGGCTGTGGGACAGACCATCTCCCACTCTGGGATGAGAAGCGCATGCGCTACTCTACTCCGGAGTATCGATGCCCTGTCTCGATAGTCCTGCGACTAGGGACCTGCATAAGGATGTGCTTATAGATTACCCAGCCCCCACTAGTGTGACTGCCATCACAACGCTGGTAATCAAGCAAAGATCCTAAGGGCTCCACTAATGCGTATAGGTGATATACTAAAATAAACACATGTACACATTGAAGTAGAAACAAACCAAGTAGCATACTACTATTTTGAGCAAGATTGTATATACAAAGTGAATATCCCAAGCTTCCATTAAGTAATATACAAACTAGTATGATACAGTAAT
Organism: Agapanthus africanus; assembly: GCA_030015575.1. NCBI lineage: Eukaryota > Viridiplantae > Streptophyta > Magnoliopsida > Asparagales > Amaryllidaceae > Agapanthus > Agapanthus africanus. Next base: position 390,825,976 of record JASDDO010000022.1, read on the forward strand.
GGCCTTTAGGGCATATACACTAACAATCTCCCACTTGCACTAAGGCCATGTACTGGCGTATCGAAGACCTATCATCTCGATCAGCCGCTCGAACTGAGTCTGGGGCAAGGCCTTTGTGAATGGATCTGCAGTGTTATCTTCTGAAGCGACCCTCCGAACCTCGATCTCCTGGCGATCCACGATCTCCCAGATCAGGTGATACCGCCTCAAGATGTGTCTGGATCTCTGATGGGACCTGGGTTCCTTCGCTAAAGCTATAGCCCCGTTGTTGTCGTAATACAGAGGTACTGGATCAACAATGGACGGAACCACCTGAAGTTCTTTCAAGAACTTCCTCATCCAGACAGCTTCTTTTGCGGCATCAGATGCAGCGATGTATTCCGCTTCTATCGTCGAGTCTGCAACGGTTTCCAGTTTGGAACTCTTCCAACACACCGCCCCTCCATTGAGGGTAAAGACAAAACCCGACATGGACTTGGAATCATCCTTGTCACTCTGGAAGCTGGAGTCAGCAAAGGCCTCGATCTGGAGGCCTTTTCCTCCATACACCAAGAACATCTCCTTAGTCCTTCTCAGGTACTTGAGAATGTTCTTTACCGCTATCCAGTGTTTCTCCCCAGGGTTTGACTGATACCGGCTTACCACACTCAGTGCATAAGCTACATCCGGTCTGGTACACAACATCGCATACATTATAGAGCCTACCGCAGAAGCGTAGGGTATAATAGACATGCGATCCCTCTCCAAATCAGTCTTGGGAGACATCTCTTTAGAGAGGGTGATCCCGTGACAATCCGGTAGGTTACCGCGCTTGGAATCTTCCATACTGAATCTTTTCAGTATGGTGTCGATGTACCTGGACTGTGAAAGTCCTAATATCCTCTTGGATCTATCACGATGGATCCGGATCCCCAGGATGTATGAGGCATCACCCAGGTCTTTCATGGAGAACCTGTGTGACAAGAACCCCTTGACAGATTGTAGCATAGGAATGTCATTTCCTATTAAGAGAATGTCATCCACGTATAAAACGAGGAATACTACAGTTCTCGCTACAAATCTACTATAGATGCATGGTTCATCTGGATTTTTGATAAAGCCAAATTCCTTAACCGTCTCATCAAAACAGATGTTCCAACTTCGCGATGCTTGCTTTAGTCCATAGATGGACTTAAGCAACTTGCACACCTTTCCGCTGCTCCCACTCTGAATGAAACCCTCTGGCTGGTCCATATAAAGACACTCCTCTAAATTTCCATTTAGAAAAGCAGACTTTACGTCCATCTGCCAAATCTCATAATCGTGGAAGGCAGCAATGGCAAGAAGGATCCGAATGGATTTCAGCATAGCCACTGGAGAAAAGGTCTCGTCATAGTCCAAACCAGGTCTTTGACGAAAACCCTTTGCTACCAGTCTAGCTTTATATGTCTCAACCTGTCCATCTACACCAATCTTCCTTTTGAAGATCCACTTGTATCCTACGGGTTTTACCCCGTCTGGAGCAATGTCCAACGTCCATACTTTGTTGGTGTACATGGACTCTATTTCGGTCCGCATTGCATCCAGCCATTTTACTGAGTCAACGCTCTGAACGGCCTGCTGGAAGCTAGTAGGCTCATCATAATCTATGATGCAATCCTCTCTATCCCTGTCTATGAGAAAACCGTAGTATCTCTCGGAGGGATGAGACTGCCTACTACTCCTGCGGAGCGGCGTAGGAATGTCCTGTTCTTTTGAACCCTCTGGTTCTAGTAAGCTTTCAGTAATAGTCTGTGGTTCTGGAATCTCTTCCAGTTCTATTTCGCTCCCACTTGTTTCCTTTTCTAAGAACTGGTGTTCCAGAAAATGGGCATTACGAGAAATAATGATCTTTTGTTCCTCTGCGTAATAGAAGAGATACCCCCTGGAGTTCTTTGGGTATCCCACAAACTTGCACAGTACTGAGCGTGCCTCGAGTTTGTCCGCATGCTGCTTTTTGACAAAAGCCGGACATCCCTAGATCTTCAGATATTGAAGATAGGGTTTCTTCCCACTGCATATTTCATATGGTGTGGTAGGCACAGTCTTAGTCGGAACTCGGTTCAAAAGGTATGCAGCTGATTCTAGCACATACCCCTAGAATGATCGCGGTAACTCAGTGTTACTCATCATGGACCGTACCATATCCAATAGGGTTCGGTTCCGTCTCTCCGATACACCGTTATGTTGCGGAGTGTATAGAGGAGTAAGCTGAGAGAGAATTCCGTTCTCTTTTAAATAGTCCAGGAACTCGGCACTCAAGTATTCACCACCTCGATCCAATCTTGGAATCTTGATACTTTTGCCGGTTTGTTTTTCTACTTCATTCTTATATTCCTGGAATTTTCCAAAGGCTTCGGACTTATGTTTCATTAAGAAGACATAACCGTACCTTGAAAATTCATCCGTAAAAGTAATGAAGTAAGAATAACCGCTTCGCGCATGTGTAGACATTGGACCACACACGTCGCTGTGTACGAGTCCCAAGAGCTCGCTCGCTCTTACTCCGTGTCCAGTGAACGGAGTCTTTGTGATCTTTCCTTTGAGACAGGATTGACAAGTGGCATACGATTAATATTCGAACGGATTCAAATATCCTTCTGTATGTAACTTCGTCAACCTTCTCTCATTGATGTGACCTAGTCTACAATGCCATAAGAAAGTCTGATTTATTTCCGGAGACTTTCTTTTGTTTGTATTCTGGACATTGAAAATCTGTGGTTGGTTTAATACGTATATACCATTGCTTAATGTACCTGACCCAATCAAAACTTGATTAAGGTGAATGTTTACAACATTACTTACAAACGCAAATTCATAACCTTCTTTAGAAACCAAAGATACAGAAATGATATTACAAGTTGCGTTGGGTACAAAAAAGCAATTACGCAAAACCAAAACGTGTCCATCTGACATTCCCAGGTGATAGTCCCCCACGGCCTTAGCATCCATGCTAGCTCCGTTTGCAACTTTGACGGTCATGTCACCTGCCTTCAAAACCCTACGGTTTATCAACGCCTGCAAAGAATTACAGATATGAGATCCTGATCCGGTATCCAATACCCAGGAAGTAGAGTTTATTGAAAGACAGTTTTCAATAACATACACACCTGAAGCTGAAGCCGCAACCTGCTTCAATTCCTTTGTCCTGGCATTCCAAGCCCTGCAATCATTCTTCCAGTGTCCCTTCTTATGACAATAGAAGCATTCTTCTTTATCCACAAGCTGCCCCGCTTTCTTTGTTGCTTTTGCCTTTCCCTTCGTATCCACTTTACCAACACCGCCCCTTGGTTTGGCGGGGGCTTTCTTCTTCTTTCCCTTGGCTTTCGCCTTGGACCTAGAAGAGGAAGATCCTCCTACAAACAAAGTGGATGTTTCCCTACCTTTCTGTAGGGTGCCCTCTGCACTCCTCAGCATGTTGAGGAGTTCTGAAAGTTCAACTTCTTTTTCTTGTAAGTTGAAGTTCAGGATAAATTGGGCGTAAGTGGAAGGAAGGGACTGGAGAATCAAGTCCGTATAGAGCTCGTTCTCTAACGTGGTCCCAAGTTCCACGAGCTCCTCAATGAAGCCAATCATCTTAAGCACGTGTTCCGCTACCGATGATCCGATGGCCAACCTTGCCGAAAATAACTTCTTCGACACTTTGTATCTTGCGATACGAGATTGCTCTCCATACAGTTCTTTTGTATGGAGAAATATGGATTCGAGGTCCATATACTCGTGCCTCCTCTGATGTTCGTTGTCCATAGAGGCAAGTACGAGGCACTTGGCTTTCACTCTATCAATCTCCCAAGTCTTACGGATTTCCTTATCCACGACGCTGGAGGTGGAACCTGGGACAGGGGGAGCTTTGGTGGTAAGAAGATACCCCAGCTTGTCGTAAGTGATTGCCATTTTGACATTCCTGAGCCAATCTTTGTAGTTTGGCCCTGTCAGTATGTTTTTATCTAGAAGTAACTTAAGTCCAGTCATGTCGATTGGTCACTGCAATTAGGAGAGAGAAGAAGAAACACCCAGCATGATGCTCTTGCAAGTTTAGAGTGGTTTTTAGTTTGTCTAAACAGGATGGCTCCCACTGTTTCTCGAATCCCTCCTCAAACCAAAAAGGAAGAATTAGTCAGGACTAATCTCACCGTACAATACTTGCTTAACCGTTCGGCCAGGCTGGTGTCGGTACTTCGAGGGAGGTTTTCCAACGCTTTCGCGAAGTTCCTTAATTTAAGAACCTCTTTTCCCTGGGGGCGTAGCCCCGCTAACACCTTTCTAGACACCTACTAGGTTTATAGCATTGATCGTTAAGAGAGAAATTTCCCGAGGAGTTGCATATACTCACAGTAGGATCGGGATCCAAATATCATCGCGTGACGAAACTGAAGGAATCCTACCAGAATCATCACACTCCAAATGGTATGCAACACTAGCAAGTTTCAGTTCTTTTGAAACTCCCGATGTGGATTTTTGCCCCATGCTCTTATGACCTTGGCGTGAGTTCAAAATGTCATAAGTCACATGTCAAGTTCTTCCCATCATTATCCAGGTTAATTTGAACCCACCCGTACATACCCTTGACGTAGGCAAAAATGGCAGTACGACTGTCTCAAACCAACGCATTCTATCTATGCAACAGATAAATATCCGGCAGCTACCAATCACTATGCCTTGGCGTGAGGTCAAAATACATAGCTTGAATACTACCGAATATTTAACTGAAATGATGGAGGGTTACGGATGGTTTTGGCAAAACCGTGAACGTAGTGAACTTGATATGATCGATAGAACGAGATAGCTTTTAAAAGGAGTGGCTCAAGCTCCGCATTTAAAAGTTAGTTTTGAAAAGAACCGAGTGGTTTTTCGAAAGTGTTCCAACGACTTTTACTTGGTTTATTTTCTTGCATTAGTTCTTTTAATGCATGATATTCTTGCATTAGTTCTTTTAATGCGTCCCATCATTTAATCCTACCATTGCAGAAAATAACCAAAATATGACGTACGCTTATGCCATTCGCATTCGCCACGGGGCCCCGTCATTACCCGTTCGGTTACTTAACTAACGACAGAGCGGGGGCTGGGCTAGCGCGGCTGTAAAACAAAAGCAACGCCTAAATAATATCATATATAGATATATTGCAATGATAGCCATTTCAGATCACAGATGAAAACATTGGATATACTAGGAATCCGCAATCGTACGAGCCTGTAACGAAAAGCAGATTACACGGCCGCGGTGAATAGCCAAAACCCCACCCAAGACCCCTACGGGTGCGGCAAACTACCCGCCAAGTACCCGAAGCGAAGCAACCTCCCTCAACCCCGTGAGTAGGCCACTCGGCACTTCGGCATACCCGGTAGTTTGTGCACCCCCTCCATGGGTCTATCCTAGGAGCATAAACAGAAAAAAGAAATTATACAATGACGGCTACAACCCCGACCCGGTTGTGCGGCCATATAAATAATTATTACATCAATTTACAAATTTACATGAATTGAAAGAAAAGAAAACTCTCGTCTCACAACCCCCGGCTATTCACCCGCGACAATCCAATGTATTCATATACACAAACCAATAACATTACAGATCACAGATTTGTATAACCCCCACTAATCGACATATAGGGATTAGCAGACGTTCAATACAAATATCACATCACAGATAAAACCCGTCAGCATAAGTCTTTAGAAGTTCGATCAAAAATACGGATTTTTAGGCCCCAAACACAAAATTTTTCGTTCTGGAAAATCTGGGCAGAAAATACATATTCCAAAAATCCCAAAACAACCCCAGAAAAACACTGCACAAAATTTGGACCTCGGCGGAGTCAACTCGGCCGCGGAACCGCGGCGGGAGCGTGCTCCCGCCGCGTTTCCGCGGCTCTTTGACCGGTTCGTGGGACCAAATTTTGTGGGTGTTTAATAAAAACCCTGAGCCGATTTTTAAGATGAAATTTATCATTTTTACAGAACTTTAAAAATCGACAGCAACTTTGAATTTCGGGTTTATTTCGGGACTTTTTCTCCGATCGAATTTCTAGCTACTATGCTAACATGTTAGATAGAGTTTAACTAGGATCTGATACCACTGTAAGTCCATGCTACCTCTCCCGGTACTTTCGGGCATGCGGAATTTGGTGAAAAACAATTTTCTAGAGGTGGTAACATGGACTCAAAACCGGATCTTTGTTAAACATCTAACTAACAACCTAACTAGGAGTTGTTAACTACTCGGTTAGGGGGTTATACCTTTCTTTCTTGAACTCCTTCGTCTTTAAGCCTCGATGGTTGTCCGGATCGGCTTCACCCCGTCGTCTCCTTGCGCCGAAGATCGATCCACCTCGAAAGCTTCTACCTTTAGCTTCTTCTTCGATCTTTGAAGAAACTAGTTCACTTGGTTTGCTAAACCTTGTGAACTAGAGTGAGTAGAGAAGAGTGTGTTGGGATTTTATCTATGGTTCTTGATTCTCAACACATGAGACAAGTGAACCATAGACTAAAGAGAGGGAGAGCAAGAGGAAGAAGATGAGAGCTCAAGAACACAAGAGAGAGAATGAAAATGATAGAATGAGAAAGACTTTTCTTTCTTGGCTCTCATAATCCAAAGCCATCATCACAAAAAAATAGTAATCAAGTATTGTGTAAATGGTTTAAGTCAAAATGGCTATATCATTTCATGCAATCATATTGCATAAGAGAACAAGCAAGTGAAAAGTCTTTGCCATGAAATGATAGCCATTGTCATCATGATGGTCAACTAGTCCAACCTAGTCAACCGGTCAACAAAGTCAACAAGTCAACAAAGTCAACCCCTCAGCAACCATGTCACCACAATACTTAATTAATATTATTGTTAATCATATATCATATTCTCATTAGGGTTGAGCAAAAAGTCAATAGTCAACAGTCAATAGTCAACAACCCTAATGAGAATCCTCTGCCTCTGTCTCTCCGTCAACTGTGCATACACACCCGCATCCGTGTTCCGAGGAACACGAATACATACTGGATAAAACCAATCCCAAAACGTACACTAGGATCTGGCTTATGTTAGTTATATGTATGCCCTAGAGGCCATTACTGTACATTGGATGTATATTGTAGTGGATGGTGGGACATATATAGGTAGGACTTTCTTGCTCGACATGATAGTACGCTATCTGGTTGCTCTTTATCTTAACATGTATACTTTCTGTCTCTCTGATTACATGTTGATAAAGCCCTTAGGATGTGTACTCGACTTCCAGGACTGTGATGTAGATCATACTAGTGGGGCCTGGATAGTCCATGAGTACATCCTTCTTTGTTCCTTTTCGAGGGAATATCGAGACGGGGCATCGATATTCCAGAGTAGACTGGCGCATATCTTCTCGACCCATGCGATGGGTGATGGATGATCCCATATCCATTGGTGTTTGACATCGAAGATGGTATGCGGGTGCTCAGTGGAGACTGGGTACACTGAATGGACTCGCCGAGAACTCCCAGATGGTATTATACCTCACGTCAGATGGCAGTTCTCTGGTGACACTGGTACAGCTTAGTCTGTTGACCAGAGATCGTCATAGAGTCTTGTGTGTCTCCCACTGTGCTTTGATTTCCACCCTACCACAGCTCTACTGAGTTGTGCAAACAGGTGGTTTTTGGGTACAGTCCCGATTCACATGGAGGCAATGAGCAATAGGAGGGGATTCGTCTCTCCCGGTATTGGGGGTTGATGTTGTGCTATGCTCGACTGGCCATAACAGGAAATCCCTGGCCAGGGTTGCAGTGATATACTGGTAAGAGTTATTAGTAGTTTCACGAATGTTATGGACCTCAAGTCGGCATGACTTATCGAGCTACTGGGGTCTGACGTTTACCACCCCTAGGCGAGATATGCGACATATCAGACGAACAGACCGGACTGTACGATAAGTGTTACTGGTTGGATTCACAGGAGTGTGAGCGGGCTTGCTCGTCGATCTTCTGATCGCTCAATACCCGGGTGGCCATTACGTTTAGCAGACCGCTTGCGGCTTGTGGGTGTTTGATATGATCATCATCCGCTGCCGGCGTATTGACGAGTCTTTAGAGTCCTACACAGAGGTTTCTTGGATCAAGTGAAACGAAATAGGAGCGCATATGAGATATGTGCGGGACCGAGAATAATTCGTGTATGTGATACCGTATTCTATTCTCGCGATGAATGTATCGAACGGTTATATGCGATATAACCTAGTTATCGAATCAAGGATTGATTCGATAAGCCGATACAGATGATACTAGTCGGTTATATCCGATATGACCGGATCGTTAAATCAAGTGTTGATTTAATGATTTAGTGCATATTTATATATTTGATATATTACTTTGCGTTAACTAGTATTGGTTCACTTTAAAAGGATTTTCTCACTTGATTTGTACACATTGTATATGCGATATAGTTTTGTGCACATGTTTGTATCATGTTTGATGATACATGCTTACTTGGTTAAGTGTAAAGAATCAAACCATGGTTTAAGTTAATGATTAGGGTTTTGATTATTTATTCATTTATCTTTTTCTTATTTATTCATTTTGGAAAAAGGAAAAGATAAATGAATGGTTGTATGTTTTGTTTTTAGTTGAAGTTTCTTGAAACTTTGACTAAGTCACTCTTTTGTTGTTTTGCTTAACCCTAACCATTTAACTAACCCATGTTAATTCTCTACACTTAACTATAGTTGAAAGTATGATAATTATTGAATTATTTATCTAATTATTCAACACTTATCATATCTTCTTCTTTTTCTTCATCTTCTTCAACATGAAGAAAAGCTTGCTACTCCAATGGCAAGTGATGAAAACTAGTGAGAAATCCAAAACTAAAGTCTACCCACTTCCTATTTCTTCATCCTCTACCTCTTGCCAAGTAGTATAGGGTGTTTCCTTCACAAGTTTTCATGGCTTGGTGAAGATGGAGCTTGTTCTTGTGATACCTCGACGTAGATCATGTTGGAGATAGTGCCCTCAGAGTCAATTATTAGGTCACAGGTACGTGATTGCAATGGTTGATGGAGGACCTATCCCGGTAGGACAGTCTTACTCGAGATGATAGTATGCTATCTGGTTTACCTTTATCATCGTGTACTGTTTCAGGTGACCTGACATGTCGCTATTACACGTTGATAGAGCCCCTAGGATTCTTGCTTGACCACCAGCAGTATGAGGGCGATCATATACGTGGGAGCTGGCAGTCTATAAGCATATCCTTAAATGGTCCCTAGTCGTGTGAGTTTCGAGACAGGGCATCGATACTCCATAGTAGACTAGTGTATACAGTCGAGACCCCGACGAGGGGCGGTGGCCGGTCTCACAAGCCACTGGTGTCAGTTGGATCACCTAAGATGTATACAGGTGCTCATTGGGTTATGAGTACACCGGACAGGACTCGCCGGGAACATGCCAGTTGGTCATATACCAGACGTCAGATGGCAGTTCCCTGGTGACATGTGTGCAGGTTAGTTCATCGACCTGGGGATCGTCATTTGTCTCGTGTGAGTTCCCACTGTACTTTGATTACTACCCTACCACGGCTCAAAGGAGTCGTGCAAACAGGTTTTAGTTGGGTACAGTCCCGAGCCACATGGAGGCAGTGAGCGTATCTTCAGGGGTTCGTCTCTCCCGGTATTGGGGGTGAGGTCGTGCTGTGTCTAGGAGAGCCATTACACGAAGCCCTCGGCCGAGGCAAGGAGATTTACTGGTAGGTATTCCAGTAGTATCTCAGGGTGTTCTGGGCTACACTCCGACACGACTTGTACCGCTTTTGGGGGTCTGACATTTACCAACCCCCTAGGCCCGCCATGCGATGCTCATAGACGAACGGACCGGACTGCACGGATATTGTCACTGACAGGCTCAGTTGGGTGTCGGGGTGAGCTTCCTCATCGACGTCCCTTTTGGTCAATAGCTGGTGGCCCGTCACGTATTGGCATATACCTCTGACGTGCTAGTGGTTAAATCCACAGCCATAGTATTGACGAGTCTTTAGAGTCCACCACACTTACAGTTACTCAGCTTTCGGGCAAAAGGTTGTAGAGGCCGTATGGAGATATGGCAAGGTCCGATCAGATACGTGCGGTATTGCACGGATCAGGATCGGACAGTTTGTACTATAGGCCGTATTGGTATATGGCAGGGTTCGATCAGATACGTGCGGTATTGCACGGATCAGGATCGAACAGATATTACTAGCCGGCTTTGGTATAAGCCGGATCCTAGTATAGTACAGTGTAGACTTTGTCTCATGGCATTTGTATTTCGGTCGAAATACAGATGCGGGTGTGTATGCACAGTATCGGGGTTTTCCTGTAATTTAATACGGGACCAGTTTTCTGGAGTTGCCAGTTTGCTTTCCGTTTCGGCCGATTTCCATTGTTCCGTTCATTGGCCGAAGTTTGGTGGAGGAGGGTTTATTTGCATTGTTGCAAATAGGCATTAGTGGAGGGGGTTCTTTGCATCTTGTTGCATCATGATGGTTTTCATGATGAGCACCATCACTTGACTTTCTATGCTCATGATGGCTTGACCTTTTTGGAGCCATCATGCTTGAGATGATGGTTGTGTGGAGTGTTGGTATAGTTTTGTGATCATTTCTATTTGCATGATAGCTTCCTCTCTCTCTCTTAGATGATATGAGAATGGCTCTCATTATCTTTTGATACACCACACTACACTCTCATTCTCTCCTCTCCATGGTGATGGCCGGCCCAAGCATATAGGGGCTGTCCAAAATTTGTGGCGTGGATTTTTGGCTCATTTCATGTTGCAAAAATCCCACAAGATCTATCTCAAAAGCTCCAAGTTCTTCTTCCTCCACAAATGGCAACTCCACTACCCCAAAAAGAGACACAAGCTCACTACATATTCTACAACGAATCTTGGGCACGTCGAGTAGCCGGCTTCGTGCCCGAGTTGCCTCGGCATTGAGGTGGGAGCCCGTAAACGATGTAGGCAACGTGGTGCACTTCCGGCGACGAGGAGGAGACGGACGGAGATCCCGCGAGGAGATCGGAGTGGAGATGAAGACCGGAGGACTTGGATCGTCGGTATATCTCTTTCCCATCTTCTAGTTAGCTTAGACTTAGTTTAATGGTTACGATCCGGATGTTTAGTGCGCGGTGGTGCCGGTTTGCTAAGTCCGCAAAATTAAAGTTTTTCACCACTTCCGCATTCCGGCGTCGGGTTGACGGCCAGGGCGCCGCCACGCACTTACAGTGGTATCAGAGCCAGGCCATTAACTTAGTCTAGCTTTGTGTAATGTGTTTGCATTTCCGATCGATCAAAAAGTCCAAAAACCCGTATTTTGTCACATCAGTTTTCTGTTGGAAATTTTTAGTCTCGAAAAATTTTTCAGGTTGTAAAATATTGATGTACTGGAAAATCTAAGAGCTCTGTAAAAATTCGATGAAGTGACTCCACAGTTGGAGCGCGGAACCGCCGCGAAAACCCCCTTCCCACCGCTGTTCCGCCGCGCACTGTGGAGATCACTGCACCAATTTTTTACAGAGGCTTTCTGGGGTGAAAAGTGGGGTTTTGGAATAATAACATTGGGCCCAGAATTTCTTGATCTGCTACAGTTTTGATTGGGGGCCCACTTGTTAAAATTTGATTGATCGAAAATTTTAAACACATATTTCACAGTATTTACATTATATCTGCGACCGTGAATGTCACTCGATCGGTAAATCCGGTCTAACTGCTATAGCCCGGTTAGACGGATTTGCGAACGTGACTTTCACGTTGATGTTCTGTTTTTACTGTGATGTTGCGGATCGGTCGTGGGGGATAGCCTGGATGCAATGCTAGTACAGTTGTGGTTGTATTATGTACATTTGATATTGCGGGGCGAGCGTCCGATATGTGGACTGCCGTCACTGCCTGTTTGTATTATTATTTTGGGGCACGACCTGGTTGCGGTCGATGTACCCGGTGTATGTATATTTTATTTTCTGTACTAGGATTACCCCGCGGAGGGGTGCACGGATAGCCGGGTTCTGGAGGGAAACAAGCCTGCATCTCATGGCATTGAGACGGAGGGGGCTTCACTCTAGGATTGGCGGGATATTCGCCGCACTCGTAGGGGGTACAGGTTGACCCAGGAGGGGTGCCCAAGTTGCCGGATTCCGTGGAGTGCTGGGTGGTCCATTCACGGAGCTGAAGGGGGCTGCCTCGCTTCAGGTTTTGGCAGGTGACTTGCCGCGCCCGTAGGGGTCTAGGATTTCATTGCACAGGCTATCCACACGACCAGGGGAACGTCGGGTTTCAGCAGTGGCTCTGTGAAACCCGGGGATCCCAGATATCTGTATTGTTCTGTGATGCTGTACATTTCTGTGATGTTGCATTTCTTTTCACGCCTTGAGCGAAATATAATATATTGGTATATATATTAGTAGATGTTGTATATGTTTTACATCCGCGCTAGTCCAGTCCCCGCTCTGTCGTTAGTTAGCTAACCTAACGGGTAATGACGGGACCCAGTGGCGAATGCGGATGGCATATACGTACGTCAGTATATTTTCGTTCTTTTTGGTGTGATCAATTGATGGGACTGCATTGATTCGGATCAATGCAAGTTTAAAAACAAACCTAATCTGATGTTGTTGGAACACTTTTTCAAAAAAGCTGTTATTGCAAAGACGTTCACTTTTGTTTTGCATCGTGGTATTCATTTGGAATATCCTGCTCCTCAGTCGATGAGGCAAGGGCCGAGATCCCTTCACCGGGAGTGACCCCTTGGACAGAAGTTTGCGTCAGGGCATTAACTTCACTATAGCCGATTGCTTTTGCTTTGCATCGCGGTATTCATTTGGAATATCCTGCACCCCATTCTACGGGGAAAGAGCCGAGATCCCTTCACCGGGAGTGACCTCTTTAGCAACGGTTTTCGTCACTATATTTTTTAAAAAGCTATCCGTTCCTTCGACGATATCAAGTTCTTTACGTTAAAGGTTTTCGCCAGAAACCATTCGTAGCCCTCCGTCGTTTCATATGGGTGGTCAATAGTATTCAAGCTGTGTATGTTGGCCAAAGTCAAGGCACAGTGATTGGTAGCTATTGGGGTATTCATATGCAGCATAGATAGATGCGTTGGTTTGGGACAGTCGTACTGCCATTTTGGCCAAAGTCAAGGGTATGTACGGGTGGATTCAGATTAACCTGGAGAATGACGGGTAGAACTTGACATGTGACTTATGATATGTTGGCCAAAGTCAAGGTCATAAGAGCATGGGGCAGAAATTACATCGGGAGTTTCAAAAGAACTGAAACCTGCCAGATATGCGCATACCTTCTGGAGTGTGATGCCGTGAGCGGATTCCGTCACGTTATCATGCGATGATAGTTGGATCCCGATTCCCACTGATGAGTTAGTTTACTCCTCGGGTGACCCCGACTAATTCTTCTTTCAGGTTTGGAGGAAAATTTGAGGTACAGTGGGAGGTTTCCAGATTAGATAAATTGGTAACCATTCTGATCTAGGTTAGACTGCACGCTGAGTATTTCTTTTCTCTCTCTCTTTGGCAGCGACCATTGACCCGACCCTAAGACTGTGACTCAGAGACCAAGTTGACCGAACCTTCTTAAACACTGGCTTTTGGATTGTCAGAGTTGCAAACCTCATTGCCACTCCTACTTTTACCCTTTTCTCCAGGACACCCCGTATTGCTACGAACGTCCACTTCCATTGGACAAAACCATCGTATGGTTAGATACGAACTCGAAAGAATTTATTCGAGGATGGTTTCAGGTTCTGGAGAAAACGGATATGATTATTCAGTTGTCTTTTCCTTTTACCCTCTCTCAGGTTACGAGGACTCCTTGGTTTAGGGGTAGTACACCTATTACGCAAATTGGATTGTCTTCTTCCAAACCTTAGGCTGGTGCCGACAGGTAGGGAATGAAGAAAACCAATTAGCCTAACGATGGTGTGCAGAAGGTATTAAGTTGAGACAAAGCAAGGGATTAGTAAGAGGGCAAAGTAAATTGCAACAGATATTCACGACCAAACCAAGTATTCCTTCGCCAATCCTAAATCACCTTTGTATTTCTCCAGATCACTCCGTATCACTACGAAGATCCACAGTTTATTGGATACTCCATCGTATGGTTATATACGAACTCGAAAGGAACTTATTCCAGTTCGGGGATGGATTCTGGTTCAGGAGAAATAGGAATAAGATTTATTCAGGTGTCTTTTATCTTCACCTTCTCTCGCATTGCGAGTGTTCCTAGGATTGGGACAGTACACCCATTATGCTTATTGGATAGTCTTCTTCCAAACCATAGGCTGGTGCCGAACGGTAGGGAAGGAAGAAAACCATTTGGCCTAAAGGGGTGTGCAGAAGGTAATGACTAAAGTCATATGAAGGGATTTGGAAAGGTGGCAAGGAATTACACGGTTACAGTTGTGAATCTGGATACTGGAAGAGGCATTACTAGGAATACCGGGATACCCCATCGAAACATTTCAATGTTTCAATTTCACTGTGTACTGTTAAACGAAAACTGATTTTCCAGTTAGACACTTGCTCCAGGGTATGTATTTACCAAGTACGATTCTCACATCTGTATGGTTTTACAGATGATGAGTGGGAGTAAGTTATTGGGAATTGGGTGATCATCCTCATTATATCGGGATTCGTTGTAATCGGTGATATTTGAGGAAATCACCTGGGTTGTTTGCCGGTCGGCAAATATTTGGTTTTGAATATCCGCTGCTATGCACCAATTTCAAATCGATATATCTGTACGTCTATTTTCATAGAGTGAGATATACTTTTTGAAATTATGTCGATGACATTTACCTGTACCAGTGGATGGTTAGGTAAGGAGCATTAAACAGCGGTGTAATTCTTCTTAACCATAAGTACAGTTTTCAACCTACGACACACAGTGAATGAGTTATCAGACTCAAGGGACTTGTACAGAATATTGTATGTTGTCCAGGGTCCATCAGGACAAAGGGGTTGGTCCTCGTACTATATTCGGTTTACTTATGACTTCTCTAGTTTTTAGACAGGTGTTTCGTGGAAACACAGGGTCCGAATTTTGAGAAGTTATAGGTATTTGAATATAGTAGAGAACCAGACATAGCAAGTATCGGAATTCTTCAAAGTGATCGAAGATGTAGATACTTGTGTATGGTATTCAGTTGATAGTGATGATAAAGAGATCTTGCTTCTCTTTCAGGTTACTCATAATTGGAAGCATTCCTAAGTTGAGTAGCGCTGATCGGCCTTCTTCCATTTAGTTGACATGCACTGGAGACAGTTGCATGATTTGGATCTGGTTCAATTAAATCAGTGCCTCTGGTTCTATATTGGATATAGAACAGTTCATATCTTAACGGTGTTAAGGTACGAGGAGTTGTCCGGCTTATGATTAAAACCAGACTCTGGATAACTCAAGGCACGTTTCTGTAATGGCTGTTTGTGGGTTGACCCAGGCTATGACGTGGGTTGATTTTCTACTATCTGGATGAACAATAGCGATATTGTTCTAGACTCGCCACAATTTTATTAAAAATGGAGTTTTTCAGAAAACAGTAGTGGGAGTATGGTAGAACTGGAAGTGATTCCAGAACCACAAACGATTACTGAAGATTTGATAAGGAACCTAAAGATTCAATCTGGATTGACATTCCATTGGCCACTCCGCAGATAAGGTGGGTAACTTCAGGCACCCGAGAGATACTACGGTAGCCTCAAGGACGGTGACAGGGAAGTTCTTGTTTACCCACAATTACCATTGCTGTTGTTCCAGACTGCGAGACCCGGCGGGAGGATGAGTATAGCGTCGTTCTGAACTCGCTTCAGAAGTGTACGTGTATATGACTCTGCCAGAGGGTTGTCATAGACAGTGGGAGCAGCGGAAGCATTGGTGGACAGGTAGCTTATGTCCATTTATAGACTAAAGCACCAGTAGCGGAGATAGATCATCTATTTCTGACGTGACAGTCATGGGTTTGACTTCATCAGAATAGGGGATGGATCTGTTGAGAAGGTAGTAGGGTGTGATATCCTGGTATTTGGATGACATAAACAAAGTAGGAAAAGAAACTCCTATACTACAATCGGTTATACTTTGGTCGTCACACAGTGGTTTCTCCACAAAGGATTTGGATTTTATATCTGACATACTGGTTACTAGATCTATGGTTTTAAATCTAGATTTGGGTGGTTTCCCAATTAAGGGTACTTAGACAGCATTCTAAGAGTATTTAGAATGGACGACTCCTGGCATGGTAGTATACCTGCAGGTGATGGAGTCACCCTCTCTAAAGGTGTCTTACAAACTAAAGGGGAGAGGGATGTGCATGATTGGCAGAACACTTGCTCAGGCAATTGAGTCAATCATGAGATGTCAAGTACCACACCAGATGTTGTTCTTGCACTAGGTGCAATAAGTTGACATTAATCCAATCCTGGAGAAACAGTCGGAAGCAGTTTTAGAACATAAGTGGATGTTCTAGGGATATGATAATGACAGCCTCATTCGGGAGACAGTTATCATTCCAGGCTTCCAAGGTAACATGGACGACATGGAGGTTGTCAGAGTTATAGTTTTTCCTTCTGACGAGGGGCAGTATTTTGGACAGGTGGTCCAAGGCAATACTGAGGGTGGCATGGCGCAGGATACTGATTAAGTTCAGTTGACGATACAGTCTAAGAAGTTTGGATTTGAAGTTCATTTATGAGCTATGTCCCATCAGACATCCAGACACATTCTAAGACAGGTATTGCTCATTTCGAGAGATGGTTTTCTCTGCGAACTTGAGATATAGAGAGACATAGAAAGAGACATCAAAGCGGATCCACTCACTAAGGCTATTCCTCGAACGCAATAGTTTTACAAACGATCTTTGTAAGACTGGCTAGTAGAGGAGTTGGGTGTTCGGTATCACACGGGCTGTGAGTATGCGACATCGCAATAAATAGCCTTGAGTGCAAGTGGGAGATTGTTGGAGATAGTGCCCTCAGAGTCAATTATTAGGTCACAGGTACGTGATTGCAATGATTGATGGAGGACCTATCCCGGTAGGACAGTCTTACTCGAGATGATAGTATGCTATCTGGTTTACCTTTATCATCGTGTACTGTTTCAGGTGACCTGACATGTCGCTATTACACGTTGATAGAGCCCCTAGGATTCTTGCTTGACCACCAGCAGTATGAGGGCGATCATATACGTGGGAGCTGGCAGTCTATAAGCATATCCTTAAATGGTCCCTAGTCGTGTGAGTTTCGAGACAGGGCATCGATACTCCATAGTAGACTAGTGTATACAGTCGAGACCCCGACGAGGGGCGGTGGCCGGTCTCACAAGCCACTGGTGTCAGTTGGATCACCTAAGATGTATACAGGTGCTCATTGGGTTATGAGTACACCGGACAGGACTCGCCGGGAACATGCCAGTTGGTCATATACCAGACGTCAGATGGCAGTTCCCTGGTGACATGTGTGCAGGTTAGTTCATCGACCTGGGGATCGTCATTTGTCTCGTGTGAGTTCCCACTGTACTTTGATTACTACCCTACCACGGCTCAAAGGAGTCGTGCAAACAGGTTTTAGTTGGGTACAGTCCCGAGCCACATGGAGGCAGTGAGCGTATCTTCAGGGGTTCGTCTCTCCCGGTATTGGGGGTGAGGTCGTGCTGTGTCTAGGAGAGCCATTACACGAAGCCCTCGGCCGAGGCAAGGAGATTTACTGGTAGGTATTCCAGTAGTATCTCAGGGTGTTCTGGGCTACACTCCGACACGACTTGTACCGCTTTTAGGGGTCTGACATTTACCAACCCCCTAGGCCCGCCATGCGATGCTCATAGACGAACGGACCGGACTGCACGGATATTGTCACTGACAGGCTCAGTTGGGTGTCGGGGTGAGCTTCCTCATCGACGTCCCTTTTGGTCAATAGCTGGTGGCCCGTCACGTATTGGCATATACCTCTGACGTGCTAGTGGTTAAATCCACAGCCATAGTATTGACGAGTCTTTAGAGTCCACCACACTTACAGTTACTCAGCTTTCGGGCGAAAGGTTGTAGAGGCCGTATGGAGATATGGCAAGGTCCGATCAGATACGTGCGGTATTGCACGGATCAGGATCGGACAGTTTGTACTATAGGCCGTATTGGTATATGGCAGGGTTCGATCAGATACGTGCGGTATTGCACGGATCAGGATCGAACAGATATTACTAGCCGGCTTTGGTATAAGCCGGATCCTAGTATAGTACAGTGTAGACTTTGTCTCATGGCATTTGTATTTCGGTCGAAATACAGATGCGGGTGTGTATGCACAGTATCGGGGTTTTCCTGTAATTTATTACGGGACCAGTTTTCTGGAGTTGCCAGTTTGCTTTCCGTTTCGGCCGATTTCCATTGTTCCGTTCATTGGCCGAAGTTTGGTGGAGGAGGGTTTATTTGCATTGTTGCAAATAGGCATTAGTGGAGGGGGTTCTTTGCATCTTGTTGCATCATGATGGTTTTCATGATGAGCACCATCACTTGACTTTCTATGCTCATGATGGCTTGAACTTTTTGGAGCCATCATGCTTGAGATGATGGTTGTGTGGAGTGTTGGTATAGTTTTGTGATCATTTCTATTTGCATGATAGCTTCCTCTCTCTCTCTTAGATGATATGAGAATGGCTCTCATTATCTTTTGATACACCACACTACACTCTCATTCTCTCCTCTCCATGGTGATGGCCGGCCCAAGCATATAGGGGCTGTCCAAAATTTGTGGCGTGGATTTTTGGCTCATTTCATGTTGCAAAAATCCCACAAGATCTATCTCAAAAGCTCCAAGTTCTTCTTCCTCCACAAATGGCAACTCCACTACCCCAAAAAGAGACACAAGCTCACTACATATTCTACAACGAATCTTGGGCACGTCGAGTAGCCGGCTTCGTGCCCGAGTTGCCTCGGCATTGAGGTGGGAGCCCGTAAACGATGTAGGCAACGTGGTGCACTTCCGGCGACGAGGAGGAGACGGACGGAGATCCCGCGAGGAGATCGGAGTGGAGATGAAGACCGGAGGACTTGGATCGTCGGTATATCTCTTTCCCATCTTCTAGTTAGCTTAGACTTAGTTTAATGGTTACGATCCGGATGTTTAGTGCGCGGTGGTGCCGGTTTGCTAAGTCCGCAAAATTAAAGTTTTTCACCACTTCCGCATTCCGGCGTCGGGTTGACGGCCGGGGCGCCGCCACGCACTTACAGATCATCTTCGGCATCGAACCGACGATCAAGCCCGCCCATTCTTCGATGATACCGATGCTAGAGTCATGGGTTCGTTTTGGACAGCGGAGGGACTTTATCACGGAGCCTAGGAGGTGGTGGACCGGATCTACAAAGGTTGTAGTCACTTTCCCTTAGCATTTAATTCGATTACTTGCTTACTTCGCCTATTTATCTAGTTAACGATCCGTATTATGGTTTGTAGGCACCCGTAAAATTTGATTTGTTCATGTTTGATCACTTGTGAGACTTCACTAGGGTGCCCAGGAACCATACAGTGGTATCAAAGCCTAGCTAAAGCCTTAGGCGAAGTCCCGACGGAGTTAGAAGTCCGATCGACCCAAAACCCGACTTTGAAAATGCTCTCTGGACTTTTCTATAAAATATGGATTTTTCGAAATTAAAAATATCCAGAAAAATCAGCAGGGAATCCTAAGAATTACTGTGCAACACGTGTCCATGATTCGACAAGAGTGCGGCGGAACCGCGGCAGAAGCATGGCTTCTGCGGCGGTTCCGCGGCAGTATAGTCACAATGCCTAATACTGTTTGCACAGTAACTCCTAGTTTCTGGTGTTGGTTTTCCTGGGAATATTTTAATATTTATTCCAGAGTTTTATTTTCTGGCTTGTATTGGGAACTCTGTATATTCGATCGGACTGTCTAATTTTGTCGGTGTGGCTTTCCGGGTAATTTTAGAATATGTTAAAAAGTTCGACCGGATATAAATACCCACTTTTTCCTCTGCCGGGAAATTTCCAATTGTTGGATTTTTCCGTAGTTTAACGACGTTCTAAGTAGTGCAAGTAACGCGATGGACCCTCTAGAAGACAACAAACCTTAACTCGATTATGTGACCGTCTTGAACTGCCCTTTGAACCTTCGGGTTTGGGGCAGTACGGCGTGCCACATGTGAGGCGTTGGCTTGACCCTTCAACGGCTGGACCGTTGGTACTGAGGCACGAACTGAATGTTGTTAGACTTATTTCATGTGTTGAGCTGTATCGGGAAAACTTGGGTGTTCGATTGTTCGATCGAAAAGTTTAGCATTTTCTATTTATCCGGAATGTGATACAATAATTGGAATTCACAAATTGTTATGAGATAACGGAATGAATATTATAAACGTAGCACTTTAGTCTCACTTGATCGGTTGCCACGGAATTTTGATGTGATCAAAAGTCCGTCGCAATCACGTAGCGTACGCGGATACTCGCCCGGTAAACTTTATAGACAGCCTCACCCCATAGCCCCGACCAAGTGACTTTAGGAGAACCCCGTCGCCGAAAGCATCCGTTCGGGTGCTCGCGGCAGCGGTGTTCCGCCTTGGTGCACTTCGTCGACGGTATCGGTGGTGCGGCCGCCTACTAAAGTTTGCGACGAGCATTCGATCAGAATGTCCTGTTGAATTGCCTGACTTGATATTGAAAAGAGTTTTCGATAATTAGACTAAAATGCGGGGTTTATAATTGTTAGGCATGCGATGTCTAAGTAATTCATTTGGTCAGGCATGCGATGTCTGAGGTGGTTGCGGATTCCAACTGTTGTAGTTTTACACTTTCTTTTCTGTGACCGTAAGTGTAATATGTGATATCGCCGGTTTCGTTGCAATATGTCAACGACAATTGGGATGCGCATATTTACTTACGTTGATGACATGTGATGTTATATGTTGCTGGATATGTTATATTGGATCGTCGTGTTTTGAAAAGCCGGGGTTTTTTATGTGAGATGGGTGTTTTTTCATTTTCATTCACGTAAAAACTTGTATGTAATATTCTTTTATTGGGGCACTTCCAGGTTGCGGAAGTTGTCACCCATTGTATATTATTTACTTTTCTGCACTAGGATAGACCCAAGGAGGGGAGCACAAGTAACCGGGTTCTGGGGTCCAGTGGGAGACCAACTCGAGGAGTCGAGTCCGGGTCTCCTAACCCTAGAATTGGTAGGGTTGCTTGCCGCTCTCGTAGGGGTCTAGGGGTGTGGGATTGGCTATTCATCACGACCGTGGAATCCGTGTTTTATACTGGCTCGTATTGAAAACACGGACGTCCTAGTATATCCAATATTTCATATGTTTCTTCTGCTGTGCTTTATCTGTGATGTGATCATGCGATGTTCTGTGCTCTGTTCAGATATTATAGTATATATGATATATTATATAGACGTTACTTATGTTTTACACCCGCGCTAGCCCTGCCCCGCTCTGCCGTTAGTTACCTAACCTAACGGTGCACGAGGGGACATCGAGGCGAATGCGGATGGCAAAAGTGTCCGTCATATTTATCTGTGATGTTTAGGTAATTTAAATGATGGGATATTCATTAATGAGATTAATGAAAGAAAATAAACCTAATTGATGTTGTGGAATCGAATTTCAAAATAAAACAGGTAGCCACAGTTCTTGCTCTGCATCGTGGTGTTCCTTGTAGAACATCCTGCACCCTATTCGATAGGGAAAGGACCGAGATCCCTTCACCGGGAGTGACTCCTTTAGCAATAACTGGCAGATGCTACATCACTCGGTTTGTCTTTTGATAGCTTCTATAGTTTCTGCTTTGCACAGCGATATATATGATATATCCCGCACCTCATTCGACGAGGAAAGGGCCGACGATCCCTTTATTGGGAGTGACCCCTTTAGCAAAACTAGAAAAGCTCCGAAAAACATTCCATTTAAAAACCGTTTGATTCCGCAATGAGATCAAGTTCAAAGCGTTAAAGGTTTTCACAAAAACCAGCCGCAACCCTCCGTCATTTTAGGAAGTAGAGTACTTAGTATTCGTGCTGTGTTTGTTGACCATAGTCAAGGCACAGTGTACGGTAGCTAAGTGATATCTTCCTACACCGCATATGATGCGATTAGTTAGGACAGTCATGTGGCTTTGTTGACCTTAGCCAAGGGTCATGTGGGTGGGTCTAATTAATCATGAAATGACGGGTAGAACTTGACTAGTACCTATGATTTGTTGACCTTAGCCAAGGTCATAGGTGCTAGGGGTAAAAACCTTTATCGGGAGTTTCAAGTGTTGAAATTTGCAATGAGATTGCATATCTTCTATATGATAGTTGGATCCCGATACCCACTGCGAGTAATTGTTACTCCTGGGAGAGTTTTGCACTTTGCAATTAGCCGATCAAGTAGGTGTCTAGAAAGGTGTCAACGGGATTACGCCTCTGGGAAAACGAGGTTTACTGTAATTAGGTCCGTGTGAAAGCACGGGGAACCTCCCTCAAAGTACCGACACTGGCCTGGCTGAAAGATTGGCGAACTTGTAGAGTGTAATTAATCCCGGCTAGTCTTTCCTTTTAAGGTTTGAAGGAAGATTTGATAAAAACAGTGGGAGCCATCCTGATTAGATAAAATATATAACCAATCTGATCTTGCAAGAGCGCACGCAGAGTGTTTTCTTCTCTTTCTCTCCTGGTAGCGACCATATCACGCCTTAATCAAGATAATAAAACGGAATTTTGACCGAACCCGCTTGTTATAATGAGCTGGGGAACGTTGGTCCCGCTCCAACTTATAATTGTTATAAGACAGAGCAGGAAATAGGGGAATACCAGAATTCCTATGCCGCCCAAACGAAGAAAGTGCATATGATGCATCTCCTTCGGGTGTGTTCATTACAAAGAACTGTTTCTCAGTATCCTCTGCATCCTGGGTATATGATACCGGATAAGGATCCCAGATATGTAAGCTGTTACATAGGGCTACAAAAAGGTAGAAAAACTGAGAACGGGTGATAAGTTTCATGAGACAGAAACCGGGGCAAGTGTTGCAGCCAAGTCTGTTGGTCACTGTCACCCTGTATTACTAATACATTGATTCAGAACAAATGCTATTTGATACCGAACCTGATATACAAAATCATATCAGTCTCTTTATTAGTAAACAAATGATATAATTTTGTATTGATGGATAATGTTTTGAACATTTCCTATATCAAAAGTTGATCGGTTCAGGCACGTTATCTAAAAGCATTGAAGTTCTAAATCAAACTACAGTTCCTAGTATACAGAACACACACAAGAAGAAGAGTTCAGAAATGAACGAATCCTTCTTGAGGCATTGTAGACTAGGTCACATCAATGCGACCCGACTGGCTAAAGTTACATTTTAGATGCATATTTAAATCAGTTTGAATTTACATCTTGTGAAACTTCCCAGTCATGTCACAAAGATTAGATGACCATAGCTCTGTTTATTAGAAACAGAGAAAGAGTTAGTAAACTCTTGGGACTGATACATGATGATGTATGTAAAGTCTCCTGTCTACACATGCCAGGACTGGTTCTTTATACTTCATTATATTCTCTGATAATCTCTCAAGATTCAGTCATATGTTCCTGTTGAAACATAAGTCCGAACCTTTTGAGGTATTCACAGAATATAAGTTAGAAGTAGAGAACCAATAACCGGGTATAAGTATTATGTCCTATGATGAGATCAGGAAGGAGAATACTTGTGCTTGGCATTCCTGGACCATTCTAAAGGAGAATGAGATTCTCTCTCCGTACTACTCCTCTGAATACACCACAGCACAACGGTGTATCAGGGCGGAGCAATTGCACAATATTAGATATGGTGTGCTCTATGATGAGTATTACTGAGTTACCTATTTCCTTTTGGGGTTATGCACTTGAGAAGCTGCATACCTATTGAATTAGGTTTGAATCAAATCAGTGCCTACCACTCCATATGAGATATGGTATGGGAAGAACCCATCTCTTAAACGAGTTAAGATTTGGGGTTGTCCGGCCTATGTTTAAAGCAAAATCCGGACAAGATCGAGGCAGGATCAGTTCTGTAGAACTGGAAAGGTTCCAGCTATACAAAACTGCAGTTGATGATTTGACAGAACCACAGGATTCTATAGTTCCCGACGAACCTCAGCCTCTCCGCCGATCTAGTAGGGTTCCTCATCCGCCTGAGAGATACCTCGGTTTCTTGATGACAGTGGGAGCGAGGATTGCATCATGAGATAATGACCCAACTAGTTTCGAGCAGGCCATCGAGAGTAGGGACTCTGTAAGAATGGCTGGATGCTTAGCGATCTGAGATGGAATCCATGTACACCAGCAAAGTATGGACTTTAGCTGCTATATCTGAAGGGTTAAATCCCCATCAGCAGCAAGTATATCTTGAGAAGATTACTTGGTGTAGATGGAAAAGTTGAGACTTTCAAAGCTAGACTTGTTAAAGGTTTTCGTCATCTACCAGGCGTGGATAATGATGAAACCTTTTTCCAGTAGCTATGCTTAAGTCTATCCAGATCCTACTTACCACGGCTACATACCGTGACTACGATATCTGGCGGTTGGGTTCCATGACTGCTTTTCTAAATACTGATTTAGAAGAGAACGTCTGTAAGTACACAGCCAGAGGTCTTCGTAAACAGTGGGAGCAGCGGAAACGTGTGCAAGTTGCTTTACATAATGAAGCAGGCATCGCGGAGTTGGAACGTCTGTTTTGATGTGATAGTCAAAGTGTTTGACTTCATCAAAATGGTATACGAACCTTGTATATACAAAAAGGTAGTAGAGAGTAAGGTGGTCATCTTCGTATTGTACGTAGACGACATACTCTTGATAGGAAAAGAGTTTCCTATACTACGATCGGTCAATCTCCTATTATCACTAGGATTCCCTAAATAGGATCAAAGTGATACCTCCTAAATCCTGAGTTTTCATCTATGAGATAGATGTAATTGGATGCTAGGATTCTCACTAGATGTAGTGAGATGGTATCAATCGATCCTGGGGAGAATCACTGGAAGAGTTCCAGGGTGATAAAGACGACTGAATGTCAGTCACAGGCATTGTCTTTACCCTCAGTAAAGGGACGGTATGTTGGAAGAGTTCCAAGCTAGATACCGTGGCAAACTAGACGATAAAGGCTGGTAACATCGCTATTGAAGATACTACCAAAGTGGAAGTTTGGGTGTATATTGGTTCATAAGATGAACTAGGTTCCTGCCATTGTATGACAATGGAAGTATGGCTTTGGCCCTGGAACCCTGGTCCCATCAGTGACCCAGACATATTCTGAGGAAGCATCACCTGATCATGGAGATAGTTGATCTCCGGGGTAATCGAGGTTAGGAGAGTAGACTCAGAGGACAACACGGCGGATCCACTCACGAAGGCCTTTTCCCAGAGAGAGACTCATATGGGATGGTTGAGTATTAGATACTGCGACCACTGCTACAGATGTCCCTAGTGCAAGTGGGAGATTGTTAGTTATATGTATGCCCTAGAGGCCTTTACTGTACATTGAATGTATATTGTAGTGGATGCTGGGACATATATAGGTAGGACTTTCTTGCTCGACATGATAGTACGCTATCTGGTTGCTCTTTATCTTAACATGTATACTTTCTGTCTCTCTGATTACATGTTAATAAAGCCCTTAGGATGTGTACTCGACTTCCAGGACTGTGATGTAGATCATACTAGTGGGGCCTGGATAGTCCATGAGTACATCCTTCATTGTTCCTAATCGAGGGAATATCGAGACGGGGCATCGATATTCCAGAGTAGACTGGCGCATATCTTCTCGACCCATGCGATGGGCGATGGATGATCCCATATCCATTGGTGTTTGACATCGAAGATGGTATGCGGGTGCTCAGTGGAGACTGGGTACACTGAACGGACTCGCCGAGAACTCCAAGATGGTATTATACCTCACGTCAGATGGCAGTTCTCTGGTGACACTGGTACAGCTTAGTCTGTTGACCCGAGATCGTCATAGAGTCTTGTGTGTCTCCCACTGTCCTTTGATTTCCACCCTACCACGGCTCTACTGAGTTGTGCAAACAGGTGGTTTTTGGGTACAGTCCCGATTCACATGGAGGCAATGAGCGATAGGAGGGGATTCGTCTCTCCCGGTATTGGGGGTTGATGTTGTGCTATGCTCGACTGGCCATAACAGGAAATCCCTGGCCAGGGTTGCAGTGATATACAGGTAAGAGTTATCAGTAGTTTCACGAATGTTATGGACCTCAATTCGGCATGACTTATCGAGCAACTGGGGTCTGACGTTTACCACCCCTAGGCGAGATATGCGACATATCAGACGAAGAGACCGGACTGTACGGTAAGTGTTACTGGTTGGATTCACAGGAGTGTGAGCGGGCTTGCTCGTCGATCTTCTGATCGCTCAATACCCGGGTGGCCGTTATGTTTAGCAGACCGCTTGCGGCTTGTGGGTGTTTGATATGATCATCATCCGCTGCTGGCGTATTGACGATTCTTTAGAGTCCTACACAGAGGTTTCCTGGCTCAAGCGAAACGAAATAGGAGCGCATATGAGATATGTGCGGGACCGAGAATAATTCGTGTATGTGATACCGTATTCTATTCTCGCGATGAATGTATCGAACGGTTATATGCGATATAACCTAGTTATCGAATCAAGGATTGATTCGATAAGCCGATACAGATGATACTAGTCGGTTATATCCGATATGACCGGATCGTTAAATCAAGTGTTGATTTAATGATTTAGTGCATATTTATATATTTGATATATTACTTTGCGTTAACTAGTATTGGTTCACTTTAAAAGGATTTTCTCACTTGATTTGTACACATTGTATATGCGATATAGTTTTGTGCACATGTTTGTATCATGTTTGATGATACATGCTTACTTGGTTAAGTGTAAAGAATCAAACCATGGTTTAAGTTAATGATTAGGGTTTTGATTATTTATTCATTTATCTTTTTCTTATTTATTCATTTTGGAAAAAGGAAAAGATAAATGAATGGTTGTATGTTTTGTTTTTAGTTGAAGTTTCTTGAAACTTTGACTAAGTCACTCTTTTGTTGTTTTGCTTAACCCTAACCATTTAACTAACCCATGTTAATTCTCTACACTTAACTATAGTTGAAAGTATGATAAGTATTGAATTATTTATCTAATTATTCAACACTTATCATATCTTCTTCTTTTTCTTCATCTTCTTCAACATGAAGAAAAGCTTGCTACTCCAATGGCAAGTGATGAAAACTAGTGAGAAATCCAAAACTAAAGTCTACCCACTTCCTATTTCTTCATCCTCTACCTCTTGCCAAGTAGTATAGGGTGTTTCCTTCACAAGTTTTCATGGCTTGGTGAAGGTGGATCTTGTTCTTGTGATACCTCGACGTAGATCATCTTCGGCATCGAACCGACGATCAAGCCCGCCCATTCTTCGATGATACCGATGCTAGAGTCATGGGTTCGTTTTGGATAGCGGAGGGACTTCATCACGGAGCCTAGGAGGTGGTGGACCGGATCTACAAAGGTTGTAGTCACTTTCCCTTAGCATTTAATTCGATTACCTGCTTACTTCGCCTATTTATCTAGTTAACGATCCGTATTAGGGTTTGTAGACACCTGTAAAATTTGATTTGTGCATGTTTAATCACTTGTGAGACTTCACTAGGGTGCCCAGGAACCCTACAGCTTAAACCAAAGCCCGCTAGTGTTAACTGTCCGGACACTGTACGTGCATAAGTGCATGGATGTGACCGAACCCTGCCGCAAAACCATGCGACCTGTCGCAAAACCATGCGACCTCTACTCTTTTGCCTAAAGGCAAATAGCTTTCTGTGTGGGACTCTAAAGACTCGACACTATGCTGGCAGTGGGTTTTACCACAGACCGCAAGCGGCACTAGCTGTGCGTAACGGTCCCCAGGTAGATGCCGACAAGAAGACTGACGAGGTGAAACCCATCTGAACTCCTACTGAGCCTGAATGTGACAATCTCCGTACAGTCCGGTCTGTTCGTCTGATACATCGTATGGCGGGCCTAGGGGGCGGTAAACGATAGTCCCCTAATAGCGGTACAAGTCGTGTCGGAGTGAAGCCCAAAACACCCTGAGATAACACTGGAAGCCTACCAGTATATCTCGATTGCCCTGGCCAGGGACTACTCGTGTAATGGCTCTCCTAGACATAGCGCGATGTCAACCCCCAATACCGGGAGAGACGAATCATGTCTAACCGTCACTGCTTCCAAGTGCTTCGGGACTGCACCCAACTACTACCTGTTTGCACGACTCCTTTGAGCCGTGGTAGGGTAGTAATCAAAGTACAATGGGAACACACTCGAGGCGAAGTGACAGTGTCAAGTCAGCGGACTAAGCTGTACTCATGTCACCGGGGAACTGATAACTGACGATAGGTATAATACCAACCGGTCAGTTCCCGACGAGTCCTGTCCAGTGTACTCGTAACCTTACGAGCACCCGCATACTATCTCCAGTACGACGTACTGATGGCTGTGGGACAGACCATCTCCCACTTTGGGATGAGAAGCGCATGCGCTTGTCTACTCCGGAGTATCGATGCCCTGTCTCGATAGTCCTGCGACTAGGGACCTGCACAAGGATGTGCTTATAGATTACCCAGCCCCCACTAGTGTGACTGCCATCACAACGCTGGTAATCAAGCAAAGATCCTAAGGGCTCCACTAATGCGTATAGGTGATATACTAAAATAAACACATGTACACATTGAAGTAGAAACAAACCAAGTAGCATACTACTATTTTGAGCAAGATTGTATATACAAGGTGAATATCCCAAGCTTCCATTAAGTAATATACAAACTAGTATGATACAGTAATGGCCTCTAGGGCATATACACTAACAGGAGGTACCCCCGGGCAAGAAAGGGATATCGATGTACCACGCCGATGAGCCCGGCAGGGGAACCATACCATCCGGTGATGTAACATTTTCAAAAATATAAAATATTAATTTTGGGAATTTTTATAATTTAATATTATTTTATTGATTATTTTAATATTAAATCTATATTTAAATGCAAATAAATGGAGAAAAAATTACGGAAAATTATGGAAAATTCTAAAATGGGATAAATTAGTGAATTATGACATTTTTAAGTTGTTGTGATCATTTTGACACTAATTTAGTGCTAATCGCGATTAAAATCGCTAATCGGGTATTTTGGCAATTTTGCGCAAAAAACTTGCACATATCACATTTTCTACACTTGTTCATTGTTTCTTGCCATGGATTTCTTTTGGGGTTACTATTCTCATGAGAAGGTTTTGGTTTAATGAAAAAGGGAAAAAGGAAAGAAAAAGAATAGAAAATGGAGGGTTGGTGAGAAGAGGGGTATGGGTCATTGACCATGAGACTTAACCATTTGTTTCCTTTCATTTTCCCCTCCCTCTTCTTCTCTTGGTGCTGCCTCCTCTCCTCCATTTTCCCCCTCTCTTCAAGCCATGAAATCACCTCTAAAACTACCCCAAAATCCTATGTCGGTTTCACAAAAAAAGATGCGTGAGCTCGAGATCTACAAGATGGACCTAGAAAGCTTGGATTTGGCCACTAGAGGGCAACACAAGAAAATTCTTGAGTTGCTAATGAAGGTAATTGCTGAACCATTTGCTCAATCATAGCTTTTCCTATAACCCCATGTTAAGATTTAATCGATATTGTGTGATATTATGGATTTGATGAAAACCTAGTTAGGGTTTGAGAGGAACTTGGGTTGTATTGTGAAATTGAGTTCAATTGAGGATACACCAACACCCTAGTGTTTGAATTGAAACCCAAAACCTGAAGCAAACACCAGAATACGGATTTTAGAAACCAATATCGGGGAAATTGTGTATTCTGTCACTGTTATTTGGAATCTGCTAACACCCCGAGAACCCTAAAATAATATTGAGTGGGAATTGAGATGTGCAGGCAACATAGAGGCAACACCCCAAACCCTAGCCCCTAACTCCTCCGTACGGCGGCCAATTCTCCCATTCTGGCCGCAATTTGCGGCCAGAGCAGAGGGGATTTTCCTCGTTTTGCGTGCCTGGCCCCATTTCATCAATTCTTGGCCCTGGGTACTTCTAGTTTTGACAGATTCTTTCTAGGGTGAAATCTGGGACATATATCCTAAGTTGCAGCTTTGAATTTGGGTTTGGTTTTGCGTATTTTGAATTCCAGATTTTGGTATTATTGTGTTATCTCGATCGTGTGACGTTTGTACGTCTATATCGAGTGATTTCGAGTTGTTTTACGAAGGCTAACCGTAGGTTCTAACCTATAAGTGTTTTGGCGTGTCGTATCGGTTTTAGCGTATCGTATTGGATTTAGTGTGTCGTTTTAAGTATTGAATTGGTTTTGATGCGATGCGATACGTGTGATTTGTGTAGGTACACCGCGACGATCCGAGACGATGCGGAAGATGACGGAGACATCGACACCGACACGCAGGATTCAGGTGAGTAGATTATATCTACAGGGGGAAGTCGGGTGGATGGCGTATAGCACCCCCGCAGTCCGTAGATAGATTATTATGCAGTTTATTGTGATGATAGGTGTATTATGGATAGTATAGGGTTAGAAGTGACTAGTGTAGTTCATAGTCGCGAACCCTAGGATAGGATTACACCTATACACACACCCTTGCTTATCACTTATACTTGCACTGTGTTTGATCATATGGGATGACTTTGGAGATGAGTTGATGATGTGGGCTTGGTGCCCTGGGATCGGTGATTTGATACGATTCATATGTGGGTTATGACTTGTGATTCTCGCGGGCTTGGGATATGTGTTTACCCCCGCATGCATACTTACTGATGTTACCGTTTTGTACTAGACATAGAGTAGTACTCCAGACTATACGATCTGATGATGGTGATATCTGTTATGTGATGAGACAGTGAGATGTTGACCCTACCCAGCTATTGGGAATGCCGTACGACGATTTACCGTACGAGCCGATATTGATGATATATCTGCACTCATAACTCGAGGATATCTTACGATATGACATTGAGGCGGGATCACCGACTATATATCTATATACATTGACTCAGACTTAGGTGGTTTCCACACCTACCTCTCCTGATCGACCTGATACTTAGATGTAGTTGCATAGTAGATACTTCACTGTGGTGTTGACTGCTAGATATCTGCATTTTCCTGCTATTCGCATTGCTGGCATATGTTCATTATTATATTATTATCATGCTGTTAGGACACCAGCACCATTATCGATGATGCGTATGTTTCACGTACACTATTTGCCGGCTCACACACTTCATCATCGATAATTGCCATGCCACTATACTGTAGTATTGTTACATTCATGATATTCCATGTTACATGATTTCCGATATGATTACCCTTCCTTGCATGTCGCATACATCATGGATTGATTACATAGCACATTGCATTGGATTTACTTCTTGATATGGATTCTTATGTGATTTCTGATTTTGAGGACCGTGGGATTATTTAAGAAAAGATGTTCTTTTATGAAAAACCCGGTACCTCGTGATATGATATTTGGTGCGTCCACCACGCGTTTTCTCGGTGCTGAGATGTGTGCTTGAAACCCGATTCGAGGAGGTCATGTACCGTTTGCGGGTTCGTGGTGGGCCCGGTATGGTTCCCCTCGGCGAGATGATCGATGGGTTATGCCGATTGAGCCTGGAGGTGGGCGAGTACCTACCGGTGATTGTATTTGAGCTCGGCGGATGTCCGGGGGATACCGCCTGGAGCTGAGAGATGGGCGTACTGCCGGGGGCCGACGGGCCTATACCGCAGACGGAGCCCAGAGATGGACATGGGTTGACTCGTACTGCCGGGGGCCGAGGGCCGATACCACAGACGGAGCCCCATACGGATGAGGATTTACGTGTCGATGCTTGGCACGGGTTTCATGATGAGTTTTCCATGATTTTATTTATATCCTCACATTGCATACATGATGCTTACTGTCAGTGGGTGACAGGTGGACGGGTTCCACATATATACAGGCTTGGTTCATATACAGATTGGATTTACACTTATCATACTTCATTTGTATATATAACAGGGTATGAGGGCGCTGTTATATATACCCTTATACCAATATTAGTGGAATGGGACGCTAATATATGTGTATTGATATCTTTGATATTTCATATCTACCTTATGCAGACATACCTTATACTGATGACATGTTATTACCTGAGTACCTGGCACTACATGCATGATTAGATGTTACCTTGCCACCTTACCGCACTCAGATGTACTCTTGTGGATTATATTACTGATCGTTGACTTAGGTTTATGTCTTGAATTCGGTTTCTGCTTGTAGATGTTTCTATTCATGAGTTGGCAACTCACCCCCGATGTGCCACAGTTCTTGCAGGTTTTGCCGTACAGGTTCTATTGCGGCATTTCTGGCACACTACCTTCTTGCGGGTGATTTGCTTTGGTAGGTGGATTCTTTCGTATCAGGAATCACCTTTGTATTTATTTATTCCATTGTATCTAGAAATTGTCCATCAACCAAAACTTGTATATTCTTTCAGACTTAGAGACAGTATTGTATTATTTCGACCTTAGAGTCGCGCTTAGAAGTATTGCGGTTTTCTTGTTGCTTTTGAGCTTTCTTTTGGATTTGATCCTCGCCACTTGGCGTTGTATATTATCATATCATTGCGTGGTTGTGACCGTCGTTTGACGAAGAGCTAGCTCCCGCTTGGGGATGCCTTTATCTTTTTATATATTGTTATTCATGTTGTACCCCATTCGGGGCCAGTTTTACAAAGGAAACTCTGCCGAAATTTTTAGAAAAGACTTATTGTTTTCAAAACGTACCTTCGGCTTAGTTATTTAAAAACCTTGATTTCAAACCTGTATTTCTTCACTTCTTTAAACCAGTTTTCTTTATTTATCCTTCAAAATGGTTTTAGATTTCTGGGCTTTTGGCTTACTTGGATCAGATGGAGTCCTATAGGCTTCATATGGTTCAAGTGCCAGTCACGTGCTCTTTCGGGTCGTGACAAAGTTGGTATCAGAGCGCTAGGTTGACCTTGGTTCGAGTTTAAGTTTGACTATGTGGAGCCTAAGGAGTTGTTTTTACACGGAACTTAGGCTTGACCTTACGGAACTTAGACTTGGTCGAGGGGGTATTCGACCCGAACATTCGTCGTATTAGGATGACCCTTGGTTGATGGATTAGGTGACTAAAGTAGAGTGACGTACCGTTGGTATGTTCCGCGGCATACTTACGACACGCCACTCCGCTTAAGGAACCTTAGGATGTACATACTTTCGAGATTAGTGATTCTCTTTATATCTTGGATTATTCGTCCATTTGAGATCCCCGATTCTATTAGTTTCATGATCATACCTTTATTGATGCTGTTCCTTCCTATGATCATATATCCACTTTGGATCTGTTGTTTCCCTTTCTTGCCATTGATGTGCTCTCTTTGATACTCGGTTGAGGTTCCTGTCACCATGTTTGAGCGCAGTTTGGGCTGCTGCTAGGGTTACGGCCGGTTTGAGCTCGTTTGGTACGAGTGCCGACCGTTGTGTTTTCTGGTGACATGGGAACATCTCGAGTTAGTGTTGGTGATTGTGACCTCTAGTGGAGGCGAGTGCTTGGTCTTGCACCGGATGATCGAGCCACTGTTAGAGCTGCCAGTTGAGAGAGAACTGTTGATGTACAGCATACCTCAGAGGTTGTGATGTCGCCTACCGTGCAGACAGATGGACCAGCTGTTGCTGAGATTGACAGGATGTTGCTTTCGGAGCTTACGAGCTGAGATTGCCAGAGCTTTCAGGCAGATATGCGACAGATGTGAGCTAGTCTACCCGATTTGAGAGACGAGGGTGATTCGTCCGATTTTGCGCCAAAGCGGGCCCAGTTGAGTTGAAGATTTCCAGTGTGGAGAGTCTTACTCAGATCTAGAGCAGATCGACTCAGAGATGACCGCTTATGTGTTGCCTTTCCTGGAGGATTGAGGCGTTGTTCGGCGTACAGGCGTAGGAGCCAGTTGCTGCTGCAAATGACGAGATATCGCTCAGATGGTTGGAGCTACTGCAGCATGAGCATGTACTTAGAGAGATGATAGCGAGTTGCTAGTCACCGAGGATGGACGACTAGGACGTGTGGTGAGTTCGCTTACCCCGATGCGAGGTCATCAGGCGGATTGATTCCAGCTAGAGACGACTTCACGCAGGTTCGCGAGAGTCGATAGAGACGATCGAATGTCAGGAGCCTATTTTCCAAGTTTAAAGTATGCGGAAAGACATGCAGGTGATTCTATGGACCCCCTAGAAGAATGAAACCCTAACTCGACTTAATGACCGTGTGACAGCCTTTGAACCTTAGGGTTTACGGCGGTTCCGCGGCGCCATTAGTGAGGCTTGGGTTTGCCCTTCTACGGCTGGACCACCGACGCTGTGGCATGTACTCGATACTATTAAACTGTACCCGAGATATGAGCTCTTGGGGGATTATGAGGATCTGACGAGTCGATTGGATGGTTCGACATCTTTCGGATATCGTGATGGGACACTGCTTGGGAGACTCCAGATGCGAGCGTAGCCGTCGGAGCGCAGTCCGTGTAGCCACGATGAGACGAGTCCGAACCAGTCGACATTTGAGCAGAGTGAAGAAAAGAGTTCGTATGAGATTTCGACGAGATGATGTCCCCCTCCGCTGACATTAGAGATGTGATATGCACCCCGAGGCGTGGTATATGGATATATCTTCCAGAAAGAAGTGCGATAAGTATGCAGCCGTTCCGGAATAAGCTTTAGCTTCAGCATTGGATGATGACTTCCGGGCATTTCGGCAGGATTGAGATTTGAGAAAGGAACCTCGACAGGACCTTTCTGGAGTACGATACGAGAAGACCTAGACCAGGAGTGGTCATTTTACGCACACCCAGCAGGCCAGAGTTCGGCATTGTCGACAAGGTAGTTGACCAAGTTCGGATAAAGGAACCTACCCAGATGCGTTGCGAATTGATCAAGGACGGACGAGTGATGAGTATTCCTCCGATGGTTGGGACGTGTTCCCGAGGACCAGTTCGGTCTGACATCTGCTACAGAATGATGAAGCTACAGAATACGCGATTTCGAGCCCGTGCGAGAGACTTCAGATTGACCGTGGCCGAGAACAGTGCAGTGCATAGTAGCTTGGCATGACGTCATAGTGGACAACGATGGAGACAGTTGGAACAAGAGGTTCGTGTGAGACACTGACGAGCTGTCATTGCTTCCCGTCGAGACTAGAGACCTGATATGCTTACAGAGACGTTGGGATGTGACCAGTTTCTGAGAGTTATTGTTATGAGGACACAGGTGTCTTTTGAGCGAGAAGAGGTTGTGCAGGAGAGCCAGCCTCCGTTTGGTTCGGCATAGGCATGATTGGAAGAGATCTTGAGCAGGATTCTTCCAAGACGTTGCTGCAATGATGTTTGCACCCAGGATCAGATGTGTGACGTGCATTCAGAGAGCCAGAGGCTGACGTCAGTGAATTGCTGCCCTACGAGTGGTCGTGAGGTTTGACCGAGAGATGACCAGAGAAGTGCCAGAACGAAATCGTCCCCGTTAGCACCCCTGACAGGGCCGATGAGCCGATTGACCGCGTGATAGGTAATCCGCAGAGAAGATAAGAATCCAGAGACCGAGGACGCCAGACCGTGAGCAAGAGGCAGGTAGATATCCTGCGCTGCTAGCAGTGGATTGCACCGACTCCTTCTCGACCTTGAAGGAGGGACTACCGAAGACGGTATTTATGATTTGTGATTTTGTGATTTGATTATCACGTATCCGTCATTTTGGATTTCGGTATTTTGGGCATTCTGTTGCATGATTTAGTTTTGATGACTGAGTTTCATGATATTGGTTTCATGCACCCACTGGATATTTATATATTTTGCGCAGAGTGATTACATTTGAGGTATTGATTGAGGTTTCATGCCTACAGTATTCAGTGATTTGATTTGCACTTCCAGCTTGATTTTCATGTACCTTTAGTGTTTTGATATACGATTTTGGTGCACGCCAGATGCACTAAATCGGGATTCTTCGTGCATGTCACATGCACCTGACTTATCTTTCTGTCAGGCACACACGTTGCCTACGACAGATGTTTTGTGCACACCCGTTGCACCTAGATGTTGTTTTGTACATCTGTTTGACACAGTTATGGATTTTGATTCCGTGCGCACCGGACGCACAGGATGGTGTTATGTATATTTTTGGGATTTATTCCTTTTGGAGCAGTACCTTTTATGATGTGGATTTTTTTGCTTTCATGCTGAGCAGGACTAGTCAGTGGACGGTACCTGGATATACATTTGCATGCTTTTACATCAGTTTCTTTTTTACATGTATGGATTGGATGTCTACATGTGTAGTTTTGATCCATATTATATCGGTTTTGTATTGGATTTGACATTTGTTTTTACATTGACTCCGATGATTGCGGGATGCTTGACGGAGTTTTTTTTTCGAGTTATCTGCTCAGTACCCTTGCGCATGCATTGCGCTGTGACGTTCTATGTGTTGATGATTTCGGAGCCCCGACGACTTTGGTTTATTACTGAGATTGTTTTAGTAGTGGGGTTTTAAATTTAAATTCGGGGACCGAATTTCTTTAAGGGGGGTAGATTGTAACATTTTCAAAAATATAAATTATTAATTTTGGGAATTTTTATAATTTAATATTATTTTATTGATTATTTTAATATTAAATCTATATTTAAATGCAAATAAATGGAGAAAAAATTACGGAAAATTATGGAAAATTCTAAAATGGGATAAATTAGTGAATTATGACATTTTTAAGTTGTTGTGATCATTTTGACACTAATTTAGTGCTAATCGCGATTAAAATCGCTAATCGGGTTTTTTGGCAATTTTGCGCAAAAAACTTGCACATATCACATTTTCTACACTTGTTCATTGTTTCTTGCCATGGATTTCTTTTGGGGTTACTATTCTCATGAGAAGGTTTTGGTTTAATGAAAAAGGGAAAAAGGAAAGAAAAAGAATAGAAAATGGAGGGTTGGTGAGAAGAGGGGTATGGGTCATTGACCATGAGACTTAACCATTTGTTTCCTTTCATTTTCCCCTCCCTCTTCTTCTCTTGCTGCTGCCTCCTCTCCTCCATTCTCCCCCTCTCTTCAAGCCATGAAATCACCTCTAAAACAACCCCAAAATCCTATGTCGGTTTCACAAAAAAAGATGCGTGAGCTCGAGATCTACAAGATGGACCTAGAAAGCTTGGATTTGGCCACTAGAGGGCAACTCAAGAAAATTCATGAGTTGCTAATGAAGGTAATTGCTGAACCATTTGCTCAATCATAGCTTTTCCTATAACCCCATGTTAAGATTTAATCGATATTGTGTGATATTATGGATTTGATGAAAACCTAGTTAGGGTTTGAGAGGAACTTGGGTTGTATTGTGAAATTGAGTTCAATTGAGGATACACCAACACCCTAGTGTTTGAATTGAAACCCAAAAACTGAAGCAAACACCAGAATACGGATTTTAGAAACCAATATCGGGGAAATTGTGTATTCTGTCACTGTTATTTGGAATCTTCTAACACCCCGAGAACCCTAAAATAATATTGAGTGGGAATTGAGATGTGCAGGCAACATAGAGGCAACACCCCAAACCCTAGCCCCTAACTCCTCCGTACGGCCGCCAATTCTCCCATTCTGGCCACAATTTGCGGCCAGAGCAGAGGGGATTTTCCTCGTTTTGCGTGCCTGGCCCCATTTCATCAATTCTTGGCCCTGGGTACTTCTAGTTTTGACAGATTCTTTCTAGGGTGAAATCTGGGACATATATCCTAAGTTGCAGCTTTGAATTTGGGTTTGGTTTTGCGTATTTTGAATTCCAGATTTTGGTATTATTGTGTTATCTCGATCGTGTGACGTTTGTACGTCTATATCGAGTGATTTCGAGTTGTTTTACGAAGGCTAACCGTAGGTTCTAACCTATAAGCCTTTTGGCGTGTCGTATCGGTTTTAGCGTATCGTATTGGATTTAGTGTGTCGTTTTAAGTATTGAATTGGTTTTGATGCGATGCGATACGTGTGATTTGTGTAGGTACACCGCGACGATCCGAGACGATGCGGAAGATGACGGAGACATCGACACCGACACGCAGGATTCAGGTGAGTAGATTATATCTACAGGGGGAAGTCGGGTGGATGGCGTATAGCACCCCCGCAGTCCGTAGATAGATTATTATGCAGTTTATTGTGATGATAGGTGTATTATGGATAGTATAGGGTTAGAAGTGACTAGTGTAGTTCATAGTCGCGAACCCTAGGATAGGATTACACCTATACACACACCCTTGCTTATCACTTATACTTGCACTGTGTTTGATCATATGGGATGACTTTGGAGATGAGTTGATGATGTGGGCTTGGTGCCCTGGGATCGGTGATTTGATACGATTCATATGTGGGTTATGACTTGTGATTCTCGCGGGCTTGGGATATGTGTTTACCCCCGCATGCATACTTACTGATGTTACCGTTTTGTACTAGACATAGAGTAGTACTCCAGACTATACGATCTGATGATGGTGATATCTGTTATGTGATGAGACAGTGAGATGTTGACCCTACCCAGCTATTGGGAATGCCGTACGACGATTTACCGTACGAGCCGATATTGATGATATATCTGCACTCATAACTCGAGGATATCTTACGATATGACATTGAGGCGGGATCACCGACTATATATCTATATACATTGACTCAGACTTAGGTGGTTTCCACACCTACCTCTCCTGATCGACCTGATACTTAGATGTAGTTGCATAGTAGATACTTCACTGTGGTGTTGACTGCTAGATATCTGCATTTTCCTGCTATTCGCATTGCTGGCATATGTTCATTATTATATTATTATCATGCTGTTAGGACACCAGCACCATTATCGATGATGCGTATGTTTCACGTACACTATTTGCCGGCTCACACACTTCATCATCGATAATTGCCATGCCACTACACTGTAGTATTGTTACATTCATGATATTCCATGTTACATGATTTCCGATATGATTACCCTTCCTTGCATGTCGCATACATCATGGATTGATTACATAGCACATTGCATTGGATTTACTTCTTGATATGGATTCTTATGTGATTTCTGATTTTGAGGACCGTGGGATTATTTAAGAAAAGATGTTCTTTTATGAAAAACCCGGTACCTCGTGATATGATATTTGGTGCGTCCACCACGCGTTTTCTCGGTGCTGAGATGTGTGCTTGAAACCCGATTCGAGGAGGTGATGTACCGTTTGCGGGTTCGTGGTGGGCCCGGTATGGTTCCCCTCGGCGAGATGATCGATGGGTTATGCCGATTGAGCCTGGAGGCGGGCGAGTACCTACCGGTGATTGTATTTGAGCTCGGTGGATGTCCGGGGGATACCGCCTGGAGCTGAGAGATGGGCGTACTGCCGGGGGCCGATGGGCCTATACCGCAGACGGAGCCCAGAGATGGACATGGGTTGACTCGTACTGCCGGGGGCCGAGGGCCGATACCGCAGACGGAGCCCCATACGGATGAGGATTTACGTGTCGATGCTTGGCACGGGTTTCATGATGAGTTTTCCATGATTTTATTTATATCCTCACATTGCATACATGATGCTTACTGTCAGTGGGTGACAGGTGGACGGGTTCCACATATATACAGGCTTGGTTCATATACAGATTGGATTTACACTTATCATACTTCATTTGTATATATAACAGGGTATGAGGGCGCTGTTATATATACCCTTACACCAATATTAGTGGAATGGGAGGCTAATATATGTGTATTGATATCTTTGATATTTCATATCTACCTTATGCAGACATACCTTATACTGATGACATGTTATTACCTGAGTACCTGGCACTACATGCATGATTAGATGTTACCTTGCCACCTTATCGCACTCAGATGTACTCTTGTGGATTATATTACTGATCGTTGACTTAGGTTTATGTCTTGCATTCGGTTTCTGCTTGTAGATGTTTCTATTCATGAGTTGGCAACTCACCCCCGATGTGCCACAGTTCTTGCAGGTTTTGCCGTACAGGTTCTATTGCGGCATTTCTGGCACACTACCTTCTTGCGGGTGATTTGCTTTGGTAGGTGGATTCTTTCGTATCAGGAATCACCTTTGTATTTATTTATTCCATTGTATCTAGAAATTGTCCATCAACCAAAACTTGTATATTCTTTCAGACTTAGAGACAGTATTGTATTATTTCGACCTTAGAGTCGCGCTTAGAAGTATTGCGGTTTTCTTGTTGCTTTTGAGCTTTCTTTTGGATTTGATCCTCGCCACTTGGCGTTGTATATTATCATATCATTGCGTGGTTGTGACCGTCGTTTGACGAAGAGCTAGCTCCCGCTTGGGGATGCCTTTATCTTTTTATATATTGTTATTCATGTTGTACCCCATTCGGGGCCAGTTTTACAAAGGAAACTCTGCCGAAATTTTTAGAAAAGACTTATTGTTTTCAAAACGTACCTTCGGCTTAGTTATTTAAAAACCTTGATTTCAAACCTGTATTTCTTCACTTCTTTAAACCAGTTTTCTTTATTTATCCTTCAAAATGGTTTTAGATTTCTGGGCTTTTGGCTTACTTGGATCAGATGGAGTCCTATAGGCTTCATATGGTTCAAGTGCCAGTCACGTGCTCTTTCGGGTCGTGACAAAGTTGGTATCAGAGCGCTAGGTTGACCTTGGTTCGAGTTTAAGTTTGACTATGTGGAGCCTAAGGAGTTGTTTTTACACGGAAATTAGGCTTGACCTTACGGAACTTAGACTTGGTCGAGGGGGTATTCGACCCGAACATTCGTCGTATTAGGATGACCCTTGGTTGATGGATTAGGTGACTAAAGTAGAGTGACGTACCGTTGGTATGTTCCGCGGCATACTTACGACACGCCACTCCGCTTAAGGAACCTTAGGATGTACATACTTTCGAGATTAGTGATTCTCTTTATATCTTGGATTATTCGTCCATTTGAGATCCCCGATTCTATTAGTTTCATGATCATACCTTTATTGATGATGTTCCTTCCTATGATCATATATCCACTTTGGATCTGTTGTTTCCCTTTCTTGCCATTGATGTGCTCTCTTTGATACTCGGTTGAGGTTCCTGTCACCATGTTTGAGCGCAGTTTGGGCTGCTACTAGGGTTACGGCCGGTTTGAGCTCGTTTGGTACGAGTGCCGACCGTTGTGTTTTCTGGTGACATGGGAACATCTCGAGTTAGTGTTGGTGATTGTGACCTCTAGTGGAGGCGAGTGCTTGGTCTTGCACCGGATGATCGAGCCACTGTTAGAGCTGCCAGTTGAGAGAGAACTGTTGATGTACAGCATACCTCAGAGGTTGTGATGTCGCCTACCGTGCAGACAGATGGACCAGCTGTTGCTGAGATTGACAGGATGTTGCTTTCGGAGCTTACGAGCTGAGATTGCCAGAGCTTTCAGGCAGATATGCGACAGATGTGAGCTAGTCTACCCGATTTGAGAGACGAGGGTGATTCGTCCGATTTTGCGCCAGAGCGGGCCCAGTTGAGTTGAAGATTTCCAGTGTGGAGAGTCTTACTCAGATCTAGAGCAGATCGACTCAGAGATGACCGCTTATGTGTTGCCTTTCCTGGAGGATTGAGGCGTTGTTCGGCGTACAGGCGTAGGAGCCAGTTGCTGCTGCAAATGACGAGATATCGCTCAGATGGTTGGAGCTACTGCAGCATGAGCATGTACTTAGAGAGATGATAGCGAGTTGCTAGTCACCGAGGATGGACGACTAGGACGTGTGGTGAGTTCGCTTACCCCGATGCGAGGTCATCAGGCGGATTGATTCCAGCTAGAGACGACTTCACGCAGGTTCGCGAGAGTCGATAGAGACGATCGAATGTCAGGAGCCTATTTTCCAAGTTTAAAGTATGCGGAAAGACATGCAGGTGATTCTATGGACCCCCTAGAAGAATGAAACCCTAACTCGACTTAATGACCGTGTGACAGCCTTTGAACCTTAGGGTTTACGGCGGTTCCGCGGCGCCATTAGTGAGGCTTGGGTTTGCCCTTCTACGGCTGGACCACCGACGCTGTGGCATGTACTCGATACTATTAAACTGTACCCGAGATGTGAGCTCTTGGGGGATTATGAGGATCTGACGAGTCGATCGGATGGTTCGACATCTTTCGGATATCGTGATGGGACACTGCTTGGGAGACTCCAGATGCGAGCGTAGCCGTCGGAGCGCAGTCCGTGTAGCCACGATGAGACGAGTCCGAACCAGTCGACATTTGAGCAGAGTGAAGAAAAGAGTTCGTATGAGATTTCGACGAGATGATGTCCCCCTCCGCTGACATTAGAGATGTGATATGCACCCCGAGGCGTGGTATATGGATATATCTTCCAGAAAGAAGTGCGATAAGTATGCAGCCGTTCCGGAATAAGCTTTAGCTTCAGCATTGGATGATGACTTCCGGGAATTTCGGCAGGATTGAGATTTGAGAAAGGAACCTCAACAGGACCTTTCTGGAGTACGATACGAGAAGACCTAGACCAGGAGTGGTCATTTTACGCACACCCAGCAGGCCAGAGTTCGGCATTGTCGACAAGGTAGTTGACCAAGTTCGGATAAAGGAACCTACCCAGATGCGTTGCGAATTGATCAAGGACGGACGAGTGATGAGTATTCCTCCGATGGTTGGGACGTGTTCCCGAGGACCAGTTCGGTCTGACATCTGCTACAGAATGATGAAGCTACAGAATACGCGATTTCGAGCCCGTGCGAGAGACTTCAGATTGACCGTGGCCGAGAACAGTGCAGTGCATAGTAGCTTGGCATGACGTCATAGTGGACAACGATGGAGACAGTTGGAACAAGAGGTTCGTGTGAGACACTGACGAGCTGTCATTGCTTCCCGTCGAGACTAGAGACCTGATATGCTTACAGAGACGTTGGGATGTGACCAGTTTCTGAGAGTTATTGTTATGAGGACACAGGTGTCTTTTGAGCGAGAAGAGGTTGTGCAGGAGAGCCAGCCTCCGTTTGGTTCGGCATAGGCATGATTGGAAGAGATCTTGAGCAGGATTCTTCCAAGACGTTGCTGCAATGATGTTTGCACCCAGGATCAGATGTGTGACGTGCATTCAGAGAGCCAGAGGCTGACGTCAGTGAATTGCTGCCCTACGAGTGGTCGTGAGGTTTGACCGAGAGATGACCAGAGAAGTGCCAGAACGAAATCGTCCCCGTTAGCACCCCTGACAGGGCCGATGAGCCGATTGACCGCGTGATAGGTAATCCGCAGAGAAGATAAGAATCTAGAGACCGAGGACGCCAGACCGTGAGCAAGAGGCAGGTAGATATCCTGCGCTGCTAGCAGTGGATTGCACCGACTCCTTCTCGACCTTGAAGGAGGGACTACCGAAGACGGTATTTATGATTTGTGATTTTGTGATTTGATTATCACGTATCCGTCATTTTGGATTTCGGTATTTTGGGCATTCTGTTGCATGATTTAGTTTTGATGACTGAGTTTCATGATATTGGTTTCATGCACCCACTGGATATTTATATATTTTGCGCAGAGTGATTACATTTGAGGTATTGATTGAGGTTTCATGCCTACAGTATTCAGTGATTTGATTTGCACTTCCAGCTTGATTTTCATGTACCTTTAGTGTTTTGATATACGATTTTGGTGCACGCCAGATGCACTAAATCGGGATTCTTCGTGCATGTCACATGCACCTGACTTATCTTTCTGTCAGGCACACACGTTGCCTACGACAGATGTTTTGTGCACACCCGTTGCACCTAGATGTTGTTTTGTACATCTGTTTGACACAGTTATGGATTTTGATTCCGTGCGCACCGGACGCACAGGATGGTGTTATGTATATTTTTGGGATTTATTCCTTTTGGAGCAGTACCTTTTATGATGTGGATTTTTTTGCTTTCATGCTGAGCAGGACTAGTCAGTGGACGGTACCTGGATATACATTTGCATGCTTTTACATCAGTTTCTTTTTTACATGTATGGATTGGATGTCTACATGTGTAGTTTTGATCCATATTATATCGGTTTTGTATTGGATTTGACATTTGTTT
This sequence comes from Agapanthus africanus, assembly GCA_030015575.1. Classification (NCBI taxonomy): domain Eukaryota; kingdom Viridiplantae; phylum Streptophyta; class Magnoliopsida; order Asparagales; family Amaryllidaceae; genus Agapanthus; species Agapanthus africanus. The sequence continues at coordinate 390,870,176 of JASDDO010000022.1, forward strand.
TTACATTGACTCCGATGATTGCGGGATGCTTGACGGAGTTTTTTTTTCGAGTTATCTGCTCAGTACCCTTGCGCATGCATTGCGCTGTGACGTTCTATGTGTTGATGATTTCGGAGCCCCGACGACTTTGGTTTATTACTGAGATTGTTTTAGTAGTGGGGTTTTAAATTTAAATTCGGGGACCGAATTTCTTTAAGGGGGGTAGATTGTAACATTTTCAAAAATATAAAATATTAATTTTGGGAATTTTTATAATTTAATATTATTTTATTGATTATTTTAATATTAAATCTATATTTAAATGCAAATAAATGGAGAAAAAATTACGGAAAATTATGGAAAATTCTAAAATGGGATAAATTAGTGAATTATGACATTTTTAAGTTGTTGTGATCATTTTGACACTAATTTAGTGCTAATCGCGATTAAAATCGCTAATCGGGTTTTTTGGCAATTTTGCGCAAAAAACTTGCACATATCACATTTTCTACACTTGTTCATTGTTTCTTGCCATGGATTTCTTTTGGGGTTACTATTCTCATGAGAAGGTTTTGGTTTAATGAAAAAGGGAAAAAGGAAAGAAAAAGAATAGAAAATGGAGGGTTGGTGAGAAGAGGGGTATGGGTCATTGACCATGAGACTTAACCATTTGTTTCCGTTCATTTTCCCCTCCCTCTTCTTCTCTTGCTGCTGCCTACTCTCCTCCATTCTCCCCCTCTCTTCAAGCCATGAAATCACCTCTAAAACAACCCCAAAATCCTATGTCGGTTTCACAAAAAAAGATGCGTGAGCTCGAGATCTACAAGATGGACCTAGAAAGCTTGGATTTGGCCACTAGAGGGCAACTCAAGAAAATTCTTGAGTTGCTAATGAAGGTAATTGCTGAACCATTTGCTCAATCATAGCTTTTCCTATAACCCCATGTTAAGATTTAATCGATATTGTGTGATATTATGGATTTGATGAAAACCTAGTTAGGGTTTGAGAGGAACTTGGGTTGTATTGTGAAATTGAGTTCAATTGAGGATACACCAACACCCTAGTGTTTGAATTGAAACCCAAAACCTGAAGCAAACACCAGAATACGGATTTTAGAAACCAATATCGGGGAAATTGTGTATTCTGTCACTGTTATTTGGAATCTGCTAACACCCCGAGAACCCTAAAATAATATTGAGTGGGAATTGAGATGTGCAGGCAACATAGAGGCAACACCCCAAACCCTAGCCCCTAACTCCTCCGTACGGCCGCCAATTCTCCCATTCTGGCAGCAATTTGCGGCCAGAGCAGAGGGGATTTTCCTCGTTTTGCGTGCCTGGCCCCATTTCATCAATTCTTGGCCCTGGGTACTTATAGTTTTGACAGATTCTTTCTAGGGTGAAATCTGGGACATATATCCTAAGTTGCAGCTTTGAATTTGGGTTTGGTTTTGCGTATTTTGAATTCCAGATTTTGGTATTATTGTGTTATCTCGATCGTGTGACGTTTGTACGTCTATATCGAGTGATTTCGAGTTGTTTTACGAAGGCTAACCGTAGGTTCTAACCTATAAGCCTTTTGGCGTGTCGTATCGGTTTTAGCGTATCGTATTGGATTTAGTGTGTCGTTTTAAGTATTGAATTGGTTTTGATGCGATGCGATACGTGCGATTTGTGTAGGTACACCGCGACGATCCGAGACGATGCGGAAGATGACGGAGACATCGACACCGACACGCAGGATTCAGGTGAGTAGATTATATCTACAGGGGGAAGTCGGGTGGATGGCGTATAGCACCCCCGCAGTCCGTAGATAGATTATTATGCAGTTTATTGTGATGATAGGTGTATTATGGATAGTATAGGGTTAGAAGTGACTAGTGTAGTTCATAGTCGCGAACCCTAGGATAGGATTACACCTATACACACACCCTTGCTTATCACTTATACTTGCATTGTGTTTGATCATATGGGATGACTTTGGAGATGAGTTGATGATGTGGGCTTGGTGCCCTGGGATCGGTGATTTGATACGATTCATATGTGGGTTATGACTTGTGATTCTCGCGGGCTTGGGATATGTGTTTACCCCCGTATGCATACTTACTGATGTTACCGTTTTGTACTAGACATAGAGTAGTACTCCAGACTATACGATCTGATGATGGTGATATCTGTTATGTGATGAGACAGTGAGATGTTGACCCTACCCAGCTATTGGGAATGCCGTACGACGATTTACCGTACGAGCCGATATTGATGATATATCTGCACTCATAAATCGAGGATATCTTACGATATGACATTGAGGCGGGATCACCGACTATATATCTATATACATTGACTCAGACTTAGGTGGTTTCCACACCTACCTCTCCTGATCGACCTGATACTTAGATGTAGTTGCATAGTAGATACTTCACTGTGGTGTTGACTGCTAGATATCTGCATTTTCCTGCTATTCGCATTGCTGGCATATGTTCATTATTATATTATTATCATGCTGTTAGGACACCAGCACCATTATCGATGATGCGTATGTTTCACGTACACTATTTGCCGGCTCACACACTTCATCATCGATAATTGCCATGCCACTACACTGTAATATTGTTACATTCATGATATTCCATGTTACATGATTTCCGATATGATTACCCTTACTTGCATGTCGCATACATCATGGATTGATTACATAGCACATTGCATTGGATTTACTTCTTGATATGGATTCTTATGTGATTTCTGATTTTGAGGACCGTGGGATTATTTAAGAAAAGATGTTCTTTTATGAAAAACCCGGTACCTCGTGATATGATATTTGGTGCGTCCACCACGCGTTTTCTCGGTGCTGAGACGTGTGCTTGAAACCCGATTCGAGGAGGTGATGTACCGTTTGCGGGTTCGTGGTGGGCCCGGTATGGTTCCCCTCGGCGAGATGATCGATGGGTTATGCCGATTGAGCCTGGAGGCAGGCGAGTACCTACCGGTGATTGTATTTGAGCTCGGCGGATGTCCGGGGGATACCGCCTGGAGCTGAGAGATGGGCGTACCGCCGGGGGCCGATGGGCCTATACCGCAGACGGAGCCCAGAGATGGACATGGGTTGACTCGTACTGCCGGGGGCCGAGGGCCGATACCGCAGACGGAGCCCCATACGGATGAGGATTTACGTGTCGATGCTTGGCACGGGTTTCATGATGAGTTTTCCATGATTTTATTTATATCCTCACATTGCATACATGATGCTTACTGTCAGTGGGTGACAGGTGGACGGGTTCCACATATATACAGGCTTGGTTCATATACAGATTGGATTTACACTTATCATACTTCATTTGTATATATAACAGGGTATGAGGGCGCTGTTATATATACCCTTACACCAATATTAGTGGAATGGGACGCTAATATATGTGTATTGATATCGTTGATATTTCATATCTACCTTATGCAGACATACCTTATACTGATGACATGTTATTACCTGAGTACCTGGCACTACATGCATGATTAGATGTTACCTTGCCACCTTATCGCACTCAGATGTACTCTTGTGGATTATATTACTGATCGTTGACTTAGGTTTATGTCTTGCATTCGGTTTCTGCTTGTAGATGTTTCTATTCACGAGTTGGCAACTCACCCCCGTTGTGCCACAGTTCTTGCAGGTTTTGCCGTACAGGTTCTATTGCGGCATTTCTGGCACACTACCTTCTTGCGGGTGATTTGCTTTGGTAGGTGGATTCTTTCGTATCAGGAATCACCTTTGTATTTATTTATTCCATTGTATCTAGAAATTGTCCATCAACCAAAACTTGTATATTCTTTCAGACTTAGAGACAGTATTGTATTATTTCGACCTTAGAGTCGCGTTTAGAAGTATTGCGGTTTTCTTGTTGCTTTTGAGCTTTCTTTTGGATTTGATCCTCGCCACTTGGCGTTGTATATTATCATATCATTGCGTGGTTGTGACCGTCGTTTGACGAAGAGCTAGCTCCCGCTTGGGGATGCCTTTATCTTTTTATATATTGTTATTCATGTTGTACCCCATTCGGGGCCAGTTTTACAAAGGAAACTCTGCCGAAATTTTTAGAAAAGACTTATTGTTTTCAAAACGTACCTTCGGCTTAGTTATTTAAAAACCTTGATTTCAAACCTGTATTTCTTCACTTCTTTAAACCAGTTTTCTTTATTTATCCTTCAAAATGGTTTTAGATTTCTGGGCTTTTGGCTTACTTGGATCAGATGGAGTCCTATAGGCTACATATGGTTCAAGTGCCAGTCACGTGCTCTTTCGGGTCGTGACAGGTGACATTAGCTATGACTCGCCGGTTATCATGGGGATACCGATGGGAGTCATGTACGTATGGATACGTCGAAAGGCGAGGGTCAGAGCTAGGCACTCGAGCTTTCGGTATAGCGTATGATACGTACCTATTAGGGTGCTAGTCTTGGTGACAGCACCGGATAGATCAGCATTTCTGTGTCGATGCTTAACACATTGGTTTCATGATATTTCTTTTTATTCCTTTGTATATATAACAGGGGATTAGGCCGTTGTTATATATGCCCGTACTCCAATATTAGTGGAATGGGACGCTAATATATGTGTATTGACATTAATAATATATACATCATATTTATTCATGCAAATATACGTAGGTTATAAGAGATTCAGTTGATATTGGATTTAGGACATATGACATTTATTTGATTTTGTATATTCAGGATATAGGAGATTTATTCGATATTGTACATTCAGGATTTGTGAGACTTATATGATATGAGAGCCAATTTGGGGGCTGATTTGAGGAAATTGTGATTTAGATTGTCTTGATGGATTGTGATCCTACCACGATGTCAGGATTCCGTGGAAATGACATATTTTATTCCATACTCCACAATTATTGTTTATGCACCGTTCCATGTATTAGTAGTACCTGTTAGTGTACCTTTCATGACTGTTGCATTTACATATCTCTATTTATATGCACTGCTTCATGTGTAGTTGTACCTGTTAGTGTACCTTTCATGATTATTGCATATATAAATTTTTATATCGTTATTGCATGATTATTGCATATTGATTGTCATATTATTGCTTCATGTATTCATTGTACCTGCTAGTGTACTTTTCATGATTATTGCATTCATATGACCTGTTTTTGCTATTAATTTCATATGTTAGATTTACGCTGTACGTGCATACTTGCGATTACCTGCATATGTTATTTACTATTCATGAGTTGGAAACTCACCCCCGTTGTGCCACAGTTGTTTTGCAGGGTGTTCCCCAGAGTAGTCGAGGCTGGATATTTATCTATCTGATCATCTTTTGCTACGGATACCGGTTCAGCTCATAGTGTGCAGTTTTGCTTAGGTGGGTTTTGTGGTTATCCGTATTGTTGTATTGTATATTCATTTTATCGTTGTACTCTCCATCTACTATTATTTGTTTGACTTAGAGACTTGGTGAGGACGATATTGTATATTATTTATGATTTGTTGTCTTTTATACAGTTTCCTTTCTATCGTCTTTTATTTCTTCGCTTCGGCGTCGTATATTGTTGTGGTGGTTGTTTTCCGTCTTCGGGCATGTATTTGCTCCCATTTGGGGATGCTTTATTTATATTTATGTTGTACCCATTTTTGGGGCTAGTTTTTACAAAGGAGGTGCTGCCAAAATTTTAAAGGAATTAAATTGGGCTTTTAAAGAATTTGGGTTGTGATTTCAATTGTTTCAAAACTTCTATTTTCTTTTCTTGTCTTTTTTAATGGTTTATATTTCTGGGTTTTGGCTTTCTTTTACTGCGTTACGCCTGTAGACGTTGCGTAGTATTAGGGCCGTCACGTGCCAATTTTCGGGTCGTGACAAAGTTGGTATCAGAGCGCTTGGTTTTACCTTTCGGAGTGTAGGACGACCTTGGTATGATGGAGTAGGTAGCTTAAGCAGAGTAACGTAGTGTGTGTATGTCTGCAGCATACTCACGATGCGGTACTTCGCCTAAGGTGACCTAAGTACATTGCTTGAAATTCCTTCCTTGATGATTCATATCCTTGTGATTCGATTTCCTTGTTCTTATTGAATCTTATTTCCATTTATAGCCTTGCCGCCGATGACTATGGGGACTCAGAGTGATGCAGCGAGGGCCGAGGTCAGAGTTGGTTCGGGCGAGACGAGCATTGACCAGGATGGCACGCTAGTTGCACAGGTGCAGACGGATCCGCCTTAGACAGATCAGCTCGCTAGGCTTGTGGCAGAGATGCAGGACTTGCGCCAGACGATGAGTTCATTGGTTGAGACCGTTCGAGCGCAGCGGCAGGAGGTGTCACCCCTGTTACTCAGTTGTTCCTTGTGATCTGCATGCAGCAGTCCGTCACCTACATAGCACCAGTGGATGCAGCCCTAGTTTACGAGACACGTCTTCCAGAGACTTTGAGAGTTCCGAAACGGTGGAGGACTCATACCGGTGTACCACCCCAGAGACAGAGGCTTAGTCGTCGAGACAGATTTCGTGACTGTCGCGGGAGTAGCAGAGGCTTAGGACGAGGACAGACGTTCAGCTCTCATACCCAGGAGGGTCAGCAGTCGTCGCGTGGATGTTTTCGATGCGGAAGCCTTCAACACTTCGTAAGACATTGTTCCTTAGCACCACGTCAGGGTCATATTCTGAGACGTCATGGACGCGGAGGGTTCGCTCAGAGGGGTCAGTCTAGCAGAGGAGGAGTTCAGCCAGTTGCGGTTAGGGGGCAGACATGAGAGTTTGTTTCTACTCATCGGGACGCGCGGGCGTCCAATGTAGAGTTTTCAGGTATACTTAATTTGTATGTTCTTTTGAAGTATTTGTTGTTTTTCACACTTGTGCCGTGGTTGGGACGAAAGTCGTGTTAGGTAGATCAGCTGTTTGTTGTGTTAATTTCTGTCAGCGATTCTTTTGTTGCGCGACACGTAATTCGGTCGTGTGCCAATCGGATAGGAGATAGAGATTCGTCCGTCGTTTTGATCCTTCATGGGATGTTGGATTTGACGTTCTCCTGGGTACGGACTGGTTAGCTACGTGCTAGGCGTCTGTGGACTACCGTGGGGAAACAGTCAGGTTTTGTTTTCCCCGGCGAGTCAGTTCTTGTTGTGCAGGTGGATAGTTGTGCCACCTCTCACAGCTTGAATTCAGCCTTTTTGCTAGTCGGCTTTTGAGGAGATGTCGTGGATTCTTGGCGTTCATTCGTGATACTGGAGCCATAATTGGTTTGTTGGACCGGGTTTCTATCGTGCTAGAGTTTTCCGACGTTGTTCCAGATGAGCCGGCGAAGCTTAGGGAGCTTAATGGTCAGCTGCAGAGTTGTTAGTTGGGGGGATTATGCGTCTGAGTGTTTCGCTTTTGGAAGCTCCTATTTCTGTTCGTCAAGGAGAAAGACGACAAATTGAGGTTTTATATTGATGGATCGTTAATTGAACCGGCTTACGGTGCGGATAGGTATCCTTTACCTCGCATTGACGATTTCTTCGATCAGCTCTAGAGTGGAGACATTTTCTAAGTTTGTTAGGGATCAGGTCATCATTGTTGCGGGTTCGAAGTGATGACATTTCGAAGACTGCCTTGTGCGTGCTACGGGCTTTGTGTGTATTGGTGTGTCATTGGATTCACCAATGCCCTAGCAGCATTCGTAGATATGATGAACCGGATTTCTTCAGGCCGTTCCTCGACCAGTTTTTGTTGTGTTATTGACGACATTCTGTTCTATTTAATGTGTCTTGAGAGACAGGAGTAGCACTTGAGCATTTGTTTTACAAACATTGGGAGAGCCCAGTGGTTTGCTAGATTCTCGGTGTTAGTTATATGTATGCCCTAGAGGCCATTACTGTACATTGGATGTATATTGTAGTGGATGCTAGGACATATATAGGAATGACTTTCTTGCTCGACATGATAGTACGCTATCTGGTTGCTCTTTATCTCAACATGTATACTTTCTGTCTCTCTGATTACATGTTGATAAAGCCCTTAGGATGTGTACTCGACTTTCAGGACTATGATGCAGATCATACTAGTGGGGCCTGGGTTGTCAGTGAGTACATCCTTCATTGTTCCTAGCCGTGGGAATATCGAGACGGGGCATCGATATTCCAGAGTAGACTAGCGTATATCTTCTTGACCCATGCGATGGGCGATGGATGATCCCATATCCATTGGTGTTTGACATCGAAGATGGTATGCGGGTGCTCAGTGAAGACTGGGTACACTGAACGGACTCGCGGAGAACTCCCAGATGGTATTATACCTCACGTCAGATGGCAGTTCTCTGGTGACACTGGTACAGCTTAGTCTGTTGACCCGAGATCGTCATAGAGTCTTGTGTGTCTCCCACTGTGCTTTGATTTCCACCCTACCACGGCTCTACTGAGTCGTGCTAACAGGTGGTTTTTGGGTACAGTCCCGATTCACATGGAGGCAATGAGCGATAGGAGGGGATTCGTCTCTCCCGGTATTGGGGGTTGATGTTGCGCAATGCACGACTGGCCATAACAGGAAATCCCTGGCCAGGGTTGCTGTAATATACTGGTATGAGTTATCAGTAGTTTCACGAATGTTATGGACCTCAAGTCGGCATGACTTATCGAGCTATTGGGGTCTGACGTTTACCACCCTTAGGCGAGATATGCGACATATCAGACGAACAGACCGGACTGTACGGTAAGTGTTACTGGTCGGATTCACAGGAGTGTGAGCGGGCTTGCTCGTCGATCTTCTGATCGCTCAATACCCGGGTGGCCGTTACGTTTAGCAGACCGCTTGCGTCTTGTGGGTGTTTGATATGATCATCATCTGCTGCCGGCGTGTTGACGAGTCTTTAGAGTCCTACACAGAGGTTTCCTGGCTCAAGCGAAACGAAATAGGAGCGCATATGAGATATGTGCGGGACCGAGAATGATACCAGTATGTGATACTGTATTTGATTCTCGCGATTTATGACATTTATCGGTTATATACGATATAGCCGAGTTATCGGATCAAGTGTTGATTCGATAAGTTGTTACTGTTGATATTAGTCGGTTATATGCGATATGACCGGATCATTAAATCAAATGTTGATTTAATGATTTAATGCATAATTATATATTTGATATATTACTTTGCATTAACTAGTATTGGTTCACTTTAAATGGATTTTCTCACTCGGATGTGCGCATTGCATATGCGATATGATTTTGTGCACTTGTTTGTATCATGGTTGATGATGCATGCCTACTTGGTTAAGTGCAAAGAATTAAACCATGGTTAACTAAATGATTAGGGTTTTATTTTCTTAAATTATTCATTTATTCCTTTTTGGAATTTATTTTGCATAAGAAGAATTGGTGGCTTTCTTTTATTCTTTCATGAACTTTCATGAATGTTTGACTTTGTCACCAATTTTGTTTCATGCTTAACCCTAACCATTTCTTTTAACCATGATTGATTCTCTACACCTAACCATGGTTCTAATATGATAAGTATTCATTTCTTTTCCAATTTTAAATAACTTATCATATTGATAATCTTCTTCTTCTTCATCTTCTTCCTTGAAGAAAACCTTACCTCATCAATGGTGGATTGATGAAACAAGTGAGAAATCCAATTCTAAAGTCTACCCACTTCCTATTTCTTCATCCTTTACCTCTTGCCAAGTAGTAGAGTGTGTTTCCTTCACAAGTTTTCATGCTTTGGTGAAGTCGGAGCTTGATTTAGCGATGCCTCGACGTAGATCATCTTCGGCATGGACATCGATGACCTAGCCCGTCCATTCTCCGATGAAGCCGACGCTAGAGCCCGGGACTTGTTATGGACAGCGAGGAGACTTCATTGCGGAGCTATGGAGGTGGACAAACGGATCTACAAAGGTTGTATTTCCGTATTCCCTTAGTTAATTGTTAACTATTTCATTTATCGCCTAAACATCTAGCCCACGATCCGTAGTCGGGTCTCTCGGCACCCGTAAAATTTTATATTGGCATGTTCGATGCCTTGTGAGACCTCACTAGGGTGTCTAGGAACCCTACAGTGGTATCAGAGCCTAGCTAGAGCCTTAGGCGATGCGTAGACGGAGTTAGAAGTCCGATCGACCCGAAACCCCGACTTGAAAGTGCTCTCTGGACATTTTCTGTTTTCGTGGATTTTTGAGAATTAAAAATATGCAAAAAAATTAGCAGGAAATTCTAAGAATTACGGTGCAAAAAGTAACTAATGATCCCTCAAAAGTGCGGCGGAACCGCGGCATTAGCATGCTAATGCGGCTGTTCCGCCGCCGTTTTGTCTTATTAGGCATTCAATTTTGCACAGTAATTCCTATTTTGCAGTGTTGATTTTCCTGGGAATTTTTTTTTATCTGAAATCAAGAGTTGAGTTTTTTGGGTTGTATTAGGAGTTCGTACATTCGATCGGATTGTCTAATTTTGTCTATGTGTTTTTCGGATATTTTAGAATATGTTAAAAATTTCGACCGGACATAAATACCCACTTTTTCCCCTGCCGGGAAATTTCCAATTGTTGGATTTTTCCGTAGTTTAACGACGATCTAAGTAGTGCAAGTAACGCGATGGACCCTCTAGAAGACAACAAACCTTAACTCGATTATGTGACCGTCTTGAACTGCCCTTTGATCCTTCGGGTTTGGGGCAGTACGGCGTGCTACATGTGAGGCGTTGGCTTGACCCTTCTACGGCTGGACCGTTGGTACTGAGGCACGAATTGAATGTTGTTAGACTTATTTCATGTGTTGAGCTGTATCGGAAAAGTTGGGTGTTCGATTGTTCGATCGAAAAGTTTAGCATTTTCTATTTATCCGAAATGTGATACAATAATTGGAATTCACAAGTAGTTATGAGATAACTGAATGAATGTTATAAACATAGCAGTTTAGTCTCACTTGATCGGTTGCCACGGAATTTTGATGTGATCAAAAGTCCGTCGCAATCACGTAGTGTACGCGGATACTCACCGGGTAAACTTAATAGACAGCCTCACTCCATAGCCCCGACCAAGTGACTGTAGGAGAACCCCGTCGCTGAAAGCATCCGTCCGGGTGCTCGCGGCAGCGGTGTTCCGCCTTGGTGCACTTCGTCGACGGTATTAGGGGTGCGGCCGCCTACTAAAGTTTGCGACGAGCATTCGATCAGTTTTTCGGGAATCTTGTTGAATTGCCCGACTTGATATTGAAAAGTGTTTTCGATAATGAGACTAAAATGCGGGGTTTATAATTGTTAGGCATGCGATGTCTAAAGAATTCATTTGGTCAGGCATGCGATGTCTGAGATGGTTGCGGATTCCAACTGTTGTAGTTTTACACTTTCTTTTCTGTGACCGTAAGTGTAATATGTGATATCGCCAGTTTCGTTGCTATATGTCAACGACAATTGGGATGGACATATTTACTTACGTTGATGACATGTGATGTTATGTGTTGCTGGATATGTTATATTGGATCGTCGTGTTTGAATAGCCGGGGGGGGTTTTATGTGAGATGAGTGTTTTTCATTTTCATTCATGTAAAAACTTGTATGTAATATTCTTTTATTGGGGCGCTTCCAGGTTGCGGAAGATGTCACCGTTGATGTATATTATTTACTTTTCTGCACTAGGATAGACCCAAGGAGGGGAGCGCAAGTAACCGGGTTCTGGGGTCCAGTAGGAGACCAACTCGAGGAGTCGAGTCCGGGTCTCCTAACCCGAGAATTGGTAGGGTTGCTTGCCGCTCTCGTAGGGGTCTTGGGGTGTGGGATTGGCTATTCATCACGACCGTGGAATCCGTGTTTTATACTGGCTCGTATTGAAAACACGGACGTCCTAGTATATCTAATATTTCATATGTTTCTTCTGCTGTGCTTTATCTGTGATGTGATCATGCGATGTTCTGTGCTCTGTTCAGATAGATGTAGTATATAGTATATATGATATATTATATAGACGTTACTTATGTTTTACACCCGCGCTAGCCCTGCCCCGCTCTGCCGTTAGTTACCTAACCTAACGGTGCACGAGGGGACATCGAGGCGAATGCGGATGGCATAAGTGTACGTCATATTTATCTGTGATGTTTAGGTAATTTAAATGATGGGATATTCATTAATGAGATTAATGAAAGAAAATAAACCTAATAGATGTTGTGGAATCGAATTTCAAACTAAAACAGGTAGCTACAGTTCTTGCTTTGCATCGTGGTGTTCCTTGTAGAACATCCTGCACCTTATTCGATAGGGAAAGGACCGAGATCCCTTCACCGGGAGTGACTCCTTTAGCAATAACTGGCAGATGCTACAACCCTCGGTTTGTCATTTGATCGCTTCTATAGTTTTCGCTTTGCACAGTGATATATATGATATATCCCGCACCTCATTCGAGGAGGAAAGGGCCGACGATCCCTTCACCGGGAGTGACCCCTTTAGCAAAACTAGAAAAGCTTCGAAAAGCATTCCATTTAAAAACCGTTTGATTCCGCAACGAGATCAAGTTCAAAGCGTTAAAGGTTTTCACAAAAACCATTCGCAACCCTCCGTCATTTTAGGAAGTAGAGTACTTAGTATTCGTGCTGTGTTTGTTGACCATAGTCAAGGCACAGTGTACGGTAGCTAAGTGATGTCTTCCTACACCGCATATGATGCGATTAGTTAGGACAGTCATGTGGCTTTGTTGACCTTAGCCAAGGGTCATGTGGGTGGGTCTAATTAATCACGAAATGACGGGTAGAACTTGACTAGTACCTATGATTTGTTGACCTTAGCCAAGGTCATAGGTGCTAGGGGTAAAAAACCTTTATTGGGAGTTTCAAGTGTTGAAATTTGCAATGAGATTGCATACCTTCTATATGATAGTTGGATCCCGATACCCACTGCGAGTAATTGTTACTCCTGGGAGAGTTTTGCACTTTGCAATTAGCCGATCAAGTAGGTGTCTAGAAAGGTGTCAACGGGGTTACGCCTCTGGGAAAACGAGGTTTACAGTAATTAGGTCCGTGCGAAAGCACGGGGAACCTCCCACAAAGTACCGACACTGGCCTGGCTGAAAGATTGGCGAACTTGTAGAGTGTAATTAATCCCGGCTAGTCTTTCCTTTTAAGGTTTGAAGAAAGATTTGATTAAAAGCAGTGGGAGCCATCCTGATTAGATAAAATAATAACCAATCTATTCTTGCAAGAGCGCACGCTGAGTGTTTTCTTCTCTCTCTCTCCAGGTAGCGACCATATCACGCCTTAATCAATATAATAATACGGATTATTGACCGAACCCGCTTGTTATACTGAGCCGGGGAACATTGGTCCCGCTCCAACTTATAATTGTTATAAGACAGAGCAGGAAATTGGGGAATACCAGATTTCCCGTGCCGCCCAAACGAAGAGAGTGCATGCAGATGCATCATCTTCGGGTGTGTTCATTATACAGAACTGTTTCTCAGTATCCTCCGCATCCTTGGTATGTGATACCGGATCAGGATCCCAGATATGTAAGATATTACATAGGGCTACAAAAGGGTAGAAAAACTGAGAACGGGTGATAAGTTTCATGAGGCAGAAAACGGGGCAAGTGTTGCAGCCAAGTCTATTGGTCACTGTCACCCTGTATTGTAATTCATTGATTCTGAACGAATGTTATTAGATACCGAACCTGATATACAAAATCATATCAGTCTCTTTATTAATAAAGAAATGATAAAATTTTGTATAGTTGGATAATGTTTTGAACATTTCCTATATCAAAAGTTGATCGGTTCAGGCACGTTATCTAAAAGCATTGAAGTTCTAAATCAAACTACAGTTCCTAGTATACAGAACACACACAAGAAGAAGAGTTCAGAAATGAACGAATCCTTCTTGAGGCATTGTAGACTAGGTCACATCAATGCGACCCGACTGGCTGAAGTTACATTTTAGATGCATATTTAAATCAGTTTGAATTTACATCTTGTGAAACTTGCCAGTCGTGTCACAAAGATTAGATGACCATAGCTCTGTTTATTAGAAACAGAGAAAGAGTTAGTAAACTCTTGGGACTGATACATGATGATGTATGTAAAGTCTCCTGTCTACACATGCCAGGATTGGTTCTTTATACTTCATTATATTCTCTGATAATCTCTCAAGATTCAGTCATATGTTCTTGTTGAAACATAAGTCCGAACCTTTTGAGATATTCACAGAATATAAGTTAGAAGTAGAGAACCAATAACCGGGTATAAGTATTATGTCCTATGATGAGATCAGGGAGGAGAATACTTGTACATGGCATTCCTGGACCATTCTAAAGGAGAATGAGATTCTCTCTCCGTACTACTCCTCTGAATACACCACAGCACAACGGTGTATCAGGGCGGAGCAATTGCACAATATTAGATATGGTATGCTCTATGATGAGTATTACTGAGTTACCTATTTCCTTTTGGGGTTATGCACTTGAGAAGCTGCATACCTATTGAATTAGGATCGAATCAAATCAGTGCCTACCACTCCATATAAGATATTGTCACGACCCAAAAGTACGGAACATGACCGACACTTAAACTACGAACGTCTCGAGGCGTACGTAATCTAAGTAAACCGAAAACCCAGAAATCCAAACCAAGAAAAGTAGTAGAGAGTAGGAAAAACCAATTTAAATCAAGTTGTTTTAATAGCATAAGCCGAATTATGCGGGTTTCTAAAAACATCAAAAATTTACTGAAAATTGCGGCAGAGTCTCCTTTGTAAATACTGGCTCCCAAACGGGATACAACATGAATAGTATACGAAATCAATAAAAGGCATCCCCAAGCGGGAGCTAGCTCTTCGTCAATCGACGGTCACAACCACACAAGCAATATAATATACAACGCCAACGGCGAGGATCAAAAACTCAAAAGGGAACTCAAAACCACCAGAAATATAACGAGCGACTCTAAGGTCGAAAGAATAAACAACACTGGTCTCTATCTCAATAGATACATGTTTGGTTGATGGAATTTACTAGATACAACTGAATAATATCATACAAGGTAATATGATGGGTACGATACAAGAAAACCCCACCTACTAGCAAGTCACCCGAATGAAACTGAGCCCGCAAGCCGTAATGAAACCTGTACGGCAAACCTGCAAGAAACTGGGGCACAACGGGGGTGAGTTGCCAACTCGTGAATAGAAAAACATCTACGCACAGAAATAGCATAAATAACGCAACCTAGGTCAATGATCATAATATATCCTCAAATATAAGTATAACAGGCAGCCTATAACAATGGCTAGGGTAATATCTAACCCGAGTATAATTTCATGTGCCCGTGTCAGTGCCTCAGGTAGCAATATATCATATGAATGAGGTATGAATGCATGAAACAGAATACATGTAAATGAAGAAACTGTTTTCATAAATTAGTGAGATTTCCTTCGTATTTTTAAACTGAGGTATCATAAATGAAATCAGCATCAACAGTGTCTAGCATCGACACAAAACATAAATCTCACTGTCTCGAAATATCAATGTCTCAATCTCAATATCTAGGGCGCCGTCAGTCCAGACCGGCCCCTACCATCCATCTCAAGACCACGACGGTATCCTCCGGATATCCGACGCGTCGGGTAATATCACCGGTAGGTAGTGCTCTCTAGCCAGGCTCAACGTCAACACCACATTCCTCTTGCCCCGGGGTACCATACCGGGCCCAACATGTACCCATGACGGTTCCTCCACTCCTCGACACGGATCTCCAAAACCACAGCAAACTCATGGTGGACGACACTTTACATCTCTAGAAAACCGCAACATTTTATATTTTAAAAGATCATAAGTTGTAAATTTTGCGGCTTTCCCCGAAATCCAGAAATATCATAAATCTCAAGAAATCATCACAAGTGCATATGTCATTGATAATGAACTAGGCATGAACCACTGAATAACAGTATGCATGAAGTGGTAGGTAATAACTACAATGTCTAATATGACATATAAGGGAAGTACACTAATATCATGTCAACACTACTAGCTAACAATCTAAGTCAAGCAATTATATTCTCTAAAGTGTACGTGACATGGCAATTACCGATGAAGATGTGTGTGAGCCGGCAAGTAGGTGTACGTGGTACATACGCATCATCGGTAATGGTGCTGGTGTCCTAACAACATGATATCAATAATGGAATATGCAGCAAAATAAATATGCGAGGCAGAGCGAACAACAAAAATGTGCGGGAGCTGAATACTAGACACAACGATAACTAATCTGCAATAATCTAATATAAGTCCTACAAATGGTGCCTTTTGAAATAACACGAATCGTGGGGTTTTGAAAATAGGGGCTACGGTGTTTTTATGAAAAGATACGTCGTTTTTGAAATATCCGTAGATTCCCTTGAGCTGTCTTTAAAAATGCCCACAATTCGTTAGTTTTTGAAATAGGTAAGAAGTCTAATCTAATCTAACAACTACACTAAACTATATGGCTGAACTAACAAGCTGAACTACAGGTAAGGAAACCGCCTATCATCTGAGTCGATACATATACATACCTGTATATGTATAGTCGGTGATCCCGCCTCAATAATATCAAATCCGATACCATATCTATAATCAGGCATCCCAAGTCAAGAGTGCGGATCAATCATCAATATAGCTCGTACGTAAATCCGTCGTACGGCATCCCAATCTGGGTACGGGTCAATATCACATTCATCATACTATTCACCTGGTATCCTCTTTATCAAATATCATGATCGGGGTACTGATCCACGTCTAGTACCATACTGATACCGCCTACGTATGCATGGACGTGTGTGAAACACTACGTCAAGGACCCGCTACAACGTCATGTCGTATCTAAGATACGAACCCTGCTATATCACCGATCTCACGGCCTCAAATCAAATCTCATCGACTCAGCTCAATCCCAAGTATCATCCTCAGTCCGTATGTGAACACATAGTCCCATACCCATGTGAACACATAACTATAAAGAATCCCATGAGCACATATCAATAGGAATGTATGTGTGTATGTGTGTGTAACACTACCCAAGGGTTCGCAACACTAAAGTAATCCAACACACCAATATCCATCCTAAGCATCGTTTTCAATCCTAAATAACATATAATAATTGTTGGTGTGTATACGCACCCGTATACACCACCACGGACTGCGGGGGTGCTATACGCCATCCACCCGACTTCTCCCCGTAGATATAAATTTACTCACCTGGTCCTCGCTAGCCGGTGCCGACGTCGCCACGCGCTTGCTTGTCGTCTCGAAGTCCACATGGGGGTACCTACATATCATAACGTACCATATCACATTAAAACTAAATTCGAAATCGAAACGGCATACGAAAATCAAATCGGCACGCGTATCACACATAGGTCCAAACCTATCTCCCACGCATGCAGGAATAGTCAAACCAACCCTCGATGTTGATGTACGAACGTCAAACCATCGAGAAAATCCAATCACACTCATTTGCACATTCACGAACACTAATTTTAATATAAAATAGCTTAAAATTCCCAAAAACCCCAATTTCACTTAAAAAGTCGTTTTTTCGAAAATCTAGCAAGCACAATTCGCCGTTTGTACAAAACATGATGTTTAAATGAAACTAATGGCCACAATATCCACCAATTATCATAACCAAGTTATAGAAACCATATCAATAATTTATTCTCATCAACTTGTATAAATTCCAAAATTCTAGTTTTGCAAAAATATCCAATTTAACACTTTTTAACGCAAAATTTCGCAATTTAACAATTTATCTTGGCTTTGCATATTTTAAATGGTTAAACCACTCATGGAAACCTTAATGATATGCTAAAAACCCTAACTAGATTTTAATCCCACATTTTAATAAAATTTCTAAAACCTAGTTAGCAAATTAGCATAATTATCACAATTTGGGCAAATTAAATATAACAATATGCAAATTAGCTACAAGATTTGGTTTTGCATAACTTAAGATGCTAAAATACATCACACTACCATGAACAAATTAACACAACCATAACTTTAATTTAACCCTTCTCTTGAATTTAAACTTGCAATTTGAAACCTAAATTAAACACCTAATTAAGTTGATTTAAAGTATCTAACATAAATTAAGCAAAAGGGTTAGAGTTATACCTTCACAACCCATGAGATCAAATATGGAACTTGACCTCCAAATTGAGATCTTTGCATCAAGATCCATGCTATAAGGGCTAAGGAAAAATGGGTAGGGAATGGATTTGGGATTTGTGAGGTTTTGTGTTGATTTGTGAGGCAATTTTGATGAGTTTTTTGAAGAGAAATGTGATGAGAAAAGAGGAGGGGCTGTTGTATGCAGGAAATGGGGAGGGTCGGCCACTAGAGGGTGATTGGAGAGAGAGTGAGGTGAGGAAAATAGCAAGTAAAGAAGTCCAAGTCAACACAAGGTCAAAGTCCAACACAATTATCCATTTTCTTTTCTTTTCTTTCATTTCCTTTCATTTGAAAATCAAGTGGGGAAAAAATAGGGGGGCTGCTGAATTCAGCCATGGGGAGGAGTAAGTGGGTGTGTGTGGGTGTGGGTACGGGTGTGGGGTGATGAAAAATGATAAATACAGTACCCCAAAAATCCATTTACGCTAAAAAAAAGCCTTTTTTCTTCAATAATTTCTAAACCGTTTTGGCAAATGATTTCGTTCCAAAAACCACATGATAAATTTTTATTTAATGTTTTATGATGCACAAAATTTGTTTCAACTCATTCCAATTTGTAATTTTCCCTAATTAAATGTATTAGTGACGGCTTAAATAATAATAAAATAATAATTTTTTTCAGAAAATTTGAAATTTCACCAGCGGCTCAATATACACCAAATAATAACAATTATTTAGCTAGAATATGTATATTTAATTTTTATAATAAGATTTTTGTATTTTGACTTTTTACAGAAAACCCCCTCATTTTACCGATTTTCCGAAATTTCACCGAAACGATTTTCAAAATGCTACAATCTTCCCCCCTTAAAGAAATTCGGTCCCTGAATTTAAATTCAAACTCCCCCAAATACTAAAACATCTAAGTAAAACCATCAAGTCGTCGGGGCTCCGAAATTGTAAATACATAAAACAAATCGTAGCGCAGCGCATGCGCTTGAAAAATGAGTATATAACTCAAATCAAAACTCCGTCAAGCATCCCACAATCATCGGAGTCATGGAGAAGACATCAATGCCACATCCAAATCAAAACCAATATGATATAACTCGAAACTATACATGTAAATATCGAATCTATATCTGTAAGTATCTGAAGGAAATGCATGCCAAACCCCTTTAAGTCGTTGTGCAACGCGTATAATACTGCACGGTGGCGGATGTCTATCATAAGAAAATAACTATATACATATATACCTTTGTTTGAAATGTACGTTCCGCCGTTTTGGAAACAATTTAGAAGGGTCTCCTTATTTTAGACATTTCGTGTCATATCAGACACGTAGGTAAGTACTGAGGCTATAACTCGCTTTTTGGAAATCCCTTCCATAACTATCAATGCATGCAAAATATATTCAGGTACTGTCTTCTGACTAGTCCCGCTCAGTACGAAAACACATAGCAATATCATAAAAACGTACTGCTCTATAAGAAATCAATCCCAAAATATGCATATGAATACTACGTGCGTCTGGTGCGCACGGAAATCAAAATCTATGAATGTGCCATACATGCTCACAGAAACAACATCTAAGTGCATCGGGTGTGCACGAAACATCTGTCGTAGGCAACAGGTGTGCCTGACAGCAAAATCAGGTGCATCTGACATGCACACAAAAAAAAATCTCGATTTAGTGCATCTGGTGTGCACCAAATCGCATCTCGTAACAGGCGCCCAACAGGCGCTAAAATCCAATCCGGTGCATAAAATGCACAAAACAAATGTCGAGCATCACCCTCGAAATCGAAATCCAGTGTATCCAAGTGCACAAAATATATGTCACTGCACTCACTGCCAGCATATATAAACTATACAGAGTGTAGGAACCAAATCGCGTGCGTGCATACGCACAAAATCAACTCAACTGTTTAAAACCGTAAAATCACCAACATGTGAAACTAAAGCACGGAAACGATATCAAGTGCAACACTGTGCAAAGATCGTAAATCCTCAATCATCAAAATCAAATCATACGAATAAATTACCCAAAACATCGAAATCAATAATGGCGGAACAGTACCGCTCAAGTGCATTCTCTAAGAATCTCGGCCAACTGTCGCGGTCACTAGTGGGACGTCTCGTCGATGATCATGAACTCTGTCCTGCTGGTGTGCGTAACTATGACCACTCCTGGGTCAAGGTCTTCACTGTGAATTACCAATCTTTCGGTCCATCGGCTCATCGGCCCTGTCAAGTGTGCTAACGGGGACGATTCCGTTCTGGCACTTCTCTGGTCATCTCTTGGTCAATCATCGCGACCACTCGTAAGACAGCATATCACTGGCGTCGGCCTCTGGCTCTCTGAATGTACGTGACACATATGATCCTGGGTGAAAGTATCATTGCAGCAGTGTCCTGGAAGAAATCCTGCTCACGGTCTCTTCCATGTCTCGTCTCTGCCAACTGTCCGGAAGTCATCGTCCTTTCCTATATCTGCATCTTGCTCCGGAATGGCTGCATACCCATCGCGACCTCTTCTGGAAGGTATATCCAGTACTCTGCCTCGGCATGCGTATCGCATCTCTGATGTCGGCGGAGTGGAACGTCATCTCATCTAGATCTGGTGCGAACCTCTTACTCCACTTTTCTCTAATGTCGTCTGCTTTGGACTCGTCTCGTCGCGGCTGCATGGACTGAGCTCCAACGGCTATCCTCGTATCAGGAGTCTCCCAAGAAATGCATCTCACCACCTAGCATCCGAATTAAGTCGAGCCATCCGATCGAGTCGTCAAAACCTCATAATCCCCGAAGAGCTCAACATCTTGGGCACAGTTTAATAGTATCGAGTACATACCACAGCATCGGTGGCCCAGCCGTAGAAGGGCAAACCTAAGCCTCACTAATGGCGCCGTAGAACTGCCGCAAACCCGAAGGTTCAAAGACTTTCACACGGTCACTAAGTCGAGTTAGGGGTTCATTCTTCTAGAGGGACCATAGAATTACCTGCATGTCTTTCCGAATACTTTAAACTTGGAATAATAGGTTTCTGACATTCGATCGTCTCTGTAGACTCCCAACGTCTCCGCGTGAAGTCGTCTCTAGCTGGAATCAATCTATCTGATGACCTCGCATCGGGGTAAGCGAACGAACCACCTGTCCTAGTCATTCATCATCGGGTGACTAGCGACCTTCTATCATCTATTCGTACAACTCGCCCCGCCATAGTTCCAACATATGGGGCGATATCTCGTCGCTCGCGGCAACAACTGGCTCGCTCGTCTGCATGCTGAACAGTGCCTCAATCATCAGGAGTAAGCAACACACCAACGGTCATCAAAATCTGGCTGGCCTCTGTCAGTAGCTCAATCCTCTAGTGTCGATCAGCACATCCGAGTAACCTCAAAAAGGCGATCCGCCAAACGCTCGCGGCGCGGAAACACAGTAAAAAGACACATCTCTGCAATCGTGTGTCGCCGGAATTTCGTCCTGGTCCGTCCTCGTTCGTGACGAGCTTGTGCTGACCGCAACTCTAGCCGTAGCTCTCCCTGCCAGTAACCATAGCAGCAAAACCAAACTGGTACCGATGAGGCTAGATCAGGAAGGAATATAATACTGAACAAGGAAATGTACATCCTAAGGCTTCATAAGTGGAGTGGCGTGTCGTAAATATGCCGCGGAACATACCAACGGTACGTCACTCTACTTTAGTCACCTATTCCATCAACCAAGGGTCATCCTACGCTCCGAAGGTTAAAACCTAACGCTCTGATACCAACTTTGTCACGACCCGAAAGTACGGAACATGACCGGCACTTAAACTACGAACGTCTCGAGGCGTACGTAATCTAAGTAAACCGAAAACCCAGAAATCCAAACCAAGAAAAGTAGTAGAGAGTAGGAAAAACCAATTTAAATCAAGTAGTTTTAATAGCATAAGCCGAATTATGCGGGTTTCTAAAAACATCAAAAATTTACTGAAAATTTCGGCAGAGTCTCCTTTGTAAATACTGGCTCCCAAACGGGATACAACATGAATAGTATACGAAATCAATAAAAGGCATCCCCAAGCGGGAGCTAGCTCTTCGTCAATCGACGGTCACAACCACACAAGCAATATAATATACAACGCCAACGGCGAGGATCAAAAACTCAAAAGGGAACTCAAAACCACCAGAAATATAACGAGCGACTCTAAGGTCGAAAGAATAAACAACACTGGTCTCTATCTCAATAGATACATGTTTAGTTGATGGAATTTACTAGATACAACTGAATAATATCATACAAGGTAATATGATGGGTACGATACAAGAAAAACCCACCTACTAGCAAGTCACCCGAATGAAACTGAGCCCGCAAGCCGTAATGAAACCTGTACGGCAAACCTGCAAGAAACTGGGGCACAACGGGGGTGAGTTGCCAACTCGTGAATAGAAAAACATCTACGCACAGAAATCGCATAAATAACGCAACCTAGGTCAATGATCATAATATATCCTCAAATATAAGTATAACAGGCAGCCTATAACAATGGCTAGGGTAATATCTAACCCGAGTATAATTTCATGTGCCCGTGTCAGTGCCTCAGGTAGCAATATATCATATGAATGAGGTATGAATGCATGAAACAGAATACATGTAAATGAAGAAACTGTTTTCATAAATTAGTGAGATTTCCTTCGTATTTTTAAACTGAGGTATCATAAATGAAATCAGCATCAACAGTGTCTAGCATCGACACAAAACATAAATCTCACTGTCTCGAAATATCAATGTCTCAATCTCAATATCTAGGGCGCCGTCAGTCCAGACCGGCCCCTACCATCCATCTCAAGACCACGACGGTATCCTCCGGATATCCGACGCGTCGGGTAATATCACCGGTAGGTAGTGCTCTCTAGCCAGGCTCAACGTCAACACCACATTCCTCTTGCCCCGGGGTACCATACGGGGCCCAACATGTACCCATGACGGTTCCTCCACTCCTCGACACGGATCTCCAAAACCACAGCAAACTCATGGTGGACGACACTTTACATCACTAGAAAACCGCAACATTTTATATTTTAAAAGATCATAAGTTGTAAATTTTGCGGCTTTCCCCGAAATCCAGAAATATCATAAATCTCAAGAAATCATCACAAGTGCATATGTCATTGATAATGAACTAAGCATGAACCACTGAATAACAGTATGCATGAAGTGGTAGGTAATAACTACAATGTCTAATATGACATATAAGGGAATTACACTAATATCATGTCAACACTACTAGCTAACAATCTAAGTCAAGCAATTATATTCTCTAAAGTGTACGTGACATGGCAATTACCGATGAAGATGTGTGTGAGCCGGCAAGTAGGTGTACGTGGTACATACGCATCATCGGTAATGGTGCTGGTGTCCTAACAGCATGATATCAATAATGGAATATGCAGCAAAATAAATATGCGAGGCAGAGCGAACAACAATAATGTGCGGGAGCTGAATACTAGACACAACGATAACTAATCTGCAATAATCTAATATAAGTCCTACAAATGGTGCTTTTTGAAATAACATGAATCGTGGGGTTTTGAAAATAGGGGCTACGGTGTTTTTATGAAAAGATACGTCGTTTTTGAAATATCCGTAGATTCCCTTGAGCTGTCTTTAAAAATGCCCACGATTCGTTAGTTTTTGAAATAGGTAAGAAGTCTAATCTAATCTAACAACTACACTAAACTATACGGCTGAACTAACAAGATGAACTGCAGGTAAGGAAACCGCCTATCATCTGAGTCGATACATATACATACCTGTATATGTATAGTCGGTGATCCCGCCTCAATAATATCAAATCCGATACCATATCTATAATCAGGCATCCCAAGTCAAGAGTGCGGATCAATCATCAATATAGCTCGTACGTAAATCCGTCGTACGGCATCCCAATCTGGGTACGGGTCAATATCACATTCATCATACTATTCACCTGGTATCCTCTTTATCAAATATCATGATCGGGGTACTGATCTACGTCTAGTACCATACTGATACCGCCTACGTATGCATGGACGTGTGTGAAACACTACGTCAAGGACCCGCTACAACGTCATGTCGTATCTAAGATACGAACCCTGCTATATCACCGATCTCACGGCCTCAAATCAAATCTCATCGACTCAGCTCAATCCCAAGTATCATCCTCAGTCCGTATGTGAACACATAGTCCCATACCCATGTGAACACATAACTATAAAGAATCCCATGAGCACATATCAATAGTAATGTATGTGTGTATGTGTGTGTAACACTACCCAAGGGTTCGCAACACTAAAGTAATCCAACACACCAATATCCATCCTAAGCATCGTTACTAATCCTAAATAACATATAATAATTGTTGGTGTGTATACGCATCCGTATACACCACCACGGACTGCGGGGGTGCTATACGCCATCCACCCGACTTCTCCCCGTAGATATAAATCTACTCACCTGGTCCTCGCTAGCCGGTGCCGACGTCGCCACGCGCTTGCTTGTCGTCTCGAAGTCCACATGGGGGTACCTACATATCATAACGTACCATATCGCATTAAAACTAAATTCGAAATCGAAACGGCATACGAAAATCAAATCGGCACGCGTATCACGCATAGGTCCAAACCTATCGCCCACGCATGCAGGAATAGTCAAACCAACCCTCGATGTCGATGTACGAATGTCAAACCATTGAGAAAATCCAATCACACTCATTTGCACATTCACGAACACTAATTTTAATATAAAATAGCTTAAAATTCCCAAAAACCCCAATTTCACTTAAAAAGTCGTTTTTCCGAAAATCTAGCAAGCACAATTCGCCGTTTGTACAAAACATGATGTTTAAACGAAACTAATGGCCACAATATCCACCAATTATCATAACCAAGTTATAGAAACCATATCAATAATTTATTCTCATCAACTTGTATAAATTCCAAAATTCTAGTTTTGCAAAAATATCCAATTTAACACTTTTTAACGCAAAATTTCGCAATTTAACAATTTATCTTGGCTTTGCATATTTTAAATGGTTAAACCACTCATGGAAACCTTAATGATATGCTAAAAACCCTAACTAGATTTTAATCCCACATTTTAATAAAATTTCTAAAACCTAGTTAGCAAATTAGCATAATTATCACAATTTGGGCAAATTAAATATAACAATATGCAAATTAGCTACAAGATTTGGTTTTGCATAACTTAAGATGCTAAAATACATCACACTACCATGAACAAATTAACACAACCATAACTTTAATTTAACCCTTCTCTTGAATTTAAACTTGCAATTTAAAACCTAAATTAAACACCTAATTAAGTTGATTTAAAGTATCTAACATAAATTAAGCAAAAGGGTTAGAGTTATATCTTCACAACCCATGAGAACAAATATGGAACTTGACCTCCAAATTGAGATCTTTGCATCAAGATCCATGCTATAAGGGCTAAGGAAAAATGGGTAGGGAATGGATTTGGGATTTGTGAGGTTTTGTGTTGATTTGTGAGGCAATTTTGAAGAGTTTTTTGAAGAGAAATGTGATGAGAAAGGAGGAGGGGCTGTTGTGTGCAGGAAATGGGGAGGGTCGGCCACTAGAGGGTGATTGGAGAGAGAGTGAGGTGAGGAAAATAGCAAGTAAAGAAGTCCAAGTCAACACAAGGTCAAAGTCCAACACAATTATCCATTTTCTTTTCTTTTCTTTCATTTCCTTTCATTTGAAAATCAAGTGGGGAAAAAATAGGGGGGCTGCTGAATTCAGCCATGGGGAGGAGTAAGTGGGTGTGTGTGGGTGTGGGTACGGGTGTGGGGTGATGAAAAATGATAAATACAGTACCCCAAACATCCATTTACGCTAAAAAAAGCCTTTTTTCTTCAATAATTTCTAAACCGTTTTGGCAAATGATTTCGTTCCAAAAACCACATGATAAATTTTTATTTAATGTTTTATGATGCACAAAATTTGTTTCAACTCATTCCAATTTGTAATTTTCCCTAATTAAATGTATTAGTGACGGCTTAAATAATAATAAAATAATATTTTTTTTCAGAATATTTGAAATTTCACCAGCGGCTCAATAAACACCAAATAATAACAATTACATAGCTAGAATATGTATATTTAATTTTTATAATAAGATATTTGTACTTTGACTTTTTACAGAAAACCCCCTGATTTTACCGATTTTCCGAAATTTCACCGAAACGATTTTCAAAATGCTACAGATATGGTGCGGGAAGATCCTATCTCTTAAGTAAGTTAAGATTTGGGGTTGTCCGGCCTATGTTTAAATCAAAATCCGGACAAGATCGAGGCAGGATCAGTTCTGTAGAACTGGAAAGGTTCCAGCTATACAAAACTGCAGTTGATGATTTGACAGAACCATAAGATTCTATAGTTCCCGATGAACCTCAGCCTCTCCGCCGATCTAGTAGGGTTCCTCATCCGCCTGAGAGATACCTCGGTTTCTCGATGACAGTGGGAGCAAGGATTGCATCATGAGATGATGACCCAACCAGTTTCGAGCAGGCCATCGAGAGTAGGGACTCTGTAAGAATGGCTGGATGATTAGTGATCTGAGATGGAATCCTTATACACCAACAAAGTATGGACTTTGGTTGCTATATCTGAAGGGTTAAATCCCCATCAGGAGCAAGTATATCTTGAGAAGATTACTTGGTGTAGATGGAAAAGTTGAGACTTTCAAAGCTAGACTTGTTAAAAGTTTTCGTCATCGACCAGGCGTGGATAATGATGAAACATTTTTCGAGTAGTTATGCTTAAGTCTATCCAGATCCTACTTACCACGGCTACATACCATGACTACGATATCTGGCGGTTGGGTGCCATGACTGTTTTTCTAAACACTGATTTAGAAGAGAACGTCTATAAGAACACAGCCAGAGGGCTTCATAAACAGTGGGAGCAGCGGAAACGTGTGCAGGTTGCTTTACATAATGAAGCAGGCATCGCGGAGTTGGAACGTCTGTTTTGATGTGATAGTCAAAGTGTTTGACTTCATCAAAATGGTAGACGAACCTTGTATTTACAAAAGGGTAGTAAAGAGTAAGGTGGTCATTTTCGTATTGTACGTAGACAACATACTCTTAATAGGAAAAGAGTTCCTATACTACGATCGGTCAATCTCCTATTATCACTAGGATTCTCCAAATAGGATAAAGATGATACCTCCTAAATCCTGAGATTTGGACCTATGAGATAGATCTAAAGGGATATTAGGGTTCTCACTAGGTATAGTGAGATTGTATCAATCGATCCAGGGGAGAATCACCGGAAGTGTTCCAGGGTGATAAAGTCGACTGAATGTCAGTCACAGACATTGTCTTTACCCTTAGTAAAGGGACGGTATGTTGGAAGAGTTCCAAGCTAGATACCGTGGCAAACTAGACGATAAAGGCTGGTAACATCGCTATTAAAGATACTACCAAAGAGGCAGTTTGGGTGTATATTGGTTCATAAGATGAACTAGGTTCCTGCCATTGTATGACAATGGAAGTGTGGCTTTGGCCCTGGAACCCTGGTCCCATCAGTGACCCAGACATATTCTGAAGCAGCATCACCTGATCATGGAGATAGTTGATCTCCAGGGTGATCGAGGTTAGGAGAGTAGACTCAGAGGACAACACGGCGGATCCACTCACGAAGGCCTTTTTCCCAAAGAGAGACTTTTAGGGGATGGTTGAGTATATGATACTGCAACCACTGCTACAGATGGCCCTAGTGCAAGTGGGAGATTGTTAGTTATATGTATGCCCTAGAGGCCATTACTGTACATTGGATGTATATTGTAGTGGATGCTAGGACATATATAGGAATGACTTTCTTGCTCGACATGATAGTACGCTATCTGGTTGCTCTTTATCTCAACATGTATACTTTCTGTCTCTCTGATTACATGTTGATAAAGCCCTTAGGATGTGTACTCGACTTTTAGGACTATGATGCAGATCATACTAATGGGGCCTGGGTAGTCAGTGAGTACATCCTTCATTGTTCCTAGTCGTGGGAATATCGAGACGAGGCATCGATATTCCAGAGTAGACTAGCGTATATCTTCTTGACCCATGCGATGGGCGATGGATGATCCCATATCCATTGGTGTTTGACATCGAAGATGGTATGCGGGTGCTCAGTGGAGACTGGGTACACTGAACGGACTCGCCGAGAACTCCCAGATGGTATTATACCTCACGTCAGATGGCAGTTCTCTGGTGACACTGGTACAGCTTAGTCTGTTGACCCGAGATTGTCATAGAGTCTTGTGTGTCTCCCACTGTGCTTTGATTTCCACCCTACCACGGCTCTACTGAGTCATGCAAACAGGTGGTTTTTGGGTACAGTCCCGATTCACATGGAGGCAATGAGCGATAGGAGGGGATTCGTCTCTCCCGGTATTGGGGGTTGATGTAGCGCAATGCACGACTGGCCATAACAGGAAATCCCTGGCCAGGGTTGCTGTGATATACTGGTAAGAGTTATCAGTAGTTTCACGAATGTTATGAACCTCAAGTCGGCATGACTTATCGAACTATTGTGGTCTGACGTTTACCACCCCTAGGCGAGATATGCGACATATCAGACGAACAGACCGGACTGTACGGTAAGTGTTACTAGTCGGATTCACAGGAGTGTGAGCGGGCTTGCTCGTCGATCTTCTGATCGCTCAATACCCGGGTGGCCGTTACGTTTAGCAGACCGCTTGCGGCTTGTGGGTGTTTGATATGATCATCATCTGCTGCCGGTGTATTGACGAGTCTTTAGAGTCCTACACAGAGGTTTCCTGGCTCAAGCGAAACGAAATAGGAGCGCATATGAGATATGTGCGGGACCGAGAATGATACCAGTATGTGATACTGTATTTGATTCTCGCGATTTGTAACATTGATCGGTTATATACGATATAGCCGAGTTATCGGATCAAGTGTTGATTCGATAAGTTGTTACTGTTGATATTAGTCGGTTATATGCGATATGACCGGATCATTAAATCAAATGTTGATTTAATGATTTAATGCATAATTATATATTTGATATATTACTTTTCATTAACTAGTATTGGTTCACTTTAAATGGATTTTCTCACTCGGATGTGCGCATTGCATATGCGATATGATTTTGTGCACTTGTTTGTATCATGGTTGATGATGCATGCCTACTTGGTTAAGTGCAAAGAATTAAACCATGGTTAACTAAATGATTAGGGTTTTATTTTCTTAAATTATTCATTTATTCCTTTTTGGAATTTATTTTGCATAAGAAGAATTGGTGGCTTTCTTTTATTCTTTCATGAACTTTCATGAATGTTTGACTTTGTCACCAATTTTGTCTCATGCTTAACCCTAACCATTTCTTTTAACCATGATTGATTCTCTACACCTAACCATGGTTCTAATATGATAAGTATTCATTTCTTTTCTAATTTTAAATAACTTATCATATTGATAATCTTCTTCTTCTTCATCTTCTTCCTTGAAGAAAACCTTACCTCATCAATGGTGGATTGATGAAACAAGTGAGAAATCCAATTCTAAAGTCTACCCACTTCCTATTTCTTCATCCTCTACCTCTTGCCAAGTAGTAGAGTGTGTTTCCTTCACAAGTTTTCATGCTTTGGTGAAGTCGGAGCTTGATTTAGCGATGCCTCGACGTAGATCATCTTCGGCATGGACATCGATGACATAGCCAGTCCATTCTCCGATGAAGCCGACGCTAGAGCCCGGGACTTGTTATGGACAGCGAGGAGACTTCATTGCGGAGCTATGGAGGTGGACAAACGGATCTACAAAGGTTGTATTTCCGTATTCCCTTAGTTAATTGTTAACTAGTTCATTTATCGCCTAAACATCTAGCCGACGATCCGTAGTCGGGTCTCTCGGCACCCGTAAAATTTTATATTGGCATGTTCGATGCCTTGTGAGACCTCACTAGGGTGCCTAGGAACCCTACACTCGGAGTGTTCCTTCAGGCTTGTTTGTGTTGACTCCTAGGTCTTGTAGTTACGGGAGACGGTTTTTGTATGGTTCCGAGAAAGATCGAGGCCGTACAGCTTATGCCCAGACTTGTGTGCACGACGGAGGTCCGCAGATTTTTGGGCTTAGCGGGTTTTTACCTCCGTTTCGTGCTGGATTGCTAGAGTAGTGCTGCACCGTTGACTAAATTGGCCGGAATGGAGGTTTCTTTTCTTTGGACTGAGGCATGTGTGCGAAGTTTTCGGCCGTTGAAGATTCGGTTAACAACTACATTAGTTCTTTCTTTGCTTCTGGTTCGGGCAACTTGTTGTTTAACTGTAATGTTTCACGAGTGGGGCTCGATTGTGTACTGAGGCGACACTATAGAGTTATAGCTTTTGCTTCCCTACATTGGAGGAAGTACGAGAAGGATATCCCACTCATGATCTGGTGATGGCCGTGGTGGTCTTGCGTTGGAGATTTGGAGACACTACTTGTTCGAGAGTCGTGTCAGATTTTCACGGACCACCAGAGCTTAATATACATCTTCCTACAGCGGGTGTTGATTGTTGAGACAGTCTTATGCAGATTTACAGTTCTTGTGCGATCGTTGAGTACAGCTTAAGTTTGTCTCTACTGAGGGGGCAGCTTGCTCATGACCGTGCCCGACCACTTTTCTTTAATCTCTTTCGTAAGACACTGCCCGCCGATGCTCGTTCGTCAGAGATACTTGAGCATAATCGGCTGGGTAAAGATTCGGAGTCCTTGAATTATGACAAGTGTGTGCTAAGTTTAGGGACACGTTTGTGTACCTGATATTATTGGGTAGAGACGTAAAATCCTAGAGCAGGCACATCTGTCAACTCTCTGTACTCATTCAAGTTCCACCAACATTTGACGTGACTTGTGAGATAGTTACGGGTGGGCAGGGATGTAAAGCGAAGTTTCAGATTTCGTTTCAAGGTGTTTGTCTTGTTGTGTGTTTTGGTTGAGCATCTGAGACCGGATGGAGAGTTGCAACCTTTAACCGTTCCGAAGTGGGAGTGGGAGCAGATCTCCATGAATTTCGTTATAGTGTCTACCTAGGTTTAGTTAGGGTGTGAATCCATTCGGATACTTGTTGTCCGGTTATGCTCAGTTGTTCTTTGTTAAGTTTGTGCGTACGTATTAATTGTTTTCGGCAGTTGGGATTGTCACTTGCCATCGTTAGGATACTTCTTCGATAGATGTTATTGGGAGTCATTCCAATTGGCAACCTTTAGGTTTAGGGGTTAGGTCATGTCGATCACCAGTCTGTTTTTCTGACTCTGCGTTGTAGGATTTTTGGACCCCAGCTAGTCTAGAGACTTCGGAGATGATCCAGTTGATTCAGGTCAGGATGAGAATTGTCCATGGTGGACAGAGGTCTTATACCGACCGTGATGGTCGCAGACCTGAGTTCGCAGTGGGAGATAATGTATTCCTACGGACTTTTCCGATGAATAACATGTTGTGTTTTGGGAAGCTTATCCCAGAATTGTAGGTCCTTTTAAGATCCTTTAAGCGATTTAGTTCCGTTGCCTTTAAGTTGGCACTTCCACCCAGATTATTGAGTATTCACCCCGTATTTCTTGTGTTGATACTTTGCAATTACCTTCATGACCTTTCTCACATGATTCAGCACCAGACCATTTAGCTTGGACGCGATCTTTCGTTCGCCAGCAGTCAATTGTGTAAATGGCTCGGCAGGTGGAGAAACTTCGGTCAAGGGTCTTGCCATCTGTGAAGGGTTCTCCTGGAAGTAGCCGTATAGTGAGGTAATCACTTGGGAGGCTGCGAACGAGATTTGAGAAATTGTAATCTTTTCTTTGAAGGTACGCTTAGTGAAAATTTTAAATTCGGGGACGAATTTTTTTATAGGGGGGATTGTAACGTAACGCCTTAGATTTCGGTTAGTGTTCGTTTAAACGTTAATGCGGGTTTACTGTAAAAAGTTTACCAATTCGGGTTCCTCACATTTTATAACATTTAATTAATAATTTATTATTATTTGTTATAAGCATGCACGCACGTGTGCACGTAAATGTGAGTTTTGTTTGTGCTAATCTAGTATTAGCAACCATGACACTTAACCTAACCTAATCCCTTTTTCTTTAATCCTTCATATTTCCTTTGTGAGTGAGAGAGAGACAGAGATATATGTTTTGTGATGAGTAGTATGAAAGCATTAATGAGAAGGCATGGTGCATTAATGGCTTTGGTTACACTCACCTCTCACCCCACCCTACATTCACCTCCCTCTTTCATTTCCTCACACCCTCTCTCTTTTTTCTCTATCTCTTTCTCATTTCTCTATCTCCCTCAACAAATTCTGAACACTCTTTCATTTCCCACACCAAATCCATCACAAATTCATAATTTTATCACAAAAATCACGCCTTTTCTTGGATTTTGCCTCATGGATGCCTTGGATCATACAAAGCTAGGATCTTTGTGTTCATTTGATTAGGTAATGTTTCCTTGCTGTTGTTTAGGTCTTTTTTTGTGTAGCTTAGCTTTAAAGTTGCTGTTTTTATCGCGTATCGTATTGTTTCAGATAAATATCGTATTTTTAGTGTCGATTTGGGGTCTCGGGTGATCTGCTGTTAAACTAAGTATTGGTTGCAAAAATTGACTTGACAGTAACCTAGTATAGAGACCTAGAACCTATCCTCAAAATACGAGCCCATTTCCCCATACTACGGCCGCAGATTTATTGTATCTGGCTGCAATTTACGGCCAGAGTAGTTACCTGGGTGTTGGTTTTTGGTGTAGGGGTCTTTGGGGTTAATTGTAGTCTCATGGTACTTGCAATTTTTACAAATTGTTAGCAAAATCTGGGATCACTTTGCATATTTCTAGTGTTTTATTTCGTGCGATACATTATCCGATACGATGCGTGTTACGTGTTACTGTTGCGCTGAGTTGGTTTCGTAGTGTCGCTATACGCGTTAGCTACAATACGAACCCTTTAGAGTACGTAGGTGTGTTGTGTTGGTCCGTGTAGATTGTTTGTATTTAGGTCTATTATTAATATATATTTGCGTTGTTGTTTTAATATTGCAGGTTCGCAGGCGGAGACTACGGACACTGCTACAAAGGGAAAACAGGTGGTAGGATTCACCTAGCTTAGTGCGTTGGTGAGTAGATTTAACATCTACAGGGGAATCGCCCGCATGGCGTTATGCGTCTGGGTTAGAAATGTTAATACTTGTCGCATATTCTATATCATATTTAGAATTGTGCATTTACCCTATTACTTAGATATTGTTGTGCTTGGACTAGTATCCTTAGGACACTGTACATATCATTGACGATTCATGTTGCAGGAGCACTGATTGTATGCTACACACACCGTCAATAATTGCCATGTCACACACAAACCACTTATAGTTAGGATATTGCTTGGTTAGGGACATTGTGACATTGATTCATATTTCTTATCGCGTATGACATATAGCATACCTGTATACTCACATGCTTACACATATGCCTTCACATACTTATATGCTAGATACCCGTATACCTATAGAGTATTGTACTATTAGTGATAGGTACATACACACTTTACGACATAGCTACAGGTATACCTTGCACATATTTCACTTATACCCAGGGGGTATACTACATCATTTACTTATAGGTAGATACATATACCTTGCTATACCTTTGTGTTTACACATATATCAGTTATAGCTACATATTTACCTTCACTTGATGTTATTTAGAATTGGATAAAATAGGAACCGCATGATATTTTATATTAGCTTGTTGCCGTTAATTAGCGGCTTTTCCATTATATGCTTACATTTCAGTTTATGTTTCATATATCATATTCATGGATTTTCGCATTGTTATATGGATTTTTCATGATGTTTTCTGGATTTGTGGACCGTGAGAGTTCATGAAATTATGCATTATTTGAAAAACCCGGTTTCCCTTAATATGATATTTCAGCATCCACCATGAGTTTTATCGGTTCTGATATATATATACCCCTACAAGGAGGCGTCGAGACTGTATGAGGGTACATGGTGGGTCCCGGAGGTACCCGGGGCAAGAAAGGGATGTCGATGTACCAGGCCGATGAGCCCGGCAGGGGAACCAAACCATCCGATGACATTACCTATGACTCGGCGGTTATCACGAGGATACCGACGGGAGTCATGTACGTATGGATACGTCGAAAGGCGGGGGTCAGAGCTAGACACTCGAGCTTTCGGTATAGCGTATGGTACGTACCTATCAGGGTGCCAGTCTTGGTGACAGCAACTGATAGATCAGCATTTCTGTGTCGATGCTTGACACATTGGTTTCATGATATTTCTTTTTACTCCTTTGTATATATAATAGGGGATTAGGCCGCTGTTATATTTGCCCTTACACCAATATTAGTGGAATGGGACGTTAATATATGTGTATTGACATTAATAATATATACATCATATTTATTCATGCAAATATACCTAGGTTATAAGAGATTCACTTGATATTGGATTTAGAACATATGACATTTACTTGATTTTGTATATTCAGGATATAGGAGATTAATTCGATATTGTACATTCAGCATTTGTGAGACTTATATGATATGAGAGCCAATTTGAGGAAATTGGCATTTGGATTGTCTTGATGGATTGTGATCCTACCACGATATCAGGATTCCGTGGAAATGACATATTTTATTCCATACTCCACAATTATTGTTTATGCACTGTTCCATGTATTAGTAGTACCTGTTAGTGTACCTTTCATGACTGTTGCATTAACATATCTCTATTTATATGCACTGCTTCATGTATAGTTGTATCAGTTAGTGTACCTTTCATTATTATTGAATATATACATTTTCATATCGTTATTGCATGATTATTGCATATTGATTGTCATATTATTGCTTCAGGTATTCATTGTACCTGCTAGTGTACTTTTCATGATTATTGCATTCATATGACCTGTTTTTGCTATTAATTGCATATGTTAGATTCACACTGTACGTGCATACTTGCGATTACCTGCATATGTTATTTACTATTCACGAGTTGGCAACTCACCCCCGTTGTGCCATAGTTGTTTTGCAGGGTGTTCCCCAGAGTAGTCAAGGCTGGCTATTCGTCTATCTGATCATCTTTTGCTACGGATACCGCTTCAGCTCATAGGGTACAATTTTGCTTAGGTGGGTTTTGCGGTTATCCGTATTGTTGTATTTTATATTCGTTGTATCCTTGTACTCTCCATCTACTATTATTTGTTTGACTTAGAGACTTGGTGAGAACGATAATGTATATTATTTGTGATTTGTTGTCTTTTATACAGTTTCCTTTCTATAGTCTTTTATTTCTTCGCTTCGGCGTCGTATATTGTTGTGGTGGTTGTTTTCCGCCTTTAGGCGTGTATTTGCTCCCGTTTGGAGATGCTTTATTTATATTTATGTTGTACTCATTTTTGGAGCTAGTTTTTACAAAGGAGGTGCTGCCAAAATTTTAATGGAAATAAATTGTGCTTTTAAAGAATTTGGGTTGTGATTTCAAATATTTCAAAACTTCTATTATCTTTTATTGTCTTTTTTAATGGTTTAGATTTCTGGGTTTCGCTTTCTTTTACTGCGTTACGCCTGTAGACGTTGCGTAGTATTAGGGCCGTCACGTGCCAATTTTCGGGTCATGACAAGTAAGCTGAGAGAGAATCCCATTCTTTTTTTGATCGTCCAGGAACTCATTGCTCAAGTATTCTCCTCCTCGACAAGATCGAAGGATTTTAATACTTTTACCCGTTTGGTTCTCGACTTCGTGCTTATATTCTTTGAATTTCTCAAAAGCTTCAGACTTGTGTTTCAATAGGAACACATGTCCGTATCTTGAGAGATCGTCAGTGAATGTAATGAAGTACAAGGAACCATTCCTGGCATGTGTAAACATGTGACCGCATACATCACTATGTATCAGTCCCAAGAGTTTCGTAACTCTTTCTCCGTGTCCACTAAACGTAGTGTCATAAGATGAAAATTCGAACGGATTCATATATCCATCCTTATGCAACTTAGCTAGTCGTGTCGCATTGATATAATTTAGTCTACAATGCCACAAGAAGGATTCGCTCATTTCTGAACACTTCCTCTTGTGTATGTTTCGTACGTTAAGAACTGTGGTTTGATTTAGAACGTATATGACATTATTTAACGAGCTTGATCCAATCAACTTTTGATTCAAGAAGATATTCATAACATTATCCTGTAATACAAAATTATATCCTTCTTTACTTAATAAAGAAAAAAATATAAGATTGCATATCAGGGTCGGTATGTAATAGCATTTGTTCAGAACCAATATATTACCATTTGGTAATACAAGGTGATATTCGCCAACTGCTTTGGCAGCAACATTTGCACCATTCCCTACTCTTACGGAATGATCACCCTCTCACAGTTCTCTACCTTTCTTTAGCCCATGTAACATATTACATATGTGGGATCCCAATCTGGTATCTAATACCTAGGACGTAGAGTGAACTGAGAAACAGTTCTCGATAACAAACACACCCGAAGAAGATGCATCAACATGCTTGTTTTTCGTTTGGGCGGCGTGGGAATCCAGATATTCCCCTATTTCCTGCTCATTCTTATAACAATTATAAGAAAGAACAGAACCAACGTTCTCCTGCTCAGTATAACAAGCGGGTTCGGTCAATACATCCATATTATTATCTTGATTAAGGCCTGACATGGTCACTACCTGGAGAGAGAGAGAAGAAAACACTTTAGCGTTTTTCTTGCAAGATTAGATTGGTTATTATCTTATCTAATCAGGATGGCTCCCACTGTTTTTATCAAATCCTCCTTCAAACCCTAAAAGGTAAGACTACCCGGGACTAATTACACCATACAAGTTCGCCAATATTTCGGCCAGGCCAGTGTTGGTAATTTGAAGGAGGTTCCCCGTGCTTTCGCACAGACTTAATTAAAATAAACCTCGTTTTCCCAGAGGCATAACCCCGTTAACACCTTTCTAGACACCTACTTGATCGGCTAATTGTCATGTGTAAAACTCTCCCAGTAGTAACTCTTACTCATAGTGGGTATCGAGATCCAACTATCTCATAGAAGGTATGCAATCTCATTGCAAATTTCAACACT
This sequence comes from Agapanthus africanus, assembly GCA_030015575.1. NCBI lineage: Eukaryota > Viridiplantae > Streptophyta > Magnoliopsida > Asparagales > Amaryllidaceae > Agapanthus > Agapanthus africanus. The sequence goes on from JASDDO010000022.1 coordinate 390,907,408, forward strand.
TCAAATTCCCGATAATCTTTTGCCTCTAACCTCCTATGACCTTGACAAAGGCCAACAAACCATAGGATGCTAGTCAAGTTCAACCGGTCATTTCCTGATTGAATTAAACCCACCCGTATGACCCTTGAAGAAGGCAAACAAGGACGTATGGCTACCCTAATCCAATCACATCATATGCATAAGCATATAAGTACTAGTCAGCTACCGCTCACTACGCCTTGACAAAGGCCAACAAACGCAGCACGAATACTAAATAGTTTTTATCTGAAATGACGGAGGGCTACGACAGGTTTTTAAGAAAACCTTATGTGTAATGAACTAGTTATCGTTGTAGAAACAAGTGATTTTGAAAAGGAGTGTTTTTGAGGCTTTTACTAGTTTCTCTAAAGAGGTCACTCCCGGTGAAGGGATCTCGGCTCTTTCCTTATCGAATAAGGTGCAGGATATTTTACAAATACCACTATGCAAAGCAAGAACTATAGAAGCAATAAAAATCAAAACCAAGTGAGTTGTAGCATCTGGCAGTTTCGCTAAAAAGGTCACTCCCGGTGACGGGATCTCTCGGCTCTTTCCTGATCGAATAAGGTGATGGATATTCTACAAGGAATATCGCTATGCAAAGCAAAAACTAGAGCTACCCTTTTTGAAAATTTGATTCTACAACATCTTTTAGGTTTCTTTTCTTTCATTAATCTCATTAATGAAGTCCCATCATTTATGCTTCCTAAGCATCACAGAAGAAACGAAAATACAACGTACGCTTATGCCATCCGAATTCGCCACAGTGTCCCGTTATGCACCGTTAGGTTACTTAAGTAAAGGCATAGCGGGGCGGGAATAGCGCGGGTGCGAAACATAAGCAACGCTTATTATATATCATATATATAATAATAAAGCATTCGTCTCAAATATGATCACATCATAGAATAACAGCAGCATAAGATAGCATATGAAATATTGGATATACTAGGAGGTCCGTGCTTTATTTTAAGCCTTTATAAAACACGGATTCCATGGTCGCGATGAATAGCCAAACCCACATACCTAGACCCTTACGAGAGCGAAAAGCAACCGTACCAATTCTAGAGTTAGGAGACCCTGACTCGACTCCTCGATGTAGTCTCCCACTGGGCTCTAGACCCCGGTTACTTATGCTCCCCACCTTGGGTCTATCCTAATGCAGAAAAGTAAATAATATACAACAATGGTGACATCATCCTCAATTCGTAAGTGCCCCAATAAAAGAATATTACATACAATGAATTTTACATGAATAAAAATAAAAACTCTCATCTCACTTAAAACCCCGGTTATTCAAATCCAATATAACATATCATAACAACACATAACATAACATGTCATCAACGTAAGTAAATATGCGTATCCCAATTGTAGTTAACATATAGCAACGAAACCGGCGATACACCACATATTACACTTACGGTTACAGAAAAGAAAATGTCAAACTACAACATTTGGAATCCACAATCACCTTAGACATCATAAGCCCGAAATATCACATAGTTCGGATTTCATGCCTAACTTTATGAATTCCACATACTGTATCACATTCCAGAAAAAGCTAGACTATGTTAAACATTCCGATCGAATCAACAAACACCCAAAATTTCCCAAAAAGCTTAATACTTGAGCGTAGTTTAAAAATACTCAGAACATGCCATAGTACCAATGGACCAACCGTAGAAAGGTCAACCGTTGCCTCAACTATGGCGCCGAGGAATTACCGCAAACCCTAGGGTTTGGCGGCGGTTCTTATGGTCACAGAATCGAGTTAGGGTTTCATTCTTCTAGAGGGTCCACCACATTACTTGCATGATTTTAGAATGTTCTTTAACTTGAAAAAAAAATCTAACTCTTGGAAAATTTCCAGCAAGGGTAAAGTGGGTATTTGATATCCGTTCGAACTTTTTAACACAGTTTAAAAAACCCGAAAACAAAGCTAGAATTACGAATACGAAATACTCTGAATTGCCTTTGTATAAAGATAACATCACATGCAAATTTAGCAAAAACAAGCAACACCTGAAATACCAAAACCTAGAGACTGGAACACTGTAAAAAAATTGAACCCTGAATTCCCTAATGTGGCCGAGCAGGCTGGTTTTTCTGTTGATGTGGCCGGCCAAAAATAGGTGAGGGTGGATGAATTTTCTACAGTGTTCATGTTGCATCTCATACAACATTCTGCAGTTGCTAAAATAATTTTTTGACACCTTAAAAAATTCGACAGAAACTAGGGTCTTAAATCGGGTGTTTCGGAGTTGTTTTGGTTTCTTAATCCTATAATATCCGTCTAATTCTCTAGTTTGGCTCTGATACCACTGTAGGGTTCCTAAGCACAACAGCAAGGTTTCGGGTGGCATAATCCATGCCAAATTAAAAAATTGCCATGCTATAAGAACCCCAACTAAGAATCTTAACTAGAGAATCATACGAAAACTAGATGTAAACAACTTTACAACTAAGTGAGTAGAGATTACAACCTTTGTAGTTCGTTCCTTCACTTCATTAGCTCCAACTAATGGTCCCTTCGCTCCGATCAAAGAACTCCTGGACTCTTGAGAGGCTCCACAAGGTGAATGATGCATGCTTGCTTGAAGTCTTCGAAATCCAAGATGAACTACGTCGAGTGAACACAGACTCAAGCTATCACTCCACTAATATCGAATTAGTGAAGCTAACACCCTAAACTATATGGCTAGTATAGAAGAGGATGATGAAGTAGAAATTTTGCTCACTTTAGAATTTAATTTCTCACAATTTTTCTTTATCTCCTCAAAACCTAGAATGGAGCTTGAAGGAGATAAACGAGATGATGAATCAAAAGAGAATGAGAGTGAGGTTAGAAATGCAACCATGGTGAGTATATGTCATGGCTAACCAATGTAGAGATTAAACCATGGAGAATTGATTAGGGTTAGGTTAATAAATATAGAATTTAATTTCTCACAATTTTTCTTTATCTCCTCAAAACCTAGAATGGAGCTTGAAGGAGAAAAACGAGATGATGAATCAAAAAAGAATGAGAGTGAGGTTAGAAATGCAACCATGGTGAGTATATGTCATGGCTAACCAATGTAGAGATTAAACTATGGCGAATTGATTTGGGTTAGGTTAATAAATATCTTTGGTAAAAAAAATAAGTGGACTTAGTCAATGGTTCTACAAGCTTCATCCAAGCTCAACCATGACTGATTCCAAGTTTTTTGAATTACTTAATATAAATAAAAACCTAACCATTATCATATAGCATGGTATGATTCTCATACACCCAAGTTGCATGTATAATCTAGCATGTCACAATATTATATATCACATATATAATTTGTGAACAAAAGAAAACAATACATTAAACATATATCACATATATGTTAAATGTATCAAAAGTGAGAAAAAGAATTACTTAAGTGAGCATATATTAGTTAATGTAATTTAATATATAAAATATATAATTATACATTAAATTATTAAATCAACACTTGATTTAATAATCCGGCTATATCATATATAACCGACTAATATAATATGTATCATTTCATCGAATCAACACTTGATCCGATGACCTGGTTATATCACATATAACTGGCCGATATCACATATCGCTAGAATAGAATACGGTATCACATACACGTATTAATCTCGGTCCCGCACATGTCATATATGTGCTCCTACTCAATTTCGCCTGAGCCAGGAAACCTCTGTGTACGACTCTAAAGACTCGTCAATACTCCGGCAGTAAGTGGTGATCATATCAGTCACCCATAAGCCGTCAGCGGTCTGCTAAACGTAACGGCCACCTAGGTATTGAGCGATCAGAAGATCAACAAGCAAGCACGCTCTTACTCCTGTAAAGCTTGTCAGTGACACTACCGTACAGTCCGGTCTCTTCATCTGATATGTCGCATATCCAGTCTAGGGTTGATTATCGTCAGACCCCAGTAACCGATAAGTCATGCCGATGTGAGGCTCATAACGGGTCGAGAAACTACTGATAACACTTACCAGTAGATCTCCATATCAGCCCTGGCCAGAGACTTCCTGTTATAGCCAATTGAGCACAGTGCAACATCAACCCCGAATACCGGGAGAGACGAAACCCCTCCTATCGCTCATTGCCTCCATGTGATTCGGGAATGTACCCAAAAGCCACCGTTTTGCATGTTTTCTTGAATGTGGTAAGGTGGAAATCAAAGCACAGTAGGAATTATACAAGACTCTATGACGATCTCGGGTCTACAGACTAACCTGTACCAGTGTCACCAGAGAACTGCTATCTGACGATTGGTATAATACCAACTAGGAGTTCTCGGTGAGTCCGTTCAGTGTACCCAGTCTTCACTGAGAACCCGTATACAATCTTTGATGTCAAACATCAATGGATCTGGGATCATCCATCGCCCATCATATGGGTCTAGAAGCGTATACGCTAGTCTTCTCTGGAATATCGATGCCCTGTCTCGATACACCCTCGACTAGGAACAATTATAGGATGTACTTGTGGACTACCCTGACCCTACTAGTATGATCTCCATCATAGTCCAAGTAGTCAAGTACATATCCTAAGGGCTTTATCAATATATGAGAGCAAGACAGTATCACAATAGAAGTTAACATGTTAAGACAAAGAGCAACCAGATTGCATACTATCATGTTGAGCAAGAAAGTCCTCTCTATATATTTCCAAGCATCCACTATAATATTCATCATATGTACAATAATGGCCTCTAGTGCATATACATAACTAACAACTCTTACTCACAGTGGGTATCGGGATCCAACTATCATATAGAAGGTATGCAATCTCATTGCAAATTCCAACACTTGAAATTTCCAATAATTGTTTTTATCCCTAGTTTCCTATGACCTTGACGCTGGCCAACAAACCATAGGCTGCTAGTCAAGTTCAACTCGTTCATTTCCTGATTGAATTAAACCCACCCGCACAACCCTTAACGATGGCTAACAAAGTCGCACGACTACCCTAATCCAATCACATCACATGCTGCAGATAAGCACTAATTAGCTACCGCACACTACGCCTTAACGCTGGCCAACAAACGTAGCACGAATACTAAATAGCACTTATCTGAAATGACGGAGGGCTACGCAGGTTTTTAAGAAAACCACGAGCGTAATGAACTTGACATCGTTGTAGAATCTAGTGATTTAAAAAAGGAGTAGTTTATGCTCCGCTTTTAAAATCGAATAGTTTTGAAGAACAAACCGAATAGCTTTTACTAGATTTTTCTAAAGAGGTCACTCCCGGGGAAGGGATCACGGCTCTTTCCTCATCGAATGAGGTACTGGATATCCATCAAGGAATACCACTATGCAAAGCAAGAACTACAGAAGCTATGATGACAAACCGAGTGGATTGTAGCATTTGCTAAATAGGTCACTCCCGGCGAAGGGATCTCGGCTCTTTCCTCATCGAATGAGGTGCTGGATATTCATCAAGGAATACCACTATGCAAAGCAAGAACTAGAGCTACCTTTTTAAAAACTTTTGATTCTATAACATCTTTAGGTTTCTTTTCTTTTCATTAATCTCATTAATGAAGTCCCATCATTTATTGTTTCCTAAACATCATAGAAAAAGAAACGAAAATAGAACGTACGCTTATGTCATCCGCATTCGCCACTAGGCCCCGTCATGCACAGTTAGGTTACTTAACAAACGACAGAGCGGGGGATGGACTAGCACGAGTGCAAAACATAAGCAGCGTTTGTTATATATATATATATATATATATATATATATATGTAACATTTCAGAAAAATAAAATATTATTTTTGTGGATTTTTATAATTAAATAATAAATATATTGAATATTTTAATATTGTGGTAAAATTAAATACCGATAAATTGGGTAAAATTTCGAAAATTATAGAAATTACTAAAATGAAGGTGTTTTATGAGATTTAAGCAAATTATAAATTTTTATGATTAATTATTTTCCGTTTTAATGCTAATCGCGATTAAATATCGCTAATCGTGCATTAAGCTTGTTTTGTGCACATGACATGCACATGTCATTTTTAACACTTGTTACATTTTTATCATGGTTTTCCTTCATGATCATTTCATTTTAGGTTTAAAATGAATAGAATAGAAAAGAAAAGAAAAAGGTAAACATATAATATGAAGCATGGGCATGAGAGAGAGAGAGAGAGGTGAGGGGTCAAACCAAGTCATGGCTCATGCTTCCTCCATTATTTTCCTCTTCATTTTTCCCCTCCCTCAAGCTCAGCTACTGCCCTCTCTCCCTCCTCCACTTCAAGCCGCAAAACATCCCCAAAACAAACCCAAAAGTCCATCTCCACTTCACTAAAAACGTGCACAAGCTCACAAGCTACACTTTGGACCAAGAAAGTAAGGATTTTGGACATTTGGGCCAACTCAAGAAAATTTTTGAGTTGCCAAATGAGGTATTCTCTTAACCATTAGCATAGTATTTCTATTGCTTTTACATCCATGTTTGATTAGAACCGATTTTGGGTCGTTTAGTGAGGTTTGGAAATTCCTATTTAGGGTTTGAGGAATTCTTGAGTTGTGAAGTGTAATTGAGTGTTGTAGTGACCTTAAAACCCTTGTAAGGATTGTAAAATGGACTGAAACCAGATAATAGAACCCCAAACCAAAACTTAGAAACCCCAACATCTGCAGATTATATGGAAATTGTGATGTATTTTGGTATCTGCTATCAACCGGGACACCTGAAAAATATTTAGCAAATACAGAGACACGAGCAGGCAACCTGGAGTGTACCCTAAAGACCCGAGCCCCTAACAACCTACTGATGCCGCAAATAAAAGCTTTCTGGCCGCAAATTGCGGCCAGATCAGGACATTTGGGGGCGGTTTTTGGTCTGTAGCTCTATGTCCTTTAAACTAGACCCTTGACATATGCAATTTTGGCTAGTTTGGCTTAGGGTAAAATCTGGGACTATTTTCATGAGTTACTGTTTTGATTCGGGGTTATATTTTTCTTATTTTGGATTCTATATTTTATTATTTGTGTGTTACCTCGATCACTTGACGTTTGTACGACGATATCGAGGAATGTTTGGTGGTTTGAAAGGCGTAGTCCGTAGGTTCTAACCTATAGGCTTTTAGCGTGTCGTTTTGGTATTGATTTTGATTTTAATGCGATACGATATGTTATGACATGTAAGTACCCTCACGAGGACTTCGAGACGACAAGCAAGCGCGTGGCGACGTCAGAAACGGTAAATGAAGAGCAATGTGAGCAGATTATATCTACGGGGGAAGTCAGGTCGATGGCATATAGCACCCCCGCAGTTCCTATTGTAGTCGATGATATGTTATATATTTACATATGTATTGTGAATTTGGATGATAGTGTCGTGGTTGATTTCTTAGTCGTGAACCATAGAATAGGTTTGCACACACGCACACTCACCTTTGCATGCATTATTATTATAACTTGTGTGTATATGGCGATACGTATATATATATATACACACACACACACACAGGTATGGGACTAGGTATATATATATATATATACGTATACCTATACATGGATAGTGAAGATAGTGGATGATACTTGGAGATGATTCGATGAGATTAGGCTTGATGCCGCGAGATCGGTGATATGTTTTGGTTCGTATTAATAGATACGACATGAGATTATCGCGGGCCTTTAGGCGCGTGTTTTCATACACGTAGATATATATATAGATGGTATCAGTATGTACTAGACTTAGATCAGTACCCCTACTACAGGATATAATGATAATGGATACCAGATGAATAACGAGATGAATGTGATATTTAACCCGTACCCAGATTTAGGATGCCGTACGACGGATTTACGTACGAGCTATATATTGATGAGAGATCCGCACTCTTGACTTGAGGATATCATAAAATATATTGTATTGTATGTGATACTATTGAGGCGGGATCACCGACTATTATATTTATAAGTATCGACTCAGATTTAGGTGGTTTCCTTACCTGTCGATTAGTCCTGTAGTTTTACTTGTAGATGTTAGACTAGAATCGAGTCATACCTATTTCAAAACTAACGAATCGTGAGTATTTTAAAGACAGGTCAAGGGTTACTACATATATTTTCAGAAGATGTACTTTTTCATAAAAGCACCGTAGCCCTATTTTCTAAACACCACGATTCGTGTAACTTTCAAATACCAAAAACTGTATGACTCGTATATAGGAATGTATATTTCTTTATTGCTGCATTATTATTCATTTACCATTTATTCTACTGCTCGCATTGCATTGCATGCTTATATGTTATTGATTCATATTCCATTGTGCATATGACATATAGCATACCTGTATACCTACTTGTTTACACATATGCCTTTACATAGTTACATGTTCACCTTTATATGATGTTGTATGAATTTGGAGAGTTTAGGAACCGCATGATATATTTTATAACTTGTTGCGGTTAAATAACGATTTTTCCCTATATGCTCATATTACTGTTTCATGTTGCATATATTATATTCATGGGTTTCGCATTGAGTTATGGTTTTCATATGATGTTTTCTGGATTGTTTTACTCCTGAGTATATATATCAGTAGTATGGGATGCTCATATATATATGTATACCCATCGTATATATATATCAGTGGTATGGGACGCTGACACACACACACACACACACACACACACACACACCCCTTTATCATATATCATCATAATGATATATGCAAAAGTACTTATTCATTATATGTGTGGTCCTATATGGTCGATGAGAGGGGCCTATGTGCTCGGGGCCTATGTGTTCGATGTGAGGGGCCTATATGGTCGATGTGAGGGGCCTATATGCTCGGGGCCTATGTGCTCGATATAGTATATATACTTATGAGATTTACTCGATATTTAATTTATATGAGATTTACTTGATATTGGATATTCAGGATATATGATACTTACATGATATGAGAGCCAATTTGGGAGCTGATTTGAGGAAATTGGGATTTGGATTGTCTTGATGGACTTTGGTCCTACCACGAGGTCAGGATTCCGTGGAAATGATATGTTTTATTCCATACTCCGCATTTATTGTTTATGCACTGCTTCATATATTAGTAGTACCTGATAGAGCACCATTCATGACTGTAACATTTACATACTGTTATTTTATACGCATTGCTTCATGTATTAGTAGTACCTCATAGAGTACCTTTCATGACTGTTGCATTTACATACTGTTATTTTATACGCATTGCTTCATGTATTAGTAGTACCTGATAGAGTACCTTACATGACTGTTGCATAAATATATTTCTATTTATTGCTTCATGTATTAGTAGTACCTGACAGAGTACCATCATGAATGTTGCATACATATTGTGTGGTTATATGAGATTTATTGATATTGGGATATTGAGATATATATTTTGTGTCGATACTTGACACTGATTTTCTGATGTTTTCATTGATGATACTTGAATGTTTATACAAAAATCTCACTATATTAAGAAAACAATTTTCTCATTCATGATGTCTTCTGTTTTCATTTTACCGCATTCATACATCATATTTATGATATTTTACTACCTGAGGCACGGACATGAGCACATAGGATTACACTTTTGTTTAGATGTTTATCCTTTCCTTTTTATTTTGCTTCAGACTTTATAATATTGAAGATATATATATATATATATATATATATATACTGATCGTTTGACCTAGGATTTAGTCATACATACGATTTCTGCTCTATGATGTTTTCCACTCACGAGTTGGCAACTCACCCCTGTTGTGCCACAGTTTCTTGCAGGTTTTGCCGTACAGGTTTCATTGCGGCTTTCTGGCACACTGCTTTCCTTCCGGATGATTGCTTTGGTTGGTGGGTTCACTTGCATCGTGACCACCATTGTACATTTATTTATATTCAGTTGTATCTTGTAAAACTCCATCAACCAGACATGTATATGTATTTGACTTAGAGAACAGTTGTATATTCTTTCGACCTTAGAGTCGCGCGTTGTATTCTTATGGGTTTTCATGTTTTATTTGAGTTTCCTTTTCAGTTTTGATTCTCGCCCTTCGGCGTTGTATATTATATTGTTTGCGTGGTTGTGACTGTCGATTGACGAAGAGCTAGCTCCAGCTTGGGGATGCCTTTTATCATTGTGCATATATTATTCATGTTGTACCCCGTTTGGGGCCAGTATTTACAAAGGAAACTCTGCCGAAATTTTCAGAAATGACTTGAGATTTTAAAAATGCATATTCGTCTTATGTTATTTAAAAACCACTTGTTTTAAAACATGTTTTCTACACTTCATAATTTAATGGTTTAGATTTCTAGGATTTCTTGGCTTACTTGAATTAGATGGGGTCCTATAGACTTCATATGATTCAAGTGCCAGTCGCGTGCCATTTCGGGTCGTCACAAAGTTGGTATCAGAGCGCTAGGTTAACCTTGGTTCGAGTCTATGTTTGACTATGCGGAGCCTAGGACGTTTGTATATATACGGAATCTAGGCTTGACCTTACGGAACTTAGACTTAGTCGAGGGGGTATTATACCGGAACTTTCGTCGCGTAGGTTGACCTTGGTTAATAGAGTAGGTGACTTCAGTAGAGTGACGTACCGTGTGTATGTTCCGCGGCATACTTACGATACGCTACTCTGCTTAAGGAGCCTTAGGATGTACATTTCCTTGCACAGCATTATATTCATTCATGATCTATCCTCATCGATATCAGTTTATGGTTTTGCTGCCACGATTGCACGGGAAGAGAGAGCTACGGCTAGAGTTGCGTCAGCACGAGTTCGTCACGGATGAAGATTGAACAGGGCGTGATTCCAGGGACATATAATTTGCATAGAGGCATCGTTTTATTGTGTTTTCTTGCCAGGAGCATTTGATGGATCGCTTTTACGAGATTTCACGGACGTGCAGATCAGCACCAGAGGATCAGGCTACTGCTAGAGGCCAGCCAGAATGTGATGACCGTCGATGCACCAATTATTTGATGTTGAGGCACTGTTCAGCGTGTGGACAGATGAGGCAGTTGTTGCTGTGAATGACGAGATAACGCCCCAGATGTTGGAGATATGCCGCACGAGTTGTACTTAGAGATGTGACAGAAGATCTCTAGTCACCCAAGGAGGAATGACTAGGACATGTGATTCGTTTCCTACCTCGATGCGAGGTCATCAGATTGATTGATTCCAGCTAGAGACGACTTCACGCAGGTACGTTAGGCGTCGATAGAAACGATCGAATGTCAGAAACTCATTTTCTATGTTTAAAGTATTCAGAGACAAATGCAAGTAATGCTATGGACCCTCTAGAAGAATGAAACCCTAACTCGACGTAATGACCATGGAACACCTTTGAACCTTAGGGTTTGCGGCAGTTCAGCTGTGCCATTTGTGAGGCTTGGGTTTGCCTTTCTACGGTTGGTCCGCGAGTACTGTGGCATGTACTGGAATACTATTAAACTGTACTCAAGATGTTGAGCTTTTGGGGGATTATGGAACCTTGACGAATCGATCGAAAGGTTCGACGTCATTCGGATATCATGTGATGAGATACACTGCTTGGGACACTCCAGATACGAGTATAGCCGTTGGAGCGCAGTCCATGCAGCCACGAAGAGACGAGTCCGAAGCATTCGACATTAGAGAAAAGTAGAGTAAGAGGTTTGTGCGAGATCTTAATGAGATGACGTTCCACTCCGCCAACATCAGATATGTGATACGCATGCAGAGGCGTTGCATATAGAAATCTCTTCCAGGAGGAGTCGCGATGATTATACAGCCATTCCGGAATAAGAAACAGATATAGTAAAGGGTGATAACATCCGGACAGTTCGGCATGGACGAGATTTGGGTGAGACCTCGATATGACCTTTCTGGAATAATTTACGAGAAGACTTGGACCCAGGAGCGGTCATTTTACGTACACCCAGCAGGCCAGAGTTCGGCATCGTCGACGAGACATGTTATGAGTGACCATAATGTAGGGTTATTAGGCACTCTAATAAGGTTCTACAAGGTATCAACCATGCCCGATTAAAATTTTAGCCGTGCCGAATAACCCTAAACAAGATCTTTGCTAGATAATTAGGGTAACACATGCAAGTAAATAACATTTACATCTAAGTGAATACGAAATACAACCTTTGTAGATCGGTCCTTCACTTCTTATGCTCCTTGTAGTAGTCCCTTCGTTGCGATCATCATGCTCCCGGACTCTCGGACGGCTCCATGAGAAGATAGCAACGGTATTGCTTGAAGTCTTCGAGGCCGAAGATGATCTACGTCGAGAGAATACGAACTCAAGCTTCTACTTCACTAACTAGAGAATTAGTGAAGCAAACACCCTAAACTAAAGTGCTAGTCTAGTAGAGGATGATGAGATAGGAAATGGGTACACTTTAGAATTTCTTTTCTCACTATAATTCTCTCTCTTTATCAAACCCTAGCAAGCTTTTGAAGGAGGAAGAAGATGAGCTCAAAATGAGAATGAAAAACTAATCAAGAGAGAGAGAGCTAACCATGGGTGAGTGGGTATCATAGACTAACTCATGTAGATACATAACCATGGCTAATTATAGTGGTTAGGTTTATAAATATCCTAAGTAAAACAAAACTAGTGGACTTTGGTCAATGCACTCACAAGCTTCATGAAGCTTCATGCACTTGAACAATTATCCACTAATTTTGTATTTACTTTGTATATTAAAACCCCACCAATATAATTATAATGGTATATGTCTTATACACCCATGTAGAGTGTATCAACAACCATGATACAAAATGAACACAAATAAATATATATCACATATATATTAAGTTGTGCACAAGTGAGAAAACCAAATGCTTAAGTGAACCAATGTTAGTTAATGTAAATTAGTATATCACATATATAATTATACACTAAATTATTAAATCAACACTTGACTTAATAATCCGGTTATATCACATATAACCGACTAATATCCAATGTATCGACTTATCGAATCAACCCTTGATTCGATAACCTGGTTATATCGCATTTAACCGATCGATACAAACATCGCGAGAATAGAATACGGTATCACATACACGCATTATTCTCGGTCTCGTACATATCACATATGCGCTCCTATTTCGTTTCGCCCGAGTCAGTAAAACCTCTATGTAGGACTCTAAAGACTCGTCAATACGCCGGTAGTAGGTGATGATCACATCAAGCACCCACAAGCCATCAGCGGTACTAGCTGGACGTAACGGCTACCCGGGTATTGAGCTATCAGATGATCAGCAAGCAAGCCCGCTCAAACTCCTGCAAAAAGCCTGACAGTGACACTACCGTACAGTACGGTCTCCTCGTCTGATATGTCGCATATCAAGTCTAGGGGTGGTATGTAAGTCCACGTTGCCCACCCCGGTGCTTACGGGGAGGCGGAAAACATAATAAAAATCGGATTTTTATCAACTATAGGCAAGATGGACTATGCTTTAAGGATCTTTGCTAAACAAAAACTTGCTAAAGCTAACTTGAAAGTAGCTAAGTGGTAGAAAGGTTATACCTTTGGTCTCTTTGTCCTTCTCTCCTTGCTCCTAGAAGTAGTAGAAGGAGGTCACCTTGTCGTCTTCTCCCGTCAAAGAAAGATCCACCCGAAAGCCTCAACCTTTGGCTTCAACTCCAAGCTAGGAGTAACTAGGGTGCAAGAAGTGCTAATACTTGAACCCTATATGAGAGTAGAGAAGATCAAGAGAGGGTTTTTCTCAAGCTCAAGTGTTTCTCAACACATGAGAGGGAGAGAGCTTGAGGGAGAGGAAGAACAAGAGAGAGAAATGAAATGAGATTATGAGCAAGAATAAATCCATTCTCACTAATATATGTGTATTAATTTAATTAGATAATTAGTAAGATAATTGTCATGGCTTAATCAAGACATGACCATTATCATTTCATTTTAAATGCAAATTGCAAGGATCAAAGAGCATCTTCCAAATGAAATGATGATGGTCAAAGTGTCAACCAAGGTCAACAAGTCAAACAAGTCAAATGGTCAACAACCATAACCATGGACAATTATTAAACTAATTATTAATTAACAATAATACACACATAAACATTAGGGTTAATAAAATGACAATAGCCATTAACCCTAATCAAGGTCCTCTCCCTCTGTCTCAAGCAACTGTGCATACGCACCCGCATCCGTGATCCGAGGAACACGAATACTATGAGAAAAACAAATCTCAAAACATATACTAGGATCCGGCTTAAACCAAAGCCCGCTAGTATAAACTGTCCGGACAGCAAACGTGCACAAGTGCGCGAATGTGAACGAACCCTGTCGCAAAACCATGCGACCTCTACTCATTTTGCCTAAAGGCGAATAGCTCTCTGTGTGGGACTCTAAAGACTCGACACTACGCTGGCAGTGGGTTTAACCATAGACCGCAAGCGGCACTAGCTGTACGTAACGGTCCCCAGGTAGATGTCGATAAGAAGACTGACGAGGTGAACCCCATCTGAACTTCTACTGAGCCTGTATGTGACAATCTCCGTACAGTCCGGTCTGTTCGTCTGATACATAGCATGGCGGGCCTAGGGGGCGGTGAACGTCAGTCCCCTAATAGCGGTACAAGTCGTGCCGGAGTGAAGCCCAGAACACCCTGAGATAACACTGGAAACCTACCAGTATATCTCGCTTGCCCTGGCCAGGGACTACTCGTGTAATGGCTCTCGTGGACACAGCGCGATGTCAACCCCCAATACCGGGAGAGACGAATCCTGTCTAACCGTCACTGCATCCAAGTGCTTCGGGACTGCACCCAAAAACTACCTGTTTGCACGACTCCTTTGAGCCGTGGTAGGTTAGTAATCAAAGTGCAGTAGGAACTCACTCGAGGCGAAGTGATTGTGTCAAGTCAACGGACTAAGCTGTACTCATGTCACCTGGGAACTGATAACTGACGATAGGTATAATACCAACCAACAGTCCCCGACGAGTCCTGTCCAGTGTACTCGTAACCCAACGAGCACCCGTATACTATCTCAAGTACGACGTACCGACGGCTGTGGGACAGACCGTCTCCCACACTGGGATGAGAAGCGCATACGCTAGTCTACTCCGGAGTATCGATGCCCTGTCTCGATAGTCCAACGACTAGGGACCTATATAAGGATGTGCTTATAGATCACCCAGCTCCCACGAGTGTGAGCGCCATCACCACGCTGGTAGTCAAGCAAAAATCCTAAGGGCTCTACTAATATGTATATCAGCAATATGCTAAAAGAAACACATGCACATATTAAAGCAGAGACAAACCAAGTAGCATACTACCATTTCGAGCAAGATTGTATATACATCTGTGAATATCCCAAGCTTCCATCAAGTAATATACAAACTAGTATGATACAGTAATGGCCTCTAGGGCATATACACTAACAATCTCCCACTTGCACTAAGGCCATGTACTGGCGTATCGAAGACCTATCATCTCGATCAGCCGCTCGAACTGAGTCTGGGGCAAGGCCTTGGTGAATGGATCTGCAGTGTTATCCTCTGATGCAACTCTCCGGACCTCGATCTCCTGGCGATCCACGATCTCCCTGATCAGGTGATACCGCCTTAAGATGTGTCTGGATTTCTGATGGGATATTGGTTCCTTCGCTAAAGCTATAGCCCCGTTGTTGTCGCAATACAGAGGTATTGGGTCAACAATGGACGGAACCACCTAAAGTTCTCTCAAGAACTTCCTCATCCAGACAGCTTCTTTTGCGGCATCAGATGCAGCGATGTATTCCGCTTCCATCGTCGAGTCTGCAACGGTTTCCTGTTTGGAGCTCTTCCAACACACCGCCCCTCCATTGAGGGTGAAGACAAAACCCGACATGGACATGGAATCATCCTTGTCACTCTGGAAGCTGGAGTCAGCAAAGGCCTCAATCTGCAGGTCTTTTCCGCTATACACCAAGAACATCTCCTTAGTCCTTCTCAGGTACTTGAGAATGTTCTTTACTGCTATCCAATGTTTCTCACCTGGGTTTGACTGATACCTGCTTACCACACTCAGTGCATAAGCCACATCCGGTCTGGTACACAACATCGCATACATTATAGAGCCTACCGCAGAAGCGTAAGGTATAATAGACATGCGATCCCTCTCCAAATTATTCTTGGGAGACATCTCTTTGGAGAGGGTGATCCCGTAACAAGCCGGTAGATTACCGCGCTTGGAATCTTCCATACTGAATCTCTTCAGTATGGTGTCGATGTACCTGGACTGTGAAAGTCCCAATATCCTCTTGGATCTGTCACGGTAGATCCGGATACCCAGAATGTATGAGGCATCACCCAGGTCTTTCATGGAGAACCTGTGTGACAAGAACCCCTTGACAGATTGTAGCATAGGAATGTCATTTCCTATTAAGAGAATGTCATCCACGTATAAAACGAGGAATACTACAGTTCTCGCTACAAATCTACAATAGATGCATGGTTCATCTGGATTTTTGATAAAGCCAAATTCATTGACCGTCTCATCAAAACAGATGTTCCAACTCCGCGATGCCTGCTTTAGTCCATAAATGGACTTAAGCAACTTGCACACCTTTCCGCTGCTCCCACTCTGAATGAAACCCTCTGGCTGATCCATATAGACACACTCTTCTAAATGACCATTTAGAAAAGATGTCTTTACGTCCATCTGCCAAATCTCATAATCGTGGAAAGCAGCAATGGTAAGAAGGATCCGAATGGATTTCAGCATAGCTACTGGAGAAAAGGTTTCGTCGTAGTCCAAACCAGGTCGCTGACGAAAACCCTTTGCAACCAGTCTAGCTTTATAGGTCTCAACCTGTCCATCTACACCAATCTTCCTTTTGAAGATCCACTTGCATCCTACGGGTTTTACCTCGTCTGGTGCAATGTCCAACGTCCATACTTTGTTGGTGTACATGGACTCCATTTCGGTCCGCATTGCATCTAGCCATTTTACCGAGTCGACGCTCTGAATGGCTTGCTGGAAGCTAGTAGGCTCATCACAGTCTATGATACAATCCTCTTTATCCCCGTCTATGAGAAAACCGTAGTATCTCTCGGGCGGATGAGACTGCCTACTACTCCTGCGGAGTGGCGTGGGAATGTCCTGATCTTTCGAACCCTCTGGTTCTACTAAGCTTTCAGTAATAGCTTGTGGTTCTGGAATTTCTTCCAGTTCTATTGCGCTCCCACTTATTTCCTTTTCTAAGAACTGATGTTCCAGAAAATGGGCATTACGAGAAACAAGGACTTTTTGTTCCTCTGCGCAATAGAAAAGATACCCCCTGGAGTTCTTTGGGTATCCCACAAACTTGCACAGTACTGAGCGTGCCTCGAGCTTGTCCGCATGCTGCTTTTTTACAAAAGCTGGACATCCCCAAATCTTCAGGTATTGAAGATAGGGTTTCTTCCCACTCCATATCTCATATGGTGTGGTAGGCACAGTCTTAGTTGGAACTCGGTTCAAAAGGTATTCAGCTGATTCTAGCGTATATCCCCAGAACGATCGCGGCAACTCAGCGTTACTCATCTTGGACCGTACCATATCCAATAGGGTTCGGTTCCGTCTCTCCGATACACCATTATGTTGCGGAGTGTATGGAGGAGTAAGCTGAGAGAGAATTCCATTCTCTTTTAAGTAACTCAGGAACTCGGCACTCAAGTATTCACCACCTCGATCAGATCTCAGTGTCTTTATACTTTTGCCTGTTTGTTTTTCTACTTCATTCTTATATTCCTGGAACTTATCAAAAGCTTCGGATTTTTGCTTCATTAAGAAGACATGTCCGAACATTGAGAAATCATCCGTAAAAGTAATGAAGTAAGAATAACCGCTTCGTGCATGTGTAGACATTGGACCGCACACGTCGCTGTGTACGAGTCCCAAGAGCTTGCTCGCTCTTTCTCCGTGTCCAGTGAACGGAGTCTTTGTCATCTTTCCCTTGAGACAGGATTGACAAGTTGCATACGATTGATATTCGAACGAATCCAAATATCCTTCCGTGTGTAACTTAGTCAACCTTCTCTCATTGATGTGACCCAGTCTACAATGCCATAAGAAAGTTTTATTGATTTCTGAAGACTTTCTTTTGTGTGTATTCTGGACATTGAAAATCTGTGGTTGGTTTAATACGTATATACCGTTGTTCAATGTACCTGACCCAATCAAAGCTTGATTAAGGTGAATGTTCACTACATTACTTACAAATGCAAATTCATAACCTTCTTTAGATAATAAAGATACAGAAATGATATTACAGGTTGCATTTGGTACATAATAACAACTACGCAAAACCAAAAAATGTCAAAAAATGTCCATCTGACAATCCCAGGTGATAGTCCCCCACGGCCTCAGCATCCATGCTAGCACCGTTCGCAACTCTGAGTGTCATGTCACCTGCCTTCAAAACTCTACGCTTTCTCAACGCCTGCAAATAATTACAGATATGAGATCCTGATCCGGTATCCAATACCCAGGAAGTAGAGTTTATTGATAGACAGTTTTCAATAACATACACACCTGAAGCTGAAGCTGCAACTCGCTTCAAATCCTGTGTTCTGGCTTTCCAAGCCTTGCAATCCTGTTTCCAGTGACCACTTTTGTGACAATAGAAGCATTCTTCCTTCCCCACTAGCTTCCCTGCTATCTTTATTGCTTTACCTTTTCCCTTCGTATCCACTTTACCGACACCTCCTCTTGGTTTGGCGGGGGCTTTCTTCTTCTTACCCTTGGCTTTCGCCTTGGATCTAGAAGAGGAAGATCCTCCTACAAACAAAGCGGATGTCTCCCTACCTTTCTGTAGGGTGCCCTCAGCACTCCTCAACATGTTCAGAAGTTCGGAAAGTTCTACCTCCTTTCCTTGCATGTTGAAGTTCAGAATAAACTGGGCGTAAGTGGAAGGAAGGGACTGGAGAATCAAATCAGTATAGAGTTCATTCTCCAACGTGGTCCCAAGGTCCGCGAGCTCCTCAATGTAGCCAATCATCTTAAGCACGTGTTCCGCTACTGATGATCCGATGGCCAACCTTGCCGAAAATAGCTTCTTCGACATTTTGTATCTTGCGATACGAGACTGCTCCCCATACAGTTCTTTTGTATGAAGAAATATGGACTCAAGGTCCATATTCTCGTGCCTCCTCTGATGTTCATTGTCCATCGAGGCTAATACGAGGCATTTGACCTTCGCGCAATCTATCTCCCATGTCTTACGGATTTCCTTATCCGCGACGCTGGAGTTGGGACCTGGGACAGGGGGAGCTTTAGTGGTAAGGACATACCCCAACTTATCGTAAGTGATTGCCATCTTGACTTTCCTGAGCCAATCTTTGTAGTTTGGCCCTGTCAATATGTTTTTATCTAGTAATAACTTAAGTCCGGTCATCTTGAATGGTCGCTGCAATTAGGAGAGAGAAAAGAAACACTTTAGCATGATGCTCTTGCAAGTTTAGAGTGGTTTTTAATTTGTCTAAACTGGATGGCTCCCACTGTCTCTCGAATCCATTCTCAAACCGTAAAGAAAGGATTAGTCAGGATCACTCTCACCGTACAATACTTGCTTAACCGTTCAGCCAAGCCAGTGTCGGTACTTCGAGGGAGGTTTTCCAACGCTTTCGCGAAGTTCCTTAATTAAGTAACCTCTTTTCCCTGTGGGCGTAGCCCCGCTAAAACCTTTCTAGACACCTACTAGGTTTATAGCATTGATCGTTAAGTGAGAGTTTTCCCGAGGAGTAGCATATACTCACAGTAGGATCGGGATCCAAATATCATCGCGTGATAAAACAGAAGGAATCCTACCAGAATCATCACACTCCAAATGGTATGCAAAGCTAGCAAGTTTCAGTACTTATGAAACTCCCGATGTAGATTTTTGTCCCATGCTCTTATGACCTTGGCGTGAGGTCAAAATGTCATAAGTCACATGTCAAGTTCTTCCCATCATTATCCCAGTTAATTTGAACCCACCCGTACCTACCCTTGACGTAGGCCAAAATGGCAGTACGACTGTCTCAAACCAACGCATTCTATCTATGCAACAGATAAATATCCGGCAGCTACCAATCACTATGCCTTGGCGTGATGTCAAAATACATAGCTTGAATACTACCGTATATTTAACTGAAATGATGGAGGGCTACGGATGGTTTTGGCGAAACCGTGAACGTAGTGAACTTGATATAATCGACGGAACGAGATAGCTTTTAAAAGGAGTGGATCAAGCTCCGCGTTTAAAAGTTTAGTTTTGAAAAGAACCGAGTGGTTTTCAAAGTGTTCCAATCGACTTTTACTTGGTTTATTTTCTTGCATTAGTTCTTTTAATGCATCCCATCATTTAATCCTACCATTGCAGAAAACAACCAAAATATGACGTACGCTTATGCCATTCGCATTCGCCACGGGGCCCCGTCATCACCCGTTAGGTTACTTAACCAACGACAGAGCGGTGGCTGGGCTAGCGTGGCTGTAAAACATAAGCAACGCCTAAATAGTTATCATATATAAATATATAGCAATGATAGACATTACAGATCATAGATGAATACATTGGATATACTAGGAATCCGCAATCCGTTCGAGCCTGCAACGAAAAGCGGATTACACGGTCGCGGTGAATAGCCAAATACCCCACCCAAGACCCCTACGGGTGCGGCAAACTACCCGCCAAGTACCCGAAGCGAAGCAACCTCCCTCACCACCGTGAGTAGGCCACTCGGCACTTCGAGATACCCGGTAGTTTGTGCACCCCCTCCATGGGTCTATCCTAGGAGCATAAACAGTAAAAAGAATTATACAATGACGGCTACAACCCCGACCCGGTTGTGCGGCCAAACAAATAATAATATTACATCAATTTACATATTACAAATGAATGAAAGAAAAGCAACACTCATCTCACATTCATCCCGGCTATTCACCCGCGACAATCCAACCCATTCATATACACATACCAATATCAATCACAGAGATGTATAACCCCGACTAATCGACATATAGCGATTAGCCGACGTTGAATACATGCAAACATCACAGATATAACCTTCATAGTCAAAGTGTATTGAAGTTCGAAAAAAATACGGAATTATAGGCCCCCAAAAATAAATTTCTATTCTGGAAAATCTGGGCACATATAATATATCTCAAAAATCCTAAAACCAATCCAGAGATACACTGCACCAAAATCGAGGCAGAGAGGAGACAAGACGGCCGCGGTTGCGCGGCAATAGCTTGCTATTGCCGCGGAACCGCGGTTCTTTGGTCAGATCTCTGGCTCGTTTTTGGTGGTTATCATTAAAAAACCCTGAGACGATTTTAGGAGTATGACAAATTTTGTTTTGACAAGAAAAAAATTTAACAGAAACTAGGGTTTTGAAAAGTTTGGTTTTTCGATTTTTTTCGTTTCGAACTTCGACACACTTTACTACCTAGCATGTTTACGTTTAGTCAGGCTCTGATACCACTGTAGGTCCACGTTGCCCACCCCGGTGCTTACGGGGAGGCGGAAAACATAATAAAAATCGGATTTTTATCAACTATAGGCAACATGGACTATGCTTTAAGGATCTTTGCTAAACAAAAACTTGCTAAAGCTAACTTGAAAGTAGCTAAGTGGTAGAAAGGTTATACCTTTGGTCTCTTTGTCCTTCTCTCCTTGCTCCTAGAAGTAGTAGAAGGAGGTCACCTTGTCGTCTTCTCCCGTCAAAGAAAGATCCACCCGAAAGCCTCAACCTTTGGCTTCAACTCCAAGCTAGGAGTAACTAGGGTGCAAGAAGTGCTAATACTTGAACCCTAGATGAGAGTAGAGAAGATCAAGAGAGGGTTTTTCTCAAGCTCAAGTGTTTCTCAACACATGAGAGGGAGAGAGCTTGAGGGAGAGGAAGAACAAGAGAGAGGAATGAAATGAGATTATGAGCAAGAATAAATCCATTCTCACTAATATATGTGTATTAATTTAATTAGATAATTAGTAAGATAATTGTCATGGCTTAATCAATACATGACCATTATCATTTCATTTTAAATGCAAATTGCAAGGATCAAAGAGCATCTTCCAAATGAAATGATGATGGTCAAAGTGTCAACCAAGGTCAACAAGTCAAACAAGTCAAATGGTCAACAACCATAACCATGGACAATTATTAAACTAATTATTAATTAACAATAATACACACATAAACATTAGGGTTAATAAAATGACAATAGCCATTAACCCTAATCAAGGTCCTCTCCCTCTGTCTCAAGCAACTGTGCATACACACCCGCATCCGTGATCCGAGGAACACGAATACTATGAGAAAAACCAATCTCAAAACATATACTAGGATCCGGCTTAATCCAAAGCCCGCTAGTATAAACTGTCCGGACAGCAAACGTGCACAAGTGCGCGAATGTGAACGAACAATGTCGCAAAACCATGCGACCTCTACTCATTTTACCTAAAGGCGAATAGCTCTCTGTGTGGGACTCTAAAGACTCGACACTACGCTGGCAGTGGGTTTAACCACAGACCGCAAGCGGCACTAGCTGTACGTAACGGTCCCCAGGTAGATATCGATAAGAAGACTGACGAGGTGAACCCCATCTGAACTCCTACTGAGCCTGTATGTGACAATCTCCGTACAGTCCGGTCTGTTCGTCTGATACATCGCATGGCGGGCCTAGGGGGGCGGTGAACATCGGTCCCCTAATAGCGGTACAAGTTGTGCCGGAGTGAAGCCCAGAACACCCTGAGATAACACTGGAAACCTACCAGTATATCTCGCTTGCCCTGGCCAGGGACTACTCGTGTAATGGCTCTCCTGGACACAGCGCGATGTCAACCCCCAATACCGGGAGAGACGAATCCTGTCTTACCGTCACTGCCTCCAAGTGCTTCGGGACTGCACCCAAAAACTACCTGTTTGCACGACTCCTTTGAGCCGTGGTAGGGTAGTAATCAAAGTGCAGTGGGAACACACTCGAGGCGAAGTGATAGTGTCAAGTCAACGGACTAAGCTGTACTCATGTCACCTGGGAACTGATAACTGACGATAGGTATAATACCAACCAACAGTCCCCGACGAGTCCTGTCCAGTGTACTCGTAACCCAACGAGCACCCGTATACTATCTCAAGTACGACGTACTGACGGCTGTGGGACAGACCGTCTCCTACACTGGGATGAGAAGCGCATACGCTAGTCTACTCCGGAGTATCGATGCCCTGTCTCGATAATCCAACGACTAGGGACCTGTATAAGGATGTGCTTATAGATCACCCAGCTCCCACGAGTGTGAACGCCATCACCACGCTGGTAATCAAGCAAAGATCCTAAGGGCTCTACTAATATGTATATCAGCAATATGCTAAAAGAAACACATGCACATATTAAAGCAAAGACAAACCAAGTAGCCTACTACCATTTCGAGCAAGATTGTATATACATATGTGAATATCCCAAGCTTCCATCAAGTAATATACAAACTAGTGTGATACAGTAATGGCCTCTAGGGCATATAAACTAACATGGTAAACGTCAGACCCCAATAACCGATAAGTCATGTCGATGCTAGGCTCATAACGGGTCGAGAAACTACTGGTAACACTTACCAGTAAATCTCTAAACCATCCCTGGCCAGGGACTTCCCTGTTATGGCCAATCGAGCATAGCGCAACATCAACCCCCAATACCGAGAGAGCCGAAACCCCTCCTATCGCTCATTGCATCCATGTGACTCGGGACTGTACCCAAAAACCACCGTTTTGCACGCCCTCTTAGACGTGGTAAGGTGGAAATCAAAGCACAGTAGGAATCACACAAGACTCTATGATGATCTATGGTCTACAGACTAACCTGTACCAATATCACCAGAGAATTGCCATCTGACGTAAGGTATAATACCATCTGGGAGTTCTCGGCGAGTCTGTCCAGTGTACCCAGTCTCCACTGAGCACCCGTATATCATCTCTGATGTCAAACACCAATGGATATGGGATCATCCATCGCCCATCTATATGGGTCAAGAAGTTATACGCTAGTCTACCCTGGTATATCGATGCCCCGTCTCGATACACCCATGACTAGGGACCTTGAAGGATGCACTTTTGGACTGCCATGTCCCCACTAGTATGATCCGCATCATAGTCCAGGTAGTCAAGTACACATCCTAAGGGCTTTACCAACATATAACTGAGAGACAATTAGTGTACACGTTAAGGTAAAGATTTACCAGATAGCATACTATCATGTCGAACAAGAAAGTCCTCCCTATATATGTCCAAGCATCCACTACAATATACATCTCATGTATAGTAATGGCCTCAAGGGCATACATATAACTAACAATCTCCCACTTGCACTAGGGCCATCTGATAACAGTGGTTGTAGTATCTCATACTCAACCATCCCATAATAGTCTCTCTCTGAGAGAAGGCCTTTGTGAGTGGATCCACTGTGTTGCCCTCTGAGTTTACTCTCCTAACCACGATCCCCTGGAGATCAACCATCTCCATGATCAGGTGATATTGCCTTAGAATATGTCTGGATCACTGATGGGACGGGCGTTCCTAGGAATAAGCCACAACTCCATTGTCACACAATGGTAGGAACGAAGTTCATCTCATGAACAAATATACACCCAGACTGCCTCTTTGGTAGTATCTTTGGTAGCGATGTTTCCAACCTTTATCGTCTAGTATGCCACGGTATCTAGCTTGGAACTCTTCCAACATACCGTCCCTTTACTGAGGGTAAAGACAATGCCTGCGACTGACATTCAGTCGTCCTTATCACCCTGGAACCTTTCCAGTGATTCTCCCCAGGATCGTTTGATACCATCTCAGTACAACTAGTGAGTATCCTAACATCCAATTAGATCTATCTCATAGATCCAAAACCCAGGATTTAGTAGGTATCACTTTGATCCTATATGGAGAATCATTGTGATAAGTGGAGATTGACCGAGCGTAGCATAGGAAACTCCTTTCCTATCAAGAGTATGTTATCCACGTACTCTACGAGGATCTCCACCATACTCTCTACTACCTTTTTGTATATACAAGGTTCATCTACCATTTTGATGATGTCAAACTCTTTGACAACAACATCAAAACAGATGTTCCAGCTCCGCGATGCCTGCTTTATCATATAAGACATCTTGCACACGTTTCCTCTGCTCCCACTGTCTACGAATCCCTCTGACTGTGTACTTATAGACTCTCTTTTCTAAAACATCATTTAGAAAAGCAGTCATGACACCCAACCGCCAAATATCGTAGTCATGGTATGTAGCCGTGGCAAGTAGGATCTGGATGGACTTAAGCATAGCTTTGAAAGTCTCAACTTTTCCAAGTACACCAAGTATTCTTCTCAAGATATACTTGCTCCTGATGGGGATTTAACCCTTCAGATAAGGCAACCAAAGTCCATACTTTGTTGGTGTAGAAGGATTCCATCTCAGATTGTTAAGCAACCAGCCATTCTTACAGAGTCCCACTCCTGATGGCCAGCTCGAAACTAGTTGGTTCATCATCTCATGATGTAATCCTCGCTCCCACTGTCATAGAGAAACTGAAGTATCTCTCAGGTGGGTGAGGAACCCTACTAGATCGGCGGAGAGGCTGAGGTTGGTTGGAAACTATTGAATTCTTTGGTTCTACCAAATCATCAGCTGCAGTTTGTATAGCTGGAACTCCTTCCAGTTCTACCTCATGTCAACTAATTTCTACACAAGAAATTCCATTTCACAAAGGTGGCATGCTGAGAAATAAAACATCTTTTGTTCCTCGGTTTGGTAGAAGATATTCCCTTGCGAATGCTTGGGATATCCAACAAACATTCACACAGCTGACTTTGCCTCGAGCTTGTCCGGATTTTACTTTTCAAACATAGGCCGGACAACCCCAAATCTTAACAAACTTAAGATATGGGCTCTTCCCTTTCCATATCATATATGAAGTGGTAGGCAACTGATTTGATTGGAACCGTATTCAATAGGTATGCAACTTCTCCAGTGCATAACTCCTAAAAGGAAATAGGTAAATCAGTAGTACTCATCATAGAGCACACCTTATCACATAGGGTGTGATTGCTCCGCCCCGATACGCCGACGTGCTGTGGTGTATGCGGAGGAGTAATGCTGAGAGAGAATCTCATTCTCCTTTAGATTAATCCAGGAATTCCGTGCTCAAGTATTCTCCTCCTTGATCACATCAAAGGACATAATACTTATACCCGTTTTGGTTTTTGTCACGACCCGAAAGAGCACGTGACTGGCCCTTGAACCATATGAAGCCTATAGGACTCCATCTGATCCAAGTAAGCCAAAAGCCCAGAAACCTAAAACCATTTTTAAGAATAAGTAAGGAAACTGGTTTAAAGAAGTGAAGAAAACATGTTTGAAATCAAGGTTTTTTTTTTAAATAACTAAGCCG
Source organism: Agapanthus africanus (assembly GCA_030015575.1). Lineage (NCBI taxonomy): Eukaryota > Viridiplantae > Streptophyta > Magnoliopsida > Asparagales > Amaryllidaceae > Agapanthus > Agapanthus africanus. The sequence continues at coordinate 390,933,844 of JASDDO010000022.1, forward strand.
AAGGTGCGTTTTAAAAACAGTAAATCTTTTGTAAAAATTTCGGCAGAGTTTCTTTTGTAAAACTGGCCCCGAATGGGGTACAACAAAGATAACAATATATGCAATGATAAAGGCATCCCCAAGCGGGAGCTAGCTCTTCGTCAATTGACGGTCACAACCACACATGCAACAATGATATAATATACAACACCAAGTGGCGAGGATTAAAACCAAAGAAAGCTCAAAGCAACAAGAAAACCGCAATACTACTAAGCGCGACTCTAAGGTCGAATAATACATCACTGAAGTCTAGGTCTGAACAATATACAAGTTTTGGTTGATGGAAATTCTAGATACAATGAATAAAATAAATACAAGGGTGGTTCTTGATGCGAAAGAATCCACCTACCAAAAGCAAGCCACCCGCAAGAAAGTAGTGTGCCAGAAATGCCGCAATAAAACCTGTACGACAGAACCTGCAAGAACTGTGGCACAACGGGGGTGAGTTGCCAACTCGTGAATAGAAACATCTACAAGCAGAAACCGAATGCAAGACATAAACCTAAGTCAACAATCAGTAATACAATCCACAAGAGTACATCTGAGTGTGATAAGGTGGCAAGGTAACATCTAAATATGTATGTGGTGCCAAGTACTCAGGTAATAACATGTCATCAGTATAAGGTATGCTGTATGAAGTAAATATGATGAAGTATCAAGTGATATCAATACACATATATTAGCGTCCCATACCACTAATATTGGTGTAAGGGTATATATAACAGCGCCCTCATACCCTGTTATATATATAAATGAAGTATGATAAGTGTAAATCAAGTCTGAATATGAATCATGTCTGTATATAATGCAGGTCTGTATGTATGTGGAACCCGTCCACTCGTCACCCACTGAAGATAAGCATCATGTATGCAATATGAGGATATAAACAAACTCATGGAAAAACATCATGAAACCCGTGCCTAGCATCGACACGTAAATCCTCATCCATATGGGGCTCCGTCTGCGGTATCGGCCCTCGGCCCCGGCAGTACGGGTCAACCCATGTCCGTCTCTGGGCTCCGGTCGGAATCCTCCAGATATCCGCCGAGCTCAAATAAAATCACCGGTAGGTAGTAGTCCCTCTGCCGGGCTCACCGTCTATCACACAGCGAAACCGTTCTCGCCCCGGGGTACCATACCGGGTCCACCATGTACCCGTAATCGGCCTCAACCGCCTCCTCGATTCGGGTTTTTATATATCACTCTAGCACCGAGAAAACACATGGTGGACGCACCGAAATATCATATCAAGGGAACCGGGTTTTTAAATGATTACATATTTAAAATAGCCACGGTTCCCAAATCCAGAAATCACATATAATCCAAACCAAAATGTAAGTCACTAATCTGATATGATATGTGCGTCAAACATAAATATCATGTCAAGTCACATATAGATGAGCTACGATATAATGATCAGGTGTGATATAAGCATCAAATGTGAGTATCAAGTCATGTCACATATAAATGAGCTATAATATAATGATCAGGTGTGATATAAGCATCAAATGTGAGTATCAAGTCATGTCACATATATTTGCGTACAGGTCTATGTGTACAATATGCTATGCGGGAATCATACCATGAATGCAGCAGTACTACAGTGTAGTGGCATAGCAATTATCGATGATGAAGTGTGTGAACCGGCAATCAGTGTACGTGGAACATACACATCATCGATAATGGTGCTGGTGTCCTAACAGCATGATGATAATATAACAATAAGCACATGTAATGCCATGCAAATAGTATAAACAGGTGCAATCGAAATAAGCAACGCAACAGTGAAGAATCTAACTCAAAAGCTATATCATGCAGCCTTGCCTTTTGAAATAAGAAGAATCGGGGTCTTTGGTAAAACAAGGGCTACAGTGTTTAGAAAATAGACTCTACACATTTGAAAATATCCGTAGAATCCCCTTTTTCCTATCTTGCAATATTCCCGATTCGTTAGTTTTGAAATAGGTATGACTCGGGTCTAGTCTAACATCTACTATGCAACTACTGATCTAAGTATCATGCAAGTCTGGAGGGGTATGGAAACCGCCTAAATCTGAGTCGATACATATATCAAGGTATATAGTCGGTGATCTCGCCTCAATGTCATATCATAAGATATCCTCGAGTTATGAGTGCGGATCTATCATCAATATCGGCTCGTACGGTAATCATCGTACGGCATCCCAATAGCTGGGTACGGGTCAACATCTCACTATCTCATCACAAAACAGGTATCACTATCATCAGATCACATAGTCTGGGGTACTACTCTATGTCTAGCACCAAACGATACCATCAGTGAAGTATGCATGCGGGGGTAAACAGATATCCCAAGCCCGTAAGAAATCACAAGTCATATCCCACAATGAATCGTATCCAATCGCCGATCTCACGTCATCAAGCCCACATCATCGACTCATTACCAACGTCATCAAATATCATCCATCAAGGGTAGGTATAAGAGATATACAAGTGTAGGCGTGTAGGTGCAATTCTATCCTAGGGCTCGCAACTAGGAACTACACTAATCACTTCTAACCCTAACTACCCATAATACTTCTAACACAAAGCTACAACACACTAAAACTATCACACATCTACTATATATAGTATACTAACTACGGACTGCGGGGGTGCTATACGCCATCCACCCGACTTCCCCCTGTAGATATAATCTACTCACCTTGCATCATCATTTGCGGACGTCACCATGCATTTGCTCGTCGTCCCGAAGTCTTCATGGGTACCTACACATCAACATATCGTGTATGCGCATTAAAACCAAATCCAAGCTAAAACGGCGCATGAAAACCAAAACGATACGATAAGGGGGCCTATAGGTGAGAACCTATGGCACGCCTTCAAAACCATCAATAAATCCTCTATATCGTCGCATAAACGCCAAATAGTCGAGGTAAAACGAAACACACCAATGCAGAAATGAAAATACGGAATACGGAAACTAAAGTCCAAAACAGCAACTCATGAAATATGTCCCAGATTTTACCCCAGGTCACTTTATACAAATCCATATATACCAGGGGCCTAAACTAACAATGTAGGAGCTACAGAACCAACACGACCCAAAATGGTGGGACCCAGGCCGCAATTGGCGGCCAAAAGGGAGAAATTGGCGGCCGGAAAAAGGAGTTGGGGGCTAGGGTCTTGGGGTTAGCTTCCTGGGTGCCTGCACATCTCACTGTCCACTCAATATCATTTTAGGAGTCTCGGGGTGTTAGCAGATTCAAATTAACCTTCCCAGATTACACAATTTCCCCGATATCGGTTTCTAAAATCCGTATTTCTGGTTCTAGCTTCAGGTTTTGGGTTCCAATTCATGCGCTAGGGTGTTTACAAGTCCTCTACTGAGCTCAATTTCACATTACAACTCAAGTTTCTCTCAAACCCTAACTAGGTTATCACCAAGTCCATAATATCACACAATATCGATATAATCATAACTTGGGGTTAAAGGAAATGCTACAATTTAGCTAATGGTCCAGAAATTACCTCAATTGGCAACTCAAGAACTTTCTTGAGTTGCCCTCTAGTGGCCAAATCCATGCTTTCTTAGTCCATCTTGTAGATCTCGAGCTTGTGCATCTTTTTAATGAAACGGACATGAGGTTTTGGGGTTGTTTTAGAGATGAAAAGAGGGATTGAAGAGGGGGAGAATGATGAGGAAGGGCAGCAGCAGCAACACAAGGATGAGGAGGAAGGAATGAGAGAAGAACAAGGGAATGGCTAAGTCAAAAGGTCAAGGGTGCCCCATGCCTCTCTCTCACCTACCCTCATTCTCATTTTCTTTTCCTTTTTCTTTTAAATCCCTAACCTTCTTACAAGAATAGTAAACCTTAATGATAGTTCATGGCAAGAAAATGCACAAGTGTAGAAAAGTGATATGTGCAAGTTTTGCACAAAATTGCCAAAAAAACCCGATTAGCGATTTTAATCGCGATTAGCACTAAATTAGTGTCAAACAAATCACAAAAACTTAAAAATGTCATAATTCACTAATTTACCCTATTTTAGAATTTTCCATAATTTTTCATAATTTTTCTAACATTTTTCCTATTTATTTGCATTTAATATTAAAATAATCAATAAAATAATATTAAATAATAAAAATTCCCAAAATTAATATTTTATATTTTTGAAAATGTTACAATCTACCCCCCTTAAAGAAATTCGGTCCCCGAATTTAAATTTAAACCCCCACTACTAAAACAATTTCAGTAATAATCCATTTGTCGGGGCTCCGAAAACATCAACACATAGAGAATATCATAGAAAAAAGTACTACTCTACTAGAAATCAATCCCCAAAATGCATATATAAGAATATCCTATGCGTCTAGTGCGCAAGGAATCAAAATCCATATATGTGTCAAACAGGTGTAGAAAACTACATCTAGGTGCAACGGGTGTGCACGAAACATCTGCCGTAGGCAACGTGTGTGCCTGACAGAAAAATCAGGTGCATATGAAATGCACGAAGAATTCCGATTTAGTGCATCCGGCGTGCACCAAAATCGTATATCAAAACACTAAAGATGCATGAAAACTACGCTGGAAGTGCAAATCAAATCACTGAATACGATAGGCATGAAATCTCAATCAATATCTCAAATGTAATAACTCAGCGCAAAATATATAAATATCCAGTGGGTGCATGAAACCAATATCATAAAATTCAGTCATCAAAACTAAATCATGTAAACAGAACGCCCAAAATACCGAAATCCAAAGTGACGGATACGTGATAATCGAATCACAAAATCATAAATCATAAATACCGTCGTCGGTTGTTCCTCCTTCAAGGTCGAGAAGGAGTCAGTGCAATCCACTGCTAGCAGCGCAGGATATCTACTTGCTCTTGCTCGCGGTCTGGCATCCTCTGACTCTGGGTCCTTATCTTCCTTGCAGATTTCTTATCTCGCAGTCAATCGGCTCATCGGCCCTGTCAGGTGTGCTAACGGGGAGGATTCCGTTCTGGCACTTCTCTGGTCACCTCTCGGTCAATCCTCATGACCACTCGTAAGGCAGCACATCACTGGCGTCGGCCTCCGGCTCTCTGAATGCACGTCACACATCTGATCCTGGGTGTAAACATCATTGCAGCAATGTCCTGGAAGGAATCCTGCTCAAGGTCTCTTCCAATCATGCCTATGCCGATCTGTACAGAGGCTGGCTCTCTTGTACTACCTCTTTTCGCTTGATAGACATCTGTGTCCTCAGCACAACCTCTTCTCGGAAATTGGTCACATCCCAACGTCTCTGTAAGCATATCTGGTCTCTAGTCTCGACGGGAAATAATGACAGCTCGTCAGTGTCTCACACGAACCTCTGGTTCTACTTGTCTCCATCGTCGTCCACTATGACGTCACGCCAAGCTACCTTGCACTGCACTGTTCTCGGCCATGGCCAATCTGAAGTCTCTCGCACGGACTTGAAATCGCGTACTCTGTAGCTTCACCATTCTGTAGAAGATGTCAGGCCGAACAGATCCTCGGGAACACGTCCCAACCATCGGAGGAATACTCATCACTCGTCCGTCCCTGATCAATTAGCAACGCATCGGGTAATTTCCTTTATCCGAACCTGGTCAACTACCTCGTCGACAATGCTGAACTCTGTCCTGCTGGGTGTGCGCAATACGACCACTCCTGGTCTAGGTCTTCTCGTATCGTACTCCAGAAAGGTCCTGTCGAGGTTCCTTTCTCAAATCTCATACCTGCCGAATTGCCCGGAAGTCATCATCCAATGCTGAAGCTAAAGCTTATTCCGGAATGGCTGCATACTCATCGCGCTTCTTTCTGGAAGATATATCCATATACCACCCTCTGGGTGCGTATAACATCTCTGATGTCAGCGGAGTGGGACGTCATCTCGTCAAAATCTCGTACGAACTCTTTTCTTCACTCTGCGTCAATGTCGACTGATTCGGACTCGTCTCATCGTGGCTACACGAACTGCGCTCCGACGGCTACGCTTGCATCTGGAGTCTTCCAAGCAGTGTCCCATCACGATATCCGAAAGATGTCGAACCATCCGATCGACTCGTCAGATCCTCATAATCCCCCAAGAGCTCACATCTCGGGTACAGTTTAATAGTATCGAGTACATGCCACAGCGTCGGTGGTCCAGCCGTAGAAGGGCAAACCCAAGCCTCACTAATGGCACCGAGGAACCGCCGTAAACCCTAAGGTTCAAAGGCCGTCACACGGTCATTAAGTCGAGTTAGGGTTTCATTCTTCTAGAGGGTCCATAGAATCACCTACATGTCTTTCCGTATACTTTAAACTTGGAAAATAGGCTCCTGACATTCGATCGTCTCAATCGACTCTCAACGAACCTGCGTGAAGTCGTCTCTAGCTGGAAACAATCTATCTGATGACCTCGCATCGGTAACGAACGAACCACATGTCCTAGTCATTCATCCTCAGGTGACTAGCGACTCGCTGTCATCTCTCTGAGTATATGCTCACGCTGCAACAGCTCCAATCATCTGGGCGGCATCTCATCATTTGCAGCAGCAACTGGCTAATACGCCTGTATGCCGAACCATGCCTCAATCCTCCAGGAAGGGCAATACACAGGCGGTCATCTCTGAATCGGTCTGCTCTAGATCTGAGTAAGATTCTCCACACTGGAAATCTTCAACTCAACTGGGCCCGCTCTGGCGCAAAATCGGACGAATCACCTTCGTCTCTCAAATCGGGTAGACTAGCTATCATCTGTCGCATATCTGCCTGAAAGCTCCGGCAATCTCAGCTCGTAAGCTCCGAAAGCAACATCCTTTCGATCTCAGCAACAGCTGGTCCATCTGTCTGCACGGTAGGCGACATCACAATCTCTGAGGTATGCTGTACATCAACAGTCCTCTCTCAACTGGCAGCTCTAACAATGGCCCGATCATCCGGTGCACATCCAAGCACTCGCCTCCACTAGAGGTCACAATCACCAATACTAACTCGAGACATTCCCATGTCACCAGAAAACACAATGGTCGGCCCTCGTACCAAACGAGCTCACACCGGCCGTAACCCTAGCAGCAGCCCAAACTGCGCTCAAACATGGTGACAGGAATCTCAATCGAGTATCAAAGAGAGCACATCAATGGCAAGAAAGGAAACAACAGATCCAAAGTGGATACATGATCATAGGAAGGAACGACATCAATGAAGGTATGATCATGAAACTAATAGGATCGGGGATCTCAAATGGATGTATAATCCTGGATATAAAGAGAATCACTGATCTCGAAAAGTATGCACATCCTAAGGTTCCTTAAGCGGAGTGGCGTGTCGTAAGTATGCCGCGGAACATACCAACGGTACGTCACTCTACTTTAGTCACCTATTCCATCAACCAAGGGTCATCCTACGCGAAGAAAGTTCGGGTCTAATACCCCCTCGACCATATCTAAGTTCCGTAAGGTCAAGCCTAAGTTCCGTATATATATAAACGCCCTAGGCTCCACATAGTCAAACTTAGACTCGAACCAAGGTCAACCTAGCGCTCTGATACCAACTTTGTCACGACCCGAAAGAGCACGTGACTGGCCCTTGAATATATGAAGCCTATAGGACTCCATCTGATCCAAGTAAGCCAAAAGCCCAGAAACCTAAAACCATTTTTAAGAATAAGTAAGGAAACTGGTTTAAAGAAGTGAAGAAAACATGTTTGAAATCAAGGTTTTTTTTTTTAAATAACTAAGCCGAAGGTGCGTTTTAAAAACAGTAAATCTTTTGTAAAAATTTCGGCAGAGTTTCTTTTGTAAAACTGGCCCCGAATGGGGTACAACAAAGATAACAATATATGCAATGATAAAGGCATCCCCAAGCGGGAGCTAGCTCTTCGTCAATTGACGGTCACAACCACACATGCAACAATGATATAATATACAACGCCAAGTGGCGAGGATTAAAACCAAAGAAAGCTCAAAGCAACAAGAAAGCCGCAATACTACTAAGCGCGACTCTAAGGTCGAATAATACATCACTAAAGTCTAGGTCTGAACAATATACAAGTTTTGGTTGATGGAAATTCTAGATACAATGAATAAAATAAATACAAGGGTGGTTCTTGATGCGAAAGAATCCACCTACCAAAAGCAAGCCACCCGCAAGAAAGTAGTGTGCCAGAAATGCCGCAATAAAACCTGTACGGCAGAACCTGCAAGAACTGTGGCACAACGGGGGTGAGTTGCCAACTCGTGAATAGAAACATCTACAAGCAGAAACCGAATGCAAGACATAAACCTAAGTCAACAATCAGTAATATAATCCACAAGAGTACATCTGAGTGTGATAAGGTGGCAAGGTAACATCTAAATATGTATGTGGTGCCAAGTACTCAGGTAATAACATGTCATCAGTATAAGGTATGCTGTATGAAGTAAATATGATGAAGTATCAAGTGATATCAATACACATATATTAGCGTCCCATACCACTAATATTGGTGTAAGGGTATATATAACAGCGCCCTCATACCCTGTTATATATACAAATGAAGTATGATAAGTGTAAATCCAGTCTGAATATGAATCATGTCTATATATAATCCAGGTCTGTATGTATGTGGAACCCGTCCACTCGTCACCCACTGACGATAAGCATCATGTATGCAATATGAGGATATAAACAAACTCATGGAAAAACATCATGAAACCCGTGCCTAGCATCGACACGTAAATCCTCATCCATATGGGGCTCCGTCTGCGGTATCGGCCCTCGGCCCCGGCAGTACGGGTCAACCCATGTCCATCTCTGGGCTCCGGTCGGAATCCTCCATATATCCGCCGAGCTCAAATACAATCACCGGTAGGTAGTAGTCCCTCTGCCGGGCTCACCGTCTATCACACAGCGAAACCGTTCTCGCCCCGGGGTACCATACCGGGTCCACCATGTACCCGTAATCGGGCTCAACCGCCTCCTCGATTCGGGTTTTTATATATCACTGTAGCACCGAGAAAACACATGATGGACGCACCGAAATATCATATCAAGGGAACCGGGTTTTTAAATGATTACATATTTGAAATAGCCACGGTTCCCAAATCCAGAAATCACATATAATCCAAACCAAAATGTAAGTCACTAATCTGATATGATATGTGCGTCAAACATAAATATCATGTCAAGTCACATATAGATGAGCTACGATATAATGATCAGGTGTGATATAAGCATCAAATGTGAGTATCAAGTCATGTCACATATAAATGAGCTATAATATAATGATCAGGTGTGATATAAGCATCAAATGTGAGTATCAAGTCATGTCACATATATTTGCGTACAGGTCTATGTGTACAATATGCTATGCGGGAATCATACCATGAATGCAGCAGTACTACAGTGTAGTGGCATAGCAATTATCGATGATGAAGTGTGTGAACCGGCAATCAGTGTACGTGGAACATACGCATCATCGATAATGGTGCTGGTGTCCTAACAGCATGATGATAATATAACTATAAGCACAAGTAATGCCATGCAAATAGTATAAACAGGTGCAATCGAAATAAGCAACGCAACAGTGAAGAATCTAACTCAAAAGCTATATCATGCAGCCTTGCCTTTTGAAATAAGACGAATCGGGGTCTTTGGTAAAACAAGGGCTACGGTATTTAGAAAATAGACTCTACACATTTGAAAATATCCGTAGAATCCCCTTTTTCCTATCTTGCAATATTCCCGATTCGTTAGTTTTGAAATAGGTATGACTCGGGTCTAGTCTAACATCTACTATGCAACTACTGATCTAAGTATCATGCAAGTCTGGAGGGGTATGGAAACCGCCTAAATCTGAGTCGATACATATATCAAGGTATATAGTCGGTGATCTCGCCTCAATGTCATATCATAAGATATCCTCGAGTTATGAGTGCGGATCTATCATCAATATCGGCTCGTACGGTAATCATCGTACGGCATCCCAATAGCTGGGTACGGGTCAACATCTCACTATCTCATCACATAACAGGTATCACTATCATCAGATCACATAGTCTGGGGTACTACTCTATGTCTAGCACCAAACGATACCATCAGTGAAGTATGCATGCGGGGGTAAACACATATCCCAAGCCCGCAAGAAATCACAAGTCATATCCCACAATGAATCGTATCCAATCGCCGATCTCACGTCATCAAGCCCACATCATCGACTCATTACCAACGTCATCAAATATCATCCATCAAGGGTAGGTATAAGAGATATACATGTGTAGGCGTGTAGGTGCAATTCTATCCTAGGGCTCGCAACTAGGAACTACACTAATCACTTCTAACCCTAACTACCCATAATACTTCTAACACAAAGCTACAACACACTAAAACTATCACACATCTACTATATATAGTATACTAACTACGGACTGCGGGGGTGCTATACGCCATCCACCCGACTTCCCCCTGTAGATATAATCTACTCACCTTGCATCATCATTTGCGGACGTCACCATGCATTTGCTCGTCGTCCCAAAGTCTTCATGGGTACCTACACATCAACATATCGTGTATGCGCATTAAAACCAAATCCAAGCTAAAACGGCGCATGAAAACCAAAACGATACGATAAGGGGGCCTATAGGTGAGAACCTATGGCACGCCTTCAAAACCATCAATAAATCCTCTATATCGTCGCATAAACGCCAAATAGTCGAGGTAAAACGAAACACACCAATGCAGAAATGAAAATACGGAATACGGAAACTAAAGTCCAAAACGGCAACTCATGAAATATGTCCCAGATTTTACCCCAGGTCACTTTATACAAATCTATATATACCAGGGGCCTAAACTAACAATGTAGGAGCTACAGAACCAACACGACCCAAAATGGTGGGACCCAGGCCGCAATTGGCGGCCAAAAGGGAGAAATTGGCGGCCGGAAAAGGGAGTTGGGGGCTAGGGTCTTGGGGTTAGCTTCCTGGGTGCCTGCACATCTCACTGTCCACTCAATATCATTTTAGGAGTCTCGGGGTGTTAGCAGATTCAAATTAACCATCCCAGATTACACAATTTCCCCGATATCGGTTTCTAAAATCCGTATTTCTGGTTCTAGCTTCAGGTTTTGGGTTCCAATTCATGCACTAGGGTGTTTACAAGTCCTCTACTGAGCTCAATTTCACATTACAACTCAAGTTTCTCTCAAACCCTAACTAGGTTATCACCAAGTCCATAATATCACACAATATCGATATAATCTTAACTTGGGGTTAAAGGAAATGCTACAATTTAGCTAATGGTCCAGAAATTACCTCAATTGGCAACTCAAGAACTTTCTTGAGTTGCCCTCTAGTGGCCAAATCCATGCTTTCTTAGTCCATCTTGTAGATCTCGAGCTTGTGCATCTTTTTAATAAAACGGACATGAGGTTTTGGGGTTGTTTTAGAGATGAAATGAGGGATTGAAGAGGGGAAGAATGATGAGGAAGGGCAGCAGCAGCAACACAAGGATGAGGAGGAAGGAATGAGAGAAGAACAAGGGAATGGCTAAGTCAAAAGGTCAAGGGTGCCCCATGCCTCTCTCTCACCTACCCTCATTCTCATTTTCTTTTCCTTTTTCTTTTAAATCCCTAACCTTCTTACAAGAATAGTAAACCCTAATGATAGTTCATGGCAAGAAAATGCACAAGTGTAGAAAATTGATATGTGCAAGTTTTGCACAAAATTGCCAAAAAAACCCGATTAGGGATTTTAATCGCGATTAGCACTAAATTAGTGTAAAACTAATCACAAAAACTTAAAAATGTCATAATTCGCTAATTTACCCTATTTTAGAATTTTCCATAATTTTTCATAATTTTTCTAACATTTTTCCTATTTATTTGCATTTAATATTAAAATAATCAATAAAATAATATTAAATAATAAAAATTCCCAAAATTAATATTTTATATTTTTGAAAATGTTACAGTTTTCCACTTTCTAACTTATATTCTGTGAATATCTCAAAAGTTCGGACTTGTGTTTCAACAGGAACATATGTCTGAATCTTGAGAGATCATCAGAGAATGTGATGAAGTACAAAGAACCGGTCTTGGCATGTGTAGACAGGGGACCTTCATACATCAACATGTATCATCCCAAGAGTTCACCAACTCTTTCTCTATTTCCTAAAAACAGAGCTATGGTCATCTTATCTCTGTGACATGACCGGCAAGTTTCATAAGATGTAAATTCAAACTAATTTAAATATGCATCTATATGTAACTTCAGCTAGTCGGGTTACATTGATATGACCTAGTCTACAATACCTCATGAAGGATTCGTTCATTTCTGAACTCTTCCTCTTGTGTGTGTTCTGTATACTAAGAACAGTAGTTTGATTTAGAACTTATATGCTTTTAGATAACGCGCCTGAACCGATCAACTCTTGATATAGGAAATGTTCAAAACATTATCCAACAGTACAAAATTATATCCTTTCTTTACTAATAAAGAGACTGATATGATGTTGTATATCAGGTTCGGTATCTAATAACATTCGTTTAGAATCAATGTATTCTGGTAATACAGGGTGATAACTACCAACAGATTTGGTTGCAACACTTGCACCGTTTCTATCTCATGAAACTTATCACCCGTTCTCAGTTCTTTTACCTTTCTTTAGCCCATGTAACATATTACATATGCGGGATCCTGATCCGGTATCATATACCCAGGACGTAGAGGATACTGAGAAACAGTTCTTGGTAATGAACATACCCGAAAAAGATGCATCATCATGCACTTTCTTCGTTTGGGCGGCACGGGAATTCTGGTAATCCCCTATTTTCTGCTCGGTCTTATAACAATTATAAGTTGGAGCGGGACCAACGTTCCCCAGCACAGTATAAAAAGCGGTTCGGTCAATACATCCATATTATTATCTTTGATTAAGGCGTGACATGGTCGCTACCTGGAGAGAGAGAGAAGAAAAAACTGTGCGTGCGATCTTGCAAGATCAGATTGGTTATAATTTTATCTAATCAGGATGGCTCCCACTGTTTTTATCAAATCTTCCTTCAAACCCTAAAATGAAAGACTAGCCGGGATTAATTACACCTTACAAGTTTGCCAATCTTTCAGCCAGGCCAGTGTCGGTACTTTGAGGGAGGTTCCCCGTGCTTTTGCATGGACCTAATTAAAGTAAACCTCGTTTTCCCAGAGGCGTAACCCCGTTGACACCTTTCTAGACACCTACTTGATCGGCTAATTGTAATGTGTAAAACTCTCCCATGAGTAACAATTACTCGCAGTGGGTATCGGGATCCAACTATCTAATAGAAGGTACGCAATCTCATTGCAAATTTCAACACTTGAAATTCCCGATAATATTTTGCCCCAAACGATCTATGACATTTACAAGGTCAAAAAACCATAGACCGTAAGTCAAGTTCAACCCGTCATTTCTAGATTCAATTAAACCCACCCGCACGACCCTTGACTAGGTCAACAAGGCCGTACGACTACTCTAATCCAATCTGCATCATATGCATAAGCAGATAAATACTGGTCAGCTATGTTAGTTATATGTATGCCCTAGAGGCCATTACTGTACATACGATGTATATTGTAATGGATGCTTGGACATATATAGGAAGGACTTTCTTGCTCGACATGATAGTATGCTATCTGGTTCTATTTTATCTTAACATGTACTCTGATTGTCTCTATGTTACATGTTGATAAAGACTTTAGGATATGTACTCGACTACTGGGACTATGATGAGATCATACTAGTGGGGCCACGGTAGTCGACGAGTACATCCTATAACTGTTCCGAGTCGAGGGTGTATCGAGACAGGGCATCGATACACCAGAGTAGACTAGCGTATACGCATCTTGACCCATATGATGGGCGATGGATGATCCCATATCCATCGGTGTTTGACATCAAGGATGGTGTACGGGTGCTCAGTGGAGACTGGGTACACTGGACGGACTCGCCGAGAACTCCCAGATGGTATTATACCTCACGTCAGATGGCAGTTCTCCGGTGACACTGGTACAGAGTAGTCTGTTGACCCGAGATCGTGATAGAGTCTTGTGTGATTCCCACCGTGCTTTGATTTCTATCATACCACGTCCAAGAGGGCATGCAAAAAGGTGGCTTTTGGGTACAGTCCCGAATCACATGTAGGCAATGAGCGATAGGAGGGGATTCGTCTCTCCCGGTATAGGGAGTAGATGTTGTGCTGTGTTCGATTGGTTATAACCGGAAATCCCTGGCCAGGGTTGCCGAGATTTACTGGTAAGTGTTATTAGTAGTTTCTCGAACTGTTATAGACCTCGTATCGACACGACTTATCGAGCTACTGGTGTCTGATGTTTACCACCCCTAGGCGAGATATGCGACATATCAGATGACGAGACCGGACTGTACGGGAGTGTTAATGATTGGATTCACGGGAGAATGTACAGGCTTGCTTGTTGATCTTCTTAGTGCTCAATACCTGGGTGGCTGTTACGTTTAGCTGACCGCTTGCAGCTTGTGGGTGTTTGATATGATCATCACCTACTGCCGGCATATTGACGATTCTTTAGAGTCCTACACAGAGGTTTCTTGGCTCGGGCAAAACGGAGTAGGAGCACATATGTGATATGTGCAGGAACGGGGTTAATGCGGTATGTGATACCGTATTGGATTCTCGCGATATGAGATATCGGCCGGGTATATGTGATATAGTCGGGTCATCGTATTAGTCGGTTATTTGTGAAATATCCGGATTATCGGATCAAGTGTTGATTCGATATTTTAATGTAATTTAATATATATGATATATTAAATTACATTAACTAATATTAGCTCACTAAAAGATTCATTTTCTCACGGGATAATACATTGATATATATGCGATATATGTTAATTGTATTATTTTCTATTGTTACAAAATATATTGTATATGTGATATATAATATTGTAACATGTTAGGGTTACAAATTTAACAATGGTTTAGGGTTAAAACTTGGTTAGGGTTTGGATTAGGGTTAGCTTTTGCATGAAGCTTCCATGAAGCTTCATGAAGCTTTGACTTTGTGTTTTGCTTGATATTTTGTGAAGATATTATGTTAACCCAATCCAAACCATTAACTCTAGCTAATTCACTACAAGGGTTAACTCCTTCATGCTTAACCCTTGGTTAGATTTGTAACCACTACAATTAATTCATTATTCATCACAAAAGGGATGATTCATTATCTTCTTCTTTTTCCTTCTCTCTTCTTGAAAAAAGCTTTCTAGCTTTTTGCTAAGTGATGAAAGTGAGTGAGAATATGAAAAAAAATGAGAGCAAAAATCCTACTTCATCATCCTCATCTACCCTTGCCCTTTAGATGAGAGTGTTCACTTCATTTAGTGAGTGTTAGCTTGTGTTAATGAAACTTCAAGGTTGATCATCTTTGTTATCGAAGATCGGAAGCAAGCTTGCATCTTTCTCTTCGTGGAGCCTATCGAGAGATTGGAACATGATGATCGCAGCGAAGGGACTTCAACACGGAGCTTAAGAAGTGAAGGACCGGATATACAAAGGTTGTAATCCCTCTCACTTAGTGTTAAAGTGTTTATCATGCTAGTTTTCGCCTAAACCCTAGTTTAACGATCTGGCTTTGGGTTGTTCGGCACGACTAAAATTTTAATCGGGCATGGTTGATGCATCGTAGACCCTTGTGGCAGTGCCTAGCAACCCAACAGTGGTATCAGAGCCAAGATAGAGTTTTAGGCGAAGTCTAGGCGAAGTTTAAAGTCCGATCGAAACCGGAAACCCCGACACGAACCCGTCTCTGGATATTTTTCAAAAATGTGATTTTTTATGAATTAAAAATGCTTAGAAAATTATGCAGGAAAAACTAAGAATTACTGTGAAGTACGGACTTGTAATTCGCTGATTTGACCGTGGAACCGCAGCCAAACGAAGGGTTTGGCGGCGCTTCCGCGGCCAAAATTGTGAATTAGTCCCTGGAACTTCATATATTTATTCTTAGGTGCTTTCTTGTCATTTTTTTCTGGGAATTTTTTAATTCCACTCAAGTGTTGAATTTTCTAGGGTTGTATTGGGGACTCATTGATTCGATTGGATAATTTAACTTCGTTTAATTTTTTCTGGATAATTTTAGAAACTGTTAAAAAGTTCGAACGGATATCAATAACTCACTTTTTCCCCAGTCGGAAATTTTTTCAAAAGTTGGATTTTTTTCTCGAGTTTGAAACTTTCTAAGTCATGCAAGTAACGCGGGGGACCCTCTAGAAGACAACAAACCTTAACTCGATTATGTGATCGTCTTGAACTGCCTCTAAACCTTAGGGTTTGGGGCAGTACGGCGTGCCACATGTGAGGTGTTGGCTTGACCCTTCTACGGCTGGACCATTGGTACTGTGGCATGTGATGAATGTTTTTAAACTGATTTCAAGTGTTGAGATATATTGGGGAAATCTTGGGTGTTTGATTATTCGATCGGAAAGTTTAACATTGTCTATTTATCTTGAATGTGATACAATATTTGGAATCCACAAGTAGTTACGAGATAACTAATTTGAATGTTATAAACATAGCAGTTTAGTCTCAGATGATCGGTTGCCATGGAATTTTGATTTGATCAAAAGTTCGTCGCAATCACGTAGCGTACGCGGATACTCGCCGGGTAAACTTAATAGACAGCCATGCCCTATAGCCCCAACCAAGTGACTGCAGGAGATCCCCGTCGCCAAAAGCATCCGTTCGGGTGCTCGCGGCAGCGGTGTTCCGCCTTAGTGCACTTCGTCGACGGCATCCGGGGGTGCGGCCGTTTACTAAATTTTGCGACGAGCATTCGATCAGTATGTCGGGAATCTTGTTGAATTGCCCGACTTGATATTGAAAAGAGTTTTCGATAATGAGACTAAAATACGGGGTTTATAATTGTTAGGCATGCGATGTCTAAGGAATTCATTTGGTTAGGCATGCGATGTCTAAAGAGGTTGCGGATTCCAAATGTTGTAGTTTTACACTTTCTTTTTTGTGACCGTAAGCGTAGTATGTGGTGTATCGCCGGCTTCGTTGCTATACATCAACGACAATCGGGATACGCATACTTTCTTACGTTGATGATATGAGATATTATGTGTTGCTGTGATATGTTATATTGGATCGTCATGTTTTGAATTGCCGGGGGTTTTATGTTGTAACATTTCAAAAAAAAAATATTATTTTTGGGAATTTTTATAATTTAATATTATTTTAATGAATATTTTAATATTTCGATATAATTAAATACAGATAAATGGGAAAAAATTATGGAAAATTCTAAAATATGGTATTTTATGGAATTATGCCATTTTAAAGTTTTTATGATTAATTATATGCTAATTTAGTGCTAATCGCGATTAAAAATCACTAATCGGTTTTTTAGCATTTTTGTGCAAAACATGCACATATCATTTTTTTGTTTTACACTTGTGCATTTCTACCATGTTACCTTGGGTTTACTATTGGTGTGAGAAGGATTTGGGTTAATGAAATTGGAAAAGAAAAGAAAAGAAAGGGAAAAAGGATATTATATTGAGGTATGGGTGAGAAAGAGTAGGTGAGGGTGTTGACTTGGCTATTTCCCTTCATTCCTTCACTCATTTCTCTCCCTCTTCCATCATTTGCTGCTGCTGCTCATGCTCTTCACCTCCTTCCCCTCTTCAATTCCTCAAAACACATCCAAAAACACCTTAAAACCCTATCCCCACTTCACAAAAATTGTTCCCAAGCTCACTAGCTACACATTGGACCAAGAAAGTCTTCATTTTGGCGCTGTTGAGGATTCATGAGAGTCTTATGAGATAATTTCTTCACAATTAGAGTGTTATTGCTTGTGCTTAAGCTTCAATTCAAGTTTCATATCGATATCGTGTAATTTGGTGTATTTTGGACCAACTTAGAGAGGGTTAGGGTAAAGTTGAGATATTGCTTTGCAATTGGACTTAAATGGTGACCTTAGACCCTATATTGACCAAAACACTGGCCTAGCACAACCTGAAACCCAAAAATACGGAATTACGGAACTTTTCATGTCGGTTTGTGTGATCTGTGAAGGTGTTCTGGAATCTGGAGCAACCCGGGGGCACCAAAAATAAAATTGAGCTGACAGTGAGTCGTGCAGGCACCTAGGAAGCTACCAGCAAGACACGAGCCCCTAACTCAAACCTACGGCCGCAGATTTAAGCATTCTGGCCATAATTTGCGGCCAGAGTAGAAGAGAATCGGTCCATTTTTGTTCCAGGGCTCATTTTGCAATAAATTAGACCCCTCCTATATGCAGTTTTGGCTAATTGTCATCTGGTGAAAATCTGGTCGCATTTTGGTGTGTTTTAGGCGATGTTTTCCGTATTTTTAAATGCACTTTCTTGATATTTGGATTTGTATTTGGTTGTCGGATGTTCGTACATCGACAACAGGGGTTGTTTGTTAGATTTGCATGTTTGGGCCATAGGTTCCAACCTATGAGCACACTGTGCGCTGTATCGGTTTTCTGCCTTGATTTTCATACGCATTGCTATGGTTGATCATTGTAGGTACCTTCACGTGGATTCCGAGGCGACGGAGCATGGCGTTATCGACACCGACACGCAGGATACAGGTGAGTAGATTTATATCTACGGGGAGAAGTCGGGTGGATGGCGTATAGCACCCCCGCAGTTCGTGGTGATGTATACGAATACGTATACACACATATATTGATTGTATGTTGTTGAGATTATTGATGATAAAGATGGATATTTGGTATTTTTGGATTGGTTTTGTGTAGTTGCGAAACCCTAGAGTAGTGGTCGCACTCACACACGCACGCATACACATACTTGCATACATTCCTTCTTTCATATGTGCATATATAGGAAAATATATTTATTTGTTCACATGGGGGTATGGGACTATGTGTTCATATACTGGATTTGAGGATAGTATTTAGGATTTGAGATGAGTCGATGAGATTGGGCTTGAGGCCAGGAGATCGGTGATGTGATTTGGTTCGTAATGAGATACGACATGATGTTTTCGCGGGTCTTTTGGCGTAGTGATTCTTACACCTACATGCATACTTAGGCGGTATCGGTATTGTACTAGATGTAGATCAGTAACCCGATCATGATATTTGATAAAGAGGATACCAGATGATTAGTATGATAAATGTGATATTGACCCGTACCCAGATTTGGGATGCCGTACGACGGATTTACGTACGATCTATATATTGATGATTGATCCGCACTCTTGACTTAGGATGTCTGATTATAGATGTGTTATCGGATATGATATTATTGATGCGGGATCACCGACTATACATATACAGGTATATATATGTATCGACTCAGATGTTAGGAGGTTTCCTTACCTGTAGTTCAGCTTGTTAGTTCAGCCGTATAGTTTAGTGTAGTTGTTAGATTAGATTAGACTCTTACCTATTTCAAAACTAGCGGGTCGTGGGTATTTTAAAAGACAGGTCAAGGGATCTACGGATATTTCAAAAGACGTATCCTTTCTTAAAACCACCGTAGCCCCTATTTTCAAAACCCCACGATTCGTGTTATTTCAAATGGCACCATTGTTTAATATTGAGCTCCCGTTCATTTTGGTTGCTCGCTCCGCATCGCATACTTACATTGTCATTTCATATTGCATTGTTGACATCATGCTGTTAGGACATCTGCACCATTACCGATGATGCGTATGTACCACGTACACATACTTGCCGGCTCACACACATCTTCATCGGTAATTGCCATGTCACGTACACCTTAGAAAATATTATTGCTTGACATAGCCTGTTAGCTAATAGTTTAGACATGATATTAGTGTACTTGCATTATATGTTAGTTTAGACATTGTAGTTATTACCTGCTACTTCATGCATACTGTTATTCATTGTTATGCCGCATTCATGGATTCTCATGCATATATTCACTATTTTACGTGTTATTGAGGTTTTGGATTCGGATTTCCATGAGATTTTCTGGATTTGGAGGAAGACCGCAAAAACATAAATAAACATTTTCTCTCTTTTAAAATAAAAAAAAGTGCGGTTTTCCCATGATGTATGAGTCGTCCACCATGAGTTTGCTGATGGATTTCGAGACCCGATTCGAGGAGACGGATGAACCGTTTCGGGTACATGGTGGACCCGGTAAGGTACCCCGGGGCAAGAAGCGCGTGATGATGACGATGTGAGCCTGGCAGGGGAGCACTACCTACCGGTGATTTTACCCGACGCGTCGGATATCCGGAGGATACCGCCGTGGTCTTGAGATTGATGGTAGGGGCCGGTCTGGACTGACGGCTCCCTGGATATTGAGACTGAGACATTGAGATTTCGAGATATTGAGGTACTGATATTTGATGATACAGGCCAGTCCGGATAGCCGGAGCCAGAGATATTGAGATATTGGGATTTATGTTTTGTGTCGATGCTAGACACTGTTTATGCTTATTTCATTTATGTTACCTCATTTTAAAAATGCAGAAATCTCACTAAGTTATGAAAGCAGTTCCTTCAGTATATGTATTCTGTTTTCATGCATTCATACATCATCCATATGATATATTGTTATCTGAGGCACTGACACGAGAACTTGGTATTACTGTCGTTTAGAAGTATACCCTAGCCATTGCTATAGGCTGCTGGTTATTTTTTTGAGGATGTATATTGATCGTATGACCTAGGATTGCGTCATACATGCGATTTCTGTTCATAGATGTTTTCTATTCACGAGTTGGTAACTCACCCCCGTTGTGCCACAGTTTCTTGCAGGTTCTGCCGTGCAGGTTCCATTGCGGCATTTTTGGCACACTGCTTCCTTGCGGGTGAATTGCATTTGGTAGGTGGGTTCTTTTGCATCAAGAACCACCATTGTACTTGTATTATTCATTGTATCTAGAATTCCATCAACCAAAACTTGTATATTGTTTCAGACTTAGACATTAGTGATGTATTATTCGACCTTAGAGTCGCGCTTAGTAGTATTGCGGTTTTCATGCTTATTGGGTTTCTGTTGAGTTTGATCCTCGCCATTCGGCGTTTTATATTATATTGCTTGCGTGGTTGTGACCGTCGATTGACGAAGAGCTAGCTCCCGCTTGGGGATGCCTTTCATCATTGCATATATATATTTTTCTTGTTGTACCCCGTTCGGGGCCAGTATTTACAAAAGAGACTCTGCCGAAATTTTTAGAAAAGACCGTACATTTTTAAAATGCATATTCAGCTTAGATATTTAAAAACCTTGACTTCAAAACCAGTTTTCTTTACCTATTAAAAACCAGTTTTCTTTATTTATCCTTAAATTGGTTTTAGATTTCTGGGCTTTTGGTTTACTTGGATCAGATGGAGTCCTATAGACTTCATATGGTTCAAGGGCCAGTCACGTGCTCTTTCGGGTCGTGACATATGTGAGATGAGAGTTTTTCTTTTCATTCATGTAAAATTCATTTGTATGTAATATTCTTTTATTGGGGCACTTTCGGGCTGAGGATGATGTCACCATTATATATTATTTACTTTTCCGCATTAGGTAGACCCAAGTCGGGGAGCACAAGTAACCGGGTTCTAGGGTCCAGTGGGAGACCATCTCGAGGAGTCGAGACCGGGTCTCCTAACTCTAGAATTGGCAGTGTTTCTTACCTCTCTCGTATGGGTCTAGGGATGTGGGTTTGGCTATTCATCACGACCGTGGAATCCGTGTTTTATACAGGCTCGTATTAAAAAACACGGATGTCCTAGTATATCCAATATTTCATATATGTTCTTCTGCTGCAATGTTCTGTGATGAGATCATATTTCTGCCTGAGACGAATGTTTATAATATATATATGAGCTATATATTATATATTGTTGATTTCGTTTCATATTTGTTGCTTGTGAAGCATAATAAAATGGGACTTCATTAATGAGATTAATGAAATAAAAGAAACCTAAAGATGTTGAAGAAACTTGTTTAAAAACTGGTAGCTCTAGTTTTTGCTTTGCATAGCGGTGTTCCTTGTAGAACATCCAACACCTTATTCGATAAGGAAAGAGCCGAGATTCCTTCACCGGGAGTGACCTCTTTAGTGAAACTAGCAGATGCTACTAACTCGGTTTGTCTTTTGATTGCTTCTATAGTTCTTGCTTTGCACAGCGGTATTTGTGAAATATCCTACACCTTATTCGATGAGGAAAGGGCCGACGATCCCTTCACCGGGAGTGACCCCTTTAGCAAAACTAGAAAAGCCTCAAAAACACTCCATTTAAAATCACTCGATTCTACAACGATATCAAGTTCTTTACGCTCATGGTTTTCTTAAAAACCTGCGTAGCCCTTCGTCATTTCAGATAAGTACTACTTAGTATTCGTGCTGCGGTAGTTTGGCATGCGTCAAGGCATGTTGTACGGTAGCTAACTAGTGCTTATCTGCTAGCATATGATGCGATTGGATTAGGGTATTCGTACGGCGTTGTTTGACATGCGTCAAGGGTCGTGCGGGTGGGTTTAATTCAATCAAGAAATGTACGGGTTGAACTTGACTAGTGGACTATGGGTTGTTTGGCATGCGTCAAGGTCATAGCACGCTATGGGGTAAAATATTATTGGGAATTTAAAGTGTTGAAATTTGCAATGAGATTGCATACCTTCTATGAGATAGTTGGATCCCGATACCCGCTGCGAGTAAGAGTTACTCCTGGAAGAGTTTTACACATTACAATTAGTCGATCAAGTAAGTGTCTAGAAAGGTGTTAACGGGGTTACGCCTCTGGGAAAACGAGGTTTACTTTAATTAGGTCCGTGCGAAAGCACGGGGCACCTCCCTCAAAGTACCGACACTGGCCTGGCTGAAAGATTGGCGAACATGTAGCGTGTAATTAATCCCGGCTAGTCTTTCCTTTTAGGGTTTGAAGAAAGATTTGACTAAAACAGTGGGAGACATCCTGATTAGATATATTAGATAACCAATATAATCTTGCAAGAGCATACGCTGAGTGTTTTCTTCTCTCTCTCTCCAGGTAGCGACCATATCACGCCTTAATCAAGATAATAAAACGGATGAATTGACCGAACCCGCTTGTTATAATGAGCTGGGGAACGTTGGTCCCGCTCCAACTTATAATTGTTATAAGACAGAGTAGGAAATTGGGGAATACCAGATTTCCCGTGCCGCCCAAACGAAGAAAAGTGCATGCTGATGCATCTTCTTCGTGTGTGTTCATTACAGAGAACTGTTTCTCAGTATCCTTTACGTCCTGGGTATTTGATACCGGATCAGGATCCCACATATGTAATTTGTTACATGGGCTATAGATAGGTAGAGAACTGAGAACGGGTTATAAGTTTCATGAGATAGAAACGGTGCAAGTGTTGCAACCAAGTCTGTTGGTCACTATCACCCTGTATTACCAGAATACATTAATTCTGAACGAATGTTATTAGATACCGAACCTGATATACAACATCATATCAGTCTCTTTATTAGTAAAGGAAGGATATAATTGTGTATAGTTGGATAATGTTTTGAACATTTCCTATATCAAGAGTTGATCGTTTCAGGCACGTTATCTAAAAGCATTGACGTTCTAAATCAAACTACAGTTCTTAGTATACAGAACACACACAAGAGGAAGAGTTCAGAAATGAACGGATCCTTATTGAGGCATTGTAGACTAGGTCATATCAATGCGACCCGACTAGCAAAGTTACATTTAGATGCATATTTAAATTTGTTTGAATTTACATCTTGTGAAACTTGCCGGTCATGTCACAAAGATAAGATGACCACAACTCTATTTCTTGAAAACAGAGAAAGAGTTAGTGAACTCTTGGGATTAATACATGCTGATGTATGAAAGTCCCCTGTCTACACATGCCAAGACCGGTTCTTTTTACTTCATTACATTCTCTGATAATCTCTGAAGATTCAGACATGTGTTCCTGTTGAAACATAAGTCCGAAGCTTTTGAGATATTCACAGAATATAAGTTAGAAGTAGAGAACCAAAAAACGGGTATAAGTATTATGTCCTTTGATGTGATCAAGGAGGAGAATACTTAAGCACGGGATTCCTGGACTATTCTAAAGGAGAATGAGATTCTCTCTCAGCATTAATCCTCCGTATACACTACAGCACGTCGGTGTATCATGGCAGAGCAATCACACCCTATGTGATATGGTGTGCTCTATGATGAGTACTACTGAGTTGCCTATTTCCTTTTGGGAGTTATGCACTGGAGAAGCTGCATACCTATTGAATAGGGTTCAAATCATATCAGTTGCCTGCCACTTCGTATGTGATATGGAAAGGGAAGAGCCTATATATTTAGTTTGTTAAGATTTGGGGTTGTCCGGCCTATGTCTAAAAAGCAAAATCCGGACAAGCTCGAGGCAAAGTCAGATCTGTGGAAGTTTGTTGGATATCCCAAGTATTCGCAAGGGAATATCTTCTACCAAACCGAGGAACAAAAATGTTTTGTTTCTCAACATGCAACCTTTTTGAAAGGGAATTTCTTGTGAAGAAATTAGTAGTCATGAGGTAGAACTGGAAGGAGTTCCAGCTATACAAACTACAGCAGATAATTTGGTAGAACCAAAGGATTCAATAGATACCAACGAGCCTCAGCCTCTCCGCCAATCTAGTAGGGTTCCTCACCCACCTGAGAGATACTTCGATTTCTCTATGACAGTGGGAGCGAGGATTGCATCATGAGATGATGCCCCAACTAGTTTCGAGCAGGCTATCAGGAGTGGGACAATGTAAGAATGGTTGGATGCTTATCGATCTGAGATGGAATCCTTATACACCAACAAAGTATGGACTTTGGTTGCTTTATCTGAAGGGTTAAATCCCCATCAGGAGCAAGTATATCTTGAGAAGATTACTTGGTGTACATGGAAAAGTTGAGACTTTCAAAGCTATGCTTAAGTCCATCCAGATCCTACTTGCCACGGCTACATACCATGACTACGATATCTGGCGGTTGGGTGTCATGACTGCTTTTCTAAATGATGTTTTAGAAAAGAGCGTCTATAAGTACACACCCAGAGGACTTCGTAGACAGTGGGAGTAGCAGAAACGTTTGCAAGATGCTTTATATGATAAAGCAGGCATCGCGGAGTTGGAACGTCTGTTTTGATGTGGTAGTCAAAGAGTTTGACTTCATCAAAATGGTAGATGAACCTTGTATATACAAAAAGGTAGTAGGGAGTATGGTGGTGATCCTCGTAGAGTACATGGATGACATACTCTTGATAGGGAAGGAGTTTCCTATGGTACGCTCGGTCAATCTCCGCTTATCACCAGGATTCTCCATATAGGATCAACGTGATACCTCCTAAATCCTGGGTTTTGGATCTATGAGATAGATCTAATTGGATGTTAGGATACTCACTAGTTGTAGTGAGATGGTATCAATCGATCCTGGGTAGAATCACTGGAAAGGTTCCACGGTGATAAGGAAGACTGAAAGTCAGTCGCAGGCATTGTCTTTACCCTTACTGGAGGGACGGTATGTTGGAGGAGTTCCAAGCTAGATACCGTGACTTACTAGACGATATAAAGGCAAGATACATCCTTACCAAGGATGCTACCAAAGAGGCAGTCTGGATATATAAGTTCATGAGATGAACTTCGTTCCTACCATTGTGTGACAATGGAGTTGTGGCTTTTGCCAAGGACCCCCCCCCGTCCCATCTGAAATCAAGATATAATTTTTAGGCAGTATCACCTGATCATGGAGATGGTTGATCTCCATAGAGATCGAGGTTAGGAGAGTAGACACAGAGGACAACAGCGCGGATCCACTCACAAAGGCCTTTTTCCCAGTAGAGACTTTTATGGGATGGTTGAATATGAGATACTTCAACCGCAGCTAATTGTTGGGTATGTGATACTACAACAGATGGCCCTAGTGCAAGTGGGAGATTGTTAGTTATATTTATGCCCTAGAGGCCATTACAGTACATACGATGTATATTGTAATGGATGCTTGGACATATATAGGAAGGACATTCTTGCGCGACATTATAGTATGCTATCTGGTTCTACTTTATCTTAACATGTACTCTGATTGTCTCTATGTTACATGTTGATAAAGCCCTTAGGATATGTATTCGACTACTGGGACTATGATGAGATCATACTAGTGGGGCCACGGTAGTCGACGAGTATATCCTATAACTATTCCTAGTCGAGGGTGTATCGAGACAGGGCATCGATACACCAGTGTAGACTAGCATATACGCATCTTGACCCATATGATGGGCGATGGATGATCCCATATCCATCGGTGTTTGACATCAAGGATGGTGTACGGGTGCTCAGTGGAGACTGGGTACACTGGACGGACTCGCCGAGAACTCCCAGATGGTATTATACCTCACGTCAGATGGCAGTTCTCCGGTGACACTGGTATAGAGTAGTCTGTTGACCCGAGATCGTCATAGAGTCTTGTGTGATTCCCACTGTGCTTTGATTTCCATCATACCACGTCCAAGAGGGTGTGCAAAAAGGTGGCTTTTGGGTACAGTCCCGAATCACATGGAGGCAATGAGGGATAAGAGGGGATTCGTCTCTCCCAGTATAGGGAGTTGATGTTGTGCTGTGTTCGATTGGTTATAACCAGAAATCCCTGGCCAGGGTTGCTGAAATTTACTGGTAAGTGTTATCAGTAGTTTCTCGAACTGTTATAGACCTCATATCGACACGACTTATCGAGCTACTGGGGTCTGACGTTTACCACCACTAGGCTAGATATGCGACATATCAGACGACGAGACTGGACTGTACGGGAGTGTTACTGATTGGATTCACGGGAGAATGTACAGGCTTTCTTGTTGATCTTCTGAGCGCTCAATACCTAGGTGGCTGTTACGTTTAGCTGACCGCTTGCAGCTTGTGGGTGTTTGATATGATCATCACCTACTGCCGGCGTATTGACGATTTTTTAGAGTCCTACACAGAGGTTTCTTGGCTCAGGCAAAACGGAATAGGAGCACATATGAGATATGTGCAGGACCGAGGATAATGCGATATGTGATACCGTATTGGATTCTCGCGATATGAGATATCGGCCGGGTATATATGATATAGCCAGGTCATCGTATTAGTCGGTTATTTGTGAAATAGCCGGATTATCGGATCAAGTGTTGATTCGATAATTTAATGTATTATAATATATATGATATATTAAATTACATTAACTAATATTAGCTCACTAAAAGATTCATTTTCTCACGGGATAATACATTGATATATATGCGATATATGTTAATTGTATTATTTTCTATTGTTAAAAAATATATTGTATATGTGATATATAATATTGTAACATGTTAGGGTTACAAATTTAACAATGGTTTAGGGTTTAAACTTGGTTAGGGTTTGGATTAGGGTTAGCTTTTGCATGAAGCTTCATGAAGCTTTGACTTTGTGTTTTGCTTGATATTTTGTGAGGATATTATGTTAACCCAATCCAAACCATTAACTCTAGTTAATTCTCTACAAGGGTTAACTTCTTCATGCTTAACCCTTGGTTAGATTTGTAACCACTACAATTAATTCATTATTCATCACAAAAGAGATGATTCATTATCTTCTTCTTCTTCCTTCTCTCTTCTTGGAAAAAGCTTTCTAGCTTTTTGCTAAGTGATGAAAGTGAGTGAGAATATGAAAAAAAATGAGAGCAAAAATCCTACTTCATTATCCTCATCTACCTTTGCCCTTTAGATGAGAGTGTTCACTTCATTTAGTGAGTGTTAGCTTGTGTTAATGAAACTTCAAGGTAGATCATCTTTGTTATCGAAGATCGGAAGCAAGCTTGCATCTTTCTCTTCGTGGAGCCTCTCGAGAGTTTGGAACACGATGATCGCAGCGAAGGGACTTCAACACGGAGCTTAAGAAGTGAAAGACCGGATCTACAAAGGTTGTAATCCCTCTCACTTAGTGTTAAGTGTTTATCATGCAAGTTTTCGCCTAAACCGTAGTTTAACGATCCGGCTTTGGGTTGTTCGGCACGGCTAAAATTTTAATCGGGCATGGTTGATACCTCGTAGACCCTTGTGGCAGTGCCTAGCAACCCAACAAGCTACCGCACACTGCGACTTGACAAGGTCAACAAACGCAGCACGAATACTAAGCAGGACTTATCTGAAATGACGGAGGGCTACGACAGGTTTTTTTCTGAAAACCTATTGCGTAATGAACTTGATATCGTTGTAGAATCAAATGATTTTTAAAATGGAGTGTTTTTTAGGCTTTTGCTAGTTTCGCTAAAGAGGTCACTCCCGGTGAAGGGATCTCGGCTCTTTCCTCATCGAATGAGGTGCAGGATATATCATATATATCACTGTGCAAAGCAAGAACTAGAAAAGCAATCAAAAGACAAAACCGAGGGGTGTAGTGTCACGACCCAAGTTTGGATGTGACAGGCACTCAAATTATATCATATCTAAAGATATGCACAAATCCAAGTAAGCCAAAAACCAAGATCAAAATACCTTATTTCGGAATTATTTAGGAAAAATTTAGTTTTTAAGTAGAAATCTCAAGTTATGAAGTTAATTCATTTAAACAATAATAAGATTAAGTTTGGTTGTATTCCTAGTTGGAATCAACATTAACAACAATGAACATGAATATAAGCATATGTAACATCACTGAATCTCATAAAGAAAGAAACTATGAAACTGATCAACCGATCTCGACTGTACATATATATACCATCTCTCATTTCTAAGTCAAAATACAAGTCTGATGGAGTCTTTCTAGATACAAAAGTACAAAAGGGAAGGTTACTACACATGTAACCTACCTAGCAAAAGATGGAATATAACAGCGAAAGTGATCCTGCCTCGCAGCTACCCGTCCACTCTATCCCTGCAAGGAACTGTGGCACAACGGGGATGAGTTGCCAACCCAGTGAATACGACTAACATATAACGGCGAATAAAGTAAATATGACAATCATGTTACTAAATATGAATCAATATGATATATGAGTATATGTGAAATCCAACAATAAATCTCATTATACTTCTGAAATCACAACTTAAGTAAAGCATTTCTCGGTGTCCATCAACGACACAAAATCTTCATTTCTTATAGGCATCATTCCCCGAATGATCCTATACTCATAATATCGGTCGTTATCCTCTAGATACACGCCGTATTTCTATAACCAACTCCGGTATCGAGTAACCTCGCTAGGCTCCCCCGTCTCAATACGGCTATCCTGCCCCTCGGTCTCGACCGGGTCCACCCTGTATCCAACTGTATATCTCCCCCACTCAGTATGGATAACGTAAATCCGCGACCGTATATCTCCCCCACTCAGTCCGGAATAAAACCAAAAACAGAAATCATCTCAGGGTGGACATGTCACATCAATCATGAAAAACTGGATTTATGTAATAATATTCAAAACTCAAAACCATAAATCCTCAATTCTGTATCTATCTCATATCCAACATAGAAATACGCATAAAGCAACAGGATGTAAATAATGAAATCTACCAATATACTTGACATGTGAAATACGATATAATTCATGTTAATAAGTATGATATTTAAGTGTATGTGACATGGCAATATCGACGAGGTGTGTGTAGCATATAAGATGTGCACGTGGCATGACTCGTCGATACTTGTGAAGTGTTCTAACAACTAAGCAATATACAAGTATTTTAATGAATGAAATTCTAATAATTAAACATGATGATATGAATATCACATTAAGTAAAACCATGGGCGAAACACGCCATCTTTACTAAATTCCCCGGTAGATGTTTAGTCTACTCACCGGAAAAGTCGAATCTACTCCGGAATTGCTAATCCTTTCCCTTTCCTCGCGGCTTCCGTATTTCTCGTATCCGCGTCTAAATATGCAATTTAACTTGTATAAGCAAACGGCTATTCCGATATAACGGAAATATAAACACGTTATCCCTCCAATATGTTACCTATTATCTGATTATCAAGTTATAAAACACTTAGTTTTGCTGGATTTTAAATCCTAATCTGTACTGGTTCAGACATTTAAAACGCGACTTGATTTCATTGTGTCGTATTTAGCGTTTTACGATTCCCTTTCCGATATATCTTCCCAGATTTTAATTACAGTGAAACTAAGCTAATTCAACAGTGCCAAAATAACCTAAATTGTATACTGAAGACACCCCAAAAACCAAAACCCCAAATTTCCCCAACTTGGCCGGCGACGCCGGCCAAAATCCTTCTGTCGCCGGCCCAAAACCGGCCCCCTCCTGTCGTCTTCTTGTGGTGTGTTCTACATGATTCCTATATCATTTTAGCTCTGTTGAATTAATTTAATTAAGTTCCAGATTAAAGCAGATTTTAACAGACTATGAATTTTAACTAAATACTATATTATGTGACCAAGCTAAATTAAATTTTAACTAATCTACAGAACTTAATCTCTACTAAGCTTAAGAAGTTTACCCTCCTAATTTGCTGTAGGAATAACCCTCCAAGGATCTACAAGCTCCTCCTAGCTTGATGGTGATCACAACTCAAGAACAAGCTCCTTCATCTTCTTCTTCCTCTTGTTTTTCTCTTTTACTCTTTTACTTTTCTTTTCTTTTTATTTCCCTTCAGTTTTGATTTAGTTTCAGAACTGAAATTATGTTATATAGGTGAGAGGAGGAAGGGATAAGGGAAGGTGGTGGTGTCAAGTGAAGAAGGGTGTAGGTTTCATGCAAGAAGGAGGTGTAGGTTGAGAGGTTATTGAAAGCATGAGGTGGTTTAGTGATTATCTCCTATTTTTTGTTTTATTTTGAATTTAATTTCAGAACTGAAATTGTTTCATTTATCCACTTAAACCCTTGACAAAAACCTATTTGCATAAAACCTAACTTTGCAATTCAACCCCTCACAACTAGCTTATTATAAAACACATCTTTTATTAAAATGAAGCTAAAATTTTCATTAAAACCCTTATAACTTATTTAATTTACATTCAAAAATTTTAATTTAATTTGTATTACATATAACTTATGAAGATTGACATATTTGATTTTAACCATTTTGTAATTTATCACATTATTCTAAACTTAATTAAATTTATTTATTTCTAACTTTTTCCTAATTGTTACAATATTCCCCCCTTAAGAAAATTCGGTCCCCGAATTTAAAATAAATACTAGACATACCTACGAAAAGATGTGGAAATTTCTTTCGCATTGCGTCCTCCGTCTCCCAAGTAATCTCCTCGCGATCCTTTCCTTGCCAGAGAACCTTTACAGATGGCAGTATCCTTGATCGTAATTGCTTTGCTTGCCTGTCCAGAATAGCTACTGGCTGCACTGTGAAGGATAGATCTGGCTCAAGCTGTAGAGTCTGATGCTGGATCGCATGAGATGGATCGTGAAGATATCTGCGAAGCATCGAAACATGGAATACCGGATGTACGTCGGGAAAACCAGGTGGAAGTGCTAACCGATAAGCCACAGCGCCCACTCTCTCTAAAATCTCGTATGGTCCAACATATCTGGGGCTGAGCTTCCCTTTCTTCCCGAAGCGCATCACACCTTTCATTGGAGATACTCGAAGGAACACATGATCTCCCACATCAAACTCAAGTTTACATCGTCGTCGATCTGCGTATGACTTCTGTCTGCTTTGAGCCGCTTTCATTCTATCCCGTATCAATTGAATCTTCTCTGTAGTTTCCTGTACTATCTGCGGTCCCAATACACAACTCTCACTAAGTTCTGTCCAGCAAACAGGTGATCTACATTTCCTTCCATACAAGGCTTCAAAGGGTGCCATCTGGATCGTCTTTTGAAAGCTGTTGTTATATGAGAATTCTACCAAAGGTAGGTGACGATCCCAACTACCACCGAAATCTAGGCTACAAGCCCGAAGCATATCCTCT
This sequence comes from Agapanthus africanus, assembly GCA_030015575.1. Taxonomy (NCBI): domain Eukaryota; kingdom Viridiplantae; phylum Streptophyta; class Magnoliopsida; order Asparagales; family Amaryllidaceae; genus Agapanthus; species Agapanthus africanus. Next base: position 390,965,752 of record JASDDO010000022.1, read on the forward strand.
AGTATCTGAATGGTCCGCTCCGACTGACCGTCTGTCTGTGGGTGGAAAGCTGTACTAAAACTCAGTCGTGTACCAAGAGCGTCCTGAAGTTTCTGCCATAGCCTGCTCGTGAACTGGGTACCTCGATCTGATACTATGCATGTCGGCACTCCATGTAGACGTACAATCTCATCGATATAAACCTGTGCATACTGAACAAATCCATATGTCGTCTTCACTGGAAGAAAATGAGCGGCCTTCGTCAGCCTATCTACAATCACCCAAATGGAGGGAATCGTACCCTCTGCTAGTCCTGGGTAGACCCACCACAAAATCCATGGAAATCTGTTCCCATTTCCACTCTGGAATGGGTAAGGGTTGCAGCTCTCCGGCTGGCCTCTGGTGTTCTGCTTTAACTTGCTGACAAGTTAAGCATCGAGAAACAAAATCCGTAACATCCTTCTTCATTCCTTCCCACCAATAATTATCCTTCAAATCACGATACATTTTAGTGGAACCAGGATGAATACTATATACTGATCTGTGTGCATCCTCCAAGATCTCACGCCTCAATCCGTCAGAATCTGGCACACAGAGACGAGTCCTAAAACGTAATACTCCAAAATCATCAATCACGAACTCCGTCTCCTTGCCCAGCCTAACAAGATCCATAATCTCCATCATGCGAGTATCTGTAGGCTGCGCATCTCGAATACGATCCAATAGCTGAGGTCTGGTGCGAACATGTGCTAACTGACCTCCTGTCGATGTAAACTCAAACTGTATACGACTATCACATAAGATCTGCCAGTCTGTAGAAGACTGTCTCTGCAAAATGCTCAAATGAGATAATTTACCTCCAGGCCTCCGACTCAAGGCATCTGCTACAACATTTGCTTTGCCTGGATCGTACAAAATCTCACAGTCGTAATCTTTCACCAATTCCATCCATATACGCTGCCTGAGGTTCAGATCCTTCTGTTGAAAGATATACTTTAAACTTTTATGATCTGTGAAGATTTGACATGTTTCTCCATACAAGTAATGTCTCCAAATCTTCAATGCTAATACTACAGCAGCCATCTCTAGATCATGAGTGGGGTAATTTTGTTCATGCCTCTTCAACTGTCGAGAAGCATATGCTATAACTTTGCCGTGTTGCATCAACACACAGCCTAAGCCCACTCTAGAAGCATCGCAATACACGACGAAACCCCCTGACCCGGAAGGTAAAGATAATACAGGTGCAGTCGTCAACCGCGTCTTCAACTGTTGGAAACTCTGCTCACATGCATCTGTCCACTGAAAAGGAACTTCCTTCCTAGTCAATCCTGTCAAAGGTGCCGCTATCCTTGAGAAATCCTGTACGAAGCGTCTTTAATAACCTGCCAGACCTAAGAAACTCCGAACCTCTGTAACTGACATAGGCCTGGGCCAGTGTTGTACCGCTTCAATCTTCTTTGGGTCAACGCATATACCTTCTCTTGTAATTATGTGACCCAAGAACTCCACACTATCGAGCCAAAAAGCACACTTAGAAAATTTAGCATACAGCTGATGCTCTTTCAAGGTCTGCAACGTGATACGTAAATGCTGCTCGTGCTCCGTCTAACTCCGAGAATATACAAGAATATCATCTATGAATACTATAATAAACCGATCGATAAATGGTCTAAAGATACGGTTCATCATATCCATAAAAGCTGCTTGAGCATTGGTGAGTCCGAACGACATCACCAGAAATTCATAATGCCCATATCTCGTACGAAACGCCGTCTTTGGAATATCGTCCTTCCGAACCCTCAACTGATGATACCCTGACCTCAAGTCAATCTTTGAGAAGAATCCGGCTCCTTGCAACTGATTGAACAAGTCATCTATTCGTGGTAATGGATACCTGTTTCGCACAGTGACGCGATTCAGCTGTCGGTAGTCGATGCACATTCTCATACTACCGTCTTTCTTCTTCACAAATAACACAGGAGCTCCCCACGGTGAAACACTAGGACGAACAAGTCCTCTATCTAACAACTCTTGCAACTGGCCTTTGAGTTCTTTCAATTCCGTCGGTGCCATTCGATATGGTGGTATAGAAATAGGCCCTGCACCCTGAATCAAGTCGATACAGAATTCAATATCTCGATCAGGTGGCAATCCTGGTAACTCTGCAGGAAATACCTCAGGAAATTCTCGTATGATCGGGATTTGGTCCAATGGAACTTCAGCGACCCCTATGTCCTGAGTAAAAGCCAAGAACCCAAGACAACCCTTCTTCAATAGCCGCCTCGCACCAAAAGCAGAAATCATGTTGACAGGGGTTAACTTGCAATCCCCGTGCACAACAAACACCGGTTCACCTGGAAAACAGAATCTAACCGCTTTTCCTCTACAATCAACATAAGCATGACAAGCGGCTAACCAATCCATCCCAAGAAGTATATCAAAATCCAACATGTCCAGGAGAATCAGATCAACTAGCGAATCTCTATTACCAATACGCACCGAACACGATCTGAATACGTGCCGAGCTATAAAGGAATCTCCAACTGGGGTAATCACTACCAATGGTAACTCTAATAATGACGACTCCTTCCCCAACAAAAGTGCGAATCGTGAAGATACATAAGAATGTGTAGAACCGGGATCAAATAAAACATGTGCCTCTAATGAGCATACTGTAAGAGTACCTGTCACGACTGCATTTGATGCCTGGGCATCCTGTGGAGTCAGCGCAAAAACCCGTGCCTGGCCCCTGCCCGCATCCTGTCGTCCTCTACCTCTATCTCCTCTACCTCTCTGAGCACGCCCTGCATAGCCTCGACCTCTTGGTGCAACTGCCTGGCGTGTAGCGCCAACTGGGGGAGGAAGTAAAGCCATCGGTGTAGGAGGTGGAAGGGGTAAAGCAGCCTGTGGAGCAACGGTCCCTCCCTGAGATCTACAATCTCGAGCAAAGTGTCCGGGAAGTCCACAACTATAACAAGTAAATGGTGGTCTCTGATCATCAGGATAAGAACTGAACATCTGGCCCTGTGTCCAACCTCGTCCAACACTGCGGCCTGGAGTATATCTGCCTGGATAGGACCCTCTACCTCGGCCAAACTGTCTATTTGTCGGCACGAATGGTCTACTCCTCTTTGGCTCCGGAACGACTCCTGACTGGCTCAAACGCTCCTCTACTCGAATCGCCGCATCCATGGCCTGTGCATATGTATCAAAATGCTGGGAGCCTATCGCCAGATACAACTATGTGTCCAAACTCCTTAGGAACCTTTTCACCCGAAGCTCCTCTGTAGGTACTAAGTATGGGGCATATCGCGATAGCTGGGTGAAGCGTAAGTCATAATCTGCTACTGACATACTTGTTGATTTCTTCAATGCTTCGAAACTGCTAGCTCTAGCATCCCTCACACTCTGTGGAAGAAATCTGGCAAGAAAGACTGTAGAAAACTCGGTCCATGTCATCGGAGGAAGATTCGTAGCTCGCCCTCTCTCCATCGACTCACACCACTCCTGTGCAAGTCCCTCCAAACGAAAACTAGTCAGCTCCACTGACCTCGCATCAGAACATCGCAATGATCTGCCAATCCTCGCCATCCTATCAAGAAAAGACTGAGGATCTTCCGCCACATCGGTCCCTGTAAATACCGGGGGTCTCAATCTCATAAACTCCGCAAGTGATACCTCCATCACTCTCGTATCTACTGGTACTGCCGTCTGTGTAGGCTGTACCTCGGACTCTGCTACGGTCGGTGCTGGATCTGATCTCAAAGCTCGAGTGGTCTCAGCTAACTGTCCTACCACTCGCTGTAATCCCAACATACCCTCCTCAATCCTAGTCATGCGATCTGGAGGAGGAGGATCAACATGCTCATGCACCTCCTGCACGTCCGGTGTACCAGTCGTCGTCACAGGCGGACTCGCCCTAGCTGCATTCGTGGCTGCGGCTCGCCTAGCCCGCGTAGCCATAGCAACTGGAACAAGAAACGAGAGTTGATAAGGTGTGGGAACAGAAGAATTCAATAACGGAGAATCAACGGAAGAATAGATCAAGATCAACATCCTAAGGTTAGTTAGGCTGAATACGATAACGTAAATATGCCGCGGAACATACGTACGGTACTGCATTCGTCCTAATTCACCTACTCCATCAAACCAAAGGTCATCCTAACTCTCAGACTTACATCAACCTATTGAAATCCCTTATTGAATTCCGTAAGGTTACTCCTAAGCTTTGATACCAACTTTGTCACGACCCAAGTATGGATGTGACAGGCACTCAGATTATATCATATCTAAAGATATGCACAAATCCAAGTAAGCCAAAAACCAAGATCAAAATACCTTATTTCGGAATTATTTAAGAAAAATTTAGTTTTTAAGTAGAAATCTCAAGTTATGAAGTTAATTCATTTAAACAATAATAAGATTAAGTTTGGTTGTATTCCTAGTTGGAATCAACATTAACAACAATGAACATGAATATAAGCATATGTAACATCACTGAATCTCATAAAGAAAGAAACTATGAAACTGATCAACCGATCTCGACTGTACATATATATACCATCTCTCATTTCTAAGTCAAAATACAAGTCTGATGGAGTCTTTCTAGATACAAAAGTACAAAAGGGAAGGTTACTACACATGTAACCTACCTAGCAAAAGATGGAATATAACAGCGAAAGTGATCCTGCCTCGCAGCTACCCGTCCACTCTATCCCTGCAAGAAACTGTGGCACAACGGGGATGAGTTGCCAACCCAGTGAATACGACTAACATATAACGGCGAATAAAGTAAATATGACAATCATGTTACTAAATATGAATCAATATGATATATGAGTATATGTGAAATCCAACAATAAATCTCATTATACTTCTGAAATCACAACTTAAGTAAAGCATTTCTCGGTGTCCATCAACGACACAAAATCTTCATTTCTTATAGGCATCATTCCCCGAATGATCCTATACTCATAATATCAGTCGTTATCCTCTAGATACACGCCGTATTTCTATAACCAACTCCGGTATCGAGTAACCTCGCTAGGCTCCCCCGTCTCAATACGGCTATCCTGCCCCTCGGTCTCGACCGGGTCCACCCTGTATCCAACTGTATATGTCCCCCACTCAGTATGGATAACGTAAATCCGCGACCGTATATCTCCCCCACTCGGTCCGGAATAAAACCAAAAACAGAAATCATCTCAGGGTGGACATGTCACATCAATCATGAAAAACTGGATTTATGTAATAATATTCAAAACTCAAAACCATAAATCCTCAATTCTGTATCTATCTCATATCCAACATAGAAATACGCATAAAGCAACAGGATGTAAATAATGAAATCTACCAATATACTTGACATGTGAAATACGATATAATTCATGTTAATAAGTATGATATTTAAGTGTATGTGACATGGCAATATCGACGAGGTGTGTGTAGCATATAAGATGTGCACGTGGCATGACTCATCGATACTTGTGAAGTGTTCTAACAACTAAGTAATATACAAGTATTTTAATGAATGAAATTCTAATAATTAAACATGATGATATGAATATCACATTAAGTAAAACCATGGGCGAAACACGCCATCTTTACTAAATTCCCCGGTAGATGTTTAGTCTACTCACCGGAAAAGTCGAATCTACTCCGGAATTGCTAATCCTTTCCCTTTCCTCGCGGCTTCCGTATTTCTCGTATCCGCGTCTAAATATGCAATTTAACTTGTATAAGCAAACGGCTATTCCGATATAACGGAAATATAAACACGTTATCCCTCCTATATGTTACCTATTATCTGATTATCAAGTTATAAAACACTTAGTTTTGCTGGATTTTAAATCCTAATCTGTACTGGTTCAGACATTTAAAACGCGACTTGATTTCATTGTGTCGTATTTAGTGTTTTACGATTCCCTTTCCGATATATCTTCCCAGATTTTAATTACAGTGAAACTAAGCTAATTCAACAGTGCCAAAATAACCTAAATTGTATACTGAAGACACCCCAAAAACCAAAACCCCAAATTTCCCCAACTTGGCCGGCGACGCCGGCCAAAATCCTTCTGTCGCCGGCCCAAAACCGGCCCCCTCCTGTCGTCTTCTTGTGGTGTGTTCTACTTGATTCCTATATCATTTTAGCTCTGTTGAATTAATTTAATTAAGTTCCAGATTAAAGCAGATTTTAACAGACTATGAATTTTAACTAAATACTATATTATGTGACCAAGCTAAATTAAATTTTAACTAATCTACAGAACTTAATCTCTACTAAGCTTAAGAAGTTTACCCTCCTAATTTGCTGTAGGAATAACCCTCCAAGGATCTACAAGCTCCTCCTAGCTTGATGGTGATCACAACTCAAGAACAAGCTCCTTCATCTTCTTCTTCCTCTTGTTTTTCTCTTTTACTCTTTTACTTTTCTTTTCTTTTTATTTCCCTTCAGTTTTGATTTAGTTTCAGAACTGAAATTATGTTATATAGGTGAGAGGAGGAAGGGATAAGGGAAGGTGGTGGTGTCAAGTGAAGAAGGGTGTAGGTTTCATGCAAGAAGGAGGTGTAGGTTGAGAGGTTATTGAAAGCATGAGGTGGTTTAGTGATTATCTCCTATTTTTTGTTTTATTTTGAATTTAATTTCAGAACTGAAATTGTTTCATTTATCCACTTAAACCCTTGACAAAAACCTATTTGCATAAAACCTAACTTTGCAATTCAACCCCTCACAACTAGCTTATTATAAAACACATCTTTTATTAAAATGAAGCTAAAATTTTCATTAAAACCCTTATAACTTATTTAATTTACATTCAAAAATTTTAATTTAATTTGTATTACATATAACTTATGAAGATTGACATATTTGATTTTAACCATTTTGTAATTTATCACATTATTCTAAACTTAATTAAATTTATTTATTTCTAACTTTTTCCTAATTGTTACATGTAGCATCTGCCGGTCATTGCTAAAGGGGTCACTCCCGGTGAAGGGATCTCGGCCCTTTCCTTATCGAATAAGGTGCAGGATTTTCTACAAGGAACACCGCTATGCAAAGCAAGAAATGTAGCTACCTTTTTTTGAAAATTCGATTCCACAACATCCTTTATGTTTCTTTTCTTTCATTAATCACATTAATGAAGTCAGATCATTTAAGTCACCTAAACATCACAGATAAATACGACGTACACTTATGCCATCCGCATTCGCCTCGATGTCCCCTCATGCACCGTTAGGTTAGGTAACTAACGACAGAGCGGGGCAGGGCTAGCACGGGTGTAAACTTAAGCAACGTCTATATAATATATCATATATACTATATACAGTATTTATCACAACATATCAAATGACCACATCACAGATATCGCAGCAGAAGAAACATATGAAACATTGGATATACTAGGACGTCCGTGTTTTAATACGAGCCTGTATAAAACACGGATTCCACGGTCGCGATGAATAGCCAAACCCACACCACTAGGCCACTACGATAGCGGCAAGCAACCCTTCCAATTCCAGAGTTAGGAGACCCGAACTCGACTCCTCGAGTTGGTCTCCCATTGGACCCTAGAACCCGGTTACTTGTGCTCCCCTCCTTGGGTCTACCTAATGCGGAAAAGTAAATAATATACAATGGTGACATCAACCTCATCCCTGAAGTGCCCCAATAAAAAAATATTACATACAATGAATTTTACATGAATGAAAATAAAAACCCTCATCTCACTTAAAAAAAACGCCGGCTATTCAGAACACGACAATCCAATATAACATATCCAGCAACACATAACATCACATGTCATCAACGTAAGTAAATATGCGCATCCTGATCAGTCGAAAATACTGCATCTTTTAACCGGCAATTTCCCTATCATTTGCACTCATCTAGAAGTGTTCGGTATTCATATAGCACATATTGGCAAAACAGTCGTAAAATATTAGATTGCATGTGTTAGACTTTAAAACCGACACTATAAGGAAAATTGACTGCATTTCATAGCATCGCATCATTCTTGCAAATCGCAACTTGTGTTTCGAAGTCTGTGCAGGAAATTACAGAAGATCGGTCAAATTTACAAAACAAAGACTGTTAAAAAGACGCCAACTCAAGGAATTGGAATCTGGCAATTATCTAGAAGGAATTCTGGAATTCAACATATCATAAAAATACCAAAAAGTTATCAAGATTCCACAGCAGAAGATTGAAGCCCTAGCTCAGCCAAGTGGCCGCGGAACCGCGGCCGGAGCCGCCTTGCGCCGCGGTTCCGCGGCGGCTATGCCACGTCAGCCCTCCTTCTCTGCTGCAGCCCTCTTCCCTCAGTGTGTACACCTCAGAAATACACTGCAAATTCCAGAAAGATCCTGAACATTCTGCCAGATCAGCAAGCTCTTGGGTTCTAAACTAAACATTCCTAGCTTCCACAACAAGCTTCACCTAAACTCCATTATGAACCTAGAACCTTCTCCCTAACCTCCTAGCTTAGGGTAGAAGCTAAGACCTAACTAACTACTTCTAGAAGCCTCTCCCTATAACTAACTTTTGGAGGGAAATTCAAGATTCAAAATCCTAGACCTAGGGTTTTGGAAACCTATAAAAAGACCCTAAGGCTCACTAGAAATGGTTGTTCATTAGTTGTTAAATCCTTGGCTAATCTTTTCATTTGTGGTTGAGTGTTAGTTCTTCATCTTCAACCCAACTCTAGCCACCTCCAAACCCTAACCCTAATCCAAATCAAGAACTCAAATTCAAGATCCTTTGAGTGCAAGCAAAGCAAGTCTTCAACGATCCTATAGAAGCAAAGCCGGACTTCAACGGAGTATGAGATCCAAGCCGATCCACGACTCAAGGAGCCGAGCAACGCTAGAATCGACGATCAAAGTTCCTTCCTCTTGTAGTTCTTAAGAGTTGTAACTATTTGTTGATATAATAAAGGTGAAGATTCTTTAAACTTGCTTACATTTCAATTTGAGCATTATGATTCGTATTCAATTCTTGAAAGTATTCTTCGTGATGATGCTTGAATAAAACTCCGCTCGTGGAGGAATCGAAACGATTGTAGAATGATGATGTTGACGAATCTTTAAACGTTTTCTTAAGTCTTATAAAAATTGTAAATTCTTGAAAATTGAATGATCGATGATCTAGATCGATGTGAAATGCATTCTAGATTCTTTTCGCACGATCTAGAGATCAACAATCGATCATTAGATTTCCTAGAAGCTATCTAGTGAATGTGATTCATCGAAAGGACAAAGGATAGGATGAGGAATCCTAATTCTTCGCAAGATCCTTGATCCTCGATGAATCTACATCGATTAAGCATCAATTTGTTAATGGATAAGAAACGGTAGTTGTTAGTCTTCATCACATCTACGATCTAATCGATTCCTACGAGCGTTATTTCAAATCTTGAAACCTAAATCAATTGGAATTCTATCTTTCTTGATTCTTGATGTTTATCGCTTTCTTGATTCTTGATTTGATTTAGTTGATTCTTGAAATTCATCAATATAAAAATCTTGAATCATTTTTGCTTTTCTTTTCTATTAATTTTCAATTCAAACAAAACAAAATACGAACGAAACGAACAATCCCTGTGGACGATCCGCACTCACTAATGCGCTACAAACCGACACCGTTATTGATTGCGGTCAAATATTTTTGGTTGTGATTTCATACAAGTTTTTAAATACCGACACAATCGGAAACGATCAATCAAATAGCGACGTTGCCGGGGATCGCGCGCTAATTCGTTCTATAATTGAAATTTGAATTGAAAGAATTATTCCATTACAATTTTGAGATCAAAATTCGCGCAAAACACTAAACGATTTGTTGTGATTTGTTGCAAGGAAATCTGGAGCTTTCTTTGAAATTGGAATTTTTTTTTGGAGAATTCCACAGGACTCAGGGACTACACGAAGCTCTCTGTTTAATTTCTGTGCAGAGAACATCACCGACGGCGGCGAAATCGCGGTAGGAGCCACCTATTGGGGGGGTTCCGCGGCTAGGTGAAGGCCTCTATGTACAACTTTGCTCTCAGGTGATCTCTTACTTTCTTATCTCCTCCCCTGTCTGCTCCAATTAACATTTTTCTGCAGGCTTCTTTGCAAAATTCGCAGCGCCGCAAAAAGCAAAATTAAATTGTGCGTGTTTTGATTTTGTGGTTGTTTGCATAACTAATACGAACATTGAGGGGCAAAGACCAAATCCAGATTAGGTGGGGAGTTCATTACCCTTCCTAAGCCCCGAAAATCGAAAAATTTGCATCCGCATTGACCATCATTAACTAAAAGAAATCTAGATATGACTCTAAGGGCCGTCACGCTCACTTAGGAAAAAATAAGGCCATGGGTAATTCATTGCTTATCCGCGTTTCTCTTGTGGTGTCTAAGGCAAGTGTGTCGAAGGCTAGTGGTTACTTAATTAGGCCCACTACTTACGTAGTGGAGAACCTCCCACTTACCTGGCACTTACCTGGCCACAGGAGAGACAAAGAGGCAGTGGAGGATTTATCCTGCGACTTGTCTTTTGGCAGTTAGGAGCGGTCTAGAGATTTGACCTAGGTGACCCCTAGAATTAGGGTTTTGTGTGTTGCATTTGTTGTGCTGCATCATATTTTCAAAAATCCGTCCATTTTTCAAAACAAACACCGCATTCATTAATTCATTTCCCCTAATTATAAGTCACGCTGCCACTTGTACTAACCCTTTTTAGTGCAAGATAGGCTGGACACGGGATTCTAGTGCCCATTTAGTCCACGTACCTCCTATCGACTCCGAAGTCGGTATTTCTCCATTTACTTCTTCTTTACCCACCACCACATCCACATCGATGGATCCGACTCCATTGAATTTCTTTAACACTAATCTGCCGCCGTCCGTTGGTGCGCAGAATCCACCCCGCATCTCTCTCCAAGAGAGGTGCTAACCTTTGCGAGGTCCTCTTTCGACCTGCTTATCCATTCCACCAGCCAACGGGGATAATTTTGAAATTAAACCCCAATACATCAACCTTTTACCCAAATTCCACGAACTCGAGACTGAGGACGCATACGTTTTCATCACCAAATTTGAAAACGTATTCGCAATGATGGTTACGTCACAACTTTCAGTGGATGCTATGCGTCTACGACCTCTTCCATTTACTTTGTGCGATATAGCCGAGAAGTGGCTATATAACACTACCGCACACTCTATTACGAATTGGGAAGAATTCGTTGCGGCATTCCTTAAGAAATTTTACCCAATGCAAAAGACAGCTCGAATCCGTAGCGAACTAAATCAATTCACCCAGCTTCCGACTGAACCATTCTCAAAATGCTTTGAACGTTTCAAGGATCTTTTGGTTCAATGTCCTCATCACGGCATCCCGAGATGGGATCCATTTATGAGGGCATTAACCCAAACACTAAACAGAACCTTGAAAACATGTGTCAAGGCACTTTTATGACCAAGGATGATGGGGAAGCTTGGAAATTTTTAGAAGAGTTCGCGGAAAAATCACTACAGTGGGAGAGTGGAACCCAACCATTGAATAGGGGTGGCGTACACCAAATAGATGTGTCCATAGGTGTTCGAGCTGAGATGGCAGCAATGAAAAAGAAGCTCGAGGCTATGGAACATAAATTTTCAGCAGCCTCCCTAAACCCAATGTCGCTCCCCAAAACTGCATGTGGGTGTTGTTCTGATCCGTCTCACATAACGGAAGAATGTCCATTAAACTCTGTGTTTCAAGGTCATGAGCATACTAATGCCGCATTTCAAAGAACTAGAAACGATCCATATTCTTCCACGTACAATCAGGGTTGGAGGAATCACCATAATTTTGCTTGGAACCAACAACAACAATCTCAAAACACGGTTCCATACCAAAACAATTTCCAAAAGGCTCTTCCACCATAACAGCAACCACTTCAACTCACTCAGCACCCCTACCAGTCACAAAATTTCCAAAACCAGGTCAACACTCCTGCACAGTCTAATCCTATGCACATGACCGGTTCTGACGAATTCTCTCAATTCACTCAAACCATGAAATCACTCTTGTCAAATTTCATAGAGGTATCGGCTGAGGTTAGATCTTCCGTCAGTGAGATAAAGAAAAATTCAGCGTCCCAAGCTGAGAGTAGCAGATCGATGGAAGCTGAAATTGCATGACTTAAAGCCGAAATGAGTGCGAGAGAAAAAGGAAAACTTTCGTCTCAACCCCTACCGAATCCTGGGCATTACAATGTAAATGCCGTCACAACGTTGAGATCGGGAAGAGTGCTGAATAACCATGTCGGGGAAGGAATTGATGATATTGAAAATCCTATCAATAACACCCCGGCTGAGACCTTTCCTCACACACACACTTCTACTTCTGATCCTTGTTCTTCTACCCTACCGCCTTCTCGCGAGCCTATTCTCCATTTCCCACTAGGCTCGACACCTCAGTATAGCCCTTCTAGTTCTCCACAGACGATCCCCACTCCTCTTTTGGGATCACGTCTACCCCCACTTCCTTCTCTTATGATGGACCCGGCGCTTATTGCGAAAGCTCCTTACCCGAATCGGTTAAGGGGTAACAAAGCGAGTCCACATATGGAGAAAATTATGGAAATGTTCAAACAGGTTAACATCAACATCCCTCTCCTAGATGCTATTCAATAAGTCACCGCTTATGCGAAAATTCTTAAGGACTTGTGCACTAGGAAGAGGAAGTCTCAAGTGCCGAAGAAGGTCTTCATGTCTAATAATATTAGCACTGTTTTTATCCCCCAGCTACCAAAGAAACGTAAGGACCCAGGATGTCCTACGATATCGATTTCTATTGGGGGTAAAAACATAAATCGTGCTCTTTTAGACCTTGGCACAAGTGTTAACCTACTTCCATATTCTGTCTATGAGCAACTAGGGATTGGGGAGTTGAAACCTGCTCACTGCACTTTCCAAATGGCAGACCGTTCAATCACCAAACCATGGGGTGAACTGGAGGATGTGTTGATAAAGGTCGGGGAATTTGTATTTCCTGTAGACTTCATTGTTCTCGATACACAGCCAGTAGCAAACCCCCGGGGACAAATTCCGGTGATTTTGGGTCGACCTTTCCTTGCCACTTCCAACGCTGTTATTAACTGTAGAAATGGTTCAATGAACTTATCATTTGGAAATATGACCATTGAACTAAACATCTACAAAGTTGGAAGTCAGCCATCAGAACCCTCTGCTCATATTCTTGATGTGTGCTCTGTCTACGAGATCGCTCCCGAAAGTTATGGAGCTGAGGAACTTTGCTTTACAGATCTCGACGACACTACCACATCTCTGTTTGATCTTACACATGATCTTAGGGAGGACACTTTTCCCACACTTGAGTCCGACACTCCTGACCTATCACCACCCGAGTCTGTATCTTTCACAGTCTATGAGCTTCTTTGTAACTCCGAAAATCACTCGATGATCCCACCTTCTATTATTTCTCCGCCCGCACTAGATCTCAAAATTTTACCTTCTCATCTTAAATATGCTTATTTAGGTGAGAATGAGTCTTTACCGGTTATCATATCCGCTTCTCTAGCATCAGAGCAAGAGAATGCACTTTTATCGGTATTGAGATCTAATAGAGAGGCGTTTGGTTGGACTATGGCGGACATCAAAGGGATTAGTCCCTTGATTGTTGAACATCATATACATGTGATGGATGATGCCAGACCAACCCGAGAACCACAGAGATGGTTAAATCCCATCATGAAGGAAGCGGTGATGAAAGAGATCGTCAAATGCCTTCATAATGGTATTATATACCCAATCTCCGATAGCCAATGGGTGAGTCCTATACATGTCGTCCCTAAGAAATCCGGCATCACTGTTATTACCAATGAGGCAAATGAGTTGATTCAGACACGCGCCCAAACTGGGTGGCGTGTATGTATTGATTACAGAAAACTCAATGCCGCCACGAGGAAATACCACTTTCCTCTACCATTCATTGATCAAATGCTGGAACGCCTAGCTGGACGAGAGTATTATTGCTTTATGGACGGATACTCAGGCTATAATCAGGTCCCCATAGCAAAAAAGGATCAAGATAAAACCACTTTTACTTGTCCTTCTGGTACCTTTGCTTATAGACGCATGCCCTTTGGGTTATGCAATGCTCCCGCTACCTTTCAGCGGTGTATGATGGGGATATTCTCTCACATGGTAGAGAATTTTCTGGAGATCTTTATGGACGATTTCTCGATTTTTGGAGATTCTTTTTCTGATTGCCTATCGAACCTTGACGCAGTTCTTACTCGTTGGAAAGAGAAGAACTTAACTTTGAATTGGGAAAAATGCCATTTCATGGTCCAAGAGGGATTTGTGCTTGAACATGTAATTTCACAGAAAGGCATTGAGGTTGACAGAGCTAGGATAAATGTCATTCAAAACCTTCCTCATCCCAAAAGCGTCAAAGATATTCGATCTTTCCTTGGCCATGCGGGCTTTTATAGGAGATTTATTAAGGATTTTAGAAAAATTGCTAGAACTTTAACTCTTCTCTTGGCTAAGGATACGACCTTCCACTTTGACTCGGATTGTGAGGCAGCTTTCGACTCACTCAAGCACTCCCTCACTACAGCCCCCGTTCTATCATCTCCAAATTGGGACTACCCCTTTGAGCTGATGTGTGATGCATCCGACTTTGCAGTTGGTGCAGTCTTAGGACAGCACATTGATAAAATGCCACACGTGATCTACTATGCGAGTAAGACACTGAATGATGCTCAAATCAATTATACAACTACCGAAAAAGAACATTTGGCGGTTGTATTTGCATTAGAAAAATTCAGGCCTTACTTGATTGGCTCACCTATAGTTGTGTACACGGACCATTCCGCCTTGAAACATCTTCTGGCGAAGAAAGATGCAAAAGGTCGGCTAATACGTTGGATCCTTCTGTTACAAGAATTTGATCTTGTTATCAAAGATAAGAAAGGATACGAAAACGTGGTAGCCGACCATCTTTCACGCATCTCTTCTTCCCCTGTGACCCTGTCGATCAATGATTCATTTCCTGACGAACAACTCTTGAGCGTATCCAATGAACCATGGTTCAGGGATATTGTGAACTATCTTGTCACGGGACTTATACCCAGCGATTGGTCAAAACAGGACAAATACCGTTTTCTATCCCAAGTAAAACACTTTTACTGGGATGATCCATATTTGTTTAAGTATTGTCCTGATCAGATCATTCGCCGGTGTGTCCCGAAAGAAGAGTTCAAGAGTGTTCTTTCTTTTTGTCATGATCAGGCCTGTGAGGGTCACTTCGGTCCTAAAAAGAAGGCGGAGAAGGTTTTTCAATGTGGATTTTATTGGCCGACCTTATTCAAGGACGCATTTGACTATTGCAAAACCTGTACACAATGTCAGTACACGGGTAGAATTTCCCGGAGAAATGAAATGCTTCAGCAACCCATCTTAGTTGTTGAAATTTTCGATGTTTGGGACATTGATTTTATGGGTCCCTTTCCCAACTCCTTTGGGAATTTGTACATACTGCTGGCGGTTGATTACGTCTCAAAGTGGGTTGAAGCCATTCCATGTTGCACTAATGACAGGAAAATTGTCATTAAGTTCTTAAAAGAGAATATCTTTTCGCGATTTGGACACCCACGCGCTATCATTAGCGATAATGGGACACATTTCTGCAACAGGTCATTCGAGACTCTGATGCGGAAATACACAATCAACCATAGACTTTCTACACCCTATCATCCCCAAACGAGCGGGCAGGCTGAGATCTCAAATAGACAGATCAAACTAATTATGGAGAAGACTGTTGCTAAGAATAGAAAAGATTGGTCGACCAAACTGACGGATGCTCTTTGGGCATTCCGAACTGCATTTAAAACCAACCTAGGGATGTCTCCATATAGGATGGTGTTTGGGAAGGCATGTCACTTACCTGTCGAGATTGAGCATAAAGCATTGTGGGCTATTAAGGAAATCAATTTTGACCTAAACCAAGCCTGCAACTTTCGGAAGCTGCAAATAAATGAGCTAAGCGAACTCCGTGATGAAGCTTATGATAACACGGTAATCATAAAGAATAGGACTAAGGTTTTTCATGATAAAAACATTTTGAGGAAAACATTTTCACCAGGTCAACAAGTCCTTCTTTATGATTCACGACTACACCTTCACGCGGGTAAGCTTCGATCTCGGTGGAAGGGACCTTTTGTTGTGCGGTCTGTATACTCGCACGGGGCAGTAGAAGTAGAAAATGTAAAAAACGCTACATTTTTCAAAGTGAATGGACATAGACTAAAGCCGTATTTTTTCCACTGACCCCATGGAGGAGCTCCTGTTCTTACAGGAGCCATTTTATTTGGATTAAAATTCCTCCGTCTCACTTCCATATCCGGTATATCACTGGATCATCTTTTGAATGGAGGTGAGTGAAAAGAGTAAGTTTGGGGGAGATCTTCACTTATATATTTTGCCCCCACTAATAAATTCCCCCCAGACTTACAGGTTTTGTAGATATAACGGTTGGCAACAGTGAAGACACTATTGAAAACAAGTTTGGGGGAGGTTTGTGCTTATTTTTGCATCATTTGCATATCATTTGCACAAGCACAAAACATTTC
This sequence comes from Agapanthus africanus, assembly GCA_030015575.1. Classification (NCBI taxonomy): domain Eukaryota; kingdom Viridiplantae; phylum Streptophyta; class Magnoliopsida; order Asparagales; family Amaryllidaceae; genus Agapanthus; species Agapanthus africanus. The sequence continues at coordinate 390,982,359 of JASDDO010000022.1, forward strand.
TTTAAAAACCTATAAAAATTTAAAATTTTCAAAACCTATAAAAATTTAAAAATTTTCAAAATATAAAAATATTTTAATATTTAACATTTTTTTGTACGTAAATAAGATAATAAAAGTTTAGATAGTGAAAAATTACATACATAAGATTAGAAAAATTTAAGAAAACCAAGAAAATTAGAAGTTTTCTTAAACGAACTAGTAATAAGTAGTTATGAGCCGTTGTCCCAAGGGTTAGTAAGATGATGGACGTCACTAATCTGGGGATAAAATTAAGTCTGAAAAATAGTTCCTATTCTGGAAGCCAAACATTTTGAACGTTGATACCCTGCTATTCGCACTTACACACGTCTTAAAGCCTGAGATAGTAGAGGATACCTTGAAATGCTCTTGTCTTAAAGCCGATGTATGAAGGAAATAAAAAAAAATGAAGAAAATATAAAGTGGTGAGAAAAATGAACACTGGTTTTGTTATCGCCAAGGCAGCAATAAAAAATATAGCGAGGGTGCCTCATCACCTAGTGCCCTAAGGCCAACTGGTCTGGGAGTCACTGTTAAGCCTTAGGTGGTGCAAAACGAGGAAAATACACCAAATAAGCAAGCACATAAGTAATCGGTCGGTTAGTACCTCAAGAAGTATTAACGGTCGCATTAAAGTGTGTGAGCAATCTCATCTAAATATTCATTAATTAAAAACTACTGAGGCTGATGGGCAAGACTATGATAGCTTGAATTGAATTCTCCGGGTGTAGGGATGTATTTACACACACGCAGGGTTATATGATCGATGTTTGGAAGAAAGATAGGAATGAAGAATAAGACGATGTTTTATTGAGGGAGGACATGATTTCTGACATCTTTTCATGAATATTAAGATAGGGCTCATGACAACCGAAAAGCTAGCTTAGTTGGAAACCCTAATTTTCAAAGCTTTTCTTTTACAATTCTTTTCTTTAAATGTAATATTCATGATCTTCCTTTTATTATTGGATTTTGTGGGTGCAATCCGCTGAAAACCCTCAGGAGACAACACTCCTCCTACTAGGGACACCTAGAGGTTTAAAGGCTTGTTGCACGTGCTCAGTGCAATCGTGTTGCCTACGAAAGTGTGTAAGTTAGTTTTTCTCTTTCTTTATTTTCTCCTTCTCTTTTTAATAAAACAGTTCGCTCGAGATGATCGAAAATAAGTTTGGGGGATTTTGATCAGTCGAAAATACTGTATCTTTTAACCGGCAATTTTCCTATCATTTGCACTCATCTAGAAGTGTTCGGTATTCATATAGCACATATTAGCAAAACAGTCGTAAAATATCAGATTGCATGAGTTAGACTTTAAAAACGGCACTATAAGGGAAATTGACTATATTTCATAGCATCGCATCATTCTTGCATATCGCAACTTGTGTTTCGAAGTCTGTGCAGGAAAATACAGAAGATCGGTCAAATTTACAAAACAAAGACTGTTAAAAAGACGCCAACTCAAGGATTTAGAATCTGGCTATTATCTAGAAGGAATTCAGGAATTCAACATATCATAAAAATACCAACAAGTTATCAAGATTCCACAGCAGAAGATTGAAGCCCTAGCTCAGCCAAGTGGCCGCGGAACGGCGGCCGAAGCCGCCTTGCGCCGCGGTTCCGCGGCGGCTATGCCACGTCAGCCCTCCTTCTCTGCTGCAGCCCTCTTCCCTCAGTGTGTAAACCTCAGAAATACACTGCAAATTCCAGAAAGATCCTGAACATTCTTCCAGATCAGCAAGCTCTTGGGTTCTAAACTAAACATTCCTAGCTTCGACAACAAGCTTCACCTAAACTCCATTAAGAACCAAGAACCTTCTCCCTAACCTCCTAGCTTAGGGTAGAAGCTAAGCCCTAAATAACAACTTCTAGAAGCCTCTCCCTATAACTAACTTTTGGAGGGAAATTCAAAATTCAAAATCCTAGACCTAGGGTTTGGGAAACCTATAAAAAGACCCCAAGGCTCACTAGAAATGGTTGTTCATTAGTTGTTAAATCCTTGGCTAATCTTTTCATTTGTGGTTGAGTGTTAGTTCTTCATCTTCAACCCAACTCTAGCCACCTCCAAACCCTAACCCTAATCCAAATCAAGAAATCAAATTCAAGATCCTTTGAGTGCAAGCAAAGCAAGTCTTCAACGATCCTTAGAAGCGAAGCCGGACTTCAACGGAGCACGAGATCCAAGCCGAACCACGACTCAAGGAGCCGAGCGACGCTAGAATCGACGATCAAAGTTCCTTCCTTTTGTAGTTCTTGAGAGTTGTAACTAGTTGTTGATATAATAAAGGTGAAGATTCTTTAAACTTGCTTACATTTCAATTTGAGCATTATCATTCGTATTCAATTCTTGAATGTATTCTTCGTGATGATGCTTGAATAAAACTCCGCTCGTGGAGGAATCGAAACGATTGTAGAATGATGATGTTGACGAATCTTTAAACGTTTTCTTAAGTCTTATAAAAATTGTAAATTCTTGAAAATTGAATGATCGATGATCTAGATCGATGTGAAATGCATTCTTGATTCTTTTCGCATGATCTAGAGATCAACAATCGATCATTCGATTTCCTAGAAGCTATCTAGTGAATGTGATTCATCGAAAGGACAAAGGATAGGATGAGGAATCCTAATTCTTCGCAATATCCTTGATCCTCGATGAATCTACATCGATTTAGCATCAATTTGTTAATGGATAAGAAACGGTTGTTGTTAGTCTTCATCACATCTACGATCTAATCGATTCCTACAAGCTTTATTTCAAATCTTGAAACCTAAATCAATTGGAATTCTATCTTTCTTGATTCTTGATGTTTATCGCTTTCTTGATTCTTGATTTGATTTAGTTGATTCTTGAAATTCATCAATATAAAAATCTTGAATCATTTTTGCTTTTCTTTTCTATTAATTTTCAATTCAAACAAAACAAAATACGAACAAATCGCACAATCCCTGTGGACGATCCGCACTCACTAATGCGCTACAAACCGACACCGTTATTGATTGCGGTCAAATATTTTTGGTTCTGATTTCATACAAGTTTTTAAATACCGACACAATCGGAAACGATCAATCGCATCCCAATTGTCGTTGACATATAGGAACGAAACCGGCGATAACACATATTACACTTACGGTAGCAGAAAAGAAAGTGTAAAACTACAACAGTTGAAATCCGCAACCTCCTTAGACATCGCATGCCTAACAATTATAAACCCCGCATTTTAGTCTCTTTATTGAAAACACTTTTCAATACTAAGTCGGGCAATTCAACAAGGCTCCCGACATCCTGATCGAATGCTCGTCGCAAACTTTAGTAGACGGCCGCACCCCCGGATGCCGTCGACGAAGTGCACTAAGGCGGAACACCACTGCCGCGAGCACCCGAACGGATGCTTTTGGCGACGGGGTTCTCCTATAGTCACTTGGTCGGGGCTATGGGGCATGGCTGTCTATTATGTTTACCCGGCGAGTATCCGCGTACGCTACGTGATTGCAACGGACTTTTGATCGCATCAAAATTCCAAGGCAACCGATCATTTGAGACTAAACTGCTATGTTTATAACATTCAAATTAGTTATCTCATAACTACTTGTGGATTCCAAATATTGTATCACATTCCAGATAAATAGAAAATGTTAAACTTTCCGATCGAATGATCAAACACCCAAGTTTTCCCAAATAGTTCTCAACACTTGAGGGTCAAGCCAACGCCTCACATGTGGCAACGCCGTACTGCCCCAAACCCTAAGGTTCAAAAGGCAGTTCAAGACGGTCACATAATCGAGTTAAGGTTTGTTGTCTTTTAGAGGGTCCATTGCGTAACTTGCACGATTTAGAACGTTCTTAAACTACGGAAAAATCCAACACTTGGAAATTTTCTGGCATGGGAAAAAGTGAGTTATTGATATCCATTCGAACTTTTTAATACTTTCTAAATTATCCGGAAAACATAACGAAATTAAATTTTCCGATCGAATCAACGAATACAAATTAATCCCCAGAACACTCAACACTTGAGTCAGATTAAAAATACCCAGAAAGATACACTAACAGAAATAGATATTACTGTACAAAAACAAAAGCCCATTGCTACAGTACGGTCGCGGATCCACGGCCTAAGAGAGGTATGGTCGCGGTTTCGCGGCGGTCCGTACGGATTAGGTGCTCGTTTTCTACAGTAATGTTTATATTAACCTGCTGATTTTTTTAGGTATTTTTAATACAGAAAATATCACAGTTTTAAAAATATTCCAGAGAGGGGGTCTACTTTGTCGTATCCGGGTTCGATCAGAGTTTTAACTTCATAAACACGTCGCCAAATGCTCTAGCTAGGCTCTGATACCACCGTAGGGTTACTAGGCACTCTAATAAGGTTCTACAAGGCATCAACCATACCCGATTAAAATTTTAGCCGTGCCGAATAAGCCTAAAGAAGATCTTTGCTAGATAATTAGGGTAACACATGCAAGTAAATAACATTTACATCTAAGTAAATACGAAATACAACCTTTGTAGATCGGTCCTTCACTTCTTATGCTCCTTATAGTATTCCCTTCGCTGCGATCATCGTGCTCCCGGACTCTCGGATGGCTCCATGAGAAGATAGCAACGGTATTGCTTGAAGTCTTCGAGGCCGAAGATGATCTACATCGAGGGAATACGAACTCAAGCTTCTACTTCACTAACTAGAGAATTAGTGAAGCAAACACCCTAAACTAAAGTGCTAGTCTAGTAGAGGATGATGAGATAGGAAATGGGTACACTTTAGAATTTCTTTTCTCACTATAATTCTCTCTCATTATCAAACCCTAGCAAGCTTTTGAAGGAGGAAGAAGATGAGCTCAAAATGAGAATGAAAAACTAATCAAGAGAGAGAGAGCTAACCATGAGTGAGTGGGTATCATATACTAACTCATGTAGACACATAACCATGGTTAATTATAGTGGTTAGGTTTATAAATATCCTGAGTAACACAAAACTAGTGGACTTTGGTCAATGCACTCATAAGCTTCATGAAGCTTCATGCACTTGAACAATTATCCACTAATTTTCTATCTACTTTTTATATTAAAACCCCACCAGTATAATTATAATGGTATATGTCTCATACACCCATGTAGAGTGTATCAACAACCATGATACAAAATGAACACAAATAAATATATATCACATATATATTAAGTTGTGCACAAGTGAGAAAAACAAATGCTTAAGTGAACCAATGTTAGTTAATGTAAATTAGTATATCACATATACAATTATACACTAAATTATTAAATCAACACTTGACTTAATAATCCGGTTATATCACTTATAACCGACTAACATCCAATGTATCGACTTATCGAATCAACCATTGATTCGATAACTTGGTTATATCGCATATAACCGATCGATACAAACATCGCGAGAATAGAATACGGTATCACATACACGCATTATTCTCGGTCCCGCACATATCACATATGCGCTCCTATTTCGTTTCGCCTGAGCCAGTAAAACCTCTTTGCAGGACTCTAAAAACTCGTCAATACGCCGGCAGTAGGTGATGATCACATCAAGTGCCCACAAGCCGTCAGCGGTACTAGCTGGACGTAACGGCTACCCGGGTATTGAGCGATCAGAAGATCAGCAAGCAAGCCCGCTCCAACTCCTGCAAAAAGCCTGACATTGATACTACCGTACAGTCCGGTCTCCTCATCTGATATGTCGCATATCAAGTCTAGGGGTGGTAAACGTCAGACCCCAATAACCGATAAGTCATGCCGATGTGAGGCTCATAACGGGTCGAGAAACTACTGGTAACACTTACCAGTAAATCTCTAAACCAGCCCTGGCCAGGGACTTCCCTGTTATGGCCAATCGAGCATAGCGTAACATCAACCCCCAATACTGGAAGAGACGAAACCCCTCCTATCGCTCATTGCCTCCATGTGACTCGGGACTGTACCCAAAAACTACCGTTTTGCATGCCCTCTTGGACGTGGTAAGGTGAAAATCAAAGCACAGTGGGAATCACACAAGACTTATGACGATCTCAGGTCTATAGACTAACCTGTACCAGTGTCACCACAGAACTGCCATCTGATGTAAGGTATAATAGCATCTAGGAGTTCTCAGCGAGTCCGTCCAGTGTACCCAGTTTCCACTGAGCACACATATATCATCTCTGATGTCAAACACCAATGGATATGGGATCATCCATCGCCCATCTACATGGGTCGAGAAGGTATACGCTAGTCTACTCTGGTATATCGATACACCCACGAGTAGGGACCTTAAAGGATGTACTTATGGACTACCGTGTCCCCACTAGTATGATCCGCATCATAGTCCAGGTAGTCAAGTACACATCCTAAGGGCTTTACCAACATGTAACAGAGAGACAATTAGTGTACACGTTAAGGTAAAGAGTAACCAGATAGCATACTATCATGTCGAGCAAGAAAGTCCTCCCTATATATGTCCAAGCATCCACTACAATATACATCTCATGTATAGTAATGGCCTCGAGGGCATACATTTAACTAACACATAATAGCTGGCCAGAGATCTTTAGAGGATGTGCCTGAGCGGACTGCTTCCATTATCGTTTCCATATTGGACCGTTGAGCCGAGGAGCTATGCAGTTAGCAATCTGCCGTGAGAGACGAGAGCCTAAGGGCACCAGACGACGAGCCATGAACAGTAGGCAAGTAAATATCTTGCTCAACTAGCATTGGATGCACCGGCACCTTCTCTACTTTGAAGGAAGGTCATATCGACGACAGTATTTATGATTTGATATTTGGTGATTCGATTATCATATATCTGTCACTTTGGATTTCGGTATTTTGGATGATTTATTTGCTTGATTGAGATTTTGTGCACCATAGTTGCACCAGACTTCGATTTGATATCTGCCGAGAGGTTGATTTTGATTTCATGCCTATGATATGCATATGACTCGACTTGTGCTTTCGACATAGTTTTCATGCACTTTTAGTATTTGATTTGATTTGTGCACGCTGATGCATACGGTTGTGAGATTATATACCGCGGTATACCGGATTTGGATTGAGGTTTATTGTATACCGTCGATTTTGATTTTGATATTCGATATTTGTTTTCGTACACTTGATTTGGATTCTTACGCATGCTTGGGCGCTTCATGCGATTTTAGTGCATATCAGATGCACTAAATCGAGATTCTTCGTGCATATCAGATGCACCTGATATTGCTGTCCGGCACACCCGTTGCTATGACAGGTGTTTCGTGTACACTCGTCGCATATAGATTTTGTTTCTTTGCACATGTATGTCACATTGATGGATTTCAATTTTCCGTGCGCACCAGACGCACGCGGCATTCTTATGCACATTTTGGATTTGATTTCTGCTGGATCGGTATGTTTTTATGATATTTGCTATTAGTTTTCGTACTGAGCAGGACTAGTCAGAGAACGGTACCTGAATATATTTTGCATGCATTGATGGTTAGTGAAGGGATTTCCAAAAAGGGAGCTATAGTCTCAGTATTTACCTACGTGTCTGAGATGACACGAACCATTTTCTAAAGGAAACCCTTCTAAATTATTTTCAAAACGGCGGGACGTGTATGTTAAACAAAGCATATAGGATATATATATACATACATCTAGTTATTTTCCTACAATAGACGTCCACCACTGTGCAGTGATTCGCACATCACACAGCGATTTGAAAAGAGTTTGGCATGCATTTCTTTTAGATATTTTGATGAGTTTACACCGACACGTACTAAGTACGTGTTATAGTTTTGATGTATATCATGTTAGTTTTCATTTTGGGCTTTGATATTGGTGTCTTCGCCATAACTCCGATGATGGCGAGATGCTTGACGGAGTTCTGATTTTGATTATGAGTTATATGCTCATTTTTCATGCGCATGCATCGCGCTACGATGTGTTTTATGTATTGATGATTTCGGAGCCCCGACGACTTGGACTTTTACTGAAATGTTTTAGTATTTGAGGGGTTTAAATTTAAATTCGGGACCGAATTTCTTTAAGGGGGGAAGATTGTAACATTTCTGAAAAATAAAATATTATTTTTGGGGATTTTTATAATTAAATACTAAATATATTGAATATTTTAATATTGCGGTAAAATTAAATACCGATAAATTGGGAATTTTTTTTGAAAATTATAGAAATTACTAAAATGAAGGTGTTTTATGAGATTTAAGAAAATTATAAATTTTTATGATTAATTATTTTTCGTTTTAATGCTAATCGCGATTAAATATCGCTAATCGCGCATTAAGCTTGTTTTGTGCACATGACATGCACATGTCATTTTTAACACTTGTTACATTTTTATCATAGTTTTCCTTCATGATCCTTTCATTTTGGGTTTAAAATGAAAAGAATAGAAAAGACAAGAAAAGAAAAAGGTAAACATTATAATATGAAGCATGGGCATGAGAGAGAGGTGAGGGGTCACACCAAGTCATGGTTTATGGTTCCTCCATTATTTTCCTCTTCATTTTTCCCCTCCCTCAAGCTCATCTGCTGCCCTCTCTCCCTCCTCCACTTCAAGCCTCAAAACATCCCCAAAACAAACCCAAAATTCCATCTCCACTTCACTAAAAACGTGCACAATCTCACAAGCTACAATTTGGACCAAGAAAGCAAGGATTTTATACACTTGGGGCAACTCAAGAAAATTCTTGAGTTGCTAAATGAGGTATTCTCTTAACCATTAGCATAGTATTTCCATTGCTTTTACATCCATGTTTGATTAGAACCGATTTAGTGTTGTTTTAGAAATTCCTAGTTAGGGTTTGAGGAATTCTTGAGTTGTGAAGTGTAATTGAGTGTTGTAGTGAGCTTAAAACCCTTGTACGGATTGTAAAATGGACTGAAACCAGAGAATATAAGCCCAAACCCAAACTTAGAAACCCCGACATCGGCAGATTTTATAGAAATTGTGATGTATTTTGGTATCTGCTATCACCCGGGACACCTGAAAAATATTTAGCAAATACAGAGACACAAGCAGGTAACCTGGAGTGTACCCTAGAGACCCGAGCCCCTAACACCCTACTGAGGCTGCAAATAAAATCTTTATGGCCACAAATTGTGGCCAGATCAGGAGATTTGGGGGTGGTGTTTGGTCTGTAGCTCTATGTCCTTTAAACTAGACCCTTGACATATGCAACTTTGGCTAGTTTGGCTTAGGGTAAAATCTAGGACTATTTTCATGAGTTGTTGTTTTGATTCGGGGTTATATTTTTCGTATTTTGGATTCTAGATTTTAGTATTTGTGTGTTACCTTGATCACTTGACGTTTGTACGACGATATCGAGGGTTGTTTGGTGGATTGAAAGGCGTAGTCCGTAGGTTCTAACCTTAGGCTTTTAGCATGTCGTGTTGGTATTGATTTGGATTTTAATGCGATACAATACGTTGTGACATGTAGGTACCCCCATGAGGACTTCGAGACGACAAGCAAGCACGTGGCGACGTCTGTAACGGCAAGCGAAGAGCAAAGTGAGTAGATTATATCTATGGGGGAAGTCGGTGGATGGCGTATAACACCCCCGCAGTTCGTAGTGTAGTTGATGATATGTTATATATTTACATATGTGTTGTGAATTTGGACGATAGTGTCGTGGTTGATTTCTTAGTCGCGAACCATAGAATAGGTTTGCACACACGCACACACACCGTTGCATGCATTATTATTATTACTTGTGCGTTTATGGGGATACATACACACACACACACACACACACACACATAGGTATGGGACTAGGCATATATATATACGTATACCTATACATGGATAGTGAGGATAGTGGATGATATTTGGAGATGAGTCGATGAGATTAGGCTTGATGCCGTGAGATCGGTGATATGTTTTGGTTCGTATTAGTAGATACGACATGAGATTATAGCGGGCCTTTAGGCCTGTGTTTTCATACATGTAGATATATATATATATATATATATGGTATCAGTATATACTAGACTTAGATCAGTACCCCTAATACAGGATATAATGATAATGGATACCAGATGAATAATGAGATGTATGTGCTATTTGACCCGTACCCAGATTTAGGATGCCGTACGACGGATTTACGTACGAGCTATATATTGATGAGAGATCCGCACTCTTGACTCGAGGATGTCATAAAATATATTGTATCGTATGTGATACTATTAAGACGGATCACCGACTATTATATTTATATGTATCGACTCGGATTTAGGTGGTTTCCTTACCTGTCGATTAGTCCTGTAGTTTTACTTGTAGATGTTAGACTAGAATCGAGTCATACTTATTTCAAAACTAACGAATCGTGAGTATTTTAAAGAAAGGTCAAGGGATACTACGGATATTTTCAAAGGATGTACTTTTGCATAAAAGCACTGTAGCCCTATTTCCTAAACACCACGATTCGTGTAACTTTCAAATACCAAAAACTGTATGACTCGTATATAGGAATGTATATTTCTTTATTGTTTCATTACTATTCATTTACCATTTATTCTACTGCTCGCATTACATTGCATGCTTATATGTTATTGATTCATATTCCATTGTGTATATGACATATAGCATACATGTATACCTACATGTTTACACATATGCCTTTACATAGTTACATGTTCACCTTTACATGATGTTGTATGGATTTGGAGAGTTTAGGAACCGCATGATATATTTTATAACTTTTTGTAGTTAAATAGCAATTTTTCCCTATATGCTCATATTACTGTTTCATGTTGCATATATTATATTCATGAGTTTCGCAATGAGATATGGTTTTCATATGATGTTTTCTTGATTGTTTTACTCCTGCGTATATATATCAGTGGTATGGGACGCTAATATATATAAGTATACACATCGTATATATATATCAGTGGCATGGGACGCTGATACACACACACACACACACACCATTATCATATATCATCATAATGATATATGCAAAAATACTTATTCATTATATGTGTGGGCCTATATGGTCGATGATCGGGGCCTATGTGCTCGATGTGAGGGGCCTATATGGTCGATGAGAGGGGCCTATGTGCTCGGAGCCTATGTGCTCGATGTGAGGGGCCTATATGGTTGATGAGAAGGGCCTATGTGCTCGGGGCCTATGTGCTCGATATAGTATATATACATATGAGATTTACTCGATATTGAATTTATATGTGATTTACTTAATATTGGAAACAGGATATATGTGATTTACTTGATATTGGATACTCAGGATATATGAGACTTACATGATATGCGAGCCAATTTGAGGAAATTGGGATTTGGATTGTCTTGATGGACTTTGGTCCTACCATGAGGTCAGGATTCCGTGGAAATGACATGTTTTATTCCATACTCCGCATTTATTGTTTATGCACTGCTTCATGTATTAGTAGTACCTGATAGAGTACCTTTCATGACTGTTGCATTTACATACTGTTATGTTATACGCATTGCTTCATATATTAGTAGTACCTGATAGAGTACCTTTCATAACTGCTGCATTTACATACTGTTCTTTTATACACATTGCTTCATGTATTAGTAGTACCTGATAGAGTACCATACATGACTGTTGCATATACATATTTCCATTTATTGCTTCATGTATTAGTAGTACCTGATAGAGTACCTTCATGAATGTTGCATACATATTGTGTGGTTATATGAGATTTATTGATATTGGGATATTGAGATATATATTTTGTGTCGATGCTTGGCACTGATTTTCTGATGATTTCATTGATGGTACTTGAATGTTTATACAAAAATCTCACTATATTAAGAAAACAGTTTTCTCATTCATGATGTCTTCTGTTTTCATTTTACCGCATTCATACCTTATATTTATGATATTTTGCTACCTGAGGCACTGACACGAGCACATGGGATTACACTTATGTTTATATGTTTATCCTTGCCTTTTTATTTTGCTTCATACTTTATCATATTGAGAATATATATATTACTGATCGTTTGACCTAGGATTGAGTCATATATACGATTTCTGCTCTGTGATGTTTTCTACTGACGAGTTGGCAACTCACCCCCGTTGTGCCACAGTTTCTTACAGGTTTTGCCGTACAGGTTTCATTGCGGCTTTCTGGCATACTGCTTTCCTTCCGGATGATTGCTTTGGTAGGTGGGTTCACTTGCATCGTGACCACCATTGTACATTTATTTATATTCAGTTGTATCTAGTAAAATTCCATCAACCAGACATGTATATGTATTTGACTTAGAGACCAGTTGTATATTCTTTCTACTTTAGAGTCGCTCTTTATATTATTATGGGTTTTCATGTTGATTTGAGTTTCCTTTTCAGTTTTGATCCTCGCCCTTCGGCGTTGTATATTATATTGCTTGTGTAGTTGTGACCGTCGATTGACGAAGAGCTAGCTCCCGCTTGGGTATGCCTTTTATCATTGTGCATATATTATTCATGTTGTACCCCGTTTGAGGCCAGTATTTACAAAGGAAACTCTGCCGAAATTTTTAGAAAAGACTTGAGATTTTAAAAATCCATATTCGCCTTATATTATTTAAAAACCACTTGTTTTAAAACATGTTTTCTACAGTTCATAATTTAATGGTTTAGATTTCTGGGATTTCTTGGCTTACTTGAATTAGATGGGGTCTTATAGACTTCATATGATTCAAGTGCCAGTCGCGTGCCATTTCGGGTCGTGACAATATAGCATTCGTCTCACGCGGTTATATGATCACATCACAGAACTAAGCAGCAAAAGCAACATATGAAATATTGGATATACTAGGAGGTCCGCGTTTTAAATTTAGCCAGTAATGTAAAACACGGATTCCATAGTCATGATGAATAGCCAACCCCACATCCCTAGACCCCTACGAGAGTTGCAAGTAACCCTACCAATTATAGAGTTAGAAGACCCGGTCTCAACTCCTTGAAATAGTCTCCCACTAGACTCTAGAACCCAGCTACTTATGCTCCCCGCCTTGGGTCTATCTTAATGTGGAAAAGTAAATAATATACATCAGTGGTGACATCATCCTCAACATAGAAGTGTCCCAATAAAATAATATTACATATAAATTTTACATGAATGAAAATTGTAAAACTCTTATCTCACAAAAAAAAAACCCTGGCTATTCAATCACGACGATCCAATAAAACATATCACAGCAATACATAACATCACATGTCATCAACGTAAATAAATACGCGTATCCCAAATTCCGTTAACATATAGCAACGAGATTTGGGATACCTCACAGATTACACTTACGGTCCCAGAAAAGAAATGAAAAGCTACAATAATTAGAATCCGTATTTCCCGGGACATCATAAACCCGGAATATCTCATATTCCGGATTTCATGCCTAACTTATAAAGCTTGCATTTTAGTCTCAAATTGAAAACTCTTTTCAATAAGCTGTCGGATAATTCAACTAGATTCCCGACTAAGTGATCTCGTACTATACGAAATTGCGACGGAGTTTTGATCCGAATCAAAACTCTGTGGCAATCGATCAAACGAGACTAAATGTCTAGATTTACAATATACTAACTAGTTTTAACAAAACTAATTATTCCGGATTCTAACAATTGTATCACATATCATCATCATCCATACGACATTAAATATTTTGATCGATTTAACAAACACCCACAAACCCTAGAGACCTCAACAACTTGAGTCTTATTAAGAACATCCAGAAAGTGCCAAAAATAACAATGGAGTAGCATAAGAATTTGGAGTCCACAACTCACCAAGAGTGCGGCGGAACCGTGACTACTTGGTTGAGCTAGGCACTCAATTTTCTTGGGGCTCTATATAATAACCTACACGATTTTTTGCATATTTTTAATCTTGAAAATTTCAACTTTTGAAAATCGACAGAGACTTGAAAAACCCGGGCTTCGAAAAATCGATCGAACACTTTAACACCGTAAAGTCTAACCCAAATGTTCTAGCTTGGCTCTGATACCATGAAAGTGTACGCTAGCACCGCGAAGGGGTTTAAACAGGCATAACACATGCAATTTTAAAAAATTCGGGTGCTAACGAATACTAACCAAGATCTTAACTAGAATAATAGGGTTTACTATGATGATATCATAAAACTAAGAGAAGGAAAGATGGCTACAATCTTTGTAGACCGTGTCCTTCTCTTCATAAAGCTCCGGGTAGTAGTCCACGCGACTCCACTTTATGTTTGAACAAGGTTCCTCCGATGATCTTCGTGCCGAAGATGATCCACCTGAAGTCCGCCAATTCAAGCTAGCTCTTCACTAAACTCTTTAGTGAAGGAAACACACTACACTAGAGTGCAAATGAAGTGTAGGATGGTGAAGTAGGGGTTTTGTTTGTTCACTAGGGTTTCAAGCTTCATGGTTCACATCACATGTGAGGGGTGGAAGCTTGAAGTATGAGGTGAAGAAAATGGAGAATGCTAGAACTCATCTCATGAGCTCAAGAAGATACTAAAGAAAAATAACTCAAGTCAAGAATGATTTGTGAGAGTGAAGTGAAGAATGACTCTCTCTTTTCTCACTCATTCAAGCATGGAATAAAAATCAATAAGAAATTGCAACCATTCTTGAATAGCGAGTCAAGAGTAATAAACAAACAATAAAGCCCATGCTTCACACCATTCCACAAATATCTCCATATATTACACCTCATTTTCTATTTTCCAATAATAGAAAATCATGCCATGCTTCATTATATATATATCACATATATATATATTAATAATATATATATTATGAAGAATAATTAGTGAGCTAATAATATTAGTTAATATATAATTATATCAAATATAATATATATCAAATTATAAAATCAACACTTGATTTAATAATCCGGTTATATCATATATAACCGACTAATATCATTTATCTGTATATCACATTATCAAATTAACACTTGATTAAATAATCTGGTTATATTACATATAACCTAACCGATAACAAATAACTGCCAGATTACAATACGGTATCACATACTCGTATTTAATCAGGTGCCCTACTTCGTTTCGCTTCGCTTGAACATATGTGCCTTACTTCGTTTCGCTTGAACCAGAAAACTTCTGTGTGGTCCTCTAAAGACTCTTTAATACACCAGTAGTAGGTGATGATCACATCAGTCACCCACAAGCCGTCAACGGTACTAGCTGGACATAACGGCTATCCAGGTGTTGAGCGATTAGAAGATCAACAAGCAAGTTTGTCCAAACTCCCATGAAGCCTATAAGTAACACTTACTGAACAGTCCGGTCTCTTCTTCTGATATGTCGCATATCGAGTCTAGGGGTGGTAACGTCAGACCCTAATAACTTAATATGTTATGCCGATGTATGGCTCATAACGGTATGAGAAACTACTGATAACACTTACCAGTAAATCTTATCAACAGCCCTGGCCAGGGACTTACTGTTATAGACAATCGAGTATAGGGCAACATCAACTCTCAATACCGGGAGAGACGAAACCCCTCCTATCGCTCATTGCCTCCATGTGACTCGGGACTGTACCCAAAATCCACCTGTTTGCATGACTCCTTTGAGCCGTGGTAGGGAGGAAATCAAAGCTCAGTAGGAGCCACACAAGACTATATGACGATCTCGGGTCTACAGACTAACCTATACCAGTGTCACCAGAGAACTGCTATCTGACAATAGGTATAATACCAACAAGGAGTTCTTGACGAGTCCTGTTCGGTGTACCCATTCTCTAATGAGCACCTGTGTACAATCTTTGATGTCAAACACCAATGGATATGGATCAACCATCGCCCCCATACAGGGTCAAGAAACGTACACACTAGTCTTCTCTGGTGTATCGATGCCCTGTCTTGATATACCCTCGTCTAGGAACAATTGAATGATGTGCTTGTGGAGTACCAAGGTCCCAGTAGTATGATCCGCATCATAGTCCTGATAGTCAAGCCAACATCCTAAGGGCTTTTTCAACATGTATATGAGAGATGTATAATAATACCAGTGAACATATTAAGATAAAGAAAATCAGATAGCATACTATCATGTCGGGCAAGAAAGTCCTCCATATATATGTCCAAGCATCCACTATATCATACAATAATGGCCTCTATGGCATACATATCACTAACATAATACTAGTGGGCTTTGGTTTAAGCCGGATTCTAGTATTATATTATTTGATTATTTTCGTCTCATTGTATTCGTATTTTGTCGGAATACGGATACGGGTATGTATATAGGGATGATGGGTATTCTTGTAATTTATTATAAGGTGCTTCTAGAAGAAGGCACCTCATTTAGTTTTAACCATTTTTGATTAAACGGTTAATGAGGTGGAGGGATGAGGTGTGCATTTGCATTTATTGTGACATGGCTCAATTGGTGACTCATAGGGTGGCTCATGCGTTACTATTGTAGCATGCTTCATATTTGTGTGGGATGTGAGATATTTTGTGAGAATGATTCTTTTTTGCTCACAACACTTAGCCATTTTTTTTGTTGGCTTTGCTTCACACTCTGATCTCCCTCAAGCTTCTTCTTCTACCTCCATCCTAAATGTCTCTTGTGTTGAGAAACTTAGAGTGTTTGGAGACAAATTAATCCTTCATTAGATTTTACATCCTCTAGGCTATCTAGTTTAGCGAACTAGGTACCCTTGTTACCTCGGCTATGAGGTTGGAGCTCGAACTACATATCCTAAGGTGGATCATCTTCGATGGAGGGAGACTGGAGATCAAGCTTAATCATGGAGGCCTCTAGGAGCTTTGGATGATGGTTAAAGACCGAAGGACACGAATCATTCGGTATAACCTTTCTGAACTCCTATTTATGTTTTCTAGTTTAAGTTTAATGGTAGATCCGTAGCATAGGGTTGATCTAGCGCCAGTTTATAAAATTTTTGTTCTGCAATCTGCGACGGTTTGATGGCCAGGGAGCTGGCATAACCCAACATGGTATCAGAGCCAACCCATAAACCTTATACTAGCAGTTTAAACGATGTTTTAAATAATGAAACTGAAACAACTCCGAAACAATACCCTAAATATTCTAGTTTCTGTAGATTTTAAATTAGTCTTCAAAATTATTTAAACAATTGGAGAAGACTATTATTGTAACAACTAGAACACACCTAAAAATGAGCCCAAAATTCTTTACTCCAGTCGGAAAGATCGGGGAAAAGACAGGCGTTGCTGGTCTTTGCATGGACTTAAGGCTTGAGTTTTTTGGTCTGTTGTGGTTTCTGAAATATTGGATTTTAGGTATTGTTTGTTTTTTCCCAGATTGTGAATTGTGTTATCTTTGGTTTGGGGGGGGGGGCAAATACGAGGTATTTCGAAGTCGCGATTTTAAACACTGTTTAAAAGTTTTCAAAGCATACATTACTATCTGCGATCGTGAATGTCATTGGAGCGGTATAACTCGTCTAATTGCTATATGTTCTATTCGACGGGTTTGCGAACATGACATTCGCGTTGGTGTTCTTTGTTGTACTAAGATTGTGGCTGGATCGTCGTGGTGGATAGCAAGTGGTGCAGTGATAGTTGTACAGTTCAGATTGATTTATACATTTGATATTGCGAGGCGAGCATCTAACACATGGAGTGCTTTCTCTGCAAGTTTGTATATTATTTGTTTGGGGCACGGTCAGGTTGAGGTCGATGTCACCCTTGTACATCAATTTTCTTTTTCTGTACTAGGATTACCCCACGGGGGAGTGCTCGAATAGCCGGGTTCTGGAGGGCAACGGGCCCGTATCTCATGGCGTTGAGACGGAAGGGGCCTTACTCTAGAATTGGCGGGCTATTCTCCGAACTCGTAGGGGGTATAGGATGACCCACGGAGGGGTGCTCAAGTTACCGGATTCTGTGAAGTGTTGGTGGCCCATTCACTTTGTTGATTGGGGTTTCCTCACTTCTGGAATTGGCGGATAACTTGTCGCGCTCGTAGGGTTCAAGGTTTATATTGCACAGGTTATCCACACAATCAGGGGAACGTCGGGTTTCACTTGCGGCTCAAAGGAAATCCGGGGCTCCCAGATTATCCGTGTTTCTGTGATGCCTATCGCTATTCTGTGATGTTTCTTATATAATGCCTGGGATGAATGTTATATATATTTATATATACACTAGTAGATGTTGTATATATATTGCACCCGCGCTAGTCTTGCCCCCACTATGCCGTTAGTTAAGTAACCTAACAGTGAATGACGGGGCCCTATGGCGAAGCGGATGGCATATACTTACATTGTATTTTCGTTATTTCTGGTGTGATATGGTTTAATTGTTGGGACTGCATAATTCTAATTAATGCAAGGAAAACAAACCTATGATGTTGGAGCGAATTTTTTTTAATAACTGAAATTACAGACGTTTCTTTGCTTTGCACAGTGGTATTCGGTTATGAATATCGAGCACCTCATTCGACGAGGCAAGAGTCGAGATCCCTTCATAGGAAGTGACCCCTTTGGGCAAAAGTTTGCGTCAATGTAATAGCTTCACTATAGTCGATTCTTTTGCTTTGCATCATGGTATTCAGTTGGAATATCCTGCACCTCATTCGACGAGGAAAGAGCCGAGATCCCTTCATTGGGAGTGACCTCTTTAGCAAAATTTTGCGCCACTATATATATTATAAAACCACTCGGTTTCTTCACGATATCGAGTTCATTACGTTAAAGTTTTTTCGCCAAAAACCCCAGCGTAGCCCTCCGTCATTTCAGATGGGTACCACCTAGTATTCGTTCTATGTTTGTTGGCAAGCGTCATGACATAGTGAACGGTAGCTGAGTGAAATTTATATGTTGGATGGATATGCGATTGATCGGGACAGTCGTACAACTTTGTTGGTAAGCATCAAGAGTTTGTACGGGTGGGTTCGAGTTAATCAAGGACAATGATAGGTTGAACTTGACTAGTGTCCTATAACTTATTGGCAAGCATCAAGGTTATAGGTCGTCAGGGGGACAAATCACATCGGGAGTTTCAAACATACAGGAAAACTTGTCAGGCATGCGCATACCTTCTGGAGTGTGGTGACTGAGTAGCTTCCATCAAGTTATCATGCGATAATAGTTGGATCACGATTCCTACTGATGAGTAGGATTACTCCTCGGGTGATTTTAGATGATCCCGACTAATTCTCTTTTTAGGGTTTGAAGGAGAATTCGAGAAAACAGTGGAGCCATCCTGATTAGATAAAATGATTAACCAATCTGATCTAGGTTAAAGTGCACGCTGAGTGTTTCTTTTCTCTCTCTCTGCACCGACCATGTCCCGACCTAAACTAAAACTCATGAACCAAGTTAACCGAACATACTTAAAACACTTGGCTTTTGGATTGTCATTTAGTCGCATATATCATTGCCAATCCTACATCCCCTTTGCATTTCTCCGGAACACTTCGTATCACTACGAAAATCTATATTGCTTGGATATAACATCGTATAGTTACATACGAACTCGAAGGAATTTATTCCAGTTCGAGGATCGACTCTGAATCTGGAGAAATTGAATAGGATCATTCAGTTGTCTTTTCTCTTTACCTTCTCTAAGGTTGTGGGAGCTCCTAAGATTAGGAGATTACACGTAATGTGCTTATTGGATAGTCTTATTTCAAACCATAGGCTGTTGCCGAAAGGTGGGGAAGGAAGAAAACCAATTAGCCTAAGTGTGGTGTACAGAAGGTAATAAGTAAAGACATATAAAGGGATTAGAGTAAGGGTAAAGGAAATTGCGACTACCGCATATACCCCTGCCACTCCTACTTCACCTTTGCATTTCTCCAGAACACTTCGTATCACTTCGAAGATCCAAATTGCTTGGATATGCCATCCTATAGTTACATACGAACTCGAAGGAACTTGTTCCAGTTCAAGGATGGATTCTTGTTCAGGAGAAATAGAATAGGATTATTCAGTTGTCTTTTCTTTTTACCTTCTCTCAGGTTGCGAAGGCTCTTGGTATTAGGAGAGTACACCTATTACGCTTATTGGATAGTCTTCTTCCAAACCTTAGGCTGGTGCCAAAGGGTAGGTATGGAAGAAAATCAATTAGCATAAGTATGGTGTACAGGTGTAATAAGTAAAGACATATAAAAGGATTGGAGTGAGGGTAAGGAAGTATACGGCTACTGTCATGAATCTGGATAGTGGAAGAGACATTACTAGGAATACCCGGTTACCCCTTCGAAATATTTCCATGTTTCAGTTTCACTGTGCGGTGTTAATTGAAAATTGTTTTCCTAATTAGATTCTAACTCCACGGTATGTATTTATCAGATTTGATTCTCACATCTGTATGGCGTTACAGATAGTGAGTGGGAGTAAGATATTGGAAATTGGGTTATTAGATCCTCTGTATATCGGAATTCTTTGTAATTGGTGATATTTGTGGAAATCACCTGGGTTTTGCCTGACGGCAAATATTTGGTTTTAAATATCTGTTGTTATGCACAAATTCCAAACCGATATATCTGTATGTTTACTTTATAAAGTGAGATATAACTTTTTGAAATTATGTCTATGACATTTACCTATATCAGTTTACGATTAGGTAAGGCGTATTCAACAACGATGTAATTCTTCTTAACCACAGTACAGTTTTCAACCTACGACGCACAATGGTTTGGGTTATTAAAATCAGTGGACTTATATAGAGTATTGTATGTTGTCCAGTGTCCGGTAAGACAAAAGGGTTGGTACTCATACTATATTCTGTTTACTCATGAATTCTCTAGTCTTAGACAAGTATTTCGTTGAAATACAAGGTCCAAATTTTGAGAAGTTATAGGTATAAGAATAAGGTAGAGAACCATATGTTACAAGTATCAGGATTTTTCAAGGTGATCGAAAATGTAGATACTTGTGTTAGGTATTCCGTAGTAAGTAATAGTTTTGAGAACTAACTTCTCTTTCAGGTTACTCATACGTGAATGTATTCCTTGATGAGTGATGTTGTATGGCCTCCTTCCATTTGGTTGATATGCACTGAAAACAGCTGCATGTTTTTTGAATCTGGTTTCAACTAAATTAGTGCATTTGTTTCTATATTGGATATATAGAATGGATTCATATTTTAACGATGTTAAGATATATAGAATTTTCCGGCTGATACTTAAAAACAGAATTTGGACAAAATCAAGGCATGTTTCAGAAATGGCGTTTTATGGGTTATCCCGGGCTTCGACGACGATAACTTTCCACCATCTGGAAGATCGATAGTTATATTGTTCTTGACTTGCCACCAGTTTTAATAAATGGATTTTTTTCAGAAAACATTTGTCGGATTATGGTAGAACTGGAAGTAATTCTAGAACCACAAACGATTACTGAAAATTTAATAGAACCTGAGAATTCAAATGGTTTCAACGATCCATTAGTCACTCCGCAGATTTAGTGGGTAACCTCTTGCACCCAAGAGGTTCTTCGGTCTCCTCAAAGACGGTGACAGAGAGGTTTAGGATTACCCAAACTTGCCACTATTGTTGTTCTAAACTATGAGGTCTGGCAGGAGGATGAGTATAACGTCGTTCTAAACTAGCTTTAGAAGTGCACGTGTATATGACTCTTCCAGAGGGTGGTTGTAGTCAGTGGGAGCAGCAGAAGTATAGTAGGCAAGTTGCTTATGTCTATTTATAGACTAAAGCAGGTATAGTAGAGATAGATCGTCTATTTTTGATATGACAGTCGTAGAGTTTGACTTCATCAGAATAAGAGATGGATCTGGTAAGAAGGTAGTAGGGAGTGATGTCCTGGTATTTGGATGATATGCACTTAATAGGAAGAGATCTTCCTATTCTACGATTGGTTATACTATTATATTCGGTTTCGCCAGTGCCCCGGCCATCAATCCGTGGCCAAATGCAGAACAAAAACTTTTATAAACCGGCGCTAAAGGAACCCGATTCCCGGATCGACCAATAATCCCTAGATAATAAAACATGTAAAGGAGTTTAGAGAGGTTATACCAAATGATCCGAGTTCTTCGGTCTTCAACCTCTGTCCCAAGCTCCTCGCGGCTTCCTTGATCAATTTTGATCTCCGGTCTCCCCACATCGAAGAAGATCCACGTCGAGGGTTAGTAATACAGGCTCCGACCTCAAAACCGAAGTAACTCGGGTATCTAGTTTGCTAACCTAGATAGCCAAGACGAAGTAGAGAGAGATTTTGATTACTTTGTCTCAATACACCCTAGGTTTCTCAACACATGAGTCATGTAGGGTGAAGGATGAAAAAGATGCCAGGAGGTGAAGAAAGTGTGAAGCAAAGCTTTGGTAAAAGAAAAAAATGCAAGTAAAGAAAAGGAGGGGCTGCCGCCTTTTTTTCTAGTGTGTTGTGTGAGTTATTTTGTTGTGATCTATATATATGTAGAGTGCAAGCAACTAAAGAAAACAACTCAAGAAAAAAATATCTCACTTCCTCAAAACAAATATCCTACACTACAAACCAAGAATTCATCATGCCACTATGACCCACCACTATGAGTCACCAAGTGCATGCATATACCATGCCAAGAATGAGTCACACTTTCCATTC
Source organism: Agapanthus africanus (assembly GCA_030015575.1). NCBI lineage: Eukaryota > Viridiplantae > Streptophyta > Magnoliopsida > Asparagales > Amaryllidaceae > Agapanthus > Agapanthus africanus. The sequence continues at coordinate 391,004,904 of JASDDO010000022.1, forward strand.
CAAATAAACATTTAAAACCCTATGTTTATAAAAAAAAGAAAAAGCATCTTCTAATGTAAACTTGTAACGAATTGCAAGAATACCCCTCATCTATATATACATACCCGCATCCGTATTCCGATAGAATACGGATACAACGAAACGAAAATAATCCAACAATATAATACTAGGATCCGGCTTAAACCAAAGTCCACTAGTATTATCCGTCCGATCATGATCCGTGCACAAGTGCACGTATATGATCGAACCCTTCCATAAAACCATATGGCCTCTACAACGTTTCGCCCGTAGCAGCGAAACCCTCTGTGTGGGACTCTAAAGCCTCGGCAATACGCTGGAAGTGGGTTTAACCACAAGCATGTCAGTCGCACTAGCTGTACGTAACGGCTACCCAGGTATTGAGCGAAAACGAGGCCGACGAGGAAACTCATCCTGAAACCCTACTGAGCCTGACAGTGACAATATCCGTACAGTCCGGTCCGTTCGTCTATAAGTATTGCATATCGAGTCTAGGGGGTGGATAAAGTCAAACCCCTAATAACACAACATTTATTGTCAGTATGAAGCCCATCACCACCTGAGAAACTACTGATCCAAATCAGTAATTCTTGAATACCTTGGCCAAGGATTTCTGGTGATGGCCGCCCGTGCACTCCGCGACATCAACCCCTAATACCAGGAGAGACGAATCCCCTGACGATCCGCTCACTACCTCCAAGTAGCTCGGGACTGTACCCAACTAAAACCTGTTTGCACGACTCCTTTGAGCCGTGGTAGGGTAGTAATCAAAGCACTGTGGGAACTCACACGAGACAAATGATGATCTCAGGTCGATAGACTAACCTGTACACATGTCACCAGGGAACTGCTATCTGACAATATGTATAATACCAACTAGCATGTTCCCGGCGAGTCCGTCCGGTGTACTCATAACCCAATGAGCACCTGTATACATCTTAGGTGAGCCAACTAACACCAATGGCTTGTGAGAACGGTCACCACCCCTCGTCAGGGTCTCTATCAGTATACACTAGTCTACTTTTAGAGTATTGGTGCCCAGTCTTGAAACTCCCACGACTAGGGACTTTTTAAGGATGTGCTTATAGACCACCCAACTCTCACGTATATGATTGCTATCATACTGCTGGTAGTCAAGCAAGAATCCTATGGGCTCTTTCAACATGTAATAGTGATATGTAATGTCATTTGAAGCATGTACACGACGATAAAGACAAATCGGATAGCATACTATCATCTCGAGTAAGACTGTTCTACCGGTATAGGTCCTCCCTCAATCATTGCAATCACGTGCATACGATCCAATAATTGACTTGAGGGCGCTATAGCCAACAATCTCCCACTTGCACTTAAGGCTGATTGTTGCGGTGTTGCATACTCACAGCCCGTGTGATACCGAACACCTAACTTCTCTACTAATCAGTTTCACAAAGCTCGTTTGTAAAACTATTGCATTCGAGAAATAGCCTCAGTGAGTGGATCCGCTCCAATTTTTCCTTCTATGTCTCTCTTTATCTCAAGTTCACGGAGAAAGCCATCTCCCAAAATGAGCAGTACCTGTCTTAGAATATGTCTGGATATCTGATGGGACCCAGTTCACAAATGAACTCCAAATCCATTAAACTTCTTAGACTTATCGTCCACTGAATTTAATCAGTATCCTGCGCCATGCCTCCGCTTGAACCACCTGTCCAAACTACTGCCCCTCGTCAAGAGGGAAAACTATAAATCTGACAGTCACTCTGTCATCCAGTTCACCTTGGAAGCTTAGAATGATAACCGTCTTCCGGAGGGGGCTGCCTGTCACGACCCGAAATAGAACGTGACTGGCCCTTAATCATATGAAGTCTATAGGACCCCATCTAATTCAAGTAAGTCAAAATCCAAGAAATCTAAACAATTTTTAAAGAAAGTGTTTTGTTAAAATAAGTCGAATATGCGTTTTTAAAATCACAAATCTTTTCTGAGAATTTCGGCAGAGTTTCCTTTGTAAATATTGGCCCCAAACGGGTACAACATGCATAATAAAAAGGCATCCCCAAGCGGGAGCTAGCTCTTTGTCAATTGACGGTCACAACCACGCAAGAAATATAATATACAACGCCAAAGGGCGAGGATCAAAACTCAAAAAGGAAACTCAAATCATCATGAAAACCATAATAATACAACGCGCAACTCTAAGGTCGAAATAATATACAACTGGTCTCTAAGTCAAATAAATAATATAGTCTGGTTGATAGAGTTTACCAGATACAACTGAATATGAATAAAGTTACAATGGTGGTCACGATGCGAGTGAACCCACCTAACAAAGCAATCACCCGGAATGAAGTAGTGTGCCAGCAAAGCCGCCAAGGAAAACCTGTATGGCAAAACCTGCAATAAACTGTGGCACAACGAGGGTGAGTTGCCAACTCATGAGTCGAAAACATCACAGAGCAGAAATCGTATGTATGACTCAATCCTAGGTCAATACGATCATAATATAAATATCCTCAAAATGATATAGTCTGAAGCCTGATAAGGTGGCAAGTGTCAACATCTATACATAAGTGTAATACCATGTGCTCGTGACAGTGCCTCAGATAGCAACATATCGTAAATATGAGGTATGAATGCATCGAAATGAAAACAGAATACATCATGGAAGGAAAACTATTTTCATAATATAGTGAGATTTCTGTATATTTAAAATGAGGTATCATCAATGAAATCAATATAAATCAGTGTCTAATATCGACACAAAACATATATCCCAATATCCAATATCTCGGGCTCCGGCTATCCGGACTGACCCATATCATAAAATCTCAAATGCCTCAAATTTCAATATCTAGGGCTCCGGCTATCCGGACTGGCCCCTGGGCTCCGGCTATCCGGACTGGCCCAACTCCGATCGGTATCCTCCGGATATCCGTCGAGTCAAAATAAAATCACCGGCCATTAGTGCTCCCCGGTCTCAGGCTCAATGCCATCATCTGCGACCTTCTTGCCCCGGGGTACTGCACCGGGTCCACCATGCACCCACAGACGGTTCCTCCTCCTCCTCGAATCGGGTGTATCATATCGCTCAAGAGCCGAGAAAACTCATGGTGGACTCCTCTCAAATCATATCATGAGAAAAGCGCAACTTTCATTTTAAAATGATAATCAGTTTATAAAATCCTTGCGGTTTCTCCAAATCCAGAAATCTCATGGAAATCCGAAATCCCAATCTCAAATATAAATTAACAATGAATTCTAAAATATTGGGCTCCGGCAATCCAGACTGGTCTTAATAATAATGCATGAAAATGAACGTATAAATATGCATGACAATCACAGTAATAAATGCAATGTCTAAGCTATCACAATAATAATATATATCGGAACTATCATCTAACAAGTGATATCAATGAATTAATATTCTCTACAGTGTACATGGCATGGCAATTACCGATGATGATGTGTGTGAGCCGGCAAGCAGGTGTACGTGGAATATATGCATCATCGGTAATGGTGTTGGTGTCCTGACAGCATGATTTCAATAATAGCATATGAAAACACCATATAAGCATGTAATGCAATGCGAAAAGCAAGAATATGCGAGAGCTGAATAATAAACACAACAATAAATAATCTACATTAACATATATATGGGTCATACGGTTTGCGGTTGAAATAACATGAATCGTGGTGTTTAGAAAATAGGGCTACGGTGTTTTTAAGATAAGGTACGTCCTTTGAAATATCTGTAGAATCCCTTGGCCTATCTTTAAAATACTCACGATTCGCTAGTTTTGAAATAGATATGACCGGGTCTAGTCTAACATCTACAAGTAAACTACTGGACTAAACTAACAAACTGATCAAAAGGGTAAGGAAAACCACTTAAGTCTGAGTCGATATATATATATATATATATATATATATATATATATATATAATAGTCGGTGATCCCGCCTCACTAGTATCACATATGATACAATATATAATATGACATCCTCGAGTCAAGAGTTCGGATCTATCATCAATATATAGCTCGTACGGTAAATCCATCGTACGACATCCCAAATCTGGGTACGGGTCAATTGTCGCATTATCTCATTATTCATCTGGTATCCTTTTCATCATATATCATGATCTAGGGGTACTGATCTAAGTCTAGTACATATTGATACCATATATATATATATGTATACATGTGTATGAAAACACATCGCCCAAGGACCCGCTATAATATCATGTCGTATCTCAAATATGAACCATGTCACATCACCGATCTCATGGCATCATGCTCAATCTCATTGACTCAACTCCAAATATCGTATATTATCCTCATCATCCATGTATATCTATACGTATATATATATATATATATATATATATATACATAGTCCCATACCTATGTGTGTGTATATATACATATCCCCATATACACACAAATAATAAAACGTATGTGTGTGTGCGCGTGTGGGTGTAAACCTTATTCTAGGGTTTCGCGACTAACACTAAACTATAGCATTCACTACCAAATATGCTTACACTAATCCAAATTCCAATAAAACATTTCTAGAAATGTATACACATTATATAATAACATATATATATATATATATATATATATATATCATAACGCATTCGCATTCTATACTATGAAACTGCGGGGGTGCTATACGCCATCCACCCGACTTCCCCCGTAGATATATATCTACTCACTTCGATCCTCGTTTGCTAGAGTTGATGACGCCACGCTCATCCTCGTCGTCTCGAAGTCCACATGGGGGTACCTACATATCATAACATATCGTGTCGCATTAAAATCCAATTCAAAACCAAAACGACACGTAAAAGACACATAGGTTAAAACCTATGATCTACGCACATGAAAACTATCAGAAATCCCTCGTCGTTGACGTACAAACGTCCAACGATCGAATCCGTGGTTCGAAAAACCCATGTTTTGAAATCTGAAAACATAAAAGTCACGAAACATAACCAGAAACTTGGAAAACTTGCTCTAGATTTTACCCTGGGATAAATTAGCCAATTTTGTATATGTGGAGGGTCTAGATTACAGATACCGGAGCCATGAAACAAGAACGAGGTCAGGGCATCAAGGTCTGGCCGCAATTTGCGGCCAGAAGGCTTAAATTTGCGGCCAGGAATTGGTTCTGGGGGCTGGGGTCTCAAGGGTTGTCTTCTGGTTACCTGCACAACTCTCAGTCTTCGCTAAATAATTTTCCAGGTCCCCGAGTCACTCCAGATTCCTAAATACCATCACAATTCTCAAAATTTTCCGATGTCGGGGTTTCTATATTCGGGTTCCGGGGTTTAAGTCTCAGGTTTTGACTAATATACAATCATAATAGGGGTTTAAGGTCACCATAAAACCTTAATTACACAATCCCAACTCAAGAATCCCTTAAACCCTAACTAGGAATTTTCTAAGTTCACAAAACCACTCAATAGCGATACTAAACATGTATGGATTCTTAAGGAATTGAAATACTACACTAATGGTGCAGAAATTATCTCATTTGGCAACTCAAGAAAATTCTAAAGTTGCCCCCAGTGCTCAAAATCCTTTCTTTCTTGGTCCAAAGTGCTTGTGAGGAGCTTGTGCATGTTTTTTGTGAAATGGGGATGGACTTTAGATGTTGTTTTGGGGGTGTTTTAAGGGGATAGAGGAGGGGGATGAAGGAGGGTAGCAACCAAAGAAGAGGGAGAGAGGAAAAGATGAAAGAAAATGATAGAGGAAAGAATGCCCAAGGTCAACTTGACCCATCACCTCTCACCCTCTCTCTCATGCTCATACCTCCCATTATCTTATTCTATTTTCCTTTTCTTTTCTTTTCTTTTCTCTTCTCTTCTCCTTTCTTTTCTCTCATCTAAAACCAAACCAAAACAAAGAAAGCCATGTAGGAAAATGTAACAAGTGTGAAAAATGTGACATGGTGCATGTCATGTGCACAAAACCGGCTTAATGCACGATTAGCGATATTTAATCGCGATTAGAATTAAAACGGAATATAATCAATCATAAAAATTCATAATTTGCTTAAATCATATAAAACACCTTTATTTTCGTAATTCTTATAATTTTCCAAATTTTCCCCCAATTTATCTGTATTTAATTATACCGCACCATTAAAATATTCATAATATTTATTATTTAATTTTAAAAATTCCCAGAAATAATATTTTATTTTTCTGAAATGTTACACTGCCGTTACCAAATCCCTAGAACATCCACTTATGTTTATAAACTGCTTCCGAACGTTTTTCCAGGATTGGATTAATATGTAAACTTATTGTATCTAGTGCAAAAACAACATCTGGTGTGGTACATGACATATCATGATTGACTCAATTGCCTAAGTAAGTGATATGCCAATCATGCACATCCCTCTCCCCTTTAGTCTGTAAGACACCTTTAGAGAGGGTGACTCCGTCATCTGCAGGTACACCGTCATGCCAGGAGTCGTCCATTCTAAAACACTTTTAGAATACTGTATAAGTACCCAGATTTGAAAACTATCCAAATCTAGATCTAAAACTATAGATCCGGTAACCAGAATGCCTGATATAATATCCATATCCTTGGTGGAGAAACCACTTTGTGACAACCATATTATAACTAATCGTAGTATAGGAATTTCACTTCCCGCAAAGTGTATGTCATCCAATTACCAGGACATCACACCTTACTACTTTCTTAACAGATCCATCTCCTATTCTGATGAAGTCAAAGCCTATAACTTTTACATCAAAAATAAATGATCTATCTCCGCTATACTCGCTTTACTCTATAAATAGACACAAGCTACTTGTCCATTATGCTTCCGCTGCTCCCACTGACTACAACAACCCTCTGGCAGAATCATATACACGTGTACTTCTAAAACTAGTTTAGAACGATGCTATATTCATCCTCCTGTCGGGTCTCATAGTCTAGACAGAAGTAATGGCAAGTCTGGGTAAACAAGAACCTCCCTGTCACCGTCTTTGAGGATACCGAAGTACCTCTCAGGCGCCTGAGGTTACCCACCATATCTATGGAGTGGCTAATGGAATGTCAAACCCGATTGAATCTTTATGTTCTATTAAATTTTTAGTAATAGTTTGTGGTTCTGGAATCACTTCCAGTTCTATTATACTCCTACCATTGTTTTATGAAAAAGTCCATTTTTCTAAAACTGTGGCGAGTCGAGAACAATATCACTATTGATCTTCCAGATGGTAGAAAGTTAACCCTCGTCATAGCCTAGGATAACCCATAAACTGCCATTACAGAAACGTGCCTTGAGTTATCCAGAGTCTAGTTTTAAGCATAAGCCGGACAATTCCATATACCTTAACATTGTTAAGATATGAACCATTCTATATACAATATAGAAACAGAGGCACTGATTTAATTGGAACCAGATTCAAATCATGCAGCTGTCTCTAGTGCATGTCAACTAAATAGAAGGAGGCAGACCAACATTACTCAACTAGGAGTGCAACCAAATATGAGTAATCTGAAAGAGAAGCAAGTTCTAAAAACCATTACTATCAACTGAATACCAAACACAAGTATATATATCTTCGATCACCTTGAAGAATCCTGATACTTGCAACACATGGTTCTCTACTTTATTCTTGTACCTATAACTTCTCAAAACTTGGACCTTGTATTTCTACAAAATACTTGTCTATAACTGGAGAAGTCACAAGTAAACAGAATATAGTTTGAGGACCAACCTCTTTGTCCTAATGGACACTGGACAACATACAATAGTTTGTATAAGTTCCCTTAGTTGAATAAATCAAACCCTGTGCGTCGTAGGTTGAAAACTGTACTATGGTTAAGAAGAATCACATCGCTGTTTAATGCTCCTTATCCAATCAGCAATTGATATAGGTAAATGTCATGGAAATAATTTCCAAAAATTCATATCTCACTTTATAAAATAAATATACAGATATATCAGTTTGAAATTGGTGCATAACAACGGATATTCAAAACCAAATATTTGATGTCACGCAAAACCCCAGGCGATTTCCTCAAATATCACCAACTCAAACGAATTCTGATATAACGAGGATATAATCACCTAATTCCCAATAATTTAATCCCACTCATCATCTGTAAAACCATACAGACGTGAGAATCAAACCTGGTAAATACATACCCTGGAGCAAGGATCTAATTGGGAAATCAGTTTTCAATTAACAACGCATAGTGAAACTGAAACATGAAAATGCTTCAAAGGGGTAGCCTGGTATTCCAAGTAATGCCTCTTCCATTATCCAGATTCATGACTGAGACCGTATATTTCCTTACCATCTCTCCAAATCCTTTTATTTTTCTTTACTCATTACCTTCTGTACACCACCCTTAGGCTAATGGTTTTCTTCCTTCCCTACCGTTCGGCACCATCCTATGGTTTGGAAGAAAACTATACAATAAGCATAATAGGTGTACTCTCCTAATCCTAGGAGCACTCGCAACCTGAGAGAAGGTAAAGATAAAAGACAACTGAATAATCCTTATTCTATTTCTCCTGAACCGAATCCATCCTCGAACTAGAACAAATTCCTTCTAGTTCGTATGAAACTATACTATAGATTATCCAATAAATATGGATCTTCGTAGTGATACGGGGCGTTCTGGAGAAATTCAAAGGTGAAGTAGGAGTGGCTATGATATTCGCGGTTTCGTCATGAATGATAGCAGTCGCAATTTACTTTGTACTCTTTCTAATCCCTTTATTTATCTTTACTTATTACCTTCTGTACACCACACTTAGGCTAAATGGTTTTCTTCCTTCCCTACCATTCAGCACCAGCCTATGCTTTGGAAGAAGACTATCCAATAAGCGTAATAGGTGTACTCTCTCCTAGTCTTAGGAGCCCTCTCAACCTGAGAGAAGGTAAAAGGAAAAGACAATTGAATAGTCCTATTCAATTTCTCCAGAACCGGAAACCATTATCTAATTTGAAACAAGTTTTTTTGAGTTCGTATATAACTATACGATGGTCATATCCAATAAATTTGGATCTTCATAGTGATACGGAATGTTCCGGAGAAAAGTGCAAAGGGTAAAAGTAGGAGTGGTAATGAAGTATGCAACCGTGACAATCCAAAAGCCGGTGTGTTTTAAGAAGGTTCAGTTAACTTGGTTTATGAGTTCTAGTCTTGGGTCGGGACATGGTCACTTCCAAAGAGAGAGAGAGAGAAAAGAAACACTCAGCGTGCACTCTAACCTAGATCAGAATGGTTAATCATTTTATCTAATCAGGAAGTCTCCCACTGTATCCTCAAATTCTCTTCCAAACCCAAAGGAAGAATTAGTCGGGATCATCTAAAATTACCCAAGGAGTAAACCAACTCATCAGTAGGTATCGGGATCCAACTATCATCGCATGATAAATTGATGGAATCCACTCAAGTTATCACACTACAGAAGGTATGCGCATGTCTGGCAAGATTCCTGTATGTTTGAAACTCCCAGTGTGATTTTACCCCATGCTCTTATGACCTTGACTAAGGCTAACAAATCATAAGTCACATGTCATGTTCTACCTGTCATTATCCAGGGTAATTTGAACCCAACCGTACTCTCCCTTGACTAAGGACAACAAGGCTGTACGACTGTCCCAAACCAACCCATCTATCTATGCAACAGAAAAGTAACAAATAGCTACCATACACTATGCCTTGACTATGGCCAACAAACATAGCATGAATACTAAGTGCTACCCATCTGAAATGACGGAGGGCTACTAATGGTTTTTGGCGAAAAACCTTTAACATAATGAACTTGATATTGTTGAAGGAACTGGATAGCTTTTCACAAATATATAGTGGCGAAAACCTTTGCTAAAGAGGTCACTCCGGGTGAAGGGATCTCGTCTCTTTCCTCGTGGAATGATGTGCAGAATATTCCAAATGAATACCTTGATGCAAAGCAAAAAAGTAATCGACTATAGTGAAGTTATTACCTTGATGCAAACTTCTGCCCAAGAGGTCGCTCCCGGTGAAGGGATCTCAGCTCTTGCCTCGTCGAATGAGGTGCTGGATATTCATAACCGAATACCGCAGTGCAAAACAAAAGAAAACGACTTTGTAATAACAGCTTTTGAAAATTGTTCCATCAACATCAAATAGGTCTGTTTTCCTTGCATTGATCAGAATCAACACAGTCCCATCAATTAATCACACCAGAAAAGAACGAAAATATGATGTACGTATATGCCATCCGCATTCTCCACTGGTCCCCGTCATCACTCGTTAGGTTACTTAACTAATGACGGAGCGGGGGATGGACTAGTGTGGGTGCAAAACATATACAACATTTACTTGTATATATATAACAATATATAATAATCATTCCAGGCATGATATATGCAACATCATAGATAAGTGATAAGCATCACAGAACAATATTGGGAGCCCTGGGTTTCCTTTGAGCCGCAAGTGAAACCCGGCTTTCCCCTGGTCGTGTGGATAGTGTAGAGTTACCTAGCACGACAGCAAGGTTTCGGGAATCATCGTCCATTCCATTTTCAAAAAATTTCCATACTACATAACCCTAACCCTAGAATCTTAACTTGAGAATTACACAATACAATATTTAAACAACTTTACATCTAAGTGAATATGAAATACAACGTTTGTAGACCGGTCCTTTGTAAGTCTACGCTAGCGCCCCGGCCGTCTACAGACGCCAAATGCGGAACAAAAACTTTTTAACTGGCGCTATCGTATACTTTAACCCGGATCTGCCATTATTGCTAAACTAACAAACTGTAAAGAGTGTAGAAAGGTTATACCGAACGATCCGAGTCCTTCGTTCTTTAACCATCATCCCACGCTCCGTTGTGGCTGCTCCGATCTCGTTGATCTCCGATCTCCTCGTCGAGGTGGCACCACATGATTGGTTCTTTAAACGGGCTCCCGCCTCTGACTCGAGGCAACTCGATCGTCAAGTTTGCTAAAAGAGACGACCAAGAATGATGTAGAGAATGAGTAGATGACTTTGTCTCTCTTCGTCCAAGTCCGTGGACGATCGGTTAATGAAGTTGCCATTTTATCGGGTGATGGAAATGAAAGAAGCAATGAAATTTCCATGCACACAAATACTATCATAATCTTTTCAACAAATGAATCATCAAGTGAGAAAGAGAGTGAGGAGAGAGAGGGGTGGCCACTTATAAAGAAGGAGGAAGGTGAGTGTAGGAGAGGGGGGTGACCACAAGAAAGCTTCTCACTCAAAAGATCAAGAAGAAATATCCTTAGCTAAACAAAATGCTTTAATGCTAAAGCATGAATCACTTAAACACCTCATCAAGCATTAATGAACCATTAAATGCAACCAATGAAAACTCAACACCATTTAATCCTAGTCACCTCATCTAGAACCTTCTAGAAGAATCCAAACTCATCTCAAGAAAAGACAAATCCGTCTTTAACCGAATGTTAAAAGACGGCTGATAGAAAACTGAAAACTGGCAACTTCCAAAAGTGATCCTGAAACGACTTTCAGGATAACCCCGAAACTGTATAAAAATACCCGCATTTGTATTACGACCGAATACAAATGCAACTGAGACAAAGATATTATACCTACTCAATATAATACTCGGATCCGGCTTAAAACAAAGCCGACGAGTATCATCTGCCCGAAAAATAACACGTGCGTAAACGCACGTGCATTTTCCGAACCCTGCTATAAAACCATACGGCCTCTACAACGTTTCGCCCGAACTTGGGAAACTGTCTGTGGGAGACTCTAATGACTCGTCAGTACCCTGGCAGTGCATTTAACCACAAACCGTCAGCGGCACAAGCAATGCGTAACGGCTGCCCATGGACTGACATCAAGGGATGCCGATGAGCGCACTCATCCGTAAAACCCTACTGAGCCTAACAGTGACAATGTATATACAGTCCGGTTCGTTCGTCTATAAGTATCGCATATCTGCCTAGGGGGCTAGTAACGTCAGACCCCCAATAGCAGTATAAGTCGTGTCGGAGTGAAGCCCAATAACACCTTGAGATACTACTGGAGTACCTACCAGTAAATCTCCTGCCACGGCCGTGGGCTTTGTGTAATGGCTCTCCTAGACACAGCACGATCTCGCCCCCAATACCGGGAGAGACGAATCCCCTGCCGATCCGCTCACGTGCCTCCATATGGCTCGGGACTGTACCCAAAAACTACCTGTTTGCACGACTCCTTTGAGCCGTGGTAGGGTAGAAATCAAAGCACAGTGGGAACTCACACGAGACAAATGACGACCTCAGGTCGATGAACTAACCTGTACACATGTCACCAGGGAACTGCTATCTGACGATAGATATAATACTAACTAGCAGATTCCCGGCGAGTCCTGTCCGGTGTACTCATAACCCAATGAGCACCTGTATACATCTTAGGTGATCCAACTGACACCAGTGGCTTGTGAGACCGGCCATCGCCCCTCGTCGGGGTCTCGACTGTACACACTAGTCTACTCCGGAGTATCGATGCCCTGTCTCGAAACTCCCACGACTAGGGACCACAATTAAGGATATGCGTATAAACCACCCAACTCTCACGTATATGATCTCCATCATACTGTTAGTGGTAAAGCAAGATCCTAAGGGCTCTATCAAAGTGTAACATGTAATCAGTCACCTGATCATGTACACGACTGATAAAGGCAAACCAGATAGCATACTATCATCTCGAGTAAGACTGTCATACCGGTATAGGTCCTCCGCAATCATTGCAATCACGTACCTGCGATCCAATAATTGACTATGAGGGCACTATCTCCAACAATCTCCCACTTGCACTCAAGGCTAATTATTGCGATGTCGACTACTCACAGCCCGTGTGAAACCAATACCCAACTCATCTACTAATCAGTTTCACAAAGCCCGTTTGTAAAACTATTGTGTTCGAGAAATAGCCTCAGTGAGTGGATCCGCCTAGAAGTTTCTTCCTATATCTCTCTTAATCTCAAGTTCGCGGAGAAAGCCATCTCCCGAATCGAGTAATACCTGTCTTAGAATATGTCTGGATATCTGATGGGACCTAGTTCATAAATGAACTTCAACTCCAAACTTCTTAGACTATATCGATCACTGAACCTAATCAGTATCCGGCACCATGCCTTCCACAGTATCCTCTTGGACCACCTGTCCATAATACTGTCCCTCTTCGTCAGAGGGAATAACTATAACTCTGACAATCACTCTGTCAACCATGTCACCTTTGAAGCCTGGAATGATAACCGTCTCCCGAAGGAGGCTGCCGTCATCAAATCCGTAGAACATGTACTTATGTTCTAAAACTGCTTCCTTATGTTTCTCCAGGATTGGATTAATACAAACTTATTGCATCTAGTGCAAAACCAACATTTGGTGTGGTACTTGACATCTCATGATTGACTCAATTGCCTAAGCAAGTGATCTGCCAATCATGCACATCCCTCTCCCCTTTAGTCTGTAAGACACCTTTAGAGAGGGTGACTCCATCACCTGCAGGTACACCACCATGCTAGGAGTCATCTATTCCAAAAACCATTAGAATATCTGTCAAAGTACCCACATTGGGAAACTACCCAAATCCAGATCTAAAACCATAGATCTAGAAACCATAATGTCTAATATTATATCCATATCCTGTCTGGAGAAACAACTGTGTGACGACCACAGTACAACCGATCGTAGTATAGGAATTTTACTTCCTACTCTGTGTATGTCATCCAGATACCATGACATCACACCCTACTACCTTCTTTAACTGATCCATCCCCTATTCTGATTGAAGTCAAACCCATGACTGTCACATAAAAATTAGATGATCTATCTCCGCTATAACTGCTCTAGTCTATAAATAGACATAAGCTACTTGCCCACCATGCTTCCGTTGCTCCCACTGACTACGACAACCCTCCTACCGGGTCTCATAACCTGGAACAACAGTAGTGTCAAGTCTGGGTAGATAAAAACCTCCCTGTCACCGTCCTTGAGGCTACCGGAGTACCTCTCGGGTGTCTGAGGTTACCCACCAAATCTGCGGAGTGGCTATTGGAATGTCAAACATGATTGAATATATAGGTCCTATTAAATTTTCCGTAATCGTTTGCGGTTCTGGAATCACTTCCAGTTCTACCATACTCCCACTACTGTTTTCTGAAAAAGATCCATTTTACTAAAACTGTGGCGAGTCAAGAACAATATCACTATTGATCTTCCAAATGGTAGAATATCAACCCTCGTCATAGCCAGGGTCAACCCACAAACAGCCATTACAGAACCGTGCCCTGAGTTATCCAGAGTCTGGTTTTAAGCATAAGCTGGACAACTCCCCGTACCTTAATATCTTTTAAGGTACGAACTATTCTATATCCAATATAGAAACTTTGGCACTAATTTAATTGGAACCAGATTCAAATCATGCAACTGTCTCCAGTGCATATCAACTTAATAGAAAGAGGCTAATCAGCATTACTCAACTTAGGAATCCATCCAATTATGAGCAACCTGAAAGAGAAACACGTTTCTCAAAACCATCACTATTATCTGAATACTAATCACAAGAATCTACATCTTCGATCTCTTTGAAGAATCCCGATACTTGTGATACCTGGTTCTCTACTTTATTCTTATACCCACAACTTCTCAAAACTTAGACCTTGTATTTCTACGAAACACTCGTCTAAATACTAGAGAAGTTATAAGTAAACAGAACATAGTACGAGGACCTACCCCTTTGTCCTGATGGACACTGGACAACGTACAATACTCTGTATAAGTCCGCTGAGTTAAACAACTCAAAACCTGTGCGTCGTAGGTTGAAAACTGTACCCTGGCGATTTCCTCAAATATCACCAATTACAACGAATTCCGATATAAAGAGGATGATCACCTAATAGGTGTACCCTCCTAAACCAAGGAGTACTCGTATCTTGAGAGAAGGTGATGTTAAAAGACAACTGAATAATACCTTATTCTTTTAAAGGTGAAATAGGAGTGGCGATGAAGTACGCGGTTTTGGTCGTGAATGATATCAGTCGCAATTTACTTTGCCCTCTTTCTAATCCCTTTATTTTGTCTTTACATATTGCCTTCTGCACACCCTACTTAGGCTAATTGGTTTTCTTCATTCCCTACCTTTCGGCACCAGCCTATGGTTTGGAATAAGACTATCCAATAAGCGTAATAGGTGTACTCTCCTAAACCAAGGAGCTCTCGCAACCTGAGAGAAGGTGATAATAAAAGACAACTGAATAAACCAATTCTATTTCTCCTGAACCTGGATCCATCCTCGAAGAAGTCCCTTCGAGTTCGTATATAACCATACGATGGATCTATCCAATGGAAGTGGATATCCGTAGTAATACGGGTGTTCTGACAAACGCAAAGGGTAAAAGAAGGAGTGGCAATGACTTATGCAACATAGACAATCCAAAAGCCAGTATTTAGAGAAGGTTCGGTCAACTTGGCCACTGAGTCATAGTCTAGGGTCGGTCAAAGGTCGCTGCCAAAGAGAGAGAGAAAAGAAACACTCTGCGTGCACTCTATCCTAGATCAGAATGGTCATCACTTTATCTAATCCGGAAGCCTCCCACTGTCCTGTCAAATTCTCCCCCAAACCTAAAGAAGAATCAATCGGAATTACCCGAAGAGTAAACCAACTCATCAGTGGGAATCGGGATCCAACTCTCATCGCATGATAACGTGACGGAATCCACTCGCGTTATCACACTCCAGAAGGTATGCGCATGCCTGGAAAGTTTCAGTTTCTTTAGAAACTCCCGATATGATTTTTGCCCCATGTTCTTATGACCTTGGCGAAAGTCAACAAATCATAAGTCACATGTCAAGTTCTGCCCGTCATTATCTTGTTACTTTGAATCCACCCGTACATACCCTTGACGAAAGCCAACAAGGTAATACGACTGTCCCAAACCAACACATCTATCTATGCAACAAATGAATACCCCAGCAACTACCAAACACTATGCCTTGACGAAAGCCAACAAACATAGCTTGAATATTGCTGACCATCCATAAGAAACGACGGAGGGCTACGGCTGGTTTTTGGCGAAAAACCTTTAACGTAATGAACTTGATCTCGTTGAAGGAACCTGATAGCTTTTTAAAATATAGTAGCGAAAACCTTTTTCTAAAGAGGTCACTCCCGGTAAAGGGATCTCGGCTCTTTCCTCGTGGAATGAGGTGCAGGATATTCCACTGAATACCGCTATGCAAAGCAACATGTAATCGACTATAGTGAAGTTATTACTCTGACGCAAACTTCTGCCCAAGGGGTCAGTCCCGGTGAAGGGATATCAGCCCTTGCCCCGTCGAATGAGGTGCAGGATATTCCACTGAATACCGCTATGCATAACAAAAGGAAACGTCTTTGTAACAACACTTTTTAAATTTGTTCCAACAACATCAAACAGGTTTGTTATACTTTGCATTGATCAGAATCAACGCAGTCCCATCATTCGATCACACCAGAAAAGAACGAAAATAAAATGTACGTATATGCCATCCGCATTCGTCACTGGGTCCCGTCGTCTTAACTAACGACAGAGCGGGGGCTGTACTAGCGCGGGTGTAAAACATATACAACATCTAATAGTATATAAACCAATATACAATAATCGCTCCAGGCGTGATAATATGCAACATTACAGAAAAGTAATAAGCATCACAGAACAATACAGATAATCTGGGATCCCCGAGTTTCACAGAGCCGCTGCTGAAACTCGACGTTCCCCTATCGTGTGGATAGCCTGTGCAATGAAACCTAGACCCCTACGGGTGCGGAAAGTTACCCGCCAAAACCTGAAGCGAGGTAGTCCCCACAGCATAGTGAATGGAACACCCGGCACTTCACGGAATCCGGTAAATTGAGCACCCCTCCTTGGGTCAACCTGTACCCCCTATGAGTGCGGCGAATAGTCTGCCAATTCTAGAGTGGGGACCCTCTGCCTCTCAAAACCATGAAATGCGGACCCGTTGCCCTCCAGAACCCGGCTATCCGTGCACTCCGTCGCGGGGCAAAACCTAGTACAGTAATGAAAAATAGTACAATAGGTACATCGACCGCAACCTGGTCGTGCCCCAAAAGAATATTATACAACAGGCAGTGACGGCTGTCCACAAGTTGGACGCTCGCCCCGCAATATCAAATGTACAAATAAACTCAAACTGTACTACCATTGCACACTGCTATCCACCACGACAAATCCGCAACATGACAGCACAACACAGAACATCAACGCGAATGTCACGTTCGCAAACCCGTCTAAAAGAACTATAGCAATCAGACGCGGTTTACCGATCAAATGACATTCCCGGTCGTAGATATAATGTAAGCACTGTAAACTAACGTGTTTAAATTTCGATCGACCAAAGACCAAATATCAAAAAGTGGGCCCCACGACTTACTGGTGAACAGTAACAAAACCTGGGCCAAAACGATATTTACCAAAAACCCCAAAATCCAATACAGAACCCACTGACCAAATTTGGGAGCACGTGCTCCCCACGTGGCCGTGGATGCGCGGCCAAACCCTGGGTTTGGCCGCGTTTCCGCGGCAGCTTGGAGGAATCACGACCCCAAATTTTGTCGTGGCTCTTAAAAATGCCTGCACAGATTTTTAAGACATCCAGAAATAAATTTTGAGACCGTTTAAAATTAACAGAAACTGTCGGGCTAGGATTTTGCCGTTTTTGATTTTCGGTTCGATCGATGTTTTGAACGCGTTAGCACAAGTTAGTATAGCAAAATGGTGAGGCTCTGATACCACTGTAAAATTCCATACACCCCGAATACTATATAAAAATACCCGCATTTGTATTACGACCGAATACAAATGCAACTGAGACAAAGATATTATACCTACTCAATATAATACTCGGATCCGGCTTAAACCAAAGCCGACGAGTATCATCTGCCCGAAAAATAACACGTGCGTAAACGCACGTGCATTTTCCGAACCCTGCCATAAAACCATACGGCCTCTACAACGTTTCGCCCGAACTTGGGAAACTGTCTGTGGGGGACTCTAATGACTCGTCAGTACCCTGGCAGTGGGTTTAACCACAAACCGTCAGCGGCACTAGCAATGCGTAACGGCTGCCCATGGACTGACCTCAAGGGATGCCGATGAGCGCACTCATCCGGAAAAACCCTACTGAGCCTAACAGTGACAATCTATATACAGTCCGGTCCGTTCGTCTATGAGTATCGCATATCTGCCTAGGGGGCTAGTAACGTCAGACCCCCAATAGCAGTATAAGTCGTGTCGGAGTGAAGCCCAATAACACCTTGAGAAACTACTGGAGTACCTACCAGTAAATCTCCTTCCACGGCCGTGGGCTTTGTGTAATGGCTCTCCTAGACACAGCACGATCTCGCCCCCAATACCGGGAGAGACGAATCCCCTGCCGATCCGCTCACGTGCCTCCATATGGCACGGGACTGTACCCAAAAACTACCTGTTTGCACGACTCCTTTGAGCCGTGGTAGGGTAGAAATCAAAGCACAGTGGGAACTCACACGAGACAAATGACGACCTCAGGTCGATGAACTAACCTGTACACATGTCACCAGGGAACTGCTATCTGACGATAGATATAATACTAACTAGCAGATTCCCGGCGAGTCCTGTCCGGTGTACTCATAACCCAATGAGCACCTGTATACATCTTAGGTGATCCAACTGACACCAGTGGCTTGTGAGACCGGCCACCGCCCCTCGTCGGGGTCTCGACTGTACACACTAGTCTACTCCGGAGTATCGATGCCCTGTCTCGAAACTCCCACGACTAGGGACCACAATTAAGGATATGCGTATAAACCACCCAACTCTCACGTATATGATCGCCATCATACTGTTGGTGGTAAAGCAAGATCCTAAGGGCTCTATCAAAGTGTAACATGTAATCAGTCACCTGATCATGTACACGACTGATAAAGGCAAACCAGATAGCATACTATCATCTCGAGTAAGACTGTCATACCGGTATAGGTCCTCTGCAATCATTGCAATCACGTACCTGCGATCCAATAATTGACTATGAGGGCACTATCTCCAACATCCTTCACTTCAATAGCTCTATGTAGTAGTCCCTTCGCTCCATGTAGTGATCTTGCGGACTCTAGAATGGCTCCATAAGATGAAAGGAATAAGCTTGCATGAAGTCTTCAAGGCCGAAGATGATCTATGTCGAGGAGAGACAAACCTAATCTACCTCTTCACTTATTAGGAATTAGTGAAGCTAATACCCTAAACTAAATAGCTAATCTAGTAGAGCATGATGAAGTAGGATTTTTGCTCACTTTACAATTAATTTTCTCACACTTTTTACTTCACCTTGAGAAAGCTAGAGAGCTCAATGAAGAAGATGAAGCAAATAATGGATGAGAGAGTGACTGGCAACCATGGGTGAGTTCATATCATATATGACTCTTGTAGAGACTTAACCACGGCTTAAGATAATGGTTAGGTTAATAAATATCTAATGCAAGACAAATTTAGTAGACTAAATCAATGGTTTCCACAAGCTTCCAAAGCTTGCAACCATGCTTAATTTCCATCAATTTATATTTGCATTAAATAAATAAAACCCTAATTATCTAATGGCATGGTATGAGTCTCATACACCCATGTAGCATGTATCATCAAGCATGACACAAAAAGAAATACAATTAGTATATATCGCATATATATTAAATGCATAAGTGAGAAAAAGAAATGCTTAAGTGAGCAAATATTAGTTAATGTAAATTAGCATATTAAATATACAATTATACATTAAATTATTAAATCAACAATTGATTTAATAATCCGGTTATATCATATATAACCGACTAATATTATATTTATCAACTTATCGAATCAACACTTAATTCGATAACCCGGCTATATCTTATATAACCGACCGATATCATAAATCGCCAAAATAGAATACAGTATCACATACTCGTATTAATCCTGTGGGATTTCTTGGCACGATAGCAAGGTTTCGGAAGGCATCGTCCATGCCATTTTCAAAATTTTGCCATGCTAAACAAGCCTAACCCTAGAATCTTAACTAGAGATTTAGAAAATACAACATGTAAACTACTTTACATCTAAGTGAATATGGAATACAACCTTTTTAGACAGGTCCTTCACTTCAATAGCTCCAAGTGGTAGTCCTTTCGCTCCAGGTAGTGATCTTGCGGACTCTAGAACGGCTCCACAAGATGAAAGGAACAAGCTTGCATGATGTCTTCGAGGCCGAAGATGATCTACGTCGAGGAGACACTAACCCAAGCTACCTCTTCACTAATTAGGGATTAATGAAGCTAAAACCATAAGCTAAATGGCTAATCAATTAGAGGATGATGAAGTAGAATTTTTGCTCACTTTAGAATTAATTTTCTCACTATTTTTATTCTCTTCTTAAAAACATAGAGAGCTCTCTCATGAGCAAGATGAAGATGAAGCAGATAATGGATGAGAGAGTAAATGGAAACCTTGGATGCGAAATATCTCATATAACTCATGTAGAGACTTAACCATGAGTTTAGATAATAGTTGGGTTAATAAATATCTTAAGTAAAACAAAATTAGTGGACTAAGTCAATGCATCTACAAGCTTCCAAAAGCTTCATGCCATGTGACTAATTTCTAACTAATTTGGATTTACTTTAAATAAATAAATCCTACATTATCATTAGCATGGTGTAAGTCTGATACCCTATGTTTCATGTGGCATCAAGCATGACACAAAAAATAAAACACAATTAATATATATCACATTTATATTAAGTGTGCATATTGAGAAAAAGAAATGATTAAGTGAGCTAATATTAGTTAATGTAAATTAATATATCAAATATATAATTATACATTAAATTATTAAATCAACACATGATTTAATAATCCAGCTATATCTCATATGACCGACTAATATTATTTGTATCAACTTATCGAATCAACACTTGATTCGGTAACCCGGCTATATCTCATATAACCGACCGATACAGTATGGACTTATCGAATCAACATTTGATTTGATAACCCAGCTATATCTCATATAACTGACCAATAACATAAATCGTGAGAATAGTATACGGTATCACATACTCGTATTAATCTCGGTCCTGCACATATCACATATGTGCTCCTACTTCTTTTTGCCTGAGCCAGTAAAATCTCTGTGTAGGACTCTAAAGACTCATCGATACGCCGGCAGCAGGTGATGATCATATCAGGCACCAACAAGCCGTCAGCGGTACTAGCTGGATGTAACGGCGACCCGGGTATTGAGCGATCCGAAGATCAACAAGCAATCCTGCTCTTACTCCTGAAAAGCCTGTCAGTAACACTACCGTACAGTCCGGTCTTTTCTTCTGATATGTCACATATCTAGTCTATGGGTTGTAAACGTTAGACCCCAGTAACCAATATGTCGTGTCCATGGGAGGCTCATAACAGGTCGAGAAACTACTGATAATACTTATCAATAAATCTCCGTATCAGCCCTGGCCAGAGACTTCCTGTTATGGCCAATCGAGCACAGCGCAACACCAACCCCTAAAACCAGGAAAGACGAATCCCCTCCTATCGCTTATTGCCTCTATGTGATTCGGGACTGTACCTAAAAGCCACCATTTTGCACGTTCTCTTGAACATGATACGGTGGAAATCAAAGCACAGTGGGAATCACACAAGACTCTATGACGATCTCCGGTCTACAGACTAACCTGTGCCAGTGCCACCAGAGAACTGTTATCTGACGATGGGTATAATACCATCTAGGAGTTCTCAGCGAGTCCGTTCATTGTACCCAGTCTCCAGTAAGCACCCATATATACCATCTTTGATGTCAAACACCAATGGATATGGGATCATCCATCGCCTATCATATGGGTCAAGATGCGTATACGCTAGTCTACTCTGGAATATCGATGCTCTATCTCGATACACTCTCGACTAGGAACAATTATAGGATGTACTTGTGGACTGCCCTTGGCCCCACTAGTATGATCTCCATCATAGTCCATGTAGTCAAGTACACATCCTAAGGGCTTTATCAACATGTTAGAGCAAGACAGTATCACAATACAAGTCAACATGTTAAGAAAAAGAACAACCAGATAGAATACTATCATGTCGAGCAAGAAAGTCCTCTCTATATATATCCAAGCATCCACTATAATATACATCACATGTACAATAATGGCCTCTAGGGCATACATATAACTAACAATCTCCCACTTGCACTAAGGCCTGTTGTTGTAGTATCTCATACCCAACATCCCGAAGAGTCTCTCAAATTATATCTGACGTATGGCCTTTGTGATTCAATCCGCCGTGTTGTCCTTCATGTCAACTCTCCTGACCTCGATCTCCCGACGATCAACTATCTCCCGGATCAGGTGATACCGCCTCAGAATATGCCTTGATCGCTGATGGGACCTAGGTTCCTTGGCCAATGCCACTGCTCCTTTGTTATCACAATACAAAGGTATTGGATGCTCAATGGATGGAACTATTCCAAGTTCGGTTATGAACTTCTTCATCCAGACAGCCTCTTTGGCAGCATCGTTGGTAGCGATGTATTCAGCCTCCATCGTCAAGTCTGCCACGGTTTCCTGCTTGGAACTCTTCCAACAAACTGCCCCTCCATTGAGGGTAAAAACAAATCCCGAGACCGACTTAGAGTCTTCCTTATCATTCTGGAAGCTCTAATCGGTAAAGGACTCCACTTGGAGTTCACCGTTACCATACACCAAGAACATCTCTTTAGTCCTTCTCAGGTACCTGAGAATGTTCTTCACAGCTGTCCGGTGACTTTCTCTTAGATTTGCTCGATACCTACTCACTACACTTAGTGAGTATGCTACATCGGGTCTAGTACATAACATCGCATACATGATAGAGCCTACTGCCGAAGCATAGGGTATCCCTTGCATGCGAGCTCTCTCCAAATCAGTCATGGGAGACATTTCTTTGGAGAGAGTGAGTCCTATGATCGTGGGTAAATTCCCATGCTTGGATTCTTCCATATTAAACCTCTTTAGTATGGTGTCTATGTACCTAGATTGGGACAATCCCAGTATCCGTTTAGATCTATCTCTATAGATCTTAATCCCCAAGATGTAGGAGGCATCACCTAGATCTTTCATTGAGAATCTTTATGATAAGAAGAGCTTGACCCAGTGCAGCATAGGAACATCATTTCCTATCAAGAGTATGTAATCCACGTACAATACGAGGAAGACAACCTTACTCTTTGCCACCTTCTTGTATATACAAGGTTCATCGATGTTTTTGATGAAGTCAAAACTTTCACTACCACATCAAAACAGATGTTCCAACTCCGCGATGCCTGCTTCAACCCGTAGATGGATTTAAGCAGCTTGCACACCTTTCCGCTGCTCCCACTGTCCACGAAGTCCTCTGGCTGAGTCATGTACACTCATTCTTCTAAATCACTATTTAGAATGGCGGTCTTAACATCCATTTGCCATATTTCGTAGTCATGGTATGCAGCGATGGCAAGTAGGATCCGGATGGACTTAAGCATAGCCACTGGAGAAAAGGTTTCATCATAATCCATACTTGGTCGTTGACGAAAACTATTTGCAACAAGTCTAGCTTTGAAAGTCTCAACTTTTCCAACTACACCAAGTTTCTTCTTAATGATCCATTTGCTCCCGATGGGTTTTACCCCTTCAGGAGCAACTTCAAAAGTCCATACTTTATTGGTGTACATGGATTCCATCTCAGATCACATTGCATCCAGCCATTTCACAGAGTCCCCACTCGTGATGGCCTTCTCGTAGCTAGTTGGGTCATAATCTTCCATGATGCAATCCTCACTCCCACCATAAATGAGAAAACCATAGTATCCCTCAGGTGGATGAGGAACCCTACTAGATCGGCAGAGAGGCTGAGGTTCCACTAAATCTTCAGTTGCAGTTTGTGCTGCTGGAACTTCTTCCAGCTCTACCTTCTTGCCACTTATTTCTTTCACAAGAAAACCCTTTTCTAAAAAGGTGGCATGTCGAGAAACAAACACCTTTTGTTCCTCAGAGTGGTAGAAGGTATACCCTCGTGAATGTTTGGGATATCCTATAAACTTGCACAGATCTTACCTTGCCTCGAGCTTGTCCGATTTTGTATTTTCACATAGGCCGGACAACCCCATATTTGAATAAAATTAAGATATGGCCTCTTCCCTTTCTATATCTCATATGGAGTGGTAAACACTGATTTGGTCAGAACTCTATTCAATAGATGTGTTGCTGTCTCAAGCGCATAATCCCAAAAGGAAATAGGTAACTCAGCGGTGCTCATCATAGAGCACACCATATCTAATAGGGTGCGATTCCTCCGTTCCGATACACCATTGGGTTGTGGTGTATACGGAGGAGTTAACTGAGAGAGAATCCCATTCTTTTTTAGATAGTCATTGAATTTCGTGCTCAAGTATTCTCTTCCCCGATCGGATCGTAGGATTTTAATACTTTTACCCATCTGGTTCTCAACTTCATGCTTATATTCTTTGAATTTCTCAAAAGTTTCAGACTTGTGTTCCATCAGGAACACATGTCTGTATCTTGAAATATCGTTGTTCATATCAGAATTTTGCATTATTATATTCCCCATTCTTAATCATATTGCAAATAAATAGGTGCTTTTGATCCATGTCTGCTAAATAGTTGCAGGTTACAGGTTCTCAGAACAATACAGTGAAAATGGTGAAAAGACGCTACAAATGTGTGACTACGACCAACAAATAGATGAATATGTTTGATGCCGCCTACAGTTTAAGGAACAAACGAAAATCAATGAACAGTTCGAGTGCACAAAGTACGAGGGCAGCACAAGATTCAAGACTTCAACGCGAAGCTAACGGTAAAAGTCCACACATTCTGCACTATTGGAAATCTGGAAGAAAGTAGAAAAGAGTCTGAAGAACCAAATGAAGAAAACAGGAGAAAAAGGCAACATGAAGCAACCCTGGAAAGATGAGACAGAGAGCCCCCAAGATGGTCGCGGAACCGTGGTCAAACAAGGCTTCTAGCCGCGGTCCCGCGGCCGTGCATAGCACGTGTCGGTGCAAAGTGTCGGTGGTGTCAGTGCTTTGACCGGGCTTTCTTAGGGTAGTCTTGTAATTTCAGATGTGGATCAGATGTAAACCCTAGGGTTTCTCCTATCTATAAATAGGAAAGCCTACAGCCTCTTTTTAATTCTAGATTAATCTTTCAAATCCATTGTAATCGTCAAGAGGTGTCAATAAAAGTAAGTTTTTTTATCTTGAATTTTTCTTATCTGCAATTTTATTTCTCTGCAATTTTTATCTGTCTTTATTTATCTGCAAGTTCATTAGTTAATTAAAAAGAAAATTCATAAAAATGAATTTTGTCGCAATTTCTGTTGGAGATAGTGCCCTCAGAGTCAATTATTGGATCAGAGGCACGTGATTGCAATGATTAAGGGAGGACCTATACCGGTTGGACAGTCTTACTCAAGATGATAGCATGCTATCTGGTTTATCTTTATCATCGTGTACTGCTTTAGGTGACCTTACAGGTCACTATTGCACGTTGATAGAGCCCTTAGGATCCTTGCTTGATGGCCAGCAGTATGATGGTGATCATATACGTGGGAGCTGGGGTCTATAAGCACATCCTTAAAAGGTCCCTAGTCGTGGGAGTTTCGAGACAGGGCATCGATACTCTAGAGTAGACTAGTGTAAACAGTCGAGACCCCGACGAGGGGCGGTGGCTGGTCTCACAAGCCACGGGTGTCAGTTGGTTCACCTAAGATGTATACAGGTGCTCATTGGGTTATGAGTACACCGGACATGACTCGCCGAGAATATGCTAGTTGGTCTTATACCCGACGTCAGATAGCAGTTCCCTGGTGACATG
The DNA here is from genome assembly GCA_030015575.1 of Agapanthus africanus. NCBI lineage: Eukaryota > Viridiplantae > Streptophyta > Magnoliopsida > Asparagales > Amaryllidaceae > Agapanthus > Agapanthus africanus. The sequence continues at coordinate 391,030,838 of JASDDO010000022.1, forward strand.
TGTACAGGTTAGTTCATCGACCTGAGATCATCATTTGTCTCGTGTGAGTTCCGACTGTACTTTGATTACTACCCTACCACGGGAGTCGTGCAAACAGGTTTTAGTAGGGTACAGTCCCAAGCCACATGGAGGCGGTGAGCGGATCTGCAGGGGTTCGTCTCTCCCGGTATTGGGGGTGAGGTCGCGCTGTGTCTAGGAGAGCCATTACACAAAGCCCACGGCCGAGGCAGGAGATTTACTGGTAGGTATTCCAGTAGTATCTCTGGGTGTTCTGGGCTACACTCCGACACGACTTGTACCGCTTTTGGGGGTCTGACTTTTACCAACCCCTTAGGCCCGCAATGCGATACTCATAGACGAACGGACCGGACTTTACGGATATTATCACTGACAGGCTCAGTATGGTGTCAGGATGTGTTCGCTCATCGACGTCCCTTTTGGTCAATACCTGGTAGCCCGTTACGTATGGCTAATACCTCTGACGTGCTAGTGGTTAAATCCACAGCCAAGAGATTGACGAGTCTTTAGAGTCCCCCACAGACCGTTTCTCAAGTTTCGGGTGAAACGTTGTAGAGGCCGTATGGAGATATGGCAGGCTTCGATCATATACGTGCGGTATTGCATGGATCATGATCAGACGGATAATACTAGCGGGCTTTGGTTTAAGCCGGATCCTAGTATTGTATAGTGTAGATTTTGTATCATTGCATTTGTATTCGGTCGGAATACAAATGCAGGTATGTATATACAGTCACGGGGTTTTCCTGTAATTTATTACGGGATAAGTTCTTTGGAGTTGCCAGTTTGCTTTCCATTTCGGCCATTTTTCTTTTGTTCCTTCTTTGGCTGAAAATTGGTGGAGAGGGGGTTATTTGCAAGCATGCAAATATGTTTAGTGGAGGGTCTTATTTGCTAGTAGTAGTTTCATGATGGTTGTAGCTTGCATTGACTTCATTTGTTCATCATGACTTGATATGATTAGGTGTAGGTGTGGAGATTTGGTTGTGATCATTATTCTTCATGATTATCACTTTCTCTATCTTGCATGATTATTTCATCCACTCCCTCCCTCTTGATTTTGCTCTCTCTCATTCTCCAATCAAGGGGCCGGCCAATACAAGGAGAGAGGTTCATTTTTTTGGTGTGGAAAATGGTTCATCTCATATTTTTTGCTTACACCAAAATTCCTAAGTTCATCTCCATTGTTCATTCCTCCATCATGGCAACTTCTCAACCCCAATGAGACAAAGCTTTCTACACTTCATCTACAGCATTCTTGGACACGTCGACTCGCCAACTTCATGCCCGAGTTGCCTCGGTACAGAGGTGGGAGCCCGTAAAAGAACCCGGCGATGTATTGCCCTTCCGACGAGGAGATGAAGACCGGAGATTCCGCGGGAAGATTGGGATGATGACGAGAAGACCGAAGGACATGGATCGCTCGGTATATCTCTCTACCCCTTCTCTAATTAGCTAGCACTGGCTTAATGGAAAGATCCGGGTTTATAGTCCGCGGTAGCGCCGGTTTAAAGTTAAGAAAAAAAATTTGTTTCCGCATTTTGGCCTCGTTCAGACGGCCGGGGCGTTGCTGTGGTCTAACATGGTATCAGAGCCACGCCATTAACCTAGTCTAGCTTGATCTAACGTGTTTACAAGTTCGATCGAACGGTTTTTCCAAAAACCGCGTTTCCATGTCGTACTTTCTGTCGAATTTTTATGTGCTCTAAAAATTATTTGGTACGTCGGAAAATTACGTGCAGGGTTTTTTATGAATTCTGTGAAAATTTGGTAAGCTGATGTTACTGTAGCGCGGCGGATCAGCGGCCAAAACCACGTTTTGGCCGCGGATCCGCCGCCGTTCTGTGGCCAAACTGCACCAAATTTTCACAGTGGGCTTCTGACATGGAAATAGGGTTTTTGGTATGTTCTGTTTGGGCCCAAATTTTCTTTGAGTGCTACAGTTGTGCTTGGGGCCCACTTCGGTAAATTTAGTCGATCGAAAATTTTAAACATGTTAGTTCACAGTATTTACATTATATCTGCGACCGTGAATGTCACTTGATCGGTAAATCCTGTCTAACTGTTATAGCCCTTTTAGACGGAATTGCGAACGCGACATTCACGTTGATGTTCTGTGTTGTGCTGTGATGTTGCGGATTGTCGTGGTGGATAGCCTGGATGCAATGTTAGTACAGTTTTTTTGTATATGTACATTTGATATTGCGGGGCGAGCGTCCGACATGTGGACTGCCGTCACTGCCTGTTTGTATATTATTCTTTTGGGGCACGACCGGGCTGAGGTCGATGTACCCGTTGTATGTATATTTTACATTCTGTACTAGGATTACCCCGCGTGGGGTGCACGGATAGCCGGGTTCTAGAGGGCAACGGGCCCGAATCTCATGGCGTTGAGACGGAGGGGGCTTCAATCTAGAATTGGCGGGCTATTCGCCGCACTCGTAGGGGGTACAGGTTGACCCAAGGAGGGGTGCCCAAGTTACCGGATTCCGTGAAGTGCTGGGTGGTCCATTCACGTTGCTGAAAGGGGTTGCCTCGCTTCATGTTTTGGCGGGTGACTTGCCGCGCCCGTAGTGGTCTAGGATTTCATTGCACAGGCTATCCACACGACCAGGGGAACGTCGGGTTTCAGTAGCGGCTCTATGAAACCCGGGGATAAAAGATATCTGTATTATTCTGTGATGCTTATTACATTTCTGTGATGTTGCATTTTATCAGGCCTTGAGCGAATATTATATATTGATATATATACTAGTAGATGTTGTATATGTTTTGCATCCGCGCTAGTCCAGTCCCCGCTCTGTCGTTAGTTAAGTAACCTAACGGGTGATGACGGGACTCAGTGGCGAATGCGGATGGCATATACGTACATCATTATTTTCGTTCTTTTGTGGTGTGATCAATTGATGGGACTGCAATGATTCGGATCAATGCAAGTGATTGATCTTTACTTTGTGTGTCGGTTTAGAAAATGAATAGAAATCACAACCAAAGAATTATTTTACCGCAATCAATAACGGTGTCGAATGTAGCGCATTAGTGAGTGTGGATCGTCCACAGGGATTGCGCGATTCGTTCGTATTTTGTTTTGTTTGAATCGAAAATTTAATAGAAAGGAAAAGAAAACAGGATTCAAGATTTTTATCGATGAGTTTCAAGTATCACTATTCTAATCAAGAATAAAGAAAACGATAAACATCGAGAATCAAGTATCGAGAGAAGTCCAATCAATTTAGGTTTCAAGATTTGAAGTAAAGCTCGTAGGAATCGAGTAGATTGTAGATGTGAAGAAGATTCAAGAATACGATTTCTTATCCATTAACAAGTTGAAGCTAAATCGATGTAAATTCATCGATGATCAAGGATCTTGCGAAGAATTAGGGTTCCTCGTCCTATCCTTAGTCCTTTCGATGAATCACATTCACTAGATAGCTTCTTGAAAGTCGAATGATCAATTTTTGATCTCTAGATCGTGCGAAAAGAATCAAGAACACACTCGCATCGATCTAGATCATCGATCATTCGATTTTCAAGAATTTACAATTGTTTTAAGACTTAAGAAAACGTTAAAGATTCATCAACATCATCATTCTACAATCGTTTCGATCTCGTGCTCCATTGAAGTCCGGTTCCGCTTCTAAAGGATTTTGAAGACTTGCTTGGCTTGCACTCAAAGGATCTTGAGGTTTCTTAATTTTGGATTGGATTAGGGTTAGGGTTTGAGGTGGTTGTTGTTGGGTTGAAGATGAAGAACAACCACAACAATTAAATTGAGGAACTAAAGAACAACTAGAGTTTAGCTAAAAATTGAACAACCTTCAACAAGTGAGCCTAGGGGTCTTTTTATAGGTTTCCCAAACCCTAGCTCTAGGAATTCAAATTTGAATTTTCCCTCCAAAAGTTAGTTATAGGGAGAGGCTTCTAGAAATAGTTAGTTAGGGTTTAGCTTCTACCCGAAGCTAGGAGGTTAGGGGAAGGTTCTAGATCCTTAATAGAGTTTAGGTGAAGCTTGTTGTGGAAGCTTGGGGTGTTTAGTTAGGAACCCAATGGCTTGCTGATCTGGCAGAAGCTTCAGGATCTTTCTGGAATTTATAGTGGTTTTCTGAGATGTAGGAGCTGAAGTAGAAGTATTGCAACAGAGAAAGTATGGTGACGTGGCTATGCCGCCGCGGAACCGAGGCCACTTGGCTTCTGTGGAGCTTCCTTCTTCATGTGATGGCTTCTAGTGTCTTCAAGTGTACCTTCTAATATGTTGATTCTCTGAATGCTTCTTAGATCATTGCCATATTCCAATTCCTTGAGTTGGCGTATTTTAACAGTCTTCGTTTTGTAAATTTGACCGATCTCATGAAATTTCATGCACAGACTTCGAAACACAAGTTGCGATATATAGGAATGATGCCATGCTATGAAATACAGTCAATTTCCCTTATAGTGCCGGTTTTAAAGTCTAACACATGCAATCTGATATTTAACGACTGTTTTTCTAATATGTGCTATATGAATGTCGAGCACTTCTAGATGAGTGCAAATGATAGGGAAATTGCCGGTTTAAAGATGCAGTATTTTCGACTGATCAAATTCCCCCAAACTTATTTTCGATCGTCTCAAGCGAACTTTTTATTAAAAAGAGAAGGAGAAAATAAAGAAAGAGAAAAACTAACTAGCAAACTTTTGTAGGCAACACGATTGCACTGAGCACGTGCAACAAGCCTTTAAACCTCTAGGTGTCCCTAGTAGGAGGAGTGTTGTCTCCTGAGGGTTTTCAGCGGATTGCACCCAAAAAATCCAATAATAAAAGGAAGATCATGAATATTACATTTAAAGATAAGAATTGTTAAAGAAAAACTTTGAAAATTAGGGTTTCCAACTAAGCTAGCTTTTCGGTTGTCATGAGCCATATCTTAATAGTCATGAAAAGATGTCAGAAATCACGTTCTCCCTCAATAAAACATCGTCTTTATTCTTCATCCCTATCTTTCATCCAAACATCGATCATATAACCCTGCGTGTGTGTAAAGACATCCTACACCCGGAGAATTCAATTCAAGCTATCATACTCTTGCCCATCAGCCTCAGTACTTTTTAATTAATGAATATTTAGATGAGATTGCTCACACACTTTCATGCGACCGTTAATACTTCTTGAGGTACTAACCGACCGATTACTCCTGTGCTTGCTTACTTGGTTTATTTTCCTCGTCTTGCACCACCTAAGGCTTAGCAGTGACTCCTAGACCAGTTGGCCTTAGGGCACTAGGTGAAGAGGCACCCTCGCTATATTTTTTTATTGCTGCCTTGGCGATAACAAAACAAGTGTCCATTTTTCTCACCACTTTATATTTTCTTCATTTTTTTATTTCCTTCATACTTTTGGCTTTAAGACAAGAGCATTTCCATTTATCCTCTACTATCCCAGGCTTCAAGACGTGTGTAAGTGCAAATAGCAGGGCATCAACGTTCAAAATGTTTGGCTTCCAGAATAGCAACTATTTTTCAGACTTATTTTTATCATCAGATTAGTGACGTCCTTCATCTTTCTAACCCTTGGGAAAATGGCTCATAACTACTTATTAATAGTTCGTATAAGAAAACTTCTAATTTTCTTGGTTTTCTTAAATTTTTCTAATCTCATGGATGTAATTTTTCACTATCTAAAATTTCATTATCTTATTTATGTACAAAAAATGTTTAAATATTAAAATATTTTTATATTTTTAAAATTTTAAATTTTTATGGATTTTGAAAATTTTTAAATTTTTTTTATAAGTTTTTAAAGAAATGTTTTGTGCTTATGCAAATGATATGCAAATGATACAAAAATAAGCACAAACCTCCCCCAAACTTGATTTCAACAGTGTCCTCACTGTTGCCAACCGTTATATCTACAAAACCTGTAAGCCTGGGAGGAATTTATTAGTGGGGGTAAAATATATAAGTGAAGAACTTACCCCAAAGTTACTCTTTTCACTCACCTCCATTCAAAAAGATGATGCAGTGATATACAGGACATGAAGGTGAGACGGAGGAATTTTAATCCAAATAAAATGGCTCCTGTAAGAACAGGAGCTCCTCCGTGGGGTCAGTGGAAAAATACGGCTTTATTCTATGTCCATTCATTTTGAAAAATATGTCGTTTTTAACATTTTCTACTTATACTGCCCCGTGCGGGTATACAGACCGCACAACAAAAGGTCCCTTCCACCGAGATTGAAGCTTACCCGCGTGAAGGTGTAGTCGTGAATCATAAAGAAGGACTTGTTGACCTGGTGAAAATGTTTTCCTTAAAATGTTTTTATCATGAAAAATCTTTGTCCCATTCTTTACGATTACAGCGTTATCATAAGCTTCATCGCGGAGTTCGCTTAGCTCATCTATTTGCAGCTTCCGAAAGTTGCAGGCTTGGTTTAGGTCAAAGTTTATTTCCTTAATAGTCCACAATGCTTTATGCTCAATCTCGACGGGTAAGTGACATGCCTTCCCAAACACTATCCTATATGGAGACATCACTAGGTCGGTTTTAAATGCAGTTCGGAATGCCCAAAGTGCATCCGTCAGTTTGGTCGACCAGTCTTTTCTATTCTTAGCAACAGTCTTCTCCAGGATTAGTTTGATCTGTCAATTTGAGATCTCAGCCTGCCCGCCTGTTTGTGGATGATAGGGTGTAGAAATTCTGTGGTTGATTGCGTATTTCCGCATCAGAGTCTCGAAAGACCTGTTGCAGAAATGTGTCCCATTATCGCTAATGATAGCGCGTGGGTGTCCAAATCGCGAAAAGATATTCTCTTTTAAGAACTTAATGACAACTTTCTTGTCATTAGTGCGACATGGAATGGCTTCAACCCACTTTGAGACATAATCAACCGCCAGCAGTATGTACAAATTCCCAAAGGAGTTGGGAAAGGGACCCATAAAATCAATGCCCCAAACATCGAAAATTTCAACCACTAGAATGGGTTGCTGAGGCATTTCATTTCTCCGGGAGATTCTACCCGTGTACTGACATTGCGTGCAGGTTTTGCAATACTCAAATGCGTCCTTAAACAAGGTCGGCCAATAAAATCCGCACTGCAAAACCTTCTCCGCCGTCTTTTTAGGACCGAAGTGACCCCCGCAGGCCTGATCATGACAAAAAGAAAGAACACTTTTGAACTCTTCTTTCGGGACACGCCGGCGAATGATCTGATCAGGACAATATTTAAACAAATATGGATCATCCCAGTAAAAGTGTTTTACTTGGGATAGAAAACGGTATTTGTCCTGTTTTGACCAATCGCTGGGTATAAGTCCCGTGACAAGATAGTTCACAATATCCCTGAACCATGGTTCATTGGATATGCTCAAGAGTTGTTCGTCAGGAAACGAATCATTGACCGACAGGGTCACAGGGGAAGAAGAGATGCATGAAAAATGGTCGGCTACTACATTTTCACATCCTTTCTTATCTTTGATAACAAGATTAAATTCTTGTAACAGAAGGATCCAACGTATTAGTCGACCTTTTGCATCCTTCTTCGCCAGAAGATGTTTTAAGGCGGAATGGTCAGTGTACACAACTATAGGTGAGCCAATTAAGTAAGGCCTGAATTTTTCTAATGCAAATACAACCGCTAAAAGTTCCTTTTCGGTGGTTGTATAATTGATTTGAGCATCATTCAGGGTCTTACTTGCGTAGTAGATCACGTGTGGCATCTTTTCAATGTGCTGTCCTAAGACTGCACCAACTGCAAAATCGGATGCATCACACATCAGCTTAAAGGGGTAGTCCCAATTTGGAGACGATAGAACGGGGGCTGTAGTGAAGGAGTGTTTGAGTGAGTCGAAAGCTGCCTCACAGTCCGAGTCAAAATGGAAGGTCGTATCCTTGGCCAAGAGAAGAGTTAAAGGTCTAGCAATTTTGCTAAAATCCTTAATGAATCTCCTATAAAAGCCCACATGGCCAAGGAAAGATCGAATGTTTTTGACTCTTTTGGGATGAGGGAGGTTTTGAATGACATCTATCTTAGCTCTGTCAACCTCAATGCCTTTCTGTGAAATAACATGTCCAGGCACAATTCCTTCTTGGACCATGAAATGGCATTTTTCCCAGTTCAAAGTTAAGTTCTTCTCTTTGTAACGAGTAAGAACTGCGTCAAGATTCGATAGGCAATCAGAAAAAGAGTCTCCAAAAATCGAGAAATCGTCCATAAAGATCTCCAGAAAATTCTCTACCATGTCAGAGAATATCCCCATCATACACCGCTGAAAGGTAGCGGGAGCATTGCATAACCCAAAGGGCATGCGACTGTAAGCAAAGGTACCAAAAGGACAAGTAAAAGTGGTTTTATCTTGATCCTTTTTGGCGATGGGGACCTGATTATAGCCTGAGTATCCGTCCATAAAACAATAATACTCTCGTCCAGCTAAGCGTTCCAGCATTTGATCAATGAATGGTAGAGGAAAGTGGTCTTTCCTCGTGGCAGCATTGAGTTTTCTGTAATCAATACATACACGCCACCCAGTTTGGGCGCGTGTCTGAATTAACTCATTTGCCACATTGGTAATAACAGTGATGCCGGATTTCATAGGGACAACATGTATAGGACTCACCCATTGGCTATCGGAGATTGGGTATATAATACCACTATCAAGGTATTTGACGATCTCTTTCATCACCGCTTCCGTCATGACGGGGTTTAACCGTCTCTGTGGTTCTCGGGTTGGTCTGGCATCATCCATCACATGTATATGATGTTCAACAATCAAGGGACTAATCCCTTTGATGTCCACCATAGTCCAACCAAACGTCTCTCTATTAGATCTCAACACCGATAAAAGTGCATTCTCTTGCTCTGATGCTAGAGAAACGGATATTATAACCGGTAAAGACTCATTCTCACCTAAATAAGCAGATTTAAGATGAGAAGGTAAAATTTTGAGATCTAATACGGGCGGAGAAATGATAGAAGGTAGGATCATTGAGTGATTTTTGGAGTTACAAAGAAGCTCAGAGCCTGTGAAAGATACAGACTCGGGTGGTGATAGGTCAGGAGTGTCGGACTCAAGTGTAGGAAAAGTGTCCTCACTAAGATCATGTGTAAGATCAAACAGTGATGTGGTAGTGTCGTCGAGATCTGTAAAGCAAATTTCTTCAACTCCGCAACTATCGGGACGATCTCGTGGACAGAGCACACATCAAGAATATGAGCAGAGGGTTCTGATGGCTGACTTCCAACTTTGTAGATGTTTAGTTCAATGGTCATATTTCCAGATGATAAGTTTATTGAACCATTTCTACAGTTAATAACAGCGTTGGAAGTGGCAAGGAAAGGTCGACCCAAAATCACCGGAATTTGTCCCCGGGGGTTTGCTACAGGCTGTGTATCGAGTACAATGAAGTCTACAGGGAATACAAATTCCCCGACCTTTATCAACACATCCTCTAGTTCACCGCTTGGTTTGGTGATTGAACGGTCTGCCATTTGGAGAGTGCAGTGAGCAGGTTTAAACTCTCCAATCCCTAGTTGCTCATATACAGAATATAGAAGTAGGTTAACACTTGCGCCAAGGTCTAAAAGAGCACGATTTATGTTTTTACCCCCAATAGAAATCGATATTGTAGGACATCCCGGGTCCTTACGTTTCTTTGGTAGCTGGGGGATAAAACCAGTGCTAATATTATTAGACATGAAGACCTTCTTTGGCACTTGAGTCTTCCTCTTCCTAGTGCACAATTCCTTAAGAATTTTCGCATAAGCGGGGACTTGTTGAATCACATCTAGGAGAGCGATGTTGATGTTAACCTGTTTGAACATTTCCATAATTTTCTCCATATGAGGACTCGATCTGTTACCCCTTAACCGATTCGGGTAATGAGCTTTCGCAATAAGCGCCGGGTCTATCATAGGAGAAGGAAGAGGGGGTAGAAGAGATCCCAAAATAGGAGTGGGGACCGTCTGTGGAGAACTAGAAGGGATATACTGAGGTGTCGAGCTTAGTGGGAAATGGAGAATAGGCTCATGAGAAGGCGGTGGGGTAGAAGAACAAGGATCAGAAGTAGAAGTGTGTGTGTGAGGAAAGGTCTCAGCCGGGGTGTTAATGATAGGATTTTCAATATCATCAATTCTTTCCCCGACATGGTTATTCAGCACTCTTCGCGATCTCAACGTTGTGATGGCATTTACATTGTAATGCCCAGGATTCGGTAGGGGTTGAGATGGAAGTTTCCCTTTTTCTCTCGCACTCATCTCGGCTTTAAGTCGTGCGATTTCAGCTTCCATCGATCTGATACTCTCAGCTTGGGACGCTGAGTTTTTCTTTATCTCACTGACAGAAGATCTAACCTCAGCCGAAACCTCTATGAAATTTGACAAGAGTGATTTCATGGTTTGAGTGAATTGAGACAGTTCGTCAGAATCGGTCAACTGCAAAGGATTAGACTATGCAGGAGTGTTGACCTGGTTTTGAAAATTTTGTGACTGGTAGGGGTGCTGAGTGAGTTGAAGTGGTTGCTGTTGTGGTGGTAGAGCCCTTTGGAAATTATTTTGGCTTGGAACCGTGTTTTGATGAGATTGTTGTTGGTTCCAAGCAAAATTCGGGTTATTCCTCCAACCCTGATTGTACGTGGAAGAATATGGATCATTTCTAGGTCCTTGAAATGCGGCATTGGTATGCTCGTGACCTTGAAACGCAGAGTTTAATGGACATTCTTCCGTTAAGTGAGACGGATCAAAACAGCACCCACATACAGTTTTGGGGAGCGACATTGGGTTTAGGGAGGTTGCTGAAAATTTGTGTTCCATAGCGTCGAGCTTCTTTTGCATTGCTGCCATCTCAGCTCGAACACCTATGGACACATCTATTTGATATACGCCACCCCTATTCAATGATTGGGTTCCACTCTCCCACTGTAATGATTTTTCAGCGAACTCTTCTAAAAATTTCCATGCTTCCCCATCATCCTTGGTCATAAAAGTACCTTGACACATGTTTTCAAGGTTCTGTTTAGTGTTTGGGTTAATGCCCTCATATATGATTCGGCAAAGATCCTATCTCGGGATGCCGTGATGAGGACATTGAACCAAAAGATCCTTGAAACGATCAAAGCATTTTGAAAATGTATCAGTAGGAAGCTGGGTAAATTGATTCAGTTCGCTACGGATTCGAGCTGTCTTTTGCATTAGGTAAAATTTCTTAAGGAATGCCGCGACGAATTCTTCCCAATTCGTGATTGAATGTGCGGTAGTGTTATATAGCCACTTCTCGGCTATATCGCACAAAGTAAATGGAAGATGTCGTAGACGCATAGCATCCACTAAAGGTTGTGACGTACCCATCATTGTGCATACGTTTTCAAATTTGGTGATGAAAACGTAAGCGTCCTCAGTCTCGTGTCCGTGGAATTTGGGTAAAAGGTTGATGTATTGGGGTTTAATTTCAAAATTATCCCCGTTGGCTGGTGGAATGGATAAGCAGGTCGAAAGGGGACCTCGCAATGGATAGCACCTCTCTTGGAGAGAGATGCGGGGTGGATTCTGCGCACCACCGGACGGCAGCAGATTAGTGTTAAAAAAATTCGATGGAGGAGGATCCATCGATGTGGGTGTGGTGGTGGGTAAAGAAGAAGTAAATGGAGAAATACCGACTTCGGAGTCGATAAAGGGTACGCGGACTAAACAGGCACTAGAATCCCGTGTCCAGCCTATCTTGCACTAAAAAGGGTTAGTACAAGTGGCAGCGTTGACTTATAATTAGGGGAAATGATGAATGTGATTGGTGTTTGTTTTGAAAGGATACTGATTTTTGAAAAAAATGATGCGATCACAATAAATGCAACAAGCAAAACCCTAAAATCTAGTGGTCACCTAGGTCAAAGCTCTAGGCCGCTCCTAACTGCCAAAAGACAAGTCGCAGGATAAATCCTCCACTGCCTCTTTGTCTCTCCTGTGGCCAGGTAAGTTACAGGTAAGTGGGATGTTCTCCACTACGTAAGTAGTGGGCCTAATTAAGTAACCACTAGCCTTCGACACACTTGCCTTAGACACCACAAAAGAAACGCGGATAAGCAATGAATTACCCGCGGCCTTCTCTTGTCCTAAGTGAGTGCGACGGTCCTTAGAGTCATCTCTAGATTTCTTTTAGTTAATGAGGGTCAATGCGGATGCAAATTTTGCGATTTTCGGGGCTTAGGAAGGGTAATGAACTCCCCACCTAATCTGGATTTGGTCTTTGCCCCTTAATGTCCGTATTAATTATGAAAACAACCACAAAATTCAAAACAAGCACAATTTAATTTTTCTTTTTGCGCGGCGCTGCGATTTTTGCAAAGAAGCCTGCATAAAATGTTAATTGGAGCAGATTTGAGAAGGAGACAAGAAAGATTGAGCTCACTGTGAAAAATTGTACAGAGGGGGCTTCACCAAGCCGCGGAACCGCCACTATTGATGGCTCCTATCGTGGAAACGCGCCCGTAGGTAATGATTGATGCACCAAAATTTAACAGCAAGCTGCTGTTTAATCCTTCTGCTTTCTAGAAATTTCCAAAAATAATTTCAATTGCACAGCAAGCTCCAGATCTCCTTGCAATAAACCACAACAAATCGTTTAGTGTTTTGCGCGAATTTTGATCTCAAAATTGTAATGGAATAAATCTTTCAATTCAAATTTCAAATATAGAACGAATTAGCGCGCGATCCCCGACAACGGCGCCAATTGATTGATTTTTCTTTTTGTGTCGGTTTAGAAAATGAATAGAAATCACAACCAAAGAATTATTTTACCGTAATCAATAATGGTGTCGAATGTAGCGCATTAGTGAGTGCAGATCATCCACAGGGATTGCGCGATTCGTTCGTATTTTGTTTTGTTTGAATCGAAAATTTAATAGAAAGGAAAAGAAAACATGATTCAAGAATTTTATCGATGAGTTTCAAGTATCACTATTCTAATCAAGAATCAAGAAAATGATAAACATCGAGAATCAAGTATCGAGAGAAGTCCAATCAATTTAGGTTTCAAGATTTGAAGTAAAGCTCGTAGGAATCGAGTAGATTGTAGATGTGAAGAAGATTCAAGAATACGATTTCTTATCCATTAACAAGTTGATGCTAAATCGATGTAAATTCATCGAGGATCAAGGATCTTGCGAAGAATTAGGGTTCCTCGTCCTATCTTTTGTCCTTTTGATGAATCGCATTCACTTGATAGCTTCTTGAAAGTCGAATGATCAATTTTTGATCTCTAGATCGTGCGAAAGGAATCAAGAACACACTCGCATCGATCTAGATCATCGATCATTCGATTTTCAAGAATTTACAATTGTTTTAAGACTTAAGAAAACGTTAAAGATTCATCAACATCATCATTCTACAATCGTTTCGATTCCTCCACGAGCGGAGTTTTATTCAAGTATCATCACAAAGAATATATTCAAGAATTGAAATTTAAGCATAATGCTCGAATTGAAAATAAGCAAGTTTAAAGCATCTTCACCTCTATTACATCAACAAGTAGTTACAATTCTCAAGAATTACAAGAGGTAGGAACTTAGCTCGTCGAATCTAGCATCGCTCGGCTCCTTGAGTCTTGGATCGCTTGGATCTCGTGCTCCGTTGAAGTCCGGTTCCGCTTCTAAAGGATCTTGAAGACTTTCTTGGCTTGCACTCAAAGGATCTTGAGGTTTCTTGATTTTGGATTGGATTAGGGTTAGGGTTTGAGGTGGTTGTTGTTGGGTTGAAGATGAAGAACAAGCACAACAATTGAATTGAGGAACTAAAGAACAACTAGAGTTTAGCTAACAATTGAACAACCTTCAACAAGTGAGCCTAGGGGTCTTTTTATAGGTTTTCCAAACCCTAGATCTAGGAATTCAAATTTGAATTTTCCCTCCAAAAGTTAGTTATAGGGAGAAGCTTCTAGAAATAGTTAGTTAGGGCTTAGCTTCTACCCTAAGCTATGAGGTTAGGGGAAGGTTCTAGATCCTTAATAGAGTTTAAGTGAAGCTTGTCGTGGAAGCTTGGGGTGTTTAGTTAGGAACCCAATGGCTTGCTGATCTGGCAGAAGCTTCAGGATCTTTCTGGAATTTATAGTGGTTTTCTGAGATGTAGGAGCTGAAGTAGAAGTATTGCAACAGAGAAAGTATGGTGACATGGCTAAGCCGCCGCGGTTCCGCGGCGTAAGGCGGCTCCGGCCGCGGAATCGCGGCCACTTTGCTTCTGTGGAGCTTCCTTCTTTATGTGATGGCTTCTAGTGTCTTCAAGTGTACCTTCTATTATGTTGATTCTATGAATGCTTCTTAGATCAATGCCAGATTCCAATTCCTTGAGTTGGCGTATTTTAATAGTCTTCGTTTTGTAAATTTGTCCGATCTCATGAAATTTCCTGCACAGACTTCGAAACACAAGTTACGATATATAGGAATGATGCCATGCTATGAAATACAGTCAATTTCCCTTATAGTGCCGGTTTTAAAGTCTAACACATGCAATCTGATATTTAACGACTGTTTTTCTAATATGTGCTATATGAATGCCGAACACTTCTAGATGAGTGCAAATGATAGGGAAATTGCCGGTTTAAAGATGCAGTATTTTCGACTGATCAAATTCCCCCAAACTTATTTTCGATCGTCTCGAGCGAACTTTTTATTAAAAAGAGAAAGAGAAAATAAAGAAAGAGAAAAACTAACTAGCACACTTTCGTAGGCAACACGATTGCACTGAGCACGTGCAACAAGCCTTTAAACCTCTAGGTGTCCCTAGTAGGAGGAGTGTTGTCTCCTGAGGGTTTTCAGCGGATTGCACCCACAAAATCCAATAATAAAAGGAAGATCATGAATATTACATTTAAAGATAAGAATTGTAAAAGAAAAACTTTGAAAATTAGGATTTCCAACTAAGCTAGCTTTTCGGTTGTCATGAGCCATGTCTTAATAGTCATGAAAAGATGTCAGAAATCACGTCCTCCCTCAATAAAACATCGTCTTTATTCTTCATACCTATCTTTCATCCAAACATCGATCATATAACCCTGCGTGTGTGTAAAGACATCCCTACACCCGGAGAATTCAATTCAAGCTATCATACTCTTGCCCATCAGCCTCAGTACTTTTTAATTAATGAATATTTAGATGAGATTGCTCACACACTTTCATGCGACCGTTAATACTTCTTGAGGTACTAACCGACCGATTACTCCTGTGCTTGCTTACTTGGTGTATTTTCCTCGTCTTACACCACCTAAGGCTTAGCAGTGACTTCCAGACCAGTTGGCCTTAGGGCACTAGGTGAAGAGGCACCCTCGCTATATTTTTTTATTGCTGCCTTTGCGATAACAAAACCAGTGTCCATTTTTCTCACCACTTTATATTTTCTTCATTTTTTTTTATTTCCTTCATACTTTTGGCTTTAAGACAAGAGCATTTCAAGGTATCCTCTACTATCCCAGGCTTCAAGACGTGTGTAAGTGCAAATAGCAGGGTATCAACGTTCAAAATGTTTGGCTTCCAGAATAGAAACTATTTTTCAGACTTATTTTTATCCTCAGATTAGTGACGTCCTTCATCTTTCTAACCCTTGGGACAATGGCTCATAACTACTTATTACTAGTTCGTATAAGAAAACTTCTAATTTTCTTGGTTTTCTTAAATTTTTCTAATCTCATGGATGTAATTTTTCGCTATCTAAACTTTCATTATGTTATTTATGTACAAAAAATGTTTAAATATTAAAATATTTTTATATTTTGAAAATTCTAAATTTTTATGGATTTTGAAAATTTTTAAATTTTTTTTATAATTTTTTAAAGAAATGTTTTGTGCTTATGCAAATGATATGCAAATGATACGAAAATAAGCACAAACCTCCCCCAAACTTGATTTCAACAGTGTCCTCACTGTTGCCAACCGTTATATCTACAAAACCTGTAAGCCTGGGAGGAATTTATTAGTGGGGGCAAAATATATAAGTGAAGAACTTACCCCAAAGTTACTCTTTTCACTCACCTCCATTCAAAAAGATGATGCAGTGATATACAGGACGTGAAGGTGAGACGGAGGAATTTTAATCCAAATAAAATGGCTCCTGTAAGAACATGAGCTCCTCCGTGGGGTCAGTGGAAAAATACGGCTTTAGTCTATGTTTATTCACTTTGAAAAATGTGCCGTTTTTAACATTTTCTACTTATACTGCCCCGTGTTGGAACATTTTTCAAAAAGCTGTTGTTGCAAGGACGTTCTCTTTTGTTTTGCACAGTGGTATTCGGTTATGAATATCTAGCACCTCAGTCGACGAGGCAAGGGCCGAGATCCCTTCACCGGGAGTGACCCCTTGGACAGAAGTTTGCGTCAGGATAATAACTTCACTATAGCCGATTACATTTTGCTTTGCATCGTGGTATTCAGTAGGAATATCCTGCACCTCATTCTACCGGGAAAGAGCCGAGATCCCTTCACCGGGAGTGACCACTTTAGCAAAGGTTTTCGTCAATATATTTTTATAAAAAGTTATCTGGTTCCTTCAACGATATCAAGTTCATTACGTTAAAGGTTTTTCGCCAAAAACCAGCCGTAGCCCTCCGTCATTTCAGATTAGTATTGCTTAGTATTCGTGCTACGTATGTCGTGCTCAGCCGAGGCGTAGTGTGCGGTAGCTCTGTAATGCTTTTCTGTCTTATGGATATGTGATTGGTTAGGACAGTCGTACGGTCATTTTGGCTCAGTCAAGGACTCGTGCGGGTGGGTCTAATGCAATCAAGATAATGACGGGTTGAACTTGACTAGGACCCTTTGATATGTTGGCTCAATCAAGATCACTTGGGTCCTAGGGGTGAAAACACACATCGGGAGTTTCTAAAGAAACTGAAACTTGCCAGGCATGCGCATACCTTCTGGAGTGTGGTGACGTGAGTGGATTCTATCACGTTATCATGCGATGATAGTTGGATCCCGATTCCCACTGATGAGTTGGTTTACTTCTCGGGTGATCCTGACTAATTCTTCTTTCAGGTTTGGAGGAGAATTTGACGATATAGTGGGAGGTTTCCGATTAAATAAAGTGATAACCATTTTGATCTAGGTTAGAGTGCACGATGAGTGTTTCTTTTCTCTCTCTCTCTGGCAGCGACCATGACCCGACCCTAGACTATGACTCAATGACCAAGTTGACCGAACCATCTTATAAGACTGGCTTTTGGACTGTCTGAGTTGCATACCTCATTGCCACTCCTACTTTTACCATTTTCTCCAGGACACCCCGTATTACTACGAACGTCCACTTCCATTGGATAAAACCATCGTATGGTTATATACGAACTCGAAGGAATTTATTCGAGGATGGTTTCCGGTTCTGGAGAAAACGAATAGGACTATTCAGTTGTCTTTTCCTTTTACCTTCTCTCAGGTTGCGAGTACTCCTTGGTTTAGGAGATAGTACACCCGTTACGCCTATCAGATAGTCTTCTTCCAAACCTTAGGCTGGTGCCGAACGGTAGGGAATGAAGAAAGCCGATTAGCCTAATTGTGGTGTGCAGAATGTATTAAGTTAAGACAAATAAATGGATTAGTAAGAGGGCAAAGTAAATTGCGACTGCTATTCATGACCAAACCAAGTATTTCATTACAACTCCCACTTCACCTTTGTATTTCTCCAGGACACTCCGTATCACTACGAAGATCCACAGTTTATTGGATATTCCATCGTATGGTTATATACGAACTCGAAAGGAACTTGTTCCAGTTCGGGGATGGATTCTTGTTCAGGAGAAATATGAATAAGGTTTATTCGGTTGTGTTTTATCTTCACCTTATTTCGCATTGCGAGTGCTCCTAGGATTAGGACAGTACACCCATTATGCTTATTGGATAAGTCTTCTTCCAAACCATAGGCTGGTGCCGAACGGTGGGTAAGGAAGAAAACCATTTAGCCTAAGAGGGTGTACAGAAGGTAATGACTAAAGACATATGAAGGGATGTCGATATGGCAAAGAAATATACGGTTACAGTTGTGAATCTGGATAATGGAAGTTGCATTACTAGGAATACCCGGATACCCCTTCGAAACATTTATATGTTTCAGTTTCACTGTGTATTTTTAAAAGAAAACTGATTTCCCAATTAGTCCTTACTCCAGGGTATGTATTTACCAGATATGATTCTCACATCTGTATGGTTTTACAGAAGATGAGTGGGAGTAAGTTATTGGGAATTAGGTGATCATCCTCATTATATCGAAATTCGTTGTAATTGGTGATATTTGAGGAAATCACCTGGTCTGTTTGCCGGACGACACATATTTGGTTTTGAATATCTGCTGTTATGCACCAATTTCAAATTGATATATCTGTACGTCTATTTTCATAGAGTGAGATACACATTTTTGAAATTATGTCTATGACATTTACCTATATCAGTGGATGGTTAGGTAAGGAGCATTAAACAACGGTGTAATTCTTCTTAACCATAAGTACAGTTTTCAACCTACGACACACAGGGAATGAGTTATTAGACTCAAGGGACTTATACAGAGTATTGTATATTGTCCAGTGTCCATTAGGACAGAGGGGTTGGTACTCGTACTATACTCGGTTTACTTGTGACTTCTCTAGTTCTTAGACAAGTGTTTCGTAGAGACACAAGGTCTAAGTTTTGAGAAGTTATAGGTATATGAATAAAGTAGAGAACCAGGTGTTGCAAGTATCAGGATTCTTCAAGGTGATCGAAGATGTGGATACTTGTGTATGGTATTCAGTTGGTAGTAATGATTAAGAGAACTTGCTTCTTTTTCAGGTTACTCATAATTGGAAGCACTCCTAAGTTGAGTAATGTTGATCGGCCTCTCTCCATTTAGATGACATGCGCTGGATACAGCTGCATGATTTGAATCTGGTTCCAATTAAATCAGTGCCTCTGTTTCTATATTGGATATAGAACGGTTCATATCTTAACGATGTTAAGGTACGGGGAGTTTTCCGGCTTATGCTTAAAACCAGACTCTGGATAACTCAAGGCACGTTTCTATAATGGCTGTTTGTGGGTTGACCCGGGCTATGCAGAGGGTTGACTTTCTACCATCTGGAAGATCAATAGTGATATTGTTCTTGACTCGCCACAGTTTTAATAAAAATGGATTTCTTTTTTCAGAAAACAGTAGTGGGAGTATGGTATAACTGGAAATGATTCCAGAACCGCAGACGATTACTGAAAATTTGATAAGAACCTAAAGATTCAATTTGGTTTGACATTCCATTGGCCACTCCGCAGATACGGTGGGTAACCTCAGGCACTAGAGAGGTACTCCGGTAGCCTCAATGACGGTGACAGGGAGGTTCTTGTTTACCCAGACTTGCCATTGCTGTTGTTCCAGGCTGCGAGACCTGGCAGGACGATGAGTATAGCGTCGTTCTAAACTATCTTTAGAAGTGTACGTGTATATGACTCTGCCAGAGGGTTGTCGTAGTCAGTGGGAGCAGCGGAAGCATTGGTGGACAAGTGGCTTATGTCTATTTATTGACTAAAGAAGATGTAGCGGAGATAGATAATCTATTTCTGATGTCACAGTCATAGGTTTGACTTCATCAGAATAGGGGATGGATCTGTTAAGAAGGTAGTAGGGTATTATGTCCTGGTATTTGGATGACATACACAGAGTAGGAAGTGAAATTCCTATACTACGATCGGTTATACTTTGGTTGTCACACAATGGTTTCTCCACAAAGGACTTGGATATTATATCAGACATTCTGGTTACTAGATCTATGGTTTTAGATCTAGATTTGGGTAGTTTCCCAATCTGGGTACTTAGACAGCATTCTAAAGGTGTTTTAGTATGGACGACTCCTGGCACGGTAGTATACCTGCAGGTGATGGAGTCACTCTATCTAAAGGTGTCTTACAGACTAAAGGGGAGAGGGATGTGCATGATTGGCAGATCACTTGCTTAGGCAATTGAGTCAATCATAAGATGTCAAGTACCACACCAAATGTTGTTTTTGCAGTAGATGCAATAAGTTGATAATAATCCAATCCTGGAAAACCAATTGGAAGCAGTTTTTGAACATAAGTGGATGTTCTAGGGATATGATAACGACAGCCTCATTCGGGAGACGGCTATCATTACAGGCTTCCAAGGTGACCTGGATGACAGAGTGGCTGTCAGAGTTATAGTTTTCCCTCTGACGAGGGGCAGTATTTTGGACAGGTGGTCCATGCGGATACTGAGGGAGGCATGGCGCAGGATACTGATTAAGTTCAGTTGACGATACAGTCTAAGAAGTTTGGATTTGGAGTTCATTTATGAACTAGGTCCCATCAGACATCCATACATATTCTAAGACAGGTATTGCTCATTACGGGAGATGGGTTTCTCCGCGAACTTGAGGTAAAGAAAGACATAGAAAGGAACATTAGGGCGGATCCACTCACTGAGGCTATTTCTCGAACGCAATAGTTTCGCAAACGAGCTTTGTGAGACTGACTAGTAGAGGAGTTGGGTGTTTGGTATTACACGGGCTATGAGTATGCGACATCGCAATAATTAGCCTTGAGTGCAAGTGGAAGATTGTTGGAGATAGTGTCCTCAGAGTCAATTATTGGATCACTGGAACGTGATTGCAATGTTTAAGGGAGGACCTATACCGGTAGGACAGTCTTACTCAAGATGATAGTATGCTATCTGGTTTATCTTTATCATCGTGTACTGCTTTAGGTGACCTTACAGGTCACTATTGCGCGTTGATAGAGCCCTTAGGATTCTTGCTTGACGGCCAGCAGTATGATGGCGATCATATACGTGGGAGCTGGGGTCTATAAGCACATCCTTAAAAGGTCCCTAGTCGTGGGAGTTTCGAGACAAGGCATCGATACTCCAGAGTAGACCAGTGTATACAGTCGAGACCCCGACGAGGGGCAGTGGCTGGTCTCATAAGCCACTGATGTCAGTTGGTTCACCTAAGATGTATACAGGTGCTCATTGGGTTATGAGTACACCGGACATGACTAGCCGGGAACATGCTAGTTGGTCTTATACCTGACGTCAGATAGCAGTTCCCTGGTGACATGTGTACATGTTAGTTCATCGACCTGAGATCGTCATTTGTCTCGTGTGAGTTCCCACTGTACTTTGATTACTACCCTACCACGGCTCAAAGGAGTCGTGCAAACAGGTTTTAGTTGGGTACAGTCCCGAGCCACATGGAGGCAGTGAGCGGATCTGCAGGGGTTCGTCTCTCCCGGTATTGGGGGTGAGGTCGCGCTGTGTCTGTTAGTTATATGTATGCCCTAGAGGCCATTACTATACATAGGATGTATATTGTAGTGGATTCTTGGACATATATAGGGATGACTTTCTTGCTCGATATGATAGTATGCTATCTGGTTACTCTTTACCTTAACGTGTACACTGATTGTCTCTCTGTTACATGTTGGTAAAGCCCTTAGGATGTGTACTTGACTACCTGGACCATGATGCGGATCATACTAGTGGGAACATGGTAGTCCATAAGTACATCCTTCAAGGTCCCTAGTCGTGGGTGTATCGAGACAGGGCATCGATATACCAGAGTAGACTAGCGTGTACCTTCTCGACCCATATAGATGGGCGATGGATGATCCCATATCCATTGGTGTTTGACATCAGAGATGATATGCGGGTGCTCAGTGTAGACTGGGTACACTGGACGGACTCGCCGAGAACTCCTAGATGGTATTATACCTCACGTCAGATGGCAGTTCTCTGGTGACACTGGTACAGGTTAGTCTGTAGACCCGAGATCGTCATAGAGTCTAGTGTGATTCCCACTGTGCTTTGATTTCTATCATACCACGTCCAAGAGGGCGTGCAAAAAGGTGGCTTTTGGGTACAGTCCCGAATCACATGGAGGCAATGAGCGATAGGAGGGGTTTCGTCTCTCCCGGTATAGGGAGTTGATGTTGCGCTGTGCTCGATTGGCTATAACAGGAAGTCCTTGGCCAATGCTGTTTTAGGGATTTACTGGTAAGTGTTACCAGTAGTTTCTCGACCCGTTATGAGCCTCATATCGACATGACTTATTGAGTTATTGGGGTCTGACGTTTACCACCCCTAGACGAGATATGCGACATATCAGACGAAGAGACCGGACTGTACGGTAGTGTTACTAATTGGATTCACAGGAGTGTGAGCAGGCTTGCTTGTTGATCTTCTCATCGCTCAATACCCGGGTGGCCATTACGTTTAGAAGACCGCTTGCGGCTTGTGGGTGTTTGATATGATTATCACCTACTGCTGGCGTATTGACGAGTCTTTAGAGTCCTACACAGGGTTGTCCTGGCTCAAGCGAAACGAAATAGGAGCGCATATGTGATATGTGCGGGACCGAGAATAATACCAGTATGTGATACTCTATTCTATTCTTGCGATTTGTGACATTGATCGGTTGTATGCGATATAGCGGGGTTATCGGATCAAGTGTTGATTCGATAAGTTGTTACTATTGATATTAGTCGGTTATATGCAATATGACCGGATCGTTAAATCAAGTGTTGATTTAATGATTTAATGTATAATTATATATTTGATATATTACTTTACATTAACTAGTATTGGTTCACTTAAGATTGATTTTCTCACTTGATTGTGCACATTGTTTATATGTGATATATGCAAGTGTACATGTTTGTATCATGCTTGATGATACAAACAAGTTGTGTGTATGAGACTTATACCAAATCAAGGTTAAATTAGGGTTTACTATTTTCCTAACAAATAACAAAAGAGTGAGACTTTGGTCAAAGTTATCAAGCTTCATGAAGCTTGAAGAAACTTTGACAAAGTCAAATCTTTTGTCATTTCCTTAGGATATTAGTTAACCCAACCTTAACCTAATGCTTTGGTTAATTCTCTACATGAGTTAAGCATGAGAGCTTAACTCAACCATGGTGCCATAATTAAAAGGATAAGTTTTCATTTTATTCTATTATTCTTTTCTTCTTCTTCTTCATCAAGCTCCACAAAAGCTTGCTATCTCCATGGTGCCTTGAGAAAAAGAGTGAGAAATCCAATTCTAAAGTGAACCCACTTCCTATTTCTTCATTCTCTACTACTTGCCATGTAGTATAGGGTGTTCTCTTCACAAAGTTTATGACCAAGTGAAGGAATAGCTTGAGTTTGAGTCTCCCCGACGTAGATCATCTTCGGCCTCGAAGTCAACGACCTAGCCCGCTCATTTCTCCGAAGAAACCAACGCTAGGGTCCGGGATCCCGATGATCGCAGCGAAGGGACGTCAACACGGAGCCATTGAAGTGAAGGACCGGATCTACAAAGGTTGTAATCCCTTTCACTTACTAGTAAAGTAGTTTACTAGCTTTTCGTTTCGCCTAATCTCTAGTTAACGATCTTGCATAGAGTTGTTAGGCACATAAAAATTTCAATTTGGCATGGTAGATGCCTTGTGGAACCCCTTGAGTGTTCCTAGTAACCCTGCAGTGGTATCAGAGTCTAGCTAGAGCATTAGGCGATGTGTTAACGAAGTTAAAACTCCGAACAAACCCGAACACGACAAAATAAAACCCTCTCTGTACATTTTTTAAAATCTGGGATTTTTCTGAATTAAAAATTCCTAAAAAAATCAGCATGCAATTATAAGAAACGCTGTGCAAAACGACACTGTTTGGCGCCTAAGGCGCCACGGAACCGCGGCACGAGCCTGGCTCGTGCGGCGGTTCCGCTGCAATAATGTGACGTCGCCCTCCTAAATTTGCACAGTAATGTTTATTTTTAATTCCCTGATATTTTATGTGTATTTTTATCTGACTCAAGTGTTGAGTGTTTTGGGGTTTATTTTGTAGTCGTTGTTTCGATCGGAATATTTAATTTCGTTGGGTTTTCCGGATATTTAGAAACTGTTAAAAAGTTCGATCCAACATCAATAACTCACTTTTTCCCCGACCCGGAAAATTTCCAAGTGTTGGATTTTTCCGTTGTTTGAGAACGTCTAAACCATACAAGTTACGCAATGGACCTCTAGAAGACAACAAACCTTAACTCGATTATGTGACCGTCTTGAACTGCCCTTTGAACCTTAGGGTTTGGGGCAGTACGGCGTGCCACATGTGAGACGTTGGCTTGACCCTTCTACGGCTGGACCGTTGGTACTGTGGCATGTGATGGATGTTTTTAAACCCCCCTCAAGTGTTGAGAAACATTAGGGAAAACTTGGGTGTTTGATCATTCGATCGGAAAGTTTAACATTCTCTGTTTATCTGGAATGTGATACAATATTTGGAATCCACAAGTAGTTATGAGATAACTGATTTGGATGTTATAAACATAGCAGTTTAGTCTCAATTGATCGGTTACCACGGAATTTTGATGTGATCAAAAGTCCGTCGCAATCACGTTGCATACGCGGATACTCGCCGGGTAAACATAATAGATAGCCACGCCCCATAGCCCCGACCAAGTGACTGTAGGAGAACCCCGTCGCCGAAAGCATCCATTCGGGTGCTCGCGGCAGCGGTGTTCCGCCTTAGTGCACTTCGTCGACGGTATCGGGGGTGCGGCCGTCTACTAAAGTTTGCGACGAGCATTCGTATCGGATGTCGGGAATCTTGTTGAATTGCCCAACTTGATATTGAAAAGCGTTTTCGATATAGAGACTAAAATGCGGGGTTTATAACTGTTAGGAATGCGATGTCTAAGTAGGTTGCGGATTCCAACTGTTGTAGTTTTACACTTTCTATTCTGCGACCGTAAGTGTAATATGTGATATCGCCGGTTTCGTTGATATTTGTCAACGACAATTGGGATGCGCACATTTACTTACGTTGATGACATGTGATGTTATGTGTTGCTGGATATGTTATATTGGATCGTCGCGTTTTGAATAGCCGGGGGTTTTATGTGAGATGAGCGTTTTTATTTTCATTCATGTAAAATTAATTGTATGTAATATTATTTTATTGGGGCACTTCCGGGTTGAGATTGATGTCACCATTTGTATATTATTTACTTTTCCGCACAAGGATAGACCCGAGGAGAAGAGCACAAGTAACCGGATTCTAGAGTCCAGTGGGAGACCAACTCGAGGAGCCGAGTCCGGGTCTCCTAACTCTAGAATTGGTAGGGTTGCTTGCCGCTCTCGTAGGGGTCTAGGGGCGTGGGTTTGGCTATTCATCGCGACCGTGGAATCCGTGTTTTATACAGGCTCGTATTGAAAACACGGACGTCCTAGTATATCCAATGTTTCATATGTTTCTTCTGCTGCAATATCTGTGATGTGATCATTTGATATGTGATGATAGATACTGTATATGATATATATGATATATTATATAGACGTTACTTATGTTTTACACCCGCGCTAGCCCTGCCCCGCTCTGCTGTTAGTTACCTAACCTAACGGTGCACGAGGGGACATCGAGGCGAATGCTGATGGCATAAGTGTACGTCGTATTTATCTGTGATGTTTAGGTGATTTAAATGATGGGACTTCATTAATATGATTAATGAAAGAAAAGAAACCTAAAAGATGTTGAGGAATTGAATTTTCAAAAACAGGTAGCTACAGTTCTTGCTTTGCATAGTGATATATATGATATATCGTGCACCTCATTCGACGAGGAAAGAGCCGACGATCCCTTCACCTGGAGTGACCTCTTTAGCGAAACTAGTAAAAGCCTCAAAAACACTCCATTTTAAAATCATTTGATTCTACAACGATATCAAGTTCATTACGCAATAGGTTTTCTGAAAAACCTGTCGTAGCCCTCCGTCATTTCAGATAAGTCCTACTTAGTATTCATTCTACGTTTGTTGACCTCCGTCAAGGCGTAGTGTGCGGTAGCTAACTAGTATTTATCTGCTTATGCATATGATGCAGATTGGATTAGGGTAGTCGTACGGCCTTGTTGACCTCCGTCAAGGGTCGTGCGGGTGGGTTTGATTCAATCAAGAATTGACGGGTTGAACTTGACTAGTAGCCTATGGTTTGTTGACCTCCGTCAAGGTCATAAGGTGCTAGGGCCAAAATTATCGGGAATTTCAAGTGTTGAAATTTGCAATGAGATTGCATACCTTCTATGAGATAGTTGGATCCCGATACCCACTGCGAGTAATTGTTACTCCTGGGAGAGTTTTACACATTACAATTAGCCGATCAAGTAGGTGTCTAGAAAGGTGTCAATGGGGTTACGCCTTTGGGAAAATGAGGTTTTCTTTAATTAGGTCCGTGCGAATGCACGGGGAACCTCCCTCAAAGTACCGACACTGGCCTGGCTGAAAGATTGGCGAACTTGTAGGGTATAATTAATCCCGGCTAGTCTTTTCATTTAGGGTTTGAAGGAAGATTTGATAAAAACAGTGGGAGCCATCCTGATTAGATAAAATAATAACCAATCTGATCTTGCAAGAGCGCACGCAGAGTGTTTTCTTCTCTCTCTCTCCAGGTAGCGACCATGTCACGCCTTAATCAAGATAATAATACTGATGTATTGATCGAACCCGCTTGTTATACTGAGCTGGGGAACGTTGGTCCCGCTCCTACTTATAATTGTTATAAGACAGAGCAGGAAATTGGGGATTACCAGAATTCCCGTGCCGCCCAAACGAAGAAAGTGCATACCGATGCATCATCTTCGGGTGTGTTCATTACAGAGAACTGTTTCTCAGTGTCCTTTACGTCCTGGGTATATGATACCGGATCAGGATCCCACATGTGTTATATATTACATGGGCTACAGAAAGGTAGAGAATTGAGAACGGGTGATAAGTTTCATGAGGCAGAAAACAGTGCAAGTGTTGCAGCCAAGTCTGTTGGTCACTGTCACCCTGTATTACCAGAATACATTGATTCTGAACAAATGTTATTAGATACCGAACCTGATATACAAAATCATATAAGTCTCTTTATTTAGATAAAGAAGGATATAATTTTGTATTGTTGGATAATGTTTTGAATATTTCCTAAATCAAGAGTTGATCGGTTCAGGCACGTTATCTAAAAGCATTAACGTTCTAAATCAAACTACAGTTCTTAGTATACAGAACACACACAAGAGGAAGAGTTCAGAAATGAACGAATCCTTCTTGAGGCATTATAGACTAGGTCATATCAATGCGACCCGACTAGCTAAGTTACATTAAGATGCATTTTTAAATCAGTTTGAATTTACATCTCGTGAAACTTTCCAGTCATGTCACAAAGATAAAATGACCATAGCTCTGTTTAATGGAAACAGAGAAAGAGTTAGTGAACTGTTAGGATGATACATGATGATGTATGAAGGTCCCCTGTCTACAAATGCCAAGACCAGTTCTTTGTACTTCATTAAATTCTCTTATGATCTCTCGAGATTCAGACATATGTTCCAGTTGAAACACAAGTCCGAAGCTTTTGAGATATTCACAGAATATAATTAAGAAGTAGAGAACCAACAATGGGTATAAGTATTATGTCCTTTGATGAGATCAAGGAGGAGAATACTTGAGCACGGAATTCTTGGATTATTCTAAAGGAGAATTAGATTCTCTCTCAGCATTACTCCTCCGGATACACCACACCACCTCGGTGTATCGGGGCGGAGCAATCACACCCTATTAGATATGGTGTGCTCTATGATGAGTACTACTGAGTTTCCTATTTCCTTTTAGAGAGTTATGCACTTATGAAGTTGCATACCTATTGAATTGGGTTCCGATCAAATCAGTTGCCTACCACTTCATATGTGATATGGAAAGGGAAGAGCCCATATCTTATGTTTGTTAAGATTTGGGGTTGTCCGGCCTATGTCTGAAAAGAAAAATCCAGACAAGCTCGAAGCAAAGTCAGATCTGTGGAAGTTTGTTGGATATCCCAAGCATACGCAAGGGAATATCTTCTACCTAACCGAGGAACAAAAATGTTTTGTTTCTCAGCATGCCACCTTTGTGAAAGTGAATTTCTTGTGAAGAAATTATTGGTCATGAGATAGAACTGGAAACAGTTCCAGCTATACAAACTGCAGCTGATGATTTGGTAGAACCAAAGGATTCAATAGCAACCAACGAACCTCAGCCTCTCCGCCGATCTAGTAGGTTTCCTCACCCACCTGTGAGATACTCCGGTTTCTCTATGATTGTAGGAGCGAGGATTGCATCATGGGATGATGACCTAACTAGTTTCGAGCTGGCCATCAGGAGTGGGACTCTGTAAGAATGGCTGGATGTTTATCGATTTGAGATGGAATCCTTTTACACCAACAAAGTATGGACTTTGGTTGCTTTATCTGAAGGGTTAAATCCCCATCAGGAGCAAGTATATCTTGAGAAGATTACTTGGTGTACATGGAAAAGTTGAGACTTTCAAAGCTAGACTTGTTAAAGGTTTGCATCATTGACCAGGTATGGATTGCGATGAAACCTTTTCTAAGTACCTATGCTTAAGTCCATCCAGATCCTACTTGCCACGGCTACATACCATGACTACGATATCTGGCGGTTGGGTGTCATGACTGCTTTTCTAAATAAAGATTTAGAAGAGAGAGTCTATAAGTACACAGTCAGAGGGCTTCATAGACAGTGGGAGCAGCGGAAACGTGTGCAAGATGTTTTATGTGATAAAGCAGGCATCGCGGAGTTGGAACATCTATTTTGATGTGGTAGTCAAAGAGTTTGACTTCATCAAATTGGTAGATGAACCTTGTATATACAAAAAGGTAGTAAGGAGTATGGTGGTGATCCTCGTAGAGTACGTGGATGACATACTCATGATAGGGAAGGAGTTTCCTATGCTACGCTCGGTCAATCTCCGCTTATCACAAGGATTCTCCATATAGGATCAAAGTGATACCGCCTAAATCCTGGGTTTTGGATCTATGAGATAGATCTAATTGGATGTTAGGATACTCACTAGTTGTGGTGAGATGGTATCAATCGATCCTGAGGAGAATCACTGGAAAGGTTCCAGGGTGATAAAGACGACTGAATGTCAGTCGCAGGCATTGTCTTTACCCTCAGTGCAAGGACGGTATGTTGGAAGATTTCCAAGCTAGATACCGTGGCATACTAGACGATAAAGGCTGGATACATCGCTACCAAAGATGCTACCAAAGAGGCAGTCTGGGTGTATTTTAGTTCATGAGATGAACTTCGTTCCTCCCGTTGTGTGACAATGGAGTTGTGGCTTATGCCAAGGAACGCCCGTCCCATCAGTGATCCAGACATATTCTTAGGCAGTATCACCTGATCGTGGAGATGGTTGATCTCCAGGAGATCGAGGTTTGGAGAGTAGACTCATAGGACAATACGGCGGATCCAGTCACAAAGGCCTTTTTCCCAGAAAGAGACTTTTATGGGATGGTTGAGTATGAGATACTACAACCACTGCTATCAGATGGTCCTAGTGCAAGTGGGAGATTGTTAGTTATAAGTATGCCCTAGAGGCCATTACTATACATAGGATGTATATTGTAGTGGATGCTTGGACATATATAGGGATGACTTTCTTGCTCGATATGATAGTATGCTATCTGGTTACTCTTTTTACCTTAACGTGTACACTGATTGTCTCTCTGTTACATGTTGGTAAAGCCCTTAGGATGTGTACTTGACTACCTGGACTATGATGCGGATCATACTAGTGGGAACGTGGTAGTCCATAAGTACATCCTTCAAGGTCCCTAGTCGTGGGTGTATCGAGACAGGGCATCGATATACCAGAGTAGACTAGCGTGTACCTTCTCAACCCATATAGATGGGCGATGGATGATCCCATATCCATTGGTGTTTGACATCAGAGATGATATGCGGGTGCTCAGTGTAGACTGGGTACACTGGACGGACTCGCCGAGAACTCCCAGATGGTATTATACCTCACGTCAGATGGCAGTTCTCTGGTGACACTGGTACAGGTTAGTCTGTAGACCCGAGATCGTCATAGAGTCTTGTGTGATTCCCACTGTGCTTTGATTTCCATCATACCACGTCCAAGAGGGCATGCAAAAAGGTTGCTTTTGGGTACAGTCCCGAATCACATGGAGGCAATGAGCGATAGGAGGGGTTTCGTCTCTCCCGGTATAGGGAGTTGATGTTGCGCTGTGCTCGATTGGCTATAACAGGAAGTCCATGGCCAAAGCTGTTTTAGGGATTTACTGGTAAGTGTTACCAGTAGTTTCTCGACCCGTTATGAGCCTCATATCGACACGACTTATCGAGTTATTGGGGTCTGACGTTTACCACCCCTAGACGAGATATGCGACATATCAGACGAAGAGACCAGACTGTACGGTAGTGTTACTAATTGGATTCACAGGAGTGTGAGCAGTCTTGCTTGTTGATCTTCTGATTGCTCAATACCCGGGTGGCCGTTACGTTTAGCAGACTGCTTGCGTCTTGTGGGTGTTTGATATGCTCATCACCTACTGCCGGCGTATTGACGAGTCTTTAGAGTCCTACACAGGGGTGTCCTCGCTCAAGCGAAACGAAATTGGAGCGCATATGAGATATGTGCGGGACCGAGAATAATACCAGTATGTGATACTGTATTCTATTCTCGCGATTTGTGACATTGATCGGTTGTATGCGATATAGACGGGTTATCGGATCAAGTGTTGATTCGATAAGTTGTTACTATTGATATTAGTCGGTTATATGCAATATGACCGGATCGTTAAATCAAGTGTTGATTTAATGATTTAATGTATAATTATATATTTGATATATTACTTTACATTAACTAGTATTGGTTCACTTAAGATTGATTTTCTCACTTGATTGTGCACATTGTTTATATGTGATATATGCAAGTGTACATGTTTGTATCATGCTTGATGATACAAACAAGTTGTGTGTATGAGACTTATACCAAATCAAGGTTAAATTAGGGTTTACTATTTTCCTAACAAATAACAAAAGAGTGAGACTTTGGTCAAAGTTATCAAGCTTCATGAAGCTTGAAGAAACTTTGACAAAGTCAAATCTTTTGTCATTTCCTTAGGATATTAGTTAACCCAACCCTTAACTTAATGCTTTGGTTAATTCTCTACATGAGTTAAGCATGAGAGCTTAACTCAACCTTGGTGCCATAACTAAAAGGTTAAGTTTTCATTTTATTCTATTATTCTTTTCTTCTTCTTCTTCTTCATCAAGCTCCACAAAAGCTTGCTAGCTCCAATGGTGCCTTGAGAAAAAGAGTGAGAAATCCAATTCTAAAGTGAACCCACTTCCTATTTCTTCATCCTCTACTACTTGCCTTGTAGTATAGGATGTTCTCTTCACAAAGTTTATGACCAAGCGAAGGAATAGCTTGAGTTTGAGTCTCTCCGACGTAGATCATCTTCGGCCTCGAAGTCAACGACCTAGCCCGCTCATTTCTCCGAAAAAACCAACGCTAGGGTCCGGGATCCCGATGATCACAGCGAAGGGAGGTCAACACGGAGCCATTGAAGTGAAGGACCGGATCTACAAAAGTTGTAATCCCTTTCACTTACTAGTAAAGTAGTTTACTAGCTTTTCGTTTCGCCTAATCTCTAGTTAACGATCTTCAATAGAGTTGTTAGGCACATAAAAATTTGAATTTGGCATGGTAGATGCCTTGTGGAACCCCTTGAATGTGCCTAGTAACCGTATAGTGTCTAGGAGAGCCATTACACAAAGCCCTCGGCCGAGGCAGGAGATTTACTGGTAGGTATTCCAGTAGTATCTCAGGGTGTTCTGGGTTACACTCCGACATGGCTTGTACCGCTTTTGGGGGTCTGACTTTTACCAACCCCCTAGGCCCGCCATGCGATACTTATAGACGAACGGACCGGACTGTACGGATATTGTCACTGACAGGCTCAGTAGGGTGTCAGGATGAGTTCGCTCATCGACATCCCTTTTGGTCAATACCTGGTAGCCCGTTACGTATGGCTAATACCACTGACGTGCTAGTAGTTAAATCCACAGCCAAGAGATTGACGAGTCTTTAGAGTCCCCCACAGACCGTTTCTCAAGTTTCGGGCCAAACGCTGTAGAGGTCGTATGGAGATATGGCAGGGTTCGATCATATACGTGCGGTATTGCACGGATCTGTTAGTGTATATGCCCTAGAGGCCATTACTGTATAATACTAGTTTGTATATTACTTAATGGAAGCTTGGGATATTCACAGTTGTATAGACAATCTTGCTCAAAATAGTAGTATGCTAATTGGTTTGTTTCTACTTTAATGTGTACATGTGTTTATTTTAGTATATCACCTATACACATTAGTGGAGCCCTTAGGATATTTACTTGATTACTAGCGTTGTGATGGCAGTCACACTCGTGGGGGCTGGGTAATCCACAAGCATATCCTTATGCAGGTCCCTAGTCGTAGGACTATCAAGACAGGGCATCGATACTCCGGAGTAGACTAGCGTATGCGCTTCTCATCCCAGCTTGGGTGACGGTCTGTCCCACAGCCGTCTGTACGTCGTACTTAAGATAGTATGCGGGTGCTCGTTAGGTTACGAGTACACTGGACAGGACTCATTGGGAACTGTTGGTTGGTACTATACCTATCGTCAGTTATCAGTTCCCAGGTGACATGAGTACAGCTTAGTCCGCTGACTTGATACTGTCACTTCGCCTCGAGTGTGTTCCCACTGTACTTTGATTACTACCCTACCACGGCTCAAAGGAGTCATGCAAACAGGTTGTAGTTGGGTGCAGTCCCGAAACACTTGGAGGCAGTGACGGTTAGATGGGATTGATATCGCGCTATGTCTAGGAGAGCCATTACACAAAGTCCCTGGCCAGGGCAAGCGAGATATACTGGTAGGTTTCCAGTGTTATCTCAGGGTGTTCTGGGCTACACTCCGACACGACTTCTACCGCTATTAGAGGATTGACGTTTACCGCCCCCTAAGCTCGCCATGCGATATTCTCAGACGAACAGACCGGACTGTACGGAGATTGTCACATTTAGGCTCAGTAGGAGTTCGTATGGGTTCACCTCATCAGTCTTCTTATCAGCATCTACCTGGGGACCATTACGTACAGCTAGTACCGCTTGCGGCCTGTGGTTAAACCCACTGCCAGCATAGTGTCGAGTCTTTAGAGTCCCATATAGAGGGTTATTCGCCTTTGGGCAAAACAGAGTAGAGGTCGCATGGTTTTGCGACAGGATTCGTTCACATCCGCGCACTTGTGCACGTTTGGTGTCCGGACAGTTATTACTAGCGGGCTCTGGTTTGAGCTAGATCCTAGTATATGCTTTGGGGTTAGTTTTATCTCATAGTATCCGTGCTCCTCGGAACACGAATGCGGGTGTGTATGCATAGTTGACTGTGGCAGAGGAAGTGGATTCTCATTAGGGTTTTGGTACGGGTGTGTATGCACAGTTGACGGTTGTCGTTTACCAAACCCTAATGAATATGTGAAATATCAATTGATAATGTTATTTAAATGAAATTGGGTTATGGTTAGGGTTTGTTGACTTGTTGACCAAGGTTGACTTGTTGACCAAGGTTGAAACATTGACCATCATCATTTCATTCCAAAGATGCTCTTTGATCTTTGCAAAAACATTTAATGTGAAATAATAATGGTCTTATCAAACCAACCATCTCCTTTTTCATTTTGATTAATATTATTAATTAGATTAATTCACATATATTTGATATGGTTGTAAAACTATTCTCATTCTATCATATTGATTCTCTCTCTTCCTTTCTTCTTTCTCTTTCTCTAACTCAAGGAAAATTCATCTCATGTGTTGAGAAACATTTCCTTGGAGATAAAACACCAAAGCCACTCTCTACTCATCCTAAGGTTGAAGGTCTAGCAAGCCGGACACTTTAGTTTTCTCAAGTTCGAGAAAGAAGCTCAAGGTAGAGACCCTCGGGTGGATCAATCTTCGGCAAGAGAAGGCGACGAGGAAAGAACCATCCGACCACCACAAAGAGTCCAAGAGAAGAAGTTCAAGTCGAGGTATAACCCCTAACCGAGTAGGTAAAGCTCTAGTTAGTTGCTAGTGTG
Organism: Agapanthus africanus; assembly: GCA_030015575.1. NCBI lineage: Eukaryota > Viridiplantae > Streptophyta > Magnoliopsida > Asparagales > Amaryllidaceae > Agapanthus > Agapanthus africanus. The sequence continues at coordinate 391,064,783 of JASDDO010000022.1, forward strand.
TTGTTTAGCAAAGATCCGTGTTTGATATTCCATGTTACCATTACCCGAAAAATCGATTTTCACCATTTCCGTAAGACCGAAAGAACCGGGAGAGGTAACGTGGACTTACAGTGGTATCAGAGCCTAGCTAAACACACCCTAGCATGTTAGCAAAGTATCTAGAATTTCGATCGGACGAAAAACCGCAAAACACGTGAAAAATATCAAGTTTCTGCCGATTTTTATTTCTGCTCAAAAAATAATAAATCATCTATTAAAAATCGGCTCAGGCTTTTTAAAGAACAGGCAAGAAAAACGATCCAGTGAGTCGACCAACTCACCGCGGATCCGCGCCAGGAGCTTGCTCCTGCCGCGGATCCGCGGCCGAGTTGACTCGGCCGTGGATTGTTTCTCCTGCAGTTTTCTCCTGTTGGTGTTTTGTGATTTTTGAGATGGTTTGTTTCTGCCCAGAATTTCCAGAGAACAAGTTTGTTTTTGGGGTGGTTACAAATCCGTATTTTGGTCGATTTTCTGTAGACTTTGGCTAATGGGTTGTATCTGTAATGTTATATATGTATTGAACGTCTGTTAATCGCTATACGTCGATTAGTGGGAGTTATACATATCTGTGATCTGTAATGTTGATGGTTTGTATATATGAATTCGTTGGATTGTCGCGGATGAATAGCCGGGGGGTTGTGAGATGAGAGTTTTCTTTATCTTTCAATTCTTGTAATATGTAAAGTGATGTAATATTATTTATATGGCCACACAACCGGGATGGGGTTGTAGCTGTCATTGTATAATTTCTTTTTACTGTTTTTGCTCCTAGGATAGACCCAAGGTGGGGTGCATAAACTACTGGGTATCTCTAAGTGCCAAGTGGCCTACTCACGTCGTTGAGGGAGTTTGCTTCGCTTCGGGTACTTGGCGGGTAGTTTGCCGCACCCGTAGGGGTCTAGGGTGGGGTATTGGCTATTCATCGCGACCGTGTAATCCGCTCTTCGTTACAGGCTCGTACGGAATGCGGATTCCTAGTATATCCAATGTGTTCATATGTGATATAGAATGGCTATTATTGCATCTGATGAATGTATATATCTATATGTAGATATCTATTTAGGCGTTGCTCATGTTTTGCATCCGCTCTAGTCCAACCCCCGCTCTGTCGTTAGTTAAGTAACCTAATGGGTGGCGAATGCGGATGGCATAAGCGTACGTCATAGTTTCGTTGTTTTCTGCAATGGTAGGATTAATTGATGTGATGCATTAAAATTAATGCAAGAAAAATAAACCAAAGTAAAAGTCGTTGGAACACTTTCAAAACCACTCGGTTTCTTTTCAAAATTACTTTTAAACGCGGAGCTTAAACCACTCCTTTTAAAAGCTATCTCGTTCCATCGATTATATCAAGTTCACTATGTTCACGGTTTCGCCAAAACCATTCGTACCCTCCATCGTTTCACATGGATGGTCAATAGTATTCAAGCTATGTTTGTTGGCCAAAGTCAAAGCATAGTGATTGGTAGCTACTGGGTATTCATGTGCAGCATTGATAGATGTGTTGGTTTGGGACAGTCGTACTGCCTTGTTGGCCAAAGTCAAGGGTAGGTACGGGTGGGTTCAAATTAACCTGGAGAATGACGGGTAGAAGTTGACATGTGACTTATGATTTGTTGGCCAAAGTCAAGGTCATAAGAGCATGGGGCAAAAATCCACATCGGGGGTTTCAAAAAAACTGAAACTTGCTAGCGCTGCATACCATTTGGAGTGTGATGATTCTGGTAGGATTCCTTCAGTTTTGTCACGCAATGATATTTGGATCCCGATCCTACTGTGAGTATATGCTACTCCTCGGGAAATTTCTCACTTAACGATCAATGCTATAAACCTAGTAGGTGTCTAGAAAGGTGTTAGCGGGGCTGCGCCCCAAGGGAAAAGAGGTTATTTAATTAAGGAACTTCGCGAAAGCGTTGGAAAACCTCCCTCGATGTACCAACACTAGCCTGGCTGAACGGTTAAGCAAGTATTGTACGGTGATATTGATCCTGATTAATTCTTCCTTTTTTTGGTTTGAGGAGGGATTCGAGAAACACTGGGAGCCATCCTGTTTAGAAAAATTAAAAACCACTCTGAACTTGCAAGAGCATCATGCTAAAGTGTTTCTTCTCTCTCTCCTAATTGCAGCGACCAATCATCATGACCGGACTTAAGTTACTACTAGATAAAAACATACTGACAGGGCCAAACTACAAAGATTCGCTCAGGAATGTCAAAATGGCAATCACTTATGACAAGTTGGGGTATCTCCTTACCAACAAAGCTCCCCCTGTCCCAGGTCCCAAAACCAGCATCGCGGATAAGGAAATCCGTAAGACCTGGGAAATCGACTGCGCGAAGTCCAAGTGCCTCGTGCTTGCCTCTATGGACAATGAACACCAGAGGTGGCATGAGAATATGGACCTTGAATCCATATTTCTCCATACAAAAGAACTGTATGGAGAGCAATCCCGTATCGCCAGATACGAAGTATCGAAAAAGTTGTTTTCGGCGAGATTGGTCGTCGGATCATCGGTAGCGGAACACGTGCTTAAGATGATTGGCTTCATTGAGAAGCTCGCGGACCTTGGGACCATATTAGAGAACGAGCTATACACGGACTTGATTCTCCAGTCCCTTCCTTCCACTTACGCCCAGTTTATCCTGAACTTCAACTTGCAAGAAAAAGAAGTTGAACTTTCAGAACTCCTCAACATGCTGAGGAGTGCATAGGGCACCCTACAGAAAGGTAGGGAAATATCCACTTTGTTTGTAGGAAGATCTTCCTCTTCTAGGTCCAAGGCGAAAGCCAAGGGAAAGAAGAAGAAAACCCCCACCAAACCAAGGGGCGGTGTTAGTAAAGTGGATACGAAGGGAAAGGCAAAGGCAACAATGGTAGCGGGAAAGCTTGTGGGAAAGGAAGAATGCTTTTACTGTCACAAGAGTGGATACTGGAAAAATGATTGCAGGGCTTTGAAGGCCAGAACACAGGATCTGAAGCAAGTTGCGGCTTCAGCTTCAGGTGTGTATGTTATTGAAAATTGTCTATCAATAAACTCTACATCCTGGGTATTGGATACCGGATCAGGATCTCATATCTGTAATTCTTTACAGGCACTGAGAAGGCGTAGGGATTTGAAGGCAGGTGATATGACCCTCAGAGTTGCAAACGGAGCTGGCATGGATGCTGAGTCCGTAGTGGACTATCACCTGGGGTTGTCAGATGGACACGTTTTGGTTTTGCGTGATTGTTATTTTGTACCCAATGCAACCTGTAATATCATATCTGTATCTTTATTATCTAAAGAAGGTTATGAATTTGCATTTGTAAGTAATGTTGTGAACATTCGCCTTAATCAAGTTTTGATTGGGTCATGTACATTAAGCAATGGTATATACGTATTAAACCAACCACAGATTTTCAATGTCCAGAATACGCACAGAAGAAAGTCTCCGGAAACAAATCAGGCTTTCTTATGGCATTGTAGACTGGGTCACATCAATGAGAGAAGGTTGACGAAGTTACATACAGAAGGATATTTGGATCCGTTCGAATGTCAATCATATGCAACTTGTCAATCCTGTCTCAAAGGAAAGATGACAAATACTCCGTTAACTGGACACGGAGTAAGAGCGAGCGAGCTCTTGGGACTCGTACACAGCGACGTGTGTGGTCCAATGTCTACACATGCACGAAGCGGTTATTCTTACTTCATTACTTTTACGGATGACTTTTCAAGGTACGGATATGTCTTCTTAATGAAACATAAATCTGAAGCCTTTGGAAAATTCCAGGAATATAAGAATGAAGTAGAAAAACAAACATGCAAAAGTATCAAGACACTGAGATCTGATCGAGGTGGTGAATACTTAAGTGCCGAGTTCCTGGATTACTTAAAAGTGTAAGTGCACGGCGGCGCCCCGGCCGTCAACCCGACGGCCAAACGCGGAAACGGTGATAAACTTAAATTTTTGCGGACTTGGCAAAACGGCACCACCGCGCACTAAAACCGGATCAGGCCATTAAACTAAATCTAGCTAACTACAAAGAGAAGGGGAAGAGATATACCGACGATCCAAGTCCTCCGGTCTTCATCTCCACTCCGATCTCCTCGCGGGATCTCCGTCCGTCTCCTCCTCGTCGGAAAGGGCACCACGAAGCCGGGTACTTTTACGGGCTCCCACCTCGATACTGAGGCAACTCGAGCATGAAGCCGGCAACTCGACATGCTCAAGATTTGCTGTAGGAATATAGTGTAGAATCATAATCTCTCTTTTGGGGTTTGGTTGCCATTTGTGGATGATGGAGGAATGGTGTATAGAAAATTGGTGCTTTCAATTTTCTAGCAATGGAATGAGATGAAGAATGATATGCACAAAATGAATCACTCTCATTTTTCTTCCTCTCTTCTCTTCTCTTCTTCTCTCTTTCTTTTTTCTTAACCATTTCATCAAGTGAGAGCAAGAGGGTGGAGGAATGAATATGATAGCATAAGCATGAAGGGAGGTGAGTGTAGGAGATAATGAAGGGTGACCACAACCAAGACATAATCATCACAAAACTCACATCAACTCTTCTTATCAAATCTAATCACATAAAGCAAATGATAATGAAGGATAAGAAAGGCATCAAAAGATGCTTTCATAATAAACCATCTTACAAAAAAAACCTCCACAAAGTGTTATTTGCAAAACTGCAAATAACCCCCTCCATCAGAAAAGTCCGGCCGGGAAAGAACAAAGGAAAACCGGCCGGAACGGAAAGCAAACTGGCAACTCCAGAAAACTGGTCCCGTAATAAATTACAGGATAACCCCGATACTGTGCATACACACCTGCATTTGTATTCCGTCCGGATACAAATGCAAAGAGACAAAATCTACACTGTACTATACCAGGATCGGCTTAAACCAAAGCCGGCTAGTAAAATCCGCTCGATCCTGATCCGTGCAATACCGCACGTACCTGATCGAACCTTGCCATATTACTATACGGCTACTAGTACAAACTGTCCGATCCTGATCCGTGCAATACCGCACGTATCTGATCGGACCCTGCCATATCTCCATACGGCCTCTACAGCGTTTCGCCCGAAAGCTTGAGTAACTGAAAGTGTGGTGGACTCTAAAGACTCGTCAATACTATGGCTGTGGATTTAACCACTAGCACGTCAGAGGTATAAGCCAATACGTGACGGGCCACCAGCTATTGACTAAAAGGGACGTCGATGAGGAAGCTCACCCCGACACCCAACTGAGCCTGTCAGTGACAATATCCGTACAGTCCGGTCCGTTCGTCTATGAGTATCGCATGGCGGGCCTAGGGGGTTGGTAAAAGTCAGACCCCCAAAAGCGGTACAAGTCGTGTCGGAGTGTAGCCCAGAACACCCTGAGATACTACTGGAATACCTACCAGTAAATCTCCTGCCTTGGCCAAGGTCTTCGTGTAATGGCTCTCCTAGACACAGCGCGACCTCACCCCCAATACCGGGAGAGACGAACCCCCGAAGATCCGCTCACTGCCTCCATGTGGCTCGGGACTGTACCCAACTAAAACCTGTTTGCACGACTCCTTTGAGCCGTGGTAGGGTAGTAATCAAAGTACAGTGGGAACTCACACGAGACAAATGACGATCCCCAGGTCGATGAACTAACCTGTACACATGTCACCTGGGAACTGCTATCTGACGTCAGGTATAAGACCAACTAGCATGTTCCCGGCAAGTCCTGTCCGGTGTACTCATAACCCAATGAGCACCTGTATACATCTTAGGTGATCCAACTGACACCAATGGCTTGTGAGACCGGCCACCGCCCCTCGTCGGGGTCTCGACTGTATACACTAGTCTACTCTGGAGAATCGATGCCCTGTCTCGAAACTCCCACGACTAGGGACCTTTTAAGGATGTGCTTATAGACTACCAGCTCCCACGTATATGATCGCCCTCATACTGCCGGTAGTCAAGCAAGAATCCTAGGGGCTCTATCAACGTGCAATAGTGATCTGTCATGTCACCTAAAGCAGTACACGATGATAGAGGTAAACCAGATAGCATACTATCATCTCGAGTAAGACTGTCCTACCGGGATAGGTCCTCCCTCAATCATTGCAATCACGTGCCTGTGATCCAATAATTGACTCTGAGGGCACTATCTCCAACAATCTCCCACTTGCACTCAAGGCTAATTATTGCGATGTCGCATACTCACAGTCCATGTGATACCGAACACCCAACTCCTCTACTAGTCAGTCTCACAAATCCCGTTTGTGAAACTATTGCGGTCGAGGAATAGCCTCAGTGAGTGGATCCGCCTAGAAGTTTCTTTCTATGTCTCTCTATATCTCAAGTTCGCGGAGAAAGCCATCTCCCGAAATGAGCAATACCTGCCTTAGAATGTCTGGATGTCTGATGGGACGTAGCTCATAAATGAACTCCAAATCCAAACTTCTTAGACTGTATCTTCAACTGAACTTAATCAGTATCCTGCGCCATGCCACCCTCAGTATTGCCTTGGATCACCTGTCCAAAATACTGCCCCTCGTCAGAAGGAAAACTATAACTCTGACAACCTCCTTGTCGTCCAGGTCACCTTGGAAGCCTGGAATGATAACTGTTTCCCGAATGGGGCTTTCGTTATCATATCCCTAGAACAGCCACTTATGTTCTAAAACTGCTTCCGACTGTTTCTCCAGGATTGGATCAATGTCAACTTATTGCATCTAGTGCAAGAACAACATCTGGTGTGGTGCTTGACATCTCATGATTGACTCAATTGCCTAAGCAAGTGATCTGCCAATTATGCACATCCCTCTCTATTTTAGTCTATAAGACACCTTTAGAGTGGGTGACTCCATTACTTGCAGGTACACTACCGTGCCAGGAGTCGTCCATTCTAAATACTCATAGAATGCTGTCAAGGTACCCAGATTAGGAAACCACCCAAACCATAGATCTAGTAACCAGTATGTCTGATATAATGTCCAAGTCCTTTGTGGAGAAACCACTGTGTGACGACCAAAGTATAACCGATCGTAGTAAAGGAATATCACTTCCTACTACTTTCTCAACAGATCCATCCCCTATTCTGATGACGTCAAACCTATGACTGTCACATCAGAAACAGATGATCTATCTCCGCTACATCTGCTTTAGTCTATAAATAGACATAAGCCTGATGTCCACCAATGCTTCCGCTGCTCCCACTGACTACGACAACCCTCTGGCAGAGTCATATACACGTACACTTCTGAAGCTAGTTCAGAACGACGCTATACTCATCCTCCTGCCGGGTCTCGCAGCCTGGAACAACAACAATGGCAAGTGTGGGTAAACAAGAACTTCCCTGTCACCGTCCTTGAGGCTACCGAAGTACCTCTCGGGTGCCTGAAGTTACCCACCTTATCTGCGGAGTGGCCAATGGAATGTCAAATCAGATTGAATCTTCAGGTTCCTTATCAAATCTTCAGTAATCGTTTGCGGTTCTGGAATCACTTCCAGTTCTACCATACTCCCACTGCTGTTTTTGAAAAAATCCATTTTTAATAAAACTGTGGCGAGTCTAGAACAATATTGCTATTGTTCATCCAGATGGTAGAAAGTCAACCCGCGTCATAGCCTGGGTCAACCCACAAACAGCCATTACAGAAACGTGCCTTGAGTTATCCAGAGTCTGGTTTTAATCATAAGCCGGACAACTCCCCGTACCTTAACAACGTTAAGATATGAACTGTTCTACATCCAATATAGAACCAGAGGCACTGATTTAATTGAACCAGATTCAAATCATGCAGCTATCTCCAGTGCATGTCAACTAAATGGAAGGAGGCCGATCAGCGTTACTCAACTTAGGAATGCTTCCAATTATGAGTAACCTGAAAGAGAAGCAATTTCTCTTTATCATTACTATCAACTGAATACCATACACAAATATCTACATCTTCGATCACTTTGAAGAATCCAGATACTTGCTACACCTGGTTCTCTACTCTATTCAAATACCTATAACTCCTCAAAACTTAGACCCTGTGTTTCTACGAAACACATGTCTAAGAACTAGAGAAGTCAAAAGTAAACAGAATATAGTATGAGGACCAACCCCTCTGTCCTAATGGACACTGGACAACATACAATACTCTGTATAAGTCCGCTGAGTCTAATAACTCTTTCACTGTGTGTCGTAGGTTGAAAACTGTACTTATGGTTAAGAAGAATTACACCGCTGTTTAATGCTCCTTACCTAACCATCCACTGATATAGGTAAATGTCATCGACATAATATCAAAAGGTATATCTCACTCTATGAAAATAGACGTACAGATATATCAATTTGAAATTGGTGCACATCAACGGATATTCAAAACCAAATATTTGCCGACCGGCAAACAGCCCAGGTGATTTCCTCAAATATCACTGATTCCAACGAATCCCGATACAATGAGGATGATCACCCAATTCCCAATAACTTACTCCCACTCATCATCTGTAAAACCATACAGATGTGAGAATCAAACCTAGTAAGTACATACCTTGGAGTAAGTATCTAATCGGGAAATCAGTTTTCTTTTAACATTACACAGTGAGACTGAAACATTGAAATGTTTCGATGGGGTATCCTGGTATTCCTAGTAATGCCTCTTCCACATTCACGACTGTAACCGTATAGTTCTTTGCCACCTCTCCAAATCCCTTCATATGTCTTTAGTCTTTACCTTCTGTACACCCCTTTAGGCCAAATGGTTTTCTTCCTTCCCTACCGTTCGGCACCAGCCTATGGTTTGGAAGAAGACTATCCAAAAAGCATAAAGGGTGTACTGTCCTAATCCCAGGAGCACTCGCATCGCGAGAGAAGGTGAAGATAAAAGACACCTGAATGTACTTTATTCCTATTTCTCCTGAACCAGGATCCATCCCCGAACTGGAACGAGTTCCATTCGAGTTCGTATATAACCATACGATGGATTATCCAATAAAATGGGATCTTCGTAATGATACGGGGTGTCCTGGAGAAATACAAAGGTGATTTAGGATTGGCGAAGGAATACATTGTTTGGTCGTGAATATCTGTTGCAATTTACTTTGCCCTCTTACTAATCGCTTACTTTGTCTTAACTTAATACCTTCTGTACACCGTTTAGGCTAATTGGCTTTCTTCCTTCCCTACCGGTCGGCACCAGCCTATGGTTTGGAAGAAGACTATCCAATTTGCGTAATAGGTGTACTACTCCTAAACCAAGGAGTACTCGCAACCTGAGAGAGGGTGAAAAGAAAAGACAACTGAATAATCCTATCCGTTTTCTCCAGAACCAGAAACCATCCTCGAATTCCTTCGAGTTCGTATCTAACCATACGATGGTTTTGTCCAATGGAAGTGGACGTTCGCAGTAATACGGGGTGTCCCGGAGAAAAGGGTAAAAGTAGGAGTGGCAATGAGGTCTGCAACTCTGACAATCCAAAAGCCAGTGTTAAGTAGGTTCGGTCAACTTGGTCACTGAGTCATAGTCTTAGGGTCGGTTCAATGGTCGCTGCCAGAGAGAGAGAGAAAAGAAACACTCAGCGTGCACTCTATCCTAGATCAGAATGGTTACCAATTTATCTAATCTGGAAACCTCCTACTGTACCTCAAATTTTCCTCCAAACCTGAAAGAAGAATTAGTCGGGGTCACCCGAGGAGTAAACTAACTCATCAGTGGGAATCGGGATCCAACTCTCATCGCATGATAATGTGACGCAATCCGCTCACGTCATCACACTCCAGAAGGTATGCGCATATCTGGCAAGTTTCAGTACTTTTGAAACTCCCGATGTGATTTCTGCCCCATGCTCTTATGACCTTGACTTTGGCCAACAAATCATAAGTCACATGTCAAGTTCTACCCGTCATTCTCCAGGTTGATTCGAATCCACCCGCACAAGCCCTTGACTTTGGCCAACAAGGCTATACGACTGTTCCAAACCAACGCATTTATCTATGCTGCATATGAATAACCAACAGCTACCAAACACTGTGCCTTGACTTTGGCCAACAAACACAGCTTGAATACTATTGACTACCCATATGAAACGACGGAGGGCTACGAATGGTTTCTGGCGAAAACCTTTAACGTAGTGAACTTGATATCGTCGAAGGAACGGATAGCTTTTAGAAAATATAGTGACGAAAACCTTTACTAAAGAGGTCACTCCCGGTGAAGGGATCTCGGCTCTTTCCCCGTAGAATGGGGTGCAGGATATTCTAACTGAATACCACGGTGCAAAGCAAAAGTAATCGGCTATAGTGAAGTTAATGCCCTGACGCAAACTTCTGTCCAAGGGGTCACTCCCGGTGAAGGGATCTCGGCCCTTGCCTCGTCGACTGAGGAGCAGGATATTCCAAATGAATACCACGATGCAAAACAGAAGTGAACGTCCTTGCAATAACAGCTTTTAGAAACGTGTTCCAACAACATCAGATTAGGTTTGTTTAACTTGCATTGATCCGAATCAACGCAGTCCCATCAATTAATCACACCACAAAGAACGAAAATATACTGATGTACGTATATGCCATCCGCATTCGCCACTGGGTCCCGTCATTACCCGTTAGGTTAGCTAACTAACGACAGAGCGGGGACTGGACTAGCGCGGATGTAAAACATATACAACATCTACTAATATATATACCAATATATTATATTTCGCTCAAGGCGTGAAAGAAATGCAACATCACAGAAACAATACAGATATCTGGGATCCCCGGGTTTCATAGAGCCACTACTGAAACCCGACGTTCCCCTGGTCGTGTGGATAGCCTGTGCAATGAAATCCTAGACCCCTACGGGCGCGGCAAGTCACCCGCCAAAACCTGAAGCGAGGCAGCCCCCTTCAGCGCCGTGAATGGACCACCCAGCACTCCACGGAATCCGGCGACTTGGGCACCCCTCCTGGGTCAACCTGTACCCCCTACGAGTGCGGCGAATAGCCCGCCAATCCTAGAGTGAAGCCCCCTCCGTCCCAATGCCATGAGATGCGGGCTTGTTGCCCTCTAGAACCCGGCTATCCGTGCACCCCACCGCGGGGTAATCCTAGTACAGAAAGTAAAATATACATACACCGGGTACATCGACCGCAACCAGGTCGTGCCCCAAAAGAATAATACAATCAGGCAGTGACGGCAGTCCACATGTCGGACGCTCGCCCCGTAAAATCAAATGTACATAATACAACAGTACAGTACTAGCATTGCATCCAGGCTATCCCCCACGACCGATCCGCAACATCACAGCATAAACATAGAACATCAACGTGAAAGTCACGTTCGCAAATCCGTCTAACCGGGCTATAGCAGTTAGACCGAATTTACCGATCGAGTGACATTCACGGTCGCAGATATAATGTAAATACTGTGAAAAATGTGTCTAAAATTTTCCGATCGATCAAAAATTAACAAGTGGGCCCTCAATCAAAAACTGTAGCACTCACAGAAATCCTGGGCCCAATTTTAATATTCCAAAACCCATATTTTAAGCCCAGAAGGCCTCTGAAAAAATTTGGTGATGTGATGTGAATAGTGCGCGGCGGAAGGGCCGCACGAGGGGGGGTTTCGCGGCGGATCCGCGCTCCAACTGTGGAGTTACATCATTAAATTTTTACAGAACTCTTAGATTTTCCAGTACATCAATATTTTACAACCTGAAAAATTTTTCGAGACCAAAAATTTTCAACAGAAATTGATTCGAACTATAATGCAGTTTTGGAACATTCGATCGATCGAAACAGAAAAACACATTACACCAAGCTAGACTATGTTAATGGCGAGGCTCTGATACCACTGTAAGTGCACGGCGGCGCCCCGGCCGTCAACCCGACGGCCAAACGCGGAAACGGTGATAAACTTAAATTTTTGCGGACTTAGCAAAACGGCACCACCGCGCACTAAAACCGGATCGGGCCATTAAACTAAATCTAGCTAACTACAAAGAGAAGGGGAAGAGATATACCGACGATCCAAGTCCTCCGGTCTTCATCTCCACTCCGATCTCCTCGCGGGATCTCCGTCCGTCTCCTCCTCGTCGGAAAGGGCACCACGAAGCCGGGTACTTTTACGGGCTCCCACCTCGATACTGAGGCAACTCGAGCATGAAGCCGGCAACTCGACATGCTCAAGATTTGCTGTAGGAATATAGTGTAGAATCATAATCTCTCTTTTGGGGTTTGGTTGCCATTTGTGGATGATGGAGGAATGGTGTATAGAAAATTGGTGCTTTCAATTTTCTAGCAATGGAATGAGATGAAGAATGATATGCACAAAATGAATCACTCTCATTTTTCTTCCTCTCTTCTCTTCTCTTCTTCTCTCTTTCTTTTTTCTTAACCATTTTATCAAGTGAGAGCAAGAGGGTGGAGGAATGAATATGATAGCATAAGCATGAAGGGAGGTGAGTGTAGGAGATAATGAAGGGTGACCACAACCAAGACATAATCATCACAAAACTCACATCAACTCTTCTTATCAAATCTAATCACATAAAGCAAATGATAATGAAGGATAAGAAAGGCATCAAAAGATGCTTTCATAATAAACCATCTTACAAATAAAACCTCCACAAAGTGTTATTTGCAAAACTGCAAATAACCCCCTCCATCAGAAAAGTCCGGCCGGGAAAGAACAAAGGAAAACCGGCCGGAACGGAAAGCAAACTGGCAACTCCAGAAAACTGGTCCCGTAATAAATTACAGGATAACCCCGATACTGTGCATACACACCTGCATTTGTATTCCGTCCGGATACAAATGCAAGGAGACAAAATCTACACTGTACTATACCAGGATCGGCTTAAACCAAAGCCGGCTAGTAAAATCCGCTCGATCCTGATCCGTGCAATACCGCACGTACCTGATCGAACCTTGCCATATTACTATACGGCTACTAGTACAAACTGTCCGATCCTGATCCGTGCAATACCGCACGTATCTGATCGGACCCTGCCATATCTCCATACGGCCTCTACAGCGTTTCGCCCGAAAGCTTGAGTAACTGAAAGTGTGGTGGACTCTAAAGACTCGTCAATACTATGGCTGTGGATTTAACCACTAGCACGTCAGAGGTATAAGCCAATACGTGACGGGCCACCAGCTATTGACTAAAAGGGACGTCGATGAGGAAGCTCACCCCGACACCCAACTGAGCCTGTCAGTGACAATATCCGTACAGTCCGGTCCGTTCGTCTATGAGTATCGCATGGCGGGCCTAGGGGGTTGGTAAAAGTCAGACCCCCAAAAGCGGTACAAGTCGTGTCGGAGTGTAGCCCAGAACACCCTGAGATACTACTGGAATACCTACCAGTAAATCTCCTGCCTTGGCCAAGGTCTTCGTGTAATGGCTCTCCTAGACACAGCGCGACCTCACCCCCAATACCGGGAGAGACGAACCCCCGAAGATCCGCTCACTGCCTCCATGTGGCTCGGGACTGTACCCAACTAAAACCTGTTTGCACGACTCCTTTGAGCCGTGGTAGGGTAGTAATCAAAGTACAGTGGGAACTCACACGAGACAAATGACGATCCCCAGGTCGATGAACTAACCTGTACACATGTCACCTGGGAACTGCTATCTGACGTCAGGTATAAGACCAACTAGCATGTTCCCGGCGAGTCCTGTCCGGTGTACTCATAACCCAATGAGCACCTGTATACATCTTAGGTGATCCAACTGACACCAATGGCTTGTGAGACCGGCCACCGCCCCTCGTCGGGGTCTCGACTGTATACACTAGTCTACTCTGGAGAATCGATGCCCTGTCTCGAAACTCCCACGACTAGGGACCTTTTAAGGATGTGCTTATAGACTACCAGCTCCCACGTATATGATCGCCCTCATACTGCCGGTAGTCAAGCAAGAATCCTAGGGGCTCTATCAACGTGCAATAGTGATCTGTCATGTCACCTAAAGCAGTACACGATGATAGAGGTAAACCAGATAGCATACTATCATCTCGAGTAAGACTGTCCTACCGGGATAGGTCCTCCCTCAATCATTGCAATCACGTGCCTGTGATCCAATAATTGACTCTGAGGGCACTATCTCCAACAAAAAGAGAATGGAATTCTCTCTCTGCTTACTCCTCCATACACTCCGCAACATAACGGTGTATCGGAGAGACGGAACCGGACCCTATTGGATATGGTACGTTCCATGATGAGTAACGCTGAGTTACCGCGTTCATTATGGGGTTATGCACTAGAATCAGCTGCATACCTTTTGAACCGAGTTCCAACTAAGACTGTGCCTACCACACCATATCAGATGTGGTGTGGGAAGAAACCCTATCTTAAGCACATTAAGACATGGGGATGTCCAGCTTTTGTCAAAAAGCATCATGCGGACAAACTTGAGGCATGCTCAGTACAGTGCAAGTTTGTGGGATATCCAAAGAACTCCAAGGGATATTTCTTCTATTGCGAAGAGGAACAAAAGGTTTTTGTTTCTCGTCATGCCCACTTCTTGGAAACTGAGTTTTTGGAAAATCAGATAAGTGGGAGCGCAATAGAACTGAAAGAAATTCCAAAACCACGAGCTATTACTAAAAGCTTAGTAGACCCAGAGGGTTCGAAAGATCATGACATTCTTGCGCCGCTCCGCAGGAGTAGTAGGCAGTCTCATCCGCCCGAGAGATATTACGGTTTTCTCATAGACGGGGATAGAGAGGATTGGATCATTGATAGTGATGAGCCGACTAGCTTCCAGCAGGCCATTCAGAGCGTTGACTCGGTAAAATGGCTGGATGCAATGCGGACCGAAATGGAGTCCATGTACACCAACAAAGTATGGACATTGGACGTTTCTCCAGATGGTGTAAAACCCGTAGGATGCAAGTGGATCTTCAAAAGGAAGATTGGTGTAGATGGACAGGTTGAGACCTATAAAGCTAGACTTGTTGCAATGGGTTTTCGTCAAAGACCTGGTTTGGACTATGACGAAACCTTTTCTCCAGTGGCTATGCTGAAATCCATTCGGATCCTTCTTTCCATTGCTGCCTTCCACGATTATGAGATTTGGCAGATGGACGTAAAGACCGCTTTTCTGAATGGAAATTTAGAGGAGTGTGTCTATATGGACCAGCCAAAGGGTTTCATTCAGAGTGGGAGCAGCGAAAAGGTGTGCAAGTTGCTTAAGTCCATCTATGGACTAAAGCAGGCATCGCGGAGTTGGAACATCTGTTTTGATGATACGGTCAAAGATTTTGGCTTTATCAAAAATCTAGATGAACCATGCATCTATAGTAGATTTGTTGCACGAACTGTCGTATTCCTCGTTTTATACGTGGATGACATTCTCTTAATAGGAAATGACATTCCTATGCTACAATCTGTCAAAGAGTTCTTGTCACACAGGTTCTCCATGAAAGACCTGGGTGATGCCTCTTACATTCTGGGGATCCGGATCTATCGTGACAGATCCAAGAGGATAATAGGACTTTCACAGTCCAGGTACATCGACACCATACTAAGAAGATTCAGTATGGAAGATTCCAAGCGCGGTAATCTACCGGCTTGTCACGGGATCACCCTCTCCAAAGAGATGTCTCCCAAGACTGATTTGGAAAGGGATCGCATGTCTATTATACCCTACGCTTCTGCGGTAGGCTCTATAATGTATGCGATGTTGTGTACCAGACCAGATGTAGCTTATGCACTGAGTGTACTAAGCCGGTATCAGTCAAACCCTAGGGAGAAGCACTGGATAGCGGTAAAGAACATTCTCAAGTACCTGAGAAGGACTAAGGAGATGTTCTTGGTGTATGGCGGAAAAGACCTCCAGATCGAGGCCTTTGCTGACTCCAGCTTCCAGAGTGACAAGGATGATTCCAAGTCCATGTCGGGTTATGTCTTTACCCTCTATGGAGGGGCGGTGTGTTGGAAGAGTTCCAAACAGGAAACCATTACTGACTCGACGATGGAAGCGGAATATATCGCTGGTGCAGATGCCGCAAAAGAAGCCGTCTGGATAAGGAAGTTCTTGACAGAACTTCAGGTGGTTCCGTCCATTGTTGATCCAATACCTCTGTATTGCGACAACAACGGGGCTATAGCTTTAGCGAAGGAACCCAGGTCCTATCAGAAGTCCAGGCACATCTTGAGGCGGTATCACCTGATCAGGGAGATCGTGGGTCGCCAGGAGATCGAGGTTCGGAGAGTTGCTACAGAAGATAACACTGCTGATCCATTCACGAAGGCCTTACCCCAGACTCAGTTCGAGCGGCTGATCGAGATGATAGGTCTTCGATATGCCACTACATGGCCTTAGTGCAAGTGGGAGATTGTTAGTGTATATGCCCTAGAGGCCATTACTGTATCATACTAGTTTGTATATTACTTAATGGAAGCTTGGGATATTCATAGTTGTATAGACAATCTTGCTCAAAATAGTAGTATGCTACTTGGTTTGTTTCTACTTTAATGTGTACATGTGTTTATTTTAGTATATCACCTATACACATTAGTGGAGCCCTTAGGATATTTGCTTGATTACCAGCGTTGTGATGGCAGTCACACTCGTGGGGGCTGGGTAATCCACAAGCACATCCTTATGCAGGTCCCTAGTCGTAGGACTATCGAGACAGGGCATCGATACTCCGGAGTAGACTACCATATGCGTTCTTGTTGGAGATAGTGCCCTCAGAGTCAATTATTGGATCACAGGCGCGTGATTGCAATGATTGAGGGAGGACCTATCCCGGTAGGACAGTCTTACTCGAGATGATAGTATGCTATCAGGTTTACCTTTATCATCGTGTACTGCTTTAGGTGACCTGACAGGTCGCTATTGCACGTTGATAGAGCCCTAGGATTCATGCTTGACTGCCAGCAGTATGAGGGCAATCATATAAGTGAGAGCTGGAGTCTACAAGCACATCCTTAATAGGTCCCTAGTCGTGGGAGTTTTGAGACAGGGCATCGATTCTCCAGAGTAGACTAGTGTATACAGTCGAGACCCCGACGAGGGGCGGTGGCCGGTCTCACAAGCTACTGGTGTCAGTTGGATCACCTAAGATGTATACAGGTGCTCATTGGGTTATGAGTACACCGGACAGGACTCGCCGGGAACATGCTAGTTGGTCTTATACCTGACGTCAGATAGCAGTTCCCAGGTGACATGTGTACAGGTTAGTTCATCGACCTGGGGATCGTCATTTGTCTCGTGTGAGTTCCCACTGTACTTTGATTACTACCCTACCACGGCTCAAAGGAGTCGTGCAAACAGGTTTTAGTTGGGTACAGTCCCGAGCCACATGGAGGCAGTGAGCGGATCTTCAGGGGTTCGTCTCTCCCGGTATTGGGGGTGAGGTCGCGCTGTGTCTAGGAGAGCCATTACACAAAGACCTTGGCCAAGGCAGGAGATTTACTGGTAGGTATTCCAGTAGTATCTCAGGGTGTTCTGGGCTACACTCCGACACGACTTGTACCGCTTTTGGGGGTCTGACTTTTACCAACCCCCTAGGCCCGCCATGCGATGCTCATAGACGAACGGACCGGACTGTACGGATATTGTCACTGACAGGCTCAGTTGGGTGTCGGGGTGAGCTTCCTCATCGACGTCCCTTTTGGTCAATAGCTGGTGGCCCGTCACGTATTGGCTTATACCTCTGACGTGCTAGTGGTTAAATCCACAGCCATAGTATTGACGAGTCTTTAGAGTCCACCACACTTTCAGTTACTCAAGCTTTCGGGCGAAACGCTGTAGAGGCCGTATGGAGATATGGCAGGGTCCGATCAGATACGTGCGGTATTGCACGGATCAGGATCGGACGGTTTGTACTAGTGGCCGTATGGTTATATGGCAGGGTTCGATCAGATACGTGCGGTATTGTACGGATCAGGATCGAACGGATTTTACTAGCCGGCTTTGGCTTAAGCCGGTCCTAGTTTAGTACAGTGTAGATTTTGTCTCATTGCATTTGTATCCGGACGGAATACAGATGCGGGTGTGTATGAACAGTATGGGGGCTTTCCTGTAATTTATTACGGGACCAGTTTTCTGGAGTTGCCAGTTTGCATTCCGTTCCGGCCGGTTTTCCTTTGTTCTTTCCCGGCCGGACTTTTCTGATGGAGGGGGTTATTTGCAGTTTTGCAAATAACACTTTGTGGGGGACTTATTTGCATAAGGGTTGATATGATAAGCATCTTTGCTTTTCATGTATTTATGAGATAAGAAAGGATTAGGATGGATTTGAGGTTGATGTAAAGTTTAGTGATGATTATGTTTTTGGATATGGTCACCCTCCTCCTTTTACTACGATCACCTCCCTTCTTGCTTCTTATTTCTTTCTCCACCATTTTCTTAGTTGATAGTTTTTGATCATGGTTGAAGTGAGAAGAAGAAAAAAGAAAGAGAGAAAGAAATGAGAAGAAGAGAGTTTCATCTTCATCCTTGAGAGTGTTTCATTTTCTTGATCTCATTTCATGTTAAGAAAAATGCAAGCACCATTTTTCTTGTCTTGTTTCCTCCATCATCCACAAATGGCAACCAACCCCAAAGTGAGACATACATTCTACATTACACTCCCTACAGCATATCTTGAGCATGTCGAGTAGCCGGCTTCATGCGCGAGTTGCCTCGGTATTGAGGTGGGAGCCCGTAAAAGTACCCGGCTTCGTGGTGCCCTTTCCGACGAGGAGGAGACGGACGGAGATCCCGCGAGGAGATTGGAGTGGAGATGAAGACCGGAGGACTCGGATCGTATGGTATACTTCTCTACCCCCTCTCTAGATAGCTTAGATTAGTTTAATGGCACGATCCGGGGTTTAGTGCGCGGTGGTGCCGGTTTGCAAAGTCCGCAAAATTAAAGTTTATCACCGTTTCCGCGTTTGGCCGTCGGATTGACGGCCGGGGCACCGCCGTGCACTTACAGTGGTATCAGAGACTCGCCATTAACATAGTCTAGCTTGGTGTAATGTGTTTTTCTGTTTCGATCGATCGAATGTTCCAAAACTTCATTTTAGTTCGAATCAGTTTCTGTTGAAAATTTTTGGTCTCGAAAAATTTTTCAGGTTGTAAAATATTGATGTAATGGAAAATCTAAGAGTTCTGTAAAAATTTGACGAAGTAACTCCACAGTGGGAGCGCGGAAGCGCCGCGAAAACCCCATTTCCGCGGCCCTTCCGCCGCGCACTATTCACATCACTTCACCAAATTTTTTCAGAGGCCTTCTGGGCTTAAAATATGGGTTTTGGAATATTAAAATTGGGCCCAGGATTTCTGTGAGTGCTACAGTTTTGATTGAGGGCCCACTTGTTAATTTTTGATCGATCGAATATTTTAAACACATTTTTCACAGTATTTACATTATATCTGCGACCGTGAATGTCACTCGATCGGTAAATCCGGTCTAACTGCTATAGCCCGGTTAGACGGATTTGCGACCGTGACTTTCACGTTGATGTTCTATGTTTATGCTGTGATGTTGCGGATCGGTCGTGGGGATAGCCTGGTTGCAATGCTAGAACAGTTGTGGTGGTATTATGTACATTTGATATTGCGGGGCGAGCGTCCGACATGTGGACTGCCGTCACTGCCTGTTTGTATTATTCTTTTGGGGCGTGACCTGGTTGCGGTCGATGTACCCGGTGTATGTATATTTTACTTTCTGTACTAGGATTACCCCGCGGTGGGGTGCACGGATGGCCGGGTTCTAGAGGGCAACAAGCCCGCATCTCATGGTATTGGGACGGAGGGGGCTTCACTCTGGGATTGGCGGGCTATTCG
Source organism: Agapanthus africanus (assembly GCA_030015575.1). Lineage (NCBI taxonomy): Eukaryota > Viridiplantae > Streptophyta > Magnoliopsida > Asparagales > Amaryllidaceae > Agapanthus > Agapanthus africanus. The sequence goes on from JASDDO010000022.1 coordinate 391,084,543, forward strand.
TCGCACTCGTAGGGGGTACAGGTTGACCCAGGAGGGGTGCCCAAGTTACCGGATTCCGTGAAGTGCTGGGTGGTCCATTCACGGCGCTGAAGGGGGCTGCCTCGCTTCAGGTCTTGGTGGGTAACTTGCCGCGCCCGTAGGGGTCTAGGATTTCATTGCACAGGCTATCCACACGACCAGGGGAACGTCGGGTTTCAGTAGTGGCTCTGTGAAACCCGGGGATCCCAGATATCTGTATTGTTCTGTGATGTTGTACATTTCTGTGATGTTGCATTTCTTTCACGCCTTGAGCGAAATATAATATATTGGTATATATATTAGTAGATGTTGTATATGTTTTACATCCGCGCTAGTCCAGTCCCCGCTCTGTCGTTAGTTAGCTAACCTAACGGGTAATGACGGGACCCAGTGGCGAATGCGGATGGCATATACGTACATCAGTATATTTTCGTTCTTTGTGGTGTGATCAATTGATGGGACTGCGTTGATTCGGATCAATGCAAGTTAAACAAATCTAATCTGATGTTGTTGGAACACTTTTCAAAAGGCTGTTATTGCAAGGACGTTCACTTTTGTTTTGCATCGTGGTATTCATTTGGAATATCCTGCTCCTCAGTCGACGAGGCAAGGGCCGAGATCCCTTCACCGGGAGTGACCCCTTGGACAGAAGTTTGCGTCAGGGCATTAACTTCACTATAGCCGATTACTTTTGCTTTGCATCGTGGTATTCAGTTGGAATATCCTGCACCCCATTCTACGGGGAAAGAGCCGAGATCCCTTCACCGGGAGTGACCTCTTTAGTAAAGGTTTTCGTCACTATATTTTCTAAAAAGCTATCCGTTCCTTCAACGATATCAAGTTCATTACGTTAAAAGTTTTCGCCAGAAACCATTCGTATCCCTCCGTCGTTTCATATGGATGGTCAATAGTATTCAAGCTGTGTATGTTGGCCAAAGTCAAGGCACAGTGTTTGGTAGCTGTTGGGTATTCATATGCAGCATAGATAGATGCGTTGGTTTGGAACAGTCGTACTGCCATTTTGGCCAAAGTCAAGGGTAGGTACGGGTGGATTCAAATTAACCTGGAGAATGACGGGTTGAACTTGACATGTGACTTATGATATGTTGGCCAAAGTCAAGGTCATAAGAGCATGGGGTAAAAATCACATCGGGAGTTTCAAAAGAACTGAAACTTGCCAGATATGCGCATACCTTCTGGAGTGTGATGACGTGAGCGGATTCCGTCACGTTATCATGCAATGATAGTTGGATCCCGATTCCCACTGATGAGTTGGTTTACTCCTCGGGTGACCCCGACTAATTCTTCTTTCAGGTTTGGAGGAGAGTTTGAGGTACAGTGGGAGGTTTCCAGATTAGATAAATTGGTAACCATTCTGATCTAGGATAGAGTGCACGCTGAGTGTTTCTTTTCTCTCTCTCTTTGGCAGCGACCTTTGACCCGACCCTAGACTATGACTCAGTGACCAAGTTGACCGAACCTACTTAACACTGGCTTTTGGATTGTCAGAGTTGCAAACCTCATTGCCACTCCTGCTTTTACCCTTTTCTCCAGGACACCCCGTTTTACTACGAACGTCCACTTCCATCGGACAAAACCATCGTATGGTTAGATACGAACTCGAAGGGATTTATTCGAGGATGGTTTCCGGTTCTGGAGAAAACGGATAGGACTATTCAGTTGTCTTTTCTTTTCACCCTCTCTCAGGTTGCGAGTACTCCTTGGTTTAGGAGTAGTACACCTATTACGCAAATTGGATAGTCTTCTTCCAAACCATAGGTTGGTGCCGACCGGTAGGGAAGGAAGAAAGCCAATTAGCCTAAACGGTGTACAGAAGGTATTAAGTTAAGACAAAGTAAGGGATTAGTAAGAGGGCAAAGTAAATTGCAACAGATATTCACGACCAAACCATGTATTCCTTCGCCAATCCTAAATCACCTTTGTATTTCTCCAGGACACTCCGTATCATTACGAAGATCCCATTTTATTGGATAATCCATCGTATGGTTATATACGAACTCGAAAGGAACTCGTTCCAGTTCGGGGATGGATCCTGGTTCAGGAGAAATAGGAATAAAGTACATTCAGGTGTCATTTATCTTCACCTTCTCTCGCGTTGCGAGTGCTCCTAGGATTAGGACAGTACACCCTTTATTCCTTTTGGATAGTCTTCTTCCAAACCATAGGCTGGTGCCGAACGGTAGGGAAGGAAGAAAACCATTTGGCCTAAAAGGGTGTACAGAAGGTAATGACTAAAGACATATGAAGGGATTTGGAGAGGTGGCAAAGAACTATACGGTTACAGTCGTGAATCTGGAAGAGGCATCACTAGGAATACCGGGATACCCCATCGAAACATTTCAATGTTTCATTCTCACTGTGTAATGTTAAAAGAAAACTGATTTCCCGATTAGATACTTACTCTAGGATATGTATTTACCAGGTTTGATTCTCACATCATTATGGTTTTACAGATGATGGGTGGGAGTAAGTTATTGGGAATTGGGTGATCATCCTCATTATATCGGGATTCGTTGGAATCAGTGATATTTGAGGAAATCACCCGGGCTGTTTGCCGGTCGGCAAATATTTGGTTTTGAATATCCGTTGATGTGCACCAATTTCAAATTGATATATCTGTACGTCTATTTTCATAGAGTGAGATATACCTTTTGATATTATGTCGATGACATTTACCTATATCAGTGGATGGTTAGGTAAGGAGCATTAAACAGCGGTGTAATTCTTCTTAACCATAAGTACAGTTTTCAACCTACAACACACAGTGAAAGAGTTGTTAGACTCAGCAGACTTATACAGAGTATTGTATGTTGTCCAGTGTCCATTAGGACAGAGGGGTTGGTCCTCATACTATATTCTGTTTACTTTTGACTTCTCTAGTTCTTAGACATGTGTTTCGTAGAAACACAGGGTCTAAGTTTTGAGGAGTTATAGGTATTTGAATAGAGTAGAGAACCAGGTGTAGCAAGTATCGGGATTCTTCAAAGTGATCGAAGATGTAGATACTTGTGTATGGTATTCAGTTGATAGTAATGATAAAGAGAAATTACTTCTCTTTGAGGTTACTCATAATTGGAAGTATTCCTAAGTTGAGTAACGCTGATCGACCTCCTTCCATTCTGTTGACATGCACTGGAGACAGCTGCATGATTTGAATCTGGTTCAATTAAATCAGTGCCTCTGATTCTATATTGGATATAGAACAGTTCATATCTTAACGATGTTAAGGTACGGGGAGTTGTCCGGCTTATGCTTAAAACCAGACTCTGGATAACTCATAGGCACGTTTCTGTAATGACTGTTTGTGGGTTGACCCAGGCTATGACGAGGGTTGATTTTCTACCATCTGGAAGATCAATAGAAATATTGTTCAAGACTCGCCACAGTTTTATTAAAAATGGATTTTTTCAAAAACAGCAGTGGGAGTATGGTAGAACTGGAAGTGATTCCAGAACCGCAAACGATTACTGAAGATTTGATAAGGAACCTAAAGATTCAATCTGATTTGACATTCCATTGGCCACTCCGCAGATAAGGTGGGTAACTTCAGGCACCCGAGAGGTACTACGGTAGCCTCAAGGACGGTGACAGGGAAGTTCTTGTTTACTCATAATTACCATTGCTGTTGTTCCAGGCTGCGAGACCCGGCGGGAGAATGAGTACAGCGTCGTTCTAAACTAGTTTTAGAAGTGTACGTCTATATGACTCTGCCAGAGGGTTGTCGTAGTCAGTGGGAGCAGCGGAAGCATTGGTGGACATCAGGCTTATGTCTATTTATAGACTAAAGCAGATGTAGCGGAGATTGATCATCTATTTCTGATGTGACAGTCATAGGTTTGACGTCATCAGAATAGGGGATGGATCTGTTGAGAAGGTAGTAGGAAGTGATATTCCTTTACTACGATCGGTTATATTTTGGTCGTCACACAGTGTTTTCTCCACAAAGGACTTGGACATTATATCAGACATACTGGTTACTAGATCTATGGTTTTAGATCTAGATTTGGGTGGTTTCCCAATCAGGGTACTTAGACAGCATTCTAAGGGTATTTAGAATGGACGACTCCTGGCACGGTAGTGTACCTGCAGGTAATGGAGTCACCCTCTCCAAAGGTGTCTTACAGACTAAAGGGGAGAGGGACGTGCATGATTGGCAGATCACTTGCTCAGGCAATTGAGTCAATCGTGAGATGTCAAGTACCACACCAGATGTTGTTCTTACACTAGATGCAATAAGTTGACATTAATCCAATCCTGGAGAAACAGTCGGAAGCAGTTTTAGAACATAAGTGAATGTTCTAGGGATATGATAACGACAGCCTCATCCGAGAAACAGTTATCATTCCAGGCTTCCAAGGTGACCTGGACGACAAGGAGGTTGTCAGAGTTATAGTTTTTCCTTCTGACGAGGGGCAGTATTTTGGACAGGTGGTCCAAGGCAATACTGAGGGTGGCATGGCGCAGGATACTGATTAAGTTCAGTTGACGATACAGTCTAAGAAGTTTGGATTTGGAGTTCATTTATGAGCTATGTCCCATCAGACATCCAGACACATTCTAAGACAGGTATTGCTCATTTCGGGAGATGGGTTTCTCCGCGAACTTGAGATATAGAGAGACATAGATAGAAACATCTAGGCGGATCCACTCACTGAGGCTATTCCTCGAACGCAATAGTTTCGCAAACGAGCTTTGTGAGATTGACTAGTAGAGGAGTTGGGTGTTCGGTATCACATGGGCTGTGAGTATGCGACATCGCAATAATTAGCCTTGAGTGCAAGTGGGAGATTGTTGGAGATAGTGTCCTCAGAGTCAATTATTGGATCACAGGCGCGTGATTGCAATGATTGAGGGAGGACCTATCCCGGTAGGACAGTCTTACTCGAGATGATAGTATGCTATCTGGTTTACCTTTATCATCGTGTACTGCTTTAGGTGACCTGACAGGTCGCTATTGCACGTTGATAGAGCCCTAGGATTCATGCTTGACTGCCAGCAGTATGAGGGCGATCATATAAGTGAGAGCTGGAGTCTACAAGCACATCCTTAATAGGTCCCTAGTCGTGGGAGTTTCGAGACAGGGCATCGATTCTCCAGAGTAGACTAGTGTATACAGTCGAGACCCCGATGAGGGGCGGTGGCCGGTCTTACAAGCTACTGGTGTCAGTTGGATCACCTAAGATGTATACAGGTGCTCATTGGGTTATGAGTACACCGGACAGGACTCGCCGGGAACATGCTAGTTGGTCTTATACCTGACGTCAGATAGCAGTTCCCAGGTGACATGTGTACAGGTTAGTTCATCGACCTGGGGATCGTCATTTGTCTCGTGTGAGTTCCCACTGTACTTTGATTACTACCCTACCACGGCTCAAAGGAGTCGTGCAAACAGGTTTTAGTTGGGTACAGTCCCGAGCCACATAGAGGCAGTGAGCGGATCTTCAGGGGTTCGTCTCTCCCGGTATTGGGGGTGAGGTCGCGCTGTGTCTAGGAGAGCCATTACACAAAGACCTTGGCCAAGGCAGGAGATTTACTGGTAGATATTCCAGTAGTATCTCAGGGTGTTCTGGGATACACTCCGACACGACTTGTACCACTTTTGGGGGTCTGACTTTTACCAACCCCCTAGGCCCGCCATGCGATGCTCATAGACGAACGGACCGGACTGTACGGATATTGTCACTGACAGGCTCAGTTGGGTGTCGGGGTAAGCTTCCTCATCGACGTCCCTTTTGGTCAATAGCTGGTGGCCCGTCACGTATTGGCTTATACCTCTGACGTGCTAGTGGTTAAATCCACAGCCATAGTATTGACGAGTCTTTAGAGTCCACCACACTTTCAGTTACTCAAGCTTTCGGGCGAAACGCTGTAGAGGCCGTATGGAGATATGGCAGGGTCCGATCAGATACGTGCGGTATTGCACGGATCAGGATCGGACGGTTTGTACTAGTGGCCGTATGGTTATATGGCAGGGTTCGATCAGATACATGCGGTATTGTACGGATCAGGATCGAACGGATTTTACTAGCCGGCTTTGGCTTAAGCCGGTCCTAGTTTAGTACAGTGTAGATTTTGTCTCATTGCATTTGTATCCGGACAGAATACAGATGCGGGTGTGTATGCACAGTATGGGGGTTTTCCTGTAATTTATTACGGGACCAGTTTTCTGGAGTTGCCAGTTTGCATTCCGTTCCGGCCGGTTTTCCTTTGTTCTTTCCCGGCCGGACTTTTCTGATGGAGGGGTTTTTTTGCAGTTTTGCAAATAACACTTTGTGGGGGGACTTATTTGCATAAGGGTTGATATGATAAGCATCTTTGCTTTTCATGTATTTATGAGATAAGAAAGGATTAGGATGGATTTGAGGTTGATGTAAAGTTTAGTGATGATTATGTTTTTGGATATGGTCACCCTCCTCCTTTTACTACGATCACCTCCCTTCTTGCTTCTTATTTCTTTCTCCACCATTTTCTTAGTTGATAGTTTTTGATCATGGTTGAAGTGAGAAGAAGAAAAAAGAAAGAGAGAAAGAAATGAGAAGAAGAGAGTTTCATCTTCATCCTTGAGAGTGTTTCATTTTCTTGATCTCATTTCATGTTAAGAAAAATGCAAGCACCATTTTTCTTGTCTTGTTTCCTCCATCATCCACAAATGGCAACCAACCCCAAAGTGAGACATACATTCTACATTACACTCCCTACAGCATATCTTGAGCATGTCGAGTAGCCGGCTTCATGCGCGAGTTGCCTCGGTATTGAGGTGGGAGCCCGTAAAAGTACCCGGCTTCGTGGTGCCCTTTCCGACGAGGAGGAGACGGACGGAGATCCCGCGAGGAGATTGGAGTGGAGATGAAGACCGGAGGACTCGGATCGTATGGTATACTTCTCTACCCCCTCTCTAGATAGCTTAGACTAGTTTAATGGCACGATCCGGGGTTTAGTGCGCGGTGGTGCCGGTTTGCAAAGTCCGCAAAATTAAAGTTTATCACCGTTTCCGCGTTTGGCCGTCGGATTGACGGCCGGGGCGCCGCCGTGCACTTACACTTCTCATCCCAGCTTCAGAGACGGTCTGTCCCACAGCCGTCAGTACGTCGTACTTGAGATAGTATGCGGGTGCTCGTTAGGTTACGAGTACACTGGACAGGACTCGTTGGGAACAGTTGGTTGGTACTATACCTATCGTCAGTTATCAGTTCCCAGGTTACATGAGTATAGCTTAGTCCGCTGACTTGACACTGTCACTTCGCCTCGAGTGTGTTCCCACTGTACTTTGATTACTACCCTAGCACGGCTCAAAGGAGTCGTGCAAACAGGTAGTAGTTGGGTGCAGTCCCGAAGCACTTGGAGGCAGTGACGGTTAGATATGATTCGTCTCTCCTGGTATTGGGGGTTGATATCGCGCTGTGTCTAGGAGAGCCATTACACAATGTCCCTGGCCAGGGCAAGCGAGATATACTGGTAGGTTTCCAGTGTTATCTCAGGGTGTTCTGGGTTACACACCGACACGACTTGTACCGCTATTAGGGGAATGACGTTTACCGCCCCCTAGACCCGCCATGCGATATTCTCAGACGAACAAACTGGACTGTACGAAGATTGTCACATTCAGGCTCAGTAGGAGTTCGTATGGGTTCACCTCATCAGTTTTCTTATCGGCATCTACCTGGGGACCGTTACGTACAGCTAGTACCGCTTGTGGCCTGTGGTTAAACCCACTGCTAGAGTAGTGTCGAGTCTTTATAGTCCCACACAGAGGGTTATTCACCTTTGAGCAAAACAGAGTAGAGGTCGCATGGTTTTGCGACAGGGTTCGTTCACATCCGCGCACTTGTGCACGTTTGGTGTCCGGACAATTATTACTAGCGGGCTCTGGTTTGAGCCAGATCCTAGTAGATGCTTTGGGGTTAGTTTTATCTCATAGTATTCGTGCTCCTCGGAACACGAATGCGGGTGTGTATGCACAGTTGACTGAGGCAGAGGAAGAGGATTCTCATTAGGGTTTTGGTACGGGTGTATATGCACAGTTGACGGTTGTCGTTTACCAAACCCTAATGAATATGTGAAATATCAATTGATAATATTATTTAAATGAAATTGGGTTATGGTTAGGATTTGTTGACTTGTTGACCAAGGTTGACTTGTTGACCAAGGTTGAAACATTAACCATCATCATTTCATTTCATTCCAAAGATGCTCTTTGATCTTTGCAAAAACATTTAATGTGAAATGATAATGGTCTTATCAATCCAACCATCACCTTTTTCATTTTGATTAATATTATTAATTAGATTAATTCACATATATTTGATATGGTTGTAAAACTATTCTCATTCTATCATATTGATTCTCTCTCTTCCTTTCTTCTTCCTCTTCCTCTAGCTCAAGGAAAATTCATCTCATGTGTTGAGATACATTTCCTTAGAGATAAAACACCAAAGCCACTCTCTACTCATACTAAGGTTGAAGGTCTAGCAAGCCGGACACTTTAGTTTTCTCAAGTTCGAGAAAGAAGCTCAAGGTAGAGACCCTCAGGTGGATCCATCTTCGCGAAGAGAAGGCGACGAGGAAAGAACCATCCGACCACCGCAAAAAGTCCAAGAGAAGGAGTTCAAGTCGAGGTATAACCCCTAACCGAGTAGGTAAAGCTCTAGTTAGTTGCTAGTGTGTAGTTTAGCAAAGATCCGTGTTTGATTGTCCATGTTACCATTACCCGAAAAATCGATTTTCACCATTTCCGCAAGCCCGAAAGAACCGGGAGAGGTAATGTGGACTTACAGGATCATGATCAGACGGATAATACTAGCGGGCTTTGGTTTAAGCCGGATCCTAGTATTGTATAGTATAGATTTTGTCTCATTGCATTTGTATTCGGTCGGAATACAAATGCGGGTATGTATATAAAGTCGCGGGGTTTTCCTGTAATCTATTACGGGATCAGTTCTTTGGAGTTGCTAGTTTGCTTTCTATTTCGGCCATTTTTCTTTTGTTCCTTTTTTGGCTGAAAATTGGTGGAGAGGGGGTTATTTGCAAGCATGCAAATATGTTAAGTGGAGGGTGTTATTTGCTAGTAGTAGTTTCATGATGGTTGTAGCTTGCATTGACTTCATTTGTTCATCATGACTGGATATGATTAGGTGTTGGAGTGGAGATTTGGTTGTGATCATTATTCTTCATGATTATCACTTTCTCTCTCTTGCATGATTATTTCATCCACTCCCTCCCTCTTGATTTTTCTCTCTCTCATTCTCCAATCAAGGGGCCGGCCAATACAAGGAGAGAGGTTCATTTTTTTGGTGTGGAAAATGGTTCATCTCATATTTTTTGCTTACACCAAAATTCCCAAGTTCATCTCCATTGTTCATTCCTCCATCATGGCAACTTCTCAACCCAATGAGACAAAGCTTTCTACACTTCATCTACAACATTCTTGGACACGTCGACTCGCCAACTTCGTGCCCGAGTTGCCTCGGACCAGAGGTGGGAGCCCGTAAAAGAACCCGGCGATGTGCTGCCCTTCCGACGAGGAGATGAAGACTGGAGATTCCGCGGGGAGATCGGGATGACGACGAGAAGACCGAAGGACACAGATCTCTCGGTATATCTCTCTACCCCTTCTTTAGTTATCTAGCACTAGCTTAATGGCCCGATCCGGGTTTATAGTCCGCGGTAGCGCCGGTTTAAAGTTAAGAAAAAAATTTTGTTTCCGCATTTTGGCCTCGTTCAAACGGCAGGGGCGCTGCCGTGGTCTAACAATTTCCCTAATGAGTGTGTAGTTCCTCACTTGTTAGGGTTAGGATTGGGTAGGTTTGAGAGATGGAAATCTCTCACTCCTTTCTTGCCCTCATAACTTTATGAATTAGGACTCTATGTAAAACAAACACCCGCCGCTCACTACGACACCCTATCCTACGAGATAGCGGTGATTCCCTAGTTAGACCGGTAGTGGTTGATTTACATAGAGGTTGGGGATAAGAGTTAAGAAAGGATGAACAAGGACCAAAAGGAAGAAACTATGTTTCTTCCTAGTCGTGCTAATCCCCTTTGTTAACTATTACCCTAACACCTATGTTCTTAATTAGGGCAAAGGAAGCAGTGAGTAGAATTAACTTTCCAAACTAACCTAATCCTAACCCTAGCAAGTTTTTAATCCAAATTAAATTCAATCTTAGTTGTTATAAATTTCAAAACCTACCAAAAATAGAAATTGACTCGTTAGAACAATTAAAAAAGAACACGTTTTCCCTGTGGACCAACCCGTACTCAATCGGCTAGCTACCAAGCGACACCGTTATTGATTGCGGTATTCTTAACTTTGATTTTAAAACGTACGCAAAAGACCTCTCAATCAAATGGCGCCGTTGCCGGGGATAATGGTAGTTATTTTCTTTTTGTAACTTTGGGTTAATTAAAAAATTAAAAAATTCATAAAAACTGAAGAAAAAAAAACATAAAAAATACCATATTGTTATTTTTGAATGGTTTTTGTGTGAATTGTGAAGGAAAAGAAGAAAGACAGATTCAGATCTGGAAAAATCCAGCGAACAAATCAACTAACAGGGGATCTGAAAAGACAGAGGAGAACCAAAACAGAAAACAGGAAAAGTTTGACGGCCTGATCCAAAAGAATCACCGCGGAACCGCCGCAATTTCTTGCATTTGACCGCGGATCCACCACTCATTGGTGACGTCAGCAGTCCAGAATTCTCTATAAGTATTCTTGTCTTCTCTGTAACCCTCTGTGCTCTTCTGAAAAATTTTCCTACAGGGTTCTTTGTTCAAAACTTCTTCCCCCTCTCCAATAAATCAATCTTGTGCAGGATTCTTTGCGCCGCAAATAAAAAGAAAAAAAAATTTGGCAAGTTTTTTGGATTTTTATGTGTTTACTGCTTTGCATTTTTAAAACGGACTTTTAAGGGGTTATAACACCAATCCATATTGGATGGGGATTTCAATACCCTTCCTAGGACCCCAAAAACCAAAAAAGCATATGCATCAACCCTCGAGTTAATTAAAAAATATTTAGACTCAGCCAATAAGGACTGTCGCGCTCATTAGGACAAAAGAAGGTTGTGGGCAATCGGTCGTTTATCTAAACCTGACTTTGTGGGGCCTAGGCTAGTGTAACGTTTTAGAAAATCGTTATGCGAATTTTTTCGTTTTAGGGTTAAATTGTCGGTATTTTCCGTTTTGACCCGACTGTGTTTAAACGACCATATAGACTTGCCAGCACCTGGTTTAGCTAAAATAAAGCTAGTGCGCAAGCTTTGGGGGTATATGGGACGTTTTGGTTCAATTAGAATATTTTCCCAATTTTAATGTTATTTTAATGCGGTATTCACATTTTAGGAAATTTCTCTTTATGCGATCTTTTCTTTAAATTAAGTTGAGTTAATCCAAAACCTTCTCACCATATCTAGATCTTTGTGTGGACTAGGATTAAGGGTTTAAAGAAAAGAAAAGAAATAGAATTGTAGATGCATGCATGTGTGCATGTTTGAGTATGAATGCATTTAATGGCATTTAAGGTTGGTAATTGCTAGGAAACCCTCACCAAACTCCTACCTCACTCCCTTGGCCGAGATCCCTCTCCTTCTACTGCCCCTTGCTCATTTCTTTTCCATTCTTGCATCATTCTAGCACACTAAATCCCAAACATATCACAAAACTTACCAAAAATCCTTGTTTTTAGCATCTTGGATCACTTGGAGCTAAGGAAAGCTAGGAGCTTGTGAGCAATGTTGTTAGGTATAACCCTATACTGTTAATTAGGAGTTTTTGTATTATTTAGCTCGTTGTTTATGGTTTAGAACACTTGTTATATCGATTAGTGCGATATCGGGTTTTTAAGTCTTTTTAGAGCTTTTAATACCTGCTGTGATCTGGAGAATTTAGTGTTTTACCAAACAAAATTTTAGAGATGTACTAGTGAACCTGAGACACCACCTGAGAGACGGGGGCCACCCCACCCGCCGGGGCTGGCGACCCCTAAGGCGAGGTCCGGCGACGCCGGCGAAGTAGGGAGCTGCTTGGGTAGGGTTTCTGTGGGTAGTTGTCTGCTGTTGGCTAGGGGTGTTTGGTACAGTTTACTTTTTTAGTAAATTCAGTATGCAAAATCTGGGATCGATTACCTATAATCTAGTGTTTTGAGTCTGCGTGATACGTATTGCGACACGAGTCGTGAGCTTGTGCTGCTGCTGTACTCAGTTAGGTTTTGAGGTATCGTTGCGCACGTTAGCCACTAGACGTACACTCGCGAGTTAGTTTAGCGTGTTGGTGCGTTTTGAATACGTAGTTTTACGTTATATTGATCGATTTCTGAGATGTTCGCATTATTTCTTGTGTTTTGTGAAATTATAGCATCGCAAGCGGGGACTTCGGACGCTGTGAACAAGGGGAAGCAGGTAGTCGGATTTTCATAGCTGGAGACCATTGGTGAGTAGATTTAACATCTACGGGGAAATCGCCCATATGGCGTTATGCGTCGGGGCGAATATGATATGTTAGCTGCATAGTATTTGCATATTAGTTACTTTCATATGAGTGTCATTGCATAGCATTATCTGTTGTACCTGACTCGTACCTTTAGATATAACACATTACTGACGGTTCATGTTGCACGAGCACTAAATATTATGCTACACCCACATCATCAGTAATTGCCATGACACGCACAAACCACCTACCTACGTGATACGTTAGTGGATTGTGATAGTTAAGGTAGTAGCCCTTATCCCATTGTGCATATGATATATTGTTGACACCTACATACGTGATATGGTAGTGAATAGGAATGATTGGAGTAGTAACTCTTATTCCATTGTGCATATGAGATATTGTTGATACTTACATACGTGACATTGCATTGGGCACGAATAGTTGAGGTAGTAACCCTTATTCCATTTCACGTATACCTTACTATAGCTATATTGTACATCTTGCATACATATTGATATGTACACCCACATAGTCTATTACAGTTACATGTGTATCATACATATATATTGACATGTACACCACATACTCGATTTCAGTTACTTGTACATCATGCATACATACTGACATGTATACCGCATATGCTTGCTATAGTTGTATATACCCTCAGAGGTATTGTTTTTATATGTGATATTGAGTTGTTGATCATTATGCTAGGAAATGCATCTTACCCACTTTCTTACATGTAGATACTTAAACCTTGCTACACTTACATGTACACTTCATATGATGCTGCATTTGTTTTCGGAGGATTTTGGGAACCGCAAGATATAATTTAAAAGATGGATTCATTTAAAGAGCGGTTTTCCCTTTATATGCTCATGTTGATGTTTTATGTTGCATATATCAGTTTTATATTGGTTTTACGCATTGAGATATGGATTTCAAATGATTTATGGATTTGAGAACCGTGGGGGTACTTTCAAGAAACTATGTATTGTTTGAAAACCCGGTTTCTCTTGATATGATATTTCAGTGCATCCACCATGTGATTTCTCGGTTCTGAGATTTGGCTTGTGATACCCGATTCAAGGAGCGGGAGGCACCTTCTGTGGGTACATGGTGGACCCGGTATGGTACCCCGAGGCGGTTGGTGATTTCGTGGTATAGACGATAAGCCTAGCGGTGGGACCACTACCTACCGGTGATTGTATTTGGACTCGGCGGTTATCGTGGGGATACCGACCGAAGTGAGGTATGACATATCGTCAGGGCCAGTCATGGTGACAGCGCCTGAGTTATGAGGATTTACGTATCAATGTTAGACACGGGTTTCACGGTGTTTCGAGTGTCGGTGTTAGACACTCATGTTTCAATGGTTTTTACGTATCGTCGGTGGACATACGTGGTTGATATCCTTATATATATATACTTACAGGTATATGTTTTCATGATGTTTCGGGTGTTGGTGTTCGACACTCAGGTTCCATGAGACTTACAGGATGTGAGGGCCTATCTGTGGATGCGGTGCCTGAGGATTTGGGATTTGATGTGTCAGTGAGGGACACTGGTGTTTTTCCATGCTGATGATTTTGCATGAGATTTTATTGTATCATCCCACACACTCAGGATTATGTTGATATGCATTGTTTCATGTAGTTTTAGTATCCTGATGATGTACCTTTACATGATTGTTGCATATTCACTTATCATACTTATGCTATCGGATTACATGTAATAGATAGATCGTTGTTCGTGCATACCTGCGAATACAGTATGATGTTATTTATTATTCATGAGTTGGCAACTCACCCCCGTTGTGCCACAGTGTTTTGCAGGACTAACACTCAAAGTAGTCGCGGCAGGGCGTCTTATCATATCTACTTTTGTGGATACCGCTACGTTAGGCAGTGAGGCCTTTGCTTTTAGGTGGGTTTGCGGTTATCTGCTGGTACATTGTATGTCTTTTTGTTGGATCTAGTATTCTCTATCTACCACTGTTGTATATGACTTAGAGACGACTTGTGAGGATTCACTGTTGTATTATTTTGGTGACTTTGGGGTGCCGTGCTCGTGGGAGCCGGTGTGTTGAAAAGTTTACTTCTTATTTTAGACATTTCTTTGATATTTCTTCGCTTCGGCGTCATATACTGTTGTGGTGATTGTCTCCGCCGTTGGGCGTGATTTTGCTCCCATTTGGGACGCTTTATATATTATCTATGTTGTACCCGTTTTCGGGGCTAGTTTTTACAAAGGAGGTGCTGCCGAAATTTTCAAGAAGGAAAACCAGAGTTACAGAGTTTACTTGAAATTTTCAAAATGTTAAAACTGTGTTTTTCTCCATTGATCCAGATTTGGGTGGTTTAGATTTCTGGGTTTCGGTTTACTTAAGTTGCGTACGCCTGTAGACGTTACGTAGTTTAAGTGCCGGTTACGGGCCGAATTTCGGGTCGTGACAAAGTTGGTATCAGAGCGTTAGGTCTTACCTTTCGGAGTATAGGATGACCTTCGTATGATGGAGTAGGTAGCTTAAGAAGAGTGACATAGCGTGTGTATATTCCGCGGCATACTTACGACACGATACTCCGCCTAAGTGACCTTAGGACTTATTGATTGATATTCTTCCGTGATGATATACATCCTTGTGATTCAATTCCTATTTCCTTATCGAATCTTATTTCAATTTCCAGCCCATATGCCGCCGAAGACTACGAGGGCACAGAGAGCGGCCATGAGGGCCGAGGTCAGAGTTGACTCGTCTGATGCGAGGACTGACCAGGGCGGTACGCCTGTTGTACCGGAGCATATTGCTTTGATTGGAGCTGGTATGCAGGATCTGCGCCAGATTCTGGGGACTTTGGTAGAGACCATCCGAGCGCAGGGGCAGGCAGTTGTTCCACCCGCTGCAGGGACCACGATGGTACCTACTGTTCCGGCAGTCGCAGTTGCAGCTCCAGAGGTTATTACCGTGTCATTGACAAAGTTCATGAGGTTGAGGCCTCTGATGTTTACTGGCACAGATGTTTCTGAGGATCCGCAGTCGTTCATCGACCGGATGGCCAGGATTTGTCGTTCACTCCGATGCTCCGATGAGAGATGGGTGGAGTTTGCCAGTTTTCGTCTGGAGGGTCTGGCCCAGAAGTGGTGTGAGTCCTTGGAGAGGGGCAGAGCCCCTGGTCTTGCTCCTATGACCTGGGTTGAGTTTGTGACGGTGTTTCTCACCCGTTTTCTTCCACCGAGTGTCAGGGATGCGCGAGCCTGCAAATTTGAGTCGTTACGTCAGACTCCGGGGATGACGGTGTCTGAGTATGATGTGCTGTTTACCGAGCTGTCGGCTCCGTATCTGGTGGCGACTGAGGAGATGAAGGTGAAGAGGTTTGTTCGAGGCCTGCTTACCCAGTTGTTCCTAGCCATCAGCATTCAGCATTGCGACACGTATGCGGCAGCTGTCGATGCAGCTCTATTGGTGGAGGAGCGTCTAGCTGAGTCATCGGTTGTTTCGGAACCGAAGAGGACTCGTACGGATGTACCAGCATGGAGACAGAGGTTTGCATGCCGAGGCAGAGTTCTTTCGGACTCGGGGAGTAGCAGAGACGTGGGACGTGGCCAGATATTCAGTTCTTATTCCTAGGAGGGCCAGCGACCGACTTATGGATGCTTCGGGCGTGGCAGTCTACATCACCTTGTTTGGGATTGTACCGTGGTGCGCCAGAGAGGGCCAGCAGTACCGCATGTTACCTTACCACCTTCTCCGCCTCAGAGAGCATTGCCTCTTATTCCTGTAGTTGCGCCACGTCAGACTCCTGCTCAGAGAGGTCGTGGTCGCAGTGGTTTTGTGCCGAGAGGACGAGGTGGCAGAGGCAGGGGACAACCAGTAGCCGGTAGAGGACAGGCTAGGGTTTTTGCATTGACTCACCAGGACGCTCAGGCGTCCAATGTTGTGGTTTCAGGTACCCTTTCTGTATGTTCTTTTGATGCACATGTTCTTTTTGATCCGGGATCTACGCATTCATATGTTTCTACGCACTTCGTGGCGAGGTTAGGCCGAGAGTCATATTTGCTGGATCAGCCACTTGTCGTGACTACTCCGGTGGGAGAGTCGTTTGTTGCGCGACATGTGTTCCGATCGTGTGCTGTCCGTTTAGGAGACAGAGATCTGTCCGTCGACTTGATCCTTCTTGAGATGTTGGACTTCGACGTTCTGTTGGGCATGGACTGGCTAGCTACTTTCTATGCGTCCGTGGACTGCCGCGAGAATACAGTTAGATTTTGTTTTCCCGGCGAGTCAGTGTTTGTTATGCAGGGGGACCGTGGTGTGACCCCTCACAGTTTGATTTCTGTTCTCTGCGCTAGTCGGCTTTTAAGGAGGGGATGTCGGGGATTCTTGGCTTTTATTCATGATACTGGGGCCACAGTGGAGTCGTTGGACCAGGTTTCTACCGTGCGAGAGTTTCCCGATGTCTTTCCCGATGAGTTACCTGGGTTGCCGCCAGAGCGCGATATTGAATTCTGCATTGATCTGATTCCTGGCACGGAGCCTATTTCTATACCACCTTATCGGATGACTCCGGCAGAGCTTAGAGAGCTTAAAGATCAATTGCAAGAGTTGCTTGATTTGGGACTTGTGCGTCCGAGTGTTTCGCCGTGGGGAGCTAACGTTCTGTTCGTCAAGAAGAAGGACGACAGTCTGAGGTTATGTGTGGATTATCGTCAGTTGAACCAAGTTACGGTGCGGAACAGGTATCCTTTACCCCGCATTGACGATTTATTTGATCAGCTCCATTGTGCGAAACATTTCTCAAAGATTGATTTACGTTCGGGTTATCATCAGTTGCGGGTTCGGAATGATGACATTCCGAAGACTGCTTTTCGTACGCGCTATGGGCATTATGAGTTTTTGGTGATGTCGTTCGGACTCACCAATGCGCCAGCAGCGTTCATGGATCTGATGAACCGGATTTTCAGGCCGTTCCTCGACTAGTTTATTATAGTGTTTATTGATGACATACTGGTCTACTCTAGGAGTCGTGAGGAGCATGAGCAGCACTTAAGGATTGCTTTGCAGATATTGAGAGAGCACCAGCTGTATGCTAAATTCTCAAAGTACGCATTTTGGCTTGATAGAGTTGACTTCCTGGGTCATGTGGTGACCGGTGATAGTATTCTTGTAGACCCGAGGAAGATCGAGGCTGTACAGCTTTGGCCCAGATCTGTATCGGTGACTGAGGTCCGCGGCTTTTTGGGCTTAGCTGGTTATTATCGCCGTTTTGTGCCGGATTTCTCGAGTATCGCTGCACCGTTGACGGGACTGACCCGTAAGGGAGTTCCTTTTCTTTAGACTGATGCGTGCGAGCAGAGTTTTCAGCAGCTGAAGACTCGGTTGACGACAGCACCAGTTCTTTCTTTACCTTCTGGATCGTGCGGCTATGTTGTGTATTGTGATGCTTCTCGTGTGGGGCTCGGCTGTGTTTTGATGCAGCATGATAGGGTGATTGCGTATGCTTCTAGGCAGATGAAGATGCACGAGCAGAATTACCCCACTCACGATCTTTAGATGGCCGCGGTGGTCTTTGCGTTAAAGATTTGGAGACACTACTTCTACGGAGAGTCGTGTCAGATCTTCACGGATCACAAGAGTTTGAAGTATATCTTCCAGCAGCGGGATCTGAACCTAAGACAGCGTCGATGGATGGAGCTAGTGAAGGATTACGATTGTGAGATCCTTTATCACCCAGGCAAGGCGAATGTGATAGCTGATGCTTTGAGTCGTAGGCCCGGGGGTAGCTTGTCCCAGATGAGCGTAGTTCAGCGTCAGTCTTCTGCAGATTGGCAGCTCTTGTGTGATGGTAGAGTGCAGTTCGAGTTCACCTCCACTGGGGGACAGTTTGCTTATGTCCGCGTCCTTCCACAGTTATTTGATCGTATCCGTGAAGCGCAACCCAGTGATGCCCGTTTGTCCGAGATTCTTGAGCTTGTTCGACAGGGTACAGTTTCGGAGTTCCTGATTGATGAACAGGGTGTGCTACGATGCGGGACTCGCTTGTGTGTACCAGATGCTGGTGGGTTGAGACGCGAGATCCTAGAGCAGGCACATCAGTCGGCTTTTAGCATTCATCCAGGTTCCACCAAGATGTACCGTGACTTGAGATACTTTTACTGGTGGGAAGGGATGAAACGCGATATTTCGGACTTCGTTTCGAGGTGCCTGACTTGTCAGCAAGTCAAGGCTGAGCATCAGAGACCAGCTGGAGAGTTGCAGCCTTTACCAATTCCGGAGTGGAAATGGGAGCAGATTTCCATGGATTTCATTGTGGGTCTACCCAGGACCAGTCGAGGGTATGACTCCATTTGGTTGATTGTAGACCGGTTGATGAAAGCGGCTCACTTCCTTCCAGTGAAGACCACTTTCGGTTATGCTCAGTATGCGCAGTTGTATATAAATGAGATTGTGCGTTTGCACGGTGTTCTCACATGCATAGTATCCGACAGAGGTACCCAGTTTACTAGCCGTCTTTGGCAGAAGCTTCAGGAAGTTTTGGGTACCCGGTTGTGTTTTAGCACCGCTTTCCATCCGCAGACCGATGGTCAGTCGGAGCGGACTATTCAAACTCTAGAGGATATGCTCCGTGCATGTGTGCTTGTTCTTGGTGGCAGGTTGGATCGTCACTTGCCGTTGATTGAGTTCTCCTACAACAACAGCTTTCAGGAGACTATCCATATGGCACCTTTTGAGGCTCTATATGGTAGGAAGTGTCGATCGCCAGTCTGTTGGACCGAGCTTAGTGAGTGTATGGTTTTGGGACCCCAATTAGTTCAGGATACTACGGAGAAGATCCAGCTGATTCAGGACAGGATGAGAGCATCCCAGTGCAGGCAGAAGTCTTATGCCGACCGTCGTCGTCGCAGACTTGAGTTCGCAGTGGGGGATCATGTATTCCTGAGGATTTCTCCGATGAAGGGCGTTATGCGATTTCGGAATAGGGGGAAGCTCGGTCCCAGATTTGTAGGTCCTTTCGAGATCCTTGAGCGAGTGGGTTCTGTTGCTTATCGTTTGGCGCTCCCGCCTAGTTTTCTGGATGTTCACCCCGTTTTCCATGTGTCGATGCTTCGTAGATACCTTCATGATCCTTCTCACATGATTCGGCACGAGACCGTTCAGCTTGAGCGCGATCTTTCGTTCACCGAGCAGCCGGTAGTTATTTTGGATCGGCGGGTGAAGAAACTTCGATCAAGGGTCTTGCCATCTGTGAAGGTTCTATGGCGTAGCCCTACTAGTGAGGAGATCATTTGGGAGGCCGAGAGCGAGATGCGGAAGAAATTCCCTCATCTCTTTGAAGGTACGCTTAGCAGTTAATTTTAATTCGGGGACCGAATTTCTATAAGGGGGGAGATTGTAACGTTGTAGAAAATCTTTATGCGAATTTTTCCGTTTTAGGGTAAAATTGTCGGTATTTTCCGTTTTGACCCGACTGTGTTCAAACAACAATATAGACTTGCCAGCACCTGGTTTAGCTAAAATAAGGCTAGTGCGCAAGTTTTGGGGGTATATGGGACGTTTTGTTTCAATTA
This sequence comes from Agapanthus africanus, assembly GCA_030015575.1. NCBI lineage: Eukaryota > Viridiplantae > Streptophyta > Magnoliopsida > Asparagales > Amaryllidaceae > Agapanthus > Agapanthus africanus. Next base: position 391,104,580 of record JASDDO010000022.1, read on the forward strand.
GAATTTTTTCCCCAATTTTAAAGTTATTTTAATGCGGTATTCACATTTTGGGAAATTTCTCTTTAAGCGATCTTTTCTTTAAATTAAATTGAGTTAATCCAAAACCATCTCACCATATCTAGATATTTGTGTGGACTAGGATTAAGGGTTTAAAGAAAAGAAAAGAAATAGAATTGTAGATGCATGCATGTGTGCATGTTTGAGTATGAATGCATTTAATGGCATTTAAGGTTGGTAATTGCTAGGAAACCTTCACCAAACTCCCACCTCACTCCTTTGGCTGAGATCCCTCTCCCTCTACTGCCCCTTGCTCATTTCTTTTCCATTCTTGCATCATTCTAGCACACTAAATCCTCAAAATCCCAAACATATCACAAAACTTATCAAAAATCCTTGTTTTTAGCATCTTGGATCAGTTGGAGCTACGGAAAGCGAGGAGCTTGTGAGCAAAGTTGTTAGGTATAACCCCTATACTGTTAATTAGAAGTTTTTGTGTTATTTAGCTCATTGTTTATGGTTTAGAACACTTGTTATATCGATTAGTGCGATATCGGGTTTTTAAGTCTTTTTAGAGCTTTTAATACCTGCTGTGATCTGGTGAATTTAGTGTTTGACCAAACAAAATTTTAGAGATGTACTAGTGAACCTAAGACACCACCTAAGAGACGGGGGCCACCCCACCGGCCGGGGCGGCGACCCCTAAGGCGAGGTCTGGCGACGCCGGCAAAGTAGGGAGCTGCTTGGGTAGGGCTTCTGTGGGTAGTTGTCTGCTGTTGGCTAGGGGTGTTTGGTACTGTTTACTTTTTTAGTAAATTCAGTATGCAAAATCTGGGATCGATTACCTATAATCTAGTGTTTTGAGTCCGCGTGATACGTATTGCGACACGAGTCGTGAGCTTGTGCTGCTGCTGTACTCAGTTAGGTTTTGAGGTATCGTTGCGCACGTTAGCCACTAGACGTACACTCGCGAGTTAATTTAGCGTGTTGGTGCGTTTTGAATACGTAGTTTTACGTTATATTGATCGATTTCTGAGATGTTCGCATTATTTCTTGTATTTTGTGAAATTATAGCGTCGCAAGCGGGGACTTCGGACGCTGCGAACAAGGGGATGCAGGTGGTCGGTTTTTCATAGCTGGAGACCATTGGTGAGTAGATTTAACATCTACGGGGAAATCGCCCGTATGGCGTTATGTGTCGGGGTGAATATGATATGTTAGCTGCATAGTATTTGCATATTAGTTACTTTCATATGAGTGTCATTGCATAGCTTATCTGTTGTACCTGACTCGTACCTTTAGATATAACACATTACTGACGGTTCATGTTGCACGAGCACTAAATATTATGCTACACCCACATCGTCAGTAATTTCCATGACACGCACAAACCACCTACCTACGTGATACGTTAGTGGATAGGGATAGTTAAGGTAGTAGCCCTTATCCCATTGGGCATATGATATATTGTTGACACCTACATACGTGATATGGTAGTGGATAGGAATGATTGGAGTAGTAACTCTTATTACATTGTGCATATGAGATATTGTTGATACTTACAAACGTGACTGTTGGGGTAAAAATTTACACCCCGGTTGACCAAGTAAAAATCAAAGTCAACCCCAAGCCAAGTGGGCCCAAGCCCAGATCCAGTGGGCCCATGCCCGGGTCGAGCCCGAACATGAAGCGGCCGGCCTCACCCCATGCCAAGATAAAAATTTTGTAATAAATAATTTTGTTGCATTTCTTTTATTTTATTTTATGGATAAATGTAAGAAAAATAGGCATAAAGCCAAATTTTTGTAAAGCCCATGGCTTATATGCAAAAAGAAATGGCACATGAGCCATGGGATAGGCAAAATGCCATTTTGTGAAGCCCAAGGGGCTATGTGTAAAGTGTATAGCCTATAAAGGCAAGATAATAAAAATATCTCACAACTTTTCTCTCTCTCTCAAAATTTTTCAAATCTGAGATCTTTTCTCCTTCTTCAAGGTTCCAAAACCTTCTTTTTCTGTTGAATTAAATCAAAAGTTTTACTCTTCTTTTTATAAAACAAATTAGTTTTTCACCACAAAACCCATAAAGGGGAACTCAGATCTTCCATTAGATCTCAAAAAGAAGAGATTTTTTAAAATCCCATATCTCTTGATCTTCAAGATCCAGCTAACAGAAGAGGAAGAAGAACCCTTCCTATTAACCCCAAAAAAAAACACTTAGGAGTCCAACTCCGCTCTGATTTCTCTTCCGAGAATCTTTTCAGGCTAAAAGCCTCTTTTTCTCTCCGGCGCTCAAGCGCAGAGAGCCCACGTGCCGACATAAGGCGCGCTTGCGCTCAAGCGCTCAGCGCTTAAGCGCAAAGCACCCACGTGCCAACACGTGGCGCGCTTGCGCTACAACGCCCTGCGCTCAAGCGCAATGCGCCGGCGTGCCGACACGTGGCGCGCTCTTGCGCTACAGCACCCCTGTGTTCGAGCGCAAGTCGCCCCTGTGCCGACACATGGCGCACTTGCGCTCAAGCGCCAGCGTTCGAGCGCAAGTCGCCCATGTGCCGACACGTGGCGCGGTTGCGCTCAAATGCCTGCGCTCGAGCGCAAGTCGCCCCTGTGCCGACACGTGGTGCCCTTGCTCTTAAGCGCCAGCACTCGAGCGCAAGTCTCCCCTGTGCCGACACGTGGCGCCCTTGCGCTCAAGCGCCAGCGTTCTAGCGCAAGTCGCCCCTGTGCCGACACGTGGCGCACCTGACGCTCGAGCATCAGGCCCTGAAGCGCAAGCGCCTACGGGCCGACACGTGGCGCGCTTGCGCTCCAGCGCCCAGCGCTCCAGCGCCCAGCGCTCAAGCGCAGAGCGCCCACGTGCCGACACGTGGCTCTCTAGCGCCTGAGCACACAGCATTTAGGCGCACAGCGCCCAAGGTGCTGCCCCATGCATCCTTTGGATGTCTTTCCCCCCATTTATATATATATATATATGTATATACATACATATGTATACATATGTACATACACACATACTCCACGACACTGTCCCTGTTAGAAAAAATTTCTAACAGGGCGCTGCCCCGCACCCCGCAAGGGGGCTGCTAGCTCCCTTGACCCCCAGCCCGCTATCCGGGTAGCAGGACCCCCGTAAAAAACTCTGCGTGGCTCCCTATATATTTAGACCCCCCCTCCAAAACAAAACACACGTACACTACACATTGAGTTCGCATGACCAGTTTAACCCGTCAATCGGAGGTTCCCTCGCCACAAATGCAAGGGGCAATTAACGGCAGCTTAGTCCGCGGCTGCCGGAGATTCGGATCCCTACAATCATTAAACCCCGGCCTACCCTAGGCAGGGGGAATCTGTAATACGCCTGACAAGCGCGCACGTATTCCCATCTCAATGGGGTGACGAAAAACACCCTACAGATTCTGGCACGCCCGGTGGGACCAATCTCTCCTCCCATATTTCGGGTTAAACGTTCATGCGAACTCAATCAACATACATATCGATTGCCTATACTGAAATGATGTTTTTTTTCCGTGCAACAATCAACTTTTGACGACAATGTCTCCCCAGAAGAATTCATCTTCCAACGTGACCCCGATTCCGTACGTGGTCAAGATCAACGCTCGTATGGTTCTCCCCGCAAGCCTCAGTCGACAGTGGGAGGAATCGCCCCGCCAGTTTGGCCCCGTCATCATCTACCCTGCCGGAAGCGCTCATCTGGCGGAAATCCCGGTGGAATAGGTGGCCAAGCCGGTCCCAAGGGGCAAGAGGCCGAATGTTGTGATTGCTAAGGCACCACAACCGAAACTTAAGATGGTGTCTGAATGACTCTCTGACGCTCTAGCTGGGGGAAAGACTTCCTGTGCGAAGGGAAACATCAAATGTCACGGACGAGCCTAGGCGATGACTCCAACAAATGCGCAATCGAGGGTATCTCCAAGGCCCTCCATCGCCCGGTCTACGACGTCTTCCCAAAGAGCCGAAGTCTGCCAGGCGCTTAGAACAGAAAAGTTAAGGCAGAAGTGGCTCAGGTATCGAGCCAACAAGAGGGCCAGGGCTTCAGCCAAATGGAATCGTGTGAAGTTCCAAGTGCAGGGTTGCCCTGCGACTACGGCTGAGTCGGACGTATAGGGGTTTTTTGTGTGACCGGGATTTGGCAATGGTAGAGATGGAAGCTTTCCCTTTTCTCGCTCGCTTAACGCAGCATTCAGTTGTGCAATTTGAGCCTCAATGGTTTTGATGACTGAGGATAGACCGGCCTTCTAGTGCTGATGAAGAAGAACCCTTCCCATTAACCCCCAAAAAAAACACACTTAGGAGACCAAGTCCGCTCTGATTTCTCTTCCGAGAATCTTTTCAGGCTAAAAGCCTCTTTTTCTCTCCGGCGCTCAAGCGCAGAGAGCCCATGTGCCGACACATGGCGCGCTTGCGCTACAACGCCCTGCGCTCAAGCGCAAAGCGCCCGCATGCCGACACGTGGCGTGCGCTAGCACTACAGCGCCCCTGCGTTCGAGCGCAAGTCGCCCCTGTGCCGACACGTGCTGTGCCGACACGTGGAGCGCTTGCGCTCAAATGCCTGCGCTCGAGCGCAAGTCGCCCCTGTGCCGACACGTGGCGCCCTTGCGCTCAAGCACCAGCGCTCGAGCGCAAGTCGCCTCTGTGCCGACACGTGGCGCCCTTGCGCTCAAGCGCCAGCGTTCGAGCGCAAGTCGCCCCTGTGCCGACACGTGGCGCATGTGCGCTCAAGCGCCAGCGTTCGAGCGCAAGTCGCCCCTGTGCCGACACATGGCGTACCTGACGCTCGAGCGTCAGTCTAGTCACTTAATGCAGATATATCAAGTTTAGGTGAAATGGAAGCGGTTATGAAGAATGAAGAAGAAGTAGAAGAAGTAATGTGGGTTCGTTCGAATGGAATACATTGCATACATCAACTTGATATGTCTTAAACTAGACAGACCACTTCATCTACTTCATCAGGTCAGTCTAGGTAAGGCATACATCAACTTGATATATCGATTGCAATGAAGGCCGAAATGGCTGCACTCACGAAAAAACTAGAAGCAATTTAGAGAAAATTCTCGTCGCCTTCTCCTGCCCCAGCTTTACCCCCATGCACTATTTGCGCTTGTTGTTCGGATCCATCCCATTTAACCGAAGAGTGTCCTTACAACCCACCTGTTCAAGGACAAGATCAAGTCAATGCTGCCTTTCAGCAAAGACAAAGAAATGATCCATACTCTTCAACTTATAATCCTGGTTGGAGGAGCCACCTAAATTTCGCCTGGAATCAAAATCAACAACAATTCCAAGGCAACAACAATTTTCAGAGGCCTCCTCCACAACAACAAGCCCCTCAACAAACTCAATATCAGCAACCTTTCCAACCCCAACCGTACCAAAATCAAATGAACCATTTTGCACCAAACAACTCTTTTCCTCAAAATAATTTTGTTCAACCAAATAACGATAAGGTTTTCTCGCTAGAACGAAGTCTAGATGCGTTTTTAAAACAATTTATGCAATCCTCAGCCAGCATCCAATCTTCCATTCAGTCTTTGGTGCAACACACTGCATCACATGAACAAAGCATCAAAACCATTGAAGCTCAAATTGCACAACTGAATGCTGCGTTAAACGAGCGAGAAAAGGGAAAGCTTCCATCTCAACCATTGCTAAATCCCGGTCACACACAAAATGCACATGTTTCTCATGAACAACAAAATCATAATGTGAATGCCATGACCACATTAAGATCTGGAAAGGTATTGCACAACAACGTTGGCAATAATGACACCCCGGCCGCCGCTTCTTCTTCATCTTCTTCAGAGCATGTTCTTCATTCTTCACAAGGCTCTACTTCTTTTAATTCGAACGAACCCACATCTCACTCCATGAAAACACCAACACTGGGATCCGTTCCAACTCCTCAATCTACTCCACAAATATTGGACTCAACAAATTTTCAAAATATTCCATTTCCAAACAGGTTGAGATCTAATAAACCTACTCCACAAATAGAGAAGATTGTGGAGTTATTCAAACATGTTAGCATTAACATACCTCTCTTGGATGCAATCCAACAAGTCCCTTCTTACGCTAAAATCTTGAAGGAATTATGCACCAAAAAGAGGAAATCGCAGGTACCTAAAAAAGTTTTCTTGGCTAGTGCAGTAAGTGATGCTCTTACACAACCTTTACCCCAAAAACGCAAGGACCCTAGCTGTCCTACAATTTCAATAACTATTGGGGATAAGAACATTAATCGCGCACTTTTAGATCTTTGTGCCAGTGTTAATTTTCTTCCCTATTCAGTATGTGAACAATTAGGCGCAGGAGAGCTGAAACCCACACATTGTACTCTCCAAATGGCCGACCGATCCATCACCCATCCTAGGGGTGAGTTATAGGATGTGTTAATTAAAGTAGGGGACTTCATTTTCCCCGTTGATTTCATTGTTATGGACACACAGCCTGTAGCTAACCCCCGGAGTCAAATTCCGGTGATACTCGGTCGACCATTCCTTGCAACTTCTAATGCGGTGATCAATTGTCGAAATGGTTCGATGAACCTATCTTTTGGAAACATGACAATTGAACTCAACATTTTTAAGTTAGGGAATCAGCTCTCCGAGCCTAATGCTAATATACTTGATGTTTGCTCGATCCAAGAGATCACTCAGGAGGACTGTGAGCTCGAAAAATTTCTGTTCGATCACATCAGATTTGACGCCACTAGTGCGTTCCTCCTTGAATCTGACACATTTTTCACACCCGATAACGATTACGAGTGTTTCACCTTTTCGAACGATTTTGAAAAATCACCACCCGAGTTTGAGTCCTTTGAATTTTTGGATGAGTTAGCTGAACCATCCGACTCGGTTGCTTACACTCGCTTTGAACCTCTATTGGAATCCTTCGAGTTTGAGACAGTTTCACCAATTTCACCTTCAATTGTTTCGCCTCCAAAGCTCGAACTAAAGCTATTGCCATCTCACCTTAAATATGCTCACTTAGGTACTCTTCCTGTTATCATATCGGCATCTCTAGCCCCCGAGCAAGAGAAAGCCTTTTTAACGGTCTTACAAAATAATCGGCAAGCTTTTGGCTGGACTATGGCGGACATCAAGGGGATTAGTCCCCTCATAGTTGAACAACATATTCATATGATGGATGATGCCAAGCCAGCAAGGGATCCACAAAGACGCCTCAACCTAGTAATGAAGGAGGCTGTTAAAAAATAGATTTTAAAATGTCTTGATAGTGGTATCATTTACCCTATCTCTGATAGCCAGTGGGTAAGCCCCATTCACGTTGTCCCAAAGAAATCGGGTATAACAGTCATAACTAATGAGGCGAATGAGTTAATACCTACTCTCATCCAAACTGGGTGGCGAGTATGCATCGATTATAGAAAACTCAACGACGCGACACGGAAAGACCACTTTCCATTATCTTTCATTGACCAAATGCTAGAACGATTGGCTGGGCATGAATTTTACTGCTTTTTGGATGGATACTCCGGCTATAATCAAGTTCCCATCGCTGAAAAGGACCAAAACAAGACCACATTTACTTGTCCTTTCGGTACATTCGCTTACCGTCGCATGCCCTTTGGGTTATGCAATGCACCCGTTACTTTCCAATGGTGTATGATGGGCATTTTTCAGACATGGTGGAAAAATTCTTAGAGATTTTGATCGATGACTTATCCATTTTCGGCGACTCCTTTGATGAGTGTTTGCTACATTTAGACGCAGTTCTTACCCGGTGTAGGGATAAGAACCTCACTTAAAATTTGGAGAAATGCCACTTTATGGTACGAGAAGGTATTGTTTTAGGACATATCATCTCGCAAAATGGCATTGAGGTAGATAAAGCTAAGATTGAAGTCATTTCCAATATTCCTCCTCCCAAGTGCGTCAAAGACATCCGAGCCTTCCTTGGCCATGCCGGTTTATACAGACGGTTCATTAAGGATTTTAGCAAGATAGCTAGACCCTTGACTCTTTTGTTGGCCAACGACACCACTTTTGATTTCGACTCAAGCTGTATGAAGGCATTCGAGTAGTTGAAAAACTCACTTATTTCTGCTCCCATTCTTTCATCTCCCGACTGGACGCATCCATTTGAAATTATGTGCGATGCATCTGATTTCGCCATTGGTGTTGTCCTTGGACAACACAAAAATAAGATGCCGCATGTAATTTATTACGCTAGCCGAACCTTTAACGAGGCCTAATTAAATTACACAACAACGGAAAAAGAATTCTTAGCTGTTGTGTTTACACTAGAAAAGTTCATGCCCTATTTAATCGGCTCTCCAGTCATCGTTTACACTGACCACTTAGCTCTTTGCCATATTTTCGCGAAAAAAGATGCTAAATCTCGGCTGATACGTTGGATCCTCTTACTACAAGAGTTTGACCTTGTCATAAGAGTCAAGAGAGGATGCGAAAACGTAGTCGCCGACCACCTTTCACGCCACCCTTCTTCGCCTACACTTCAAATTCCTATAAAAGACGTTTTTCCATATGAGCAGCTCTTAACTGTGTTATGCGAACCTTGGTTCGCTGATATCGTAAATTATTTGGCCATCGGACTGATACCAAACAAATGGTCAAATAAGGACAGACTCAGATTTCTATATCAGGTAAAACATTTTTACTGGGATGAACCGTATCTATTCAAATACTGTCCCGACCAAATTATTCGTCGGTGTGTCCCCGATAATGAGTTTAAGAGCGTGCTGTCATTCTGCCACGATCAAGCGTGTGGCGGGCATTTCGGCCCCAAAAAGATTGCATAAAAGATCTTGCAGTGTGGCTTCTACTGGCCACAACTTTTTAAAGACGCATTTGAATACTGCAAGACATGCTCCCGGTGCTAACACTTGGGCCAGATATCTCGGAGAAATGAAATGCCGCTCCAACAAATTTTGGTTGTTGAAATTTTTGATGTTTGGGGGATAGACTTTAAGGGACCATTTCCCAACTCTTTTGGGAACATGTATATTCTACTCGCTGTTGACTATATTTCAAAATGGGTCGAGGTTATGCCCAGCCGAACTAATGACAACAAGGTTGTCGTTAGATTTCTCAAAGAAAACATTTTTTCTCGGTTTGGGCATCCTTGTGCGATTATCAGTGATAATGGATCTCACTTTTGTAATAGGACTTTCGAGTCTTTAATGCGGAAATACTCCATTACTCACAAGCTATCGACGCCCTATCATCCCCAAACTTGTGGGCAAACCGAGATTTCGAATCGGCAGATTAAACAGATATTGGAGAAAACGGTTTCCAAAAACCGTAAAGATTGGTCGTCAAAACTTATTGATGCCCTTTGGGCATTCCGAACTGCCTATAAGACCGATCTTGGCATGTATCCATATAAGCTTGTTTACGGAAAGTCTTGCCACCTTCCAGTTGAAATAGAGCATAAGGCATTTTGGGCAATAAAAGAGTTGAATCTATCTTTGGGAGATGCGGGCAGCAATAGAAAGCTGCAGTTGAACGAATTGAACGAGCTTCGGGATGAAGTCTACGAGAATGCAGTAGTTGTTAAAAACCGAACGAAGGTGTTCCACGATAAACACCTTATGCGCAAGACTTTCAAACCTGGTCAACAGGTTTTACTTTACGACACTCGGTTACATTTCCATCCCGGCATGCTCAGATCTCGATGGAAAGGGTCATTTTTTATACGCACCGTATATCCGCACGGTGCGATCGATCTAGAAAACCCGGAGGACGGTTCACTATTTAAAGTGAATGGATATAGACTTAATCTGTTCCTCATTGCGGACCCTTTGGAGGAGCTCCTGTTTTTATAGGAGCCGATCTACATTGACTGATCCTCCTCCGTTTACCCCTAAATTTCGATTATCTAGCCAAAACACTGTTTCAAACAAGTTTGGAGGTATGTATCATTTGTAAAAACAAAATGACAAAATGAAAATTTTAAAATAAATTTTTTTGGGGTATTTTTGTAAATTTCCAGTTTTAATAAAAAAAAATATTTTATTTACAAATAATTTCCTCTTTTCAGGAGGAGTTTTTTGCAAATAACCAACACTTTCCCCCTTATAAATAAAACTCGACCCCTCTCTGTTTTCATAACCCTAATTTTATCTATCTGAAAACCCTAGCCGTCGCTCTAGTTTTTGCAGAGAGATCTCCCCATACCGCCGCGCAACCGCTGCTGAAGCCCCATTTTGGTCGCGCATCCGCCGCTCTCTGGTGTCTTCTCCCTCTGAAAATTTCAGAGGTGGTTCTATTTCTAAACTCTTCTCTGTTAAATTACAAATTCTGCAATTTAATTCTCTGTGATGGCACCAACAATGCAATTAGAACGAGATTTTTCACAAATCTTTTCACACACAATTTACGGAAGTTATTTTGGTGAGGAGATCACACAGCGAAGGTGGAACTTTTTAATTTACAATCATCCCAATTCCTACGCCCTTCCAGATCTTGTCACTCGTTTTTACGAGTGCATGGAGGAAGGTTGCCTAGCACAATACAGTTTTATTAAATTACTTTGGGGCGATAGGGAAATAATCATAGACAGAGACATCATCCATGAAGTCACTTTAATTCCTAGATTACCTGTTCACGACCGACCCCTTCAATTTGAAGATTACATGACCTTAATGGGTAATGACTGTTCAAGGGAACCTAGGTAGGGAATACAGGCTAGAACCCTCTTCGCCAATATTTTAACCGTGTACCGGTGGGCACAAAACAACATTTTTGGCAGTTCACATAATACCACATTTTTCACCCCGTCTCTTCATATGGTGCACACCTTAATGACTAGGAACCCTATATTTGACATGTGCACGTTTTGCTTTATTCAATTGGTGCTGGCAAAAGGGCCGCAAATTACCCATGCCCTATGTTAGTGACACAACTGTGTCGCTATTTCCTTCCTGTGGAGGAATTTTAATTCTACATGCATGGAGGTATACCCATTAGGCCTCTTATTGAGGGCGTATCTGTAGGGTTACTAGGCACTGTCACAAGGTTCTACAAGGCATCAACCATGCCAAAATCAAATTTTTCATGTGCCGAACAACCCTAACCAAGATCTTAGACTAGAGATTAGGCGAAACAAAGCATGTAAACAACTTTACATCTAAGAGTAAGGGATTACAACCTTTTATTCCATTCCTTCACTTCTAAAGCTCCATGTTGAGGTCCCTTCCCTGCGATCATCATGTACCCGGACTCTAGAGAGGCTCCATGAAGAAAAAGATGCAATCTTGCTTCCGATCTTCAATAACAAAGATGATCTACCTTGAAGAAACTCAAACCCAAGCTCTTGCTTTGCTAATCAAGTATTATCAAAGCAAACACCCTAATCTAAGTGGCTAGATTAGATGAGGATGAAGAAGTAGGAATTTAGCTCTCATTTGTTTTCAATTTCTCACTCATTTTCATCATATTAGAAAAAGCTAGAAATCTTTTCTCAAAGGAAGAAGAAGAAGAAATCACTTTGTGATGAATAATGAAATCATTAGTTATGGTTACAAATCAACCCTTGGTTAAGAAACAAAAGACTTAACCATTGTAGAGAATAAACCACGGTAGAGGGTTTGGGTTGGGTTAAGAAAAAATCTTCAAAATATCTTTGCTTAAAACAAAACATAAAGCTTCTAGAAGCTTCATGAAAGTGCTAACCCAAATCAAACCTTAGTCATGTTTAATCTCCACAAATCATGTTGCATTAGTAATCATAACTTGTTACAATATTATATATCACATATACAATATTTATTGTAACAAAATAAAATAATACAATTAACATATATCACATATATATCAATGTATTACCCGAGTGAGAAAAAAAATATTTAAGTGAGCTTATATTAGTTAATGTAATTTAATATATCAAATATATAATTATACATTAAATTATTGAATCAACACTTGATCCGATAATCCGGCTATTTCATAAATAATCGATTAATATAATCTGTATCAGTTCATCGAATCAACACTTGATCCGATGACCCGGCTATATCACATATACCCGGCCGATATCTCATATCGCGAGAATCTAATACGGTATCACATACACGTATTGTTCTCGGTCCCGCACATATCATATATGTGCTCATACTCCGTTTTGCCTGAGCCAGGAAACCTCTGTGTAGGACTCTAAAGAATCGTCAATACGCCGGCTGTAGGTGATGATCATATCAAACACCCACAAGCTGCAAGCAGTCAGCTAAACGTAATAGCCGCCCAGGTATTGAGCATTCAGAAGATCAACAAGAAAGCATGTACATTCTCCCATGAATCCAACCAGTAACACTCCCGTACAGTCCTGTCTCTTCGTCTGATATGTCGTATATCTCGCCTAGGGGTGGTAAACGTCAGACCCCAGTAGCCTGATAAGTCGTGTCTGTCACGACCCAAAAGTACGGAACATGACCGGCACTTAGGCTACGAACGTCTCAAGGCATACGTGCTCTAAGTAAGCCGAGCCCAGAAATCCAGACCAAGAAAAGTAGTGGAGTGAAGGAAAAAGCATAAGTAAAACAACCAGTCTGCAATATAATATACAACGCCTAAAGGAGAGGATCACAACAAAAAGGAAACTCAACATCATGAATCCCAGAGAAATATAACGTGCGACTCTAAGGTCGAAAGAATGATCAACACTGGTCTCTATCTCAAATAAGTACATGTTTGGTTGATGGAACTTCTAGATACAACTGAAAATAATATACAATGTATAATGATGGGTACGATACAAATAAACCTACCTACTAGCAAATCACCCGAAAGAAGCAGTGCCGCAAGCCGTAATGAATCCCTGTACGGCAAACACCTGCAAGAACTGGGGCACAACGGGGGTGAGTTGCCAACTCGTGAATAGAAGAACATCTACGAACAGACAATCGCATGTATGACGCAATCCTAAGTCATACGATCAACATATATAAACCTCAAATGAATAAGTCTGAAGCATGCTAAGGTGGCCATGTAACATCTATACATGTATGTCGTGCCAAGTACTCGCCAATGCCTCAGGTAATAACATGTCATAAATATGAGGTATGTCTGCATAGAGTAGTATGAATCAATGCCAGCTAAAACATGAATCTAGTAGTATGTGGATGTCCTCCAAGTAGGAAAATCAATATCTGTAAATCGGTGGATCCCGTCCACGTGTCACCCAATGACAACAAGCTTCATGCATGTAAATATCGTAAAGCATATGCATGGAAATATGAGGATGTAATCAAATCATGGAACCTGAGTGCCTAGCATCGACACTCGAAAACATCATGAACACCTGTGCCTAGCATCGACACGTAAATCCTCATGTATCTCAGGCACCGCACACCCTGGTCGGCCCTCATATCCATCTCATGACTCCAGTCGGTATCCCCCTGATAACCGATGGGTCCCAAATACTATCACCGGTAGGTAGTACTCACCTGCCGGGCTCACCGTCTAGCATATACGAGTCTTCTTGCCCCGGGGTACCTCACCGGGTCCACCATGTACCCGCAATCGGTGCCTACCTCTCCTCGAATCGGGTATAACCACACAAGCTCTCTGGAACCGAGAAAACTCATGGTGGACGCACTGAAATATCATATCAAGGGTGACCGGATTTTTAAAACAATTATATATTTTCTTTTGAAATATCCACGGTCCCTAAATCCAGAAATATCATGGAAACAACATATCTCAATGCGTATAATCAAAACATGATATATGCGATATGTAAAGAAAGGTAAGCATGTCAGTAAGTCATGCAACATGGAATAGTAATGTGCGCATGTCGAGGGAAACCGCTCTTTTAAATGAATCAGTTTTAAGAATATCTTGCGGTTCCCAAATCTCTAATCAAGCCGGAATCATCTATGTATGTGTACAGGTATAAGTGTACAATATGCCATGCAAGAATCATATCATGAATGCAACAGTACTACAGTGTAGTGGCATGGCAATTATCAATGATGAAATGTGTGAGCCGGCAAACAGTGTACGTGGAACATATGCATCATCGATAATGGTGCCGGTGTCCTAAAATCATGATGGTAATATCTCAATAAACACAAGTAATGCGATGCAAATAATATGAATATGCGGAATCAAATAATCAACGCAATAGTGAAGAGTCTACATCAATATGTAAGTGCCATGCAGTTTTGCCTTTTTGAAATAAGACGAATCGGTATTTTTAGTAAAATAAGGGCTGCGGTGTTTTTAAGAAAAGATGCCCCTTTTGAAATTATCCGTAGAGTCCCTTTTTGCCTGTCTTTAAAATACTCCCGATTCGTTAGTTTGGAAATAGGTATGACTCGGGTCAAGTCTAACATCTACTACACTAGCTACTGATCTAACTATCAAGTCAATCGGGAGGGGTAAGGAAACCACCTAAGTCTGAGTCGATATGTATAAATATAAAGATAGTAGTCGGTGATCCCGCCTCAATAGTATCGCATACGATACCGTAAATCATCTGACACACTTAAGTCATGAGTGCGGATCAATCATCAATATAAAGCTCGTACGGTAAATCGTCGTACGGCATCCCAATAGCTGGGTGCGGGTCAATATCATAATCATCACATCAATTATCTGGTATCCTTATCATCAAATCACATGATCTGGGGTACTGATCTAAGTGTAGTACGAATCGATACCATCTACATAAGTATGAATGCGTGTGCGGAAGACACGCTCAAAGGCCCGCTAAAAATCATATATCGTATCCCAAATACGAATCACATCACATCACCGATATCATGGCACCATGCCCAAACTCATCGACTCATATCCAAAGTCCTCTAATATCCTCGTCATCACAGTATGAACATAGAAAATAAGCACGTGTATGCGTGTGGGTGCAAACTATTCTAGGGTTCGCGACTAGGAACTACACTAGTTACTTTAAACCCTAATCTATGCATAGTACACCTACCACATCTTAAACAATCAGGTCACACATAAGCTATCATATAAGTACAGTATATATGGTATACTAGATATCGGACTGCGGGGGTCCTATACGCTATCTCCCCGACTTCTCCCCGTAGATATAAATCTACTCACCTTCTTATGTGTGCCGGTGCCGATGTCGCCATTTGCATCTCCAACGCTTCGACGCCACGTGGGGTACCTACAAGGATATCACACGCTAAAACACATAAAAACCATGTCGGAAGCCAAAATGGTGCATGCTACACCCTTAGGTAAAAACCTGTGGCCTCACGTGCAAACACAGTCCATAACCCTCTTCCGTTGGCGTTCAAACGCCACCCGACAGAAACGAATCATCGAATACCAAAATCCATACGAAAACAAGTCGTAAATCATGCGCCAAGTCAAGAAAATCAACCCAGATTCTACCCTGGTTGGAACCAGTCAAAACTAGACATACCCAGGGTCAAGTTTATAGGTAAAAGAGCTGTGCACGCAAAACGAGGCAGTTCCCTCCTGCTCTGGCCACAAATTGCGGCCAGAGGGATTAAATCTGCGGCCGGGGTAAGATGGTTGGGGCTAGGGTTTTGGGTGTTGGTTTCTATCTACCCGCGCATCTCACTTCCAAGTCAATTTTAGTTTAGGAGGTCCCGGGTTGTAGAAGATTCCAGAAAGGCTTAAAAGTCGACAAAATGCTAACCAACATTAAATCGATCAATCTGGTATTTTGCTGGAATCTGGGGAAATTCCGGGGTGAACTGGTCTCAAACACACCTAATAAGGTTATACCAACCATCAAAACCAACACTTGTTCAAGTCTCACTCAAATTTGCCTAAACTAGCACTAATTTACAATATAGACTCTAAACTTCAGCTATAAACAGAACTTGGCAAATTAGGAGTTGGGTTGTGCGATTATACCTCAAGGGAAGTCCTAGGATGTAGGAGAAGAGAGGATGAAGGAAGGAGGAAGGGTTGTGCTGCATGCTGAGCTGCTCCTTGGCTGTTCTTCCTTGTTGCTGTTGCTGCATCAGGCTGCTGCTGCTGCCTGCTATCTTCCTTTTTGTTGCTGATTGCAATTTCTCTGATTTATTTCCTTGTTTGTTGCAGCAGCTGCTGTGCTGGGGGTGTTGGTTTGTGGTGAAGTTGAAGAATGTGATGTTGGGGTGTGGTGAAGCTTTCTGAATGGAGTTGTTGCTGCTGTGACTGCTTTTCACAGCAGTGCTGATGCTATTGTGGCAGCTGAAAGTGGCTGATGTAGCTGCCGATGTGAGGAAAATAGGGGCTGATGTGGTGTATCAGCTGATGTGATAACAATTGGGGCTGAAGTGTTCTTATGGGGGCTGAAGTGTTGATATGAGGGTGTAGGTGTTGGGCTAAGGGGTTAGGGTTGGCTGATGTATGAGAGGGAGTTTGAAAGACAAGTAAAAAGTTGAAATGAAATGGGGTGACATAACCTATAGCCACCTCTCTCTCTCTCTAGCCACAAGTCAACTTATCCCTAATCACCCTTAAACAACACACTTAACTTAATCATAAGGTTTAAGCCACCATGGTCACCTAAGCATGGTTCAACCCTAGGCTCAACCCTAACTACCATGCATATATGTGTGCAGCCCAGATAAAATTCCGATAAAATATTCATAAAACCAGATAAATCATCAGAAACCAATTTTGGTAAACTTTTTACCAAAAACCCTACGTTAAACTCATTTTAGAATTTCCATAATTTTTCTTCAGAATTTTCCCCATTTATCGGTATTTAATTATACCGAAATATTATAATATTTAATAAAATGATATTAAATTATAAAAATTCCCAAAAATAATATTATATTTTTCTGAAATGTTACAGTGTCGATATGAGATCCATAACAGTTCAAGAAACTACTGATAACACTTACCAGTAAATCTCAACAACCCTAGACAGGGATTTCCAGTTATAGCCAATCGAACACAGTGCAACATCAACTCCCTATACCGGGAGAGACGAAACCCCTCCTATCGCTCATTGCCTCCATGTGATTCGGGACTGTACCCAAAAGCCACAATTTTGTACGCCCTCTTGGACGTGGTATGATGGAAATCAAAGCACAGTGGGAATCACACAAGACTCTATGACGATCTCGGGTCTACAGACTACTCTGTACCAGTGTCACCAGAGAACTGCCATCTGACGTGAGGTATAATACCATCTGGGAGTTCTCGGGGAGTCCGTCCAGTGTACCCAGTCTTCACTGATCACCCGTATACCTTCTCTGATGTCAAACACCAATGGATATGGGATCATCCATCGCCCATCATATAGGTCAAGAAGCGCATACGCTAGTCTACTCTAGAGTATCGATGCCCTGTCTCGGCACTCCCACGACTAGGAACATTTGAAGGATGTACTTGGCGACTATACTGTCCCCACTAGTATGATTTGCATTATAGTCCTGGCAGTCAAGTACTCATCCTAAGGGCTTTATCAATATGTAACATAAAGACAATCATAGTACATGTTAAGATAAAGAGTAACCAGATAGCATACTATCATGTCGAGCAAGAAAGTCCTCCCTATATATGTCCAAGCATCCGCTACAATATACATTGTATGTACAGTAATGGCCTTTAGGGCATACATATAACTAACAGTATCCACGTCCTATACCCTCTTGACTGATATATGGTCTCAAAGAGAACCGGCCGAACATGTACCCGCCAGAACACCCAGCTCCAGCTCGACCGCGAGCGAGGAAGAGCTCACCCCCATAGAACATGCACGTCTTCTTAGAAGAGCCATTAGGGGGATTGATAATTTGGTAGGGATGGTGACCAACTTGGATCACCGGGTGACAGAGATTGAACATGGCGTATCTACGCTGCTAGCGTGAGAGGAGCGTTCCCGTTCACGTTCAAGGGGACACCGAGGGCCTGAGCAGTGAGGGCACTGCTTTTGGTAAGTTTGGGGGAGGCGGTGGTTTGTAAATAGTTATCATTGCATTGCATATTTTAATTTTTGTACATATTTTTTCTTTTCTTTCTTTGCATGTTTAATTCTGCATTGCATCTTTATCAAAAAAATTAAAAAAATTAAAAAAATAAAGAAAAAATATAAAATCAAATAAAAAAATTGAAATTTTTTTAAAAATTGAAAAATTCAATTTTGGCCATATTTGACTTATGTTTGACTACTTAGGAAAAACTAGATCCCAAAACTTAGTAAATTAAAAACCCTAAAAATAATCTTTCTTAAAATTTAACGGTAGAAAATATATGTTCTTGTAGTTTACTTAGAAATAGGCAAATTTTGAGTTTAGTTCTTGGGCTAAGTCAAAATAAGGGAAGAGTATTGAAATTTTTATTGAAGTGTAAGTCTGAAAAATAATTCCGAACCTTTAGTCTAAATTCTGAAAATATATACCCTGCAACTCGCACATACACGCACCTTGAAACTTGGGATAGTAGAGCATACATTGAATTGCTCTTGTATAAAATCCTTAGTATAAAAAAAAATTATAAGTGTGAATAATGAGATATAAAAAAAAATTGAACACTGGTTTTGTAATCACTTAAGGCTGCGTAAAATAAAAAAATATATAGCGAGTGTGCTTTATCACCTAGTGCCTTAGACCAACTAGTTTGGGAGTCACTGCTAAAGCCTTAGGTATTACAAGACGAGGAATTACGCCTTAATACGCAAACACATTTTGTAATCGGTCGTTAGTACCTAAAGAAGTATTAACGGTCGCATGAAGGATGTGTGAGCAATTTCATCTAAAATCCACCAACTAAAAGTACTTTGGATGATGGACAAGAGTATGATGGCTTGAATTGAATTTCCAAGTGTAGGGGTGATACATACACACACGTAGGGGGTATATGATTGGGGTTTAAATGAGAGATATGAATGAAAAATAGGACTTATATCTTCAGTAAAGATGATAAAAATTCCTAAGTTGAGATGGAACCTTAGAAGGAAAATTCAAATGATGCTTAAAGCTAAATAAATTTACAGAACATATACAATCTTAAGTTAAATGATAAGTGAGTGTGAAAAATACGGGTTGATGATTTCTAAGTTGAAGATAATAGAATTTCTTGCTGGAACACCGAATTGAAGAATGAAAGTCAATAGGCCAAATTGATCGGATTTTGTGTGTAGTATCTGCTGAAAACCCTCAGGAGGCAACACTCCTCCTACTAGGGACACCTAGAGGTTTAACGGCTTGTTGCACGAGCTCAGTGCAATCGTGATTCCCTGCGAAAGTGAGGTTAGGAATTTTCGAGAATAAATTGGTTTTGCTCGGGACGAGCAAAACCTAAGTTTGGGGGTATTTGTTCATATCAGAATTTAGCATTATTATATTCTCCATTCTTAATCATATTGCAAATAAATAGGTGTTTTTGATCCATGTCTGCTAAATAGTTGCAGGTTACAGGTTCTCAGAACAATACAGTGAAAATGGTGAAAAGACGCTACAAATGTGAGACTACGACCAACAAATAGATGAATCTGTTTGATGCCGCTTACAATTTAAGGAAAAAATGAAAATCAATGAACAGTTCGAGTGCACAAAGTACGAGGGCAGCATAAGATTCAAGACTTCAACACGAAACTAACGGTAAAAGTCCACAAATTCTGCACGGTTGGAAATCTGGAAGAAAGTAGATAACAGTCTAAAGAACCAAATGAAGAAAACAGGAGAAAAAGGCAACATGAAGCAACCCTGGAATGATGAGACAGAGAACCCATAAGATGGCCGCGGAACCGCGGCCAAAAAAGGCTTCTGGCCGCGGTTCCGCGGCCGTGCAGAGTACGTGTCGGTGCAAAGTGATGATGGTGTCGGTGCTTTGACCCGGATTTGTTAGGGTAGTCTTGTAATTTCAGATGTGGATCAGATGTAACCCCTAGGGTTTCTCCTATCTATAAATAAGAAAGCCAACAGCCTCTTTTGGGGCATGCCACTTTTTAATTCTAGATTAATCTTTCAATTCCATTGTAATCGTCAAGAGGTGTCAATAAAAGTAAGTTTTTTATCTTGAATTTTTCTTATCTACAATTTTATTTCTCTGCAATTTTTACCTGTCTTTATTTATCTGCAAATTCATTAGTTAATTAAAAAGAAAATTTATAAAATTGAATTTTTTCGCAATTTCCCTAATGAGTGAGTAGTTCCTCAGTTATTAGGGTTAGGATTGGGTAGGTTTGAGAAATGGAAATCTATCACTCCTTTCTTGCCCTTATAACTTTATGAATTAGGACTCTATGTAAAACAAACACCCACCGCTCACTACGGCACCCTATCCTACGAGATAGCGGTGATTCCCTTGTTAGACCGGTAGTGGTTGATTTACATAGAGGTTAGGGATAAGAGTTAAGAAAGGATGGACAAGGACCAAAAGGAAGAAACTATGTTTCTTCCGAGTCATGCTAATCCCCTTTGTTACTCATGCTAATCCCCTTTGTTAATTATTACCCTAACACCTATGTTCTTAATTAGGGCAAAGGAAGCAGTGAGTAGAATTAACTTTCCAAACTAACCTAATCCTAACCCTAGCAAGGTTTTAATCCAAATTAAATTCAAAACCTACCAAAAATAGGAATTGACTCGTTAGAACAATTAGAAAAGAACACGTTTTCCCTGTGGACCGACCCGTACTCAATCGGCTAGCTACCAGGCGACACAGTTATTGATTGCGGTATTCTTAACTTTGATTTTAAAACGTACGCAAAAGACCTCTCAATCAATCGTCGGTGAATGTAATGGAGTACGGGGAACCATCCCTGGCATGTGTAGACATGGGACCACATACATCACTATGTATCAGTCCCAAGAGTTCCGTAACTCTTTCTCCGTGTCCAGTAAATAGAGTTTTGGTCATCTTTCCTTTGAGACATGACTGGCAAGTTTCATAAGATGATAATTCGAACGGATTCAAATATCCATCCTTATGTAACTTAGGTAGTCGTGTCGCATTGATATGACCTAGTCTACAATGCCACAAGAAGGATTCGTTCATTTCTGAACTCTTCCACTTGTGTGTGTTTTGTACATTAAGAACTGTGGTTTGATTTAGAACGTATATGCCATTATTTAACGAGCCTGATCCAATCAACTTTTTATTCATGAAGATGTTCATAATATTATCCTGTACTACAAAATTATATCCTTCTTTACTTAATAAAGAAACCGATATAAGATTGCATATCAGGGTCGGTATGTAGTAGCATTCGTTCAGAATCAATGTATTACCATTTGGTAATACAAGGTGATATTCGCCAACTGCTTTGGATGCAACATTTGCACCATTCCCTACTAGTACGGAATGACCACCTATTCTCAGTTACATACCTTTCCTTTGCCCATGTAACATATTACATATGTGGGTTCCCGATCCAGTATCTAATACCAAGGACGTAGAGTGTACTGAGAAACAGTTCTTGGTGACTAACACACCCGAAGAAGATGCATCAACATGCTCATTCTTCGTTTGGGCGGTGGGGAAATCCAAATATTTTCCTATTTCCTGCTCAGTCTTATAACAATTATAAGAAAGAAAGGACCAATGTTTCCCTTCTCAGTATAACAAGCGGGTTCGGTCAATACATCCATATTATTATCTTGATTAAGGCCCGACATTATCTCTACCTAGAGAGAGAGAGAAGAAAATACTTTAGCGTATTCTCTTGCAAGATTAGATTGGCTATTATCTTATCTAATCAGGATGGCTCCCACTATTTTTATCAAATCTTCCTTCAAACCCTAAAAGGTAAGACTAGTCGGGATTAATTACACCTTACAAGTTTGCTAATCTTTCAGCTAGGTCAGTGCCGGTACTTTGAGGGAGGTTCCCCGTGCTTTCCCACGGACCTAATTAAAATACACCTCGTTTTCCCAGGGGCGTAACCCCGTTAACACCTTTCTAGACACCTACTCGATCGGCTAATTGTTATGTGTAAAACTCTCCTAGGAGTAAATCTTACTCGCAGTGGGTATCGGGTTCCAACTATCTCATAGAAGATATGCAATCTCATTGAAAATTCCAACACTTGAAATTCCCGATAATAGTTTTTACCCCTAGCATCCTATGACCTTGACGGAGGCCAAACTACCCATAGGGCGCTAGTCAAGTTCAACCCGTTCATTTCTTGATTAAATTAGTCCTACCCGCACGACCCTTGACGGAGGCAAAACAACGACGTACGAATACCCTAATCAAATCGCATCTCATGCTACAAATAAGCACTAATCATCTACCATACACTATGCCGTGACGGAGGCCAAACTACCATAGCACGAATACTAAAATAGCACTTATCTGAAAAGACGGAGGGTTACGCAGGTTTTTAAGAAAACCTTTTGCGTAATTAACTTGATATCGTTGTAGAAACAAGTGATTTTTGAAAAGGAGTGTTTTTTTTAGGCTTTTTACTAGTCTTGCTAAAGAGGTCACTCCTGGTGAAGGGATCTCGGCTCTTTCCTTATCGAATAAGGTGCAGGATATTTCACAAATACCACTATGCAAAGTAAGAACTAAAAGAAGCAATCAAAAGACAAAAGAGACTGGGTTGTAGTATCTGCTAGTTTTTGCTAAAGAGGTCACTCCCGGTGAAGGGATCTCGGCTCTTTTCTTATCGAATGAGGTGCTGGATATTCTACAAGGAATACCGCTATGCAAAGCAAAAACTAGAGATACCCTTTTTGAAAATATGATTCTACAACAACTTTTTAGATTTCTTTCTTTTTCATTAATCTCATTAATGACGTCCCATCATTTATGCTTCCTAAGTATCACAAAAGAAACGAAAATACAGTGTATGCTTGTGCCATCCGCATTCGCTACAGTGTCCCGTTATGCACAATTAGGTTACTTAATTAACGGCATAGCGGGACGAGACTAGCGCGGGTGCAAAACATAAGCAACGTTTATTATATATCATATATACAATAATAAAGCATTCGTTTCGGACATATAAAGTGATCACATCACAGAATATCAGCAGCAACAATAGATAACATATGAAATATTGGATATACTAGTAATTCCGTGTTTTAAATTAAGCCAGTATAAAACACAGATTCCACAGTCGTGATGAATAGCCAAACCCACATTCTTAGACCCTTACGAGAGCGACAAGCAACCCTACCAATTCTAGAGTTAGGAGACCCGGTCTCGACTCCTCGAGATGGTCTCCCACTGGACCCTAGAACCCAGTTACTTGTGCTCCCCTCCCTGGGTCTATCCTAATGTGGAAAAGTAAATAATATACAACAATGGTGACATCATCCTCAACACTGAAGTGCCCCAATAAATGAATATTACATACAATGAATTTTACATGAATTAAAATAAAAACTCTCATCTCACATAAAACCCCCGGCTATTCAGAACATGACGATCCAATATAACATATCACAGCAACACATAACATCACATGTCATCAACGTAAGTAAATATGCGTATCACACTTGTCGTTGACATATAGCAACGAAAACGGCGATACACCACATATTACACTTACGGTCGCAGAAAATAAAATGTCAAACTACAATATTTGTAATCCACAATCACCTTAGACATCATAAACCCGAAATATCACATACTTCAGATTTCATGCCTAACAATATGAATTCCAAATATTTTATCACATTCCACAAATAGCTAGACGATGTTAAACATTATGATTGAATCAACAAACACCCAAAATTTCCGAAAAAGCTCAACGCATGAGCGAAGTTTAAAAATACTCAGAACATACCACAGTACCTATAGACCAACCGTAGAAGGGTCAACCCTTGCCTCACCTATGGAGCCGCGGAACTACCGTAAACCCTAGGGTTTGGCAGCGGTTAATACATTCATATAATCGAGTTAGGGTTTCTTTCTTTTAGAGGGTCCATCGCATCACTTGGATTATATTTGAATGTTCTTTAACTTGGGAAAATCCAACTTTGGGAAAATTTCCAGCGAGGGTTAAAGTGGGTATCTGATATCCGTTTGAACTTTTTAACGCCATCTAAATAACTCGAAAAGAAGTTAGAATTATGACTATGAAACATTCCGAATTGCCTTTTATAGAAAATTAACATCTCATGCAATTTTAGAAAAAAACAAGCAACACCTGAAACACAAAAACCTAGAGACCAGAACATAAAACAAAAACGAACCCCAGAACCATGAAACAGGCCGGCCAGCTCGGATTTTAGACGGTTGTCACCGGGTCAAAACCGGTGGATTGGGTTCGTAGTTGTTCAGTGTTCATGTTACATCTCATATAACATTCTGTAGTTGCTTAAATTTTTTTCAACGGCTTAAAAATACTGACAGAAACTGGGTTTTAGTTTTGAGTGTTCCGGAGTTGTTTCGGTTTCATAATTCTACAAACATCGTCTAAATCTCTAGCTTTGATCTTAGATACCACTGTAGGAATGCCTAGCACGACAGCAAGGGTTCGGGAGGTATCGTCCATGCCATTTTAAAAAAAATTCTATGCTAAACAATCCTAACCCTAGAATCTTACCTAGAGATTTAAACAATACAATGTGTAAACAACTTTAGAACAAAGTGAACTAGGAATACAACATTTGTACACCGGTCCTTCACTTCAATGGCTCCGTGTGGTAATCCCTTCACTCTATGTAGTGATCTTCCGGACTCAAGAATGTCTCCACAAGATGAAAAGAACGAGTTTGCACGAAGTCTTCGAGGCCGAAGATGATCTACGTCGAGGAGACACTAACCCAAGCTACCTCTTCACTAATTAGGGATTAGTGAAGCCAACACTCTAAACTAAATGGCTAATCTAGTAGAGGATGATGAAGTAGGATTTTTGCTCACTGTCACTATTTTTATTCTCCTCTCAAAAACCAAGAGAGCTCTCTCTTGAGCATGAAGAAGATGGAGCAAAAATAATAGATGAGAGAGTGAATGGAAACCATGGGTGAGAAATATCTCATATAACTCATGTACAGACTTAACCATGAGTTTAGATAATGGTTGGGTTAATAAATATCTTAAGTAAAAACAAAATTAGTGGACTAAGTCAATGCATCTACAAGCTTCCACAAGCTTCATGCCATGTGACTAATTTCAAACTAATTTGGATTTACTTTAAATAAATAAACCCTACATTATCATTAGCATGGTGTAAGTCTCATACACCCATATTGCATGTGGCATCAAGCATGACACAAAAAAGAAAACACAATTAATATATATCATATATATATTAAGTGTGCACATGTGAGAAAAAGAAATGCTTAAGTGAGCTAATATTAGTCAATGTAAATTAATATATCAAATATATATAATTATACATTAAATTATTAAATCAACATTTGATTTAATAATCCGGCTATATCTCATATGACCGACTAATATTATTTGTATCAATTTATTGAATCAACACTTGATTTGATAACCCGGTTATAACTCATATAACCGACCGATACAGTATCGACTTATCGAATCAAAATATGAGTTGATGCGTATACGCTAGTCTACTCTGGAATATCGATGCTCTATCTCGATACACTCTCGACTAGGAACAATTATAAGATGTACTTGTGGACTACCCTTGGTCCCACTAGTATGATCTCCATCATAGTCCTGGTAGTCAAGTACACATCCTAAGGGCTTTATTAACATGTGAGAGCAAGACAGTATCACAATACAAGTCAACACGTTAAGACAAAGAGCAACCAGATAACATACTATCATGTCGAGCAAGAAAGTCCTCTCTCTATATATATATCCAAGCATCCACTATAATATACATCACATGTACAATAATGGCCTCTAGGTCATACACATAACTAACACCTCTACCCTAAATGTCTTGATCAGTCGAAAATATTGCATTTTTAACACATCAATTTCCCTAGTATATGCAATCATCTAAAGGTGTTCGGTATGATTATAGCACATATTAGCAATTTGACTATAAAATACCAAATAACATGTGCTATTATAACCGAAATTTTTGAGGGAAATTGAGTGTTTATCATGGCATCGCATCATCTTTGTATAGCGCAACACTTGTCTCGAGAATCTGTGCAGGAAATTCCAGGAACAGAGCCAAAATTGTCAAAAGTGCTGATAAAAATACGCAACTCCAAGACTTGGGATCTGGCAGAAGTAGGAAAGCAAAATGATAATCAACATATCAGAAAAGTGCCTAAAAGTTATCCCAAGAAATACCAGAAAATCTCATGCCCGAAGGCCCCAATAGTGCCGCGGATCCGTGGCCAGAACCTCCTTTGCGCCGCGGATCCACGGCCATAAAGGCGTGTCGTCAGCAACTGGTTACGTCAGATTTCTTGGTTCAAGGCCTACACCTATCCAAGCCAGTGCAAACTCCAGAGAACTCCAAAATCTTTTGCCAGATCAGCAAAGCTCCTTGTTTAAGCTAATCTTGATCAAGCTTCCAAAGCAAGCTACATAACAAACTTAGCCTAGAAGCTTCTCCCTAACCTCCAAGCTTATGAAAGAAGCTAAGCCTAACTAACTACCTCTAGAAGCTTCTACCTAACTACCTAGCTTACAAGGGAAGCTAAACTAAACCTAGCTTCTAAAGGAAGCCAATGCTAATGAAGGCTATAGAAGGAACCCTAGAGCTTCTTCTCAAAGGTTGTTCGTTGTTCAATCTTCAATTCCCAATACAAGTTGAGTGACACGACTTGTAAACCCTAATCCCCAATTCAAAATCCAAAGCCAAAAATCAAGAACTCCGAGTACCAAATCAAGCATGAAGCCTTCGATCCTTTAGAAAGCGACGCCGGACTTCATCGGAGCAAGTGATCCTAGGAGATCCTCGACTCAAGGAGACGAGCGAAACCGAAATCAACAATCAAGTTCTTTACTCTTGTAGATCTTGAGAGAAATGTAACAAAATTGTTGATAAATAAAGGTGAAATTTCTATATCTTGCTTTCTTTACATTCTTGGATCATGATTCGATCTCAATTTATGATTGTGTTTCTTGTTATGATGTTTGAGTAAAACTCCGCTCGTGGAGGAATCGAGACGATCAATAGACGATGATTTTAAATCTTGAAACGATTCTTAATTCCTATAAGTTTTGTAAACTCTTGTAAATTGAAGAATCGGCAGCCTAGTTTCGAGCGATGCTTTCTTGATTATGTTAGCTCTTAATTAGTGATCCACGATCGATTCTTGAATTTACTCGAGGCTAGAATTTGAATGAGATTCATCGAAAGGACAAAGGATGAGATGAAGAAACCCTAGCTTCTTTAAGAGATTCTTAAACCTCGATTAATCGTCATCGATCTAGTATCAAATCATTAATGGATAAGAATACGTAATCAATAAATTTCATCACGTCTATAGATTCGATCGATCCCTACGAGCCTCACTTCGATTCTTGGTTATTGGATTGGATATCATCAATTCTTAATTCTTGATTTTAATGTTTTCTTGTTATTAGATCTAGATTTTGATAATTCTTGAAATTCACTTTTAATCTTGAATTGAATTGTCTTTTCTTTTCTTTTTAATCTTCAATTCATCTAATTCAAATTCGAACGGATCTCACTTTCCCTGTGGACGATCCGCACTCGCTAACGCGCTACATACGACACCGTTATTGATTGCGGTAAAAAATTTCTTTGGTTGTGATTTCTATACATTTTCTACCGACACACCAGAAAAACATTCAATCAAATGGCGCCGTTGCCGGGGATAGTGCGCTAATTCGTTCGTTTTTGAAATTTGAGTTGAAAAGTTTATTCCATTATAATTTTGAGATCAAAATTCGCGCAAACACTAAACAATTCGTTGTGATTTGTGGCAAGGAAATCTGGAGTTTGTTGTGCAATTGGAAAAATATTTGGAATATTCCAGAGGACTCAGGGACATAAAATAAGCAACACCAAAAATTTTTGTGCAGTGATTCATCTACATCACCGCGGAAGCGTGGCATAAGGTGCTCATTGCAGCGGAACAGCGGCGGGCTTAAGGCTTCGCTGCACGAAAACTTGTCGGTGAATTTATCACTTTCTTATCTCCTTCCTCAATCTGCTCCATTAACAATTTGCTGCAGGTTTCTTTGTAGAAATTTGCAGCGCCACAGAAAGCAATAAAAATTGTGCGTGTTTTTTATTCTTGGTTGTTTGCATATTAATAAGGAATTTAAGAGGTACGACCAAATCAAGATTAGGTGAGGAGTTCATTACCCTTTCTAAGCCCCGAAAATCACAAAATTGCATCCGTATTACCCTCATTAACTAAAAAAGATCTAGACATGACTCTAAGGACCGTCGTGCTCACTTAGGACCGAAGAAGGCCGTAGGTAATCCATTGTTTATCCGCGTTTCTTTTGTGGTGTCTAAGGCAAGTGTGTCTAAGGCAAGTGGTTACTTAATTAGGCCCACTACTTATGTAGTGGAGAACCTCCCACTTACCTGGCACTTACCTGGCCATAGGAGAGACAAAGAGGAAGTGGAGGATTGGTCATGCGACTTGTCTTTTGGCAGTTAGGAGCGGTCTAGAGCCTTGACCTAGGTGACCACTAGACTTAGGGTTTGGCTTGTTGCATTTGTTGTGATTTGCATCATTTTTTTAAAAATCCGTATATTTTTCAAAACAAACACCACTTCATTCATTTCCTCTAATTATATTCACGCTGCCACTTGTACTAAACCCTTTAGTGCAAGATAGGCTGGACACGGGATTCTAGTGCCCGTTTTGTCCGCGTTCCCCCGATCGACTCCGAAGTCGGTATTTCTACATTTACTTCTTCTTTACCCACCACCACACCCACATCGATGGATCCTTCTCCATCGAACTTCTTTACCACTAATCTTCGCCATCCGCTGGTGCGCAGAATCCACCCCGCATCTCTCTCCAAGATAGGTGTTATCCTATGCGAGGTCCTCTTTCGACCTGCTTATCCATTCCACCAGCCAACGGGGATAATTTTGAGATTAAACCTTAATACATCAACCTTCTACCCAAATACACGGTCTCGAGACTGAAGACTCATATGTCTTTATCACCAAATTTGAAAATGTTTGTGCAATGATGGGTATGTCACAACTTTCTGTGGATGCTATGCGTCTACGTCTTCTTCCATTTACCTTGTGCGATATAGCCGAGAAGTGGCTGTATAACACTACCGCACATTCCATTACGAATTGGGAAGAATTCGTTGTAGCATTCCTTAAGAAATTCTACCCTAGTCACAAGACAGCTCGAGTCCGTAGCGAAATAAATCAATTCACCCAGCTTCCAAATAAACCATTTTCAAAATGTCTTGACCACTTCAAGGATCTGTTGGTTCAATGTCCACATCACGAAATCCCTAGATGGGATCTGTGCCAAATCATATATTAGGGCAGTAACCCTACCACTAAAATGAGCCTTGAAAACATGTGTCAAGGCAATTTTATGAACAAAGACGATGGGGAAGCTTGGAAATACTTAGAAGATTTCGCTGAAAAATCTTTACAGTGGGAGTGTCCATCGTTTAGGGGTGGCAATAACCAATCGGATGTTTCCATACGAGTTAGAGCTGAAATTTCAGCTATACATAAGAAACTCGATACTATGGAAAACAAATTTTTAGCTGCCGCCCTAAATCAAATGTCACTCTCCAAAACTGTATGTGGATGTTGTTCTGATCCTTCTCATTTGACGGAAGAATGTCCATTGAATTCTCCGTTTCAAGTTCATGAGCATACCAATGATGCTTTTCAAAGACCTAGAAACGATCCATTTTCTTCCACTTATAATCAGGGTTGGAGGAATCATCCTAATTTTGCTTGGAACCAATCACAAAATCAAAACACAGTTCCAAACCAAAACAATTTCCAATTGGCTCTTCCACCACAACAGCAACCATTTCACCTGACTCAGCACCCTTACCAATCACAAAACTTTCAAGATCCAGTCAACACACATGCACCGTATAATCCTGCACAGTTGACTGGTACTGATCTCTCTGCTTCACTCGAACGGACTTTTGAAACGTACATGAAACGAATGTCGGCTGAAGTTAGGTCTTCCCTCAATAAATTTGAGAAAAACTCTTACCTCGAAGCTGAGAGTTTAAAATCGATGGAAGCAGAAATTACACGACTAAAAGCCGAAATGAGTGCGAGAGAAAAAGCGAAACTTCCGTCTCAACCCCTACCGAATCCTGGGAATTACAATGTAAATGCCATCACAACGTTGAGATTAGGAAGAGTGCCGAATAATCATGTTGGGGAAGAGATTGATGATACTGAAAATTCTATCAATAACACCCCGGCTGAGTCCTTTCCTCACACACACACTTCTACTTCTGATCCTTGTTCTTCTACCCCATCGCCTTCTCACGAGCCTATTCTCCGTTTCCCTCTAGGCTCGACACCTCAGCCCACCTCTTCTATTCCTCAACAGACGATCCCCACTCCTATTCTGGGATCACGTCTACACACACCACCTTCTCCTATGATGGACCCAGCGCTTATTGCTAAAGTTCCTTATCCTAATCGGTTAAGGGGTAATAAATCGAGTCCATATATGGAGAAAATTATGGAAATGTTCAAACAGGTTAATATCAACATCCCTCTCCTAGATGCTAATCAACAAGTCCCCGCTTATGCGAAAATTCTTAAAGACTTATGCACTAGGAAGAGGAAGACTTAAGTGCCAAAGAAGGTCTTCATGTCTAATAATGTTAGCACTGCTTTTATCCAACAACTACCGAAGAAACGTAATGACCCAGGATGTCCTACGATATCGATTTCTATTGGGGGTAAAAACATCAACCGTGCTCTTCTTGACCTAGGCGCAAGTGTTAACCTACTTCCATACTCTGTTTATGAGCAGTTAGGGATTGGAGAGTTGAAACCAGCTCACTGCACTCTCCAAATGGCAGACCGTTCAATCACCAAACCTAGGGGTGAACTAGAGGATGTGTTGATAAAAGTCGGGGAATTTGTATTCCCTATGAACTTCATTATTCTAGATACACAACCTGTAGCAAACCCACGGAGTTAAATACCGGTGATTTTAGGTCGACCATTCCTTGCCACTTCCAAAGATGTCATTAACTGTAGAAACGGTTCAATGAACTTATCATTTGGAAATATGACAATTGAACTGAACATCTACAAAATTGGAAGTCAGCCATCTGAACCCTCTGCTCATATCCTTGATGTGTGATCTGTCCACGAGATTGCTCCCGAAAGTTGCGAAGTTGATGAACTTTGCTTTGAAGATCTCGACGACACTACCACATCAATGTTTGATCTTGCACATCTTAGTGATGACACATTTTCCACGCTTGAGTCCGACACTCTTGACTCATCACCATCCGAGTCTGTATCTTATGCAGGCTATGAGCTTCTTTGTGACTCCGAAAATCATTCGATGATCCCACCTTCTATTATTTCTCCGTCAGTATTAGATCTTAAACTTTTACCTTCTCATCTTAAATATGCATATTTAGGTAAGAATGAGTCTTTACCGGTTATCATATCCGCTTCTCTAGCATCAGAGCAAGAGAATGCACTTTTGACGGTATTGAGATCTAATAGGCAGGCGTTTGGTTGGACAATGGCGGACATCAAAGGGATTAGTCCCTTGATTGTAGAACATCATATACACTTGATGGATGATGCCAAACCAACACGAGAACAACAGAGAGGGTTGAACCCCGTCATGAAGGATGCGGTGAAGAAAGAGATCGTCAAATGCCTTGACAATGGTATTATTTACCCAATCTCCGATAGCCAATGGGTGAGTCCAATCCATGTCGTCCCTAAGAAATCTGGCATCACAGTTATTACGAATGAGGCAAATGAGTTAATTCAGACACGCGCCCAAACTGGGTGGCGTGTATGTATTGATTATAGAAAACTCAATGCCGCAACGAGGAAAGACCACTTTCCTCTACCTTTCATTGATCAGATGGTGGAACGCTTAGCTGGACGTGAGTATTGTTGCTTTATGGACGGATACTCTGGCTATAATCAGGTCCCCATTGCCAAAAAGGATCAAGATAAAACCACATTTACTTGTCCTTTTGGTACCTTTGCTTATAGTCGCATGCCCTTTGGGTAATGCAATGCTCCCGCTACATTCAGCGGTGAATGATGGGGATATTCTCGGACATGGTCGAGAATTATTTGGAGATTTTCATGGACGATTTCTCGATTTTCGGAGACTCTTTTTCTGACTGCCTATCGAATCTTGACGCAGTTCATACTCGTTGCAAAGAGAAGAACTTAACCTTGAATTGGGAAAAATACCATTTCATGGTCCAAGAGGGAATTGTGCTTGGACATGTCATTTCACGAAAAGGCATTGAGGTTGACAGAGCTAAGATAGATGTCATTCAAAACCTTCCTCATCCCAAAAGCGTCATGGATATCCGATCATTTCTTGGCCATGCGGGCTTTTACAGGAGATTCATTAAGGATTTTAGCAAAATTGCTAGACCTTTAACTCTTCTCTTGGCCAAGGATACGATTTTCCACTTTGACTCGGATTGTGAGGCAGCATTCGACTCACTCAAACACTCCCTCACTACAGCCCCCGTTCTATCGTCTCCAGATTGGGACCACCCTTTTGAGCTTATGTGTGATGCATCAGATTTTGCAGTTGGTACGGTCTTAGGACAGCATATTGAAAAGATGCCACACGTGATCTATTATGCAAGTAAGACCCTGAACGATGCTCAAATTAACTATACAACTACCGAAAAAGAACTTTTGGCGGTTTTATTTGCATCTGAAAAATTCAGGCCTTACTTGATTGACTCACCAATAGTTGTGTACACTGACCACTCCACCTTGAAACATCTTTTGGCGAAGAAGGATGCTAAAGTTAGCCTAATACGTTGGATCCTTCTATTACAAGAATTTGATCTTGTTATTAAAGATAAGAAAGGATGTGAAAACGTTGTAGCCGACCATCTTTCACGCATCTCTTTTTCACCTGTGACCCTGCCGATCAATGATTCTTTTCTGGACGAACAACTCTTGAACGTATCCGCTGAACCTTGGTTTAGGGATATTGTGACCTATCTTGTCACGGGCCTTATACCCAGCGAGTGGTCAAAACAGGACAATCATCGTTTTCTATCCCAAGTAAAACACTTTTACTGGGACGAACCCTATCTGTTTAAGTATTGTCCTGACCCGATCATTAGCCGGTGTGTCCTGAATGAGGAATTCAAGAGTGTTCTATCTTTTTGTTATGATCAGGCATGTCGGGGTCACTTTGGTCCTTGAAAAACGGCGGAGAAGGTTTTGCAATGCGGTTTTTATTGGCCGACCTTGTTCAAAGACTTATTTGATCATTGCAAAACCTATACACAGTGTCAACACACGGGTAGAATTTCCCGGAGAAATGATATGCCACAACAACCCATCTTAGTGGTTGAAATTTTCGATGTTTAGGGCATTGACTTTATGGGTCCCTTTCCCAACTCCTTAGGGAATCTGTACATTCTGCTTGCGGTTGATTACGTCTCAAAGTGGGTTGAAGCTATTCCATGTCGCACTAATGACAAGAAGGTTGTCATTAAGTTCTTAAAAGAAAACATTTTTTCGCGATTTGGACACCCACGTGCTATTATTAGCGATAACGGGACACATTTCTGCAACAGGACTTTTGAGACATTGATGCGGAAATACGCAATCAACCATAAACTTTCTACACCCTATAATCCCCAAACGAGCGGGCGGGTTGAGATTTCGAATAGACAGATGAAACAAATCCTGGAGAAGACTGTTGCGAAGAATAGAAAATATTGGTCAACCAAATTGACGGATGCTCTTTAGGCATTCCGAACTGCATATAAAACCGATCTAGGGATGTCTCCTTATAGGTTAGTGTTTGGGAAGACTTGTCACTTGCCAGTCGAGATTGAGCACAAAGCAATGTGGGCTATTAAAGAAATCAACTTTGACTTAAATAAATCCTGCAACTTTCGGAAGCTGCAATTAAACGAGCTAAGCCAACTCCGCGATGAAGCTTATGATAACGCTGTAATCGTAAAGAATCGGACTAAGGTATTTCACGATAAAAACATTTTGAGGAAAACGTTTACACCTGGTCAACAAGTCCTTCTTTATGATTCACGACTACACCTTCACGTGGGTAAGCAACGTTCTCGGTGGAAGGGACCTTTTGTTGTGTGATTTGTATACCTGCACGGGGCAGTTGAGGTAGAAAATGTTAAAAACGGTACATTTTTCAAAGTGAATGGACATAGATTAAAGCCGTATTTTTCCACTGACCCCACGGAGGAGCTCCTGTTCTTACAGGAGCCATTTTATCTTGATTAAAATTCCTCCGTCTCACCTCCATGTCCTGTAAATTGCTGCATCATCTTTTGAATGGAAGTGAGTGAAAAGAATAAGTTTGGGAGAGGATCTTCACTTAAATATTTTGCCCCCGTTAATAAATTTCCTCCCAGGCTTACAAGTTTTTGAGATTTAGCAGAAGGCAACAGTGAGGACACTGTTGAAAACAAGTTTGGGGGAGGTTTGTGCTTATTTGCGCATCATTTGCATCATACTTTGCATAAGCACAAAACATTTTCAAAACCTATAAAAATTTAAAAAAATTCAAAAAAAATATATATATAAAATTTTGTACATAAATAAGATAATAAAAGATTAGATAGTGAAAAATTACATCCAAAAGATTGGAAAAATTTAAGAAAACCAAGAAAATTAGAAGTTTTCTTATACGAACTAGTAATAAGTAGTTATGAGCCGTTGTCCCAAGGGTTAGTAAGATGAAGGAAGTCACTAATCTGAGGATAAAAATAAGTCTGAAAAATAGTTCCTATTCTGGAAGCCAACCATTTTGAACGTTGATACCCTGCTATTCGCACTTACACACGTCTTGAAACTCGGGATAGTAGAGGATACCTTGAAATGCTCTTGTCTAAAAGCCGATGTATGAAGGAAATAAAAAAAATGAATAAAATATAAAATGGTGAGAAAAAAAAATGAACATTGGTTTTGTTATCGCCAAGGCAGCAATAAAAAATATAGCGAGGGTGCTTCTTCACCTAGTGCCTTAGACCAACTGGTCTGGGAGTCACTGCTAAGCCTTAGGTGGTGCAAGACGAGGAAAATACACCGTATAAGCAAGCACATGAGTAATCGGTCGGTTAGTACCTCAAGAAGTATTAACGGTCTTATAAAAATGTGTGAGCGAATTCATCTAAATATTCATTAATTAAAAAGTACTGAGGCAGATGGACAAGAGTATGATAGCTTGAATTGAATTCCCAGGGTGTAGGGATGTTCTTTACACACACGTAGGGTTATATGATCGATGTTTGGAAGAAAGATAGGAATGAAAAATAAAGACGATATTTTATTAAGGGATGATGTGATTTCTGACATCTTTTCAAGACTATTAAGATTGGGCTCATGACAACCGAAAAGCTAGCAAAGTTGGAAACTCTAATTTTCAAAGTCTTTCTTTTACAATTCTTATCTTTAAATGTAACTTTCACGGTCTTCCTTTTATTATTGGATTTTCTCGGTGCAATCCGCTGAAAACCCTCAGGAGACAACACTCCTCCTACTAGGGATACCTAGAGGTTTAATGTCTTGTTGCACGTGCTCAGTGCAATCGTGTTGCCTACGAAAGTGTGCTAGTTAGTTTTTTCTTTCTTTATTTTCTCCTTCTCTTTTTAATAAAACAGTTCGCTCGAGACGACCGAAAATAAGTTTGGGGGAATTTGATCAGTCGAAAATATTGCATTTTTAACACATCAATTTCCCTACTATTTGCAATCATCTAAAGGTGTTCGGTATGATTATAGCACATATTAGCAATTTGACTGTAAAATACCAAATAACATGTGCTATATATTATAACCTACATTTTTGAGGGAAATTGAGTGTTTATCATGGCATCGCATCATCTTTGTATAGCGGAACACTTATCTCGAGAATCTATGCAGGAAATTCCAGGAACAGAGCCAAAATTGTCAAAAGTGCTGATAAAAATACGCCAACTCCAAGAGTTGGGATCTGGCAGATGTAGAGAAAGCAAAATGATAATCAACATATCAGAAAAGTGCCAAAATGTTATCCCAAGAAATACCAGAAAATCTCATGCCCCAAGGCCCCAATAGTGCCGCGGATCCACGGCCAGAACCCACTTGGCGCCGCGGATCCGCGGCCATAAAGGCGTGTCGTCAGCAACTGGTTACGTCAGATTTCTTGGTTCAAGGCCTACACCTATTCAAGCCTGTCCAAACTCCAGAGAACTCCAGAATCTTCTGCCAGATCAGCAAAGCTCCTTGTTTAAGCTAATCATGATCAAGCTTCCAAAGCAAGCTACTTAACATCCTAAGCCTAGAAGCTTCTCCCTAACCTCCAAGATTATGAAAGAAGCTAAGCCTAACTAACTACCTTTAGAATCTTCTACCTAACTACCTAGCTTTCAAGGGAAGCTAAACTAAACCAAGCTTCTAAAGGAAGTCAAATCTAATGAAGGCTATAAAAGGAACCCTAGAGCTTCTTCTCAAAGGTTGTTCGTTGTTCAATCTTCAATTCCCAATACAAGTTGAGTGACACGACTTGTAAACCCTAATCCCCAATTCAAAATCCAAAGCCAAAAATCAAGAACTCCGAGTACCAAATCAAGCATGAAGCCTTCGATCCTTTAGAAAGCAACGCCGGACTTCATCGGAGCAAGTGATCCAAGGAGATCCGCGACTCAAGGAGACGAGCGAAGCCGAAATCAACGATCAAGTTCTTTCCTCTTGTAGATCTTGAGAGAATTGTAACAAAATTGTTGATAAATAAAGGTGAAATTTCTATATCTTTCTTTCTTTACATTCTTGCATCATGATTCGATCTCAATTTGTGATTGTGTTTCTTGTTATGATGTTTGAGTAAAACTCCGCTCGTGGAGGAATCGAGATGATCAATAGACGATGATGTTACAAATCTTGAAACGATTCTTAATTCCTATAAGTTTTGTAAACTCTTGTAAATTAAAGAATCGGCAACCTAGTTTCGAGCGATGCTTTCTTGATTGTGTTCGCTCTTAATTAGTGATCCACGATCGATTCTTGAATTTACTCGAGGCTAGAATTTGAATGAGATTCATCGAAAGGACAAAGGATGAGATGAAGAAACCCTAGTTTCTTTAATAGATCCTTAAACCTCGATTAATCGTCATCGATCTAGTATCAAATCATTAATGGATAAGAATACGTAATCAATAGATTTCATCACGTCTATAGATTCGATCGATCCCTACGAGCCTCACTTCGATTCTTGGTTATTGGATTGGATATCATCAATTCTTAATTCTTGATTCTAATGTTTTCTTGTTATTAGATCTAGATTTTGATAATTCTTGAAATTCACTTTTAATCTTGAATTGAATTGTCTTTTCTTTTCTTTTTAATCTTCAATTCATCTAATTCAAATTCGAACGGATCTCACTTTCCCTGTGGACGATCCGCACTTGCTAACGCGCTACCTACGCCACTGTTCAGTTGATAAAACAGCACATTTGTATTACATTTTTCCTACCATTTTCATATTAAAAAAAAGGACTTTATTATAATATATTGTACATATGAGGGTTTATGTGTAAAAACATTATTTTCCATGTGTTAATATATTTTAATTATCATTTGGTAGGAAAATATATGCAAATAAATCTATTGACCAAATCCTAGTAGAACTAAGTCTACTAAATATTATTTGAGATTATGGTGCAGAATTTTCCAAGTTGTTATGCAGAATTTATCAAACAAATCAATTTGTTGAAGAAAACTTGCCAAATTAAGAAGCAAAACTTGGAGACCAAGTCTGGAAGCAACCGAGAGAAGATTTCTGAATTCTAAAGGTGCCTTGGATTGCCAAATGTCACAATCAGAGAGCCCAAGAAAATTGATGAAGAGATCCTCACCATTGGCCGCGGATCCGCGGCCATATCCCCTCTTTGGCCGCGGATCCGCCGCAATAATAGGGAGTTGGATGGCATGATTTTTGGAGATCAATCATTGCTAAATTTTAGCAAGTTTTCAACAATAAGATTCTGGCTTTGCACTATAAAAAGGCACCGAGAGCCTCTTGGAAAAGTTATCAAGCCGACGAGATCACGAAGTCCAAGACGGCTCACGCATCCAGGCTGATCATCAACTGTTCGTCTACCTCCTTGGAAGAGATCGAGAAGCAAACTAGTCTTTGTAATCATTTTCTAAGGAATCAAAGTGTAGATTGTTCAAGTTGATTAATAAAGGTAGTTGTTTTATTTAATTCTTTTGCATTTTACATTATGTTTTCCCTCTCTTTCTTTTCATCTTCTTCTCCCAACATGCGCGAGTAATTCTCCGCTTGTTAGGGTTCGTAGGATTAGGGTAGGCTAATGGACGATGAAAATAATTAAACCCTTTTAAGTCCTATAAAGTTTAGGAACTTTATCAAAAGAATCATTAACATCCTAATCGGGCGCGCTAGCAATTCTTTGCTAGTTCCGACCGCGATTAGAGATTAGATTAATGATTGTTTTGGTAAAGGCTAGATATGAACGGAGTTCCGTGTCGAGATAAGGGTTAAGAGTGGGATTCTTTTTCTCTCCAGAAACCCTAATCTACACGTATCACCGTCGTTCTTGTTCTAAATCTATTAATAGATAAAAAGGGTAACTTTTAATTAATCGTCCATAACTACTAAATCCTAACGAACCCTACAAGCCCTCTTATTATATTATCTACATCTTTAAAATAATCTAGATCTATATTTTACATTCTTGTTTAACGTAGATCTAGAAACCATTCTATAAAATTCTTTATTCCTTCTCTCTTTCTCAACACATCTAAAGTAAAAGTAAAAGGTTCCACATTTCCCAGAGGACGACCCGTACTCATCTCGGTCTAGCTACACGCGACACCATTATTGATTGCGGTTAACTACAAACACAACTTTTTCGTAATAATCAAATGGCGCCGTTGCCGGGGATACGTGCGTAATTTTTTATTTTTACTATTTGTGTTGGATTCTTAGACGAGTCATATCATTATTAACACAAAACCGCAAATTGCATATTTAACGATTTGTGCGTGAATTTTTGCAAGGAGATCTGGAGTCACAGAATTAAGGAAAACAGGAAACAGAGACATTTTTAGAGATCCAGAGGAGCACAGAAGGCTATACAAAAAATTTCATCAACTGTTCCTTCTGCCACGCGGCGGAACCGCGGCATAAAGGCACCTACTACGGCGGAAACGCGGCAGTTTAGAGGGATCAACGTCACATAATTCTCTGGTATCTTTCTTAACTCCTTCTCTCTCTCCTCAAATCCAATAAAATCTATTTTCTGCAGGATTCTTTGCAAAATTGCGCCGCTCAAAAATCTTTTTGCAAAAGTTTTGTGATTGGTTTTGTTTTGCATATTTAATACGGATTTCTAAGGGGCAAAGACCAAATCATGATTAGGTGGGGATTTCATCACCCTTCCTAAGCCCCATAAATCACAAACCGAGCATATAGATCAACCCTTCATTAATTTTAAAAAATATCTAGACCAGACTCTAAGGACTGTCGCGCTCAATAAGGACAGAGGAAGGTTGTGGGTAATCTATCGTTTATCCGCATTACTTTTGTAGTGCCTAGGCAAGTGTGACAAAGGCTAGTGGTTTTTAATTAGGCCCACGACGTGGTTCCTTCCCACTTACCTGGCACTTATCTGGCTATAAGGGTAGTACGGAGGCGGTAGAGGATTGATCCTGCGGCTTGTCCTTTGGAAGTCTAGGAGCGGTCTAGAGACTGGACCTAGGTGACCTTAGTTCTAGGGTTGCTTGTGCATCTTAGGGAAATTTGTCTTGAGTCCCACTTTTTAAAAAACAAGCCAAATTTTAAATCATACACACGCTGCCACTTGCACTAAACCCGCTTAGTGCATGCTCGGCTGGACACAGTATCCTAGTGCCCGTCTTGTCCGCGTTCCTGCTATCGACGCCGAAGTCGGTACTTCTTCATCTTCTTTTCCCCCACCACACACCACATCAACCGTGATGGACGGCACTCCATCTAATTATAACACCACGCTGCCACCGCCCGCAGGTGAGCAGAATCCACCGCGCATCTCTCTCCAAGAGAGATGCTATCCTATTCGTGGTCCTCTTCCTACTTGTCTATCTCTTCCACCACCTAACGGGGATAATTTCGAAATTAAACCCCACTATATCAATCTGCTGCCCAAATTTCACGGGCTTGAGTCGGAAGACGCGTACGTTTTCATCACCAAATTCGAAAACGTATGCGCAATGATGGGTACTTCACAATTGACTTTAGATGCTATGCGCTTACGTCTTCTCCCATTCACACTGTGCAACTTGGCAGAAAAATGGCTTTACAATGCTGCCGCACACTCTATCACTAATTGGGATGAATTCGTCATAGCATTTCTTAAGAAGTTTTACCCAAACCATAAGACTGCACGTGTTAGGAGCGAGATCAACCAGTTCACCCAGCTTCCCAATGAACCATTTTGGAAGTGTTTTGAACGTTTCAAAGCT
The DNA here is from genome assembly GCA_030015575.1 of Agapanthus africanus. NCBI lineage: Eukaryota > Viridiplantae > Streptophyta > Magnoliopsida > Asparagales > Amaryllidaceae > Agapanthus > Agapanthus africanus. Next base: position 391,145,022 of record JASDDO010000022.1, read on the forward strand.
CTGCTTGTCCAATGTCCTCATCATGGAATCAATAGATGGGATTTATGTCGGATTATATATGAGGGCATTAATTCAGCGACAAAGCAGATGCTTGAAACAATGTGTCAATGCAATTTCATGTCTAAAGATGACGGTGAAGCTTGGAAGTATCTGGAAGACCTCACTGAACACACTTTGCAGTGGGAAAGCGTAAGACCACCTTCATCTAGGGGAGGAGTTCACCAGCTCGATGTTTCCATCGCAGTGAAAGCCGAAATGGCAGCGATGCAGAAGAAACTCGACGCTATTGAGAGCAGATTCTCATTAGTCTCCCTAAATCAGGTTACGCTTCCTAAGACCGTCTGTGGTTGCTATTCGGATCCTTCACACTTAACGGAAGAATGTCCTATGAATGCATCGTTTCAAGCTAATGCTGCTTTTCAGCAGCGACCTAGAAACGACCCTTATTCTTCCACGTACAATCAAGGACGGAGGAATCATCCTAACTTTGCTTGGAATCAAAACCAACAAAGTAATTATCAAAGACCTCCTCCACAGCAACCACAACCACAGAATCAGCCCCCCTTTCAGTCACAGAATTTCCAAAATCCGGCCAACATTTCTACACCACAAGTGGCCGGTACTGACAACTCTCTTGCACAAACTTTAGATATGTTCATGAAACAATCCATGCAAAATTCGGCTGAGATAAGGTCTTCTATTGATACCTTAACGAAAAACTCCTCCTCCCATGGTGAGAGTATTAAATCAATAGAAAACCAAATCGCACAGTTAAATTAAACGCCGCAATGAGTGCGAGAGAGAAAGGGAAACTCCCATCTCAACCCCTACCGAATCCTGGCCATTCACAAAGTCATAATGTGAATGCCATTACTACGTTGAGATCGGGGAGAGTGCTGAATAACCAAGTGGATGAGCAATTTGATGATAGTGACACATTTGATACCCCTTCTTCTTCTTCTTCTTCCCCTAATTCGTCTAGTCCCCCACCTTCATCCGAGCCTATTCTCCGTTTTCCCCACGGCTCGAACATTTCGCCGAATCTATCTAATTCGACTCCCACTCCAATTTTGGGATCGAATCCGTCCCCACAGTCTTCTCCACAAACGTTGGACCCAAAACTTATTGATCAAGCACCTTATCCAAACAGGTTAAGGGGCAACAGACCAAGTCCACAAATGGAGAAGATTGTGAAAATTTTTAAGCAAGTTAACATAAACATTCCTCTCCTAGATGCTATTCAACAAGTTCCATCATATGCGAAAATCCTAAAGGACTTGTGCACTAGGAAGAGAAAAGTTCAAGTACCTAAAAAAGTTTTCCTTCCGAGTAATGTGAGCACAGCTTTTACACAACAACTACCCAAGAAACGAAAGGACCCCGGAAGTTCTACAATTTCAATTTCTATTGGGGGTAAAAATATCAATCGTGCTCTACTCGATTTAGGTGCTAGTGTTAACTTGCTTCCGTATTCTGTGTATGAGCAATTAGGGATCGGAGAGTTAAAACCTGCGCATTGCACTCTTCAGATGGCCGATCGATCTATCACCCAACCAAGGGGTGAGCTAGAGGATGTGTTAATTAAAGTCGGGGAATTCATATTCCCTGTGGACTTTATCGTTATAGATACACAACCTGTAGCGAACCCACACAATCAAATCCCGGTGATACTCGGTCGACCCTTTTTGGCCACTTCCAACGCAGTAATTAATTGTAGAAACGGCTCTATGACCCTATCCTTTAGAAAGAAGTCAATTGAGCTTAACATTTATAAGTTGGGAAGTGAACCCTCCGAACCCTATGCTCATGTGTGTTCTGTCGAATTAATGGATGTCTACAGCAGCGAATTTGATCAACCTCATGATACAGACTCTTTTCATATGTTGTTGTTTGACCCAACCATTTACTCTTCCACCGAGTTGTCCGGGTCAACATCTAATGAGGAACTTTATATTGAGTCTGACGATCACCCCATTTTTTCTTATGACATTATTTTTCGGGGTATCGATGAAAGCTTTGAGGAAATTTTCGCTGATGAACTCGCATTTTTACAAGACACGGGTGTTGAGATGAATCAACTCCAAGATGAAGAAATTGGACCTCCACCCCCTCTTTTGGACAATCATGATAATGCGAGTAATCCATCATTACTATAACTGTGTCGTCTCTCCAAATTGAGACGCAATCCTTTTCCAATACACCTCTTGTCACCTCCCCACTTCTTCACGTCAATAGGTGACATGTTCTTCCACCAACCTTGGTGCTTCATCGATAAAATTTTTGAATGGTTGGTGTTGACCTTCGGTCTTTGCAAAGCTTGGCATTGACCAATAACCTTGACCCCCTCATGTGATTTTAAAAGATTAAAAATGTTTAACTCAAGTTTGGGGGAGGGGTGGTATATTTTGGCTCTTGAAAGAAAATGATTTTTACAAAATTGTGAGCCTAAAATAAGTTTGGGGGAGGATTTTCACTTTCATATATTCTTGCCCCCATTAATGATTTCCTCCCAAGTCTACAGGTTTTTTGAGCTTAACGGATGACATCAGTGAGGACACTGCTGTAAACAGGTTTGGGGGAGGTTTGTGCTTATTTACACACCAATTTGCATCATATTTTTCATAAGCACAACATTTTCAAAAATTAAAAAAAAATTATAACAAAAGAGTAGAAAGTGAAAAATTACATCCAAAAGATAGGAATAGTTTAAGAAAACCAAGATAATTAGAAGTTTTCTTAAACGAACTAGTAATAAGTAGTTATGAGCTGTTGTCCCAAGGGTTAGTAAGAAGAAGGAAGTCACTAATCTGAGGATAAAAATAAGTCTGATAAATAGTTTCTATTCTGGAAGCTGAACATTTGAATATTGATATCCTACTATATGCACTTACACACGTCTTGAAACTCGGGATAGTAGAGGATACCTTGAAATGCTCTTGTCTAAAAGCCAAAGTATGAAGGAAATAAAAGAAAATGAAGAAAATATAAAAATGGTGAAAAGAAAGAAATGAACACTGGTTTTGTTATCGCCAAGGCAGCAATAAAAAAATATAGCGAGGGTGCCTCTTCACCTAGTGCCCTAAGGCCAACTGGTCTGGGAGTCACTGCTAAGCCTTAGGTGGTGCAAGACGAGGAAAATATTATCACCGAATCTGCAAGCACATGAGTAATCGGTCGGTTAGTACCTCAAGAAGTATTAACGGTCGCATGAAAGTGTGTGAGCAACCCTAAATATTCACCAAATTAAAAAGTACTAAGGTAGATGGACAAGAGTATGATAACTTGAATTGAATTCTCCGAGTGTAGGGATGTTCTTTACACACACGTAGGGGTATATGATCAATGTTTCGATGAAAGCTAGGAATGAAGAATAAAGACGATATTTTATTGAGGGATGATGTGATTTCTAATATCTTTTCATGACTATTAAGATAGGGCTCATGACAACTGAAAAGCTAGTATAGTTGAAAACTCTTATTTTCAAAGCCTTTCTTTTATGGTTCTTATCTTTATATGTAAATTTCACCATCTTTCTTTTGTTATTGGATTTTGTGGGTGTAATCCGCTGAAAACCCTCAGGAGACAACACTCCTCCTACTAGGGACACCTAGAGGTTTAACGGCTTGTTGCACGTGCTCAGTGCAATCGTGTCTGCCTACGAAAGTGTGCTTAGTTTTCTCCTTTCTTTTTCTCCTCTTAAATAAACTAGTTTGCTCGGGACGATCAAAGATAAGTTTGGGGGTATTTGTTCAGTTGATAACACTGCACATTTGTATTACATTTTTCCTACCATTTTCATATTAAAAAAAAGGACTTTATTATAATATATTGTACATATGAGGGTTTATGTGTAAAAACATTATTTTCCATGTGTTAATATATTTTAATTATCATTTGGTAGGAAAATATATGTAAATAAATCTATTGACCAAATCCTAGTAGGACTAAGTCTACTAAATATTATTTGAGATTATGGTGCAGAATTTTCCAAGTTGTTATGCAGAATTTATCAAACAAATCAATTTGTTGAAGAAAACTTGCTAAATTAAGAAGCAAAACTTGGAGACCAAGTCTGGAAGCAACCGAGAGAAGATTTCTGAATTCTATAGGTGCCTTGGATTGCCAAATGTCACAATCAGAGAGCCCAAGAAAATTGATAAAGAGATCCTCACCATTGGCCGCGGATCCGCGGCCATACCCCCTCTTTGGCCGTGGATCCGCCGCAATAATAGGGAGCTAGAAGGCAAGATTTTTGGAGATTAATCATTGCTAAATTTTAGCAAGTTTTCAACAATAAGATTCTGGCTTTGCACTATAAAAGGGCACCGAGAGCCTCTTGGAAAAGTTATCAAGCCGACGAGATCACGAAGTCCAAGACGGCTCACGCATCCAGGCTGATCATCAACTGTTCGTCTACCTCCTTGGAAGAGATCGAGAAGCAAACTAGTCTTTGTAATCATTTTCTAAGGAATCAAAGTGTAGATTGTTCAAGTTGATTAATAAAGGTAGTTGTTTTATTTAATTCTTTTGCATTTTACATTATGTTTTCCCTCTCTTTCTTTTCATCTTCTTCTCCCAACATGCGCGAGTAATTCTCCGCTTGTTAGGGTTCGTAGGATTAGGGTAGGCTAATGGACGATGAAAATAATTAAACCCTTTTTAAGTCCTATAAAGTTTAGGAACTTTATCAAAAGAATCATTAACATCCTAATCGGGCGCGCTAGCAATTCTTTGCTAGTTCCGACCGCGATTAGAGATTAGATTAATGATTGTTTTGGTAAAGGCTAGATATGAACGGAGTTCTGTGTCGAGATAAGGGTTAAGAGTGGGATTCTTTTTCCCTCCAGAAAGCCTAATCTACACGCATCACCGTCGTTCTAGTTCTAAATCTATTAATGGATAAAAATGGTAACTTTTAATTAATCGTCCATAACTACTAAATCCTAACGAACCCTACAAGCCCTCTTATTATATTATCTACATCTTTAAAATAATCTAGATCTATATTTTACATTCTTGTTTAACGTAGATCTAGAAACCATTCTATAAAATTTTTTATTCCTTCTCTCTTTCTCAACACATCTAAAGTAAAAGTAAAAGGTTCCACATTTCCCAGAGGACGACCCGTACTCATCTCGGTCTAGCAACACGCGACACCGTTATTGATTGCGGTTAACTACAAACACAACTTTTTCGTAATAATCAGACACCGTTATTGATTGCGGTCAAAAATTTCTTTGGTTGTGATTTCTATACATTTTCTACCGACACACCGGAAAAACATTCAATCAAGTCTCATTTGTTGAGAAACCTAGGGTGTTTGGAGACCAATTAATCCTTCATTAGATTCTACATCCTCTAGGCTATCTAGTTTAGCGAACTAGGTACCCTAGTTATCTCGGCTATAAGGTTGGAGCTCGAACAACATATCCTCAGGTGGATCATCTTCGATGTTGGGAGACCGGAGATCAAGCTTGATCATGGAGGCCTCTAGGAGCTTGGGATGATGGTTAAAGACCGAAGGACATGGATCATTCAGTATAACCTTTCTTAACCCATTTTTATGTTTTCTAGTTTAGGGTTAATGGTAGATCCATAGCATATGGTTGTTCTAGCGCCAGTTTGTAAAATTTTTGTTCCACAATCGGCCATGGTTTGATGGCCAGGGCGGTGGCATAACCCAACACTTGGCGCACAGGATGTGATTTTGTGCACACCGGATGCACTTGATCGAGATTTTTCGTGCATGATAGTTGCACTTGGTTGAGATTTTGGTGCAGTCTAGATGCACTCGACGCCGTTGTCATGTTGTTCAGTTGATAAACTGCACTATTGATGTGACATTTTCCTCACTATTTCTATATAATAAAATATGTTTATTATAAATATGACACATATAAGGGTTTATCCATAAAAAATACTATTTTCATCTGATTATATATTACAATTAACATTATGAAGGAAAATGTAGGCATATAATATTCATGTAATATTTGGTCTATTTAAATATGCTTACCTTATTAAATATCTTTGACCAATTCTCTTAAAACTAAAATATCAGGATAAATGGTTAAGATAATATCTCAATAAAAACAAATTCTACAAACATCATTTATTGAGATAATTGTGCAGGAATTATATCAGGACTGAAATCAAGCAAATCCGAGTTGGCGAGATCAAATCTGCCTAAATATTCAAGTGAATCAAAGAAACCAATTCTGGCAGAGGCTTAGAGAAGATTTTCAAAATCCAGATATTCAAAAGATCACCACGTGTTATAGAGATGAAGCACCAGAAAAATAAATCCCTAACTCCCCCAATCCGCGGCTAAACCGCTGCCAAAACCAACATATAGTAGCGGATCCGCGGCGCACTAGAGGTGTTAAGATTTGATATTTTTTGGGTGGGATCCTAACAGCTAGTTGCCTTATTAGGAAACTAAAGATTCTGGGTCTGTGACTATAAATAAGAACCGAGATCCTCTTGGAAAAATTATCAAACCGACGCGTTCATGAAGTCCACAACGACTCAAGAATCCTGGTTGATCATCGACAGTTCATCTACCTCCTTAGAAGAGATCGAGAAGCAAACTAGGGTTTTGTAACCATTTTCTAAAGGAACAAAGTGTACTTGATCTTATTGATTAATAAAGGTAGTTGTTTTCATATATCATTTTATTTTCTGTAGTTTTCAATATGATTTCTCTTTCAATCTTTTCTTTTCCCAACATGCGCGAGTAATTCTCCGCTTGTTAAGGTTCATAGGATTATGGTAGATTAATGGATAATGAAGATCCTTAAACTCTTTTTACGTCCTATAAAGTTTATAAACATTAGTAAAAGAATCATTAACATTCTAATCGGGCGCGCAACAATTTATTGCTAGTTTCGACCGTGATTAGAGATTAAATTAACGATTGTTTTGGTAAAGGCTAGACATAAACGGAGATCCATGTCAAGATAGGGGTTAAGAGTGGGAAACCTTTTCCCTCCAGAAACCATAATCTACATGCATCACTGTCGATCTAGTTTTAGATATATTAAAGAATAAAAGGAGTAATCTTCAATTAATCATCCATTACTACTAAAATTTAACGAACCCTACAAGCCCCCTTCTACTATAAAACCTATATCCGTAGTTGATCTAGATCTATATTCTGCATCCGTGTTTGACATAGCTCTAGAACCTACAACCATTCTTCACCATTCTTTATTCTTTCCTCTTTTATTTCTCAACATGCCTAAAGTAAGATTAAAAGATTCAACGTTTCTCAGAGCACGACCCGTACTCATCTCAGTCTAGTTACAGGCGGCACCGTTATTGATTGCAGTTAACTACTACACATAAATCAGATCAATCAAATGGCGCCATTGCCGGGGATACGTGCGTAATTTATTTTTCTTACTATTCGTGTTGAATTCTTATTCGATCCATATCATAAATAAACAAAACTGCAAATTGTCTATTTAACGATTATTGTGCAAATTTTGCAAGGGGATCCGGAGTCACGGAGTTGAGGAAACAGAGAGCCAAAGACATTCATCAAGATCTAGAGGATCAAAGGAGGCCACGTATCAAAAATCTCCACCACATCTCCCAAGTCGGTGGCGGAACCGCGGCAAGAAGGGCCAAATGGCGGCGGAACCACGGCGCAATTAGGGATTTAGGGTTGAAAACTTCTATGGTATCTTTTCTATATCATTCTCTCTCCTCTAAAATCCAATAAAATATTTTTTCTGTTGGATTCTTTGCAAAATATCGCCGTTCAAAAAACTTTTTGGAAAATTTTGTAATTGGTTTGTTTATTCATATTTTAATACAGACTTTAAGGGGCAAGACCAAGATTCAGATTAGGTGGGGATTTAATCACCCTTCCTAGGCCCCACAAGTCACAAAACGAGCATCCGCATCAACCCTACATTAATTAAAAAATACCCAGACATGACTCTAAGGAATGTCACGCTCAATAAAGACAGTGGAAGGTCGTGGGTAATTTATCACTTATCCGCATTACTTTTGTGGTGTCTAGGCAAGTGTGTCTAAGGAAATTGGTTACATAATTAGGCCCGCTATTTTCGGTGATTCGTATAGAGGATACCTCCCACTTACCTGGCACTTACCTGGCCACAAGAGTAGTAAAGAGGTGGTAGAGGATTGATCATGCGGCTTGTCCTTCGGAAGTGTATGAGCGGTCTAGAGACTTGACCTAGGTAACCTTAGTTCTATGGTTGTTTGTGCATTTTTGTGTGATTTGTCTTAAGTCCCACTTTTTCAAAAAACAAACCAATTTTAAATCACACACACGCTGCCACTTGCGCTAAACCCGCTTAGTGCATGCTTGGCTGGACACGGGATTCTAGTACCCGTTTTATCCGCGTTTCGGCTATCGACTCCTTAGTCGGTGCTTCTTCATCTTCTTTTTCCCCACCACCCACCACATCGACCGAGATGGACGGTACTCCATCAAATTATAACACCACACTGCCACCACCCGTAGGTGAGCAGAATCCACCGCGCATCTCTCTCCAAGAGAGATGCTATCCTATCAGTGGTCCATTTCCTACCTGTCTATCCATTCCACCAGCCAACGGGGATAATTTTGAAATTAAACCCCACTACATCAACTTGTTGCCCAAATTTCATAGGCTCGAGTCTGAAGACGCATACATTTTTATCACTAAATTCGAAAACGTATGCGCAATGATGGGTACTTCACAACTGTCCGTGGATGCTATGCGCTTGCGTTTTCTCCCGTTCACTTTGTGCGACTTGGCAAAAAAATGGTTTTATAATACTTCCGCACACTCTATTACCAATTGGAATGAATTAGTGATAGAATTACTTAAGAAATTTTACCCAAATCATAAGACCGCCCGAGTTCGAAGCGAAATCAACCAGTTTACCCAGCTTCCCAATGAACCATTTTGGAAATGCTTTGAACGTTTCAAGGATCTGCTTGTCCAATGTCCTCATCATGGAATACATAGATGGGATCTGTGCCGAATTATATATGAGGGCATAATCCAGCGATAAAGAAGATGCTTGAAACCATGTGTCAATGCAATTTCATGTCCAAAGACGATGGTGAAGGCTGGAAATATCTGGGAGATCTCGCTGAAAACACTTTGCAGTGGGAAAGCGTTAGACCACCATCATCTAGGGGAGGTATTCATCATCTCGATGTTTCCATCGCAGTAAAAGCCAAAATGGCAGCGATGAAAAAGAAACTTGATGCTATTGAAAACAAATTCTCATCAGTCTCCCTAAACCAGATAACGCTCCCCAAAACCTTGTGTGCTTGCTGTTCCGATCTATCACACTTGACGGAAGAATATCCTATGAATGCACCATTTCAAGATCACGAGCAAACTAATGCTACTTTTCAGCAGCGACCTAGAAACAATCCTTATTCTTCCACATACAATCAGGGATGGAGGAATCATCCTAATTTTGCTTGGAACCAAAACCAACCCGAAAATCAAAACCAGTTCCAAAACAATTACCAAAGTCCTCCTCCACAGCAACAACAACCACCACCACAGAGTCAGTACCCCTTTCAATCGCAACCTATTCAAAACCCGGCCAATAATTCTATCCGAACAACCGGTACCAATAACTCCTCTTCACTCGCACAAACTTTGGATTTGTTTATGAAACATTCGATCCAAATGTCGGCTGATATGAGGTCTTCTATTGATTCCATAAAGAAAGACTCCACCTCGCACGGTGAGAGTATTAAATCAATAGAAGCCCAAATTGCATAGTTGAAAGCCGCGATGAGTACGAGAGAAAAAGGGAAACTCCCGTCTCAACCCCTATCGAATCCTGGCCACTCACAACATCATAATTTGAGTGTTGTTACTATGTTGACATCGGGAAGAGTGCTGGATAACCAAGTGGGTGAACAAGTTGATGACGTTAGTCATACCAATGATACCCCGGCTTCTACTTCTTCCCCTAATTCGTCTAGTCTCCCACCTACTTCCGAGCCTATTTTACGCTTCCCACAAGGCTCGAACCCTCAGCCCACTTCCTCGAATCTATCTAAAACGATCCCCACTCCAATTTTACGATCCATTATATCCCCACAATCTTCTCCAATGTTGGACCCAACCCTTATTAAGAAAGCTCCATTTCCAAATAGATTAAGGGCTAACAAACCTAACCCACAAATGGAGAAGATTGTGGAAATGAAGCAAGTTAACGTCAATATTCCTCTCTTAGATGCTATTCAACAAGTCCCATCTTATGCAAGAATTCTTAAAGTCTTGTGCACTAGGAAGAGAAAAACTCAAGTGCCGAAAAAAGTGTTCATGACGAGTAATGTTAGCACAGCTTTTACCCAGCAAATACCAAAGAAACGTAAGGACCCTGGCTGTCCTACCATCTCTATTTCTATTGGGGGTAAAATATTAATCGTGCTTTACTCGACCTTGGCGCTATCGTTAACTTGCTTCCATATTCCGTATATGAGCAGATAGAGATTGGATTGTTGAAACCCGCCCATTATACTCTCCAGATGGCAGACCGATCAATCACCAAACCTAGGGGTGAACTAGTGGATGTGTTAATTGAAGTCGGGGAATTCATATTCCATGTGGACTTTATTGTTTTGGATATATAAACTGTGGCTAACCCATGCAACCAAATCCCGGTGATACTCGGCCGACCTTTCCTAGCAACTTCCAACGCTGTAATTAATTGTCGTAACGGTTCTATGAACTTATCCTTCGGGAAGATAACAATTGAGCTTAATATTTATAAGCTAGGAACTCAACCATCTGAACCTTCTGCTCATTTGCTTGATGTCTATTCCATCAACGAGATAGCTTCCGATAGCTGCGAAGCGGAAGCACTTTGCTCTGATCATCTCGACAACACTAGTGCGACATTGTTTGATCTGGAAAATCATTATAGTGAGGATAATTTTGACGAGTCCACCACCGAGTTCGAATCTTTTGACTCGTCGCAAAAATCAGTAGCGCTTTCCGAGTCAATAGCCTATGCAAATTATGAATCTTTGGGGAGTCCGAATATCATTCCCTTACCCCTCCTTCTATTGTCTCTCCGCCAATATTAGATCTCAAACAGCTACCTTCTCATCGTAAATATGCATATTTAGGTGAGAATGAGTTTTTACCCGTGATAATATCCGCTTCTCTAGCTTTAGAGTAAGAGAACGCACTTTTGGCAGTATTGAGATCAAATCGGCAAGCATTTGGTTGCACAATGGCTGACATCAAAGGGATTAGTCCCTTAATTGTTGAACATTATATACATCTGATGGATGAAGCCAAACCAACCCGAGACCCATGTTCATCACAGAAAACTGCATTTTAATACCACTTATTCATTATCTATTTTTTGTATATATCGGTACTATTAACCAGTGTCTGTTCAGTATTACAGATTACAAGTATCCTTGACAAAATACTGGAAATACATCTAAAATCATGGATATATCATTTGCGAGCCGAAACTGCAACTAGAACTGCAAACCGGCCGATACTTCGAGAGTTTCTTTTTGCAGGATGCTTGTGTACACACTTTTTATCTAAATGGACCAACACAATACAAGTGTGTACACAAGACTTTTTGGATTGCACTAGAACCTAGGGGCTACCCATGGCACACACACACATGATGAAATTGTTCATGTGGGTGTGTGAAAGTCAATGGAATGAAGTTGTGATGTGATCAAAAGTTTCAAGTTTTCCTCCAAAACACTGGGTGCAGACCAGATCAAAATAAAGAAAACAAACAACACCAAAGTGATATTGGGAAGCACACAAGCCATCACACCAAGCACGAGCCCCACTGCTCAGAATTGGGCCGAGCACAATACCCCCTTGGCCGGCCCCCCAGCTCCTAAATGCTTCCAGACTTCTGTATGCCCTCCCTTGCTGCCACCTCAACATGTTTTTATTGTTTGTTTATTTTTCTTTTCTACCTATAAAAGAAGGCAGTAGGCAAGGGGTCAAGGGTCTCACTTTTGCCAAGTTTTATTCTTTACAAGTTCTCATTTTTGTTTCTCTTTTGTTCTCTTGTACATAGCATAACTTCCCCATGAGCTCTTTGCCTTCTCTTGAGCTTGCAACCTCTTCATTGGGCTTGCAAGTTTAAGTTTTGGCAATTGATCTCAAGGGTTGTATCTTCTTTTGGAATTAATAAAGCTCTCTTTTGTGCTATCATTTTGCCTTGGGTTTTTAGCTCTCTCTTGATCTTGCAACCTCTTAATTGAGATTGCAAGTTTAAGTTTGGGTTATTAAACCCATGGTTTGTAACTTGTTCCATGGTTCCTAGTTCTTTTTTTCTTACTCTTTTATTACTTGCTTTACATTCTTGCAATTTACATTCCATGCTTTACTTTCATGTAACTTTTATTCCATGCCTTTTACTTACTCGCTTGTATTGTTTTTCTTTTCTTTTCTCTTTTCTTTTGCTCTTTTGGTTTATTGTTGTGAATGGTTTGTGAATATGTGTTGTTAGGAAAAAAATACGATATTGTAAGTTAAGGTTTCTGTTTCCTATTCCTTTTTCCCGTTATTTTCCATTGAACTCCGCCCAAACCATACGCAAGCGCTCCGTTAGGCACCCTACCCTACCAAGGTATCGGTGATTCCTAACCGCGACCGGTTGCGTTCGGTTTGGCCAGAGGTGAAAGCAAGAGACAAGAACGAACGGCCAAGGGTCAATAAGCCAGATTTCTAATACCGTGCTTAAGTACCCTAATCCACAGTGTTGCCAATTGCTCTAGCTTCAATCGTTAAGTTCGGCTCAAAGGTTTTAGTGCGGATTTCCTTAACCTACGCTATCCTATCTAATCCTAACAAACGGTTACTTTGCATATAACACATAGGTTAGATAAAGAACTTTCCGCAACGCGTATTAACTCGTAAGAACAAGAACCGTAAAACACTCCGTCTCCCTGTGGATCGACCCGTGCTCATCGTGGATAGCTGCAAAGATCAACCGTCTTGATTGCGGTAACTAAAACTCTTTCAATCAACCAACAAAGACTGTGAAATCCCGTTATGAAGGAGGCGGTAAAGAAAGAAATCTTCAAGTGCCTTGATAGTGGTATAATTTACCCGATATCTGATAGCTAATGGGTAAGTCCTATTCATGTAGTCCCTAAAAAGTCTGGCATCACGGTCATCACTAATGAGGCTAATGAGTTGATCCAAATACGCACCCAAACTGGATGGCGCGTGTGTATTGATTACAGAAAACTCAATGCCGCAATGAGGAAAGATCTCTTCCCTCTACCTTTCATTGACCAGATGTTATAACGATTAGCTGGACATGAATACTATTGTTTCTTGGACGAATACTCTGGCTATAACCAGGTCCCCATCGGCGAAAAGGATCAAGAAAAAACCACATTTACTTGTCCTTTCGGTACTTTTGCTTATAGACGCATGCCCTTTGGGCTATGCAACGTACCCGCTACATTTCAGCGGTGTATGATAGGGATATTCTCAGACATGGTTGAGAATTTCCTGGAAATATTAATGGACGATTTCTCCATATTTGGGGACTGCTTTGAGGACTGTCTTCGTAATCTTGACGCGGTTCTTACCCGCTGTAAGGATAAGAACTTAACTTTGAATTGGGAAAAATACCAATTTATGGTCCAAGAAGGTATTGTCCTTGGACATATAATTGTAAGTCGATGTACAACACCCCACGACTAGCGGGGAGGCGGAAATATGAAAAACGATCTTGTTCTTTGCATAAACATCGACTAACCGCATGAATCGAAGCTAAACGATAACTAACATCAAACATAGAAGTTAACAACTACTATGTAAAGGGATTATACCTAAAGAACCGTGTCCTTCGTCTTTACGAACTCCACCTCCTCCTCGGCCTTCTCCAAGTAGTAGACGATCCACCACGAGAGCTAAACTCCAAGCTTTGCCACTAAACTTGAGGCAACTAGGTATCTTTAAGTGCTAATCAAAGTACCTAGATGAAATAGAGTATGGTTCTGGATTAAGTAGTCTAACTAATCCTTGTACTCAACACATGAGAGGGGAGGATTAGGGTTTGAAAAGAGAGAGCTTGAGGAGAGAGAAGATGAACATAATAATGAAATGAGAAAATGAGTTATCATAATATATATCAAGCATTATTGTTTTTCAAGAAAAGAAAAGAAAATCATTTACAACCATGCTTGATAAATATCTAATGGTGATTCATCTCCATGAGTCATTAAGCATTTATGATGCATTAATGACATGGATGAATCATCCATATGACTCACTAATCTCATTTAATGTATATGCCACCTTAACCTCCTTAGTCACCATCTTCTAGAAGCTTCTTGCGCAATTACGAGAACACCCCTCCTATCCGTGAAAACACGGAAAAACTTTAGACTGTATAAATCCAATAACCGGATACTAGTAACTGGCTTAAACCAAAGCCGACTAGTAAAAACTGTCCGAAAGTCGTACGTGCGTAAACGCACGTATGCGTCCGAACCCTTGTCGTAAAACCATACGACCTCTATATCGTTTCGCCTGGAGTAGGGAAACACTCTGTGTGGGACTCTAGAGACTCGACTACTACGCTGGCAGTGGGTTTAACCACAGACCGCAAGCGGCACTAGTTGTACGTAACGGTCCCCAGGTAGATGTCGATAAGAAGGCCGATGAGGAAACCCATCCGAACACCTACTGAGTCTGATGTGACAATCTCCATACAGTCCGGTCCGTTCGTCTAAGACAATCGCATATCGGGCCTAGGGGCGCCAAGCGTCAATCCCCTAATAGTGGTATAAGTCGTGTCGGAGCGAAGCCCATTACACCCTGAGAAACTACTGGAACCTACCAGCAAATCTCGCTTGCCCTGGCCAGGGACTTTGCATAATGGCTCTCTGACACAGCGCGATATCAACCCCCAATACCGGGAGAGACGAATCCTGTCTAACCGCCACTGCCTCCAAGTGCTCGGGACTGCACCCAACTGCTACCTGTTTGCACGAATCCTTTGAGCTGTGGTAGGGTAGCAATCTAAGAACAGTAGGACACACTCGAGGCGAAGTAGCAGTGTCAAGTCTGCGGACTATGCTGTACTCATGTCACCTGGGAACTGTTCACTGACGACTGGTATAAAACCAACCAACAGTTCCCTGTGAGTCCTGTCCGGTGTACCCGTAACCTAACGAGCACCATCATACTATCTCCAGTACGACGTACTGATGGCTGTGGGACAGACCATCACCCCAACTGGGATGAGAAGCGTACACACTAGTCTACTCCAGATTATCGATGCCCTGTCTCGATAATCCAACGACTAGGGACCTGAATAAGGATGTGCTTGTAGACTACCCAGCCCCCACTAGTGTGACTGCCATCACAACGCTGGCAGTCAAGCAAGATCCTAAGAGCTCTATCAATACGTATACTCACATATTAAGATAGAAAAACCAAGTAGCATACTACCATGTTTAGCAAGTCTGTTATATACATGTGAATATCCCAAGCTTCCATTAAGTAATATACAAACTAGTATGATACAATAATGGCCCCTAGGGCATATACACTAACAATCTCCCACTTGCACTAGGGCCATGTAGCGGCATATCGAAGACCGATGATCTCGAGTAGCCTCTCGAATTGAATCTGAGGTAGGGCCTTCGTGAATGGATCAGCAATGTTCTCTTCAGAAGCAACTCTCCGAACCTCGATCTCCCGACGATCAATGATCTCCCTGATCAGGTGATACCGCCTTAAGATGTGTCTGGACTTCTGATGGGACCTTGGTTCCTTCGCTAAAGCTATAGCTCCGTTGTTGTCACAATACAGGGGTATTGGATCAACAATGGTAGGAACCACCTGAAGTTCTGTTAGGAACTTCTTCATCCAGACTGCTTCTTTTGCGGCATCGCAAGCAGCAATATACTCCGCTTTCATCGTCGAGTCAGCAACGGTGTCTTGCTTGGAACTCTTCCAGCACACCGCTCCTCCATTGAGGGTAAAGACATAACCCGACATGGACTTGGAATCGTCCTTATCACTCTGGAAGCCGGAATCAGCAAATACCTCTAACCTGAGGTCTTTCCCGCCGTAAACCAAGAACATCTCCTTAGTCCTTCTCAGGTACTTGAGAATGTTCTTTACTGCTATACAGTGCTTCTCCCCTGGGTCTGACTGATACCGGCTTACCACGCTCAGTGCGTAAGCTACATCTGGTCTGGTGCACAACATCGCATAGATTATAGAGCCTACCGCAGAAGCGTAGGGTATAATAGACATGCGTTCCCTTTCCAAATCAGTCTTGGGAGACATCTCTTTGGATAGGGTGATTCCGTGACAAGCCGGTAGATTACCGCGCTTAGAATCTTCCATACTGAATCTTTTCAGTACAGTGTCGATATACCTGGACTGTGAAAGTCCCAACATCCTCTTGGATCTATCACGATAGATCCGGATCCCCAGAATGTAAGTGGCATCTCACAGGTCTTTCATGGAGAACCTGTGTGACAAGAATCCTTTGACAGATTGTAGCATAGGAATGTTATTTCCTATCAACAGAATGTCATCCACGTACAAGAAGAGGAATACGACACTTCTGGCTACAACTTTACGATATATGCACGGTTCATCTGGATTTTTGATGAAGTCATATTCTTTGACTGTTTCATCAAAACAGATGTTCAAACTCCACGATGCCTGCTTCAGTCCATAAATGGACTTAAGCAACTTTCATACTTTCCCGCTGCTTCCACTCTGATTGAAACCCTCTGGCTGATCCATATAGATGCAATCTTCTAAATTTCCATTCAGAAAAGCCGTCTTTACGTCCATCTGCCAGATTTCATAATCATGGAAGGCAGCAATAGCAAGAAGGACCCGAATGGATTTGAGCATAGCCACTGGAGAAAAAGTTTCGTCATAGTCCAAACCAGGTCTTTGACGAAAACCCTTTGCAACAAGTCTAGCCTTATAGGTTTCCACCTGTCCATCTACACCAATCTTTTTCTTGAAGATCCATTTGCATCCTATGGGTTTTACCCCATCTGGATCAAAGTCCAAAGTCCATACTTTGTTGGTGTACATGGACTCCATTTCGGTCCGCATTGCATCTAGCCATCGTACCGAGTCGCCGCTCTGGATGGCCTGCTGGAAGCCAGTAGGTTCATCATCATCTATGATGCAATCCTCTCTATCCCCATCTATGAGAAAACCGTAGTATCTCTCAGGCGGATGAGACGGCCTACTACCGGAAGGGTGCGGGAATGTCCTGTTCTTCTTGAACTACCGGTTCTACCAAACTTTCAGTATTAGTTTGTGGTTCTGGAATTTCTTCCAGTTCTATTTCGCTCCCACTTGATTCCTTTTCTAAAAACTGATGTTCTAGAAAATGGGCATTACGAGAAACAAATACCTTTTGTTCCTCTGCGTAATAGAATAGATATCCCCTGGAGTTCTTTGGATATCCCACAAACTTACACTTTACTGATCGTGCCTCGATCTTTTCCACATGATGCTTTTTAACAAAAGCTGGACATCCCCAAATCTTTATATACTGTAGATGGGGTTTCTTCCCGCTCCACATCTGATATGGAGTGGTAGGCACAGTCTTGGTAGGTACCATGTTCAGAAGATATGCCGCTGAATCTAGCGCATAACCCCAAAAAGATCGCGGTAACTCAGCATTACTCATCATGGATCGTACCATATCTAATAGGGTTCGATTCCGTCTCTCCGATACACCGTTATGCTGTGGAGTGTATGGAGGAGTAAGCTGAGAGAGAATTCCTTTCTCTTTTAGGTAACCTAGGAACTCGGCACTCAAGTATTCACCACCTCGATCAGATCTTAGTGTCTTGATACTTTTGCCGGTTTGGTTTTCTACTTCATTCTTATACTCTTGGAATTTCTCAAAAGCCTCAGATTTATGTTTCATCAGATAAATGAATCCGTACCTTGAGTAATCATCCGTGAAAGTAATGAAATAGGAAAAACCACCTCTTGCATGTGTAGACATTGGACCACATACATCGCTGTGTATGAGTCCTAAGAGCTCGCTCGCTCTTACTCCATGTCCAGTAAAAGGAGTTTTTGTCATCTTTCCTTTGAGACAAGATTGACAAGTGTCATAAGTTTGATATTCGAACGAGTCCAAATATCCTTCTCTATGCAACATAGTCAACCTTCTCTCATTGATGTGACCCAGTCTACAATGCCATAAGAAAGCTTTATTTAAATCTGGAGACTTTCTTTTTAGTGTGTTCTGGACATTGAAAATTTGGAGTTGGTTTAACACATATATACCGTTTTCCAGTGTACCGGACCCAATCAAACTATGATTAAGGTGGATGTTAACAACACCACTTCCAAACATGAAATCATAACCTTTATTTGATAACAAGGAAACATATATGATATTACACGTTAAGCTGGGTACACAAAAACGGTTATGTAAAACCAAAATGTGTCCACTCGTCAATCCCAGGTGATAATCCCCTACGGACACAGCTCCCACGCTAGCTCCGTTAGCAACCATCAGGGTCATATCACCTTCCTTCAGCACTCTACGGTTTCTCAGTGCCTGCAATGAATTTCAAATAAGAGATCCTGATCCGGTATCCAATACCCAGGAAGTAGAGTTGATTGACAGACAATTCTCAATTACAAACACACCTGAAGTCGAAGCCACAGCTTGCTTCGGTTCCTGGTTCTTGGCGTTCCACGCCTTACAATCCTTTTTCCAGTGCCCTTTCCTGTGACAATGGAAGCACTCATCCTGGCCCACTACTGGTACCGCAAACTTTTTCTTTCCCTTCCCTCCCACCTTACTTACACATCCTCTAGGTCTGGGGCGGCCTTCTTTTTCCTTCCTTTGGCCTTAGCCTTGGACCCGGAAGAAGAAGCACCGCCAACAAACACAGCGGGTGTTTCCCTTTCCTTCTGCAAGGTGCCCTCTGCACTCCTTAACATGTTCAGGAGTTCCGGAAGTTCAACTTCTTTTCTTTGAATGTTGAAGTTCAAGATAAACTGGGCGTAGGTGGGAGGAAGGGACTGGAGAATAAGGTCTGTATAGAGCTCATTATCCAAAGTCGTCCCAAGGTCTGCGAGCTCTTTTATATAGCCGATCATCTTTAGGACATGTTCTCCTACCGATGACCCGACAACCAACCTCGCTCGAAACAAGTTCTTAGAGGTCTCGTATCTTGCTATACGAGATAGCTCTCCATAAAGTTCCTTTGTATGGAGAAATATGGCATCTAGTTCCATATCCTCGTGCCTCCTCTGATGTTCATTGTTCATCGAGGCAAGCACGATGCACTTGGCTTTCGCGCAATCGAAATCCCAGGTTTTGCGGATTTCCTTATCCGCATTACTGGATTTGGGACCAGGGACAGCAGGTGCCGTAGCGGTGAGGACGTACCCCAATTTGTCATAGGTCAAAGCCATTTTGACATTCCGCAGCCAATCTTTATAGTTTGGCCCTGTCAGTATATTTTTCTTTAAAAGTAACTTAAGTCCAGTCATTTTCAGGGTCGCTGCAATTAGGAGAGAGAGAAGAAAACTCTTTAGCATGATGCTCTTGCAAGTTTAGAGTGGTTTTTAGTTTATCTAAACTGGATGGCTCCCACTGTTTCTCGAATCCTTCCTCAAACCAAAAAAGAAGAATTAGCCAGGACTATTCTCACTGTACAATACTTGCTTAACCGTTCAGCCAGGCTGGTGTCGGTACTTCGAGGGAGGTTTTCCAACGCTTTCGCGAAGTTCCTTAATTAAATAAGCTCTTTTCTCTGGGGGCGTAACCCCGCTGACACCTTTCTTGACACCTACTTGGTTTATAGCATTGATCGTTAAGTGACGAATATCCTGATGAGTAGTATATACTCACAGTAGGATCGGGATCCAAATATCATCGTATGATAATGTTGAAGGAATCCTACCAACATTCATCAAACTCCAAATGGTATGCAACTCTTTGCAAATTTCAGTTTCTTTAGAAATTCCCGATATATATTTTTGCCCCTTGCTCTTATGACCTTGGCGTTAGGTCAAAATGTCATAAGTCACATGTCAAGTTCTACCCATCATTATCTTGTTAATTTGAACCCATCCGTATATATCCTTGACGTTCGGCCAAAATGATAATACGACTGTCCCAAACTAACTCATTTATCTATGCAACAAATGAATATCCTGTAGCTACCAAACACTATGCCTTGGCGTTACGTCAAAATACATAGCTTGAATACTACTGAACACCCAGATGAAATGACGGAGGGCTACGAATGGTTTTGGCGAAACCGTGAACGTAGTGAACTTGATATAACCGAAGGAACCTGATAGCTTTTAAAAGGAGTGGTTAAAGCTCCGCATTTAAAAATATCTGTTTTTAAAATTAACCGAGTGGTTTCTTTTAAATTGTTCCAACGATTAAACTTTTGGTTTATTTTCTTTGCATTATAAATAATGTGTCCCATCATTAACCTATCATTGCAGAAAACAACGAAAATACAACGTCCTCTTATGCCATCCGCATTCGCCACGGGGTCCCGTCATTACCCGTTAGGTTACTTAACTAACGACAGAGCGGGGGCTGGGCTAGCGCGGGTGTAAAACATAAGTGACGTCTAAATAGCTATCATATATTGATATTGTACATTCATCAGACGCAATAATAGGCATTCCAGATCACAGATGAACTTTATTGGATTTACAAGCAATCCGTGTTTGTTTTGAGACCGCAACAAAAGACGGATTACATAGTTGTGATTAATAGCCATTACCCCACCCAAGACCCCTACGGGTACGGCAAACTACCCGCCCGGCAGTTTGTGCACCCCACGTTGGGTCTATCCTAGGAGCAAAAACAGTAAAATGAAATAATACAACGGTGGCTACAACCGCAACCTGGATGTGCCCCGCAAAATAATATTACAACAAATTACATTTACATCAAATGAATTAAATAATAACCCATCACATAACCCCGGCTATACATCACAACAGTCCAACATAGTTCATATCCACAAACAGTAAAAACCATTACAGAAATGTGCAACCCCCTGCCAACCGACATACAAGCAGTTAGGGGAGGTTTACGAACACATTATACAAACACAGATATAATCCAACAAGCAAATACCGTATAATTTAGATCGATTAAACACATTTAATTTTGCTCCAATACTTCTCTGTAAATCTGAAACCTGAGCAAAAAGTAAAAATTCCAGAAAATACCAAATATCACAGAGAACCAACACAGGAAAATAGGGCAGATGAATCGGCAACTCGGCGGCGGAATCGCGGCGGATCGGTGGGATCCGCCGCGGTTCCGCGGCGCTTTAGCCGATTCATGAGCCCAGTTTTCTTGGGTGTTCTAATACTATCATTTAGGGCTTTCTGAACCTGCCTAAAAAATTTTTGGACTTCATTTAAAAAACGACAGAAACTCATGATATCGTGGTTTTCCGGTTTTGTTTTCTCCGTTCGAAATTCATACAATTTTGCAAGTGAGTTATTTAATGTTTAGCGAGGCTCTGATACCACTGTAAGTCGATGTACAACACCCCACGACTAGCGGGGAGGCGGAAATATGAAAAACTATCTTGTTCTTTGCATAAACATCGACTAACCGGATGAATCGAAGCTAAACGATAACTAACATCAAACATAGAAGTTAACAACTACTATGTAAAGGGATTATACCTAAAGAACCGTGTCCTTCGACTTTACGAACTCCACCTCCTCCTCGGCCTTCTCCAAGTAGTAGACGATCCACCACGAGAGCTAAACTCCAAGCTTTGCCTCTAAACTTGAGGCAACTAGGTATCTTTAAGTGCTAATCAAAGTACCTAGATGAAATAGAGTATGGTTATGGATTAAGTAGTCTAACTAATCCTTGTACTCAACACATGAGAGGGGAGGATTAGGGTTTGAAGAGAGAGAGCTTGAGGAGAGAGAAGATGAACATAATAATGAAATGAGAAAATGAGTTATCATAATATATATCAAGCATTATTGTTTTTCAAGAAAAGAAAAGAAAATCATTTACAACCATGCTTGATAAATATCTAATGGTGATTCATCTCCATGAGTCATTAAGCATTTATGATGCATTAATGACATGGATGAATCATCCATATGACTCACTAATCTCATTTAATGTATATGCCACCTTAACCTCCTTAGTCACCATCTTCTAGAAGCTTCTCGCGCAATTACGAGAACGCCCCTCCTATCCGTGAAAACATGGAAAAACTTTAGACTGTATAAATCCAATAACCGGATACTAGTAACTAGCTTAAACCAAAGCCGACTAGTAAAAACTGTCCGAAAGTCGTACGTGCGTAAACGCAAGTATGCGTTCGAACCCTTGTCGTAAAAACATACGACCTCTATATCGTTTCGCCTGGAGTAGGGAAACTCTCTGTGTGGGACTCTAGAGACTCGACTACTATGCTTGCAGTGGGTTTAACCACAGACCGCAAGCGGCACTAGCTGTACATAACGGTCCCCAGGTAGATGCCGATAAGAAGGCCGATAAGGAAACCCATCCGAACTCCTACTGAGTCTGATGTGACAATCTCCATACAGTCCGGTCCGTTCGTCTAAGACTATTGCATATCAGGCCTAGGGGGCGGCAAGCGTCAGTCCCCTAATAGCGGTATAAGTCGTGTCGAAGCGAAGCCCATTACACCCTGAGAAACTACTGGAACCTACCGGCAAATCTCGCTTGCCCTGGCCAGGGACTTTGCATAATGACTCTCTGACACAGCGCGATATCAACCCCCAATACCGGGATAGACGAATCTTGTCTAACCGCCACTGCCTCCAAGTGCTCGGGACTGCACCCAACTTCTACCTGTTTGCACGACTCCTTTGAGCCGTGGTAGGGTAGCAATCTAAGAACAGTGGGACACACTCGAGGCGAAGTAGCAGTGTCAAGTCTGCTGACTATGCTGTACTCATGTCACCTAGGAACTGTTCACTGACGACTGGTATAAAACTAACCAACAGTTCCCTGTGAGTCCTGTCCGGTGTACCCGTAACCTAACGAGCACCTGCATACTATCTCCAGTACGACGTACTGATGGTTGTGGGATAGACCATCTCCCCAACTGGGATGAGAAGCGTACACACTAGTCTACTCCGGATTATTGATGCCCTGTCTCGATAATCCAACCACTAGGGACCTGAATAAGGATGTGTTTGTAGACTACCCAGCCCCCGCTAGTGTGACTGCCATCATAACGCTGGCAGTCAAGCAAGATCCTAAGAGCTCTATCAATACGTATACTCACATATTAAGATAGAAAAACCAAGTAGCATACTACCATGTTTAGCAAGACTGTTATATACATGTGAATATCCCAAGCTTCCATTAAGTAATATACAAACTAGTATGATACAATAATGGCCCCTAGGGCATATACACTAACAATAATTTCACGAAAAGGCATTGAGGTTGATAGAGCTAAAATAGATGTCATCCATATCCTCCTTCATCCCAAATGCGTCAAAGATATACGATCCTTCCTTGGTCATGCGGGATTTTATAGGAGATTTATTAAGGGCTTTAGCAAAATTGCTAGACCCTAAACTCTTCTCTTGGCCAAGGATACAACATTTCACTTCGATTTAGATTGTGAGGCTTCTTTTGAATCGCTTAAAAGTTCTCTCACTACAGCCCCCGTTCTATCATCTCCGGATTGGAAGCACCCGTTCGAGCTTATGAGTGATGCATCAGATTTTGCTATTGGTGTGGTCTTAGGACAACATATTGATAAGATGCCACATGTAATTTACTATGCAAGTAGGACCTTGAACGATACACAAATTAATTACACAACTACCGAAAAAGAACTTTTGGCAGTTGTATTTGCATTAGAAAAATTCAGGCACTACTTGATTGGCTCGACAATTGTGGTTTACACTGATCACTCCACCCTATGACACCTTTTATCGAAGAAGGATGCTAAGACCAGGGTAATACATTAGATCCTTTTGTTACAAGAATTTGATCTTGTCATCCGGGACAAGAGTGGATGTGAAAACGTAGTAGCTGACCATCATTCACGCATCTCTTCTTCACCAACGTTGACCGTGCCGATAAATGACTCATTTCCTGACGAACAGCTCTTGACCGTATCCTACGAACCTTGGTTCGTGGATATTGTGAATTATCTAGAGACGGGACTTATTCCTAGCAAATGGTCAAAACAAGACAAACTTCTATTTCTATCCCAAGTAAAATACTTTTACTGGGATGAACCTTAATTGTATAAGTATTTTTCCGATCGAATAATTCGCAGATGTGTCCCTAACGATGAATTCAAGAGTGTGTTGTCATTTTGTCATGATCAGGCATGCGGCGGTCATTTTGGTCCTCAAAAAACGGCGGAGAAAGTTTTGCAATGTTGTTTTTATTGGCCAACACTATTTAAAGATGCATATGATCATTGTAAACTTGTCCGCGGTGTCAACACATGGGTCAGATTTCACGTAGAAATGAGATGCCGCTCCAACCTATCTTGGTTGTGGAGATATTTGACGTTTGGGGTATTGATTTTATAGGCCCTTTCCCAATTCTTTTAGGAATTTATATATCCTGTTAGCGGTTGATTACGTCTCAAAATGGGTGGAAGTAATACCTTGTCGCACTAATGACAACAAAGTTGTCATTAAGTTCCTTAAAGAAAATATCTTTTCGCGATTCGGACACCCTCGCGCTATAATTAGCAACAACGGGACGCATTTATGTAATCGTTCTTTTGAGGCTTTGATGCGGAAATATGCTATCAACCACAAACTTTCTACGCCCTATCATCCTCAAACAAGCGGGCAAGCTGAGATCTCAAATAGGCAAATCAAACAAATTTTGGAGTAGACGGTTTCTAAAAACCGTAAAGATTGGTCAACCAAATTGATGGATGCTCTTTGGGCATTTTGCACCGTTTATAAGAACGATCTTGGTATGTCTCCATACCGCCTTGTGTTTGGGAAGGCATGATACCTTCCTGTCGAGATCGAACATAAAGCAATGTGGGCTATTAAAGAGCAAAACTTCGATTTTGATCAAGCTAGCAGTTACCGGAAGCTACAGTTGAATGAGCTAAGCGATCTCCGTGATGAAGCTTACGATAATGCGGTGATAGTAAAGAACCGGACTAAAGTGTTCCATGATAAAAACCATTTTAGAAAAACTTTCACACCGGTACAACAAGTCCTTCTTTATGATTCACGACTCCATTTTCATCCGGGTAAGCTTAAATCTCATTGGAAATGATCTATTGTGGTGCGGTATGTACACCCGCACGAGGCAGTAGAAGTTGAAAAAATAAAAAATCGTTCAATTTTTAAATTAAATGGGCATAGATTAAAACCGTATTTCTCTGCTGACCCAGCGGAGGAGCTCCTGTTTTTACAGGAGCCGCTTTATCATAACTAAATTCCTCGCCTCACCTCCATGTTTCGATGACATTGTATCATCTTATAGAATGGAGGTGAGTGAAAAACAGGACTTAACTGAATATCTGTGCATGCCAAAGAACAAGTTTGGGGGCAGTCTTCATTTAGCTATTATTTTACCCCTATTATTGTCTCTCCCCAAGTCTACAGGTCTATGCTCTCAAAGGACAACATCAGTGAGGACACTGCTGAAAACAGGTTTGGGGGGAGGTTTGTATTCACTGAATTATCTAAGGCACTGGGCATTAAAAAAAATACTTTTATAATAAAAAAGTAGAAAGTGAATAATTATATATGAAAGATATGAATAGTTTGAGAAAAATAAGAAATTTAGAGGTTTTCTTAAATAAAACTAGTAATAAGTAGTTATGAGCTGTTTTCCCAAGGGTTAGTAAGATGAAGGAAATTGCTAATCTGAGGATAAAAATACGTCTGAAAAATAGTCCCTATTCTTGAAGCCAAACTTTTGAACGTTGATACCCTACTATATGCACTTACACGCATCTTGAAACTTGGGATAGTAGAGGATACCATGAAATGCTCTTGTCTAAAAGCCTTAGTATAAAAAAAAGGAAGAGGTATAAATGGTGGTGAAGAAAAAAATGAACATTGGTTTTGTAATTACCAAGGAAGCATAAAAAAATATAGCGAGGGTGCTTTATCACGTAGTGCCTTAGACCAACTGGTTTGGGAGTCACTGTTAAGTCTTAGGTGTTGCATGACGAGGAATTACGCCTAAATGCACGAGCACATTTTTTAATCGATCGGTTGGTACCTAAAGAAGTATTAACGGTCGCATAAAGAATGTGTGAGCAATTTTATCGAAAATATTCACCAACTATAAAGTACTTTGGAAGAAGGACAAGAGTATGATAACTTGAATTGAATTCTCTAAGTGTAGGGATGTCTTTTACACACACGTAAGGGTATATGATCAATGTTTGGATGAAAGATTGGGAGGAAGACTAAAGGCGCTAATTTATTGAGGGATGGTGTGATTTCTAACATTGTTTTCACGACCATTAAGATAGGTCTCATAGCAACTGAAAAGCCGGTATAGTTGGAAACTATTATTTTCAAAAAATTTCTTTTATAAGTTCTTATCTTTATATCTAACTTCCACCATCTTTCTTTTATTATAGGATTTTGCGGGTGTAATCCGCTGAAAACCCTCAGGAGACAACACTCCTTCTACTAGGGACACCTAGAGGTTTAACGGCAGGTTGCATGTGCTCAGTGCAATCGTGTTGCTTACGAAAGTGTGCTACTTAGTTTTTTTCTTTTTCTTTTTCTCCATCTCTTGAAAAACTAGTTTGCTCGGGACAATCAAAGTTAAGTTTGGGGGTATTTGTTCAGTTAATAAAACTGCACTATTGATGTGACATTTTCCTCACTATTTCAATATAATAAAAGATGTTTATTTTAAATATGACACATATAACGGTTTATCCGTAAAAAATACTATTTTCATATGTTTATATATTATAATTAACATTATGAAGGAAAATGTAAGCATATAATATTCATGTAATATTTGGTCTATTTAAATATGCTTACCTTATTAAATATCTTTGACCAATTCTCTTAAAACTAAAATATCATGACAAATGGTTAAGATAATATCTCAATAAAAACAAGTTCTACTAACATCATTTTTTGAGATAATTGTGCAGGAATTATATCAGGACTGAAATCAAGGAAATCCGAGTTGGCGAGATCAAATCTGCCTAAATATTGAAGTGAATAAAAGAAACCAATTCTGGCAGAGACATAGAGAAAATTTTCATAGTCCAGATATTCAAAAGATCACCACGTGTTATAGAGATGAAGCACCAGAAAAATAAATCCCTAACTCCCCCAATCCGCGGCTAAACCGCGGCCAAAACCAACATATAGCAGCGGATCCGCGGCGCACTAGAGGAGTTAAGATTTGATATTTTTTGGGTGGGATCCTAACAGCTAGTTGCCTTATTAGGAAACTAAAGATTCTGGGTTTGTGACTATAAATAAGAACCGAGAGCCTCTTGGAAAAATTATCAAACCGACGCGATCACGAAGTCCACAACGGCTCAAGAATCATGGTTGATCATCGACAATTCATCTACCTCCTTAGAAGAGATCGAGAAGCAAACTAAGGTTTTGTAATCATTTTCTAAAGGAACAAAGTGTACTTGATCTTGTTGATTAATAAAGGTAGTTGTTTTCTTATATCATTTTATTTTCTGTAGTTTTTAATATGATTTCCCTTCCTATTTTTTCTTTTCCCAACTTGTGTGAGTAATTCTCCGCTTGTTAGGCTTTGTAGGATTATGGTAGATTAATGGATGATGAAGATCCATAAACTTTTTTTACGTCCTATAAAGTTTATAAATTTTACCAAAAGAATCATTAACATCCTAATCGGGCGCGCTACCAATTTATTGCTACACTTGACCACGATTAGAAATTAGATTAACGATTGTTTTGGTAAAGGCTAGACAAGAACGGAGATCCATGTCAAGATAAAGGTTAAGAGTGGGAACCCTTTTCCCTCAAGAAACCCTAATCTACATGCATCACTGTCGATCTAGTTTTAAATCTATTAAAGAATAAAAGGAGTAATTTTTAATTAATCATCCATGACTACTAAATCTTAACGAACCCTACAAGCCCCCTTCTACTATAAAACCTGCATTCGTAGTTAATCTAGATCTATATTCTGCATCCGTGTTTGACGTAGATCTAGAACCTACAACCATTTTTCACCATTCTTTATTCTTCCTCCTTTCTTTCTCAACACGCCTAAAGTATGATTAAAAGATTCAACGTTTCCCAGATGACGACCCGTACTCATCTCGGTCTAGCTACACACGACACCGCTATTGATTGCGGTTAACTACTACACATAAATCAGATTAATCACGTGCACACCCGTTGCACTTGACAGATGCTTTACGTGCACACCTGTTCCACACAGTTTTTTCTTTCATGCACATTCGTGGCACTTGGATTTGCTTTGATTTCCATGCGCACCAAATGCATGTGGTATTTCCATATGCGCCTATTGAGATTCATTTCTTCTTCCGAGCATCATGCTTCTATGATATACATACTATATTATATAGTAGCCGAGCATGACTGATCTGAAGACAATACCTGAGTATTTTTTCAAGCATCGATATTTACCGAAGTGGTTTTCAAAAGAAACTATATTCTCCCTATTTTCCTACGTGTCCATGGGTGACACAAACTTTGACAAAGAAAACCTTTCTACATCATTTTCAAAAGGCGAGAAGTATATGTTAAGAAAAACCTATATAGATATATAGCTATTTTAAAAAAAAATTAATGTCCGCTACTTGTACCGTGATATACGCATCGCACGACGATTTGAAAAGGGTTTTGCATGTATTTTTAGTCAGCTTTTTAGGCAATTTCACAAGGATGCGTGCTATATATTTATTATAGTCTTGAATAAATGATACTCGAATTGAACAGTAGATTCTGAAACATGCATATGCATCATAGCTTCTATGATCGGCATGATGCTTGACAGAGTTTCGATTTTTGAGTTTTGCACCGTTTTCATGCACACGCGTTGTGCTGTGTTATTTCGTGGTATTCGTGATTTTGGAGACCCGTTGATTTAACTGATTTACTGAAATGTTTTTATATTTGGGAGGTTTAAATTTAAATTCGGGGACCGAATTTATTTAAGGGGGAAAGATTGTAACATTTCAGAAAATATAAACTAATATTTTTGGAATTTAACGAATAAAATAATAAATTTCATGAAAACTATATGTGTTTGGATTTGAGTTTTCGTAGAATGCTAATCTAAGTGACCTCGAGGATATAGAGAGTTGATTGGAAAAGTTTTTGCGTGCTTAATTAATTACCGCAATGAAGACGGTTTCGCTTGTAGCTAGCCGGTTGAGTACGGGACGTCCGCAGGGAGATGGAAATCTTTTTGTATGTGTTTTAACGAGTTAAGTCCAAATGTCCAGATTTGTTTGAGATCAACTATGTGCTAAAATGTTATATTAAGAGAGCTTATTAGGGTTAGGATTAGGTTAGTTTGAGTTAGGAGCCGCTCACTTCTTTCGTTGCCACTCTTAATATCGGTGTTACGGTAATCGGCAACAACGGGGATTAGCACGACTAGGAAGGAACTTGCGAGTGTAAGCTAGGCTTTCCAACGCTTAAGTTCTTCCTTTTGGTGCTTATCCGTCCGTTCTTGGCTCTTAGCCTTAACTTCCGGTTAATTCAACCACAACTGGTCTCACTAAGAAATCACCACTATCATGTAGGATAGGGTGCCGTAGGGAGCGGATTGTGGTTCAATTAACGGGAGTCCGAATTAAGATGTTGGGCAAGGAAAGAGTGAGAGAGATTTCCTTCTCTCAAACTTTCCTTATCCTACCCTAACAAGTAAGAAAACTACTCACCCATTATAAGAAAAAGAAAATACAACAAAGGAGGAAGATAGAAAGAAAGAGGTTAGAAGATTACAACTAGCTATTTGAGACCTCACCTTGGCAAGGATCGAGCTTAAGCATCATTGTTGTTAAGGATAAAGAAAAAGATAACAAGAAAGAAACAAACAACAAATAACAACAACTAGATTAGCAAATGAAAAATACAAGCAATTATCATTAGCAACATAACAAGACAAGCATGGTAACAAAAAGAACTCTTTTATTCATCCTTCACTCATAAAAAGCTCACTACAAAGTTTTAATGGAGAAAAGATGAAAAGAGGAAGAAGAACTACAAAACATATCCTAAATTTTACACAAGAATAAGCACCCTTCACTTGGCATTGTTCTGGGCTATTTATAGGCAGGAAACATAAAACCTAGGGCAACAATCTGTCCCCACATAAAATTACCAATCCGCCCCCAAAACCTCAGGATTTGACGAGTCAATAGGGCCGCGGATCCGCGGCCTAAGAGCGCTTTTGCCGTGGATCCGCGGCCATAAAGAGGGGTTGGCCCTTCAATTTTTGTGATGTTCCCTGGTTTGCAGTACCCTTCAGTGTGGTATATGTTGTATCTCAGAAGCTCTTCACATTTCTTCCAGAATTTCAGTAGATCAAAAGGTGATGTGATGTGGATCTTTTGCCATGATTTCCTTGAGCTCCGCGTAGATATGTTGGATCTTGTGTTGACATTAAGCTTTGTGCATGAAAATGACATCGATTTGCCATTTTGTCCCTTAAACTGGTGTGCGGCAACATACGGATAGAGAGCGGAGACCCGTGTTTTATCTGTGGTTGGCAGTAATCCGGAATTTGTCGTGCTTTTCCATGAATTTCACTGTTTAGAGCTGAGAACCTGTATCCTGCAATTAACTAGCAAACATGGCTCAAGAGTACCTACCGATAAGCAATGTGATAAAAATTGGGCGGTATAAAAATGCAAAAATCTAATATGAACAAATACCCCCAAACTTTTCATTTGCTCGTCCCGAGCAAAGCCAATTTATTCACAAAAAATTCCTAACCTCACTTTCGCAGGGAACGCGATTGCACTGAGCATGTGCAACAAGCCGTTTAAACCTCTAGGTGTCCCTAGTAGGAGGAGTGTTGTCTCCTGAGGGTTTTCAGCGGATACTACCCACAAAATCCGGTCAAGCTAGTTTTGCAAAATAACTATGATTCAAACCCTAAGGTTTGTTTCAGAAAATAACAATTCTATTATCCTAAGTCTAGACTATCGAACCTTTATTTTTCACACCTCGCTTCTTATTTAACTTAAGTTTTTATATGTCTTTACGTGCAGTGCAAATAGTGTCGTTAAGTTCCAGAAGGATCGATTAAAGTCATCATGTCACAAAATAACGCCCAGATAAAATTTTTAAAAGGATCACATAAGTTTTATAAGGAGTTAAGTATTTTTCAAGTTTCGTTTTCCAGCATGGTCTGTATTTCAGAATTTCTATCTTCCTTAACAGGACACTAGGTCTTATTTTTCACTCCACCTTTTTCTTGTTTTCATTTCATACACACCTCTGTGAACGTGCAATAGTCTTTATCATAGAATAAAACCTTCATATCTCCGCTAGAAATATTTTTTTATAAAACCTGTCTTTTGTCAAGATTATTCTCACACAAAGAACCGTTAGGAATTTTAACTCGGAGAGAACACTTGCTTGACTTTGTTTCAATCTGGACTTTCTAGTCTTCTTAACGAGCTTTGGGCCAATGCACCCAAACCAGTTGGCTTTAGGGCATTAGGTGTAGAGACACCCCAGCGGACTTAATTACTCAAGTTACCTAGGCCCAAAAAC
Source organism: Agapanthus africanus (assembly GCA_030015575.1). Taxonomy (NCBI): domain Eukaryota; kingdom Viridiplantae; phylum Streptophyta; class Magnoliopsida; order Asparagales; family Amaryllidaceae; genus Agapanthus; species Agapanthus africanus. Next base: position 391,176,740 of record JASDDO010000022.1, read on the forward strand.
AAAACACAATTTAGCGTGAAAATCATGATGATTCAATGCGAACGGAGATATAACCGGCATTTCAGTTATTTTTTGGATAAAAGACGTGTTTATTGGGTTAGGTGTGTAATCCTTCCAATCAAGTTTCAGATGGGTTATTTTTCAGAATTAGTTCCAATTAAGGCATCAATAACATTCCTTCATATTCGCTTCACTTCATAAACTATTCTTGATATTACTTATTTCAGAACAAACTTATGTGATCCTCAGAAAATCATTTATCCATTTAAAAGTTTTTAGACATAATAGACTTGTCATCTAATTTCCAAAACTCACGACACGTGTAGTGTGATGTTAAGACGTATATCAGCTATAGTTAACTTCAAAGGAGAGTTATCTTTCAGGTTTTCAAAATCTAAAAATAAGATTTAGTTATTCTTATCTTATCAAACAAAACCATCGAAATGTTGAATCTAAGTTCTCCCACTAGCTAACTTGACAGAAAAGTTTTTATGTTTTTAGAAAATTTTCTGATTTTTTTGGATTTTATGGATTTTAGTATGCAGATGCAAAATATACATATGAATGCGAAGGTTAGAAATGTGTACCGAGCGCAACCCCAAACTTAAACTGGACAGTGTCCTCACTGTCATTGCATGAAGAGATCATTGAAGGGTCAAAATTTTCGGTTAGATATACACATTTTTTTGTTTTTGTTTTTAAAGAAAAGAAGAATAGTAAAAATGGAAAAGAATATCCACAAATATATACAAAAAGGTATATACATACCCCCAAACTTATTTGGAACAGTGTCCACTGTTCTTGGCTGGATAACCGAAGTTTGGTGGTAGGCAGAGGAAGATTATGCAGGGTAAACCGGCTCCTGTAAGACCAGGAGCTCCTCTGTTGGTTCGGCTCTAAGGTACGGTTTAAGTCGCTGTCTGTTTACTTTGAAAAATGAACCGTCCTTTGGATTCTCCAAATCCACAGCGCCATGCGGATACACATTCCGCACAAAGTATGGCCATTTCCAGCGAGATCTGAGCTTACCTGGATGGAAATGTAGCCGGGTGTCGTAAAGCAACACATGTTGACCATGTGTGAAAGTTTTGTGCAAAAGGTGTTTATCGTGGAACACCTTCGTTCGGTTCTTAACGACAACCGCGTTTTCGTAAGCATCATCCCTAAGCTCGCTCAATTTGTTCAACTACAGCTTCTGATGGCTGCCCGCATCGTCGAGAGACAGATTCAGCTCCTTTATCGCCCAAAATACGCGATGCACTATTTCCATAGGAAGGTGGCAAGCCTTTCCGTAAACAAGCCGATAGGTAGACATGCCAAGATCGGTCTTATAAGCCGTTCGAATGCCCAAAGGGCATCAGTGAGTTTCAACGACCAATCCTTACGGTTCTTGGAAACCGTCTTCTCCAGTATCTGCTTGATTTGCCGATTTGAATCTTCGGCTTGCCCACAGGTTTGGGTGTGGTAGGGTGTAGATAACTTATGATTAATGGAATATTTCCGCATCAAGTCCTCGAAAGTCTTATTGCAGAAATGAGTTCCATTGTCGCTAATGATCGCTCGGGGGTGCCCAAACCGGGATAAATTGTTTACTTTAAGAAACCTAGTTGTCGTTAGTCCGGCTAGGCACAACCTCGACCTACTTAGAGACATAATCAACAGCGAGAAGGATGTACAAGTTCCCAAAAGAGCTGGGAAACGGCCCCATGAAATCGATCCCCCAAACGTCGAAAATATCCACAACCAAGATTGGTTGGAGCGGCATCTCGTTCCTCCTGGATATCCGGCCCAAGTATTGGCACCGAGAGCAAGTCTTGCAGTAGTCATGAGCGTCTTTGAAGAGTTGTGGCCAGTAGAAACCACACTGCAAGATCTTCTCAGCTGTCTTTCTGGGGCCAAAATGCCTGCCACATGCTTGATCATAGCAAAATGACAGCACACTCTTGAATTCATTGTCAGGGACACACCGACGAATAATCTGGTCGGGACAGTACTTGAACGGATAGGGTTCGTCCCAGTAAAAGTGTTTTACTTGGGATAAGAATCGAAGTCTGTCCTGACGTGACCATTCAGTCGGTAGTAATCCTGTGGCCAAATAGTTCACTAAATCTGCGAACCAGGGTTCGCAAGATACTGTCAAGAGCTGTTCATCCGGAAAAACGTCGTTGATCGGAAGTTGAAGCGACGACGAAGAAGGAAGTCATGAGAGATGGTCGGCGACTACGTTTTCACATCCTCTTTTATCCTTGATGACAAGGTCAAACTCTTGAAGCAAGTGGATCCAACGTATTAGCTGAGATTTTGCATCTTTCTTCGCAAAAAGATGGCGCAGAGCAGAATGGTCTGTGTAGACAATGACTGGAGAGCCGATGAGGTAGGGCCTGAACTTTTCTGAAGCAAATACAACAGCCAAGAATTCCTTCTCAGTTGTTGTATAATTCAGTTGGGCGTCGTTCAGGGTTCGACTAGCATAATAGATTACGTGCGGCATCTTGTTTATGTGTTGTCCAAGGACAGCACCGATGGCAAAGTCGGATGCATCGCACATAATCTCAAATGGGTGCGTCCAGTCAGGAGAAGAAAGAACGGGAGCAGAAGTGAGTGAGCTTTTTAATGACTCGAACGCAGTCACACAGCTCGAGTTGAAGTTGAATGGCGTGTCCTTGGCCAGAAAAAAGTCAAGGGCCTAGCAATCTTGCTAAAGTCCTTGATGAACCGTCTATAGAAACCGACATGGCCAAGGAAGGCTCGGATGTCTCTGACGCATCTGGGAGGAAGGAGATTGGAAATGACCTCAATCTTCGCTTTGTCAACCTCTATACCATTTTGCGAAATGATATGTCCTAAGACAATACCTTCGCGTACCATGAATTGGCACTTCTCCCAATTCAAAGTGAGGTTCTTGTCCTTACATCGGGTAAGGACAGCGTCGAGATGCAGCAAACACTCATTAAAGGAATCGCCGAAGATGGAGAAATCGTCCATGAAGATCTCCAAGAATTTTTCCACCATGTCTGAGAAGATTCCCATCATACACCGCTGGAAGGTAGCGGGTACATTGCATAACCCAAAGGACATGCGACGATATGCAAACGTGCCGAAAGGACAAGTGAATGTGGTCTTGTCCTGGTCTTTTTCGGCGATGGGAATCTGATTATAGCCGGAGTAGCCATCAAGAAAGCAGTAGTACTCGTGTCCGGCCAATCGTTCAATCATCTGGTCAATGAAAGTTAGCGGAAAGTGGTCCTTCCGTGTTGCGGCGTTGAGTTTTCTGTAATCGATACATACTCGCCACCCAGTCTGGGTGCGAGTAGGGATTAACTCGTTCGCCTCGTTGGTTATGATTATTATGCCTGATTTCTTGGGGACAAAGTGAATGGGGCTAACCCACTGGCTACCAGAGATAGGGTAAATGATACCACTATCCAGACACTTTACGATTTCCTTTTTTACAGCCTCCTTTATGACTGGGTTGAGTCGTCTTTGTGGATCCCTGGCTGGTTTGGCATTATCCATCAGATGAATGTGATGTTCAACGATCAGGGGACTAATCCCCTTGATGTCCGCCATTGACCAGCAAAAAGCTTGCCTATTGCTGTGCAAGACCGCAAGAAGGGCTTTCTCTTGCTCTGGAGCTAGAGAAGCCGAGAAGATAACAGGGAGGGTCTCGTTCTCACCCAAGTAAGCGTACTTAAGGTGAGACGGCAAATGCTTGAGTTTGAGCGTTGGAGGTGAAACGATTGAAGGCAAAATTGGTGAAACGGTCTCGAACTCAAAGGATTCCAGCAAAGGTTCAAAACGAGTGTAAGCGACCGAGTTGGATGGTTCAGGTAACTCATCCGGAAATTCGAAGGATTCAAACTCGGTGGTGAGTGGCTAAGATCGTTCGAGAAAGTGAAACACTTGTAGTCATTGTCGGGTGCAGAAACAGCAGCAGGTTCGAAGAGGAACGCACTAGTGGCGTTAAGGTTGTCATGATCGAACAAAAACTCCTCGAATTCACACTCTTCTGGGGTGATCTCCTAGATTGAACAAACGTCTAGTATATGAGCATTAGGTTCGGAGGGATGATTCCCCAATCTAAAAATGTTGAGTTCAATTGTCATGTTTCCAAAAGATAGGTTCATCGAACCATTTCGACAATTGATCACAGCATTTGAGGTTGCAAGGAATGGGCGACCGAGTATCACCGGAATTTGATTCCGGGGGTTAGCTACAGGCTGTGTCTCTAAAACAATGAAGTCAACGGGGAATATGAAGTCACCAACCTTGATTAACACATCCTCTAGCTCACCCTTAGGATGGGTGATTGATCGGTCGGCCATTTGGAGAGTGCAGTGTGTGGGTTTCAGCTCTCCTCCACCTAGTTGCTCATATACTGAGTACGGTAGCAGGTTAACACTGGCACCAAGATCTAATAGTGCGCGGTTGATGTTCTTATCCCCAATGGTTATAGAAATCGTACGACAGCCAAGGTCCTTCCGTTTTTGAGGTAAAGATTGGGTAAGAGCATCACTCATGGCACTAGCCCAGAAAACTTTCTTAGGTACCTGAGATTTCCTCTTTTTCGTGCATAAGTCCTTTAAGATTTTCGCGTAGGACGGGACTTGTTGGACAGCATCTAAAAGGGGAATGTTGATGTTAACCTGCTTAAACAACTCCAGAATCTTCTCCATTTATGGATTTTGTTTATTGGACTTCAACCGGTTTAGAAATGGAACGTTTTTAAAATTGGTTGAATCCAATGCTTGTGGAGGAGATTGTGGAGTTGGAACGGATCCCAGAGCTGGTGTTTTCGTGGAGTGAGAAATGGGTCCATTCAGAGCAGAAGAAGAGCCTTTTGAAGAATGGAGATTAGGCTAAGAAGACGAAGGAGAAGAAGAAGAAGAAGAAGCGGCCGGGGTGTCATCGTCGATCCATGTGCCAATATTGTTTTGCAGCATCCTTCCAGATCTCAATGTAGTCACGACACTCACATTATGGTTCTGTTGTTCAAGAGCAACATGTACATTATGTGGGTGACCGGGATTTGGGAGTGGTTGAGATGGAAGCTTCCCCTTTTCTCGCTCGCTTAACGCCGCATTCAGGTGTGCAATCTGGGCTCCGAAGGTCTTGATGCTTTGCCCGTGTGCAGCAGTGTGTTGCACCAAAGACTGAATAGACGACTGGATGTTTGCGGTGGATTGTGTCGATTGTTTAACGAACTCCTCCAGACTTCGTCCGAGCGAGGAAACCTTATCGTTGTTTGACGGAACAAAGTTGTTTTGCGGAAAAGAATTGTTGGGTGCAATGTTGTTCGTCTGATTTTGAAAAGGTTGGGGATGGAAGGGCTGCTGAAATTGATGTTGAGTTTGTTGTTGCGCTTGTTGTTGCGGAGGAGGGGGCCTCCGGAAATTGTTCCTTTGGAATTGATGCTGATTCTGATTCCAGGCGAAATTGGGGTGGTTCCTCCAACCGGGATTATAGGTGGAAGAGTATGGATCATTTCTCGGTCTTTGCTGAAATGCAGCATTAACCTGATCCTGTCCTTGAGATGGTGGATTGTAAGGAAACTCTTCGGTTAAGTGAGAAGGATCGGAACAACAAGCATGAATGGTACGAAGGGGAAGAACAGGGGCAGGAGCAGGAGATGAAAATTTGCTCTCTATCGCTTCAAGTTTTCTCGTTATTGCAGCCATTTCAGCTTTCATCGCAATAGAGACATCAAGTTGGTGAATGACCACCCTAGACTTACCAGTAGAAGTGGAGGAAGAAGAAGAAGAAGTTGGTCTGGTGCTCTCCCATTGAAGCGTTTGTTCCGCAATGTCGTCGAAGAATTGCCACGCTTCCTCGTCAGATTTCGATAGGAAATGGCCCTGACAAATGGTTTCCAACAACTGCTTGGTTGCTTGGTTCAGGCCCTCGTATAAGGTTTGGCAAAGTTACCATTTCTCAATACCGTGGTGAGGGAACTGAACAAGAAGGTCTTTATACAGGTCAAAGCACTTCCAAAAGGGTTCAGTAGGAAGCTTGGAGAATTGGTTGATTTCGTTCCGGATCCTAGCGGTTTTATGATTCGGATAGAATTTCTTGAGAAACGCTTTCACAAACTCGTCCCAACTGGTTATGGAGTGGGAAGCAGTGCTATACAGCCACTTTTCAGCAAGATCGCACAAAGTGAACGGAATGACCCATAGCCGTATAGCATCGTCCGACAGCGGGGTAGTTTTCATCATGGCACAAACATTTTGAAACTTGATGATGATGATATGGGCATCTTCAGATTCAAGCCCATGAAATTTTGGAAGCATGTTAATGAAGTGGGGCTTAATTTAAAAATTATCTCCATTGGCCGGTGGAAGGGAAAGACAGGTGGGAAGTGCAGAGCGGGTGGAATAGAAACGATCCTGGAGCGCGATTCGCTGTGGCGCTACGACAGGCGGCGGTGGTGGGTTATTCGCATCCATAGGAGGTCGAATCAATCCCGGGGGAGTTGAAGGGATGTTTGGATTAAATCCTGACATCGCGGAAGAAGAGGTTGGTGATGGTGAAGGTGAGGATGTATGAACAGAATTCCGGTCAACGTCGCAGTTGGCCGGCAAAGGTAAGGGTGAAAGAGGCGTGGACGGAGTTTCGACGTCTGAGTCGATCGCGTAGTCGGTAGCGACTAACGTAACGCGGACTAGGCGGGCGCTAGTGTCCCGAGTCCAAGCGGACATACACTAAACGAGTTTAGTATAGTCAAAGCGGAGAAGGTGAGGGTAAGAAAACGTCAATGGAGAAATACGATGGGTGGTGGGAGAAAAAATGGGATTTTGGCGACAAAGGGAAAGTTTTTATAAAAGTTTTTGGTTTTTGTGTTTTTTTTCTTTTTAGAAAGAGCTTTACAGAAATATGTACGGACTTACGGCTTCAAACAATCACAGGAAAAATATGCACAATCACACCTAGATCTAGGGTCACCTAGGTCAGCTAGACAGCTCCTAACTGTTCCAAAGGGCTAGAAATAGGACCTCAAACCGCCTCTTCTCCGCCAATTGCGGCCCGGTAAGTGCCAGGTAAGTGGGAGGCTCCCCACTACGTAAGTAGTGGTCCTAATTAAGTATCCACTTTCCCTGGACACACTTGCTTAGACACCGCAAAGTCAGGATATGAGAAACGGCCGATGCCTGTAACTAGTCCTCTGTCCTATTGAGCGCGAAGTCCTTAGGGCTGAGTCTAGTATTTTTTTAATTAAACAACAGTCAATGCATATGCTTTTTGTGATTTCTGGGGTCCTGCGAAGGGTGATGAAATCCCCACCCAATCTGGATTGGTTTCAAGCCCCTTAAAGTTCGATTAAAATATGAAAAGCAGTAACAAACAATTGCAATCAATTTTTTTATTTTTTTAGCGCGGCGCAAAGAATCCTGCACAAGAACAATTTATTGGAAGGGGAAGAGAGTTTTCGCAAAGAATGTTGCAGAAAACACAGTTCAGTGGAGTTCAGAGGAGTGGGGAAAAGGCAGGCAGACTTACAACAAATTTTTGCTCACTAAAGGCAGCATACAACCGCGGATCCGCGGCCAACAAGCCCTAAGGCCGCGGTTCCGCAGCAGGAAAGTGGGGTTGGGCCATCAATTTTATTTATTTTGCTGAGTTGGATGTCCTATTCTTGTTGCAAGCCCCTGAATCTTGATTTGCTTACTGGATCTGCTCCAGAATCTTTCAGTAGACCGTTTGTTCCGTCTTGATCACCCGCGGTGTAGCCGTAAGATATGGGTCTAACTTCCCATGTCTTTGGTACTGAACTCGACCTTCTTTTTATCCTGCACACTTGCACAAAAACTAATCAAAAATAACAAGATGGTTTTTTTTACAATGTATATTTGTTTTGTTTTGTTTTTCGGTTATATTCACAAATTAACCCGAAATTACACAAAGAAATAAACTTCCGTCTCCCCGGCAAAGGCGCCATTTGATTGGTAAAGTTTTTGCGTGCTTAATTAATTACCGCAATCAAGACGGTTTCGCTTGTAGCTAGCCGGTTGAGTACGGGTCGTCCGCAGGGAGATGGGAATCTTTTTCCATGTGCTTTAACGAGTTAAGTCCAAATGTCCAGATTTGTTTGAGATCAACTATGTGCTAAAATGTTATATAAAGAGAGCTTGTTAGGGTTTGGATTATGTTAGTTTGAGTTAGGAGCCGCTCACTTCTTTCGTTGCCACTCTTAATATCGGTGTCACGGTAATCGGCAACAACGGGGATTAGCACGACTAGGAAGGAACTTGCGAGTATAAGCTCGGTTTTCCAACGCTTAAGTTCTTCCTTTTGGTACTTGTCTGTCCGTTCTTGTCTCTTAGCCTTAACCTCCGGTTAATTCAACCACAATCGGTCTCACTAAGAAATCACCGCTATCATGTAGGATAGGGTGCCGTAGGGAGCGGATTGTGGTTCAATTAACGGGAGTCCGAATTAAGATGTTGGGCAAGGAAAGAGTGAGAGAGATTTCCTTCTCTCAAACTTTCCTTATCCTACCCTAACAAGTAAGAAAACTACTCACCCATTATAAGAAAAAGAAAATACAACAAAGGAGGAAGATAGAAAGAAAGAGGTTAGAAGATTACAACTAGCTATTTGAGACCTCACCTTGGCAAGGATCAAGCTTAAGCATCATTGTCGTTAAGGATAAAGAAAATGAGAACAAGAAAGAAACAAACAACAAATAACAACAACTAGATTAGCAAATGAAAAATACAAGCAATTATCATTAGCAACATAACAAGACAAGCATGGTAACAAAAAGAACTCTTTTATTCATCATGCACTCATAAAAAGCTCACTACAAAGTTTTAATGGACAAAAGATGAAAAGAGGAAGAAGAACTACAAAACATATTCTAAATTTTACACAAGAATAAGTACCCTTCACTTGGCATTGTTCTAGGCTATTTATAGGCAGGAAACTGAAAACCTAGGGCAACAATCTGTCCCCACATAAAATTACCAATCTTCCCCCAAAACCTCAGGATTTGACGAGTCAATAGGGCCGCGGATCCACGTCCTAAGAGCGCTTATGCCTCGGATCCGCGGCCATAAAGAGGGGTTGGCCCTTCAATTTTGGTGATGTTCCCTGGTTTGCAGTACCCTTCAGTGTGGTATATGTTGTTTCTCAGAAGCTTTTCACATTTCTTCCAGAATTTCAGTAGATCAAATGGTGATGTGATGTGGATCTTTTGCCATGATTTTCTTTAGCTCCGCGTAGATATGTTGGATCTTGTGTTGACATTGAGCTTTGTGCATGAAAATGTCATCGATTTGCCATTTTGTCCCTTAAACTGGTGTGCGGCAACATACGGATAGAGAGCGGAGACCCGTGTTTTATCTGTGGTTGGCAGTAATCTCGAATTTGTCGTGCTTTTCCATGAATTTCACTGTTTAGAGCTGAGAACCTGTATTCTGCAATTAACTAGCAAACACGGCTCAAGAGTACCTACCGATAAGCAATGTGATAAAAATTAGGCGGTATAAAAATGCAAAAATCTGATATGAACAAGAGTGATTAAGGATTTATAAGTCTCGCTAACCCTAGGATTCTCAACACATGAGACAATTAGGGTTTGAGGAGAAGAAAAGAGCTCTTGAGGTAAGAGAGAGTGTTTGTGATAATGATAAATGAATAAGGCTATTTTTATGACTATATGGAATCCCAAAATATCTCACAAATATCTTACAAAATATTTCAAAATATCTAAGTACGTCCTTGCCTCAATAGTCATACATGTTAGTGTATATGCCCTAGAGGCCATTACTGTATCATACTAGTTTGTATATTATTTAATGGAAGCTTGGGATATTCACCTTGTATAGACAATCTTGCTCAATATAGTAGTATGCTACTTGGTTTGTTTCTACTTCAATGTGTACATGTGTTTATTTTAGTATATCACCTATACACATTAGTGGTATCAGAGCCTAGTTAAACACTATCTAACATGTTAGCAAAGTAAGTAGAAGTTCGATCAGAGAAAAAGTCGCGAAATGAACCCGGAAAATGAAGTTTCTACCGAATTTTTTTCTGTCCAAAAAATGATAAATCTTATCTTAAAAATCGGCTCAGGCTTTTTAAGATTTCGTCCACCGAATCGGTCAAGGCGCCGCGGAAACGCGGCGGGAGCATGCTCCTGCCGCGGTTCCGCGGCCGAGTTAACTCGGTCGGGGAAAAAGTTTCTTGCAGAGTGTTTCTGGGGGTATTTTGGGATTTTTACAATATGTCTTTTCTGCCCAGATTTTCCAGAAAGATAAATTAGTTTTTGGGGCTTGAAAATCCGTATATTTATCGAACTTCTAAAGACTAAGGCTAACGGGTTTATATCTGTGATGTGATATATGTATTGAACGTCCGCTAATCGCTATACGTCGATTAGTGGGGGTTATACATATCTGTGATCTGTAATGATTGATGGTATGTGTATATGGATTCTTTGGATTGTCGAGGATGAATAGCCGGGGGTTGTGAGATGAGAGTTTTTCCTTTTATCTTTCAATTCATGTAATATGTAAATTGATGTAATATTATTTTTGGCCGCACAACCGGGTCGGGGTTGTAGCCGTCATTGTATAATTTTTTTTTACTGTATTTGCTCGTAGGATAGACCCAAGGTGGGGTGCACAAACTACCGGGTATCTCGAAGTGCCGAGTGGCCTATTCACGTCGTTGAGGGAGGTTGCTCCACTTCGGATATTTGGCGGGTAGTTTGCCGCACCCGTAGGGGTCTAGGGTGGGGTATTGGCTATTCATCGCGACCGTGTAATCCGCCTTTCGTTACAGGCTCGTACGAATTGCGGATTCCTAGTATATCCAATGTAGTCATCTGTGATCTGAAATGGCTATCATTGCAATATATCTAAGTATGATATTATTTAGGCGTTGCTTATGTTTTGCAGCCGCGCTAGCCCAGCCCCCGCTCTGTCGTTAGTTAAGTAACCTAACGGGCAATGACAGGGCCCCGTGGCGAATGCGAATGGCATAAGCGTACGTCATATTTTGGTTGTTTTCTGAAATGGTAGGATTAAATGATGGGACGCATTAAAAGAACTAATGTAAGAAAAATACGCATTAAAAGAACTAATGCAAGAAAAAAATAAACCAAGTAAAAGTCGTTGGAACACTTTCAAAAACCACTCGGTTTCTTTTCAAAATAACTTTTAAACGTGGAGCTTAAGCCACTCCTTTTAAAAGCTATCTCGTTCCATCGATTATATCAAGTTCACTACGTTCACGGTTTCGCCAAAACCATTCGTAGCCCTCCGTCGTTTCACATGGATGGTCAATAGTATTCAAGCTATGTATGTTGGCCAAAGTCAAGGCATAGTGATTTGTAGCTATTGGGTATTCATGTGCAGCATAGATAGATGTGTTGGTTTGGGGTAGTCGTACTACCATTTTGGCCAAAGTCAAGGGTATGTGCGGATGGGCTCAAATTAACCTGGAGAATGACGGGTAGAACTTGACATATGACTTATGATATTTTGGCCAAAGTCAAGGTCATAAGAGCATGGGGCAAAAATCCACATCGGGAGTTTCAAAAGAACTGAAACTTTCTAGTGTTGCATACCATTTGGAGTGTGATGATTCTGGTAGGATTCCTTCAGTTTCGTCACGCGATGATATTTGGATCCCGATCCTACTGTGAGTATATGCTACTCCTCGGGAAATTTCTCACTTAACGATCAATGCTATAAACCAAGTAGGTGTCTAGAAAGGTGTTAGCGGGGCTACGCCTCCAGGGAAAAGAGGTTCTTAAATTAAGGAACTTCGCGAAAGCGTTGGAAAACCTCCCTCGAAGTACCGACACCAGCCTGGCCGAACGGTTAAGCAAGTATTGTACGGTGAGATTGATCCTGACTAATTCTTCCTTTTTGGTTTGAGGAGGGATTCGAGAGACAGTGGGAGCCATCCTGTTTAGACAAATTAAAAACCACTCTAAACTTGCAAGAGCATCATGCTAAAGTGTTTCTTCTCTCTCTCCTAATTGCAGCGACCAATCATTATGACCGGACTTAAATTATTACTAGATAAAAATATACTGACTGGGCCAAACTACAAAGATTGGCTCAGGAATGTCAAAATGGCAATCACTTATGACAAGTTGGGGTATCTCCTTACCACCAAAGCTCCACCTGTCCCAGGACCCACCTCCAGCGTCGCGGATAAGGAAATCCGTAAGACTTGGGAGATCGATAGCGCGAAGGCCAAGTGCCTCGTGCTTGCCTCTATGGACAACGAACATCAGAGGAGGCACGAGAATATGGACCTCGAATCCATATTTCTCCATACAAAAGAACTGTATGGAGAGCAATCTCGTATCGCAAGATATGAAGTGTCGAAGAAGTTATTTTCGGCAAGGTTGGCCATCAGATCATCGGTAGCGGAACACGTGCTTAAGATGATTGGCTTCATTGAGGAGCTCGCGGAACTTGGGACCACGTTAGAGAATGAGCTCTATACGGACTTGATTCTCCAGTCCCTTCCTTCCACTTACGCCCAGTTTATCCTGAACTTCAACTTAAAAGAAAAAGAAGTTGAACTTTCAGAACTCCTCAACATGCTGAGGAGTGCAGAGGGCACCCTACAGAAAGGTAGGGAAACATCCACTTTGTTTGTTGGAGGATCTTCCTCTTCTAGGTCCAAGAAGAAAGCCAAGGGAAAGAAGAAGAAAACCCCCGCCAAACCAAGGGGCGGTGTTAGTAAAGTGGATACGAAGGGAAAAGCAAAATCAATAAAGATAGCGGGGAAGCTTATAGGGAAGGAAGAGTGCTTTTTCTGTCATAAGAGTGGTCACTGGAAGAAAGATTGCAGGGCTTGGAAAGCCAGAACACAGGATCTGAAGCAAGTTGCGGCTTTAGCTTCAGGTGTGTATGCTATTGAAAACTGTCTATCAATAAACTCTACTTCGTGGGTATTGGATACCTGGTCGGGATCTCATATCTGTAATTCTTTGCAGGCGTTAAGAAACCGTAGGGTTTTGAAGGCAGGTGACATGACCCTCAAAGTTGCAAACGGAGCTAGCATGGATGCTAAGGCCGTGGGGGACTATCACCTGGGAATGTCAGATGGACATGTTTTGGTTTTACGTAATTTCTTTTTTGTACCCAACGCAACTTGTAATATCATTTCTGTATCTTTGATTTCTAAAGAAGGTTATGAATTTGCGTTTGTATGTAATGTTGTAAACATTCACCTTAATCAAGTTCTGATTGGGTCAGGTACATTAAGCAATGGTATATACGTACTAAACCAACCACAGATTTTCAATGTCCAGAATACACACAAAAGAAAGTCTCCAGAAATAAATCAGACTTTCTTTTGGCATTGTAGACTGGGTCACATCAATGAGAGAAGGTTGACGAAGTTACATACAGAAGGATATTTGAACCCGTTCGAATATCAATCGTATGCCACTTGTCAATCCTGTCTCAAAGGAAAGATGACAAAGACTCCATTCACTGGACACGGAGTAAGAGCGAGCGAGCTCTTGGGACTCGTACACAGCGACGTGTGCGGTCCAGTGTCTACACATGCGCGAAGCGGTTATTCTTACTTCATTACTTTTACGGATGACTTTTCAAGGTACGGTTATGTCTTCTTAATGAAACATAAGTTCGAAGCCTTTGGAAAATTTCTGGAATATAAGAATGAAGTAGAAAAACAAACCGGCAAAAGTATCAAGACGCTAAGATCGGATCGAGGTGGTGAATACTTGAGTGCCAAGTTCCTGGACTATTTAAAAGAGAATGGAATTCTCTCTCAGCTTACTCCTCCATACACTCCGCAACATAACGGTGTATCGGAGAGACGGAATCGAACCCTATTGGATATGGTACGGTCCATGATGAGTAACGCTGAGTTACCGCGATCATTCTGGGGATATGCGCTAGAATCAGCTGCATACCTTTTGAACCGAGTTCCAACTAAGACTGTGCCTACTACACCATATGAGATGTGGTGTGGGAAGAGACCCTATCTTAATCACATTAAGACATGGTGAAGTCCAGCTTTTGTCAAAAAGCAGCATGTGGACAAGCTCGAGGCACGCTCAGTACAGTGCAAGTTTGTGGGATATCCCAAGAACTCCAAGGGATATTTCTTCTATTGCGAAGAGGAACAAAAGGTTTTTGTTTCTCGGCATGCCCACTTCTTAGAAACTCAGTTTTTGGAGAATCAGATAAGTCGGAGCGCAATAGAACTGGAAGAAATTCCAGAGCCACGAGCTATTACTGAAAGCTTAGTAGAACCAGAGGGTTCGAAAGATCATGACATTCCTACGCCGCTCCGTAGGAGTAGTAGGCAGTCTCATCCGCCCGAGAGATACTACGGTTTTCTCATAGACGGGGATAGATAGGATTGCATCATAGATTATGATGAACCAACTAACTTCCAGCAGGCCATTCAGAGCGTTGACTCGGTAAAATGGCTGGATGCAATGCGGACCGAAATGGAGTCCATGTACACCAACAAAGTATGGACGTTGGGCGTTGCTCCGGATGGGGTAAAACCCATAGGATGCAAGTGGATCTTCAAAAGGAAGATTGGTGTAGATGGACAGGTTGAGACCTATAAAGCTAGACTGGTTGCAAAGGATTTTCGTCAAAGACCTGGTTTGGACTATGACGAGACCTTTTCTCCAGTAGCTATGCTGAAATCCATTTGGATCCTTCTTGCCATTGCTGCCTTCCACGATTATGAAATTTGGCAGCTGGACGTAAAGACCTCTTTTCTAAATGGAAATTTAGAGGAGTGTGTTTATATGGACCAGCCAGAGGGTTCCATTCAGAGTGGGAGCAGCGGAAAGGTGTGCAAGTTTCTTAAGTCCATCTACGGACTAAAGCAGGCATCGCGGAGTTGGAACATCTGTTTTGATGAGACGGTCAAGGAATTTGGCTTTATCAAAAATCCAGATGAACCATGCATCTATAGTAGATTTGTAGCGAGAACTGTAGTATTCCTCGTTTTATACGTGGATGACATTCTCTTAATAGGAAATGACATTCCTATGGTACAATCTGTCAAGGGGTTCTTGTCACACAGGTTCTCCATGAAAGACCTGTAAGTCTACGGTAGCGCCCCGGCCGTCTACAGACGCCAAATGCGGAACAAAAACTTTTTAACTGGCGCTATCGTATACTTTAACCCGGATCTGCCATTATTTCTAAACTAACAAACTGTAAAGAGTGTAGAAAGGTTATACCGAACGATCCGAGTCCTTCGTTCTTTAACCATCATCCCACACTCCGTTGCGGCTGCTCCGATCTCTTCGATCTCCGATCTGCTCGTCCAGGTGGCACCACGTCTCTGATTCTTTAAACGGGCTCCCGCCTCTGACTCGAGGCAACTCGGTTGTCAAGTTTGCTAAAAGAGACGACCAAGAATGATGTAGAGAATGAGAAGATGACTTTGTCTCACTTCGTCCAAGTCCGTGGACGATCGGCTAATGAAGTTGCCGAGGGAATCGGGTGATGGAATGAAATGAACTGTGAAATTCCATACACCCCAAAATCTATCATAATCTTTTCAAGTGAAACCTCAAGTGAGAGAGTGAGAGGAGGGGCCGGCCATATATAGATGGAGGGAGGTGAGTGTAGGAGAGAAGAGGGTAACCATAAAAAGCTTCTCACTCAAAATATCAAGAACAAATATCCTTAAGCAAACAAAACCTCATTAATGCAAATGGTCATTCATTAACCTAGTCACCATTGCATTAATGGCTCCATTAAAGCACTAATGACTCATCATGTCAAGTCACCCTTTCTAGAACCTTCTAGAACCTTCTAGAAGCATGACTCACCCTCATCCAAGAAAAGATAAATCCGTCTTTAACCGAATGTTAAAAGACGGCTGATAGAAAACTGGAAACTGGCAACTTCCAAAAAGTGATCCTGAAACGACTTTCAGGATAACCCCGAAACTGTATAAATATACCCGCATTTATATTACGACCGAATACAAATGCAACTGAGACAAAGATATTATATCTACTCAATATAATACTTGGATCCGGCTTAAACCAAAACCGACCAGTATCATCTGCCCGAAAAATAACACGTGCGTAAACGCACGTGCATTTTCCGAACCCTGCCATAAAACCATACGGCCTCTACAACGTTTCGCCCGAACTTGGGAAACTGTCTGTCGGGGACTCTAATGACTCGTCAGTACCCTGGCAGTGGGTTTAACCACAAACCGTCAGCGGCACTAGCAATGCGTAACGGCTGCCCATGGATTGACCTCAAGGGAGGCCGATGAGCGAACTCATCCGGACACCCTACTGAGCCTAACAGTGACAATGTATATACAGTCCGGTCCGTTCGTCTATGAGTATCGCATATCTGTCTAGGGGGCTAGTAACGTCAGACCCCCAATAGCAGTATAAGTCGTGTCGGAGTGTAGCCCAATAACACCCTGAGATACTACTGGAGTACCTACCAGTAAATCTCCTGCCATGGCCATGGACTTTGTGTAATGTCTCTCCTAGACACAGCACGACCTCGCCCCCAATACCGGGAGAGACGAATCCCCTACCGATCCGCTCACGTGCCTCCATATGGCTCGGGACTGTACCCAAAAGCTACCTGTTTGCACGACTCCTTTGAGCCGTGGTAGGGTAGAAATCAAAGCACAGTGGGAACTCACACGAGACAAATGACGACCTCAGGTCGATGAACTAACCTGTACACATGTCACCAGGGAACTGCTATCTGACGATAGATATAATACTAACTAGCAGATTCCCGGCGAGTCCTGTCCGGTGTACTCATAACCCAATGAGCACCTGTATACATCTTAGGTGATCCAACTGACACCAGTGGCTTGTGAGACCGGCCACCGCCCCTCGTCGGGGTCTCGACTGTACACACTAGTCTACTCCGGAGTATCGATGCCCTGTCTCGAAACTCCCACGACTAGGGACCACAATTAAGGATATGCATATAAACTACCCAACTCTCACGTATATGATCGCCATCATACTGTTGGTAGTAAAGAAAGATCCTAAGGGCTCTATCAAAGTGTAACATGTACATGACTGATAAAGGCAAACCAGATAGCATACTATCATCTTGAGTAAGACTGTCCTACCGGTATAGGTCCTCCGCAATCATTGTAATCACGTACCTACGATCCAATAATTGACTTTGAGGGCACTATCTCCAACAATCTCTCACTTGCACTCAAGGCTAATTATTGCGATGTCGACTACTCACAGCCCGTGTGAAACCGAACATCCAACTCCTCTACTAATCAGTTTCACAAAGCCCGTTTGTAAAACTATTGTGTTCGAGAAATAGCCTCAGTGAGTGGATCCGCCTAGATGTTTCTTTCTATATCTCTCTTAATCTCAAGTTCGCGGAGAAAGCCATCTCCCGAATTGAGTAATACCTGTCTCAGAATATGTCTGGATATCTGATGGGACCTAGTTCATAAATGAACTCCAAATCCAAACTTCTTAGACTGTATCGATCACTGAACCTAATCAGTATCCGGCACCATGCCACCCACAGTATCTTCGTGGACCACCTGTCCATAATACTTTCCTTCGTCAGAGGGAAAACTGTAACACTGACAATCACTCTGTCATCCATGTCACCTTTGAAGCCTGGAATGATAACCGTCTCCCGATGGAGGCTGCCGTCATCAAATCCTTAGAACATGCACTTATATTCTAAAACTGCTTCCTTATGTTTCTCCAGGATTGGATTAATACAAACTTATTGCATATAGTGCAAAAACAATATTTGGTGTGGTACTTGACATCTCATGATTGACTCAGTTGCCTAAGCAAGTGATCTGTCAATCATGCCCATCCCTCTCACCTTTAGTCTGTAAGACATCTTTAGAGAGGGTGACTCCATCACCTGCAGGTACACCACCATGCTAGGAGTCATCTATTCTAAAAACCATTAGAATACTGTCAAAGTACCCACATTGGCAAACTACCCAAATCCAGATCTAAAACCATAGATCTAGAAACCAGAATGTCAAATATTATATCCATATCCCGTCTGGAGAAACAACTGTGTGACGACCACAGTACAACCGATCGTAGTATAGGAATTTTACTTCCTACACTATGTATGTCATCAAAATACCATGACATCACACCCTACTACCTACTTAACAGATCCATCCCCTATTCTGATTGAAGTCAAACCCATGACTGTCACATCAAAATTAGATGATCTATCTCCGCTATAACTGCTCAAGTCTATAAATAGATATAAGCATCATGCCTACTATGCTTCTGCTGCTCCCACTGACTACGACAACCCTCCTACCGGGTCTCATAGCCTGGAACAAAAGTAGTGTCAAGTCTGGGTAGATAAGAACCTCCCTGTCACCGTCCTTGAGGCTACCGAAGTACCTCTCGGGTGTCTGAGGTTACCCACCATATCTGCGGAGTGGCTATTGGAATGTCAAACCTGATTGAATATATAGGTCCTATTAAATTTTCCGTAATCGTTCACGGTTCTGGACCATATCTGCGG
The DNA here is from genome assembly GCA_030015575.1 of Agapanthus africanus. Classification (NCBI taxonomy): domain Eukaryota; kingdom Viridiplantae; phylum Streptophyta; class Magnoliopsida; order Asparagales; family Amaryllidaceae; genus Agapanthus; species Agapanthus africanus. Next base: position 391,195,240 of record JASDDO010000022.1, read on the forward strand.
AGTTTAGCCACCATATCTGCGGAGTTTAGCCAACTTTTTTAGAGTGTTCTCTTCGATTCTCGAAGTTGCGAGCTTGGACGGGGATCTCCGGGTGGATCGTCGTGAACGCGAGAGGACTTCAAGAGGACCTCCATTCAACACCCAAGAGACCAAGGAGTCGAACAAAAGGGAGCTACTACGGTTGTAGTCTCGAAACCCTAACTTTATAAGTTTTAAGTTTCGAAACCCTAATTTTCTAGGCTCTGATACCAATGTAAGGTTTGTAACCAGATAATCTTCACTTGCTTCTACACTCTTCTCTAACCTAACCATTCTCACCTACCCTTAACCTTGGATTAACCTTTCCTTACATGGTTTAAACCCTAATCAAATACCAACCAAAAGATTTAGCCATGGTTTCATGTGAGAAGGAATAAAATATAAAATGATATATTTCATTTTTTCCTTATGATGGTTATTTTTATCATCTCTTGAAAAAATATTGCCACCATCTTCTTCCTCCTTCATATTTGCTCTCTAGTTTCTTCTAGTGAGTTATATACACATAAAGAAAGGTTTTTGAAGTGAGAATCTTAACCACAACTTCATTCTACACAAGTTTCGCCAACTTGTTTAGAGTGTTCTCTTCGATTCTCGAAGTTGCGAGCTTGGACGGGGATCTCCGGGTGGATCGTCGTGGACGCGAGAGGACTTCAAGAGGACCTCCATTCAACACCCAAGAGACCAAGGAGTCCAACAAAAGGGAGATACAAAGGTTATAGTCTCGAAACCCTAACTTTATAAGTTTTAAGTTTCGAAACCCTAATTTTCTAGGATCGATTCCTTTGCATGCTTGTTTAGCACCATCAAAATCCAAACTTTGGGACATGTGATGCTTCAAAACTCATTATAGGGTGCTAGACAAACCATACATTGGTATCAGAGCCGACCTAGAACTTTAGGCGACATTTTTACGAAGTTAAAACTCCGATCGAACCGGAAAATACGATTTTTGGGTGCTCTCTGGACTTTTTTCAAAATCTGGTTATTTTCAGAATTAAAAATATGTAAAATATTCAGCAGGTAAAACTAAGAATTACGGTATAAAACTTTTTCCATGAACAGTGATTTCCGCCGCGGAAACGCGGCCTAAGCTTTCTTAGGCCGCGGTTCCGCGGCCGTATACATCAATCAATGAATAAATTTTATACAGTAATTCTGGAATCTGCTTGTATATTTTTCTGGGTATTTTTAATCTGTATTTAGTTCTGAAAATTTCTGGAGATGGTTTTAGACTTGACGATTCGATTGGAATTTTCATTTCGTTTCTTTTCCGGGTAAATCTAGAAAGTATTGAAGTGTTCGAACGACTACCATTTGCTAACTTTTCACGGGGTTTAAAATTTTTCGGAAATACGTGCAAGTTTGTTTGTGGTGGACCCTCTAGAAGACAACAAACCTTAACTCGATTATGTGACTGTCTTGAACTGCCTTTTGAACCTTAGGGTTTGGGGCAGTACGGCGTGCCACATGTGAGGCGTTGGCTTGACCTTTCTACGGCTGGACCGCTACCACTGTGTCACACTCCGGGTTTTTGAACTCCGCTCAAGTGTTGAGCTTTAGTGAATCTTGGGTATTTGATCGTTCGTTCGAAAACTTTAATACTGTCTAATTATCTGGAATGTGATGCAATGTGTGGAATTCATATTATAGGACATGAAATACGAGGTATGTGATACTTCGCATTTACGATGTCTAAAGAGAATATGGATTCCAGATATTGCAGTTTTACACTTTCTTTTCTGTGACCGTAAGTGTAGTATGTATTTACCGATTGTCGTTGCTATACGTCGACGACAATCGGTGTATGCATACTTACTTACGTTGATGATATGTGACATTATGTGTTGCTGTGATATGATGTGCTGGATTGTCGCGATTGAATAGCCGGGTTTTTTTTATGTGAGATGAGAGTTTTATATTTTCATTCATGTAAATTCAAATGTAATGTAATATTCTTTTTTTTTTGGGCACTTCCGGGTTGAGGTTGTGTCACCAGTGTTGTATATTATTTACTTTTCCGCATTAGGATGGACCTAAGGAGGGGAGCACAGGTGACCGGGTTCTGGGGTTCAGTGGGAGGCCATCTCGAGGAGTCGAGACCGGGTCTCCTAAACTCCAGAATTGGTAAGGTCGCTTGCCGCTCTCGTAGGGGTCCAGGGTGTGGGCTTGGCTATTCATCGCGACTGTGGAATCCGTATTTTCTATTTTGGCTAAATACTTAATACGGACGTCCTAGTATATCCCACATTATATCTATGTTTCTGCTGCGATATCTGTGATGTGATCATTTGATATGTTCTGATGGATACAGTATATAGTATATATGATATATTATATAGGCGTTACTTATGTTTTACACCCGAACTAGCCCTGCCCTGCTCTGTCGTTAGTTACCTAACCTAACGGTGCACGAGGGGACATCGAGGCGAATGCGGATGGCATAAGTGTACGTCGTATTTATCTGTGATGTTTAGGTAACTTAAATGATGGGACTTCATTAATGTGATTAATGAAAGAAAAGAAACCTAAAAAGATGTTGTAGAATCAAATTTTAAATAAAAAGGGTAGCTACGGTTTTGCTTTGCATAGTGGTATATATGATATACCCTGCACCTTATTCGATGAGGAAAGGGCCGAGATCCCTTCACCGGGAGTGACCCCTTTAGCAATAACTGGCGGATGCTACACACTCGGTTTGTTTTTTATTGCTTCTATAGTTTCTGCTTTGCACAGTGATATATATGATATATCCCGCACCTCATTCGACGAGGAAAGGGCCGACGATCCCTTCACTGGGAGTGACCCCTTTAACAAAACTAGAAAAGCCTCAAAATCACTCCATTTCAAAACTTCATTTGATTCTACAACGATTTCAAGTTCATTACGCAATAGGTACTAGTTAGTATTCGTGCTACGTTTGTTGACTATGTTAAGGCGTAATGTGCGGTAGCTGATTGGTGCTTATCTGTATAAGCATATGATGCGATTGGATTAGGGTAGTCGTGCGACTTTGTTGACTATGTTAAGGGTCGTGCGGGTGGGTTTAATTCAATCAGGAAATGACGGGTTGAACTTGACTAGCACTTATGATTTGTTGACTTGTTAAGGTCATAGGATGCTTGGGGCAAAATATTATCGGGAATTTCAAGTGTTGAAATTTGCAATGAGATTGCATACCTTCTATGAGATAGTTGGATCCCGATACCCACTGCGAGTTAGAGTTACTCCTGGGAGAGTTTTACACATTACAATTAGCCGATCAAGTAGGTGTCTAGAATGGTGTCAATGGGGTTACGCCTCTGGGAAAACGAGGTTTACTTTAATTAGGTCCGTGCGAAAGCCCGGGGAACCTCCCTCAAAGTACCGACACTGGCCTGGCTGAAAGATTGGCGAAGTTGTAGGGTGTAATTAATCCCGGCTAGTCTTTCCTTTTCAGGTTTGAAGGAAGATTTGATAAAAACCAGTAGGAGCCATCCTGATTAGATAAGATAATAACCAATCTGATCTTGCAAGAGCATATGCTAAAGTATTTTCTTCTCTCTCTCTCCAGGTAGCGACCATGTCATGCCTTAATCAAGATAATAATATGGATGTATTGACAGAACCCGCAAGTTATACTGTGCTGGGGAACGTTGGTTCCGTTCTTTCTTATAAGAGTTATAGGAATGAACAGGACATAGGGGAATACCAGGATTCCCATGCCACCCGAATGAAGAAAGTACATGTTGATGTATTTTCTTCGGGTGTGTTCGTTACAGAGAACTGTTTCTCCATTTGCCCTACGTCTGGGTATTAGATACCGGGTCAGGATCCCATATATGTAATCAGTTACATAGGCTTAGGAAAGGTAGAGAACTTGGAGAAGATGATAAAGACATAAAAGTTGGAAATGGTGCAATTGTTGCAGCTAAGACTGTCGGGGAATATCACCTTGCATTACCAACTGGTAATACATTGGTTCTGAACGAATGCTATTACATGCCGAACCTGATATGTAACATTATATCGGTTTCTTTGTTGAGTAAAGAGGGATATAATTTTGTATTACAGGACAATGTTATGAACATTTTCCGTAACCAAAAGTTGGTTGGATCAGGCACGTTGTGCAATGGCATTTATGTTCTAAATCAATCAACAGTTCTGAGCATAACAAACACACACAAGAGGAAGAGTTCAGAACTGAACGAATCCTTCTTGTGGCATTGTAGACTGGGTCACATCAATGCGACACGACTGGCTAAGTTGCATAAGGATGGATATTTGAAACTATTCGAATTTTCATCTTATGACACTTGCCAGTCATGTCTCAAAAGCAAGATGACCAAAACACCGTTTACGGGACACGGAGAAAGAGTTACCGAACTCTTGGGACTGATACATAGTGATGTATGCGGTCCCATGTCTACACATGCCAGGGATGGTTCATCGTAGTTCATTACATTCACTGACGATCTCTTTAGATTCGGATATGTGTTCCTGATGAAACACAAATCAGAAGCTTTTGAGAAATTTAGAGAATATAAACAAGAAGTCGAGAACCAAACCGGAAAAAGTATTAAAATCCTCTGATCTGATCGAGGAGGTGAATACTTAAGCAATGAATTCCTGGACTTCCTAAAAGAGAATGGGATTCTCTCTCAGCTGACTCCTCCATATACACCACAGCACAACGGTGTATCAGAACGGAGGAACCGCACCCTATTAGATATGGTGCGCTCTATGATGAGCACAGCTGAGTTACCTATTTCCTTCTGGGGATATGCGCTGGAGACAGCAACATACCTATTTTATCAAGTTCCATCTAAATCTGTACCTACCACACCATATGAGATATGGAGTGGGAAGAGACCATATTTTAAACGAGTTAAGATATGGGGTTGTCCGGCCTATGTCAAAAGGCAAAATCCAGACAAACTCGAGGCACGGTCAGTTCTTTGCAAGTTTGTGGGACATCCTAAGAATTCCCAAGGATATTTTTTCTACCACGCTAAAGAACAAAAAGTGTTTGTTTCTCAATATTCCACATTTTTAGAAAAGGAATTCCTTGAAAAAGAAATTAGTGGCAAAGTGGTAGAGCTGGAAGAAGTTCCAGATGCACAAACCGTAACTGAAGATTTAGTGGAACCAGAAGAATCAGTAGCTCCCAATGAACCTCAGCCTCTCCGCCGATCTAGTAGGGTTCCTCGCCAACCTGAGAGATACTATGGTTTTCTCATGGATGGTGGGAGCGAGGATTGCATCATGGAGGATGATGACCCAACTAGCTTCGAGCAGGCCATCAGGAGTAGGGACTCAGTGAAATGGCTGGATGCTATGCGATCCGAGATGGAATCCATGTACACCAACAAAGTATGGACTTTGGAAATTGCTCCTGAAGGGGTAAAACCCATTGGGAGCAAGTGGATCTTCAAGAAAAAACTTGGTGTAGATGGGAAAGTGGAGACTTTCAAAGCTAGACTTGTTGCAAAGGGTTTTCGTCAAAGACCAGGTGTGGACTATGACGAAACATTTTCTCCAGTGGCTTTGCTCAAATCCATCCGGATCATGCTTGCCATCGCTGCATATCATGATTACGAAATCTGGCAAATGGATGTTAAGACCGCCTTTCTAAATGGTGATTTAGAAGAGTGCGTGTACATGACTCAGCCAGAGGGCTTCGTAGACAGTGGGAGCAGTGGGAAGGTGTGCAAGCTGCTTAAATCCATTTATGGATTAAAGCAAGAATCGCGGAGTTGGAACATCTACTTTGACGTCGTTATCAAAGAGTTTGATTTCGTCAAAAACCCAGATGAACCATGTATCTACAAGAAGGTGGCAAAGAGTAAGGTTGTCTTCCTCGTATTGTACGTGGACGACATACTCTTGATAGGAAATGATATTCCTATGCTGCAATCGGTCAAGCTCTTCATATCACAAAGATTCTCAATGAAAGATCTTGGTGATGCTTCCTGCATATTGGGAATTAGGATCAATAGAGATAGATCCAAATGGATACTGGGATTGTCCCAATCCAGGTACATTGACACCATACTAAAGAGGTTTAGTATAGAAGAATCCAAGCGTGGGAACTTACCCACGATCTCTGGAGTCACTCTCTCCAAAGAGATGTCTCCCAAGACTGATTTGGAGAGAGCTCGCATACAAGGGATACCCTATGCTTCGGCTGTAGGCTCTATCATGTATGTGATGCTATGTACCAGACCCGATGTAGCATACTCACTAAGTGTAGTGAGTAGGTGTCAAGCTGATCCTGGAGAGAGTCACTGGACAGCTGTGAAGAGCATTCTCAAGTACTTGCGAAGGACTAAAGAGATGCTCTTGGTGTATGGTAACGGAGAACTCCAAATGGAGTCCTTTACCGATTCGAGCTTCCAGAGTGATAAGGACGACTCTAAGTCGCAGTCGGGATTTGTCTTTACCCTTTACGGAGGGGCGGTTAGCTGGAAGAGTTCCAAGCAGGAAACCGTGGCAGACTCGACGATGGAGGCTGAATACATCGCTGCCAACGATGCTGCCAAAGAGGCTGTCTGGATCAAGAAGTTCATTACTGAACTTGGAGTGGTTCCATCCATTGAGCATCCAATACCCTTGTATTGCGATAACAATGGAGTGGTAGCTTTGGCCAAGGAACCCAGGTCCTATCAGCGATCTAAGCATATTTTGAGGCGGTATCACCTCATCCGGGAGATAGTTGATCGCCGGGAGATCGAGGTCAGGAGGGTTGACACGAAGAACAACACGGCGGATCCACTCACGATGGCCATTCTCCAGATACAGTTTGAGAGACTCTTCGGGATGCTCGGTATGCGATACTACAGCAGCTGGCCCTAGTGCAAGTGGGAGATTATTAGTTGTATGTATGCCCTAGAGGCCCGTATTGTACAGATGATGTATATTATATTAGATGCTTGGACATATATAGAGATGACTTTCTTGCTCGATATGATAGTATGCTATCTGGTTACTCTTTATCGTAACATGTACACTAGTCTCTTTATACTATCTTATAGTTACATGTTGGTAAAGCCCTTAGGATGTGTACTTGACTACTTGGACTATGATGCAGATCATACTAGTGGGGACATGGTAGTCCATAAGTACATCCTTCAAGGTCCCTAGTCGTAGGTGTATCCAGACGGGGCATCGATATACCAGTGTAGACTAGCGTATACGCTTCTCGACCCATGAGATGGGCGATGGATGATCCCATATCCATTGGTGTTTGACATCAGAGATGGTATACGGGTGCTCAGTGGAGACTGGGTACACTGGACGGACTCGCCGAGAACTCCCAGATGGTATTATACCCCACGTTAGATGGCAGTTCTCAGGTGACACTTGTGCATGTTAGTCTGTAGAACCGAGATCGTCATAGAGTCTTGTGTGATTCCCACTGTGCTTTGATCTCCACCTTACCACGTCCATGATGGCGTGCAAAACGGTGGTTTTTAGGTACAGTCCCAAGTCATATGGAGGCAATGAGCGATAGGAGGGGCTTCGTCTCTCCCGGTATTGGGGGTTGATGTTGCGCTGTGCTCGATTGGCCATAACAGGGAAGTCCCTGGCCAGGGCTGATTCAGAGATTTGCTGGTAAGTGTTACCAGTAGTTTCTCGACCCGTTATGAGCCTCATATCGGCACGACTTATCGGTTATTGGGGTCTGACGTTTACCACCCCTAGACTTGATATGCGACATATCAGACGAGGAGACCGGACTGTACGGGAAGTGTTGCCGGTTGGCTCGACGGGAGTTGTAGCAGGTTCACTTGTTCTCTTCTGATCCTTCAATACCCGGGTGGCCGTTACGTTTAGCTTACCGCTTGCGGCTTGGGGGTGCTTGATATGATCATCACCCACTGCCGGCGTATTGACGAGTCTTAGAGTCCCACAATGGAGTTACCTAGTCCAGGCGAAATGTTGTGGTGCGCGTATGCGATATGCGCATGGACTCGATTAAAATGCGCGTATATGATACCGTACACTGATCGGGCGGCTTGCTTTTGGTGGGGTCATATGTGATATGGCCGGATTGATAAATTAAGTGTTGATTTATCATTTAACCATTAGTTTTCTCACTAAAACCTTTTCTTGGATGATGGATGTGTGCAAGCATGTATGTCTTTCTTTCTTTCTTACTAGTTTCATGCACATATAGATATGCATACATACATACATACATACATACACCCATCTATCATGGTTGTTTACACATGGAAATGGTGGCAATATGAGACTCACACCATGGATAAATCTTTTGTTTCTTGTTTGATTTAAGGTATAAAACAAAATAGAAAAAGGAAAGGATAATCTTCACTTGCTTCTACACTCTTCTCTAACCTAACCATTCTCACCTACCCTTAACCTTGGATTAACCTTTCCTTACATGGTTTAAACCCTAATAAAATACCAACCAAAATATTTAACCATGGTTTCATGTCAGAAGGAATAAAATATAAAAGGATATATTTCATTTTTTCCTTATGATGGTTATTTTTATCATCACTTGAAAAAAATATTGCCACCATCTTCTTCCTCCTTCATATTTGCTCTCTAGTTTCTTCTAGTGAGTTATATACACATAAAGAAAGGTTTTTGAAGTGATAATCTTAACCACAACTTCATTCTACACAAGTTTAGCCAACTTGTTTAGAGTGTTCTCTTCGATTCTCGAAGTTGCGAGCTTGGACAGGGATCTCCGGGTGGATCGTCGTGGACGCGAGAGGACTTCAAGAGGACCTCCATTCAACACCCAAGAGACCAAGGAGTCCAACAAAAGGGAGCTACAAAGGTTGTAATCTCGAAACCCTAACTTTATAAGTTTTAAGTTTCGAAACCCTAATTTTCTAGGATCGATTCCTTTGCATGCTTGTTTAGCACCATCAAAATCCAAACTTTGGGACATGTGATGCTTCAAAACTCATTATAGGGTGCTAGACAAACCTTACAGTCCGGTCTCTTCGTCTGATATGTCGCATATCTCGCCTAGGGGTGGTAAACGTCAGACCCCAGTAGCTTGATAAGTCGTGTCGATATGAGATCCAGAATAGTTCGAGAAACTACTGATAACACTTACCGATAAATCTCAACAACCCTGGCTAGGGATTTCCAGTTATAGCCAATCGAACACAGCGCAACATCAACTCCCTATACCGGGAGAGACGAAACCCCTACTATCGCTCATTGCCTCCATGTGATTCGGGACTGTACCCAAAAGCCACCTTTTTGCATGCCCACTTGGATGTGGTATGATGGAAATCAAAGCACAGTGGGAATCACACAAGACTCTATGACGATCTCGGGTCTACAGACTAACCTGTACCAGTGTCACCAGAGAACTGCCATCTGACGTGAGGTATAATACCATCTGGGAGTTCTCGGCGAGTCCGTCCAGTGTACACAGTCTCCACTGAGCACCCGTATACCTTCTCTGATGTCAAACACCAATGGATATGGGATCATCCATCGCCCATCATGTGGGTCAAGAAGCGCATACGCTAGTCTACTCTGGAGTATCGATGCCCTGTCTCGGTACTCCCACGACTAGGAACATTTGAAGGATGTGCTTGGCGACTACACTGTCCCCACTAGTATGATCTGCATCATAGTCTTGGTGGTCAAGTACTCATCCTAAGGGCTTTATCAACATGTGACATAGAGACAATCAGAGTACATGTTAAGATAAAGAGTAACCAGATAGCATACTATCATGCCGAGCAAGAAAGTCCTCCCTATATATGTCCAAGCATCCACTACAATATACAACGTATGTACAGTAATGGCTTATAGGGCATACATATAACTAACAATTAGTTAGTTTAGTGTTTATGGTTCGATTCGGGTGAAAGACTACGATAGCGCCGGTTTCGTAAAAAGTTTTTGTTCCGCGTTTGGCCTTGGATTGACGGTCGGGGTGCTACCGTAGACTTACATGGTATCAGAGCCACGCCATTAACCTTTACTAGCTTGTTCTAACTTGTTTAAAACATCGATCGAACAAAATTTCCAAAACCGCGATTCTATTTCATGAAGTTTCTGTCGAATTTTTTTTGTGGTCTAAAAATTATTTTGGCTATTTCAGAAAATGATGCAGGCGTGATCCCACAGGAAAACCGCGGCCTTACCCACGTTTTCGCCGCTGTTCCGCCGCCGTTCTGGGGCTTCATTGCACCATTTTTTCTTTAGGTGGTCTTTCACTTGGAATTTTGGTTTCTGGAATATTTAGTTTAGGCATAGATTTGTTTGAGTGCTGGGTTTTGCAATTGGGGCCCACTTCGGGAAATTTTGTCGATCGAAATTTTAAATATGATAGTTCACAGTACTTACCTTACTATCTGCGACAGTGAATGTCACTCGAGCGGTAAATCTTGTCTAATTGCTATAGCTCTTTTAGACGGGTTTGCGAACGTGACATTCACGTTGATGTTCTGTGTTGTGCTGTATTGTTGCGGATTTGTCGTGGTGGATAGATTGGTGCAATGTCAGTACAGTTTAGTTTATTTGTACATTTGATATCGCGGGGCGAGCGTCCGACATGTGGACTACTGTCACTGCCTGTTTGTATATTGTTCTCTTGGGGCACGACCGGGTTGAGGTCGCTGTACCCGTTGTACATATTTTTCTTTTCTGTACTAGGATTCCCCGCGGTGGAGTGCACGGATGTCACGACCCGAAAGTACGGAACGTGACTGGCACTTAGATTACGAGACGTCTAAAGGCGTACCGTAACCTAAGTCAGCCAAAGCCCAGAAAAATCAAAAGCGAGTGAAGGAAAACCTTAAATGAAAACAGTGTTGAAATCAATTAAGTTGCATAGAATCCTTTTTTTTAAAAAAAACATCAAAAATTTCCGAAAATTTCGGCAGAGTCTCCCCTGTATTTTCTATCCCCCAAAATGGGTACAACAAGATAATAAACCTGTAATCATAAAATGGCATCCCCAAGCGGGAGCTAGCTCTTCGCCCAAGGCGGATCATAACCACATGCAATATAATAGCAATATCAAGAAAAGAGCATGAGAGAAACACAAAATATCAGAAACACAACGCCGGCTCAAGTGAGCTCGACCCAAAAGAAACCACAAATGTACAACCTCTCAGTCTCACCACTAGGTCACATATACAATATAAAGTGGTAGATGGAGAATACTAGATACAACGATAAAGCAAAAGAAATAAAGTGTGCACGCAACCCACCTACGGGCGATGTCGCGAGTCTGAGCAAAATGAGCTGATGATAAGATAGCCCGCCGCTACAAGACTGACGGGTCCGACCTGCAAGACACTGTGGCACAACGGGGGTGAGTTGCCAGCTCGTGAGTAGAATATAACATCTAATAAGGCAATCGTAAGAATGCACGCAATGCACCACAACATGCATGTTCATATGTGATATGATATCTCTAGTATGCATGCACAGGTATGCAATGTCATTATTAAGTCTTTAAGTGTTTTAAATGCTAAGGGTATTGAATTCTTAACTTTAGAACATGAATATCTGTATAATAGCTAAATACCATCAAGAAATCATCTGAAAACCCGTGTCAAGCATCGACACCAAATAGGAATCATATCTGTCTCAATATCGGGCTCCGTCAGTCCGGATCGGCCCATATCATAAATCTCATGACAACGGTCGGTATCCTCCGGATATCCGCCGCGCCAGACATCACCGGTAGGTAGTCTTCCCCTGCCAGGCTCATCGTCTACAACTCGATCTTCTTGCCCCGGGGTACCATACCGGGCCCACCATGTACCCGAGACGGTTCATCCACTCCTCGAATCGGGTCTCGAAATCCAACAGTAAACATGAAAACTCATGGTGGACGACACATACATCACGAGAAAACCGCAACTTTGTTTTGAAAATGATAAATATAAGGTTTTGTTAAATTCTTGCGGTTTTCCCCAAAATCCAGAAATCGCAGCAATACTGAAATCCTCAAGAAAATCATAATGTCCACATGTTATATATGATAAATGTCTATGATATCAATGCATACGATGTGAATTTTGTTTAGAAATCTATATAAATATGATGATGATGCGAGGTATACGTATGCTATGCAATTTCATATATCAAGTATGAATGCAAGTGGCGATATTATGATAAACAGGTTCTATAGTGCACGTGGCATGGCATTTACCAAAGGCGTGTGTGTCACATGAATAGTGCGCGTGCAACAGATGCCAATGGTAAGGTGTTCGTGTCCTACGAAATGATATCGCATAAGTATAGATGAATGTCCATGCAATTTAATATACTGTTCGCTATAAGGATATGCAGTGTACATGAATGGATAAGCTAGCTAACAAAATAAATCTTGCAAAAAGTAGGGTAATCCTAACTAGGGGGGGGCGCATCGCGCCATCCAGACGATTCCCCCATAGATGAATACATCTACTCACCTGAAATCCCCGCTAATCTGATCCGACTACCGCCTTGCCTTTACGCGCCGTGTCCGATGTTTCCCCGACCGATCCTATATTTGCACAACAACAAGCATAAGATTACAAAACCTAAAACGACGCAAGTCACAATATACATTTATCGACGCTCTCGAATTAAACATAACACGCACTCGGTGCGCGGGAAAACGCACGAAAATCGTAAATTTTTAACTAGAATCGTCATTTCGGGGAAATCGGCAAAACTAAAACCCGAATAGACAAAATCCCGCGTTCGCGCACTCTAATAGTCCTATACGAAGCTAATTATATCGCTAACATAACACAATTTGATCGCATTCTAATTTTTGCAAAAATCTAGTAAGCAATTTGCTTACCGATTCGATACAAACATCGCAAATTTGTCGATTTAGCGAGCATAACACTACACAATTAACCACTCCAATCAATTAGATAAAAAAACCCTAACTTAAATCCAACCACCATGCTACAAACCCTAATTTAAAATCAAATCCCTCTCTTGATTTTCATGAGCAAGCAAATTAAACCAAATTTCACACTTAAACTACTAAATCTAGCAAATTTTAAACTACAATTAAACACTAGATTAGAAATATACCTTACTAGAGTTGATTCCTTTACACTAAACCTCCAAAGTGGCCTCTTTTCTCCTTGTTTTAATCCAATTTGGGCTTGAGAAGGGATGGCTTAAGGTTTTGGGTTGAATTAGAGAAGAATTTAGTGAATTTCGGTGGATTTTTGATGATTTTTGAAGGAATTATGAAGCAAGAAGTGAGGGGAAAAATGTGAACTGAAGCAAGGGAGCTCGGCCTGAGGTGGGGAGGGGTGAGTGTGAGGGAATTGTGCAGAAAATTCTACACAAAAAGCAACCTTTAAACTCATTTAATGCATATCACATCAAATTTTACATAAAAAACCCCATTTTCATCATTTTTTCATTAAATTTCCCACCCTAAAACCAAAAGTTTGCAAGACATGATATAATTTTATTAACACCATATTTTAGCTTATAAAGACTCCAAATTATGAAATTTACCCAATTAAATTTGTATTTATTCCTAATTTAATGTATTTAAAAAGGCTTAAAATAATAAAAAAATAATTAATTACGAAAAAAAATTTATTTAACTAGAAAATTATAAGTGACATTTTAGTGACAAAATTATAGTAATATCTTATCTAAATTTTGTATAATTAGGTCTACAATAAAAAATACCTATTTTGACTTTTTACGGAAAAAGCCGAAAAATTAGCCGATTACCGAAAAACTGCCTAAACGATTTTCGAAGGGTTACAACGGATAGCTGGGTTCTATATGGCAACGGGCCTGCATCTCATGGCTATTGAGATGGAGGGGGCTTCACTCTAGAATTGGCGGGCTATTCGCCGCACTTTGTTGAATAGAGTGCTTCGCTTCAGGTTTTGGCGTGCAACTTGCCGCGCCCGTTGGGGTCTAGGTTTTCATTGCACAGGATATCCAAATGACCAGGGGAACGTCGGGTTTCACTTGCGGCTCAATGAAACCCGGGGATCCCATATTATCTGTATTGTTCTGTGATGCATATTACTTTCTGTGATGTTGCATTTATCATGCCTGGAGCGAATATTATATATTGTTATATATACTAGTAGATGTTGTATATGTTTTACACCCGCGCTAATCCTGTCCCCGCTCTGACGTTAGTTAAGTAACTTAACTGGTGATGATGGGACCTAGTGGCGAATGCGGATGGCATATACGTACATCATATTATCGTTCTATTGGTGTGATTAATTGATGGGATTGCATTGATTCGGATCAATGCAAAGGAAAACAAACCTATTCGATGTTGTTGGAACATTTTTCAAAAAGCTGTTATTGCAAGGACGTTTTCTTTTGTTTTACACAGTGGTATTCGGTTATGAATATCCAGCACCTCATTCGACGAGGCAAGGGCCAAGATCCCTTCATCGGGAGTGACCCTTTGGGCAGAGGATTGCGTCAGGGTAATAACTTCACTATAGTCGATTACTTTTTGCTTTGCATCGCGGTATTCAGTTGGAATATCCTGCACCTCATTCCACGAGGAAAAAGCCAAGATCCCTTTACCGGGAATGACCTCTTTAGCAATGGTTTTCGCCATTATATTTTTGTAAAAAGCTATCCGGTTCCTTCAACGATATCAAGTTCATTACGTTAAGGGTTTTTCGCCAAAAACTATTCGTATCCCTCAATCATTTCAGACGGGTAGCACTTAGTATTCATGCTAAGTATGTCGGCCTTCGTCAAGGCATAGTGTATGGTAGCTATTTGTTACTTTTTTTTGCATAGATAGATGCGTTGGTTTGGGACAGTCGTACTGCTATTTTGGCCTTCGTCAAGGGTATGTACGGGTGGGTTCAAATTAACCTGGATGATGACGGGTAGAACTTGACATGTGACTTATGATATGTTGGCCTTCGTCAAGGTCATAAGAGCATAGGGTAAAATTCACATCGGGAGTTTCAAACATACAGGAAACTAGCCAGGCATGCGCATACCTTCTGGAGTGTGATAACGTGAGTGGATTCCATCACGTTATCATGCCATGATAGTTAGATCCCTATTCCCACTGATGAGTTAGTTTACTCTTCGGGTGATCCCGACTAATTCTTCTTTCAGGTTTGGAGGAGAATTTGAGGTTACAGTTGGAGGTTTCCTGATTGGATAAAGTGATAACAATTTTGATCTAGATTAGAGTGCACGCCGAGTGTTTCTTTTCTCTATCTCTTTGGCAGCGTCCATGGCCCGACCCTAGACTATGACTCAGTGACCAAGTTAACCGAACTTTCTTAAAACACTGGCTTTTGGATTGTCTGAGTTGCATACATCATTGCCACTCCTTCTTTTACGTTTTGCATTTTTCCAGAACACCCCGTATTACTACGAACATCCTCTTCCATTGGATAAATCCATCATATGGTTATATACAAACTCGAAGGAACTTATTCCAGATTCGAGCATGGATTCAGGTTCTGGAGAGATTGAATAGGACTATTCAGATGTCTTTTCTTTTTACCTTCTCTCAGATTGTGAGTGCTCCTAGGATTAGGACAGTACACCTGTTACGCTTATTGGTTAATCTTCTTCCAAAACATAGGCACGTGCTGAAAGGTAGGGAATGAAGAAAACCAATTAGCCTAAGTGTGGTGTGCAGGAGGTAATAAGTAAAGACAAATAAAGAGATTAGAAAGAGGGAAAAGTAAATTGCGACTGCTATCATTCACGACCAAACCACGTATTTCATCGCCACTCCTACTTCACCTTTGTATTTCTCTGGAACAATCCGTGTCACCACGAAGATCCACAGTTATTGGATACTCCATCGTATGGTTATATACAAACTCGAAGGAACTTGTTCCAGTTCGAGGATGGATTCTGGTTCAGGAGAAATAGGAGGTTTATTCAGTTGTGTTTTTTCTTTACCTTATCTCAGGTTGCGAGTATTCCTAGGATTAGGAGAGTACACTAGTTATGCTTATTGGATAGTCTTCTTCCAAACCATAGGCTGGTGCCGAAGGGTAGGGAAGGAAGAAAACCACTTAGCCTAAAAGGGTGTACAGAAGATAATGAGTAAAGACAAATAAAGGGATTTGGGGAGATGGCAAGGAAATATACAGTTACAGTCATGAATCTGATAATGGAAGAGGCATTAATAGGAATACCCGGATGCCCCTTCGAAACATTTTCATGTTTCAGTTTCACTGTGGATTGTTAATAGAAAACTGATTTCCCAATTAAACCTTGCTCCAGGGTATGTTTTTACCAGGTTTGATTCTCACATCTGTATGGTTTTACAGATGATGAGTGGGAGTAAGTTATTGGGAATTAGGTTGTAACATTTTAGAAAAATAAAATGTTATTTTAGGAATTTAAATAACTAAAATAGTAAATATTACGAATAATTTAAAGTATAGAGATTGGTTGTAAATGAAAGGGTATAATTATATACCGATAGTATGAAAAATGTTTGGAAAATTCATATCAAATATTGATTTTTGAAAGGGTTTATGTGATTTAGACATGTTATAATCATTATAAAATTTATTATATACAACTTGTTGCATGCACTTGCTACACTTATATTTAACAGTGCTTCATTTGCATTTAAGTGGGGTTTCTTCATTTTTTTTAAAAAAAGAAAAGGAACGATATTTTGTGTGACTGGGGTGCTGTGGCTGTAGAGGCTCACTAATAATAACCCTCACCCTCTAATTAACTTTATGCATTGGTGATTTCACCTTTTGTGGCGATTCATTCCTCAAAAACAAAAAACCATCTCCTTCAATTTGGATGGTTACCTGACAAAGCGGCCGAGATCCTACGATGAAGATGCCGACAGCAGCAACAGAAGCAGCAAAGAGAGATCGGATCATCACCACCGCAGATTCTAAACCGATCCATCGACGACAATCACGACTCGTCGAGGCCGCCTCCCCGCTGGCACTTCAATCACAGCCCGAGCTTCGATCGGTACAGGGATGGCAGCGGCAGAGGCAGAGGCGAGCGGATGTATATACCGGAGCGGAGCATGAGGGATCGATCATGGCAGTAGCTGAGAAACCCTAGATCGAGTAGAGAGAAGGAGCCTGCTGTGTCTGTGGCTTCTGATTTAGGTAAGAAGAAACCAGCTGATTTAGATATTAGTTGTTTTTGTAATGATCGCTTGAGGAATATGGAATCTTTTAGTGGAGAAGGCCATAGATTTGCTCTTCCATCTCGATTTGATTCAGAGCTCTGATATGATGATTCGAGAAGGGAAGCAATCAGACGTCCTTGAATTAGTTCGGATATCAGAGTTTGTGGATATAGTTTTGATGAAGAAGAGGGAAGATGAAGTTGATGTGGTGGGCAAGAGAAGAGAAAGGGGTAAAAGAGTGATGTTTGTGGAGGATGAGGACGAAGGTTAGGTGTATGATTGTGTATTTTTTTTTGAGAAAACCTTAGACCAAGGGGAAGAAGCCCATTTGGAAAATGAAGAATTTTACAATAAATTTAGCAACAAAGGCTTGGGGCTTGATGCTTCCTTGCCTGTTAAAATGGAGCCAAGGAGGGCTGGGTGTATGAAGAAGGTGACAATTGAAGATTGACATTGGTTTTTTCTTTCTCTGATCAGGTACCTTTGTGTAAATTTCAGACGACAAGGGAAGAGAATGGCGTTATCTACTTCAGCAAGCGAGGATCAAGGTGAGTAGATCTATATCTATGGGGGAAGTCGAGTGGATGGCGTTTAGAACCCCCGCAACTTCATAGGATATGTTATTGTGAGATATAAATACTAAGCAAGAAAGGTTCTAGAATGACCATGGATCGAAATTTGTGTACTTTGGATGATAGTGCTTGTAGTCTAGATCTTAGTCGCGAGACCCTAGAGTATATGTTGACACACACATGTACACACACACACACTTGTTTCTTGTGTGTGTGTGTGTGTGTATACTTATACACGGGTGATGAGAATATTACATGATACTTGGGAATGAGTCGATATGATCGAGCATGATGCCGTGGGATATTTAATATGATAGTTGATATATGATAGAGATATGTTATGATATTTATAACGGATCGCTTGGGCGATGTATACTTCTATATGATAATATGTGTTGATGACATCGGATTGCATGAGACCTTAGATCAGTAACCAAATCATGATATTGTTGACAATGATACCATATGAATGAGGATATATATATGATAGTTGACCCGTACCCCGATTTTGGAATGCCGTACGATGGATTTTACTGTGCGAGGTATATATGTGATGATTGATCCGCACTCTTGACTCGAGGAAGTCGTACTATGTACGTGACGCTATTTAGGCTGGATCTCCGACTACCATAGATATCGACTCGGACTGTAGGTGGATTTTTCTTATCTTTCGACCAGTTCTTTAGTTTAGTCTCCTAGTTGGTTAGGTAGATGTTAGTTTAGGCTCGAGTCATACATATTTTCAAAACTAACGAATCGTGCGTATTTTTTTAAAGACAGCAGGGGGATACTACGGATTTTTTTCAAAGGGCGTATCTTTTCTCAAAAAACACTGTAGCCCGTACTTTTCTAAAAAAAACCACGATTCGTGCTATTTCAAAACACCAAACTGTATGACTCGTATTGGGATAATGTATATTCTTCATTGTTACGGTTACTTCATCATTCTTCGTTTGTTCATGTTGCTCTCATTGCATTTTTTGTTTATCCACGTGTTTTCTTTAATAATTATGAACCCTGCTTGTTAGGACACCAATACCATTATCGATGATGCGCATGTTTCACATACACTTGTTTGCCGGCTCACACACTGTTAGTGTTTATGCCCTAGAAGGCCATTACTGTATCATACTAGTTTGTATATTACTTAATGGAAGCTTGGGATATTCACATGTATATAACAGTCTTGCTAAACATGGTAGTATGCTACTTGGTTTTTTCTATCTTAATATGTGAGTATACATATTGATAGAGTTGTTAGGATCTTGCTTGACTACCAGCGTTGTGATGGCAGTCACACTAGTGGGGGCTGGGTAGTCTACAAGCTCATCCTTATTCAGGTCCCTAGTCGTTGGATTATCGAGACAGAGCATCGATACTCCGGAGTAGACTAGTGTGTACCCTTCTCATCCCAGTTGGGGAAATGGTCTGTCCCACAGCCGTCAGTACGTCGTACTGGAGATAGTATGCAGGTGCTCGTTAGGTTACGGGTACACCGGACAGGACTCACAGGGAACTGTTGGTTGGTTTTATACCAGTCGTCAGTGAACAGTTCCCAAGTGACATGAGTACAGCATAGTCCGCAGACTTGACACTGCTACTTCGCCTCGAGTGTGTCCCACTGTTCTTAGATTGCTACCCTACCACTGCTCAAAGGAGTCGTGCAAACAGGTAGCAGTTGGGTGCAGTCCCGAGCACTTGGAGGCAGTGGCGGTTAGACAAGATTCGACACTCCCGGTATTGGGGGTTGATATCGCGCTGTGTCAGAGAGCCATTACGCAAAGTCCCTGGCCAGGGCAAGCGAGATTTACTGGTAGGTTCCAGTAGTTTGTCAGGGTGTAATGGGCTTCCCTCCGACACGACTTATACCGCTATTAGGGGACTGACGCTTGCCGCCCCCCTAGGCCCGATATGCGATAGTCTTGGACGAACGGACCGGACTGTATGGAGATTGTCACATCAGACTCAGTAGGAGTTCGGATGGGTTCCCTCATCGGCCTTCTTATCGACATCTACCTGGGGACCGTTACGTACAGCTAGTGCCGCTTGCGGTCTGTGGTTAAACCCACTGCCAGCGTAGTAGTCGAGTCTCTAGAGTCCCACACAAAGAGTTTCCCTACTCCGGGCGAAACGATATAGAGGTCGTATGGTTTTACGATAAGGGTTCGGACGCATATGTGTGTTTACGCACGTACGACTTTCGGACAGTTTTTACCAGTCGGCTTTGGTTTAAGCCAGTTACTGGTATCCGGTTATTGGATTTATACAGTCTAAAGTTTTTCCGTATTTTTGCGGAAAGGAGGGGCGTTCTCGTAATTGTGCGAGAAGCTTCTAGAAGGTGGTGACTAAGGAGGTTTAGGTGGCATATACAATGAATGTGATTAGTGAGTCATATGGATGATTCATCCATGTCTTTAATGCATGATAAATGCTTAATGACCCATGGAGTGAATCATCACTAGATATTATCAAGCATGGTTGTTAAATTCATTTATATTCTTTTCTTGATAAAAAGAAATGCTTGATATATATTATCATAACTCATTATTCTCACTTCATTATTATTCTCATCTTCTCTCTCCTCAAGCTCTCCCTCTTCAAACCCTAATCCTCCCCTCTCATGTGTTGAGTACAAGGATTAGCTAGACTAATTAAACCATAACCCTTACTCTATATCACCTAGCTTCTTTGATTAGCACTTAAAGAAGGTTAGTTGCCTCAAGTTTAGAGGCTAAGCTTGGAGTAAAGCTCTCGGGTGGATCGTCTACTACTTCGAGAAGGCCGAAGGAGGAGGAGGAGTTCGCAAAGACGAAGGACACGATTCGTTAGGTATAATCCCTAAACATAGTAGTATAGAACTTCTATGTTTCATGTTAGTTATCATTTAGCTTCGATTCATGCGGTTAGTCGATGTTTAAGCAAAGAACAAGATCGTTTTTCAAATTTCCGCCTCCCCGCAAGTCGTGGGGTGTTGCACATCGACTTACAGTGGTATCAGAGCCTCGCTAAACAATAAATAACTTACTTGCAAATTTGTATGAATTTCGAACGGAAAAAACGAAACCGGAAAAGCCCGAAATCACAAGTTTCTGTCGTTTTTTAAATGAAGTCCAAAAATTTTTCAGGGAAGTTCAGAAAGCTTGAAAAGACACTAGAAGAACACCCAAGAAAATTGGACCCCTGAATCGCCTAAAGCGCCGCGGAACCGCGGCGGATCCCACCGATCCGCCGCGCTTCCGCCGCCGAGTTGGCGATTCAGGAACCCAATTTTCCTGTGTTGCTTCTATGTAATATTTGGCATTTTCTGGAAGTTTTAATTTTTGCTCAGGTTTCAGATTTACAGAGAAGTATTGGAGCAAAATTAAAAGTGTTTAATCGATCGAAATTATACAGTATTTGCTTGTTGGATTATATCTGTGTTTGAATAATGTGTTCGTAAACCTCCCCTAACTGCTAGTATGTCGGTTGGCAGGGGGTTGCACATTTCTGAAATGGATTTTATCTGCTTGTGCATATGAACTGTGTTGGACTGTTGTGATGTATAGCCGGGGTTATGTGATGGGTTATTATTTAATTCATTTGATGTAAATGTAATTTGTTGTAATATTATTTTGCGGGGCACATCCAGGTTGCGGTTGTAGCCACCGTTGTATTATTTCATTTTACTGTTTTTGCTCCTAGGACAGACCCAAGGTGGGGTGCACAAACTGCCGGGCGGGTAGTTTGCCGCACCCGTAGGGGTCTTGGGTGGGGTAATGGCTATTCATCACAACTGTGTAATCCGTCTTTTGTTGCAGGCTCAAAACAAACACGGATTGCTTGCAAATCCAATTAAGTTCATCTGTGATCTGGAATGAATATCATTGCGTCAGACGAATGTAAAATATCTATATATATGATAGCTATTTAGACGTCACTTATGTTTTACATCCGCGCTAGCCCAGTCCCCGCTCTGTCGTTAGTTAAGTAACCTAACGAGTAATGACGGGACCCAGTGGCGAATGCGGATGGAATAAGAGGACGTCATATTTTCGTTGTTTTCTTCAATGATAGGTTAATGATGGGACGCATTATCTATAATGCAAAGAAAATAAACCAAAATTTTAATCGTTGGAACAATTTAAAAGAAACCACTTGGTTAATTTTAAAAACAGATATTTTTAAATGCGGAGCTTTAACCACTCCTTTTAAAAGCTATCAGGTTCCTTCGGTTATATCAAGTTCACTACGTTCAAGGTTTC
Organism: Agapanthus africanus; assembly: GCA_030015575.1. NCBI lineage: Eukaryota > Viridiplantae > Streptophyta > Magnoliopsida > Asparagales > Amaryllidaceae > Agapanthus > Agapanthus africanus. The sequence continues at coordinate 391,217,178 of JASDDO010000022.1, forward strand.
GCCAAAACCAGTCGTAGCCCTCCGTCATTTCTTATGGATGGTCAGTAGTATTCAAGCTATGCTTGTTGGCTTTCGTCAAGGCATAGTGTTTGGTAGCTGCTGGGGTATTCATTTGTTGCATAGATAGATGAGTTGGTTTGGGACAGTCGTATAACCTTGTTGGCTTTGGTCAAGGGTATATACGGGTGGGTTCAAATTAACAAGATAATGATGGGCAGAACTTGACATGTGTTTTATGATTTGTTGGCTTTCGTCAAGGTCATAAGAACATGGGGCAAAAATATATATCGGGAATTTCTAAAGAAACTAAAATTTGCAAAGAGATGCATACCATTTGGAGTTTGATGAATGTTGGTAGGATTCCTTCAACATTATCATACGATGATATTTGGATCCTGATCCTACTGAGTGTATATGCTACTTATCCGGATATTCGTCACTTAACGATCAATGCTATAAACCAAGTAGGTGTCCAGAAAGGTGTCAGCGGGGTTACGCCCCCAGTGAAAAGAGGTTATTTAATTAAGGAACTTCGCGAAAGCGTTGGAAAACCTCCCTCGAAGTATCGACACTAGCCTGGCTGAACGGTTAAGCAAGAATTGTACAGTGAGAATAGTCCTGGCTAATTCTTCTTTTATAGTTTGAGGAAGGATTCGAAAAACAGTGGGAGCCATCCAGTTTAGATAAATTAAAAACCAATCTAAACTTGCAAGAGCATCATGCTAAAGTGTTTTCTTCTCTCTCTCTCATTGCAGCGACCTTGTGACCATGACTAGGTTACATCTAGATAACAAGTTGACTGAATCTAACTTATATGACTGGCAAAGGTCTGTCCAGATGACCATTGCCTATGACAAGCTGGACCACCCTATTACTACTCAAGATCCCACCGTCCCAGGTCCAGTTTCCACCGTCGCGGATATGGATATCCGTCAGACAAAGGAAAAGAATAAAGAGAAAGCCAAGTGCCTCGTGTTGGCTTCAGTTGATGGTATATACCAGAAGCAGCACGAGAAGATGGACTCTGTTTCCATCTTTCTCCATAACAAAGATTTATATGGAGAGCAATCTCATATCGCAAGATATGAGGCCTCGAACGAATTGATTCAAGCGAGGTCGGCTGACGGGTCATCTGTAAGGGACGACGTCCTTACGATGACTAGCTATATTGATGAGCTCAAGGACCTGGAGACCACGTTGGGAAACAGGTCATATACTGACTTATTTCCACAGTCCCTACCCTCTACTTACACCCTGAAAGAAACCAGGGAGACACAAGCTCTGTTTAATAGGGGACCTTCTTCTTCTTCATCCAAGGCGAAAGCAAAGGGTGAAAAGAAGAAGACCTCTACAAAGCCGATATACGGTGTCAGCAAAGTAGGAGGAAAGGGAAGAGAAAAAGTTTCGGGACTTGGTATAGGTAAGGAGGGATATTCCTATTGTTGTGGGAATGGACATTGGCAGAAGGATTGCAGGGCTTTGGAAGCCAGTAGCCAGGATACGAAGCATGTTGTGGCTTCAGCCCCAAGTGTGTATGTAATTGAGAACTGTTTGTCAATTAACTCTACTTCCTGGGTACTAGATACCGGAGCAGGATCTCATATCTGTAATTCGTTACATGCTTTGAGAAACCGTAAAGTTATAAGGATAGGTGATTTGTCTCTCAGAGTTGCAAACGGAATGAGCGTGGAGGCTGAATCCGTGGGAGAATATCGCCTAGGTTTGACAAGTGGGCAGATATTGATTCTACGTAACTGTCTGTATGTACCTAGTTTGACTTGTAATATCATATCAGTGTCCTCACTTTCAAGAGAGGGATATGACTTTACATTCATAAGCGATGTAGTTCACATCCACCTAAATTAAGTTCTGATTGGGTCCGGTACATTAGATGACGGTATATACGTATTGAATCAAGTTCACGTTTTCAATGTCCAGAACACACTTAAAAGAAAGTCTCCAGAAGTGAATCAGGCTTTCTTATGGCATTGTAGACTAGGTCACATCAATGAAACACGGTTAACGAAGTTACATAAAGAAGGATATTTGAATCCGTTCGAATATCAATCTTATGCCACTTGTGAATCTTGTCTCATGGGAAAGATGACAAAGACTCCGTTTACTGGACACGGAGTAAGAGCGAGCGAGCTCTTAGGACTCGTACACAGTGACGTGTGCAGTCCGATGTCTACACATGCGCGAGGTGGTTATTCCTACTTCATTACTTTTACGGATGATTTCTCTAGGTATGGACATATCTTCTTGATGAAGCATAAATCCGAGGCCTTTGAGAAATTCCAAGAATACAAGAATGAAGTGGAAAACCAAACAGGCAAAAGTATTAATACACTGAGATCTGATCGAGGTGGTGAATACTTAAGTGCCGAGTTCCTGGGTTACTTAAAAGAGAAAGGAATTCTCTCTCAGCTTACTCCTCCATACACACCACAACACAACGGTGTATCGGAAAGGAGGAATCGAACCCTATTAGATATGGTTCGTTCCATGATGAGTAAGGCTGACTTACTGCGATCATTCTGGGGTTATGCGCTAGAATCAGCGGCATATCTTTTGAACAAGGTTCCAACCAAGACTGTGCCTACCACGCCATATCAGATGTGGAGTGGGAAGAAACCCTATCTTCAGTACCTGAAGACATGGGGATGTCCAGCTTTTGTAAAAATGCAGCATCCGGACAAGCTCGAGGCACGCTCAGTAGAGTGTAAGTTTATGGGATATCCAAAGAATTCAATGGGATATTGCTTCTACTACGCAGAGGAACAAAAGGTTTTTGTTTCTCGTCATGCCCGCTTCTTAGAAACTGAATTTTTAGAAAATCAGAAGAGTGGGAGCGCAGTAGAACTGGAAGAAATTCCAGAACCACAAGCTGTTACTGAAAGTTTGGTGGAACAAGAAGTTTCAGAAGAAAGGGACATACCAGCGCCTATCCGCAGAAGTAGTAGGCAGTCTCATCCGCCCGAGAGATACTACGGTTTTCTCATAGACAGGGATAAAGAAGATTGCGTCATTGATAATGATGACCCTACTAGCTTCCAGCAAGCCATTCAGAGCGGTGACTCGGTAATATGGTTGGATGAAATGCGGACCGAAATGGAGTCCATGTACACTAACAAAGTATGGACTTTGGACACTGCTCCAGATAGGGTGAAACCCGTAGGATGCAAGTGGATCTTCAGAAAGAAGATTGGTGTAGATGGACAGGTTGAAACCTATAAGGCTAGACTTGTTGCAAAGGGTTTCCGTCAAAGACCTGGTTTGGACTATGACGAAACCTTTTCTCCAGTGGCTATACTGAAATCCATTCGGGTCCTTCTTGCTATTGCTGCCTTCCACGATTATGAAATCTGGCAGATGGACGTAAAGGCGGCCTTTCTAAATGGAAATTTAGAAGAGAGCGTCTATATGGATCAGCCAGAGGGATTCATTCAGAGTGGGAGCAGCGGTAAAGTATGCAAGCTGCTTAAGTCCATTTATGGACTAAAGCAGGCATCGCGGAGTTAGAACATCTGTTTTGATGATACTGTCAAAGAATTCGACTTTATCAAAAATCCAGATGAACCATGCATATAAAGTAAGATTGTAGGGAGAGTTGTTGTATTCCTCGTCTTGTACGTGGATGACATTCTCCTAATAGGAAATGATATTCTTATGCTACAGTCAGTCAAAAGATTCTTGTCACAGAAATTCTCCATGAAGGACCTGGGTGATGCCACCTACATTCTGGGGATCCAGATCTATCGTGATAGATCAAAGAGGATGTTGGGACTTTCACAGTCCAGGTACATAGACACCATATTGAAAAGATTCAGTATGGAAGATTCAAAGCGCGGTAACCTACCGGCTTGTCACGGAATCACCCTCTCCAAAGAGATGTCTCCCAAGACTGATTTGGAAAGGGAACTCATGTCGATTATACCCTATGCTTCTGCGGTAGGCTTTATAATGTATGTGATGTTATGTACCAGACCAGATGTAGCATACGCATTGAGCGTTGTAAGCCGGTATCAGGCAAACCCAGGGGAGAATCACTGGATAGCAGTAAAGAACATTCTCAAGTACCTAAGAAGGACTAAGGAGATGTTCTTGGTTTACGGCGGAAAGGACCTCAAGATGGAGGCCTATGCTGATTCTGGCTTCCAGAGTGACAAGGATGACTCCAAGTCCATGTCGGGTTATGTCTTTACCCTCAATGGAGGGGCAGTCTATTGGAAGAGTTCCAAGCAGGACACCGTTGCTGACTCAACGATGGAAGCGGAGTACATAGCTGCTTGCGATGCCGCAAAAGAAGCTGTCTGGATGAAGAAGTTCCTCACAGAACTTCAGGTGGTTCCTACCAGTGTTGGTCCAATACCTCTGTATTGCGACAACAACGGCGCTATAGCTTTAGCGAAGGAACCCAGGTCCCATCAGAAGTCCAGACACATCTTAAGGCGGTATCAGCTGATCAGGAAGATCGTAGATCGCCGGGAGATCGAGATAAAGAGAGTAAATACAGAGGATAACATTGCTGATCCATTCACTAAGGCCCTACCTCAGATTCAGTTCGAGAGGCTACTCGAGATCATCGGTCTTCGCTACCCCAGTACATGGCCCTAGTGCAAGTGGGAGATTGTTAGTGTTTATGCCCTAGAAGGCCATTACTGTATCATACAAGTTTGTATATTACTTAATGGAAGCTTGGGATATTCACATGTATATAACAGTCTTGCTAAACATGGTAGTATGCTACTTGGTTTTTTCTATCTTAATATGTGAGTATACGTATTGATAGAGCTCTTAGGATCTTGCTTGACTACCAGCATTGTGATGGCAGTCACACTAGTGGGGGCTGGGTAGTCTACAAGCACATCCTTATTCAGGTCCCTAGTCGTTGGATTATCGAGACAGAGCATCGATACTCCGGAGTAGACTAGTGTGTACGCTTCTCATCCTAGTTGGGGAAATGGTCTGTCCCACAGCCGTCAGTACGTCGTACTGGAGATAGTATGCAGGTGCTCGTTAGGTTACGGGTACACCGGACAGGACTCACAGGGAACTGTTGGTTGGTTTTATACCAGTCGTCAGTGAACAGTTCCCAGGTGACATGAGTACAACATAGTCCGCAGACTTGACACTGCTACTTCGCCTCGAGTGTGTCCCACTGTTCTTAGATTGCTACCCTACCACGGCTCAAAGGAGTCGTGCAAACAGGTGGCAGTTCGGTGCAGTCCCGAGCACTTGGAGGCAGTGGCGGTTAGACAGGATTCGTCTCTCCCGGTATTGGGGGTTGATATCGCGCTGTGTCAGAGAGCCATTACGCAAAGTCCCTGGCCAGGGCAAGCGAGATTTACTGGTAGGTTCCAGTAGTTTCTCAGGGTGTAATGGGCTTCCCTCCGACACGACTTATACCGCTATTAGGGGTCTGACGCTTGCCGCCCCCCTAGGCCCGATATGCGATAGTCTTGGACGAACGGACCGGACTGTATGTAGATTGTCACATCAGAATCAGTAGGAGTTCGAATGGGTTCCCTCATCGGCCTTCTTATCGACATCTACCTGGGGACCGTTACGTACAGCTAGTGCCGCTTGCGGTCTGTGGTTAAACCCACTGCCAGCGTAGTAGTCGAGTCTCTAGAGTCCCACACAGAGAGTTTCTCTACTCCGGGCGAAACGATATAGAGGTCGTATGGTTTTACGACAAGGGTTAGGACGCATATGTGTGTTTACGCACGTACGACTTTCGGACAGTTTTTACCAGTCGGCTTTGGTTTAAGCCAGTTACTGGTATCCGGTTATTGGATTTATACAGTCTAAAGTTTTTCCGTATTTTTGCAGAAAGGAGGGGCGTTCTCGTAATTGCGCGAGAAGCTTCTAGAAGGTGGTGACTAAGGAGGTTTAGGTGGCATATACAATGAATGTGATTAGTGAGTCATATGGATGATTCATCCATGTCATTAATGCATGATAAATGCTTAATGACTCATGGAGTGAATCATCACTAGATATTATCAAGCATGGTTGTTAAATTCATTTATATTCTTTTCTTGATAAAAAGAAATGCTTGATATATATTATCATAACTCATTATTCTCACTTCATTATTATTCTTATCTTCTCTCTCCTCAAGCTCTCCCTCTTCAAACCCTAATCCTCCCCTCTCATGTGTTGAGTACAAGGATTAGCTAAACTAATTAAACCACAACCCTTACTCTATATCACCTAGCTTCTTTGATTAGCACTTAAAGAAGGTTAGTTGCCTCAAGTTTAGAGGCTAAGCTTGGAGTAAAGCTCTCGGGTGGATCGTCTACTACTTCGAGAAGGCCGAAGGAGGAGGAGGAGTTCGCAAAGACGAAGGACACGATTCATTAGGTATAATCCCTAAACATAGTAGTATAGAACTTCTATGTTTTATGTTAGTTATCGTTTAGTTTCGATTCATGCGGTTAGTCGATGTTTAAGCAAAGAACAAGATCGTTTTTCAAATTTCCGCCTCCCCGCAAATCGTGGGGTGTTGCACATCGACTTACACACACATCATCATCGGTAATTGCCATGTCACATACACTTTAGAACATATTATCTCATTGATATTGTAGCATTTCAGAAAAATAAAATATATTCCCGAAACGGCACGTGACTGATATAATCAGGTAAATGCTAGTTACCACATATTAATTGTGTGATTGCTTTCATGTGTTAACTTAGAGATTGCATTCTGTACATAGATACTTCATGTATTCATATATTCATTCATATACTATTCTGGGGCTTTATGCCGATATTCACTGTTTACTTACTCTTGATTCTTGGATTTCGGATTTCCATGAGATTTCTGGATTTGGGGGAAAACCGAAAGAATATATATAAACTTCTCTCTCCCGCTCTCTCTTTTTAAAATGCAAGTTGCGGTTTTCTCGTGATGTATGGGTCGTCCACCATGATTTTTCATATTTTTTGTTGGATTTCGAGACCCGATTCGAAGAGTGGAGGAACCGTCTCGTGTACATGGTGGGCCCGGTAGGTACCCCGGGGCGAGATAGAGATTTCGTGGGGATGACGATGGGCCTGGGAGGGACACAGACTATCTACCGGTGATGTCTGGCACGGCGGATATCCGGACGATACCGACCGTTGTCATGAGATTTGATGATTTGGGCCGATCCGGACTGACAGAGCCCGAGATATTGAGACATTGAGATATTGAGATATTGAGATTTTGTGTCGATGCTTGACACGGACTTTCTGTCGATTTCACTGATGATGTTTCGGTTTCATTATACGAGATTCATTGATGATTTTCTTATATCAGATTATTCAGAATTCGTGGTGGATTTTCTGTTAGTTATATGTATGCCCTAGAGGCCATTACTGTACATTGGATGTATATTGTAGTGGATGCTGGGACATATATAGAGATGACTTTCTTGCTCGATATGATAGTATGCTATCTGGTTACTCTTTATCTTAACATGTATACTTGTCTCTTTAAACTGTCTTATAGTTACATGTTGGTAAATCCCTTAGGATGTGTACTTGACTACCTGGACTATGATGTAGATCATACTAGTGGGGACGTGGTAGTCCATAAGTACATCCTTCAAGGTCCCTAGTCGTGGGTGTATCGAGACGGGGCATCGATATACCAGTGTAGACTAGCGTATACGCTTCTCGACCCATGAGATGGGCGATGGATGATCCCATATCCATTGGTGTTTGACAACAGAGATGGTATACGGGTGCTCAGTGGAGACTGGGTACACTGGACGGACTCACCGAGAACTCCCAGATGGTATTATACCTTACGTCAGATGGCAGTTCTCAGGTGACAATGGTACAGAGTAGTCTGTAGACCCGAGATCGTCATAGAGTCTTGTGTGACTCCCACTGTGCTTTGATCTCCACCTTACCACGTCCTTGAGGGCGTGCAAAACGGTGGTCTTTGGGTACAGTCCCGAGTCACATGGAGGCAATGAGCGATAGGAGGGGTTTCGTCTCTCCCGGTATTGGGGGTTGATGTTGCGCTGTGCTTAATTGGCCATAACAGGGAAGTCCCTGGCCAGGGCTGATTCAGAGATTTGCTGGTAAGTGTTACCAGTAGTTTCTCGACCCGTTATGAGCCTCACATCTGCACGACTTATCGGTTATTAGGGTCTGACGCTTACCACCCCTAGACTTGATATGCGACATATCTGACGAAGAGACCGGACTGTACGGTAGTGTTGCCGGTTGGCTCGACGGAGTGGTGGCAGGTTCGCTTGTTTTCCTCTGATCGCTCAATACCCGGATGGCCGTTACGTTTAGCTGACCGCTTGCGGCCTGGGGGTGCTTGATATGATCATCACCCACTGCCGGCGTATTGACGAGTCGTAGAGTCCCACAAAAGGGTTACCTGGTCCAGGCGAAACGTTGTGGTGCGCGTATGTGATATGTGCATGGACCCGATTAAAATGCGCGTATGGGATACCGTATATTGATCGGGCAGCTGGCTTTTGGTGGGGTCATATGTGATATGACCGGGTTGATAAATCAAGTGTTGATTTATCATTTAACCATTAGTTTTCTCACTTGAAACCTTTACTTGTGCATGATAGATGTATGCATGCATGTATGATTTCTTACTTGTAGTTTCATGCACATATGATGTACATGCACACATACATACATGCATCATCTTTCAAGGTTGCTTATACATGGAATATGATGGCAATTCTAGAATTACACCATGGTTTTAATATGAATTGTTATTGCACTTATGGTAAAACAAAAGGAAAAGATAAAGGGTTAAATATTGGAATGTTTTTTCACCCACCTTACTTACCCACCTTTTAACCCTTGATTAGTTTTCCTAACATGTTTTGACTACGGTGCAATAGGAGCTTCATGTCTTAACCATGGTATGGCATGGGAGGCAAAAACATAGAAATGTGTTTATTCTTCTCTTTTCCAAGGAGCATCATTCTCTCCTTCAAGAAGAATGTTTTCTTGTCTTTTTGAAGGAGGTTAGCCATCATCCTCCTGGTTGCTTCTTCCTCCTCCAAGCTCTCTTGATCTCCTCAAGTGAGCAAAATATTGATCAAGAAAGGTTTTTGAAGTGAGAATAAAATCCACAACCTCATTCTATACAAGTTTAGCCCATTTGTGTAGAGTGTTATCTTCATCTCTTCTCCGGAAAGGTGAAGTTGCAAGCTTGGACTAGGAGCTCCGGGTGGATCGTCGTGGACGCTAGAGGACTTCAAGAAGGACCTTCCTCCATCACTCAAGAGGCCAAAGAGTTAAGCGAAAGGGAGCTACAAAGGTTGTAGTTTCGAATCCCTATCCTTATCGCTTGTAAAATTTTGGATGCCTAATTTTCTAGGACAAGATCCTTTGTATGTTTACTTAGCACCGCAAAAATTTGATCTTTGTGGTTTGTGATGCCTCCAATACTCTCATAAGGTGCTAGGAAAGCCAACATTGGTATCAGAGCCGACCTAGAACATTAGGTGTTACTCTTGCGAAGTAAAAACTCCGATCGAACTGAAATACGGGATTTTGGGACGCTCTCTGGATATTTTTTTAAAACTGTTCGTTTTCAGAAATAAAAATATGCAAAATATTAAGCAGGCGAAACTAAGAGTTACTGTAAAAATTGGGACCATGAACAGTCCACACGAGCGCGGAAGCGCGGCAGATCCTTCCTTAGGCCGCTCTTCCGCGGCCGTACTACAGAGTCATGGTCTCAGGTTTGCACAGTAACTCATGTCACTGCTGGAACACTGTTTTGGACTATTTTTATTCTGATTTGACTACTTTAAATTCTGATGATATTTTTGGACCCGATAATTCGATCGGAATTTTAACTTCTTGTTTATCCGGATAATTAGAATGTATTGAAGTATTTGGACGAGTATCATTTACTCACTCTTCACGGGGTTTACGTCTTTCGGATATATGTGCAAGTTTTGTAGTGGACCCTCTAGAAGACAACAAACCTTAACTCGATTATGTGACCGTCTTGAACTGCCCTTTGAACCTTCGGGTTTGGGGGAGTACGGCGTGCCACATGTGAGGCGTTGGCTTGACCCTTCTACGGCTGGACCGCTGCTACTGTGCCACACTCCGGAATTTTTGAACTCCGCTCAAGTGTTGAGCTTTAGGGAATTTTGGGTATTTGACCATTCGCTCAAAAAACTTTAATACTGCATATTTATTTGTGATGTGATACAATAATTGGAATTCACAAATTGTTATGAGATAACCGAATGAATGTTATAAGCATAGCAGTTTAGTCTCACTTGATCGGTTGCCACGGAATTTTGATGTGATCAAAACTCCGTCGCAATCACGTAGTGTACGCGGATACTCGCCGGGTAAACTTAATAGACAGCCTCACTCCATAGCCCCGACCAAGTGACTGTAGGAGAACCCCGTCGCCGAAAGCATCCGTTCGGGTGCTTGTGGCAGCGGTGTTCCGCCTTGGTGCACTTTGTCGACGGCATCGGGGGTGCGGCCGCCTATTGAAGTTTGCGACAAGCATTCGATCAGGATGTCGGGAATCTTGTTGAATTGCTCGACTTGATATTGGAAAGTGTTTTCGATAATGAGACTAAAATGCGGGGTTTATAATTGTTAGGCATGTGATGTCTAAGTAATTCATTTGATTAGGCATGTGATGTCTATGCATGTTGCGGATTCCAACTGTTGTAGTTTTACACTTTCTTTTCTGTGACCGTAAGTGTAGTATGGCGATATCGCCGGTTTCGTTGCTATACGTCAACGACAATTGGGGTATGCATACTTGCTTACGTTGATGACATGTGATGTTATGTGTTGCTGGATATGTTATATTGGATCGTCGTGTTTGAATAGCCGGGGGTTTTTATGTGAGATGAGTGTTTTTCATTTTAATTCATGTAAAAACTTGTATGTAATATTCTTTTATTTGGGGCACTTCCATGTTGCGGAAGATGTCACCTTTTGTATATTATTTACTTTTCCGCACTAGGATAGACCCAAGGAGGAGGGCACAAGTAACCGGGTTCTGGAGTCCAGTGGGAGACCAACTCGAGGAGTCGAGTCCGGGTCTCCTAAATCTAGAATTGGTAGGGTTGCTTGCCGCTCTCGTAGGGGTCTAGGGGTGTGGGTATGGCTATTCATCACGACCGTGGAATCCGTGTTTTGTACTGGCTCGTATTGAAAACACGGACGTCCTAGTATATCCAATATTTCATTTGATTCTTCTGCTGCGATATCTGTGATGTGATCATGTGATGTTCTGTGATAGATACAGTATATAGTATATATGATATATTATATAGACGTTACTTATGTTTTACACCGAGGCTAGCCCTGCCCTGCTCTGTCGTTAGTTACCTAACCTAACGGTGCACGAGGGGACATCGAGGCGAATGCGGATGGCATAAGTGTACGTCATATCTATCTGTGATGTTTAGGTGAATTAAATGATGGGACTTCATTAATGTGATTAATGAAAGAAAAGAAACCTAAAGATGTTGTAGAATCGAATTTCAAAATAAAACAGGTAGCTACAGTTTTTGCTTTGCACAGCGGTATATGTGATATATCCTGCACCTTATTCGATAAGGAAAGGACCGAGATCCCTTCACCGGGAGTGACTCCTTTAGCAACAACTGGTAGATGCTACACACTCGGTTTGTTTTTTATTGCTTTTAAGAGTTTTTGCTTTGCACAGTGATATATGTGATATGTCCCGCACCTCATTCGATAAGGAAAGGGCCGACGATCCCCTCACCGGGAGTGACCCCTTTAGCAAAACTGGAAAGGCCTCAAAATCAATCCATTTTAGAAAATTCATTCGATCCTACAACGATATCAAGTTCATTACGCAATAGGTTTTCAGAAAAACCTGTCGTAGCCCTCCGTCATTTCAGATAAATCCTGTTTAGTATTCGTGCTGCGTTTGTTGACCTTGTCAAGGCGCAGTGTGCGGTAGCTAACCAGTATTTATCTGCTTATGCATATGATGCAGATTGGGTTAGGGTAGTCGTGCGGCCTTGTTGACCTTGTCAAGGGTCGTGCGGGTGGGTTTGATTCAATCAAGAAATGACGGGTTGAACTTGACTTGCGGTCTATGGTTTGTTGACCTTGTCAAGGTCATAGATCGTTCGGGGCAAAATATTATCGGGAATTTCAAGTGTTGAAATTTGCAATGAGATTGCATACCTTCTATGAGATAGTTGGATCCCGATACCCACTGCGAGTAAGAGTTACTCCTGGGAGAGTTTTGCACATTACAATTAGCCGATCAAGTAGGTGCCTAGAAAAGTGTCAACGGGGTTACGCCTCTGGGAAAACGAGGTTTGCATTAATTAGGTTCGTGCGAAAGCATGGGCGACCTCCCTCAAAGTACCGACACTGGCCTGGCTGAAAGATTGGCGAACTTGTAGTGTGTAATTAATCCCGGCTAGTCTTTCCTTTTATGGTTTGAAGGAGGATTTGATAAAAAGCAGTGGGAGCCATCCTGATTAGATAAAACATAACCAATCTGATCTTGCAAGAGCGCACGCTGAGTGTTTTCTTCTCTCTCTCTCCGGGTAGCGACCATATCACGCCTTAATCAAGATAATAATACGGATAATTGACCGAACCCGCTTGTTATACTGAGCTGGGGAACGTTGGTCCCGCTCCAACTTATAATTGTTATAAGACAGAGCAGGAAATTGGGGAATACCAGATTTCCCGTGCCGCCCAAACGAAGAGAGTGCATATTGATGCATCATCTTCGGGTGTGTTCATTACAAAGAATTGTTTCTCAGTATCCTCCCGATCCTGGGTATGTGATACCGGATCAGGATCCCAGATATGTAATCTGTTACATAGGGCTACAAAAAGGTAGAAAAACTGAGAACGGGTGATAAGTTTCATGAGGCAGAAAACGGGGCAAATGTTGCAGCCAAGTCTGTCGGTCACTGTCACCCTGTATTACCTGGATACATTGATTCTGAACGAATGTTGTTAGATACCGAACCTGATATACAAAATCATATCAGTCTCTTTATTAGTAAAGAAATGATAAAATTTTGTATTGTTAGATAATGTTTTGAACATTTCCTATATCAAAAGTTAATCGGTTCAGGCACGCTATCTAAAAGCATTGAAGTTCTAAATCAAACTACAGTTCTTAGTATACGGAACACACACAAGAGGAAGAGTTCAGAAATGAACGAATTCTTCTTGAGGTATTGTATACTTGGTCATATCAATGCGACCCGACTGGCTGGAGTTACATAAAGATGCATATTTAAATTTGTTTGAATTTACATCTTCTGAAACTCGCCAGTCATGTCACAGAGATAAGATGACCACAGCTCTGTTTATTGGAAACAGAGAAAGAGTTAGTGAACTCTTGGGATGATACATGTTGATGTATGTAGGTCCCCTGTCTACACATACCAGGAATGGTTCTTTATACTTCATTACATTCTCTGATCATCTCTCGAGATTCAGACATATGTTCCTGTTGAAACACAAGTCCGAACCTTTTGAGATATTCACGGAATATAAGAAAGAAGTAGAGAACCAAAATACGGGTATAAGTATTATGTCCTTTGATGAGATCAAGGAGGAGAATACTTGAGCATGGAATTCCTGGACTATTCTAAAGGAGAATGAGATTCTCTCTCGGCATTACTCCTCCGAATATACCATAGCACGATGGTAAATCGGGGTGGAGCAGATACACCCTATTTGATATGGTGTGCTCTATGATGAGTACTACTGAGTCACCTATTTCCTTATGGGAGTTATGCACTTGAGAAGTTGCATAGGGTTCGAATCAAATCAGTTGCCTACCATTTCATATATGATATGGAAAGGGAAGAGCCCATGTCTTAAGCTAGTTATGATTTGGGGATTGTCCGGCCTATGTATAAAAGCAAAATCCGGACAAGCTCGAGGCAAGGTCTGTCATGTACAACTGGAAAGGTTCCAGCTATACAGATGACAGTAGATGATTTGGTTCGGCATTACTCCTCCGAATACACCATTGCACGATGGTATATCGGAGGGGAGCAGATACACCCTATTTGATATGGTGTGCTCTGTGATGAGTGCTACTGAATAGGGTTCGAATCAAATGAGTTGCCTACCATTTCATATGTGATATGGAAAGGGAAGAGCCCATGTCTTAAGCTAGTTAAGATTTGGGGATTGTCCGGCCTATGTCTAAAAGCAAAATCCGGACAAGCTCGAGGCAAGGTCTGTTATGTACAACTGGAAAGGTTCCAGCTATACAAAAGACGGCAGATGATTTGGTACAACCAAAGGATTCAGTAGATACCAACGAACCTCAGTGTCACGACTCGAGAGAGCACGTGACTGGCCCTTGAACCATATGAAGTCTATAGGACTCCATCTGATCCAGGTAAGCCGAAAACCCAGAAATCTAAAACCATTTTAAGGATGAATAAACAACAAGCAATACACTATACAACGCCGAATGGCGAGGATCAAAATTTAAAAGAAACCCATATCAGCATGAAAACTGCAACACTACTTAAGCGCGACTCTAAGGTAGAAATAATACATCACTAGTGTCTGAGTCTGAAACAATAAACAAGTCTTTGGTTGATGGAATTTCTAGATACAAGGAATAATACAAGTACAACGGCGGGTCTGATAGAAGGAACCCACCTGTCAAGCAAATCACCCGCAAAGGAAAGCAGTGTGCCAGAAGTGCCGCTATGGAACCTGTACGGCAAGCCCTGCAAGAACTGTGGCACAACGGGGGTGAGTTGCCAACTCGTGAATAGAAATATCTACAAGCAGAAATCGAAAGCAAGACATAATCCTAGGTCAACAATCAGTAATATAAACACACGAGTACATCTAAAGTATGATAAGGTAGTAAGGTATCATCTAAATATGTATGTAGTGCCAGGTAATCAGGTAATAACATGTCATCAGTATAAGGTATGTCTACATGAAGTAATTATGATGAAGTATCAAAGGACATCAATACACATATAATAGCGTCATATACCACTCATATCGGTGTAAGGGTATATATATAACAGCGCCCTCATATCCTGTTATATATACAAATGAAGTATGATCAGTGTAAATCCGGTCGGTATGTGGTGCATGTCTGTGTATGCGTGGAACCCGTCCACCCGTCACCCAATGACAATAAGTATAATGCATGTAAATGTTATAAGCATATGCATAGAAAATATGAGGATATAACCAAAAGCATGGAACATGAGTGCCTAGCATCGACACTCGAACACATCACGAATAAGTTCGAAGCATAGTAAGGTGCCAATGTAACATCTGAACATAAGTGTAGTGCCAAGTACTCGTACCAGTGCCTCATGTAACGATATATCACAAAAGGATGTAAGTATGCGGTAAAATGGAAACAGGAGATATCGTGAGTGGAATTATCAGGAAATCAATGTCGAGCATTGACACAAACCATATAACTCAATATCAATGAAACACGTATATCATATATCCGACATGTATGCGACATTCATGAAGGTACTCTGTCCGATACTACTAACATGTGATGCAATGCATTTACAATGAGTGTGGGGTAGGGGAGATATAACATACCATCGACCATAAAGGCCCCGAGCACATAGGCTCCTCTACAATCGAGCTCATAGGCTCCGAGCTCATAGGCTCCTCTCCAATCGAGCTCATAGGCTCCGAGCACATAGGCTCCCATCACATCGAGCTCGTAGGCTCCGAGCACATAGGCTCCCATCACATCGAGCTCGTAGGCTCCGAGCACATAGGCTCCCATCACATCGAGCTCGTAGGCTCCGAGCACATAGGCTCCCATCACATCGAGCTCGTAGGCTCCGAGCACATAGGCTCCCATCACATCGAGCTCGTAGGCTCCGAGCACATAGGCTCCTCTCCAAATGCTTAAGTAGATTTGCATAGATCATCGTGATGATATATTTAAGTATGCGTAAATACATATACATATATTAGCGTCCCATACCACTAATATACATATACTCTAGGGTGCACATATATATTCAAGCGTCCCATACCACTGATATATATATGCAGGAATAAAACAATCTAGAATCATCATATGCAACCATATCACAGTGCGAAATCCATGAATTTCGATATATGCAACAAGGACACTAATATAAGCATGCAACTATGTAAAGGCATGTGCACAAGGAATATGAATCATTAACATATGCAAGCAATGTGAATAGCAGGAATATGTGGACATTGAATAATCGACGTAACAATAAAGAATCTACACCCATGTGTACATGTCGTGCGGTTATACCATTTGAAAAGAGTGACTCGGGTCTAATCTAACACCTACTGTGTAGCTACAGGTCTAAGTATCGAGTAAATCAGGAGGGGTAAGGACACCACCTAATGTCCGAATCGATACAACATATACATATATATAAAATAGTCAGTGATCCCGCCTCAATAGTATTGCTTACAATACAGTATATCCTATGACAATCCTCAAGTCATGAGTGCGGATCTATCATCAACATAAAGCTCGTACGGTAAATCGTCGTACGGCATCCCAATAGCTAGGTACGGGTCAATACCACATTATCTTATCAAGTACCTGGTATTCTTATCATCATAACACATAATCTGGGATACTGAATCTAATTCTAGTACAATTCGCTACCATCTATATAATTATGAATGCGGGAGTAAAACACACATCCCAAGCCCGCAAGAATCACATATCGTATCCCAAATACGAATCATATCAAAACACCGACCTCGCGGCACCAAGCCCAATATCATTGACTCATCTCCCAGGTCATCCAACATTATCATCAACGCAGTGTAAATATAGTGAATATGCAAGGGTGTGCGTGTGGATGTAAACCTATTCTAGGGTTCGTGGCTATGAACTACACTAGTTTACTTCTAAGCCTAAACTATCCATAAAACACCTAACCCAATATCAATGTCACAGTGTAACTATCATAAATAGAATATCAATTACGGACTGCGGGGGTGCTATACGTCATCCCCCGACTTTCCCCTGTAGATATAATCTACTCACCTGCATCATCATAGCGGACATCACTACGCAATTTGCTTGTCGCCCCGAAGTCTTCATGAGTACCTACATAACAAAGTATTGTATATGCGCATTAAAACCAATCCAAGCTAAAACGGCACATGAAATCCAAAACGATACGATAAAGGGGCCTATAGGTGAGAACCTATGGTACGCCTTCAAAACCAACAATAAATCCTCTTTATCGTCGTATAAACGCCAAATAGTCGAAGCTAAACACAATCCACAATTTCAGAATCGATAATACGGAAATACGGAAACACGAAACCAAAATAGCAACTTAGGATATATGTCCCAGATTTTACCCTAGGTCTGTTCATACAATTCTATATATACCAGGGGACTAACATGAACATGTAGGAGCTACAGAACCAACACGACCCAAAATGGTGGGACCCAGGCCGCAATTGGCGGCCAAAAGGGGAAAATTGGCGGCCGGGACAGGGAGTTGGGGGCTAGGGTCTTGGGTGTTGCCTCTATGGTGCCTGCACATCTCAATTTCCACTCAATATTGAGTTGGGGGCTAGGGTCTTGGGTGTTGCCTCTATGGTGCCTGCACATCTCAATTTCCACTCAATATTATTTTAGGGTCCTCGGGGTGATAGCAGATTCAAATTAACCTTCCCAGATTTCACATTTTCCCCGATATCGGTTTCTAAAATCCGTATTATGGGTTTAAACTTCAGGTTAGGGTCTCAATTCATACACTAGGGTGTTGGTGTATCCTCAATTGAACTCAATTTCACAATACAACCCAAGTTCCTCTCAAACCCTAACTAGTTTTTCACCAAGTCCACAATTCACCCGATATCGATTCAAAACTTGCATAGGGGTATAGGAAATGCTAAAACTAAGACAATGGTTCAGAAATTACCTCAATTGGCAACTCAAGAACTTTCTTGAGTTGCCCTCTAGTGGCCAAATCCATGCTTTCTTAGTCCATCTTGTAGATCTCGAGCTTGTGCACATTATTAATGAAACCGACATGGGATTTTGGTGATGTTTTGGAGATGTTTTTGGGCTTTGAAGAGAGGGGGAGAATGGGGGAGAGGCAGCAGCAGCAAGAGGAGAAGGAGGAGGGAAGAATGAAAGGGAACAAATGGCTAAAGGTTGTAAGTCAAAGGTCTCCTCTCTCTCTCACCTACTCTCATTTCATTTTCTTTTTCCTTTTTCTTTTAATCCCTAAACCAAACCTTCTCACTTAAATAGTGATCCAAAAATAACATGAAGAAAATGCACAAGTGTAGAAAAGAAGTGGTATGTGCATGTTTTGCACAAAAAGTCGAAAAAACCCGATTAGCGATTTTAATCGCGATTAGCACTAAATTAGTGTCAAATTAATCACAAAAACTTAAAAATGTCATAATTCACTAATTTACCCTATTTTAGAATTTTCCATAATTTTTCATAATTTTTCTAACATTTTTCCTATTTATTTGCATTTAATATTAAAATAATCAATAAAATAATATTAAATAATAAAATTCCCAAAATTAATATTTTATATTTTTGAAAATGTTACAATCTACCCCCCTTAAAGAAATTCGGTCCCCGAATTTAACAAATCTAATTATT
Source organism: Agapanthus africanus (assembly GCA_030015575.1). Classification (NCBI taxonomy): domain Eukaryota; kingdom Viridiplantae; phylum Streptophyta; class Magnoliopsida; order Asparagales; family Amaryllidaceae; genus Agapanthus; species Agapanthus africanus. Next base: position 391,235,803 of record JASDDO010000022.1, read on the forward strand.
CGCACCTTCAAAAAGATAGGGATACCTCTTCCTCATCTCGCTCTCGGTCTCCCAAGTGACTTCCTCGCCGCTTTGGCCACGCCAAAGTACCTTGACGGACGATATCTCTTTCGACCCTAATTCTTCACTTGCCGATCCAAGATCATCACCGGCTGCTCTGCATAGAAAAGGTCGTGCTCAAGCTGGACCGTCGGGTGCTGAATCGCATGCCAAGGATCATAAAGATATCTGCGGAGCATCGAAACGTAAAATACGGGGTGCATGTCTGGAAGACTGGGCGGAAGGGCTAATCGATACGCAACCGCACCAACACGCTCGAGGATCTCGAAGGGACCCACATATATGGAACTAAGCTCTCCCTTCTTCCAAAACCTCATCACACCTTTCATTGGGGAGACCCTCAAGAAAACACGATTACCAACGGAAAACCCAAGTCCGCGCCGTCGATGGTACGCATAAGACTCGGCCTACTCCGAGCTGCTCTCATCCTATCGCGAATCAACTGGATCTTCGCGGTCATCTCCTCCACAATCTGCGGCCCTAAGATACTGCTCTCTCTGAGCTCCGTCCAACAAGTGGGCGACCTGCATCTCCTCCCATAAAGAGCTTCAAACGATGCCATCAGAATGGTCTCCTGGCAGCTGTTGTTGTAGGAGAACTCTACTAATGGCAAATGAGGATCCCAGCTACTTCCGAAATCCAATACGCATGCTCTGAGCATGTCCTCGAGAGTCTGAATAGTCCGCTCTGACTGCCCGTCGGTCTGCGGATGGAATGCTGTGCTGAAACTCAAGCGAGTGCCCAAAGCCTCCTGAAGCCTCTGCCATAGCTTACTGGTAAACTGGGAGCCTCTGTCGGACACAATGCACGTCGGAATTCCGTGTAGTCGCACTATCTCGTCAATGTAGATCTGGGCATACTGAGTAAATCCGGAAGTCGTCTTCACCGGTAGGAAGTGAGCCGCTTTCGTCAAACGATCCACGATCACCCAGATAGAGTCATACCCCCGACTAGATCTGGGTAGGCCCACCACGAAATCCATCGAAATCTGTTCCCATTTCCACTCCGGAATGGGTAACGGCTGTAGCTCTCCCGCAGGCCTCTGGTGCTCAGCCTTGACTTGCTGACAAGTCAGGCATCTCGACACAAAATCTGCAATGTCCCTCTTCATACCGTCCTACCAGTAAACATTTCTCATATCATGGTACATCTTGGCGGAACCGGGATGAATACTACATACCGACCGATGTGCCTCCTCAAGAGTCTCGCGCCGTAATCCCTCATCATCTGGTACGCACAGTCTAGTCCCAAATCGTAGTATCCCCTGATCATCGATCACGAACGCGGAAAATCTGCCCTGTCCAATCTGTGCCATGATCTCTGAACATCGGTCAACACCGAGCTGTGCCTCATGTATACGGTCATGCAACTGTGAGCATGCACGAACATGCGCAATTTGTCATCCGATCGGCGTAAACTTGAACTGTACCCGACTGTCGCATAAGACCTGCCAATCTGCCGACGACTGCCTCTGCATTGAGCTTAAACAGGATAGACTACCCCCGGGCCTCCTGCTCAAAGCATCCGCCACTACATTCGCCCTGCCCGGGTGATACAAGATCGTACAATCGTAGTCCTTCACTAATTCCATCCATCGGCGCTGTCTAAGATTCAGGTCTCGCTGCTGAAATATGTACCTTAAATCTCTTGGGGTCAGTGAATATCTGGCATGACTCTCTATACCGGTAATGTCGTCAGACCTTGAGTGCGAAGACCACTGCAACCATGCCCAGGAAGGAATCCCACTCAAGGTTTCTCCGATCTTGCCTATGCCGAACTGTACGAAGGCTGGCTTTCTTGCATAATCTCTTCTCACTCGATGGACATCGGTGTCCTCAGCACAATATTTTCTCGGAAATTGGTCGCATCCCAACGTCTCTGTAAACATATCTGGTCTCTAATCTCGATGGGAAGTAATGACAGCTTGTCAGTGTCTCATACGAACCTCTGGTTCCACTTGTCTCCATCGTCGTCCACTATGACGTCACGCCAAGCTATCCACGCTTTGCACTGTTCTCGGCCACGGTAAATCCGAAGTCTCTTGCACGGACTCGAAATCGCGTACTCCTTTGCCTCATCATTCTGTAGAAGATGTTTGGCCGATCAGGTCCTCGGGAACGCGTCCCAATCATCGGAGGAATACTCAACACTCGTCCGTCCTTGATCAATTCGCAACGCATCTGGTAAGTTCCTTTATCCGAACCTGGTCAACTACCTCGTCGACAATGCCGAACTCTGGCCTGCTGGGTGCGCGCAATACGACCACCCCTGGGTCTAGGTCTTCTTGTATCGCATTCCAGAAAGGTCCTGTCGAGATTTCTCTCTCAAATCTCATTCCTGCCGGATTGCCTGGAAGTCATCATCCATCGCTGAAACTAAAGCTTATTCCAGAACGGCTGCAAACTTATCACGCTTCTTTCTGGAAGATATATCCGTAAACAACGCCTCTGGGTGCATATCACATCTCTGATGTCAGCGGAGTGGGACGTCATCTCGTCGAAATTTCTTGCGAACTCTTTTTATTCACTCTGCTTCAATGTCGACTGATTCGGACTCGTCTCATCGTGGCTGTATGGACTGCGCTCCAACGGCTATACTCGTAGTTGGAGTCTCCCAAGCAATGCATCCCATCACATGATATCCGAATGATGTCGAACATTCGATCGACTCGTCAGACCCTTTTAATCCCCCAAGAGATCAACATCTTGAGTACAGTTTAATAGCATCGAGTACATGCCACAGCGTCGGTGGTCCAGCCGTAGAAGGGCAAACCCAAGCCTCACTAATGGCGCCGCGGAACTGCCGCAAACCCTAAGGTTCAAAGGCTTTCACACGATCATTAAGTCGAGTTAGAGTTTCATTCTTCTAGAGGGTCCATAGAATCACCTGCATGTCTTTCCGTATACTTTAAACTTGGAAAATGGCTCCTGACATTCGATCGTCTCTATCGACTCTCAACGAACCTGCGTGAAGTCGTCTCTAGCCAGAAACAATCTATCTGATGACCTCGCATCGGTAAACGAACGGACCACATGTCCTAGTCATTCATCCTCAGGTGACTAGCGACTCGCTATCATCTCTCTGAGTATATGCTCACGCTGCAACAGCTCCAATCATCTGGGCGATATCTCATCATTTACAGCAGCAACTGGTTCATACGCCTGTACGCCGAACAATGCCTCAATCCTCCAGGAAAGGCAACACATAGGCAGTCATCTCTGAATCGGTCTGCTCTAGATCTGAGTAAGATTCTCCACACTGGAGTTCTTCAACTCAACTGGGCCCGCTCTGGCGCAAAATCGGACGAATCACCTTCGTCTCTCAAATCGGGTAGACTAGCTATCATCTGTCTCATATCTGTCTGAAAGCTCCGGCAATCTCAGCTCGTAAGCTTCGGAAGCAACATCCTGTCAAACTCAGCAACAGCTGGTCCATCTGTCCACACGGTAGGCGACAGCACAATCTCTGAGGTATGCTGTACATCAACAGTCCTCTTTCAACTGGCAGTTCTAACAATGGCCCGATCATCCGGTGCAAATCCAAGTACTCGCCTCCACCAGAGGTCACAAACACCAATACTAACTCGAGACGTTCCCATGTCACCAGAAAACACAATGGTCGGCCCTCGTAACAGACGAGCTCACACCGGCCGTAATCCCAGCAGCAGCCCAAACTGCGCTCAAACATGGTGACAGGAACCTCGATCAAGTATCAAAAGGGGCACATCAATGGCAAGGAAGGAAACAACAGATCCAAAATGGATACATGATCATAGAAAGGAACAACATCAATGAAGGTATGATCATGAACTAATAGAATCGGGGATCTCAAATGGATGTAAAATCCCGGATATAAAGAGAATCACTGATCTCGAAGAATATGCACATCCTAAGGTTCCTTAAGCGGAGTGACGTGTCGTAAGTATGCCGCGGAACATACCAACGGTACGTCACTCTACTTTAGTCACCTATTCCATCAACCAAGGGTCATCCTAATACGACGAAAGTTCGGGTCTAATACCCCTCGACCAAGTCTAAGCCCCGTAAGGTCAAGCCCAAGTTCCGTATATAAACAACGCCCTAGGCTCCACATAGTCAAACTCAGACTCGAACCAAGGTCAACCTAGCGCTCTGATACCAACTTTGTCACGACCCGAGAGAGCACGTGACTGGCCCTTGAACCATATGAAGTCTATAGGACTCCATCTGATCCAGGTAAGCCGAAAACCCAGAAATCTAAAACCATTTTAAGGATGAATAAACAACAAGCAATACACTATACAACGCCGAATGGCGAGGATCAAAATTTAAAAGAAACCCATATCAGCATGAAAACTGCAACACTACTTAAGCGCGACTCTAAGGTAGAAATAATACATCACTAGTGTCTGAGTCTGAAACAATAAACAAGTCTTTGGTTGATGGAATTTCTAGATACAAGGAATAATACAAGTACAACGGCGGGTCTGATAGAAGGAACCCACCTGTCAAGCAAATCACCCGCAAAGGAAAGCAGTGTGCCAGAAGTGCCGCTATGGAACCTGTACGGCAAGCCCTGCAAGAACTGTGGCACAACAGGGGTGAGTTGCCAACTCGTGAATAGAAATATCTACAAGCAGAAATCGAAAGCAAGACATAATCCTAGGTCAACAATCAGTAATATAAACACACGAGTACATCTAAAGTATGATAAGGTAGTAAGGTATCATCTAAATATGTATGTAGTGCCAGGTAATCAGGTAATAACATGTCATCAGTATAAGGTATGTCTACATGAAGTAATTATGATGAAGTATCAAAGGACATCAATACACATATAATAGCGTCCTATACCACTCATATCGGTGTAAGGGTATATATATAACAGCGCCCTCATATCCTGTTATATATACAAATGAAGTATGATCAGTGTAAATCCGGTCGGTATGTGGTCCATGTCTGTGTATGCGTGGAACCCGTCCACCCGTCACCCAATGACAATAAGTATAATGCATGTAAATGTCATAAGCATATGCATAGAAAATATGAGGATATAACCAAAAGCATGGAACATGAGTGCCTAGCATCGACACTCGAACACATCACGAATAAGTTCGAAGCATAGTAAGGTGCCAATGTAACATCTGAACATAAGTGTAGTGCCAAGTACTCGTACCAGTGCCTCACGTAACGATATATCACAATAGGATGTAAGTATGCGGTAAAATGGAAACAGGAGATATCGTGAGTGGAATTATCAGGAAATCAATGTCGAGCATTGACACAAACCATATAACTCAATATCAATGAAACACGTATATCATATATCCGACATGTATGCGACATTCATGAAGGTACTCTGTCCGATACTACTAACATGTGATGCAATGCATTTACAATGAGTGTGGGGTAGGGGAGATATAACATACCATCGACCATAAAGGCCCCGAGCACATAGGCTCCTCTCCAATCGAGCTCATAGGCTCCGAGCTCATAGGCTCCTCTCCAATCGAGCTCGTAGGCTCCGAGCACATAGGCTCCCATCACATCGAGCTCGTAGGCTCCGAGCACATAGGCTCCCATCACATCGAGCTCGTAGGCTCCGAGCACATAGGCTCCCATCACATCGAGCTCGTAGGCTCCGAGCACATAGGCTCCCATCACATCGAGCTCGTAGGCTCCGAGCACATAGGCTCCCATCACATCGAGCTCGTAGGCTCCGAGCACATAGGCTCCTCTCCAAATGCTTATGTAGATTTGCATAGATCATCGTGATGATATATTTAAGTATGCGTAAATACATATATATATATTAGCGTCCCATACCACTAATATACATATACTCTAGGGTGCACATATATATTCAAGCGTCCCATACCACTGATATATATATGCAGGAATAAAACAATCTAGAATCATCATATGCAACCATATCACAGTGCGAAATCCATGAATTTCGATATATGCAACAAGGACACTAATATAAGCATGAAACTATGTAAAGGCATGTGCATAAGGAATATGAATCATTAACATATGCAAGCAATGTGAATAGCAGGAATATGTGGACATTGAATAATCGACGTAACAGTAAAGAATCTACACCCATGTGTACATGTCGTGCGGTTATACCATTTGAAAAGAGTGACTCGGGTCTAATCTAACACCTACTGTCTAGCTACAGGTCTAAGTATCGAGTAAATCAGGAGGGGTAAGGACACCACCTAATGTCCGAATCGATACAACATATACATATATATAAAATAGTCAGTGATCCCGCCTCAATAGTATCGCTTACAATACAGTATATCCTATGACAATCCTCAAGTCATGAGTGCGGATCTATCATCAACATAAAGCTCGTACGGTAAATCGTCGTACGGCATCCGAATAGCTAGGTACGGGTCAATACCACATTATCTTATCAAGTACCTGGTATTCTTATCATCATAACACATAATCTGGGATACTGAATCTAATTCTAGTACAATTCGCTACCATCTATATAATTATGAATGCGGGAGTAAAACACACATCCCAAGCCCGCAAGAACCACATATCGTATCCCAAATACGAATCATATCAAAACACCGACCTCGCGGCACCAAGCCCAATATCATTGACTCATCTCCCAGGTCATCCAACATTATCATCAACGCAGTGTAAATATAGTGAATATGCAAGGGTGTGCGTGTGGATGTAAACCTATTCTAGGGTTCGTGGCTATGAACTACACTAGTTTACTTCTAAGCCTAAACTATCCATAAAACACCTAACCCAATATCAATGTCACAGTGTAACTATCATAAATAGAATATCAATTACGGACTGCGGGGGTGCTATACGTCATCCCCCGACTTTCCCCTGTAGATATAATCTACTCACCTGCATCATCATAGCGGACATCACTACGCAATTTGCTTGTCACCCCGAAGTCTTCATGAGTACCTACATAACAAAGTATTGTATATGCGCATTAAAACCAATCCAAGCTAAAACGGCACATGAAATCCAAAACGATACGATAAAGGGGCCTATAGGTGAGAACCTATGGTACGCCTTCAAAACCAACAATAAATCCTCTTTATCGTCGTATAAACGCCAAATAGTCGAAGCTAAACACAATCCACAATTTCAGAATCGATAATACGGAAATACGGAAACACGAAACCAAAATAGCAACTTAGGATATATGTCCCAGATTTTACCCTAGGTCTGTTTATACAATTCTATATATACCAGGGGACTAACATGAACATGTAGGAGCTACAGAACCAACACGACCCAAAATGGTGGGACCCAGGCCGTAATTGGCGGCCAAAAGGGGAAAATTGGCGACCGGGACAGGGAGTTGGGGGCTAGGGTCTTGGGTGTTGCCTCTATGGTGCCTGCACATCTCAATTTCCACTCAATATTATTTTAGGGTCCTCGGGGTGATAGCAGATTCAAATTAACCTTCCCAGATTTCACATTTTCCCCGATATCGGTTTCTAAAATCCGTATTATGGGTTTAAACTTCAGGTTAGGGTCTCAATTCATACACTAGGGTGTTGGTGTATCCTCAATTGAACTCAATTTCACAATACAACCCAAGTTCCTCTCAAACCCTAACTAGTTTTTCACCAAGTCCACAATTCACCCGATATCGATTCAAAACTTGCATAGGGGTATAGGAAATGCTAAAACTAAGACAATGGTTCAGAAATTACCTCAATTGGCAACTCAAGAACTTTCTTGAGTTGCCCTCTAGTGGCCAAATCCATGCTTTCTTAGTCCATCTTGTAGATCTCGAGCTTGTGCACATTATTAATGAAACCGACATGGGATTTTGGTGATGTTTTGGAGATGTTTTTGGGCTTTGAAGAGAGGGGGAGAATGGGGGAGAGGCAGCAGCAGCAAGAGGAGAAGGAGGAGGGAAGAATGAAAGGGAACAAATGGCTAAAGGTTGTAAGTCAAAGGTCTCCTCTCTCTCTCACCTACTCTCATTTCATTTTCTTTTTCCTTTTTCTTTTAATCCCTAAACCAAACCTTCTCACTTAAATAGTGATCCCAAAATAACATGAAGAAAATGCACAAGTGTAGAAAAGAAGTGGTATGTGCATGTTTTGCACAAAAAGTCGAAAAAACCCGATTAGCGATTTTAATCGCGATTAGCACTAAATTAGTGTCAAATTAATCACAAAAACTTAAAAATGTCATAATTCACTAATTTACCCTATTTTAGAATTTTCCATAATTTTTCATAATTTTTCTAACATTTTTCCTATTTATTTGCATTTAATATTAAAATAATCAATAAAATAATATTAAATAATAAAATTCCCAAAATTAATATTTTATATTTTTGAAAATGTTACACTCAGCCTCTCCGCCGATCTAGTAGGGTTCCTCACCCACCTGAGAGTTACTTCGGTTTCTCTATGACAGTGGGAGCCAGGATTGCATCATGAGATGATGACCCAACTAGTTTCGAGCTGGCCATCAGGAGTGGGACTCTGTAAGAATGGCTGGATGTTTAGCGATCTGAGATGGAATCCTTATACACCGACAAAGTATAGACTTTTGTTGTGATATCTGAAGGGTTAAATCCCCATCAGGAGCAAGTATATCTTGAGAAGATTACTTGGTGTAGATGGAAAAGTTGAGACTTTCAAAGCTAGACTTGTTAAAGGTTTGCATCATTGACCAGGAGTGGATCATGATAAAGCCTTTTCCAAGGAGCTAAGCTTAAGTCCATCCAGATCCTACTTGCCACGGCTACATTCCATGACTACGATATCTGGTGGTTGGGTGTCATGACTGCTTTTCTAAATGATGTTTTGGAAGAGAGCGTCTATAAGTACACAGCCAGAGGGCTTCGTAGAAAGTGGGAGCAGCGGAAACGTGTGCAAGATGTTTTATGTGATAAAGCAGGCGTCGCGGAGTTGGAACGTCTGTTTTGATGAATTAGTCAAAGAGTTTGACATCATCAAAATGGTAGATGAACCTTGTATAAACAAAAGGGTAGTAGGGAGTATTGTGACGATCCTCGTAGAGTACGTGGATGACATACTCTTGATGGGGAAGGAGTTTCCTATGCTACGCTCGGTCAATCTCCGTTTATCACAATGATTCTCCATATAGGATCAAAGTGATACCAACTAAATCCTGAATTTTGGATCTATGAGATAGATCTAATTGGATGTTAGAATACTCACTAGTCGTAGTGAGATGGTATCAATCGATCCTGGGGAGAATCACTGGAAGTGTTCCAGGGTGATAAAGATGACTGAATGTCAGTCGCAGGCATTGTCTTTACCCTCAGTAAAGGGACGGTATGTTGGAAGAGTTCCAAGCTAGATACCGTGACATACTAGACGATAAAGGCAGGATACAGCGCTACTTAAAGATGCTACCAAAGATGCTGTTTGGATGTATAATGGTTCATGAGATGAACTATGTTCCCACCATTGTGAGACAATGGAGTTGTGGCTTATGCCAAGGAACGCTGGTCCCATCAGTGATCCAGACTTATTGTAAGGCAGTGTCACCTGATCATGGAGATGGTTGATCTCCAAGATGATCGAGGCAAGGAGAGCAGACTTAGAGGATAACACGGCGGATCCACTCACGAAGGCCCATTCCCAGAGAGAGACTTTTATGGGATGGTTGAGTATGAGATACTGCAACCACTGCTACAGATGGCCCTAGTGCAAGTGGGAGATTGTTAGTTATATGTATGCCCTAGAGGCCATTACTGTACATTGGATGTATATTGTAGTGGATGCTGGGACGTATATAGAGATGACTTTCTTGCTCTATATGATAGTATGCTATCTGGTTACTCTTTATCTTAACATGTATACTTGTCTCTTTAAACTGTCTTATAGTTACATGTTGGTAAAGCCCTTAGGATGTGTACTTGACTACCTGGACTATGATGTAGATCATACTAGTGGGGACGTGGTAGTCCATAAGTACATCCTTCAAGGTCCCTAGTCGTGGGTGTATCGAGACGGGGCATCGATATACCAGTGTAGACTAGCGTATACGCTTCTCGACCCATGAGATGGGCGATGGATGATCCCATATCCATTGGTGTTTGACATCAGAGATGGTATACGGGTGCTCAGTGGAGACTGGGTACACTGGACGGACTCACCGAGAACTCCCAGATGGTATTATACCTTACGTCAGATGGCAGTTCTCAGGTGACACTGGTACAGAGTAGTCTGTAGACCCGAGATCGTCATAGAGTCTTGTGTGACTCCCACTGTGCTTTGATCTCCACCTTACCACATCCTTGAGGGCGTGCAAAACGGTGGTCTTTGGGTACTGTCCCGAGTCACATGGAGGCAATGAGCGATAGGAGGGGTTTCGTCTCTCCCGGTATTGGGGGTTGATGTTGCGCTGTGCTTGATTGGCCATAACAGGGAAGTCCCTGGCCAGGGCTGATTCAGAGATTTGCTGGTAAGTGTTACCAGTAGTTTCTCGACCCGTTATGAGCCTCACATCTGCACGACTTATCGGTTGTTGGGGTCTGACGCTTACCACCCCTAGACTTGATATGCGACATATCTGACGAAGAGACCGGACTGTACGGTAGTGTTGCCAGTTGGCTCGACGGAGTGGTGGCAGGTTCGCTTGTTTTCCTCTGATCGCTCAATACCCGGGTGGCCGTTACGTTTAGCTGACCGCTTGCGGCCTGGGGGTGCTTGATATGATCATCACCCACTGCCGGCGTATTGACGAGTCTTAGAGTCCCACAAAGGGGTTACCTGGTCCAGACGAAACGTTGTGGTGCGCGTATGTGATATGTGCATGGACCCGATTAAAATGCGCGTATGGGATACAGTATATTGATCGGGCAGCTGGCTTTTGGTGGGGTCATATGTGATATGACCGGGTTGATAAATCAAGTGTTGATTTATCATTTAACCATTAGTTTTCTCACTTGAAACCTTTACTTGTGCATGATAGATGTATGCATGCATGTATGATTTCTTACTTGTAGTTTCATGCACATATGATGTGCATGCACACATACATACATGCATCATCTTTCATGGTTGCTTATACATGGAATATGATGGCAATGCTAGACTTACACCATGGTTTGAATATGAATTGTTATTGCACTTATGGTAAAACAAAAGGAAAAGATAAAGGGTTAAATATTGGAATGTTTCTTCACCCACCTTACTTACCCACCTTTTAACCCTTGATTAGTTTTCCTAACATGTTTTGACTACGGTGCAATAGGAGCTTCATGTCTTAACCATGGTATGGCATGGGAGGCAAAAACATAGAAATGTGTTTATTCTTCTCTTTTCCAAGGAGCATCATTCTCTCCTTCAAGAAGAATGTTTTCTTGTCTTCTTGAAGGAGGTTAGCCATCATCCTCCTTGTTGCTTCTTCCTCCTCCAAGCTCTCTTGATCTCCTCAAGTGAGCAAAATATTGATCAAGAAAGGTTTTTGAAGTGAGAATAAAATCCACAACCTCATTCTATACAAGTTTAGCCCATTTGTGTAGAGTGTTATCTTCATCTCTTCTCCGGAAAGGTGAAGTTGCAAGCTTGGACTAGGAGCTCCGGGTGGATCGTCGTGGACGCTAGAGGACTTCAAGAAGGACCTTCCTCCATCACTCAAGAGGCCAAAGAGTTAAGCGAAAGGGAGCTACAAAGGTGTAAGTCGATGTAGTACACCCCAGTACTTGTGGGGAGGCGGAATTTACAAAAACGATCAAGTTTAAGGAACGAACATCGACTAACCGCTTAAATCGAAGCTAAACACATAGCTATACTAAACTATAGTGTTAAGGGATTATACCGATCGAAACTAGTCCTTCGTCTTTGTGTCCTCCTTTGTTCTCCTCGACCTACTCTAGGTAGTAGAGGATCCACCCGAGAGCAAAACTCCAAGCTAAACCTCTAACTTGAGGTAACTAATCAACTTTGATTGCTAATCAAAGATGATAGGATGATATAGAGTAAAGGTAATGGATTGTTTAGTCTAACTAATCCTTTGATCTCAACACATGAGGATTAAGGATTAGGGTTTGAAGATGAGAGCTTGAGGAGAGAGAATGTGAGATAAGATAATGAGAGGAGAGAGAGTGTATCATAATATATTATGAAGCATTTCTTTTTAACAATAATGAATAAAGGAAATGAATAAGCATGCTTCATAAAATATCTAGTGGTGATTCATTAGCATGAGTCATTAAGCAATAAATGTGCATTAATGAAATGAATGAATCACCACCATGACTCACTTTCTTATCCAAAAGAAACCTCCTTAGTCACATCTTCTAGAAGCTTCTCGAGTAATTACGAGAACGCCCCTCCGATCCGTAAAAATACGGAAAAACTTTAGACTGTATAAATCCAATAACCGGATACCAGTAACTGGCTTAAACCAAAGCCGACTGGTAAAAACTGTCCGAAAGTCGTACGAGCGTAAACGCACGTATGCGTCCGAACCCTTTGTCGCAAAACCATGCAACCTCTATATCGTTTCACCTGGAGTAGGAAACTCTCTGTGTGGGACTCTAGAGACTCGACTACTACGCTGGCAGTGGGTTTAACCACAGACCGCAAGCGGCACTAGCTGTACGTAACGGTCCCCAGGTAGTTGTCGATAAGAAGGCCGATGAGTAAACCCATCCGAACTCCTACTGAGTCTGATGTGACAATCTCCATACAGTCCGGTCCGTTCGTCCAAGACTATCGCATATCGGGCCTAGGGGGCGGCAAGCGTCAGTCCCCTAATAGCGATATAAGTCGTGTCGGAGTGAAGCCCATTACACCCTGAGAAACTACTGGAACCTACCAGCAAATCTCGCTTGCCCTGGCCAGGGACTTTGCGTAATGGCTCTCTGACACAGCACGATATCTACTCCCAATACCGGGAGGGACGAATCCTGTCTAACCGCCACTTCCTCCAAGTGCTCGGGACTGCACCCAACTGCCACCTGTTTGCACGACTCCTTTGAGCCGTGGTAGGGTAGCAATCTAAGAACAGTGGGACACACTCGAGGCGAAGTAGCAGTGTCAAGTCTGCGGACTACGCTGTACTCATGTCACCTGGGAACTGTTCACTGACGACTGGTATCAAACCAACCAACAGTTCCCTGTGAGTCCTGTCCGGTGTACCCGTAACCTAACGAGCACCTGCATACTATCTCCAGTACTACGTACTGACGGCTGTGGGACAGACCATCTCCCCAACTGGGATGAGAAGCGTACACACCAGTCTACTCCGGAGTATCGATGCTCTGTCTCGATAATCCAACGACCAGGGACCTGAATAAGGATGTGCTTGTAGACTATCCAGCCCCCACTAGTGTGACTGCCATCACAACGCTGGTAGACAAGCAAGATCCTAAGAGCTCTATCAATACGTATACTCACATATTAAGATAGAAAAACCAAGTAGCATACTACCATGTTTAGCAAGACTGTTATATACATGTGAATATCCCAAGCTTCCATTAAGTAATATACAAGCTAGTATGATACAGTAATGGCCTTCTAGGGCATAAACACTAACAATCTCCCACTTGCACTAGGGCCATGTACTGGCATATCGTAGACCAATGATCTCGAGCAGCCTCTCGAACTGAATCTGAGGAAGGGCCTTCATGAATGGATCAGCAATGTTCTCTTCTGAAGCAACTCTCCGAACCTCGATCTCCTGACGATCAATGATCTCCCTGATCAGGTGATACCGCCTCAAGATGTGTCTGGACTTCTGATGGGACCTTGGTTCCTTCGCTAAAGCTATAGCTCCGTTGTTGTCGCAATACAGAGGTATTGGATCAACTATGGTAGGAACCACCTGAAGTTCTGTTAGGAACTTCTTCATCCAGACTGCTTCTTTTGTGGCATCGCAAGCAGCTATATACTCCGCTTCCATCGTCGAGTCAGCAACGGTGTCCTGCTTGGAGCTCTTCCAGCACACCGCCCCTCCATTGAGGGTAAAGACATAACCCGACATGGACTTGGAATCGTCCTTATCACTCTGGAAGCCGAAATCAGCAAAGGCCTCCAACCTGAGGTCTTTTCCGCCGTAAACCAAGAACATCTCCTTAGTCCTCCTCAGGTACTTGAGAATGTTCTTTACTGCTATCCAGTGTTTCTCCCCTGGGTCTGACTGATACCGGCTTACCACGCTTAGTGCGTAAGCTACATCTGGTCTGGTACACAACATCGCATACATTATAGAGCCTACCGCAGAAGCGTAGGGTATAATAGACATGCGTTCCCTTTCCAAATCAGTCTTGGGAGACATCTCTTTGGAGAGGGTGATTCCGTGACAAGCCGGTAGATTACCGCGCTTAGAATCTTCCATACTGAATCTTTTCAGTACAATGTCGATATACCTGGACTGCGAAAGTCCCAACATCCTCTTGGATCTATCACGATAGATCCGGATCCCCAGAATGTAAGAGGCATCACCCAGGTCTTTCATGGAGAACCTGTGTGACAAGAATCCTTTGACAGATTGTAGCATAGGAATGTCATTTCCTATCAATAGAATGTCATCCACGTACAAGACGAGGAATACGACACTTCTGGCCACGACTTTACTATATATGCACGGTTCATCTGGATTTTTGATAAAGTCATATTCTTTGACTGTCTCATCAAAACAGATGTTCCAACTCCGCGATGCCTGCTTTAGTCCGTAAATGGACTTAAGCAGCTTGCATACTTTCCCGCTGCTCCCACTCTGATTGAAACCCTCTGGCTGATCCATATAGACGCTCTCTTCTAAATTTCCATTCAGAAAAGCCGTCTTTACGTCCATCTGCCAGATTTCATAATCATGGAAGGCAGCAATAGCAAGAAGGACCCGAATGGATTTGAGCATAGCCACTGGAGAAAAGGTTTCGTCATAGTCCAAACCAGGTCTTTGATGAAAACCCTTTGCAACAAGTCTAGCCTTATAGGTTTCCACCTGTCCATCTACACCAATCTTTTTCTTGAAGATCCATTTGCATCCTATGGGTTTTACCCCATCTGGAGCAAAGTCCAAAGTCCATACTTTGTTGGTGTACATGGACTCCATCTCGGTCCGCATTGCATCTAGCCATCGTACCGAGTCGCCGCTCTGGATGGCCTGCTGGAAGTCAGTAGGTTCATCATCATCTATGATGCAATCCTCTCTATCCCCGTCAATGAGAAAACCGTAGTATCTCTCAGGCGGATGAGACGGCCTACTACTCCTGCGGAGGGGTGCGGGAATGTTCTGTTCTTCTTGAACCTCTGGTTCTACCAAAATTTCAGTAGCAGCTTGTGGTTCTGGAATTTCTTCCAGTTCTATTTCGCTCCCATTTGTATCCTTTTCTAAAACTTGTTGTTCTAGAAAATGGGCATTACGAGAAACAAAAACCTTTTGTTCCTCTGCGTAATAGAAGCAATATCCCTTGGAGTTCTTTGGATATCCTACAAGCTTACACAGTACTGATCGTGCCTCGAGCTTGTCCACATACTGCTTTTTTACAAAAGCTGGACATCCCCAAATCCTTATATACTGAAGATAGGGTTTCTTCCCGCTCCACATCTGATATGGTGTGGTAGGCACAGTTTTGGTTGGAACTCTGTTCAAAATATATGTCGCTGATTCTAGCGCATATCCCCAGAAAGATCGCGGTAACTCAGTATTACTCATCATGGATCGTACCATATCCAATAGGGTTCGATTCCGTCTCTCCGATACACCGTTGTGCTGTGGAGTGTATGGAGGAGTAAGCTGAGAGAGAATTCCTTTCTCTTTTAGGTAACCTAGGAACTCGGCACTTAAGTATTCTCCACCTCGATCAGATCTCAGTGTCTTAATACTTTTGCCTGTTTGGTTTTCCGCTTCACTCTTGAATTCCAGGAATTTCTCAAAGGCCTCTGATTTATGCTTCATTAAGAAAACATATCCATACCTAGAGAAATCATCTGTAAAAGTAATGAAGTAGGAATAACCACCTCTCGCATGTGTAGACATTGGACCGCATACGTCGCTGTGTATGAGTCCTAAGAGCTCGCTCGCTCTTACTCCTTGTCCAGTGAATGGAGTCTTTGTCATCTTTCCTTTGAGACAGGATTGACAAGTGTCATAAGATTGATATTCGAACGAGTCCAAATATCCTTCTCTATGCAACTTAGTCAACCTTCTCTCATTGATGTGACCCAGTCTACAATGCCATAAGAAAACTTTATTTAAATCTGGAGACTTTCTTTTTAGTGTGTTCTGGACATTGAAAATTTGGAGTTGGTTTAACACATATATGCCGTTATTTAGAGTACCGGACCCAATCAAACCATGATTAAGGTGGATGTTGACAACATCTCTTACAAACGTGAAATCATAACCTTTATTTGATAACAAGGAAACTGATATGATATTACACGTTAAGCTGGGTACAAAATAACAGTTATGTAAAACCAAAATGTGTCCACTCGTCAATCCTAGGTGATAATCCCCGACGGGCGCAGCTCCCACGCTAGCTCCGTTAGCAACCCTGAGGATCATATCACCTTCCTTCAGCACTCTACGGTTTCTCAGTGCCTGCAATGAATTGCAAATATGAGATCCTGATCCGGTATCCAATACCCAGGAAGCAGAGTTGATTGACAGACAATTCTCAATTACAAACACACCTGAAGTCGAAGCCACAGCTTGCTTCGGTTCCTGGTTCTTGGCGTTCCACGCCTTGCAATCCTTCTTCCAGTGCCCTTTCCTGTGACAATGGAAGCACTCATCCAGGCCAACTACCGGTGCTGTAAACTTTTTCTTTCCCTTCTTTCCCACCTTATTAACACCTCCTCTAGGTCTGGGTGCGGCCTTCTTCTTCCTTCCGTTGGCCCTAGCCTTGGACCCGGAAGAAGATGAACCGCCAACAAACATAGCGGGTGTTTCCCTTGCCTTCTGCAAGGTGCCCTCTGCACTCCTTAACATGTTCAGGAGTTCCGCAAGTTCAACTTCTTTTCCTTGAAGATTGAAGTTGAGGATAAACTGGGCGTAGGTCGGAGGAAGGGACTGGAGAACAAGGTCTGTATAGAGCTCATTATCCAAAGTCGTCCCAAGGTCCGCGAGCTCTTCAATATAGCCGATTATCTGTAAGACATGTTCACCTACCGATGACCCGACAGCCAACCTCGCTCGAAACAATTTCTTAGAGGTCTCGTATCTTGCTATACGAGATTGCTCTCCATAAAGTTCCTTTGTATGGAGAAATATGCTATCTAGGGACATATCCTCGTGCCTCCTCTGATGTTCATTGTTCATCGAGGCAAGCACGATGCACTTGGCTCTCGCGCAATCTAAATCCCAGGTTTTGCGGATTTCCTTATCCGCATTGCTGGATTTGGGACCAAGGACAGCAGGTGCTGTAGCGGTGAGGACGTACCCCAGTTTGTCATAGGTCAAAGCCATCTTGACATTCCGCAGCCAATCTTTATAGTTTGGCCCCGTCAGTATATTTTTCTCTAAAAGTAACTTAAGTCCAGTCATTTTCAGGGTCGCTGCAATTAGGAGAGAGAGAAGAAAAACTCTTTAGCATGATGCTCTTGCAAGTTTAGAATGGTTTTTAGTTTATCTAAACTGGATGGCTCCCATTGTTTCTCGAATCCTTCCTCAAACCATAAAAGAAGAATTAGCCAAGACTATTCTCACCGTACAATACTTGCTTAACCGTTCAGCCAGGCCGGTGTCGATACTTCGAGGGAGGTTTTCCAACGCTTTCGCGAAGTTCCTTAATTAAATAACCTCTTTTCTCTGGGGGCGTAACCCCGCTGACACTTTTCTGGACACCTACTAGGTTTATAGCATTGATCGTTAAGTGACGAATATCCTGATAAGTATCATATACTCACAGTAGGATCGGGATCCAAATATCATCGTCTGATAATGTTGTAGGAATGCTACCAACATTCATCAAACTCAAAATGGTATGCATCTCTTTGCAAATTTCAGTTTCTTTAGAAATTCCCGATATAAGTTTTTACCCCATGCTCTTATGACCTTGGCGTTGGTCAAAATGTCATAAGTCACATGTCAAGTTCTACCCATCATTATCTTGTTAATTTGAACCCATCCGTATATATCCCTGACGTTGGCCAAATGATAATACGACTGTCCCAAACCAACTCATCTATCTATGCAACAAATGAATATCCAGCAGCTACCAAACACTATGCCATGACGTTGGCCAAAACTGCATAGCTTGAATACTACTGAATACCCAAATGAAATGACGGAGGGCTACGGCTGGTTTTGGCGAAACCGTGAACGTAGTGAACTTGATATAACCGAAGGAACCTGATAGCTTTTAAAAGGAGTGGTTAAGACTCCGCATTTAAAAATATCTGTTTTAAAAATAACCGAGTGGTTTCTTTAAATTGTTCCAACGATTTAAACTTTGGTTTGTTTTACTTTGCATTATAGATAATGCGTCCCATCATTAACCTATCATTGCAGAAAACAACGAAAATACAACGTCCTCTTATGCCATCCGCATTCGCCACGGGGTCCCGTCATCACCCATTAGGTTACTTAACTAACGACAGAGCGGGGGCTGGGCTAGCGCGGGTGTAAAACATAAGTGGCGTCTAAATAGCTATCATAAATATAGATATTTTACATTCGTCTGACGCAATGATATTCATTCCAGAACACAGATAAACAATATTGGATTTGCAAGCAATCTGTATTTCTTTTGAGCCTGCAAGAAAAGACAGATTACACAGTTGTGATGAATAGCCGTTACCCCACCCTCGACCCCTACGGGTACGGCAAACTACCCACCCGGCAGTCTGTGTACCCCACCTTGGGTCAGTCCTAGGAGCAAAAACAGTAAAATGAAATAATACAACGGTGGCTACAACCGCAACCTGGAAGTGCCCCGCGAAAATAATATTACAACAAATTACATTTACAACAAATGAATTAATCAATAACCCATTGCAAACCCCGGCTATACACCACAACAGTCCAATACAGTTTATATGCACAAACAGATATAACCATTTCAGAAATGTGCAACCCCCTGCCAACCGACATACTAGCAGTTGGGGAAGGTTTACGAACACATTAAACAATCACAGATATAATCCAATACGCAAATACTGTACAATTCGATCGAATAAACAACATCAATATTGCTCCAAAATCTGCTCTGTTAAACAGTAACCTGAGCAATAATTAAACATTCCAGAAAACCCAAAACACCACAGGGGACCCACCCAAAAAAAACGAGCTCCTGACTCGTCAACTCGGCCGCGGTTGCGCGGCGGATCGGTGGGATCCGCCGCCCTTCCGCGGCGCTTTAGACGAATCAGAAGCCCAAATTTTTTGGGTGTTCTACTGTGGTCATGTCAAGCTCTCTGAACATACCTGAAAAATTTTCTGACTTCATTTTAACTTCGACAGAAACTTGACAGAATTAGGGTTTTGCGGCTTTGTTTTTCCGTTCGAAATTCGTACAAATTTGCAATTAAGTTATTTATTGTTTAGCGAGGCTCTGATACCACTGTAAGTCGATGTAGTACACCCCAGTACTTGTGGGGAGGCGGAATTTACAAAAACGATCAAGTTTAAGGAACGAACATCGACTAACCGCTTAAATCGAAGCTAAACAAATAATAACCAAACACATAGCTATACTAAACTATAGTGTTAAGGGATTATACCGATCGAAACTAGTCCTTCGTCTTTGTGTCCTCCTTTGTTCTCCTCGACCTTCTCTAGGTAGTAGAGGATCCACCCGAGAGCAAAACTCCAAGCTAAACCTCTAACTTGAGGTAACTAATCAACTTTGATTGCTAATCAAAGATGATAGGATGATATAGAGTAAAGGTAATGGATTGTTTAGTCTAACTAATCCTTTGATCTCAACACATGAGGATTAAGGATTAGGGTTTGAAGATGAGAGCTTGAGGAGAGAGAATGTGAGATAAGATAATGAGAGGAGAGAGAGTGTATCATAATATATTATGAAGCATTTCTTTTTAACAATAATGAATAAAGGAAATGAATAAGCATGCTTCATAAAATATCTAGTGGTGATTCATTAGCATGAGTCATTAAGCAATAAATGTGCATTAATGAAATGAATGAATCACCACCATGACTCACTTTCTTATCCAAAAGAAACCTCCTTAGTCACATCTTCTAGAAGCTTCTCGAGTAATTACAAGAACGCCCCTCCGATCCGTAAAAATACGGAAAAACTTTAGACTGTATAAATCCAATAACCGGATACCAGTAACTGGCTTAAACCAAAGCCGACTGGTAAAAACTGTCCGAAAGTCGTACGAGCGTAAACGCACGTATGCGTCCGAACCCTTTGTCGCAAAACCATGCAACCTCTATATCGTTTCACCTGGAGTAGGAAACTCTCTGTGTGGGACTCTAGAGACTCGACTACTACGCTGGCAGTGGGTTTAACCACAGACCGCAAGCGGCACTAGCTGTACGTAACGGTCCCCAGGTAGTTGTCGATAAGAAGGCCGATGAGTAAACCCATCCGAACTCCTACTGAGTCTGATGTGACAATCTCCATACAGTCCGGTCCGTTCGTCCAAGACTATCGCATATCGGGCCTAGGGGGCGGCAAGCGTCAGTCCCCTAATAGCGGTATAAGTCGTGTCGGAGTGAAGCCCATTACACCCTGAGAAACTACTGGAACCTACCAGCAAATCTCGCTTGCCCTGGCCAGGGACTTTGCGTAATGGTTCTCTGACACAGCACGATATCTACTCCCAATACCGGGAGGGACGAATCCTGTCTAACCGCCACTGCCTCCAAGTGCTCGGGACTGCACCCAACTGCCACCTGTTTGCATGACTCCTTTGAGCCGTGGTAGGGTAGCAATCTAAGAACAGTGGGACACACTCGAGGCGAAGTAGCAGTGTCAAGTCTGCGGACTACGCTGTACTCATGTCACCTGGGAACTGTTCACTGACGACTGGTATCAAACCAACCAACAGTTCCCTGTGAGTCCTGTCCGGTGTACCCGTAACCTAACGAGCACCTGCATACTATCTCCAGTACTACGTACTGACGGCTGTGGGACAGACCATCTCCCCAACTGGGATGAGAAGCGTACACACCAGTCTACTCCGGAGTATCGATGCTCTGTCTCGATAATCCAACGACCATGGACCTGAATAAGGATGTGCTTGTAGACTACCCAGCCCCCACTAGTGTGACTGCCATCACAACGCTGGTAGACAAGCAAGATCTTAAGAGCTCTATCAATACGTATACTCACATATTAAGATAGAAAAACCAAGTAGCATACTACCATGTTTAGCAAGACTGTTATATACATGTGAATATCCCAAGCTTCCATTAAGTAATATACAAGCTAGTATGATACAGTAATGGCCTTCTAGGGCATAAACACTAACAAAAGGTTGTAGTTTCGAATCCCTATCCTTATCGCTTGTAAAATTTTGAATGCCTAATTTTCTAGGACAAGATCCTTTGTATGTTTACTTAGCACCGCAAAAATTTGATCTTTGTGGTATGTGATGCCTCCAATTCTCTCATAAGGTGCTAGGAAAGCCAACATTTTCTTATTCATGATGCATTCATACATCAGATATATGACTTGTTACTGTTGTGACACTGACATGATGCACTGAGTATTGCACTTATGCATAGATTATTACCCTGTCACTACTAGATGTCTAGTGTTACTTATGTAAATTATTATGATCTAGGTGATCGTCGTGCATGCGATTTCTACCCGCAGATGTCTTCTGCTCACGAGTTGTCAACTCACCCCTGTTGTGCCACCTTTTCTTGCAGATTTAGATGTACAGATTTCCTTGTAGGTTGGTTCACTTGAATCGTGACCGCCGTTGTACCTTTATTTCAGTTGTATCTAATAAGCTCCATCAACCGGACTTGTATTATTGATAGACTTAGATGACCAGTGGTCTATTCTTTCGACCTTAGAGCCGCGCTTGTATTATTATGGTTTTCTGGTGGATTTTGGTCTTCTTTTGAGTTTTGATCCTCGCCCTTCGGCGTTGTATATTATTTTGCTTGTGTGGTTGTGTCTGCCAATTTGGCGAAGAGCTAGCTCCCATTTGGTGATGCCTTTATTATTGCTTATGTATATATTCTTGTTTGTACCCATTTGGGGCCAGTTTTTACAAATGAGACTCTTCCGAAATTTTTGAGGAATTTGATGTTGCTTTTAAACTTGTTTTCCTACACTTCTTCTTTTAAATGGTTTAGATTCTGGGCTTTGGCTTACTTAGATTACGTTACGCCTTTAGACGTTTTGTAATTTAAGTGCCGGTCACATTCCGTACTTTCGGGTCGTGAAAAAGTTGGTATCGGAGCGTTAGCTTTTACCTTCTAAGTGTAGGATGACTCTTGGTTGATGGAGTAGGTGACTAAAGTAGAGTGACGTACCGTGGGTATGTTCCGCGGCATAATTACGATACGCTACTCCGATTAAGGAGCCTTAGGATGTACATTTCTTTGCACCATATTCTATTCGTTCCTTTGATCTATCTTCGTCGATATCGGAAGATGGTTTCTGTCACTACGGTTGCACGGGCAGAGAGAGCTGCGGCTAGAGTTGCGGTCAGCATGAGCGTTCGATATGTCGTTTACTATGTTTTCTCGGGGACGCAAGCGTCTGATATCTACACCAGAGATCGGGTCACTGCTAGAGACCGGCTAGAATGTGATGACCGTTATTGCATCTTCTATTCCTGAGGATTGAGGCATTCTTTTTGCGTGAGGACGAAGGGTATTCACATGTCGTCTATGCGAACTTAAAAGGTTCGAACGAATGTTAGAAACCCATTTTCCCAAGTTTAAGGTATTCAGAAGGACATGCAGGTAATTCTATGGACCCTATAGAAGAATGAAACCCTAACTCGACATATTGACCATGAGAACGCCTTTAAACCTTAGGATTTGCGGCAGTTCCGCGGTGCCATTAATGAGGCTTGGGTTTGCCCTTCTACGGCTAGTCCGCAGGTGCTGTGGCATGTACTGGATATTTTTAAACTGTACTCGAGTGTTGAGATCTCGGGGGATTTTGGGACTTTGATGAATCGATCGAAAAGTTTAACGTAGTCCGGATATCATATGATGGGATACATTACCTGGGAGACTTTAGATGAGTATAGCCGTTTGTAGCACCGTTCATACAACTACGAAGAGACGAGTTAGAATCAGTTGACACCAGAGGAAAGAGGTGCACATTGATGTCAGTGTTACAATTTGCGATTTGGTGATTTGAATTTCACATTTCCGCTGTTTGGATTTTGGTATCTTGAGGATTTCTTTTTACGATTGGTCTTCCTATGTACATATTCTTTGCACTCGATTAGTGTTCCATGTATCAGTTGTATTGATGTTCGTTTTGTGTATACCCATTGCACTTGATTTTGATTTTTATGCATTCTGAGATACTGATTTGATTTCGTGTATATGGGATGCACATGATTTTGGACTCATGTTTCGATATAGTTTTCTTGCACTTTTCGTACATCGAATTGGTCTTGTGCACAATGATGTATGTAGTTGTGAGTTTATCTATCGCGGTATATTTTATTTTGATTGGTGTATGTCGTATACCGCTGATTTCGATTTTGATATTCGATATATGTTTTCGTGCACCATGTGCACTTGATTGAGATTCTTACGCACACTTCGCGCGCTTGATGTGATTTTGTGCACACCAGATGCACTAAATCGGGATTTGTCCAGATTAGATGCACCTGATATTATTTTTGTGCACGCCCGTTGCACTTCATAAGATGTTTTTGGTGCACACCCGTTGCACACAGTTTTGTTTCTGTGCATATTCGTGGCTTCTGTAATTGATTTCGATTTTCGTGCACACCGGACACACGTGGTACCTTGTATAATGTATTTGAGATTGATTTCGTTTTGAGCAGTATGTTTTTATGATATTTACTTTGGTGTAGTAACCGAGCAGGACTATTCTGAGAACAGTACCTAGGTGTTTTTTCATGCATTGATAGTTACCGAAGGGATTTCCAAAAAAGGAGCTATAGTCTCAATATTTTCTTATGTGTCTGAGGTGACACGAAACATTTTACAAAGGAAACCCTTCTAAATTATTTTCAAAAGGCGGGACGTGTATGTTAAATAAAAGATATATATAGTTAGTGTATATGCCCTAGAGGCCATTACTGTATCATACTAGTATGTATATTACTTGATGGAAGCTTGGTATATTCACAGTTGTACAGACAATCTTGCTTAATATAGTAGTATGCTGCTTGGTTTGTCTCTGCTTTAATGTGTACATGTGTGTTTATTTATTATATCACCTATACGCATTAGTAGAGCCCTCAGGATCTTTGCTTGATTACCGGCGTTGTGATGGCGATCACTCTCGTGGGGGCTGGGTAATCTATAAGCACATCCTTATACAGGTCCCTGGTCGTTGGACTATCGAGACAGGGCAACGATACTCCGGAGTAGACTAGCGTATGCGCTTCTCATCCTAGTGTGGGAGACAGTCTGTCCCACAGCCGTTAGTACGTTGTACTTGGGATAGTATGCGGGTGCTCGTTAGGTTACGAGTACACTGGACAGGACTCGTCGGGAACTGTTGGTTGGTAATATACCTATCGTCAGTTATCAGTTCCCAAGTGACATGAGTACAGCTTAGTCCGCTGACTTGACACTATCACTTCGCCTCGAGTGTGTTCCCACTGTTCTTTGATTGC
Source organism: Agapanthus africanus (assembly GCA_030015575.1). Lineage (NCBI taxonomy): Eukaryota > Viridiplantae > Streptophyta > Magnoliopsida > Asparagales > Amaryllidaceae > Agapanthus > Agapanthus africanus. Next base: position 391,260,548 of record JASDDO010000022.1, read on the forward strand.
TACCCTACCACGGCTCTACTGAGTCGTGCAAACAGGTAGTAGTTGGGAGCAGTCCCGAAGCACTTGGAGGCAGTGACGGTTAGACAGGATTCGTCTCTCCCGGTATAGGGGGTTGACATCGCGCTGTGTCTAGGAGAGCCATCACACAAGTAGTCCCTGGCCAGGGCAAGCGAGATCTACTGGTAGGTTCCAGTGTTATCTCAGGGTGTATTGGGCTACACTCCGACACGACTTGTACCGCTATTAGGGGACTGACGTTCACCGCCCCCCTAGGCCCGCCATGCGATGTATCAGACGAACAGACCGGACTGTACGGAGACTGTCACATACAGGCTCAGTAGGAGTGCAGATAGGGTTCACCTCGTCAGTCTTCTTATCGACATCTACCTGGGGACCGTTACGTACAGCTAGTGCCGCTTGCGGTCTGTGGTTAAACCCACTGCCAGCGTAGTGACGAGTCTTTAGAGTCCCACACAGAGAGCTATTCGCCTTTAGGCAAAATGAGTAGAGGTCGCATGGTTTTGCGACAGGGTTCGTTCGCATCCGCGCACTTGTGCACGTTAGCTGTCCGGACAGTTTATACTAGTGGGCTTTGGTTTTAGCCGGATCCTACTATATGATTTGAGATTGGTTTTTCTCAGTGCATTCGTGTTCCTCGGATCACGAATGCGGGTGCGTATGCACAGTTGCTTGAGATTGAGGGAGAGGACCTTATTTAGGGTTAATGACTATTGTCATTTTATTAACCCTATTGTTTTTGTGTGTATTATTGTTAATTGATAATTAACTTAATTATTCTGCATGGTTGTTATTGTTGACCATTTGACTTCATTGACTTGTTGACCATGTTGACAACTTGACCATAATCATTTCAATTGGAAGATGCTCTTTGATCCTTGCAATTTGCATTAATATTGAAATGATAATGGTCACCTCTTGATTAAACCATGACAATTTTCTAGCTAATTATGGAATTAAAATATTACACACATATTAGTGAGAATGGCTCACTAATTATTCATTATCTCATATCATTTCTCTCTCTTGCTCATCCTCTCCCTCAAGCTCTCTCCCTCTCATGTGTTGAGAAACAAAAAGCTTGAGAAAAACCTTCACTTGATCTTCTCTACTCTCTTCTAGGGTTCAAGTCTTAGCATTTCTTGCACTCTAGTTACTCCTAGCTTGGAGTTGAAGCTAAAGGTCGAGGCTTTCGGGTGGATCCTTCTTTGACGGAAGAAGACAAGCATGGTGAGGCCTTTCTACCATTCCGACGAGCAAGGAGAGAAGGAGTTCGAGCTCAAGGTATAACCTTTCTACAACTTAGTTAGTTGTTAGTTTGTTTTAGCTAGTTTTTGTTTAGCAAAGATCCTCACAAGCTCGGTCCATGTTGCCTAAGTCGATAAAAAACCGTTTTTTATTTTGTTTTCCTCCTCCTCGTAAGCACCGGGGTGGGCAACGTGGACCTAACAGTGGTATCGGAGCCTAACTAAACTCAAACTAGCTAGGTAGTGAAGTGTAACGAAGTTTCGAAACCGGAAAATCCAAAAACCAAACTTTTGCAAAACCCTAGTTTCTGTTAAATTTTTTTCTGCTCTAAATGAAAAACTTTATACATGAAAATTCGGCTCAGGGTTTTGTATGAACACCCATGAAAAACGGTACAGTGTTTCGTTCAAACCGCCGCCCTTCCGCGGCACGAGGTAGGCATGTGCCGCGGAAGCGCCGCCGTTTGTCGTCTTCTCTCCATCGTTTTTCGTGCAGTGTGTGTCTGTGTTGGTTTTGGGATTTTTAGGATATGTTAAATGTGCCCAGATTTTCCAGAACTAAAATTTACTTTTGGGGGCCTATAAATCCGTATTTTTCGGAACTTCACTACACTTTAACTACATCGGTTATATCTGTAATGCTTGCATGTATTGAACGTCGGCTAATCGCTATAAGACGATTAGTCGGGGTTATACATGATCTGTGATTGTTATTGGTTTGTGGATATGAATGGATTGGATTGTCGCGGGTGAATGGCCGGGGTGGATGTGAGATGAGCGTTGTTTTTCTTTCATTCATTTGTAACATGTAAATTGATGTAATAATATTATTTGTATGGCCGCACAACCGGGTCGGGGTTGTAGCCGTCATTGTATAATTCTTTTTACTGTTTTTGCTCCTAGGATAGACCCATGGAGGGGGTGCACAAACTACCGGGTATCTCGAAGTGCCGAGTGGCCTATTCACGGTGGTGAGGGAGGTTGCTTCGCTTCGGGTGCTTGGCGGGTAGTTTGCCGCACCCGTAGGGGTCTTGGGTGGGGTATTGGCTATTCACCGCGACCGTATAATCCGCTTTGCGTTGCAGGCTCGAACGCATTGCGGATTCCTAGTATATCCAATGTATTCATCTGTGATCTGTAATGTCTATCATTGCTATATATTTATGTATAATAACTATTTAGGCGTTGCTTATGTTTTACAGCAGCGCTAGCCCAGCCCCCGCTCTGTCGTTAGTTAAGTAACCTAACGGGTGATGACGGGGCCCCGTGGCGAATGCGAATGGCATAAGCGTACGTCATATTTTGGTTGTTTTCTGCAATGGTAGGATTTAAATGATGGGACGCATTAAAAGAACTAATGCAAGAAAATAAACCTAAAAGACGTTGTTGGAACAATTTTTCAAAAAGCTGTTATTGCAAGGACGTTCATTTTTGTTTTGCATCGCGGTATTCGGTTGTGAATGCCCAGCACCTCAGTCGACGAGGCAAGGGCCGAGATCCCTTCACCGGGAGTGACCCCTTGGACAAAAGTTTGCGTCAGGGTAATAACTTCACTATAGTCGATTATGCTTGCTTTGCATCGAGGTATTCAGTTTGGAATATCCTTCACCTCATTCGACGAGGAAAGAGCCGAAATCCCTTCGCAGGGAGTGACCTCTTTAGCAAAATTTTTCGCCACTATATTTTCAAAAATATTATCAGGTTCCTTCGACGATATCAAGTTCATTACGTTAACGGGTTTTTCGCCAAAAACCCAGCCGTAGCCCTCCGTCGTTTCGGATAATTAATACTTAGTATTCGTGCTGCGTTTGTTGATTATTCGTCAAGACACGGTGAACGGTAGCTGAGTAATAATTCTCTGTTGCACTGATAGATGCGATTGGTTAGGACGGTCGCATGATTTTGTTGATTATTCGTCAAGGATCATGCGGGCGGGTCTAATGCAATCCTGGATAACGACGGGTTGAACTTGACTAGGACCTTTTGATTTGTTGATTATTCGTCAAGGTCACTTGGGTCCTAGGGGCAAAAACCACATCGGGAGTTTCAAAAGAACTGAAACTTGCAGATTTAGCATACCTTCTGGAGTGTGGTGACTAGAGTGGATTCCATCTAGGTTATCACACAATGACAGTTGGATCCCGATCCCACTGATGAGTTGGTTTACTCTCGGGAGATTATTTCACTTAACGATCAATGCTATCAACCTAGTAGGTGTCTAGAAAGGTGTTAGCGGGGTTACGCCCCCAGGGAAAAGAGGTTCTTTAATTAAGGAACTTCGCGAAAGCGTTGGAAAACCTCCCTCGAAGTACCGACACTAGCCTGGCTGAAAGGTTAAGCAAGTATTGTGACGTGAATTAAAACCCGGCTAGTTCTTCTTTTAAAAGGTTTTAAGAAGAATTTGAGGAAACAGTGGGAGACATCCTGGTTAGATAAATTAATAAACCATTCTAATCTTGCAAGAGCATACGCTGAGTGTTTCTTTTCTCTCTCTCCAGGCAGCAACCTTTTCACGCCCTAATCAAGATAATAAAATGTATCGCTTGACCGATCCGAATTTTTATTCGGGACTGGGGAAAGATGGTTCAGCTCTAACTTGTGACAACAGTCATGAGTATGAGAATGGGAAAGAGGAAAGTATGGACTTCCAGGATACCCAGTTGAAGAAGAAGCATGGTTTTGCATCTACTTCAGGTGTTCTTGTAATTGAGAACTGTTTTACGGTCAGCCCTACCTCCTGGGTACTTGATACCGGATCAGGATCTCATATCTGTAATTTATTACAGGGACTGAGAAAATGTAGGAAAGTTGCACCGGGTGATATGTCGCTCAGAGTAGCGAACGGAGCACAAGTTTATGCGGCAGCCGTCGGTGAATATCACCTAGTATTGCCAAATGGCAAGACTATGATTTTGAACGATTGCTACTATGTACCCTCCATGGTTTGCAACATCATATCAGTGTCTTTACTCGATAACGATGGATATAACTTTGTTCTTGAAAAGAATATCATGAACATTTACCTTCATAAGGTACTGGTTGCAGAGGGTACATTGTGTAATGGTATCTACGTTCTAAATCAGAATACAGTTCTCAATATACAAAACACTCGCAAGAGGATGAATTCAGATACGAATGAATCCTACTTGTGGCATTGTAGACTTGGTCATATCGGAGAGAAAAGACTGAGTAAGTTGAATAAAGATGGACTCTTGAATGCGTTCGAGTTTTCATCTTATGGAACTTGTCAGTCTTGTCTCAAAGGGAAGATGACCAAATCTCCGTTCACCGGACATGGAGAAAGAGCAACCGAGCTCTTGGGACTCGTACATAGCGATGTATGCGGTCCGATGTCTATACATGCAAGGGGTGGGTTCTCGTACTTAATCACATTCACTGACGATCTCTCTAGGTTCGGATATGTGTATCTGATGAAACACAAATCTGAAGCTTTTGAGAAATTCAAGGAATTCAGAAACGAAGTAGAGAACCAGACAGGCAAAAGTATCAAGATCCTCCGGTCTGACAGGGGAGGGGAGTACTTAAGCACGGAATTCCTAGATTACTTAAAAGAGAATGGTATTCTCTCTCAGCTTACTCCTCCTTATACACCACAGCACAACGGTGTTTCGGAGCGGAGGAATCGTACCCTACTGGATATTGTTCGCTCCATGATGAGTAATGCCGAGTTGCCTCTTTCATTTTGGGGACATGCGCTATTGACAGCAGCATACCTATTGAATGATGTTCCGTCTAAATCAGTGCCTAAGACTCCGTTCGAGATATGGAATGGAAAGAGGCCATATCTTAAAAGATCTAAGATATGGGGTTGTCCGGCTTATGTGAAAACGCATAAACCAGATAAACTAGAGGCACGGTCAGTTTTATGTAAGTTTGTGGGATATCCAAAGAATGGTTATGGATATCTATTCTACCACACCGAGGAACAGAAGGTGTTTGTTGCTCAGCATGCCGTTTTCTTAGAAACGGAGTTTCTTGCAAAAGAAATTAGTGGGAGCACGGTAGAATTGGAAGAAATTCAGCGACCACAAACTGAAACTGAAAATTTGACAGAACCTCAGAATTCAATAACCCCAGAAGAACCTCAGCCACTCCGCAGATCTGGTAGGATTTCTCATCCGCCCGAGAGATACTACGGTTTTCTCATTGACGGGGATCGAGAGGATTGCATCTTGGAAGAAGATGACCCTACCAGTTTCAGGCAGGCCATTATCAGTAGGGACTCTGATAAGTGGCAGGAAGCAATGCAATCCGAAATGGAGTCCATGTACGCCAATAAAGTGTGGACCTTGGATATTGCTCCACCTGGGGTAAAACCCGTTGGATGCAAATGGATCTACAAAAGGAAACTTGGTGTAGATGGGCAGGTGGAAACCTATAAAGCTAGACTCGTTCCAAAAGGTTTTCGTCAAAGACCTGGTTTGGACTATGACGAGACTTTTTCTCCGGTGGCTATGCTCAAATCCATTCGGATCCTACTTGCCATTGCTGCCTTCCATGACTATGAAATCTGGCAGATGGATGTTAAAACGGCTTTCCTAAACGGTTGTTTGGAAGAGTGCGTTTACATGGATCAACCAGAAGGTTTCGTAGACAGTGGGAGCAGCGGAAAGGTGTGCAAGTTGCTTAAATCCATTTATGGATTAAAGCAGGCATCGCGGAGCTGGAACATCTGTTTTGATGAGGCAATCAAGGAATTTGATTTCATCAAGAACGAAGATGAACCCTGTGTATATAAGAAGATTGTAGGACGAACTGTCGTATTCCTAGTCTTGTACGTGGACGGCATTCTTTTGATAGGAAATGACATTCCTATGCTACAATCGGTCAAGTTGTTTTTGTCACAAAGGTTCTCCATGAAGGACCTGGGTGATGCCTCGTACATTCTGGGGATCAAGATCTATAGAGATAGATCCAAGAAACTGTTGGGACTTTCACAGTCCAGGTACATAGAGACCGTACTAAAGAGATTTAGTATGGAGGGTTCCAAGCGCGGTAACATACCCGCATTGCACGGAATTACCCTCTCCAAGAAGATGTCTCCTAAGACTGACGAGGAGAGGGTTCGCATGAGCACTATACCCTACGCTTCGGCGGTAGGATCTATAATGTATGCGATGCTATGTACAAGACCAGATGTAGCTTACGCGTTGAGCGCGGTAAGCCGGTATCAGTCAGACCCAGGGGAGGACCACTGGACAGCAGTGAAGAACATTCTCAAGTACCTGAGAAGGACTAAGGAGATATTCCTGGTTTACGGTAATGGAGACCTCAGGGTCGAGTCCTTTACCGATTCAAGCTTCCAGAGTGAAAAAGATGACAGCAAGTCCGTCTCGGGTTTTGTGTTTACCCTCAACGGAGGGGCGGTATGTTGGAGGAGTTCCAAGCAGGATACCGTCGCAGACTCGACGATGGAAGCTGAATACATTGCTGCAAGCGATGCCGCAAAAGAGGCGGTCTGGATTAAGAAGTTCATTAGTGAACTTCAGGTGGTTCCGTCCATTGTTGACCCAATACCTTTGTATTGCGATAATAATGGGGCTATAGCTTTAGCGAAGGAACCAAGGTCCCATCAGAAATCCAGGCACATCTTAAGGCGGTATCACCTGATCAGGGAGATCATTGATCGACAGGAGATCGAGGTACGGAGAGTGGACACAAAGGACAACACTGCGGACCCATTCACGAAGGCTTTACCCCAGACTCAGTTCGAGCGGCTGATCGAGAAGATAGGTCTTCGATACGCCAGTACATGGCCTTAGTGCAAGTGGGAGATTGTTAGTGTATATGCCCTAGAGGCCATTACTGTATCATACTAGTATGTATATTACTTGATGGAAGCTTGGGATATTCACAGTTGTACAGACAATCTTGCTCAATATAGTAGTATGCTACTTGGTTTGTCTCTGCTTTAATGTATACATGTGTGTTTATTTATTATATCACCTATACGCATTAGTAGAGCCCTCAGGATCTTTGCTTGATTACCGGCGTTGTGATGGCGATCACTCTCATGGGGGCTGGGTAATCTATAAGAACATCCTTATACAGGTCCCTGGTCGTTGGACTATCAAGACAGGGCATCGATACTCCGGAGTAGACTAGCGTATGCGCTTCTCATCCCAGTGTGGGAGACGGTCTGTCCCACAGCCGTTAGTACGTTGTACTTGGGATAGTATGCGGGTGCTCGTTAGGTTACGAGTACACTGGACAGGACTCGTCGGGAACTGTTGGTTGGTAATATACCTATCGTCAGTTATCAGTTCCCAGGTGACATGAGTACAGCTTAGTCCGCTGACTTGACACTATCACTTCGCCTCGAGTGTGTTCCCACTGTTCTTTGATTGCTACCCTACCACGGCTCTACTGAGTCGTGCAAACAGGTAGTAGTTGGGAGCAGTCCCGAAGCACTTGGAGGCAGTGACGGTTAGACAGGATTCGTCTCTCCCGGTATTGGGGGTTGACATCGCGCTGTGTCTAGGAGAGCCATTACACAAGTAGTCCCTGGCCAGGGCAAGCGAGATCTACTGGTAGGTTCCAGTGTTATCTAAGGGTGTATTGGGCTACACTCCGACACGACTTGTACCGCTATTAGGGGACTGACGTTCACCGCCCCCCTAGGCCCGCCATGCGATGTATCAGACGAACGGACCGGACTGTACGGAGACTGTCACATACAGGCTCAGTAGGAGTGCAGATGGGGTTCACCTCGTCAGTCTTCTTATCGACATCTACCTGGGGACCGTTACGTACAGCTAGTGCCGCTTGCGGTCTGTGGTTAAACCCACTGCCAGCGTAGTGTCGAGTCTTTAGAGTCCCACACAGAGAGCTATTCGCCTTTAGGCAAAATGAGTAGAGGTCGCATGGTTTTGCGACAGGGTTCGTTCGCATCCGCGCACTTGTGCACGTTTGCTGTCCGGACAGTTTATACTAGTGGGCTTTGGTTTAAGCCGGATCCTAGTATATGATTTGAGATTGGTTTTTCTCAGTGCATTCGTGTTCTTCGGATCACGAATGCGGGTGCGTATGCACAGTTGCTTGAGATTGAGGGAGAGGACCTTGTTTAGGGTTAATGACTATTGTCATTTTATTAACCCTATTGTTTTTGTGTGTATTATTGTTAATTGATAATTATCTTAATTATTGTGCATGGTTGTTGTTGTTGACCATTTGACTTCATTGACTTGTTGACCATGTTGACAACTTGACCATAATCATTTCAATTGGAAGATGCTCTTTGATCCTTGCAATTTGCATTAATATTGAAATGATAATGGTCACCTCTTGATTAAACCATGACAATTTTCTAGCTAATTATGGAATTAAAATATTACACACATATTAGTGAGAATGGCTCACTAATTATTCATTATCTCATATCATTTCTCTCTCTTGCTCATCCTCTCCCTCAAGCTCTCTCCCTCTCATGTGTTGAGAAACAAAAAGCTTGAGAAAAACCTTCACTTGATCTTCTCTACTCTCTTCTAGGGTTCAAGTCTTAGCATTTCTTGCACTCTAGTTACTCCTAGCTTGGAGTTGAAGCTAAAGGTCGAGGCTTTCGGGTGGATCCTTCTTTGACGGAAGAAGACAAGCATGGTGAGGCCTTTCTACCATTCCGACGAGCAAGGAGAGAAGGAGTTCGAGCTCAAGGTATAACCTTTCTACAACTTAGTTAGTTGTTAGTTTGTTTTAGCTAGTTTTTTTTTAGCAAAGATCCTCACAAGCTCGGTCCATGTTGCCTAAGTCGATAAAAAACCATTTTTTATTATGTTTTCCGCATCCCCGTAACCACCGGGGTGGGCAACGTGGACCTAACATATATGTATAGCTATTTTCTTTAAATGAACGTCCGCTACTTATGCTGTGATACGCGCATTGTACAGCGATTTGAAAAAAGGGTTTTTGGTTGTTTCTCTATTCAGATGTTTGGACGATTGTACTACGATGCGTACTATATGTACAAGTTATAGTTTTAATGTATATCATGTTGATTTTCATATTGGACTTTGTCATTGTATTTTCACTATAACTCCGATAATTGCGTTATGCTTGATGGAGTTTGATTTTTAGTTATGTACTTGTTTTTCATACGCATGCATTGCGCTAAGAGGTGTTTTATGTATTGATGATTTCGGAGCCCCGACGATTTGAGTGTTTTGCTAAATGTTTTAGTATTTGGGGAAGTTTTAATTTAAATTCGGGGACCGAATTTATTTAAAGGGGGAAGATTGTAACATTTCAGAAAAATAAAATGTTATTTTAGGAATTTAAATAACTAAAATAATAAATATTACGAATAATTTAAAGTATAGAGATTGGTTGTAAATGAAAGGGTATAATTATATACTAGCAGGTATGTATGCAACATTAGTGTACTAGCAGATATGTATGACACATGAATATACTAGCAGGTATGTATGCCACATAAAGGTACTAGCATGTATGTAGGCAACATGAAGCAACTGTGATCTCAATAGGTATATATAAGAATCATTCTATCCCTTTTTGTTTTTGAAACTCTTTTTAAATATCAGCATAATATTCTTAGAATCAACAAAAATCTGTGTCCAGCAACGACACCTCAAAGCTGTCTCAAATCTCATATATCCATGTCATAATATCTCTGGCCTCAGCCGTCCGGCTGACCGATCTCAAATATCAATATCTCAATCTCGCGGCCACGGTCGGTATCCTCTGGATATCCGCCGTGCCAAATAAAGTCACCGGTAGGTAATCCATCTCCTGCCAGGCTCAACGCCATCTCCTGCGATCTTCTTGCCCCGGTGTACCTCATCAGGACCACCATGTACCCGAGACGGTTCATCCACCTCCTCGAAACGGGTCTCGAAAACCACAGCAAAACTCATGGTGGACGACACTTTACAACACAAGAAAACTATAACTTTTTATATTTTAAAAGATCATAGGTTTGTAAATCTTGCGGTTTTCCCCTGAAATCCAGAATATCATAAAATCTCAAGAAATCATCATAGGTTATCAATGTTCAAGTTGCAATGTATGATTTGTAACTAGGCCTGAACAGATGATATAATGGTGTATATGCACGAGAATAGCAATTCTATGATTTCATTTTAAAGATTTATCGCAATAACACATGCCTAAGCGCCAATTATTAACATGTTTCAGATTATAGGTTATCTAGTGTCGGGACATGGCAATTACCAAGGGGTGTGTGTACACATGAATAGTGCTCGTGCTGCATATAAAAAAAACCATGGCAATGGTGCATGTGTCCTATAGAATGAGTTCGCACATGTAGGTACAGCATACAGATCCTGATGGTAGCAAATATCATGCAAGTATTATGATTTCTAATATCACAAGCAATTTTAAGTTTACTAAATCTAACGGGCGACTTGCGCCATCCAAACGATCGCCCCCCGTAGATGTTAAATCTACTGACCTGTGATCCCGCGCTAGGTGTGTCCGACCACCTGCTTCCCTTTCTCCGCGGCGCTCGAAGTCTCCGCCGGCGAACCTAAAATTTACAAAAGTCACACATAAAGCAAATCCTGCAAAAACGCGATATATCGCTAAAAAGGATACGCGTGCGTGAATTTAGACGCGCGTGCACACGATACGTCGCGACGCGCACAAACTCACCAGAACCCACTCTGACACGCTGTGTCGCGCAGCGCGCCACAGAACCACGCGGATCACGCCCGTGTCGCACAAGTTTTAAAAACATCGATAACACGTTTAAGGCTCCAGATTCTGCCTCTGGGCCAAACTTAAAAAGTTACAGATACCAACACACTAAGCTACCCAGCAGAACCCCACACCCAAAAACCCAACACCCTACCCCCTGTTCTGGCCGCAAATTGCGGCCAGATTGATTAAACCGGCGGCCAGAAAGGCGAGAGGGGTCCCCGTGTTTTGTGTGTGTGTCTCTACTAAGGTCACTGTGCTACAGTATTCCCAATTTTATTCTGAGAGGTTCGTGTTAACAGCAGATCTTACAGAGGCTTAAAAGTCACTAAAATGGCTAAATTACGCCAAGTCGGACAAATCGGGTATTTTTATGAAAGTCTGGGAAATTTCCTAAGTTACTGGCCTTAAACACACTTATACAAGCTACATCATCAGTAAGAACTAACACTTAGCCAAGTCTCACTCAAAACACTTAAATCTAGCACTAAACCTCAATATAACCACTAATCCACACTAGCTAACAACACTTAACTTAACAAGCTAGGAAATCAAGTTTTAGAGATATACCTCTAGAGAATCCTAGGACAAAGGAGAAGAGAAGAAGAAAAGAAGGTGACGTTGCTGCTGCTGCTGAGTTGCTGATGCTGCTTCCACTGCTGATGTTGCCGATGCTGTTGGTGTGGTGTTGTTGGTGTTGTTGTGGTGTTGTTTCAGGTGCAGATGCTGATGGATTTGTGTTGTGGTTGTGTTGGTGTTGTATTGTTGTGTGAGTGCTGTATATGGAGTTGGGGCTGCTGATGAGGCTGTTGTTGCAGCTATTGGTGCAATGATGCTAGGGGCTGGTGTGGCTGATGTTAAAGATGGTGCTGCTGCTGTTTTTATGGTGTTTGTCTTGCTGTTTCAGCTGCTACTGCTGTTGTATGAAGTTGGGGGCTGCTGATGTTGTTTGAAATGATGTAGTTGTTGCTTGTGCAGCAGCTGGTGTTGGTTTGGTGGCTGAATTGAGCTGATATTGGCTGATGTGTGTGCTGAAATTGGGCTGATATGTGTGCTGAAATTGGCTGTTGTGTGTGCTGAAATTGGGCTGATGTGTGTGCTGAAATTGGCTGATGTCTGTGCTGAAATTGGGCTGCTGATGTTGGTTAGGTGTTGATGTTATGTGAAAGAGAGTGTGAGAGAGATGTGTAAAAGTTTTGAAAAGAGGTGGAGGGTGACATAACCATAGCCACCATTCACTCTCTCTCTTAATAAATGCTTGCATGACACCCATCATAATCTCTCTTTCACCTCAACACAAGTCAACCATAAACCCTAATCACCCTTAATTAAAACTAATTAGCTCATAATTAACCCAATTAGCTTAACCAAGTGTGTTAGGCCATCATGGTTTCCTAAACATGGTTAACCCACAAGCTCACCTAAACATGGAAACCCTAGACTTAAACCACATTAACATGCACAAGTGTGTGCAGTCGGGATGAAATTCTAATAAAATGTCCATAAAACCAGATAAATTATCAGGAAACCATTTTGGTAAACTTTTTACCAAAAATCCCACATTAACACACAATTACCACTAAACATAAACTCAGGTGTTACATTCTTCCCCCTTAAGAAAAATCGTCCCCGAATTTAAAATATATAACTACGCGTACCTTCGAAGAGATGAGGGAATTTCTTCCACATCTCTCCCTCGGCTTCCCAAGTGATCTCCTCACTATTTGGGCTGCGCCAAAGAACATTCACCGTCAGCAGGACCTTTGATCGAAGTTTCTTCACCTGCCGATCCAATATCTCCACTGGCTGCATGGTGAATGAATGGTCGGGCTCAAGCTGAACTGCCTGATGCTGAATCGTGTGGGAAGGGTCATGAAGATATCTGCGTAGTATCGACATGTGAAAGATGTGGTGAATATCTGAAAAGATGGGTGGAAGAGCCAAACGATATGCAACTGCGCCGACACGCTCGAGGATCTCGAAGGGATCCACAAATCTGGGGCTAAGCTTTCCCTTCCGCCCAAATCGCATCACGCCCTTTATCGTAGAGACTCTCAGAAAAACATGATCGCCAACTGCGAACTCTAATCTACGACGGCGCCTGTCTGCATACGATTTTTGCCTGCTCTGAGCCGCTCTCATCCGATCTCGAATCAACTGTACTTTCTCGGTCGTCTCCTGCACGATCTACGGCCCTAAAATACATCTCTCGCTCAGCTCAGTCCAACAAACGGGCGATCTACATCTCCTCCAATACAAAGCCTTGAAAGGTGCCATCTGAATAGTGTCCTGGAAGCTGTTGTTGTAGGAGAACTCCACTAGAGGTAAATGACAATCCCAACTACCACCAAAGTCCAAAACGCACGCTCGGAGCATGTCCTCGAGAGTCTGAATAGTCCGCTCTGACTGGCCGTCGGTTTGCGGATGAAATGCTGTGCTGAAACTCAAACGGGTGCCCAATGCCTCCTGAAGTCTCTGCCATAGTCGGCTGGTAAACTGGGTGCCTCGGTCTGATACGATACAAGTCGGTACGCCATGCAACCGCACAATCTCGTCGATGTAATTTGGGCATACTGAGCAAAACTGAAAGTGGTCTTCACTAGCAGGAAGTGAGCTACTTTCGTCAATCGATCCACGATCACCCAAATGGAGTCATACCCTCGACTGGTCCTGGGTAGACCCACAACGAAGTCCATCGAAATCTGCTCCTATTTCCACTCCGGAATGGACAAAGGCTGCAACTCTCCTGCTGGCCTCTGGTGCTCGGCCTTGACTTGCTGACAAGTCAGGCATCTTGATACGAAGTTTGTGACATCTATCATCATCCCGTCCCACCAATAGACATCTCTCAAGTCGCGGTACATCTTGGTGAAACCTGGATGAACGCTGTATATAGATCTATGCACCTCCTCAAGAATCTCACGTCGCAGTCCCACTGAATCTGGTATGCACAATCGAGTCCTAAATGGTCGTACTCCTTGATAGTCGATCACGAACTTAGAATCTATGCCCTGCCTAATCTGCTCCATGATCTCTGAAAGACGGTCATCACTGGGTTGTGCCTCTCGAATGTGGTCAAGTAACTGCGGACGTGCATGAACATGCGCAAGCTGTCCTCCTGTCGGAGTGAACTCGAACTCAACTCGGTTGTCGCATAAAGTCTGTCAATCTGCTGACGACTGCCTCTGTACTGTGCTCAGACTTGATTGATTACCCCCGCGCCTCCTGTTCAAAGCATCCGCCACTACATTAGCCTTGCCCAGGTGGTACAAGATCTCACATTCATAGTCTTTCACCAGCACCATCCAACGGTGCTGTCTGAGGTTCAGGTCTCGCTGCTGAAATATATACTTTAGGCTCTTGTGATCAGTGAATATATGGCACGACTCGCCGTATAGGTAATATCGCCAGATCTTAAGTGCAAAGACCACTACAGCCATCCCCAAATCATGAGTGGGGTAGTTCTGTTCATGTTTCTTCAATTGCCGCGAAGCATACGCAATCACTCTGTCATGCTGCATCAATACGCACCCTAACCCCACTCGTGAAGCGCACAGTAGACCACAAATCCGCCTGATCCTGAAGGAAAACATAATACCGGCGCCGTAGTCAAACAAGTCCGTAGCTGCTGAAAACTGTGTTCGCACTCCTCCGTCCAAACGAAAGGAACTCCCTTCCGGGTCAATCCGGTCAAGGGCGCAGCAATACGGGAGAAATCCTGAACGAATCGCCTGTAGTAGCCTGCCAGGCCTAAGAAACTACAGATCTTCGTAACTGATGTCTGTCGGCGCCGGTGCTGAACGGCCCCAATCTTCTCGGGTCCACACATATGCCATCCCTTGTAATCACGTGACCCAAGAAACCAACGTTGTCCAACCAGAATGCACACTTGGAAAATTTTGCGAAAAGTTGGTGCTCCCTCAAAGTCTGCAAAGTAATCCGCAAGTGCTGCTCGTGCTCCTCTCGGCTCCGGGAATACACCAAAATATCATCAATGAACACTATGATGAACAAGTCGAGATACGGCCTGAATGTACGGTTCATCAAATCCATGAATGCTGCTGGGGCATTGGTGAGTCTGAACGACATCACCAAAAACTCATAGTGGCCATAGCGTGTGCGGAAAGCTGTCTTCGGTATATCCTCCTGTCGGACTCGCAGCTGATGGTATCCTGATCGCAAGTCGATCCTCGAAAAATATCCTTCCCCGTGAAGCTGGTCGAACAAATCATCGATACGTGGCAACGGATATCTGTTCCACACGGTCACCTTGTTCAGCTGACGGTAGTCGATACACAAGTGCAAACTTCCATCCTTCTTCTTGACAAACAGGACCGGAGCACCCCATGGAGAAACGCTAGGTCGAATAAGTCCCTTATCTACCAAATCTTGCCGCTGAACCTTCTACTCTCTAAGCTCCGTCGGGGACATCCGATAAGGCGGTATAGAAATAGGCCCCGATCCGGGAACCAAATCAATATAGAACTCAACGTCGCGCTCAGGCGGTAGCCCAGGCAGCTCATCAGGGAAAACACCGGGGAACTCGCATACAATCGGATCCTGGTCCAATGGAACATCTGTAGCTCTAGTATCGCAAACACAGGCTAGAAATCCCCGACATCCCTTCCTCAACAGCTGACTAGCGTGAAGAGACGAAACCAATATGTGAAGGGTGGCACCTCGTTCCCCCTGCACAACAAAAGACGGCTCGCCGGGAAAACAAAATCTAATTGTCTTCTCCCGGCAGTCCACAGACGCATAGCACGTGGCTAACCAATCGATGCCTAAAAGAACGTCGAAGTCCAACATCTCAAGAAGGATCAAGTCGACAGGCAGCACTTTCTCGCCAATACGGACAATACAGGATCGGAAAAAGTGCCTAGCAACAAATGACTCTCTCACAGGAGTGGTCACAACCAACGGCTGATCAAGCAAACCGGACTCTCTACCCAAACTCGGCACGAAGTGTGTGGAAACGTACCAGTGCGTGGATCCGGGATCAAACAACACGTGTGCATCAACAGAGCATACTGATAGGGTACCTGTCACAACGGCATTGGATGCCTGTGCATCCCGCGGTGTCAACGCAAAAACTCGGGCCTGACCTCCACCAATAGCGGGCTGACCTCGGCCTCGGCCCCCTCTTCCTCTCTGTAGGGTTCCTAGGCACGCTAAGGAGGTCTCACAAGGCATCAACCATGCCAATTTCAAATTTTACAAGTGCCGAGAAACCGTAATACGGATTCGTTGACAAGAGTTTAGGCGAAAAGTGAAACTAGTTAATATTTTAACTAAACGAAAGAGGCTACAATCTTTGTAGATCCGGTTCTCCACTTCCTTAGCTCCATGTAGACGTCCTCTCGCTGTCCATATCGGATCCCGGACTCTAGCATCGGCTTCATCGGAGAAATGGGCGGGCTAGGTCGTCGGCTTCGATGCCGAAGATGATCTACGTCGAGGCAACACAAGATCAAGCTCCAACTTCACCAAGCAATGAAACTTGTGAAGAAAACACCCTATACTACTTGGCAAGAGGTAGAGGATGAAGAAATAGGAGGTGGGTTCACTTTAGAATTGGATTTCTCACTCTTTTACTCAAGATGTCATTAATGGAGTCAAGCTTTCTTCTTGATCAAAAGGAAGAAGAAGAAGATAGAATATGATAGAATATGATAAGTATTACTTTTAAAATGAAAATAATATGAATACTTATCATATACTAACTATGGTCAAGTCTAGAGAGTAAACTAGGGTTAGGTGAATGGTTAGGTTAAGAGAAGAAAACAAAAATGGTCAAGGTTTCAACCCTTCATGAAGCTTCATGAAGCTTCATGAAAGAAACAAAGAAAGCCACCATTTCCATTTTCTTTTCCAAAATAAATAATCAAAATCAATAAATGAATAAGTAAACAAAACCCTAACCATTCATATAACCATGGTTTAATCTTTACACAAACTCAAGTTAACATGAATCATCAAACATGATACAATAAAGTGCACACAAAAATATATCACATATACAATGTGCACATCAAGTGAGAAAATCCTTTTAAAGTGAACCAATACTAGTTAATGCAAAGTAATATATCAAATATATAATTATACATTAAATCATTAAATCAACACTTGATTCAATGATCCGGTCATGTCGCACATAACCGACTAGTATCCAATGTATCGACTTATCGAATCAATCTTCGATTCGATAACTAGGTTATATCGCATACAACCAATCGAAACATTCATCATGAGAATGTAATACGGTATCACATACACGCATTATTCTCGGTCCCGCACATATCTCATATGCGCTTCTATTTCGTTTCGCTTGAGCCAGGAAACCTCTGTGTAGGAATCTAAAGACTCGTCAATACGCCGGCAGCAGGTGATGATCATATCAAACACCCACAAGCCGCAAGCGGTCTGCTAAACGTAACGGCCACCCGGGTATTGAGCGATCAGAAGATCGACGAGCAAGCCCGCTCATACTCCTGTGAATCCAACCAGTAACACTTACCGTACAGTCCGGTCTGTTCGTCTGATATGTCGCATATCTTGCCTAGGGGTGGTAAACGTCAGACACCAATGGCTCGATAAGTCGTGTCGATATGAGGTCTATAACAGTTCGAGAAACTACTGGTAACACTTACCAGTAAATCCCAGCAACCCTGGCAAGGGATTTCCGGTTATAGCCAATCGAACACAGCGCAACATCAACTCCCTATACCAGGAGAGACGAATCCCCTCCTATCGCTCATTGCCTCCATGTGATTTGGGACTGTACCCAAAAACCACCGTTTTGCACGCCCTCTTGGACGTGGTAAGGTGGAAATCAAAGCACAGTGGGAATCACACAAGACTCTATGACGATCTCGGGTCAACAGACTACTCTGTACCAGTGTTACGAGAGAACTGCCATCTGACGTATGGTATAATACCATCCGGGAGTTCTCGGCGAGTCCGTCCAGTGTACCCAGTCTCTACTGAGCACCCGTATATCATCTCTGATGTCAAACACCAATGGATATGGGATCATCCATCGCTCATCTGTATAGGTCGAGAAGGTATACGCTAGTCTACACTGGTATATCGATGCCCCGTCTCGATACACCCACGACTAGGGACCTTGAAGGATGTACTTATAGACTACCATGTCCCTACTGGTATGATCCGCATCATAGTCCAGGTAGTCAAGTACACATCCTAAGGGCTTTACCAACATGTAACAGAGAGGCAATCAGTATACACGTTAAGGTAAAGAGTAACCAGATAGCATACTATCATGTCGAGCAAGAAAGTCCTCCCTATATATGTCCCAACATCCACTACAATATACATCCTATGTACAGTAATGGCCTCTAGGGCATACATATAACTAACAATCTCCCACTTGCACTAGGGCCATCTGTAGCAGTGGTTGCAATATCTCATACTCAACCATCCCATAAAAGTCTCTCTCTGGGAATAGGCCTTCGTGAGTGGATTCGCCGTGTTATCCTCTGAGTCTGCTCTCCTAGCCTCGATCACCCTGGAGATCAACTATCTCCATGATTAGGTAATGCTGCCTCAGAATACGTCTGGGTCACTGATGGGACCGGGGTTCCTGGGCTAAAACCACACTTCCATTGTCACACAATGGTAGGAACCTAGTTCATCTTATGAACCTATGTACACCCAAACTGCCTCTTTGGTAGAATCTTAAGTAGCGATGTATCCAGCCTTTATCGTTTAGTATACCACGGTATCTAGCTTGGAACTCTTCCAACATACCATCCCTTTACTGAGGGTAAAGACAATGCCTGTGACTGACATTCAGTCGTCTTTATCACCCTGGAACCCTTCCAGTGATTCTCTCCAGGATCAATTGATACCATCTCACTACAGCTAGCGAGTATACTAACACCCAAATAACATCTATCTCATAGATGAAAACTCAGGATGGAGGAGGTATCACTTTGATCCTATATGGAGAATCCTTGTGATAAGCAGAGATTGACCGAGCGTAGCATAGGAAACTCCTTCCCTATCAAGAGTATGTCATCCATGTACTCTACGAGGATCACTACCATACTCCTTACAACCTTTTTGTATATACAAGGTTCATCTACCGTTTTGATGATGTCAAACTATTTGACTAACTCATCAAAACAGATGTTCCAACTCCGCGATGCCTGCTTTATCACATAAATCATCTTGCACACGTTTCCGCTGCTCCCACTTTCTACGAGGCCCTCTGGCTGTGTACTTATAGACGCACTCTTCTAAAACATCATTTAGAAAAGCAGTCATGGCACCCAACCGCCAGATATCGTAGTCATGGTATGTAGCCGTGGCAAGTAAGATCTGGATGGATTTAAGCATAGCTACTTGAAAAAGGTTTCATCATAATCCACGCCTGGTAAATGATGCAAACTTTTAACAAGTCTAGCTTTGAAAGTCTCAACTTTTCCATCTACACCAAGTAATCTTCTCAAGATATACTTGCTCCTGATGGGGATTTAACCCTTCAGATATAGCAGCCAAAGTCTATACTTTGCTGGTGTATAAGGATTCCATCTCATTTCGATAAACATCCAGCCATTCTTACAGAGTTTCACTCCTGATGGCCAGCTCGAAACTAGTTGGGTCATCATCTCATGATGCATTCCTCGCTCCCACTGTCATAGAGAAACCGAAGTATCTCTCAGGCGGGTGAGAAACCCTACTAGATCGGCGGAGAGGCAGAGGTTCGTTGGTTGCTATTGAATCCTTTGGTTCTATCAAATCATCAGTTGCAATTTGTATAGCTGGAACATTTCCAGTTCTACATAACAGACCTTGCCTCGAGCTTGTCCGGATTTTGCTTTTAGACATAGGCCGGACAACCCTAAATCTTAACTAACTTAAGATATGGCCTCTTCCCTTTCCATATCACATATGAAGTGGTAGGCAACTGATTTGATTTGAACCCTATTCAATAGGTATGCAACTTCCCAAGTGCATAACTCCCTAAAGGAAATAGGTAACTCAGTAATACTCATCATAGAGCACACCATATCATATAGGGTGTTATTGCTCCGCCGTGATATACCGTTGTGCTGTGGTGTATTCAGAGGAGTAATACTGAGAGAGAATCTCATTCTTCTTAAAATAGTCCAGGAGTTCCGTGCTCAAGTATTCTCCTCCTTGATCATATCAAAGGACATAATACTTTTACCCGTATTTTGGTTCTCTACTTCTAACTTATATTCTATGAATATCTCAAAAGGTTCGGACTTGTGTTTCAACAGGAACATAGGTCTGAATCTCGAGAGATTATCAGAGAATGTAATGAAGTACAAAGAACTGGTCTTGGCATGTGTAGACAGGGGACCTACATACATCAACATGTATCATCCCAAGAGTTCACTAACTCTTTCTCTGTTTCCTGTAAACGGAGCTATGGTCATTTTATCTCTGTGACAAGACTGACAAGCTTCACAAGATGTAAATTCAAACTAATTTAAATATGCATCTTTATGTAACTCAAGCTAGTCGGGTCGCATTGATATGACCTAGTCTACAATACCTCAAGAAGGATTCGCTCATTTTTGAACTCTTCCTCTTGTGTGTGTTCTGTATACTAAGAACTGTAGTTTGATTTAGAACATCAATGCTTTTAGATAACGTTCCTGAACCGATCAACTTTTGATATAGGAAATGTTCAAAACATTATCCAACAATACAAAAGTTTATCATTTCTTTACTAATAAAGAGACTGATATGATTTAGTATATTAAGTTCGGTATCTAATAACATTCGTTCAGAATCAATGTATTGGTAATACAGGGTGACAGTTACCAACAGACTTGGCTGCAACACTTGCCCCGTTTTCTGCCTCATGAAACTTATCACCCGTTCTCAGTTCTCTACCTATCTGTAGCCCTATGTAACAGATTACATATGTCTGGGATCCTGATCCGGTATCAAATACCCAGGACGTAGAGGATACAAAGAAACAGTTCTTTGTAACGAACACACCCGAAGATGATGCATCAACATGCACTTTCTTCGTTTGGGCGGCATGGGAATCTTGGTATTCCCTATTTCCTGCTCTGTCTTATAACATTTATAAGTTGGAGCGGGACCAACGTTCCCCAGCTCAGTATAACAAGCGGGTTCATTCAATAAATCCGTATTATTATCTTGATTAAGGCATGACATGGTCGCTACCTGGAGAGAGAGAGAAGAAAACACTCTGCGTGTGCTCTTGCAAGATCAGATTGGTTATTATTTTATCTAATCAGGATGGCTCCAACTGCTTTTTATCAAATCTTCCTTCAAACCCTAAAAGGAAAGACTAGCCGGGATTAATTAAAAGCTACAAGTTCGCCAATCTTTCAGCCAGGCCAGTGTCGGTACTTTGAGGGAGGTGCCCCGTGCTTTCGCACGGACCTAATTAATGTAAACCTCGTTTTCCCAGAGGCGTAACCCCGTCGACACCTTTCTAGACACCTACTTGATCGGCTAATTGTAATGTGTAAAACTCTCCCAGGAGTAACAATTACTCGCAGCGGGTATCGGGATCCATCTATCTCATAGAAGGTATGCAATCTCATTGCAAATTTCAACACTTGAAATTCCCGATAATATTTTTCCCCTAGCGTCCTATGACCTTGACGCGGGCAAACAAACCATAGTGCGCTAGTCAAGTTCAACCCGTCATTTCCTGATTGAATTAAACCCACCCGCACGACCCTTGACGCAGGCCAACAAAGTCGCACGACTACCCTAATCCAATCTGCATCATATGCATAAGCAGATAAATACTAGTTAGCTACCGCACACTACGCCTTGACGCAGGCCAACAAACGTAGCACGAATACTAAGTAGGACTTATCTGAAATGACGGAGGGCTACGACAGGTTTTTCTGAAAACCTATTGCGTAATGAACTTGATATCATTGTAGAATGAAATGATTTTAAAATGGAGTGTTTCTGAGGCTTTTCTAGTTTTGCTAAAGGAGTCACTCCCGGTGAAGGGATCGTCGGTCATTTCCTCGTCGAATGAGGCGCGGGATATATCATATATATCACTGTGCAAAGAAGAAACTATGGAAGCAATCAAAAGACAAACTGAGAGTTGTAGCATCTGCCAGTTATTGCTAAAGGAGTCACTTCCGGTGAAGGGATCTCGGTCCTTTCCTTATCGAATAAGGTGCAGGATGTTCTACAAGGAACACCTCGATGCAAAGCAAGAACTGTAGCTACCTATTTTATTGAAAATTCGATTCTACAACATCTTAGGTTTCTTTTATTTCATTAATCATATTAATGAAGTCCCATCATTTAAATTACCTAAACATCACAGATAAATAAGACGTACACTTATGCCATCCGCATTCGCCTCGATGTCCCCTCGTGCACCGTTAGGTTAGGTAACTAACGACAGAGCGGGGCAGGACTAGCGCGGGTGTAAAACATAAGTAACGCCTATATAATATATCATATATACTATATACAGTATTTATCACAGAACATATCAAATGATCACATCACAGATATCACAGCAGAAAATATCATATGAAATATTGGATATACTAGGACGTCCGTGTTTTCAATACGAGCCAGTATAAAACACGGATTCCACGGTCGCGATGAATAGCCAAACCCACACCCCTAGACCCCTACGAGAGCGGCAAGCAACCCGACCAATTCTACAGTTAGGAGACCCGGACTCGACTCCTCGAGTTGGTCTCCCACTGGACTCCAGAACCCGGTTACTTGTGTCCTCCTCCTTGGGTCTATCCTAGTGCGGAAAAGTAAATAATATACATCAACGGTGACAACTTCCGCAACCTGGAAGTGCCCCAATAAAAGAATATTACATAAAAGTTTTTACATGAATGAAAATGAAAAACACTCATCTCACATATAAAAAAACCAGCTATTCAAACACGACGATCCAATATAACATATCCAGCAACACATAACATCACATGTCATCAACGTAAGTAAATATGCCCATCCCAATTGTCGTTGACATATAGCAACGAAACCGGCGATATCACATATTACACTTACGGTCACAGAAAAGAAAGTGTAAAACTACAACAGTTGGAATCCGCAATCTCCATAGACATCGCATGCCTAATCAAATGAATTCCTTAGACATCGCATGCCTAACAATTATAAACCCGCATTTTAGTCTCAATCTCGAAAACACTTTTCAATACATAATCGGGAAATTCAACAAGATTCCCGATATCCTGATCGAATGCTCGTCGCAAACTTCAGTAGACAGTCGCACCCCCGATACCGTCGACGAAGTGCACCAAGGCGGAACACCGCTGCCGCGAGCACCCGAACGGATGCTTTCGGCGATGGGGTTATCCTACAGTCACTTGGTCGAGGCTTTGGGGTGAGGCTGTCTATTAAGTTTATCCGGCGAGTATCCGCGTATGCTACGTGATTGCGACGGACTTTTGATTACATCAAAATTCCGTGGCAACCGATCAAATGAGACTAAACTGCTGTGTTTATAACATTCATTCAGTTATCTCATAACTATTTGTGAATTCCAAGTATTGTATCACATTCGGGATAAATAGAAAATGTTAAACTTTCCGATCGAACAATCGAACACCCAAGTTTTCCCGATACAGCTCAACACATGAAATAGGTTTAAAAACATCCAGTTCATGCCCCAGTACCAACGGTCCAGCCGTAGAAGGGTCAAGCCAACGCCTCACATGTGGCACGCCGTACTGCCCCAAACCCTAAGGTTCAAAGGGCAGTTCAAGACGGTCACATAATCGAGTTAAGGTTTGTTGTCTTCTAGAGGGACCATCGCGTTACTTGCACTACTTAGAACGTCATTAAACGACGGAAAAGTCCAACAATTGGAAATTTCCCGGCAGTGGAAAGATTGGGTATTTACATCCGGTCGAACTTTTTAACATATTCTAAAATTATCCGGAAAAACACATAGACAAAATTTGATAATCCGATCAAATCTTCGATTCCCACTACATCCCCAGAACACCCAACTCTTGAGTCATAATAAAAATACCCATAAAACATAGCATTCAAATATAAGAATTACTGTGCAGAAATAAATTGGAGAAGAGACAAAGTGGCCGCGTAACCGTCGCATTAGCCATGCTAATGCCGCGGTTCCGCCGCACTTTTATGGAATCATGTGATCGTACTTCACTGCAATTCTTAGAAATTCCTGCTCAGTTTTCTGCATATTTTTAATTCACAAAAATCCAAATTTTCAGAAAATTTCCAGAGAGCATTTTGGATTAGGGTTTCGATGTTCGTTCGGATTTCAAACGTCGTCTACACTTCACCTAAGGCTCTAGCTAGGCTCTGATACCACTGTAGGGTTCCTAGGCACGCTAAGGAGGTCTCACAAGACATCAACCATGCCAATTTCAAATTTTACAAGTGCCGAGAAACCCTAATACGGATTCGTTGACTAGAGTTTAGGGGAAAAGTGAAACTAGTTAATATTTTAACTAAAAGAAAGAGGCTACAACCTTTCTAGATCCGGTTCTCCACTTCCTTAGCTCCATGTAGACGTCCTCTCGCTGTCCATATCGGATCCCGGACTCTAGCATCGGCTTCATCGGAGAAATGGGCGGGCTAGGTCGTCGGCTTCGATGCCGAAGATGATCTACATCGAGGCAACACAAGATCAAGCTCCAACTTCCCCAAGCAATGAAACTTGTGAAGAAAACACCCTATACTACTTGGCAAGAGGTAGAGGATAAAGAAATAGGAGGTGGGTTCACTTTAGAATTGGATTTCTCACTCTTTTACTCAAGATGCCATTAATGGAGTCAAGCTTTCTTCTTGATCAAAAGGAAGAAGAAGAAGATAGAATATGATAGAATATGATAATTATTACTTTTAAAATGAAAATAATATGAATACTTATCATATACTAACTATGGTCAAGTGTAGAGAGTAAACTAGGGTTAGGTGAATGGTTAGGTTAAGAGAAGAAAACAAAAATGGTCAAGGTTTCAACTCTTCATGAAGCTTCATGAAAGAAACAAAGAAAGCCACCATTTCCATTTTCTTTTCCAAAATAAATAATCAAAATCAATAAATGAATAAGTAAACAAAACCCTAACCATTCATATAACCATGGTTTAATCATTACACAAACGCAAGTTAACATGTATCATCAAACATGATACAATCAGGTGCACACAAAAATATATCACATATACAATGTGCACATCAAGTGAGAAAATCTTTTTAAAGTGAACCAATACTAGTTATTGCAAAGTAATATATCAAATATATAATTATACATTAAATCATTAAATCAACACTTGATTCAATGATCCGGTCATATCGCACATAACCGACAAGTATCCAATGTATCGACTTATCGAATCAATCTTCGATTCGATAACTAGGTTATATCGCATACAACCAATCGAAACATTCATCGCGAGAATGTAATACGGTATCACATACACGCATTATTCTCGGTCCTGCACATATCTCATATGCGCTCCTATTTCGTTTCGCTTGAGCCAGGAAACCTCTGTGTAGGACTCTAAAGACTCGTCAATACACCGTCAGCAGGTGATGATCATATCAAACACCCACAAGCCGCAAGCGGTCTGCTAAACGTAACGGCCACCCGGGTATTGAGCGATCAGAAGATCGACGAGCAAGCCCGCTCATACTCCTGTGAATCCAACCAGTAACACTTACCGTACAGTCCGATCTGTTCGTCTGATATGTCGCATATCTTGCCTAGGGGTGGTAAACGTCAGACCCCAATGGCTCGATAAGTCGTGTCGATATGAGGTCTATAACAGTTCGAGAAACTACTGGTAACACTTACGAGTAAATCTCAGCAACCCTGGCCAGAGATTTCCGGTTATAGCCAATCGAACACAGCGCAACATCAACTCCCTATACCGGGAGAGACGAATCCCCTCCTATCGCTCATTGCCTTCATGTGATTTGGGACTGTACCCAAAAACCACCGTTTTGCACGCCCTCTTGGACGTGGTAAGGTGGAAATCAAAGCACAGTGGGAATCACACAAGACTCTATGACGATCTCGGGTCAACAGACTACTCTGTACCAGTGTCACCAGAGAACTGCCATCTGACGTATGGTATAATACCATCCGGGAGTTCTCGGCGAGTCCGTCCAGTGTACCCAGTCTCTACTGAGCACCCGTATATCATCTCTGATGTCAAACACCAATGGATATGGGATCATCCATCGCTCATCTGTATAGGTCGAGAAGGTATACGCTAGTCTACACTGGTATATCGATGCCCCGTCTCGATACACCCACGACTAGGGACCTTGAAGGATGTACTTATAGACTACCATGTCCCTACTGGTATGATCCGCATCATAGTCCAGGTAGTCAAGTACACATCCTAAGGGCTTTACCAACATGTAACAGAGAGGCAATCAGTATACACGTTAAGGTAAAGAGTAACCAGATAGCATACTATCATGTCGAGCAAGAAAGTCCTCCCTATATATGTCCCAGCATCCACTACAATATACATCCTATGTACAGTAATGGCCTCTAGGGCATACATATAACTAACACTCTCTGGATAGGCCCGCCGCATCCATGGCCTCTGGGTGCACCTAACTGGCATGGAGCATCGCCTGTGGCAGGTAGTAGAGCTCTCTGAGGAGGGGGCGGTGATGGTGGTAGGGTCACATGCGGAACTGTCGCCGCTCCCTGCCGTCTCACTGGGCAATCTCTGATACGATGGTGCGGATTCCCGCACCCATAACATCCTGGCGACGGCTGCTGCCCCTGAGGATACGACCCATAAAGCCGACCTCGTCCAAACCCTCTGCCGGCCCTATCTCTCGGGAAGAATCTGGCATGCTGCCTCTGATCTGGCATACTGGTACGAATCCTCTTCGGCCCGGAAACGGTCGAAGTCGCTGAAATACGTGCCTCCATCCGCAATGCCGTATCCATAGCAGCTGAATAAGTGTCGAAATGCTGGGTGCCAATGGCAAGATATAGCTGGGCATCAAGTCCCTGTATGAACCTCTTCTCTCTCTTCTCTTCGGTATCCACCAAATACGGAGCATATCGGGATAACTGCGTGAACTGGACGTCATACTCAGACACCGTCATCCCTGGGGTCTTGATCAAGGCCTCAAAACTACGAGCTCTGGCGTCACGAATGCTCTCCGGAAGGAAACGAGCTAGAAAGACTGTTGTAAACTCGGTCCAAATCATATGGGGTAGACCTGCAGCTCGACCTCTCAAGACTGACTCCCACCGTGTCTGTGCGAGTCCCTCTAACCGGAAACTCGCAAGCTCCACCCATCGATCGTCAGAACATCTCAGCGAACGGCAAATCCTGGCTAAAATGTCAAGGAATGTCTGTGGGTCCTCTACTTCGTCGGTGCCCGTGAAGACTGGAGGTCTCAGCCTCATGAAATCCTGTAACGAAACCGGGATGGCCACGGTTGTAGTAGTTGGAGCAGGTATCATGGTCGTCTGTGATGTAGTAGGTACGTCCTCCGGCCTCGGTGCACGACTGGCCGCAACTAAGGATCCCACCATCTGACGTAGCTCCTGCATGCCTCCCATCATCTGTCGCAGCTCATCCATACCGGACTCAAGCCTGTCCATGCGGCCTGGGGAAGGCAGATCAGTCTGTCCCTGCGGCGTAGGCATGCCACCCTGCTCAGTCCTCGTCTCGGACGAGCCAGCTCGAATCTCATCTCAGGCGGCAGCCCTCTGCGCTCTCGTAGCCCTCTACGGCATAGTGACTGGAACAGGAAACATGACAGTAAGAACAATGCAATAGAATCACAGGATACACGAAATTTAAGAAGGAATTTCAATCAAGTATATCCTAAAGTCGCTTAGGCGGAGTACCGTATCGCAAGTATGTCGCGGACATACATACGCTACGTCACCCTGCTTAAGTCACTTACTCCATCTACTAAGGGTCATCCTACACTCAGAAAGGTAAAACCTGGCTCTGATACCAACTTTTGTCATGACCCGCAAGGTACGGAACATGACCGGCACTTAAGTTACGAAACGTCTCAAGGCGTCCGTAAAATAAGTATGCCGAAGCCCAGAAATCAAAACCCGGTTAAGAAATAGAGTGTAGGAAACCCAATTTATTCAAAGCACTTTATTCCATTAATCGCATCAAGTCTTTTAAAAACAACATCCTTTTCTTTTCCAAAAATTCCGACAGAGTTTCCTTTGAAAACAAGCCCCCAAACGGGTACAAAACAAGAATATAAATGCATAACATGAATAATAGCATCCCTAAGCGGGAGCTAGCTCTTCGCCTCAAGGCGGTCACAAATCCCACGCAATGTAAAATAATAATATGCATAATTGAGCAAGAAAGCATAAGTAAAATAACATGTCGACTCAAGTGAGCTCGACCCTAAATAACATAAAATCCACAAGTCTCACAACCTCGCCTCTAGGTCAATATACAGTAATCCAAATAAAACCGGTACAACTGTAAAAGTAGATGGAGTACTCTAGATACAATGAACATAAATAAGGTGGTACAAAATGATAACATAACCCACCTATGAGCAAAAGCCTCGAGTCCAAGCAAAAAGGGCAAAACAAGCTAATGTGTCTGCCGCTACGGTACAGACGGAGCTGACATGCAGAAAAGCTGTGGCACAACGGGGGTGAGTTGCCAGCTCGTGAGTAATAAACAGCATCTACAAAGGCTATCGCATGCATGCACACAAGTATCCTAGCATCTCTAAAACAGGTATGGCTGGATGCATTAGCAGGTATCTATGCAACATCAGTGTACTAGCATATATGTATGCCATATGAATATACCAGCAGGTATGTATGCCACATAAAGGTATTAGCATGTATGTAGGCAACATGAATCAACTGTGATCTCAATAGGTATATATAAGAGTCATTCTATCCCTTTTTGTTTTTTAAACTCTTTTTAAATATTAGCATAATATTCTTAGAATCAACAAAAATCCGTGTCCAGCAACGACACCTTAAAGCTGTCTCAAATCTCATATATCCATGTCATAATATCTCTTGCCTCAGCCGTCCGGCTGACCAATCTCAAATATCAATATCTCAATCTCGCGGCCACGGTCGGTATCCTCTGGATATCCGCCGTGCCAAATGAAGTCACCTGTAGGTAATCCGTCCCTTGCCAGGCTCAACGCCATCTCCTGCGATCTTCTTGCCCCGGGGTACCTCACCGGGCCCACCATTTACCCAAGACGGTTCATCCACCTCCTCGAAACGGGTCTCGATAACCACAGCAAAAATCATGGTGGACGACACTTTACATCACTAGAAAACAACAACTTTTAATATTTTAAAAGATCATAGGTTTGTAAATCTTGCGGTTTTCCCCCGAAATCCAGAATATCATAAAATCTCAAGAAATCATCATAGGTGCATATGTCAATAATAATGAATGCATATGATATCAATGTTCAAGTTGCAATGTATGATTTGTAACTAGGCATGAACAGATGATATAATGGTGTATATGCACGAGAATAGCAATTCTATGATTTCATTTTAAAGATTTATCGCAATAACACATGTCTAAGCACCAATTATTAACATGTTTCAGATTATAGGTTATCTAGTGTCGTGACATAGCAATTACTAGGGGGTGTGTGTACACATGAATAGTGTTGCATATAAAAAAAATCCTGGCAATGGTGCATGTGTCCTATAGAATGAGTTCGCACATGTAGGTACAGCATACAGATCCTGATGGTACCAAATATCATGATTTCTAATATCACAAGCAATTTTAAGTTTACTAAATCTAACGGGTGACTTGCGCCATCCAAACGATCGCCCCCTGTAGATGTTAAATCTACTCACCAGTGATCGAGCGCTAGGTGTGTCCGACCACCTGCTTCTCTTTCTCCGCGGCGCTCGAAGTCTCCGCCGGCGAACCTAAAATTTACAAAAGTCACACATAAGGCAAATCTTGCAAAAACGCGATATATCGGTAAAAAGGATACGCGTGCGTGAAACTAGACGCGCGTGCACACGATACGTCGCGACGCGCACAAACTCACCAGAACCCATTCTGACGTGCTGTGTCGCGCAGCGCGCCACAGAACCACGCGGATCACGCGCGTCGCACAAGTTTTAAAAACATCGATAACACGTTTAAGGCTCCCGTTCTGCCTCTGGGCCAAACTTAAAAAGTTACAGATACCCACACACTAAGCTACCCAGCAGAACCCCACACCCAAAAACCCAACACCCCACCCCCTGTTCTGGCCGCAAATTGCGTCCAGATTGATTAAATCGGCGGCCAGAAAGGGGAAAGGGGTCCCCGTGTTTTGTGTGTGTGTCTCTGCTAAGGTCACTGTGCTACAGTATTCCCAATTTTATTCTGAGAGGTTCGGGTTAACAGCAGATCTTACAGAGTCTTAAAAGTCGCTAAAATGGCTAAATTACGCCAAGTCGGACAAATCGGGTATTTTTATGAAAGTCTGGGAAATTTCCTAAGTTACTGGCCTTAAACACACTTATACAAGCTACATCATCAGTAAGAACTAACACTTAGCCAAGTCTCACTCAAAACACCTAAATCTAGCACTAAACCTCAATATAACCAGTAATCTACACTAGCTAACAACACTTAAGTTAACAAGCAAGGAAATCAAGTTTTAGAGATATACCTCTAGAGAATCCTAGGACAAAGGAGAAGAGAAGAAGAAAAGAAGATGACGTTGCTGCTGCTGAGTTGCTGATGCTGCTTCCACTGCTGATGTTGCCGAAGCTGTTGGTGTGGTGTTGTTGGTGTTGTTGTGGTGTTGTTTCAGGTGCAGATGCTGATGGATTTGTGTTGTGGTTGTGTTGGTGTTGTATTGTTGTGTGAGTGCTGTATATGGAGTTGGGGCTGCTGATGAGGCTGTTGTTGCAGCTGTTGTTGCAATGATGCTAGGGGCTGGTATGGCTGATGTTAAAGATGGTGCTGCTGCTGTTTTTATGGTGTTTGTCTTGTTGTTTCAGCTGCTACAAGTGTGTGCAGTCGAGATAGAATTCTAATAAAATGTCCATAAAAGCAGATAAATTATCAGGAACCCGTTTTGGTAAACCTTTTACCAAAAATCCCACATTAACACACAATTACCACTAAACATAAACTCAGGTGTTACAGGGCTTGATGCTCCCTTACCTGTTAAAATAGAGCCAAGGAGGGCTGGGTGTATGAAGAAGGTGACAATTGAAGTTTGACATTGGTTTTTTCTTTCTTTGATCAGGTACCTTTGTGTAAATTTCAGATGACAAGGGAAGAGAATGACGTTATCGACTTCGGCAAGCGAGGATCAAGGTGAGTAGATGTATATTTACGGGGGAAGTCAGGTGGATGGCCTATAACACCCCCGCAACTTCGTAGGATATGTTATTGCGAGATACAAATACTGAGCAAGAAAGGTTCTAGGATGACCACAGATCAAAATTTGTGTACTTTGGATGATAGTTCTTGTAGTCTAGTTCTTAGTCGTGAGACCCTAGAGTATAGGTTGACACACACACTGCAGGGTTACCTAAGTCGGCAGCATGGTTTCGGGAGACATCGTCCATGCCAAATTCAAAAATTTGCCGTTTTAGCTAACCCTAACTAAGAATCGTTAACTAGAAATCGACGAAATATCAAATGCAAACAATTTGCAATAAGAAGTGAGCAAGGAATACAACCTTTGTAGACTGGTCCTTCACTTCAATAGCTCCGTGTAGCAGTCCCTTCGCTGCGATCTTGAACTTCGGACTCTAGAGAGGCTCCCATGAAGAAACGAACAAGCTTTCTTCGATGTCTTCGAGGCCGAAGATGATCTACGTCGAGGAGACACTAACCCAAGATATTTCTTCACTAGGTCAATAACTTTGTTAAGAGAACACTCTATACTAAATGGCAAGTAGTAAAGGATGATGAAGTAGGAAGTGGGCTCACTTTAGATTTCATTTTCTCACACTTTTTCTCACAACTCCATTGAAGCTAGTAAGCTTTGAAGAGGAAGAAGAAGATGAAGAAGTAACTCATCAAATGAATTATTGGTAAGGTTAATAATGCAACCAAGGGTTAAGCATGTCATGTTTAACCCTTGTAGAGAGTTAACCATGTGCTATGGTTAAAGGTTAGGTCATAAATATCTTAAGCAAGACAAAGAAAATGGATAAAGTCAAAGATGCTTACAAGCTTCTACAAGCTCTTAACAAATATCAACCATGACTATTATCCATAATATTTGAATTACTTAATGATAAATTTAAACCCTAATCTTAACCCTAGCATGGTTTAACCCTCATTAACCCTAGTTGCATTTTTAACCTTGATACATTTAACATATATCATATATACATCAATATATCCAAAGTGAGAAAAGAAATCTTATGTTAGCTAATATTAGTTAATGTAATGTAATATATCAAATATATAATTATACATTAAATTATTAAATCAACACTTGATTTAATAATCCGGCTAGATCACCTATAACCGACTAATATCATATGAATCAACACTTGATCCGATAACCCGGCTATATCATATATAACCGACCGATATCTCATATCACGAGAATAGAATACGGTATCAATCTCGGTCCCGCACATATCACATATGTTCCCCTACTCCGTTTCTCTTGAGCCAGCAAACCACTGTGTAGGACTCTAAAGACTCGTCAATACGCCGGCAGTAGGTGATGATCATATCAAACACCCACAAGCGCAAGCGGTCTGCTAAATGTAACGGCCGTCCGGGTATTGAGCGATCAGAAGATCAACAAGTAAGCTTACTCACACTCCTACGAATCCATCAGTAACACTACCGTGTAGTTCGGTCTCTTCGTCTGATATGTCGCATATCTCGTCTAGCGGTGGTAAACGTCAGACCCCAGTAACTCGATAAGTCGTGTCGATATGAGGCTCATAACGGGTTGAGAAACTTCTGATAACACTTGCCAGTATATCTTTGAGCAGCCTTGGCCAAGGACTTCCTGTTATAGCCAATCGAGCACAACGCAACATCAACCCCCAATACCGGGAGAGACGAAACCCCTCAAATCGCTCATTGCCTCCATGTGATTCGGGACTGTACCCAAAAGCCGCCGTTTTGTACATTCTCTTGAACGTGGTAAGGTGGAAATCAAAGCACAGTGGGAATCACACAAGACTCTATGACGATCTCGGGTCTACAGACTAACCTGTACCAGTGTCACCAGAGAACTTCTATCTGACGTGAGGTATAATACCATCTGGGATTTCTCGGCGAGTCCGTTCAGTGTACCCAGTCTCCACTGAGCACCCATATACTATCTCTGATGTCAAACACTAATGGATATGGGATCATCCATCGCCCATCTACATGGGTTGAGAAGCTATACGCTAGTCTACTCTAGTATATCGATGCCCTGTCTCGATACACCTTTGACTAGGAACATTTGAAGGATGTACTTAGCGACTACTCTGTCCCCACTAGTATGATCTGCATCATAGTCCTGGTAATCAAGTACTAATCCTAAGGTCTTTATCAACATGTAACATAGAGACAATCAAAGTACATGTTATGATAAAGTGCAACCAAATAGCATATTATCATGTCGAGCAAGAAAGTCCTCCCTATATATATCCAAGAATCCACTACAATATACATCGTATGTACAATAATGGCCTCTAGGGCATACATATAACTAACAATCTCCCACTTGCACTAGGGCCATCTGTTGTAGTATCCCATACCCAACAATCAGCAGTGGTTGAAGTATCCCATACTCAACCATCCCATAAAAATCTCTCCTAGGAATAGGCCTTTGTGAGGATCCGCCCTGTTCTCCTCCGTGTCTACTCTCCTAACCTCGATATCCCTAGAGATCATCCATCTCCATGATCAGGTGATACTGCTTAAGTAAATGTCTGGATCTCTGATGGGACGGGGGTTCTTAGGCCAAAGCCACAACTCCATTGTCATACAATGGTAGGAACGAAGTTCATCTCATGAACTTATATACATCCCGACTACCTCTTTGGTAGTATCCTTGGTAGCATTGTATCCAGCCTTTATCGTCTAGTATGCCACGGTATCTAGCTTGGAACTCTTCCAACATACCATCCCTCCACTAAGGGTAATGACAATGCCTGTGACTAACATTCAGTCGACCTTACCACTCTGGAAGCTATCCGGTGATTCTCCCCAGGATCGATTGATACCATTTCACTACACCTAGTGAGAATCCAAACATCCATTTAGATCTATCTCATAGATCCAAAACCGAGGATTTAGGAGGTATCACCTTGATCCTATATGGAGAATCCTTGTGATAAGAGGAGATTGACCGAGCGTAGCATAGGAAACACCTTCCCTATCAAGAGTATGTCATCCACATACACTACGAGGATCACCACCATACTCCCTACAACCCTTTTGTATATTCAAGGTTCATCTACCATTTTGATGAAGTCAAAATCTTTGACTACCATATCAAAATAGATGTTCCAACTCCTCGATGCCTGCTTTAACCCATAAAGCAACTTGCACACGTTTCTGCTGCTCCCACTGTCTACGAAGCCCTCTGGCTGTGTACTTATAGACGCTCTCTTCTAAATCATTTAGAAAAGCTGTCATCACACCCAACCGCCAGATATCCTAGTCATGGTATATAGCAATGGCAAGTAGGATCCGGATGGACTTAACCATAGCCACTAGAAAAGGTTTCATCATTATCCACACCTGGTCGATGACGAGAACCTTTTGCATTAAGTCTTAGCTTTGAAAGTCTCAACTTTTCCATGTACACCAAGTAATCTTCTCAAGATATACTTGCTCCCGATGGAAATTTAACCCTTCAGATAAAGCAACCAAAGTCCATACTTTGTTGGTGTATATGGATTCCATCTCAGATCGCTTAGCATCCAGCCATTCTCACCGAGTACCCACTCTTGATGGGCTGCTCGAAACTAGTTGGGTCATCATCTCATGATGCAATCCTCGCTCCCACAATCATAGAGAAAACCGAAGTATCTCTCAGGTGGGTGAGGAAACCTACTAGATCGGCAGAGAGGCTGAGGTTCGTTGGGTGCTATTGAATCCTTTGGGTTTACCAAATCATCAGTTGCAGTTTGTATAGCTGGAACTCCTTCGAGTTCTACCTCACGACCACTAATTTTCTCACAAGAAATTCCATTTCCCAAACGTGGCATGCTGAGAAACAAAACACCTTTTGTTCTTCGGTGTTGTAGAAGATATTCCCTTGCGAATGATTAGGATATCCAACAAACTTCCACAGAACTGACCTTGCCTCGAGCTTGTCCGGATTTTTCTTTTCGACATAGGCCGGACAACCCCAAATCTTAACATCCTTAAGAGATGGGCTCTTCCTATACCATATCACATATGGAGTGGTAGGCACCTGATTTGATTGGAACCCAATTCAATAGGTATGCAGCTTCACAAGTGCATAACCCTAAAAGGAAACAGGCAACTCAGTAGTACTCATCATAGAGCACACCATATTATATAGGGTGTGATTGCTCCGCCCCGATATACCAATGTACTGTGGTGTATACGGAGGAGTAATGCTGAGAGAGAATCTCATTCTCCTTTAGAATGGTCCAGGATCTCCGTGCTCAAGTATTCTCCTCCCTGATCACATCAAAGGACATAATACTTATACCCATTTTGGTTCTCTACTTATGACTTATATTCATTGAATTTCTCAAAAGCTTCAGACTTGTGTTTCAACAGAAACACATGTGCGAATCTTGATAGATCATCAGCGAATGTAATGAAGTACAAAGAACCGGTCCTGGCATATGTAGACAGGGGACCTACATACATCATCATGTATCAATCCCAAGAGTTCACAAACTCTTTCCCTGTTTCAAATAAACGGAGCTATGGTCATCTTATCTTTGTGACATGACTGGCAAGTTTCACAAGATGTATGTTCAAACAGATTTAAATATGCATCTCTATGTAACTTAGCTATTCGGGTTGCATTGATATGACCTAGTCTACAATGCCCCGAGAAGGATTCATTCATTTCTGATCTCTTCCTCTTGTGTGTGTCCTGTACGTTAAAGAACTGTAGTTTGATTTAGAACGTATACACTTTTAGATAATGTGCCTGAACCGATCAACTCTTGATATAGGAAATATTCAAAACAATATCCAACAATACAAAATTATATCTTTCTTTACTAATAAATAGACCGATATGATATTGTTTATCAGGTTCGGTATCTAATAACATTCGTTCAGAATCAATGTATTTGGAAATACAGGTTGATAACTGCCAACAAACTTGGCTGCAACACTTGCAGCGTTTCTAACTCTTAAAACTTATCACCCATTCTCAGTTCTCTACCTATCTGTAGCCCATGTAACAGATTACATATGCGGGATCCTGATCCGGTATCACATACCCAGGTCGTAAAGGATACTGAGAAATAGTTCTCTGTAATGAACACACCCGAAGAAGATGCATCAGCATACACTTTCTTCGTTTGGGCAGCACGGGAATCCTGGTAATCCCCTATTTTCTGCTCGGTCTTATAACAATTATAAGTTGGAGCGGGAGCAACGTTACCCAGCTCAGTATAATAAGCGGGTTCAGTCAATACATCCGTATTATTATCTTGATTAAGGCGTGACATGGTCGCTACCTGGAGAGAGAGAGAAGAAAACACTCAGCGTATGCTCTTGCAAGATTAGATTGGTTATTAATTTATCTAATCAGGATAGCTCCTACTGTTTTAGTCAAATCTTCCTTCAAACTCTAAAAGGATAGACTAGCCGGGATTAATTACACCCTATAAATTCGCCAATCTTTCGGCCAGGCCATTGTCGGTAATTTGGGGGAGGTTCCCCGTGCTTTCGCATGGACCTAATTAAAAATAAAGCTCATTTTCCCAGGGGCATAACCCCGTTGACACCTTTCTAGACACCTACTTGATCGACTAATTGTAATGTGTAAAACTCTCCCAGGAATAACTCTTACTCGCAATGGGTATCGGGATCCAACTATCTCGTTGGAGGTATGCAATCTCATTGCAAATTTCAACACTTGAAATTCCCGATAATATTTTCCCCTAACCTCCTATGACCTTGACAAAGGCCAACAAACCATAGGATGCTAGTCAAGTTCAACCCGTCATTTCCTGATCGAATTAAACCCACCCGCATGACCTTTGACAAAGGCCAACAAGGTCGCACGACTACCCTAACTCAGTCGCATCATATGCTTATGCAGATAAGCACTAATCAGCTACCGCACACTACGCCTTGACAAAGGCCAACAAACACAGCACGAATACTAACTTTTACTTATCTGAAATGACGGAGGGCTACGACAGGTTTTTAAGAAAACCTTTTGCGTAATGAACTTGATATCGTCGTAGAATCGAGTGATTTTGAAAAAGGAGTGTTTTTTTAGGTTTTTACTAGTTTTGCTAAAGAGGTCACTCCCGGTGAAGGGATCTCGGCTCTTTCCTTATCGAATAAGGTGCACGATATTTCACAAATACCACTATGCAAAGAAAAAACTATAAAAGCAATCAAAAGACTAACCGAGTTTGTAGTATCTGCCAGTTTCGCTAAATAGGTCACTCCCGGTGAAGGGATCTCGGCTCTTTCCTTATCGAACAAGGTGCTGGATATTCTACAAGGAATACCGCTATGCAAAGCAAGAACTAGAGCTACCAGTTTTGGAGACAAGTTTCTACAACATCTTTAGGTTTCTTTTATTTCATTAATCTCATTAATGAAGTCCCATTTTATTATGCTTCCCAAGCATCACATATGAAACGAAAGCAGCAATATTAATTATATCTCATATATATAATATATAGGCATTCGTCTCAGAATATAATCAATGATCACATCACAGAATATCATAGCAGAATAAAACATATGAAATATTGGATATACTAGGATTTCCGTGTTTTATATTAAGCCTGTATAAAACACGGATTCCACGGTCGTAATGAATAGCCAATCCCACACCCGTTGACCCCTACGAGAGCGGCAAGCAACCCTACCAATTCTAGAGTTAGGAGACCCGGTCTCGACTTATCGAGATGGTCTACCACTGGACCCTAGAACCCGGTTACTTGTGCTCCCTGCCTTGAGTCTATCCTAATGCGGAAAAGTAAATAATATACAATGGTGACTTCATCCTCAACCCGGAAGTGCCCCAATAAAAGAATATTACATACAATGAATTTTACATGAATGAAAATAAAAACTCTCATCTCACATAAAACCCCTGGCAATTCAAAACATGACTATCCAATATAACATATCACAGCAACACATAACATCACATGTCATCAACGTAAGTAATTATGCGTATCCCAATTGTCGTTGACATATAGCACCGAAACCGGCGATACTCCACATATTACACTTACGGTCGCAGAAAAGAAAGTGAAAAAGTACAACAGTTGGAATATGCAACCACCTTAGACATCATAAACCCAACATATCACATACTTTGGATTTCATGCCTAACCAAATGAATTCCTTAGACATCGCATGCCTAACAATTATAAGCCCCGCATTTTAGTCTCCCTCTCGAAAACAATTTCCAATATCTAGTCGGGCAATTCAACAAGATTCCCGACATCCTGACCGAATGCTCGTCGGAAACTTTAGTAAACGGCCGCACCCCCCGATACCGTCGACGAAGTACACTAAGACGGAACACCGCTGCCGCGAGCACCCGAACGGATGCTTTTGGCGACGGGGTTCTCCTACATTCACTTGGTCGGGGCTATGGGGTGTGGCTATCTATTATGTTTGCCCGGAGAGTATCCGCGTACACTACGTGATTCCGATGGACTTTTGATCACATCAAAATCCCGTGGCAACCAATCATCTGAGACTAAATTGCTAGATTTATAACATTCAAATTAGCTATCTCATAACTACTTGTAGATTCCAAATATTGTATCCCATCACATAATATCCGGACGACGTTAAACTTTTCGATCGATTCATCAATGTCCCACAATTTCCCGACTGCTCAAGCATAGTTGTCACGACCCGAAATTGGCACATGACGGCCCTAATGCTACGCAACGCCTACAGACGTAACGCAGTAAAAGAAAGCCAAAACCCAGAAATCTAATCCATTAAAAGACAAGAAAAGATAAGAAAGATTGTTTAAAAGTCTTTGAAATCACAACCCAAATTATTTAAAAGCCCAACTTTCTTTCTTTAAAATTTTGACAGCACCTGCTTTGTAAAAACTAGCCCCAAAAATGGGTACAACATAAATATAAATAAAGCATCCCCAAACGGGAGCAAATACACGCCGAAAGGCGGAAAACAATCACCACATCAAATATACGACAATGTAGCGAAGAAATAAAAAACGATAGAAAGGAAACTGTATAAAAGACAACAAGTCACAAAAGAATATACAATATCGTCCTCACCAAGTCTCTAAGTCAACATGAAAATATAGTAGATGGAGAGTACAAGGATACAACGAATATACAATACAACAATACGGATAACCACAAAACCCACCTAAGCAAAACTGCACACTATGAGCTGAAGCGGTATCCGTAGCAAAAGATGATCAGATAGATGACTAGCCAGCCTCGACTACTCTGGGGAACACCCTGCAAAACAACTGTGGCACAACGGGGGTGAGTTGCCAAATCGTGAATAGTAAATAACATATGCAGGTAATCGCAAGTATGCACGTACAACGCGAATCTAAAATATGCAATTAATAGCAATAAAAGGTCATATGAATGCAATAATCATGAAAGGTACACTAGCAGGTACTACTAATACATGAAGCAATAATAATATGGCAATTGGTATCCAATAACCATGCAATAATGATATGCAAATATATATATGCAACAGTCATGAAAGGTACTCTAGCAGGTACAACTAACACATGAAGTAATGCATATAAATAAAGGTATGTAAATGTAACAGTCATGAAAGGTACACAAACAGGTACTACTAATACATGAAGCAGTGCATAAATAATAAATGTGGAGTTTGGAATGAAATATGTCATTTCCACGGAATCCTGTCATCGTCGTAGGATCAAAATCCAACAAGACAATCCAAATCCCAATTCCTTAAATCAGCCCCCAAATTGGCTCTCATATCATATAAGTCTCACAAATCCTGAATGTACAATATTGAATAAATCTCATATATCCTGAACGTACAATTCAGCAATCTCATAAATATCATGTATCCAATATCAAATGAATCACCTATACCACAAATCTAATATCATATAAATCTCTAGTATCCTAAGTAAAATTGCATGAATATATATGATGAAAACAATGTATCACGCATCGACACAGAAATACTCAAATCTATACGTTCCTCGAATCGTAAGTGTTCGGTATCGACACCCGTGATCCACGTATCGGTCTTTCTCACATTTATATGTTCCTCGAATCGTAAGTGTCCGGTATCGACACCCTTGATCCACGTATCGGTATATACGTTCCTCGAATCGTAAGCGTCCGGTATCGACACCCTTGATCCACTTATCGGTTAAAAACAAATCTCAAAGAGGATGCATACAAATACCAAGTAAAGAATAAATACAAATGCATGAATCAATACACATATATTAGCGTCCCATTCCATTAATATTGGTGTAAAGGCGTATATAACAGCGTCCCATTCCACTGTTATATATACTTAGGAATAAAAAGAAATATCATGAAAAAATCCATATCGAAATGCGAAAATCCATGAATATAATATATGCAACATAAACTGAAATGTAAGCATATAAAGGAAAAACCGCAAATTAACCGCAACAAGTTAATAAGAATATCATGCGGTTCCTAATTTATCCAAGTCTAAAATAACATCATGTAAAGGTAAACATGTAGCTATAACCAGATATGTGTGTAAACATAAGGGTATAGCAAGGTATATGTATCTACCTATAAATAATAATGTAGTATACCCCCCGGGTATAAGTGAAATATGTATGCAAGGTATACCTTTAGCTATGTCATAAAGTGTGTATGTACCTATCTCTAATGGTACAATACTCTATAGGTATAAAGGTAACTAGCATGTAAGTATGTCAGAGCATATGTATAAGTCAACGTTAGACAGCCCACGAGTTGCGGGGAGGCGGAATAAGTAAAACAATCATTTTGTTTAAAACAAACATCGACTAACTTACGGATCATTGCCAAACCCTAACTAACAACATCATAGGAGGGATTAGCTACTATGAAAGAAGATTATACCTAATGAACCAAGTCCTTCTTGTTCTCGTTGACCACCTCCTCGTTGGCCTCCTCTTTGTGATAGAAGATCCACCCGAGAGCTACTACTCCAAGCTAGACCTCTAACTTGAGGTAACTAGGTTACTAAAAGTGCTAATCAAAGCAACATAGAGGATATAAAATAGGATTAGGGATCAATTAGTCTTGCTAACCCTTGATATCAATACATGAGAGGTTAGGGTTAGGGTTTGAAGAGAGAGAGCTTGAGGAGAGAGAAGGTGAGAGTGAGAATATGATCTTGGAATAATGAATCATTGTGAATATATGAAGCATAAGATATTTATTAAATGAATAACAAATAACAATTATCATCATGCTTCATTAACTCACCTTGTGATTCATCTCATGAGTCATTTAAACAATAAATGCATCATTAACTCCTATGGATGAATCACACCATGAGTCTTTAAACCAATTAATGCAAAATCCACCTAAGCCTCCAACTCATCAATCTTCTAGAAGCTTCTCGACAATTTACGAGAACGCCCCTCCTATCCGTGAAAACACAGAAATACTGAGACTGTATAAATCCAATAATCCAATACTAGAATCTGGCTTAAACCAAAGCCCGCTAGTAAAAACTGTCCGATCATCGTACGTGCATAAATACACGTGAGTGTCCGAACCCTGTCGTAAAACCATACGACCTCTATATCGTTTCGCCCGAAGCAAGGAAACTCTCTGTGTGGGACTCTAAAGACTCGAATACTACGCTGGCAGTGGGTTTAACCACATACCGCAAGCGGCACTAGCTGTACGTAACGGTCCCCAGGTAGATGTCGATAAGAAGGCCGATGAGGAAACCCATCCGAACTCCTACTGAGCCTGATGTGACAATCTCTGTACAGTCCGGTCTGTTCGTCTAGGACTATCGCATATCGGGCCTAGGGGGAGGCAAGCGTCAGTCCCCCAAAAGCGGTATAAGTCGTGTCGGAGTGAAGCCCATTACACCTTGAGAAACTACTGGAAAACCTACCAGTAAATCTCCCTTTCCCTGGCGAAGGACTTTGCGTAATGGCTCTCCAGACACAGCGCGATATCAACTCCCAATACCGGGAGAGACGGATCCTGTCTAACCGCTACTGCCTCCAAGTGCTCGGGACTGCACCCAACTGCTACCTGTTTGCACGACTCCTTTAAGCCGTGGTAGGGTAGCAATCTAAGAACAGTGGGAACACACTCGAGGCGAAGCAGCAGTGTCAAGTCTGCTGACTATGCTGTACTCATGTCACCTGGGAACTGTTAACTGACAACGGGTATAATACCAAACAACAGTTCCCTGCGAGTCCTGTCCGGTGTACCCGTAACCCGACGAGCACCTGTATACTATCTCCAGTACGACGTACTGATGGCTGTGGGATAGACCATCTCCCCAACCGGGATGAGAAGCATACACACTAGTCTACTCCGGAGTATCGATGCCATGTCTCGATAATCCTACGACTAGGGACCTGAAAAAGGATGTGCTTGTAGACTACCCAGCCCCCACTAGTGTGACTGCCATCACAACGCTGGTAGTCAAGCAAGATCCTAAGGGCTCTATCAATACGTATACACATATTAAGATAGATATAAACCAAGTAGCATACTACCATGTTTAGCAAGATTGTTAATATAACTGTGAATATCCCAAGCTTCCATTAAGTAATATACAAGCCGGTATGATACAATAATGGCCCCTAGGGCATATACACTATCAATCTCACACTTGCACTAGGGCCATCTACTGGCGTATCGAAGACCGATCATGTCGAGTAGCCTCTCGAACTGAATCTGAGGTAAGGCCTTAGTGAATGGATCAGCAGTGTTCTCTTCTGTAGGAACTCTCCGGACCTCGATCTCCTGTCGATCTAAGATCTCCCTGATCAGATGATACCGCCTTAAGATATGTCTGGACTTCTGATGGGACCTGGGTTCCTTCGCTAAAGCTATAGCTCCGTTGTTGTCATAATACCGCGGTATTAGATCAACAATAGTAGAAACCACCTGAAGTTCTGTGAGGAACTTCTTCATCCAGACCGCTTCTTTTGCGACATCACAAGCAGCGATATACTCCGCTTCCATCGTCGAGTCAGCAACGGTGTCCTTCTTGGAACTCTTGCACCACACCACCTCTCCGTTGAGGGTAAAGACATAACCTGACATGGACTTAGAGTCATCCTTGTAACTCTGGAAGCTGGAATCAGCAAAGGCCTCGATCTTGAGGTCTTTTTCGCCGTAAATTAAGAACATCTCCTTAGTCCTTCTCATGTACTTGAGAATGTTCTTTTCTGCTATCCAGTGCTTCTCCCCTGGGTCTGATTGATACCTGCTTACCACGCTCAGTGCGTAAGCTACATCTGGTCTGGTGCACAACATCGCATACATTATAGAGCCTACCACAAAAGGGTAGGGTATAATAGACATGTGATTCCTTTCCAAATCAGTCTTGGGAGACATCTCTTTGGAGAGGGTGATTCCATGACAAGCCGGCAAACTACCGCGCTTAGAATCTTCCATACTGAATCTTTTCAGTATAGTGTTGATATACCAGGACTGCGAAAGTCCCAACATCCTCTTGGATCTATCACGATAGATCCGGATCCCCAGAATGTAAGAGGCATCACCCAGGTCTTTCATGGAGAACCTGTGTGATAAGAATCCTTTGACAGATTGTAGCATAGGAATGTCATTTCCTATCAATAGAATGTCATCCTCGTACAAGACGAGGAATATGACAGTTCGTGCTACAATTTTACTATATATACATGGTTCATCTGGAATTTTGATAAAGTCATATTCTTTGACCGTTTCATCAAAACAGATGTTCCAACTCCGCGATGCCTGCTTTAGTCTATAAATGGACTTAAGCAACTTGCACACTTTCGCGCTGCTCCCACTCAAATTGAAGCCTTCTGGTTGATCCATATAGACGCACTCTTCTAAACTACCATTTAGAAAAGCCGTCTTTACGTCCATCTGCCAGATCTCATAATCATTGAAGGCAGCAATGGCAAGAAGGATCCGAATGGATTTGAGCATAGCCACTGGAGAAAAAGTTTCGTCATAGTCCAAA
Source organism: Agapanthus africanus (assembly GCA_030015575.1). Lineage (NCBI taxonomy): Eukaryota > Viridiplantae > Streptophyta > Magnoliopsida > Asparagales > Amaryllidaceae > Agapanthus > Agapanthus africanus. The sequence goes on from JASDDO010000022.1 coordinate 391,304,829, forward strand.
CCAGGTCTTTGACGAAAACCCTTTGCAACAAGTCTAGCCTTATAGGTTTCCACTTGTCCATCTACATCAATCTTTTTCTTGAAGATCCATTTACATCCTATGGGTTTTACCCCACCTGGAGCAAAGTCCAAAGTCCATACTTTGTTGGTGTACATGGACTCCATTTTGGTCCGCATTGCATCTAGCCATCGTACCGAGTCGTGTTCATATCAGATTTTTGCATTTTTATACCGCCAAATTTTTATCACATTGCTTATCGGTAGATACTCTTGAGCCGTGTTTGCTAGTCAATTGCAGGATACAGGTTCTCGGTTCTAAAACGGTGAAATTCATGGAAAACACGACAAAATCCGGGTTCCTGCCAACCACTGAGAAAACACGGTCTCCGCTCTTCATCCGTATGTTGCCAGATACCAGTTTAAGAAGACAAAATGTCAAATCAATGTCGTTTTCATGCACAAGGCTCAATGGCAGCACAAGATCCAAGAAATCTACGCGGAGCTCGAGGAAATCATGACAAAAAGTCCACTTCAAAACACCTTTCCCTTAACAGAAATTCTGGAAGAAATGTGGAAATATTTTCAGAAAACACATATGCCATACTGAAGTACAAAGAAGACCAGGAAAAGCCGCAAAATACGGTGACCTAATTCCCTAAGTAGGCCGTGGTTCCGCGGCCTAAGCATGCTTAGGCCGCGGAACCGCGGCCGTACTGGCGGCGCAGACAAAGAATTTTGGGGGGTAATTGGGTCTTTTCAGTTGTGTTCTGGTGGTTGCCCTAGGTTTTCATTTTTCGGCCTATAAATAGCCCAGAACTTTGTGAAGGAAAGGGTCCATAATCTTGTATTCTTTTTCTAGGTTTTAGAATACATGTTCTTCTTCTTCTCATCTCTTCTCCATTAAAACTTGTAGTGAGCTTTGTGAGTGAAGAATGGTGAATAAAGAAGTTCATTTTATTATCATGCTTGTCTTGTTCTTTCTATAATTGTTGTAATTTTCATTTGTTAACTAGTTGTTGTTATTTCGTGTTTTTTCTTTCTTCTCTCTTTTTCTTTATCCTTAAAACGACTATGATGCTTACGCTCGATCCTCGCCAAGGTGAGGTCGCAAATAGCCAGTCGTTATCTTCTAATCTCTTTCTTTCTATCTTCCTCTTTTGTTTTGTTTTATTTTTCCGTATCATGATGTGTGAGTAGTTCATACTTGTTAGGGTAGGATAAGGGAAGTTTGAGAGAAGGAAATCTCTCTCACTCTTTCCTTGCCCAACAGCTTAATTCGACTCCCGTTAATTGAACCACAATCCGCTCCTTACGGCACCCTATCCTACATGATAGCGGTGATTCCGTAATGAGACCGGTTGTGGTTGAATTAACCGGAGGTTATGGCTAAGAGCCAAGAACGGAAGGACAAGCACCAAAAGGAAGAACTTATGCGTTGGAAAGCTTAGCTTATACTCGCAAAGTCCTTCCTAGTCGTGCTAATCCCCGTTGTTGCCGATTACCGTAACACCGATATTAAGAGGGGCAACGAAAGATGTGGAGACTCCTAACTCAAACTAACCTAATCCTAACCCTAACAAGCTCTCCTTAAATATCAATTTAACACTTTGATAATCACAAACAAAATCTGGACTTCCGGACTTAACTCGTTAAAACACATAGAAAAAGATTCCCATCTCCCTGCGGACGACCCGTACTCAACCGGCTAGCTACAAGCGAAACCGTCTTGATTGCGGTATCTAAACGAAAACTTGAACACGCAGAACCTTTACTAATCAAATGGCGCCGTTCCCGGGGAGACGGTAGTTTATTTCTTTGAGTAATTTCGGGTTAACTTGTGAATACAACCGAAAACCAAAACAAAAAAATATACTTTGTAAAAAAATCATCTTGTTATTTTTGATTAGTTTTTGTGCAAGTGTGCAGGAAAATACGGAGTTCGAGTTCAGTGCCAAAGACGTGGGAAGATAGACCCACATCTCGCAGCTTCACCGCGACGAATTGAAACGAAGCAAAAGGTCTACTGTAAGATTCTGGAGCAGTTCCATTAAGCCAATCCAAATTCAATAGCTCCAGACAAGAAGAGGACAGCAACAGAAGCACACCCAAATTTTTCAGAAGCCCAACTCCTCCTTATTGCCGCGGAACCGCGGCATAAGCAAGCTTAGGCCGCGGAACCGCGGCCGTTTGGTGCCTTTGGGCTGCCAAAATCTCTCTGTAAGTCTCTCTCCTACTCCTCTGGACTCCAATAAACTGTGTTTTCTGCAGATTTCTTTGCGCAAACTCTTCTCCCCCTTGCAATAAACTGTTTTTGTGCAGGATTCTTTGCGTCGCGCTAAAAAATAAAAATTGTTTGCAGTTGATTTGTTACTGCTTTGCATTTCTTAATACGGACTTAAGGGGCTTGAAACCAATTCAGATTGGGTGGGGATTTCATCACCCTTCCCAGGACCCCAAAAATCACAAAAAGCATATGCATTGACCATTGTAAAATTAAAAAATACTAGACTTCTGCCCTACGGACTTCGCGCTCATTAGGACAGAGGACTAGTTACAGGCATCGGCCGTTTATCCTATCTGACTTTTGCGGTGCCTAGGCAAGTGTGAAGAAGGCAAGTGGTTATTTAATTAAGGAACTTCGCGAAAGCGTTGGACAACCTCCCACTTACCTGGCACTTATCTGGCCGCATTAGACGGAGAAGAGGCGGTTTGAGGTCCTTTTTCTAGCCCTCTTGAACAGTTAGGAGCAGGTCTAGTTGACCTAGGCGACCGTAGATCTAGGTGAGATTGTGCATATCTTGTTTGTGATTACTTAAAGCCGTAAGTCCGTACATATTTCTGTAAAGCTCTTTCTAAAAAAAAAATCAAAAACTTTTATAAAAGCTTGCCCTTTGTCGCCAAATCCATTTTTCACCCTCCACCCATCATTTTCTCCATTGACGTTTTCTTACCCTCACCTTCTCCGCTTTGACTATACTAAACTCGTTTAGTGTATGTCCGCTTGGACTCGGGACACTAGCGCCCGTCTAGTCCGCGTTACGTTAGTCGCTACCGACTACGCGATCGACTCCGAAGTCGAAACTCCGTCCACTCCTCTTTCACCCCATCCTTTGCCGGCCAACTCCGACGTTGACCGGAATTCTGTTCATACATCTTCACCTTCACCTTCACCTTCACCAACCTCTTCTTCCGCGATGTCAGGATTTAATCCGAACATCTCTTTGACTACCGCTGGATTGGCTCCACCTCCTACGGAGACCAATATCCCACCACCTCCGCCTGTTTTAGCGCCGCAGCGAATCGCGCTCCAGGATCGTTTCTACCCCACCCGTTCTGCACTTCCCACCTGCCTTTCTCTTCCTCCGGCCAATGGGGATAATTTTGAAATTAAGCCCCACTTCATCAACATGCTCCCTCGATTTCATGGGCTTGAATCTGAAGATGCCTATATCTTCATCAATAAATTTCAAAATGTCTGTGCCATGATGAAAACCACCCAGCTGTCGGACGATGCTATACGTCTACGAGTCATTCCGTTCACTTTATGCGACCTTGCTGAAAAATGGCTGTATAGCACCGCTTCCCACTCCATAACCAGCTGGGACGAGTTTGTTAAAGCATTTCTAAAAAAATTCTATCCGAATCATAAAACCGCAAGGATTCGAAATGAAATCAACCAATTCTCTCAGCTTTCTTCTGAACCCTTCTGGAAGTGCTTTGACCGGTACAAAGACCTTCTTGTTCAGTGTCCTCACCACGGTATAGAGAAATGGCAACTTTGCCAAACCTTATACGAGGGCCTGAACCCAGCAACGAAGCAGTTGTTGGAAACCATCTGTCAGGGCCACTTCCTATCGAAATCTGACGAGGAAGCGTGGCAGTTCTTTGACGACCTTGCGGAGCAAACGCTACAATGGGAGAGCACCAGACCGACTTCTTTTTCTTCTACCTCCACTTCTACCGGTCAGTCTATGGTAGGAATTCACCAACTCGATGTCTCTATTGCGATGAAAGCTGAAATGGCTGCAATAACAAGAAAGCTTGAAGCGATAGAGAGCAAATTTTCTTCTCCTGCTCCTGCCCCTGTTCTCCCCCTTCGTACCATCTGCGCTTGTTGTTCCGATCCTTCTCACTTGACCGAAGAGTATCCTTACAATCCACCATCGCAAGGACAGGATCAGGTTAATGCTGCATTCCAGCAAAGACCGAGGACTGATCCATACTCTTCCACCTACAATCCCGGTTGGAAGAACCACCCCAATTTCTCCTGGAATCAGAATCAGAATCAATTCCAAGGCAACAATTTCGAAAGGGCCCCTCCGCCGCAACAACAAGCGCAACAACAAACTCAGTTTCAGCAGCCCTTCCAACCCCAACCTTTCCAAAATCAGACGAACAACTTTGCACCCAACAATTCTTATCCACCAAACAACTTTGTTCCATCAAACAACGATAAGGTTTCCTCGCTCGAACGAAGTCTGGAGGCGTTCCTTAAACAATCGACTCAGTCCACCGCCAACATCCAGTCTTCCATTCAGTCCTTAGTGCAACACACTGCCGCACACGGGCAAAGCATCAAGACCATCGAGGCCCAGATTGCACAGCTGAACGCGGCCTTAAGCGAGGGAGAGAAGGGGAAGCTCCCGTCCCAACCACTCCCAAATCCCGGTCACCCACATAATGTACATGTTGCTCTTGAACAACAGAATCATAATGTGAGTGCCGTGACGACATTGAGATCGGGAAGGATGCTGCAAAACAACATCGGCACACGGATCAACGCAGACACCCCGGCCGCTGCTTCTTCTTCTTCTTCTTCTTCTTCTTCGTCTTCTGAGCCTATTCTCCGTTCTTCACAAGGCTCTCCTTCCTCTTCTTCTGCTCTGAATGGATCCACTTCTCACTCCACGAAAACACCTGTTCTGGGATCCGTTCGAACTCCACAATCTCCTCCTCCAGCATTAGACTCAACCAATTTTAAAAATGTTCCATTTCCAAACCGGTTGAGGTCTAACAAACAAAGTCCTCAAATGGAGAAGATTCTGGAGTTATTTAAGCAGGTTAACATTAACATTCCTCTTTTAGATGCTGTCAAACAAGTCCCGTCCTACGCAAAAATCTTAAAGGACTTGTGCACGAAAAAGAGGAAGTCTCAAGTACCAAAGAAAGTTTTCTTGGCCAGTGCTGTGAGTGATGCCCTTACCCAATCTTTACCACAAAAATGGAAGGACCCTAGCTGTCCTACGATTTCAATTACCATTGGGGATAAGAACATCAACCGCGCACTATTAGATCTTGGTGCCAGTGTTAACTTGCTTCCGTATTCAGTATACGAGCAATTAGGCGTCGGAGAGCTGAAACCCACGCACTGCACTCTCCAAATGGCCGACCGATCGATCACCCATACTAGGGGTGAGCTAGAGGATGTGTTAATAAAAGTCGGGAACTTCATATTCCCCGTTGACTTTATTGTATTAGACACACAGCCTGTAGCTAACCCCCGGAATCAAATTCCGGTGATACTCGGTCGCCCATTTCTTGCAACCTCAAATGCTGTGATCAATTGTCGCAATGGTTCGATGAACCTCTCTTTTGGAAACATGACGATTGAACTCAACATTTTTAGGTTGGGTAATCAGCCCGCCGAACCGAATGCTCATATACTGGACGTCTGCTCGATCCAGGAGATCACCCCTGAAGAGTGTGAATTCGAGGAGTTTCTGTTCGAACACGATAATCTTGACGCCACTAGTGCGTTCCTCCTCGAACCTGCTGCTGTTTCTGCGCCCGACAACGACTACGAGTGTTTTACGTTCTCGAACGATCTTAACCGCACACAACCCGAGTTTGAATCTTTCGAATTTTCGGATGAGTTACCTGAACCATCCGACTCGGTTGCCTACACTCGTTTTGAACCTTTGCTGGAGTCCTTTGAGTTCGAGACCTCTGCACCAATCTTGCCTTCAGTCGTTTTACCTCCAGCGCTCGAACTCAAGCCTTTGCCGTCTCACCTTAAGTATGCTTACTTAGGTGAGAACGAGACCCTCCCTGTCATCATTTCGGCTTCTCTAGCTCCCGAGCAAGAGAAAACCCTTCTCACGGTCTTGCACAGCAACAGGCAAGCTTTTGGCTGGTCCATAGCGGACATCAAGGGGATTAGTCCCCTGATCGTTGAGCATCACATTCATCTGATGGATGATGCCAAACCAGCCCGGGATCCACAAAGACGTCTCAATCCAGTCATGAAAGAGGCTGTGAAGAAGGAGATCGTAAAATGTCTAGATAGTGGTATCATTTACCCTATCTCTGATAGCCAGTGGGTTAGCCCCATCCACGTTGTCCCCAAGAAATCAGGTATCACGGTCATAACCAACGAGGCGAACGAGTTAATCCCTACTCGCACCCAAACTGGGTGGCGAGTATGCATTGATTACAGAAAACTCAACGCCGCAACGCGGAAAGACCACTTTTCGCTACCTTTCATTGACCAGATGCTTGAACGATTGGCCGGACACGAGTACTACTGCTTTCTTGATGGCTACTCCGGCTACAATCAGATTCCCATCGCCGAAAAAGACCAGGACAAAACCACATTCACTTGTCCTTTCGGCACGTTTGCATATCGACGCATGCCCTTTGGGTTATGCAATGCGCCCGCTACCTTCCAGCGGTGTATGATGGGTATCTTCTCAGACATGGTGGAAAAATTTCTGGAGATTTTCATGGATGACTTCTCCATCTTCAGCGATTCCTTCAACGAGTGTTTGCTGCATCTTGACGCTGTCCTTACCCGATGTAAGGATAAGAATCTCACTTTGAATTGGGAGAAATGCCACTTCATGGTGCGCGAAGGTATTGTCTTAGGACATATCATCTCGCAAAATGGCATAGAGGTTGACAAAGCAAAGATTGAGGTCATTTCCAATCTGCCTCCTCCCCGATGCGTCAGAGATATCCGAGCCTTCCTTGGCCATGCCGGTTTTTATAGACGGTTCATCAAGGACTTTAGCAAGATTGCTAGGCCCTTGACTCTTTTGCTGGCCAAGGATACGCCATTCGACTTCAACTCGAGCTGTGTGACTGCATTCGAGTCACTAAAACGCTCACTCACTTCTGCTCCCGTTCTTTCTTCACCTGACTGGACCACCCATTCGAGATTATGTGCGATGCATCCGACTTTGCCATTGGTGCTGTCCTTGGACAACACATCAACAAAATGCCGCACGTAATCTATTACGCGAGCCGAACCCTGAACGACGCCCAACTCAACTATACAACAACTGAGAAGGAATTCTTAGCTGTTGTATTTGCTTTAGAAAAGTTCAGGCCCTACCTCATCGGCTCTCCAGTCATTGTCTACACAGACCATTCAGCTCTACGCCATCTTTTTGCGAAGAAAGATGCAAAATATCGGTTAATACGTTGGATCCTCTTGCTTCAAGAGTTTGACCTTGTCATTAAGGACAAAAGAGGATGTGAAAACGTAGTTGCCGACCATCTCTCACGACTTCCTTCTTCGCCTTCGCTTCTAATTCCGATCAACGACGTTTTCCCGGATGAACAGCTCTTGACAGTATCTTGCGAACCCTGGTTCGCAGATATTGTGAACTATTTGGCCACGGGATTACTACCGACTGAATGGTCAAGTCAGGACAGACTTCGCTTCTTATCCCAAGTAAAACACTTTTACTGGGACGAACCATATTTGTTCAAGTACTGTCCCGACCAGATTATTCGTCGGTGTGTCCCTGATGTGGAATTCAAGAGTGTGCTGTCATTTTGCCACGATCAAGCGTGTGGCGGGCATTTTGGCCCCAGAAAGACAGCTGAGAAGATCTTGCAATGTGGTTTCTACTGGCCACAACTCTTCAAAGATGCTCATGACTATTGCAAGACTTGCTCCCGGTGCCAACACATGGGCCGGATATCCCGGAGGAACGAGATGCCGCTCCAACCGATCTTGGTTGTGGAGATTTTCGATGTTTGGGGGATAGATTTCATGGGGCCGTTTCCCAGCTCTTTTGGGAACTTGTACATCCTTCTCGCTGCTGATTACGTCTCTAAATGGGTCGAGGCTGTGCCCAGCCGGACTAACGACAACAAGGTTGTCGTTAGGTTCCTTAAAGAAAATATTTTCTCCCGGTTTGGGCACCCCCGAGCGATCATTAGCGACAATGGAAGTCATTTCTGCAACAAGACTTTCGAGTCCTTAATGTGGAAATACTCCATTAATCATAAGCTATCCATGCCCTACCACCCCCAAACCTGCGGGCAGGCCGAAGTTTCAAATCGGCAAATCAAGAAGACGGTTTCCAAGAACCGTAAGGATTGGTCGCTGAAACTCACTGATGCCCTTTGGGCATTTCGAACCGCTTATAAGACCGACCTTGGCATGTCTCCCTATCGGCTTGTGTACGGAAAAGACTGCCACCTACCTGTCGAGATAGAGCATCGCGCATTTTGGGCGATAAAGGAGTTGAATCTATCTCTCGAAGATGCGGGCAGCCATCGGAAGCTGCAGTTGAATGAACTGAGCGAGCTTAGGGATGAGGCTTACGATAACGCGGTTGTCGTTAAGAACCGAACGAAGGTGTTTCACGATAAACACCTTTTCCGCAAAACCTTCGTACCTGGTCAGCAGGTACTGCTTTACGACACCCGACTTCACTTCCATCCAGGAAAGCTCAGGTCTCGCTGGAAAAGGGCCATATTTTGTGCGGAATGTGTATCCGCAGGGCGCTGTGGATTTGGAGAATCCGAAGGACGGTTCATTTTTCAAAGTGAATGGACACCGACTCAAACCGTACCTTAGCGCCGAACCAACAGAGGAGCTCCTGTTCTTACAGGAGCCGGTTTACCCTGCCTAATCTTCCTCTGCCTACCTCCAAACTTCGGTTATCCAGCCAAGAACAGTCGACACTGTTCCAAATAAGTTTGGGGGTATGTATAAACCATTTTGTATATATTTGTGGATATTCTTTTTCTTTTCTTTAAAAACAAAAACAAAAAAAAATTGTGTATCGCTAACCGACAATTTTGACCCTTCAAATGATCTCTTCATGCAATGACAGTGAGGACACTGTCCAGTTTAAGTTTGGGGGTACGCTCGGTACGCATTTCTTACCTTCACATTCATATGTATATTTTGCATCTGCATATTAAAACCCATAAAATCCATAAGAATCTGAAAATTTTCTAAAAACATAAAAACTTTTCTGTCAAGTTAGCTAGTGGGAGGACTCTGATTCAACATTTCGACGGTTTTGTTTGATAAAATAAGAATAACTAAATCTTATGTTTAGATTTTGAAAACCTGAAAGATAACTTTCCTTTGAAGTTAACTATAGCTGATATACGTCTTTACATCACACTACACGTGTCGTGTGTTTTTGGAAATTAGATGACAAGTCTTTTATGTTTAAAAACTTTTAAACAGATAAATGATTTTCTGAGGATCAAATAGGTTTGTTCTGAAATAAGTAATGTCAAGAATAGTTTATGAAGTAAAACGAATATGAAGGAATGTTATTGATGTCGTAATTGGAACTAAGTCTGAAAAATAACCCATCTGGAACTTGATTGGAATGATTACATACCAAACACACTAAACACGTCTTTTATCCAAAAAAATAATGGAACTGCCGGTTATATCTCCGTTCGTATTAAATCATCTGATTTTCACGCCAAACTGTCATTTGTTTTTGAACCTAGGTAACTTGAGTAATTAAGTCCGCTGGGGTGTTTCTAAACCTAATGCCCTAAAACCAACTGGTTTGGGTGCATTGGCCCAAAGCTCGCTAAGAAGCCTCGAAAGTCCAGATTAAAACAAAATCAAGCAAGTGTTCTCTCCGAGATAAAATTCCTAACGGTTCTTTGTGTGAGAAAAATCTTGATAAAAGACAGGCTTTTATAAAAAAAAATTTAGCGGAGATATGAAGGTTTTACTCTATGATAAAGACTATTGCACGTTCACAGAGGTGTGTATGAAATGAAAACAAGAAAAAGGTGGAGTGAAAAAGACGACTTAGTTTCCTGTTAAGGAAGATAGAAATTCTGAAGTTGAAACCTTACTGGAAAACGAAACTTGAAAAATACTTAACTCTCTATAAAACTTATGTGATCCTTTTAAAATTGTTATCTGGGCTTTATTGTGCGACATGATGACTTTAATCGATCCTTCTGGAACTTAACGACACTATTTGCACTGCACGTAAAGACATATAAAATCTGTAGTTAAATAAGAAGCGAGGTGTGAAAAATAAAGGTTCGATAGTCTAGACTTAGGATCATAGAATTGTTATTTTCTGAAACAAAACTTTAGGGGTTTGAATCTTAGTTATTTTACAAAACTAACTTGACCGGATTTTGTGGGTAGTATCCGTTGAAAATCCTCAGGAGACAACACTCCTCCTACAAGGGACACCTAGAGGTTTAACGGCTTGTTGCACATGCTCAGTGCAATCGCGTTCCCTGCGAAAGTGAGGTTAGGAAATTTTTTGTGAATAAATTGGTTTTCCTCGGGACGAGCAAATGATAAGTTTGGGGGTATTTGTTCATATCAGATTTTTGCATTTTTATACCGCCAAATTTTTATCACATTGCTTATCGGTAGATACTCTTGAGCCGTGTTTGCTAGTCAATTGCAGCATACAGGTTCTCGGTTCTAAAACGGTGAAATTCATGGAAAACACGACAAAATCCGGGTTCCTGCCAACCACTGAGAAAACACGGTCTCCGCTTGATCAGTCGAAAATATTGCATATTTTAACCGGCAATTTCCCTATCATCTGCATACATATAGAAGTGTTCGGTATCCGTATTTCACATATTAGCAAATCTATCACAGATTATCAGATTACATGTATTAGACCTTAAAACCGGCATTTCTAGGGAAATTGACTGCATTGCATGGCATCACAATATTTCTATATATCGCAACCCGTGTTTCGAAGTCTGTGCAGGAAAAGGAGAAGCTCGCTCAAATTTACACCGCTCAAAAGATACGTCAACTCACTAATTTCAAATCTGGTATCAACCCAAAGGAGTAATCACAGTTCAGCATATCAGACAAAGACCTAAACAGCAGTCCAAGACAGCACCTGAAAGACCAAGGCCCAAGCCCCTCAAGGAGCCGCGGATCCGCGGCAATGGCTTGCTTGTGCCGCGGATACGCGGTGGGCCTAGGGAATCAGTCCCTCAATTTTGTTGCACAACTCCTGTTTCATCTACTACAGTTCAGATATGTACTCCAAGTTCCAGAAGACTCCAGGGACTTCTACCAGATCAGCAAACACTTTGATCTACTTTAAACTAGCCTATCATTCTAGAACTTTCCCTAAACCCTAGCTTAAACCCTAAGCTAGTTCCTAACAAACTCTTTCAACAAAGTTTGGGAGGGAAACTTCTAATTCAAACCTAAACCTAGAGTTTGGGAGTTCTATAAATAAGACCTTAAACTCAAGGATCAAACATCTAGGATTGATCTTAAAAAAATCATTCTATCATAAAGAGAGGGTGTGATTCATTCCTTTAGCCCATCTCTTTCTTCATCTTCTTCTTCCTTCACAACTCTTATGAAAGGAAACCCTAACCCTACTCCAAGCCAACATCAAGATCCCGAGTACCTATTAAGCAAGAAGCCCTACAACCTTTAGGAGCGGAGCCGATCTTCAACGGAGCAAGCGATCCGAGCCGATCCACGACTCACGAAGCCGAGCGACGCCCGATCAACAATCTAGATTCTTCTTCTTGTAGTTCTTGAAGCAAATGTAATCAAAATTGTTGAGATAAATAAAGGTGATATTCTTTTATCTTGTTTTCTTTAATTTCTGCATCATGACATCTTTACAATTCGTGAATATTTTCTGTGTGGTGATGTGTGAATAAAACTCCGCTCGTCGAGGAGTCGAGACGGTCAATAGGATGATGATGTAACATAGCTTTAATCGATTCTTGAGTCCTACGAGCTTTGTAAACCCTAACAAGTTCAAGAAACGACGACCCATTTTGTTTCGATGCTTTCTTGATTGACATCATTCGAAATTGGGGAGTTACGATCATTTCTTGAATTTGGTAGAGGCTAGAAAAGGAATGATATCGACGAAAGAACAAGGGTTATGAGATGAAACCCTAGTTTCACGAGAAAGCCCCAACTCTCGTCGATTATCATCAATCTAGTATCAATCCTTCGAAGGACAAGAACACGAAATCTTTAGATTACATCACGTCTATCGATCCGATCGATTCCTACGAGCCTCTTTTAGATTCTTGATTGTTGATTGGAAATATCATCGATACATCGATTCTTGACTGTTTATCTTTTTCTTGATTCTTGAATAGAATAGTGACACTTGAAAATCAAAACTCTTGAATCATGTTTTCGTTTATCTAAGCTTAACTTTTCAATTCAAGCATATCATAATACAAACGAATCGTGCAATCCCTGTGGACGATCCGCACTCATTCATAACACTACAATTGACACCGTAGTTTGATTGCGGTCAATATAATTTTTGGTTGTGAAGTTCTTTATAAATTTTCCTAATACCGACACAAGAAACTGTTTCAATCAAATAGTGCCGTTTTAGGGGACCTTTTGAATTGATTCATACTACACAACACGAATTTACAACAATCAAAATTGCGCCGTTGCCGGGGATTACGCGCTAATTCGTTTACATTTTATAGTTTGAATTGAAAGAATTATTCCATTGTTATTTTGAGATCAAAATTCGTGCAAACCCTAAACAATTTGTCGTGTTTCATTGCAAGGAGATCTGGGGCTTGCTGGGAATTGAGAAAATTTTTTGGAATATACCAGAGAACAGAGGGAAGCAACAGGAGCTTCCTAGTGAATTTTGGTGCAGAGATCACACCAGAAGACCGCGTTTCCGCGGCCATTCTCTACCATTTGCGGCGGAACCGCCGCGCATTTGGGGGTTCTCTGAAAATTTTTTACTGCAGGTGACTTCTTACTCTCTCCTCTCTCCTCTTTTTAGCTCCAATTAACACTTTGCTGCAGGATTCTTTGCAAAGAACAGCAGCTAGCAAATTGCGAATTAAAATTGTGCGTGATTTTGTTTCTAGTTGTTTGCATTAGAAATACGGAATTTAAGGGGCACGGCCAAATCCAAATTAGGTGGGGATTTCATTACCCTTCCTAGGCCCCGAAAACCACCAAACTTGCATCCGCATTGACCCACATTAACTAAAAGAAATCTAGAGATGACTCTAAGGACTGTCGCGCTCAATTAGGACAGAAGAAGGCCGTGGGTAATTCATTGCTTATCCGCGTTTTCCTGTGGTGCCCAAGACGAGTGTGTCTAAGGCTAGTGGTTATTAATTAGGCCCACTACTTACGTAGTGGAGTACCTTCCCACTTACCTGGCACTTATCCGGCCAAAGGGGGACAAAGTGGCAGTGGAGGATTCTATCCCGCGACTTGTCTTTTGGCAGTTAGGAGCGGTCTAGAGCCGGACCTAGGTGACCACTAGATTCTAGGGTTTGAGTGCTTCATTTGTTTTGTTGCATCATATTTTTCAAAAATCCGTCCCTTTTTCAAAAGCAAACACAGCATTCATTTTACCCCTAATTATAAGCCAACGCTGCCACTTGTACTAACCCTTTTTAGTACAAGATAAGCTGGACACGGGATTCTAGTGCCCGTTTAGTCCGCGTACCCTTTATCGACTCCGAAGTCGATCTCCATTTACCTTTTCTTTACCCACTACCACACCCACACCGATGGATCCAAATCCATCAAACTTCTTTAACCCTAATCTGCCACCGTCCGTTGGTGCGCAGAATCCTCCCCACATTTCTCTCCAGGAAAGATGCTATCCACATAGAGGTCCTCTTTCGACCTGCTTATCCACACCACCAGCCAATGGGGATAACTTTGAAATTAAGACCCAGTATATCAATCTTTTACCCAAATACCACGGACTCGAGACTGAGGAAGCTTACGTTTTCATTACCAAATTTGAAAACGTATGCGCAATGATGGGTACGTCACAACTTTCAGTGGATGCGATGCGTCTACGACTTCTTCCATTTACTTTGTGCGATATAGCCGAGAAGTGGTTATATAACACTACCGCACATTCTATTACGAATTGGGAAGAATTCGTCGCTGCATTCCTTAAGAAATTTTACCCAATCCAAAAGACAGCTCGAATCCGTAGCGAACTGAATCAATTTGCCCAGCTCCCTACCGAACCATTTTCAAAATACTTTGAACGTTTCAAGGATCTATTGGTTCAATGTCCTCATCACGGCATCCCGAGATGGGAGCTTTGCCGAATCATATACGAGGGCAGTAACCCTAACACTAAACAGAGCCTTGAAAACATGTGTCAAGGTACTTTTATGACTAAGGATGATGGGGAAGCTTGGCGATACTTAGAAGAGTTCGCTGAAAAATCACTATTGTGGGAGAGTGGAACCCAACCATTGAATAGGGGTGGCGTACACCAAATAGATGTGTCCATAGGTGTTCGAGCTGAGATGGCAGCAATGCAAAAGAAGCTCGACGCTATGGAACACAAATTTTCTGCAGCCTCCCTAAACCCAATGTCGCTCCCCAAAACTGTTTGTGGGTGCTGTTCTGATTCGTCACATTTAACGGAAGAATGTCCTTTAAACTCTGCGTTTCAAGGTCACGAGCATTCTAATGCCGCATTTCAAAGAACTTGAAACGATCCATATTCTTCCACGTACAATCAGGGTTGGAGGAATCACCCGAATTTTGCTTGGAACCAAAATCAATCTCAACACACGGTTCCAAACACGAATAATTTTCAAAGGGCTCTTCCTCCACCACAACAGCAACCCCTTCAACTCACTCAGCACCCCTATCAGTCAAAAAATTTCCAAAACCAGGGCAACAATCCTGCACAGTCTAATCCTATGCAGTTGTCCAGTTCTGACGAATTCTCTCAATTCACTCAAACCATGAAATCACTTTTATCAAATTTCATGGACGTTTCGACTGAGGTTAGATCTTCCGTCAGTGAGATAAAGAAAAACTCAGCGTCCCAATCTGAAAGTATCAGATCGATGGAAGCTGAAATTGCACGCCTCAAAGCCGAAATGAGTGCGAGAGAAAAAGGGAAACTTCCCTCTCAACCCCTACAGAATCCTGTGCATTACAATGTAAATGCCATCACAACGTTGAGATCGGGAAGAGTGCTGAATAATAATGTCGGGGAAGATATTGATAATACTGAAAATCCTATCAACACCCCGGCTGAGACCTTTCCACACACACAGACTTCTCCTTCTGATCCTTCTTCTTCTACCATACCACCTTCTCACGAGCCTATTCTCCAGTTCCCTTTAGACTCAACACCTTCACCCAACCCTTATAGTTCTCCACAGACGGTCCCCACACCTCTTTTGGGACCTCGTCTACCCCCCTTTCCTTCTCCTATGATGGACCCTGCGCTTATTGCGAAAGCTCCTTACCCGAACCGGTTAAGGGCTAACAGAACGAGTCCTCATATGGAGAAAATTTTAGAAATGTTCAAACAGGTTAACATCAATATCCCTCTCCTAGATGCGATTCAACAAGTCCCCGCTTATGCGAAAATTCTTAAGGACTTGTGCACTAGGAAGAGGAAGACTCAAATGCCGAAGAAGGTCTTTATGTCTAATAATATCAGCACTGCTTTTGTTCCCCAGCTACCAAAGAAATGAAAGGACCCAGGATGTCCTACAATATCGATTTCGATTGGGGGTAAAAACATAAATCGTGCTCTTTTAGACCTTGGCGCGAGTGTTAACCTGCTCCCTTATTCTGTCTATGAGCAACTAGGGATTGGAGAGCCGAAACCTGCTCACTGCACTCTCCAGATGGCAGACCGATCTATCACCAAACCAAGGGGTGAATTAGAGGATGTGTTAATAAAGGTCGGGGAATTTGTTTTCCCTGTAGACTTCATTGTGCTCGACACACAACCTGTAGCAAACCCCCGGGGCCAAATTCCGGTGATTTTAGGTTGTCCTTTCCTTGCTACTTCCAACGCTGTTATAAACTGTAGAAACGGTTCAATGAACTTATCATTTGGAAATATGACCATTGAACTAAATATCTACAAAGTTGGAAGTCAGCCATCAGAACCTAGTGCTCATATTTTAGATGTGTGCTCTGTCCATGAGATCGCTCCCGATAGTTGTGGAGCTGAGGAACTTTGCTTTACTGATCTCGATGACATTACCACATCTCTGTTTGACTTTGCACAAGATCTTAGTGAGGACACTTTACCTACACTTGAGTCCTGCACTTCTGACATTTCTCCACCCGAGTCTGTATCTTTCACAGGCTCTGAGCTTCTTTGTAAATCCAAAAATCATTCAATGATACCTCCTTCTATCATTTCTCCGCCTCAATTAGATCTCAAAATTTTACCCTCTCATCTGAAATATGCTTATTTAGGTGAGAAAGAGTCTTTACCGGTTATAATTTCAGCTTCTCTAGCATTAGAGCAAGAGAATGCACTTTTATCGGTATTGAGATCTAACAAAGAGGCATTTGGTTGGAGTATGGCGGACATCAAAGGGATTAGTCCCTTGATAGTTGAACATCATATACATGTGATGGATGATGCCAGACCAACCCGAGAACCACAGAGACGGTTGAATCCCGTCATGAAGGAGGCGGTCATGAAAGAGATCGTCAAATGCTTAGATAATGGTATTATATACCCCATCTCCGATAGCCAGTGGGTGAGTCCTATACATGTCGTTCCTAAGAAATCCGGCATCACAGTTATAACCAATGAGACGAATGAGTTGATTCAGACACGCACCTAAACTGGGTGGCGTGTATGTATCGATTATAGAAAACTCAACGCTGCCACGAGGAAAGACCATTTTCCTCTACCATTCATTGATCAGATGCTGGAACGCTTAGCGGCACGAGAGTACTATTGTTTTATGGACGGATACTCAGGCTATAATCAGGTCCCCATCGCCAAAAAGGATCAAGATAAAACCACTTTTACTTGTCCTTTTGGTACTTTTGCTTACAGTCGCATGCCCTTTGGGCTATGCAATTCTCCCGCTACCTTTCAGCGGTGTATGATGGGGATATTCTCTGATATGGTAGAGAATTTCCTGGTGATCTTTATGGACGACTTCTCGATTTTTGGAGACTCTTTTTCCGACTGCCTAGCAAATCTTGACGCTGTTCTTACTCGTTGCAAAGAGAAGAACTTGACTTTAAACTGGGAAAAATTCCATTTTATGGTCCAAGAAGGAATTGTCCTTGGACATGTCATTTCACAGAAAGGCTTTGAGGTTGACAGAGCTAAGATAGATGTCATTCAAAACCTCCCTCATCCCAAAAGCGTCAAAGATATTCGCTCTTTCCTTGGCCACGCGGGCTTTTATAGGAGATTCATTAAAGACTTTAGAAAAATTGCTAGACCTTTAACTCTTCTCCTGGCCAAGGATACGACCTTCCATTTTGACTCAGATTGCGAGACAGCTTTCGACTCACTTAAACACACACTCACTTCAGCCCCCGTTTTATCATCACCAAACTGGGACTACCCTTTTGAGCTGATGTGTGACGCATCTGATTTTGCAGTAGGTGCAGTCTTAGGACAGCACATCGAAAAGATGCCACACGTGATTTACTATGCTAGTAAGACCCTGAATGATGCGCAAATCAATTATACAACCACAGAAAAAGAACTCTTAGCGGTTGTATTTGCATTAGAAAAATTCAGGCCTTACTTAATCGGCTCACCTATAGTTGTGTATACTGACCATTCCGCTTTAAAACATCTTTTGGCGAAGAAAGATGCAAAAGGTCGACTAATACATTGGATCCTTCTTTTAGAAGAATTCGATCTTGTTATCAAAGATAAGAAAGGATGTGAAAACGTAGTAGCTGACCACCTTTCACGCATCATTTCTTCCCCTGTGACCCTGCCGATCAATGACTCGTTTCCTGACGAGCAACTCTTGAGCGTATCCGCTGAACCATGGTTCAGGGATATCGTGAACTATCATGCCACGGGACTTATACCCAGTGATTGGTCAAAACAGGACAAATACCGCTTTCTATCCCAGGTAAAACACTTTTACTGGGACGAGCCCTATTTATTTAAGTATTGTCCTGATCAGATCATTCGCCGGTGTGTCCGGAATGAAGAGTTCAAGAGTGTTCTTTCTTTTTGTCATGATCAGGCTTGTGGGGGTCACTTTGGGCCTAGAAAGACAGCGGAAAAGGTTTTGCAATGTGGATTTTATTGGCCGACCTTATTCAAGGACGCATTTGAGCATTGCAAAACCTGTACACAATGTCAGTATACGGGTAGAATATCCCAGAGGAATGAAATGCCTCAGCAACCCATTCTGGTTGTTGAAATGTTCGATGTTTGGGGTATAGATTTTATGGGTCCTTTTCCCAACTCCTTTGGGAATCTGTATATACTGCTGGCGGTTGATTATGTCTCAAAGTGGGTAGAAGCCATTCCAAGTCGCACTAATGACAAGAAAGTTGTCATTAAGTTCTTAAAAGAGAATATCTTCTCGCGATTTGGACACCCACGCGCTATTATTAGTGATAATGGGACACACTTCTGTAACAGGTCTTTCGAGACTCTGATGCGGAAATACTCAATCAACCACCGACTTTCTACACCATATCACCCCCAAACAAGCGGGCAGGCTGAAATCTCAGACAGACAAATCAAACTTATCCTAGAGAAAACTGTTGCTAAAAATAGAAAAGACTGGTCGACCAAACCGACGGATGCTCTTTGGGCATTCCGAACTGCATATAAGACCGACCTAGGGATGTCTCCATATAGGATAGTGTTTGGAAAAGCATGTCATTTACCCGTCGAGATAGAGCATAAAGCATTGTGGGCCATTAAAGAAATAAATTTTGATTTAAACCTTGCTTGCAACTTTCGGAAGCTGCAACTCAACGAGCTAAGCGAACTCCGCGATGAAGCTTATGATAACGCTGTAATCATAAAGAATAAGACTAAGGTTTTTTTACGATAAAAACATTTTGAGGAAAACATTTTCACCTGGTCAACAAGTACTTCTTTATGATTCACGATTACAACTTCACGCGGGTAAGCTCCGATCTCGTTGGAAGGGACCTTTTGTTGTGCGGTCTGTATATCCGCACGGGGCAGTAGAAGTTGAAAACGTTAAAAACGGCACTGTTTTCAAAGTAAATGGACATAGATTAAAGCCGTATTTTTCCACTGACCCCACGGAGGAGCTCTTGTTCTTACAAGAGCCAGTTTATTTGGATTAAAATTTCTCCGTCTCACCTTCATATCCAGTATATCATTGTATTATCTTTTGAATGAAGGTGAGTAAAAAGAATATGTTTGGGGGAAGTTCTTCACTTATATATTTTTCCCCCACTAATAATTCCTCCCAGATTTACAGGTTTTGTAGATATAACTGTCGGCAACAGTGAGGACACTATTGAAAACAAGTTTGGGGGAGGTTTGTGCTTATTTTCGCATCATTTGCATATCATCTGCATAAGCACAAAACATTTCTTTTATAAAAATTGAAAAAATTTCAAAACCCATAAAAATTTAAAAAAAAATTCAAGTATAAAAATAATTTTAATATTTACACTTTTTTGTATATAAATAAGATAATGAAAGTTTAGATAGTGAAAAATTACATCCATGAGATTAGAAAAATTTAAGAAAACTAAGAAAATTAGAAGTTTTCTTATACGAACAAGTAATAAGTAGTTATGAGCCGTTGTCCCAAGGGTTAGTAAGATGAAATACGTCACTAATCTGAGGATAAAAATAAGTCTGAAAAATAGTTTCTATTCTGGAAGCCAAACATTTTGAACGTTGCTACCCTACTATTCGCACTTACACACGTCTTAAAGCCTGGGATAGTAGAGGATACCTTGAAATGCTCTTGTCTTAAAGCCGATGTATGAAGAAAAAAAAAATTTGGTGATAAAAATAGACACTGGTTTTGTTATCACCAAGGGCAATAATAAAAAAAATATATAGCAAGGGTGCTTCTTCACCTAGTGCCCTAAGGCCAACTGGTCTGGGAGTCACTGCTATGCCTGAGGTGGTGCAAGACGAGGAAAATACACCAAGCAAGCAAGCACAGGAGTAATCGGTCGGTTAGTATCTCAAGAAGTATTAACGGTCGCATGAAAGTGTGTGAGCAATCTCGTTTATCAAAAAAAAGTACTGAGGCTGATGGGCAAGAGTATGATAGCTTGAATTGAATTCTCCGGGTGTAGGGATGTCCTTTACACACAGGCAGGGTGATATGATCGATGTTTGGAAGAAAGATAGGAATGAAAAATAAGACGATGTTTTATTGAGGGAGGACGTGATTTCTAACATCTTTTCATGACCATTAAGATAGGGCTCATGACAACCGAAAAGCTAGCTTAGTTGGAAACCCTAATTTTCAAAGCTTTTCTTTTACAATTCTTTTCTTTAAATGTAATATTCATGATCTTCCTTTTATTATTGGATTTTGTGGGTGCAATCCGCTGAAAACCCTCAGGAGACAACACTCCTCCTACTAGGGACACCTAGAGGTTTAAAGGCTTGTTGCACATGCTCAGTGCAATCGTGTTGCGTACGAAAGTGTGCTAGTTAGTTTTTCTCTTTCTGTATTTTCTCCTTCTCTTTTTAATAAAACATTCGCTCGAGACGATCGAAATTAAGTTTGGGGGTATTTGATCAGTCGAAAATATTGCATATTTTAACCGGCAATTTCCCTATCATCTGCATACATATAGAAGTGTTCGGTATCCGTATTTCACATATTAGCAAATCTATCATAGATTATCAGATTACATGTATTAGACCTTAAAACCGGCATTTCTAGGGAAATTGACTGCATTGCATGTCATCGCAATATTTCTATATATCGCAACCCGTGTTTCGAAGTCTGTGCAGGAAAAGGAGAAGCTCGCTCAAATTTACACCGCTCAAAAGATACGTCAACTCACTAATTTCAAATCTGGTATCAACCCAAAGGAGTAATCACAGTTCAGCATATCAGACAAAGACCTAAATAGCAGTCCAAGACAGCACCTGAAAGACCAAGGCCCAAGTCCCTCAAGGAGCCACGGATCCACGTCAATGGCTTGCTTGTGCCGCGGATACGCGGTGGGCCCAGGGAACCAGTTCCTCAATTTTGGTGCACAACTCCTGTTTCATCTACTACAGTTCAGAAATGTACTCCAAGTTCCAGAAGACTCCAGGGACTTCTACTAGATCAGCAAACACTTTGATCTACATTAAACTAGCCTATCATTCTAGAACTTTCCCTAAACCCTAGCTTAAACCCTAAGCTAGTTCCTAACAAACTCTTTCAACAAACTTTGGGAGGGAAACTTCTAATTCAAACCTAAACCTAGAGTTTGGGAGTTCTATAAATAAGACCCTAAACTCAAGGATCAAACATCTATGATTGATCTTAAAAAAATCATTCTATCATAAAGAGAGGGTGTGATTCATTCCTTTAGCCCATCTCTTTCTTCATCTTCTTCTTCCTTCACAACTCTTGTGAAAGGAAACCCTAACCCTACTCCAAGCCAACATCAAGATCCCGAGTACCCATTAAGCAAGAAGCCCTACAACCTTTAGGAGCGGAGCCGATCTTCAACGGAGCAAGCGATCTGAGCCGATCCATGACTCAGGAAGCCGAGCGACGCCCGATCAACAATCTAGATTCTTCTTCTTGTAGTTCTTGAAGCAAATGTAATCAAAATTGTTGAGATAAATAAAGGTGATATTCTTTTATCTTGTTTTCTTTAATTTCTGCATCTTGACATCTTTACAATTCGTGAATATTTTCTGTGTGGTGATGTGTGAATAAAACTCCGCTCGTCGAGGAGTCGAGACGGTCAATAGGATGATGATGTAACATAGCTTTAATCGATTCTTGAGTCCTACGAGCTTTGTAAACCCTAGAAAGTTCAAGAAACGACGACCCATTTTGTTTCGATGCTTTCTTGATTGACATCGTTCGAAATTGGGGAGTTACGATCATTTCTTGAATTTGGTAGAGGCTAGAAAAGGAATGATATCGACGAAAGAACAAGGGTTATGAGATGAAACCCTTGTTTCACGAGAAAGCCCCAACTCTCGTCGATTATCATCAATCTAGTATCAATCCTTCGAAGGACAAGAACACGAAATCTTTAGATTACATCACGTCTATCGATCCGATCGATTCCTACGAGCCTCTTTTAGATTCTTGATTGTTGATTGGAAATATCATCGATACATCGATTCTTGACTGTTTATCTTTTTCTTGATTCTTGAATAGAATAGTGACACATGAAAATCAAAACTCTTGAATCATGTTTTCGTTTATCTTAGCTTAACTTTTCAATTCAAGCATATCATAATACAAACGAATCGTGCAATCCCTGTGGACGATCCGCACTCATTCATAACACTACAATTGACACCGTAGTTTGATTGCGGTCAATATAATTTTTGGTTGTGAAGTTCTTTATAAATTTTCCTAATACCGACACAAGAAACTGTTTCATTCAAATGGTGCCGTTTTAGGGGACCTTTTGAATTGATTCATACTACACAACACGAATTTAAAACAATCACCGCTCTTCATCCGTATGTTGCCAGATACCAGTTTAAGAAGACAAAATGTCAAATCAATGTCGTTTTCATGCACAAGGCTCAATGGCAGCACAAGATCCAAGAAATCAACACGGAGCTCGAGGAAATCATGACAAAAAGCCCACTTCAAAACACCTTTCCCTCAACAGAAATTCTGGAAGAAATGTGGAAATATTTTTCGAAAACACATATGCCATACTGAATTACAAAGAAGACCAGGAAAAGCCACAAAATACGGTGACCTAATTCCCTAAGTAGGCCGCGGTTCCGCGGCCTAAGCATGCTTAGGCCGCGGAATCGCGGCCGTACTGGCGGCGCAGACAAAGAATTTTGGGGGGTAATTGGGTCTTTTCAGTTGTGTTCTGGTGGTTGCCCTAGGTTTTTATTTTTCAGCCTATAAATAGCCCAGAACTTTGTGAAGGAAAGGGTCCAGAATCTTGTATTCTTTTTCTAGGTTTTAGAATACATGTTCTTCTTCTTCTCATCTCTTCTCCATTAAAACTTGTAGTGAGCTTTGTGAGTGAAGAATGGTGAATAAAGAAGTTCATTTTATTATCATGCTTGTCTTGTTCTTTCTATAATTGTTGTAATTTTCATTTGTTAACTAGTTGTTGTTATTTCGTGTTGTTTCTTTCTTCTCTCTTTTTCTTTATCCTTAAAACGACTATGATGCTTACGCTCGATCCTCGCCAAGGTGAGGTCGCAAATAGCCAGTCGTTATCTTCTAATCTCTTTCTTTCTATCTTCCTCTTTTGTTTTGTTTTATTTTTCCGTATCATGATGTGTGAGTAGTTCATACTTGTTAGGGTAGGATAAGGGAAGTTTGAGAGAAGGAAATCTCTCTCACTCTTTCCTTGCCCAACAGCTTAATTCGACTCCCGTTAATTGAACCACAATCCGCTCCTTACGGCACCCTATCCTACATGATAGCGGTGATTCCGTAATGAGACCGGTTGTGGTTGAATTAACCGGAGGTTATGGCTAAGAGCCAAGAACGGAAGGACAAGCACCAAAAGGAAGAACTTATGTGTTGGAAAGCATAGCTTATACTCGCAAAGTCCTTCCTAGTCGTGCTAATCCCCGTTGTTGCCGATTACAGTAACACCGATATTAAGAGGGGCAACGAAAGATGTGGAGACTCCTAACTCAAACTAACCTAATCCTAACCCTAACAAGCACTCCTTAAATATCAATTTAACACTTAGATAATCACAAACAAAATCTGGACTTCTGGACTTAACTCGTTAAAACACATAGAAAAAGATTCCCATCTCCCTGCGGACGACCCGTACTCAACCGGCTAGCTACAAGAGAAACCGTCTTGATTGCGGTATTTAAACTAAAACTTGAACACGCAGAACCTTTACCAATCAAGTCGCCGCTCTGGATGGCCTGCTGGAAGCTAGTAGGTTCATCATTATCAATGGCGCAAGCCTCTCTATCCCCATCTATGAGAAAACCGTAGTATCTCTCAGGTGGATGAGACGACCTACTACTTCTGCGGAGGGGTGCGGGAATGTCCTGTTCTTTTTGAACAACTGGTTCTACCAACCTTTCAGTAGTAGTTTGTGGTTCTTGAATTTCTTCCAGTTTTTTTGCGCACCCCCTTATTTCCTTTTCTAAAAACTGATGTTCTAGAAAATGGGCATTACGAGAAACAAAAACCTTTTTTCCCTCTGCGTAATAGAAGAAATACCCCCTGGAGTTCTTTGGATATCCCATAAACTTACACTGTACTGATCGTGCCTCGAGTTTGTCCGTATGCTGCTTTTTAACAAAAGCTGGACATCCCCATATCTTTAGATACTGAAGATAGGGTTTCTTCCCACTCCACATCTGATATGGCGTGGTAGGGACAGTCTTGGTAGGAGCCCTGTTCAAAAGATATGCTGCTGATTCTAGCGCATAACCCCAGAAAGATCGCGGTAACTCAGCATCACTCATCATGGAACGTACCATATCTAACAGGGTTCGGTTCCATCTCTCCGATATACCGTTATGCTGTGGAGTGTATGGAGGATTAAGCTGAAAGAGAATTCCTTTCTCTTTTAGGTAACCTAGGTACTCGGCACTTAAGTATTCACCACCTCGATCAGATCTCCATGTCTTGATACTTTTTCCGGTCTGGTTTTCTACTTCATTATTATATTCTTGGAATTTCTCAAAATCCTCGGATTTATATTTCATTAAGAAAATAAATCCGTACATAGAGTAATCATCCGTAAAAGTAATGAAATATGAAAAACCACCTTTTGCATGTGTAGACATTGGACCTCATACATCACTGTGTATGAGTCCTAAGAGCTCGCTCGCTCTTACTCCATGTCCAGTGAATGGAGTCTTTGTCATCTTTTCTTTGAGACATGATTGACAAGTGGCATAAGATTGAGATTCGAACGGATCCAAATATCCTTCTCTATGTAACTTAGTTAACCTTGTCTCATTGATGTGACCTAGTCTACAATGCCATAAGAAAGCCTTATTTAAATCTGGAGACATTCTTTTTAGTGTGTTCTGTACATTGAAAATCTGTAATTGGTTTAAGACATATATACCGTTATCTAGTGTACCGGACCCAATCAAACCATGATTAAGGTGGATGTTAACAACATTGCTTACAAACGTGAAATCATAACCTTCTTTTGATAACAACGAAACCGATATGATATTACACGTTAAACTGGGTACACACAAAAAGTTATGCAAACCAAAATATGTCCACTCGTCAATCCAGGGTGATAATCCCCTACGGACACAGCACCCACGCTAGCTCCGTTAGCAACCTTGAGGGTCATATCACCAACCTTCAGCACTCTACGGTTTCTCAGTGCCTACAATGAATTGCATATATGAGATCCTGATCCGGTATCCAATACCCAGGAAGTAGAGTTGATTGACAGACAATTTTCAATTACAAACACACTTGAAGTCGAAGCCACAGCTTGCTTCGGTTCCTGGTTCTTGGCATTCCAAGCTTTGCAATCTTTTTTCCAGTACACTTTCCTACGACAGTGGAAGCACTCGTCCTTTGCCACTACTGGTACTGCAATCTTCGTCTTTCCCTTAGCTCCCACCTTACTAACACTACCTCTTGGTTTGGTAGCGGCCTTCATCTTCCTTCCTTTGGCCCTAGCCTTGGACTTGGAAGAAGAAGCACCGTGAACAAACAAAGCGGGTGTTTCCCTTGCCTTCTGCAAGGTGCCCTCTGCACTCCTCAACATGTTAAGGAGTTCTGGAAGTTCAACTTCTTTTCTTTGAATGTTGAAATTCAGAATAAACTGGGCGTAGGTGGAAGGAAGGGACTGAAGAATCAAGTCTGTATAGAGCTCGTTCACCAAAGTCGTCCCGAGGTCCGCGAGCTCTTCTATATAGCCAATCACCTTAAGGACATGTTCTCCTACAGATGATCCAACGGCCAGCCTCGACTGAAACAAGTTCTTCGAGGTCTCGTATCTTGCTATACGAGATTGCTCTCCATACAGATCCTTTGTATGGAGAAATATGGATTCAAGATCCATATCCTCGTGCCTCCTCTGATGTTCATTATTCATATAGGCAAGCATGATGCATTTGGCCTTCGCGCAATCTAACTCCCAGGTCTTGTGGATTTCCTTATCCGCAATACTGGATTTTGGACCAGGGACAATAGGTGCCTTAGTAGTAAGGACATACCCCAATTTGTCATAAGTCAAAGCCATCTTGACATTCCGCAACCAATCATTATAGTTTGGCCCTATCAATATATTTTTCTCTAATAGTAACTTAAGGCCTGTCATGTTTTGGGTCGCTGCAATGAGAGAGAGAGGGAACACTTTAGCATGATGCTCTTGCAAGTTTAGAGTGGTTTTTAGTTTATCTAAACAGGATGGCTCCCACTGTTTCTCGAACCCCTCCTTAAACCAAAAAGGAAGAACTATCCAGGACTATTCTCACCGTACAATACTTGCTTAACCATTCAGCCAGGCCGGTGTCGGTACTTCGAGGGTGGTTTTACGATGCTTTCGCGAAGTTCCTTAATTAAATAACCTCTTTTCTCTGGGGGCGTAACCCCGCTGACACCTTTCTCGACACCTACTTTGTTTATAGCATTGATCGTTAAGTGACGAATCTCCTGATGAGTAGCGGATACTCACAGTAGGATCGGGATCCAAATATCATCGTGTGATAAAGCTGAAGTAATCCTACCAAAATTATCACACTCCAAATGGTATGCATCTCTTTGCAAATTTCAGTTTCCTTAGAAATTCCCGATATAAATTTCTGCCCCATGCTCTTATGACCTTGGCGTTTGGTCAAAATGTCATAAGTCACATGTCAAGTTCTACCCATCATTATCTTGTTAATTTGAACCCATCCGTACATACCCCTGACGTTGGCCAAATGATAATACGACTGTCCCAAACTAACTATATATTTATGCAACAAATGAATACCCAGCAGCTACCAAACACTATGCCTTGGCGTTAGGTCAAAATACATAGCTTGAATACTACTGAATACCCAAATGAAATGACGGAGGGCTACGAATGGTTTTGGAGAAACCGTGAACGTAGTGAACTTGATATGATCGAAAGAACCTGATAGCTTTTAAAAGGAGTGGTTAAAGCTCCGCAATTAAAAATATCTCTTGTTTTAAAAAAATAATCGAGTAGTTTCTTTTAAACTGTTCCAACGATTCAACTTTGGTTTATTTTCTTTGCATTAATATAATACGTCCAATCAATTAACCCATCATTGCAGAAAACAACGAAAATACAATGTCCTCTTATGCCATCCGCATTCGCCACTGGGTCCCGCCATTCACCCGTTAGGTTACTTAACTAACGACAGAGTGGGGGATGGGCTAGCGCGGGTGCAAAACATAAGCGACGCCTAATAGCTATCATATATAGATATTGTACATTCGTAAGACGCAATAATAGGCATTCCAGATCACAGATGAACATATTGGATTTTCTACGAATCCGCATTCCTTTTGAGCCTGCAAAGAAAGACGGATTACACAGTCGCGATGAATAGCCAAAACCCCCACCCTAGACCCCTACGGGTACGGCAAACTATCCGCCAAGTACCCGAAGTGAAGCGGTCTCCCTCAACAACGTGAGTAGGCCACTAAACACTTCAAAGTACCCGGTAGTTTGTGCACCCCACCTTGGGTCTATCCTAGGAGCAAAAATCTGTAAATGAAATAATACAACGGTGGCAACAACCCCATCCCGGATGTGCCCCGCAAAAGAATATTACAAAAATTTACAAATTACATTTGAATGAAAGAAACACTCGTCTCACATCCCCGGCAATCCATTCACGACAATCCAACAAGTCCACAAACCATTATAGAAATATGCAACCCCCTGCTAACCGACATACTAGCAGTTAGGGGAGGTTTACGAACACATTAAACAAATCATAGATATAATCAAGTTAGCCAAACATCTTAGAATTTCGATCAAGCAAACACAAATGATTCTACTCCAAAAAATTCTCTGTGCACCTGAAACTTGAGCAGAAACAAAACATCCCAGAAAGAACAAAATCAACACAAAAGAGTTACTGGGGAATTTTGTGCCGACTCGGCTTCAACTCGGCCGTGGATCCGCGGAGGATCGCTTGGATCGGCCGCGGTTCCATGGGGGTTTGGCCGAGTCACGAACCCAAATTTCTCCAGTGTTCTTATAATTCCCTGCTTGTAATTTTAAGGGTCCCTGAAAAAATTTTAGACCCCGTTTTAAAAACGACATAAACTATGTGAAAATGATGTTTTTTTCGGGTTCTTTTTACGATCGAATTTCTAACGACTTTGCTAACAAGTTAGTTATGGTTTAGCGAGGTTCTGATACCACTGTAAGTCGACGTTAGACAGCCCACGAGTTGTGGGCAGGCGGAATAGGTAAAACAATCATTTTGTTTAAAACAAACATCGACAAACTTACGGATCATGGCCAAACCCTAACTAACAACATCATAGGAGGGATTAGCTAGTATGAAAGAAGATTATACCTAATGAACCAAGTCCTTCTTGTTCTCGTTGACCACCTCCTTGTCGGCCTCCTCTTTGTGACAGAAGATCCACCCGAGAGCTACTACTCTAAGCTTGACCTCTAACTTGAGGTAACTAGGTTACTAAAAGTGCTAATCAAAGTAACCTAGAGGATATAAAATATGATTAGGGATCAATTAGTCATGCTAACCCATGATGTCAACACATGAGAGGTTACGGTTAGGGTTTGAAGAGAGAGAGCTTGAGGAGAGAGAAGGTGAGAGTGAGAATATGATCTTGGAATAATGAATCATTGTGAATATATGAAGCATAAGATATTTATTAAATGAATAACAAATAACAATTATCATCATGCTTCATTAACTCACCTTGTGATTCATCTCATGAGTCATTTAAACAATAAATGCATCATTAACTCCTATAGATGAATCACACCATGAGTCATTAAACCAATTAATGCAAAATCCACCTAAGCCTCCAACTCATCAATCTTCTAGAAGTTTCTCGACAATTTACGAGAACGCCCCTCCTATCCGTGAAAACACGGAAATGCTGAGACTGTATAAATCCAATAATCCAATACTAGAATCTGGCTTAAACCAAAGCCCGCTAGTAAAAACTGTCCGATCATCGTGCGTGCATAAATGCACGTGCGTGTCCGAACCCTGTCGCAAAACCATACGACCTCTATATCGTTTCGCCCGAAGCAGGGAAACTCTCTGTGTGAGACTCTAAAGGCTCGACTACTACGCTGGCAGTGGGTTTAACCACAGACCGCAAGCGGCACTAGCTGTACGTAATGGTCCATAGGTAGATGTCGATAAGAAGGCCGATGAGGAAACCCATCTGAACTCCTACTGAGCCTGATGTGACAATCTCTGTACAGTCCGGTCTGTTCGTCTAGGACTATCGCATATCGGGCCTAGGGGGCGGCAAGCGTCAGTCCCCTAAAAGCAGTATAAGTCGTGTCGGAGTGAAGCCCATTACACCTTGAGAAACTACTGGAAAACCTACCAGTAAATCTCGCTTGCCCTGGCCAGGGACTTTGCGTAATGGCTCTCCAGACACAGCGCGATATCAACTTCCAATACCGGGAGAGATGAATCATTGTTCTTATCAGTTTTTTGCATTTTTATACCGCCCAATTTTTATCACATTGCATACGGTAGGTACTCTTGAGCCGTGTTTGCTAGTCAATTGCAGGATACAGGTTCTCGGCTCTAAACGGTGAAATCCATGGAAAAATACGACAAAATCCGAGTTCCTGCCAACCACAGATAAAACACGGGTCTCCGCTCTTTATCCGTCTGTTGCCACACACCAGTTTAGGAGACAAAATGACAAATCAATTGTCACCTTCATGCACAAAGCACAATGGCAACACCAAGTCCAAGAAATCTATGCGGAGCTCAAGAAAATCATGACAAAAGATCCATGTCCAATCACCTTTTGATCCACTAGAATTCTGGAAGAAATGTGGAAAGATTATCAGAAAAAACATGTACCAGACAAAAGGGGACAGCAGACCAGGGAAGTACAAAAAACCGGAGGACCCAACTCATCAACAAGGCCGCGGATCTGCGGCCAATAGTGGGTCTAGGCCGCGGATCCGCGGCCATACTGGCGTATCATATGATAAAATTTCAGGGGCAGTTGGGTAATTTTGTAAGGAGGCAGATTGTTGCCCTAGATTTTCTGTTGCCTGCCTATTAATAGTCCAAAACTTGTGAAGCCAAAGTGTGCATAATCTTGTATTTTTCTAGGTTTTAGAATACGTGTTCTTCTTCCTCTTTTCACCTCTTCTCCATTAAAACTTGTAGTGAGCTTTTGTGAGTGAAGAATGGTGAATAAAGAAGTTCATTTTATTATTATACTTGTCTTGCTTTTATGTTAATTGCTTGTAATTTTCATTTGTTAACTTAGTTGTTGTTATTTCCTATTTTTTCTTTATTTTCTCTTTTCCTTTATCCTTAAACAACCATGATGCTTACGCTTGATCCTTGCCAAGGCGAGGTCGCAAATAGCTAGTTGTTATCTTCTAATCTCTTTCTTTCTATCTTCCTCTTTTGTTTTGTTTTCTTTTCATTATGATGTGTGAGTAGTTTCATACTTGTTAGGGTAGGATAAGGGAAGTTTGAGAGAAGGAAATCTCTCTCACTCTTTCCTTGCCCAACATCTTAAAATCGACTCCCGTTAATTGAACCACAATCCGCTCCTTACGGCACCCTATCCTACATGATAGCGGTGATTCCGTAGTGAGACCGGTTGTGGTTGAATTAACCGGAGGTTATGGCTAAGAGCCAAGAACGGACGGACAAGCACCAAATGGAAGAACTTATGCGTTGGAAAGCCTAGCTTATACTCGTAAGTTCCTTCCTAGTCGTGCTAATCCCCGTTGTTGTCGATTACCGTAACACCGATATTAAGAGTGGCAACGAAAGAGGTGAGCGACTCCTAACTCAAACTAACATAATCCTAACCCTAACAAGCTCTCTTTACATATCATTTTAACACTTAATTAATCACAACAAAATCTGGAAAACTGGACTTAACTCGTTAAAACACTTAGAAAAAGATTCCCATCTCCCTGCGGACGACCCGTACTCAACCGGCTAGCTACAAGAGAAACCGTCTTGAATGCGGTAATTAACTAAACTTGAACACGCAGAATCCCTAACAATCATTCATGTCTAACCGCTACTGCCTCCAAGTGCTCGGGACTGCACCCAACTGCTACATGTTTGCACGACTCCTTTGAGCCGTGGTAAGGTAGCAATCTAAGAACAATGGGAACACACTCGAGGCGAAGCAGCAGTGTCAAGTCTGCGGACTATGCTGTACTCATGTCACCTGGGAACTGTTAACTGACGACGGGTATAATACCAACCAAAAGTTCCCTGCGAGTCATGTCCGGTGTACTCGTAACCCAACGAGCACCTGTATACTATCTCCAGTACGACGTACTGATGGTTGTGGGACAGACCATCTCCCCAACTGGGATGAGAAGCGTACACACTAGTCTACTCCGGAGTATCGATGCCCTGTCTCGATAATCCTACGACTAGAGACAAGAAAAAGGATGTGCTTGTAGACTACCTAGCCCCCACTAGTTTGACTGCCATCACAACGCTGGTAGTCAAGTAAGACCCTAAGGGATCAATCAATACATACACACATATTAAGATAGATATAAACCAAGTAGCATACTACCATGTTTAGCAAGACTGTTAATATAACTGTGAATATCTCAAGCTTCCATTAACTAATATACAAGCCAGTATGATACAATAATGGCCCCTAGGGCATATACACTAACAATATGTGTAAGCATGTAGGTATACAGGTATACTATAAGTCATATGCATAAAGAAATATGAATCAATGTCTCAATGTCCCTAACCAAACCATAGCATTTCTATATGTGGGTTATGCGTGACATGGCAATTATTGACGGTGTGTGTGGCATACAATTAGTGCTCGTGCAACATAAACCGTCAATAATAGTGCAGTGTCTTGAGGATACTAGTCCAAGCAGAACAATTAACTAAGCAGTAGGGTGAATGCGTAATTCCAAATATGAAATAGAGTATGCGACAAGAGTAACATCTCTAGCCCAGACGCATAATGCCATGCGGGCGATTCCCCTGTAGATGTTAAATCTACTCACCAACGCTCCAAGCTAGGTGAAGTCTACCACCTGTTCTCCCCTGGTAGCCGTGTCCGAAGTCCCCGCCTGCGAACCTGCAACATAATACGATAAAACAAGTATATATTAATTATTGATCAAAACACGTACAAACTACACTAGACCGACGTAACAACACAAAACATACTCTCAAGTGTTCGTATTATGGCTAACGTGCATAGCGACACGACGAAACTAACCCAAGAGCAAAACCACACAAAGTGCACGATCCGTGTCGTATAACGTATCGCACGGACACAAAACACTAGAAACTACCTATGTGATCCCAGATTTTGCATACAGAGAATACTTAACAACCAAACAAAACCAAACTTACCCAAACCACTGCAGACACCTACCCAGAAAAACCCAAACCCCAACTCTCCACCAAGCCGAGGTCGCCGGATCGCGCTTCAGATGCCGTCGGCCGGGTCCGAGCTCCAAGGGTCTGTGCTCTAGGTAAGGTCCTATGGTCTCAGGTACAACACAACAAAATTGTTTAGTTTTTCTAGTAAAATCTCCGTGTCACAGCAGAACACAGATGTCAGAAATCGACACTAAAAATACGATATTATGCACAAAACTAAACTTTAAAGAATCAAAAATAAATCTAACAAGCTAAGCTATACTAAAAACACATAAACACAGCAAAAGAACATTACCTACACAAAAGAACTCAAAGATCCTAGCTTTGCATCCTCCTAGGCATCCAAGAGGCAAAAGGTGAAGAAAGATGTGATTTTTGTGATATTGGATTAGATTTGTGACAGATTTTTGTTGGAAAGGATAGTGTTCAGTTTATTTTTTGAGGAAAGAATAAAATGAGAAGAGATAGAGAAAAAGAGAGAGGGTGTGAGGATAAAAGAGAGGGAGGTGAGTGTAGGGTGTGAGATGAGGGTGAGTGTATCCACATCATTAATGAACCATTAATGCTTTCATACACTCAAATGCCACCTCCTCACTCAACAAACAAATATCTCTCTCTCTCTCTCTCACAAAAGATCAAGAGAATTTATGGTTAAGGATTAAGAAAAATGATTAAAGCAAAGGCAATAGAATTAAGGTTAAGTGTCATGGTTGCTAAGACAATTTAGCACAAACAAATCCTCACATTTACGTGCACACGTGCGTGCACGCTTATAACAAATAATAATAAATTATTAATTAAATGTTATAAAAAATGAGGAACACGAATTGGTAAACTTTTTACAGTAAACCCGCATTAACGTCTAAACGAACACTAACCGAAATCTATGGCGTTACAATCTCCCCCCTTATAAAAATTCTTCCCCGAATTTAAAATTCTCACTAAGCGTACCTTCAAAGAGAAGATTACAAATTCTCATATCTCGCTCGCAGCCTCCCTAGTGATTACCTTACTATACGGCTACGTCCAAGACAAGCCCTTCAGAGATGGCAAGACCTTTGACCGAAGTTTCTTCACCTGCCGAGCCATTAACACAATTGGCTGCTGGTGAACGAAAGATCGCGTCCACGCTAAATAGTCTGGTGCTGAATCATGTGAGAAAGGTCATGAAGGTAATTGCAAAGTATCGACACAAGGAATACAGGGTGAATGCTCAATAGTCTGGGCGGAAGTTCCAAATTAAAGGCAACGGAACTAACTCGCTTTAAGGATCCTAAAAGGACCTACAATCCTGGGATAAGCTTCCCAAAACTCAACACGTCTTTTATCGGAAAAACCCTTAGGAATACATGATCTTGTAGGGTTACTAGGCACTCACACAAGGGTCTATGAGGCATCAACCATGCCAGATTTAAAATTTAGACGTGCCGAACAACCCTAACCAAGATCTTTAAACTAGAGATTAGGCGAAACAAAGCATGTTAAACACTTTAACATCTAAGAGTTTGGGATTAAAACCTTTCTAGTTCGGTCCTTCACTTCATAAGCTCCGTGTTGTGGTCCCTTCTCTGCGATCATCAAGTTCCGGACTCTCGAGAGGCTTTGCGAAGAGAAAGATGCAAGCTTGCTTCCGATCTTCGATAACAAAAATGATCTACCTTGAAGTTTCATTAACAAAAGCTCTCACTCACTAAATGAAGTGAACACCCTAATCTAAATGGCTAAGATAGATTAGGATGATGAAGTAGGATATTAACTCTCATTTATTTTCTTAATCTCACTCATTTTCATCACTAAGCAAAAAGCTAGAAAGCTTTGCTCAAAGGAAGAAGAAGGAGAATAGTGATCAAATACTTTTTGTGATGAATAATGAATTGTGTTTATAATTACTTATGCAACCATGGTTAAAGATGATAGGCTAACCATTGAAGAGACTTAACTAGGATTAAAAGGGTGTGGCTTAGGTTTGGAAATATCTTGCAAAATATCTTTGCAAAAATAAAAAGGAAACCTTCTAGAAGGTTCAAGAAAGAACGAACCCAAATCAAACCCTAAACTTGTTTAATCTCCACTAAACATGTTGCATTAGAAATCATATCATATTACAATATTATATATCACATATACAATATTTATTGTAAGAAAATAAAATAATACAGTAACACCTTAGAATGAGTTTTGTAGCTAATTATATTTTAATGTATGGTTTTTAATAAAAAGTTTACCAATTTAGTTTTTAATTATTTTATCCTATATAATGAATATTTTATTAGAATTTTTCTAGGCACACACACTTGTGCATGTAAACTAGGGTTGTTTTGGGGGTTTAACCATGATTAGCAACATGGTGAACTAACCATTCCTTAATCTAATTTTATGTTTTGTTTAAGTGTTTTGGGTTTTAAGTGTTATGGTTGTTTTAAAATGAATTTGAATAAGGTTTTTAGATTGACTTTCTTTGTGTTGACCTTGGTGAGAGAGAGAGAGAGAGTGCATGATGGGGCATCATGGCTTTGCCCATGCCTTCATTAATGATGAGAGAGAGAGAGGAGGGAGTTGACTTGTTGCATTCTCTCACTCTCATTCTCTCACACAACACACACACACACACTTACCAGCTTCAGCAGCAGCAGTGGCACCAGCATCAGCACCATCAGCTTCAACATCCATCAGCAGCAGCAGACATCATCTTCATCATTAGAAGCAGCAACAGCAGCAACAGGAACCCCAGCACTTGCAGAAGCTCTTCTCCACTTCTTAACCTACTTCTTAGGGTTCATTAGGGTATATTTCTGAACCCCATTTCGTGGTTTGCTTAAGTTGTGCTTCGATTAGCTTCGATTAGTGTTAATTAGCTAGTTTAGTGCTAATTATGATGTTTTGAGTGGACTTTTGGATGATTGATGATTGTGTTAGATAACCCTACCTATTTTAGTGTTAATAGGGTCACTTCAACTTAGAAATAGCCCAGATTACACTAAAATACCATAAGGTTTCTAACTTGTGCAAATTGGTGATTTTAAAGCGATATTTGGGACTTCTGAGATCAGCTTTTGACCCAGACCCTACAGGATAAAATTGAGAAGACTGGAGCAAGTACACTAGGTCTAGATACCACCACCAGAACACGAGCCACCCATCCCAAAACTTGGCCGCAGATTTATTCAATCTGGCCGTAATTTGCGGCCAGGAAGAGGGGTTGGGTGTTGGGGTTTTGTGTAGGGCTCTCTTCTGTGTTGTCTAGGGCTTTGGCATGTCTAGTTTTGTAATATTTTACATGTAGGAAAATCTGGGATGATATATCGTTTTTGGTATTCGTTGTGTTTGCGTGATACGCGCGATACGGGAGAGGGTTCTGTGATCCAGCGTATCGCGGTGTGTCGCGATGGTTTTAGACGCGTACACACACGATTCAGCGTATCGTGCACACGCGCGTTTGGTTCGCGACGCGAGTTTCTCGTTTTGGTTCGATATCGCGTTTTGCGAGATATTTGGCTTATATATGATTTTCATGTCTTATTTGCAGGTTTGCAGGCAGGGACTACGGACACTGCTACAGGAGGGAGCACATGGTAGGATTCACCTAGCGTGGAGCGTAGGTGAGTAGATTTAACATCTACAGAAGAATCTCCCGCATGGCGTTATGCGTCTGGGCTAGGATTCAATATTTGTCGCATATTCTACGTCATTGTTAGAATTGCGGCTTTAGTTTATTTCCTTGATATAGCTGTACTGTGACTAGCAGCCGTAGGACACTGCACATATTATTGACGGTTCATGTTGCCGAGCACGGATTGTATGCTACACACACACTGTCAATAATTGCCATGTCACACACAACCCCATATTGATACTTTATTGCTTATCAGACTTGACATATAGTTTATCGGTATACCTATAGTGTATCTTACCATTAGTGATATGTACATCTACACCTTGCGATACAGCTACAGGTATACCTTGTACATATTTTACTTCTACCCAGGGGGGTATCCTTCATATTCTACTTATACCCAGAGGGGTAT
This sequence comes from Agapanthus africanus, assembly GCA_030015575.1. Lineage (NCBI taxonomy): Eukaryota > Viridiplantae > Streptophyta > Magnoliopsida > Asparagales > Amaryllidaceae > Agapanthus > Agapanthus africanus. The sequence continues at coordinate 391,341,528 of JASDDO010000022.1, forward strand.
ACGACATCAGTTCTTATAGGTAGATACTTATACATTGCTACACCTGTATGATACACACATATTCAGTTGTTGTTGCATATTTACCTTTACTGATGTTACTTAGCTGTACCTTATTGGTTTCGCATACATCTGGTTCCAGCTACATATTCTCATTTATATGCTCGTATTTCAGATATATCGCATATATGTATTCCTGGATTTGCGTATTCTTATTTTGATTTCACATGATGATTTCTGGATTTGGGAACCGCTGGAGTTCATGAAATTATGCATACATTGAAAAACCTGGTTTCCTTGATATGATATTTGCGCAGCCACCATGAGATTTATCGGTTCTGATTATATACTCCATACGAGGTGTGGTTGCCGTATGAGGGTACATGGTGGGGCCCGATATGGTTCCCCTCGGCAAGAAGATCGATGGATTTTGCCGATTGAGCCTGAAGGCGGGCGAGTACCTACCGGTGACAGTACCCATGACTCGGCGGGGGATCACGGTGACACCGCTGGGAGTCATGTACGTATGCATACGTCGAAAGGCGAGGGTCAGAGCAAGGCACTCGTGCTTTCGACATAGCGTATGATACGTGGTCAGGATTTCTGTGTCGATACTTGGCACACTGTTTTCATGATATGCCTTTTAATACCTTTGTATATATAACAGGGGATTTAGCCGTTGTTATATATACCCTTACACCAATATTTGTGGAATGGGACGCTAATATATGTGTATTGCCCTCATCATATTTATTTCTGTATATATACCTTTAGGATGTTAGATTCTTACTGGAGATTTGACTTGGGTTATTAGGTGATTCATTGAGATTGGATATTGGACATACCTATGTGATCGTTGATTTGTACATTCGGGATATAGGAGATTACTCGATATTGTACATTGAGGAGATATGAGACTTATATGATGTGAGAGCCCTGTTTGGGGGCTGGTTTGAGGATTTGTGGATTGGAGTGTCTTGATGGATTGTGATCCTGCCACGATGTCAGGATTCCGTGGAAATGACATATTCCACCCTATACCTCACACTTATCTATGTTATGCACAGATTCACATATTGATTGTACATTCTAGTGTACTTACCTTTATTCAGCATTTGCACGACATGTTATTACTGTAATCGCATATCTTAGATTCATGCTGTACGTGCATTCCTGCGATTACCTGCATATGTTATCTACTATTCACGAGTTGGCAACTCACCCCCATTGTGCCACAGGTGTTTCATGTTTTTCCCCAGAGTAGTCGAGGCAGGCTATTCAGCTATTCAGCTTCTCATCTATCATCTTTTGCTACAGATATCGCCTCAGCTCACAGTGTACCATTTTTCTTAGGTGGTTTGGATGATTATCTGTATTTCATATTGTTCATTCGTTGTATTTTGTACTCCCCATCTACTATTGTATTGTTGTCTTAGAGACTTGGTGAGGACGTTATTGTGTATTATTTGTGGATTTGTCGCCTTTTTATATACAGCTTTCTCTCTATTGCCTCTTATTTCTTCGCTACGGCGTCGTATATTTATGATGTTATTGTTTTTCCGTCTTGAGCTAGTTTTTACAAAAAGGGGGTGTTGCCAATTTTTAAAGAAAGAAAGTATGACTTTTAATGAATTTGGGTTGCGATTTCAAATGTTTCAAAACCTATATTATCTTTTCCGTATTTTCTTGGTTTAGATTTCTGGGTTTTGGCTTTCTTTTACTGCGTTACGTCTTTTGGCGTTGCGTAGTATTAGTGCCATCACGGGCCAATTTTGGGTCGTGACAAAGTTGGTATCAGAGCGCTAGGTTTTACCTTTCGGAGTGTAGGATGACCTTAGTATGATGGAGTAGGTAGCTTAAGCACAGTAACGTAGTATGTGTATGTCTGCAGCATACCCACGGTGCGGTACTTTGCATTAAGTGACCTAAGTACAAATTGTTTGAAATTCCTTCCTTGATGATTCCTATCCTTGAGATTCGATTTCCTTATTCTCATCGAATCTTATATCTATTTATAGCCTTGCCGCCGATGACTATGGGGACTCAGAGTGATGCAGCGAGGGCCGAGGTCAGAGTTGGCTCTGGTGAGACGAGTACTGACCTGGATGGCACTCTAGTTGCACAGGTGCAAACGGATCAGCCTACGACATATACTATTGATAAACTTTTGGCAGAGATGCAGGACTTCCGCCAGACTATGAGTTCTTTGGTTGATGTCGTTCGGGAGCTACGACAGGAGGTTGTCACCCCTGTTACTCAGTTGTCACTTACGATCAGCGTGTAGCAGTCCGTCACCTACATAGCACCAGTAGTTGCAGCTCCAGTTGACGAGGCACATATTCTAGAGGCTCAGAGAGTTCCAGGACAGTGGAGGACTCGTACCAGTGTACCAGCCCAGAGGCAGAGGTTTTGTCATCGAGACAAATTTCGTGGCCGACGCGGGAGTAGCAGAGGCTTAGGACCAAGACAGTCGTTCAGCTCTCATCCCCAGGATGGTCAGCAGTCAGCGCGCGGATGTTTTCGATGCGGAAGCCTTCAGCACTTCGTCAGGGATTGTTCCTCGGCACGGCGTCAGGATCGCATTCAGAGAGGCCGTGGACGCGGGAGGTTCGCTCAGAAGGCTCAGTCTACCAGAGGAGTTCATCCAGCTTCGGGTAGAGGGCAGACACAGGAGTTTGCTTCTACTCATCGGGACGCGCAGACGTCCAATGCTGAGTTTTCAGGTATCCTTATTTTATATGTTCTTTGGTGTGTTCGTTTGTTTTTCATGCTTGTGCTGTGGTTGGGTAGATTAGTAGTAGTTGTTGTTTTAACTTCTGTCAGCGATTCTTTTGTTGCGCGTCACGTATTCAGTTGTGTGCCAATCGGATAAGAGATAGAGATTTGTCCGTCGTTTTGATCCTTCTTGAGATGTTGGATCTGACGTTCTCCTGGGCACGGACTGGTTAACTACGTGCTTGGCGTCTGTGGACTACCGTGAGAAAACAGTCAGGTTTGTTTTTCCAGCAGGTCAATTCTTGTTGTGCAGGTGGATAGTTGTGCCTCCTCTCACAGCTTGAATTCGGCCTTTTCGCTAGTCGGCTACTGAAGAGATGTCGTGGATTCTTGGCGTTCATTCGTGATACCGTAGCCACAGAGGGTTTGTTGGACCGGTGTTCTTTTCGTACGAGAGTTTTTCCGACGTTGTTCCGGATGAGCCGGCGAAGCTTGGGAGCCAAAGGATCAGCTGCAGAGTTGTGGTTTGGGGAGTTTTGTGCGTCTGAGTGTTTCGCTTTTGGAAGCTCCTATTTCTGTTCGTCAAAGGAAAGACGACAGTTTAGGATGGTGTATCGGATCGTTAATTGAACCGGCATATGGTGCAGACAGGTATCCTTCACCTCGCAGTGACGATTTCTTCGATCAGCTCCAGAGTGCGAGAAATTTTCTAAGTTTTTTTGAGATCAGGTCATCATTATTGCGGATTCGGGGTGATGACATTCCGAAGACTGCCTTATGCGTGCTACGGGCTTTGTGTGTTTTGGTGAGTCATTGGATTCACTGATGCCCTAGCAGCATTCGTAGATGTGAGGAACCAGATTTCTTCAGGCCGTCCCTCGACCAGTTTTTGTTGTGTTATATACGACATTCTGGTCTATGTAATGTGTCTTGAGGGACAGTAGTAGCACTTGAGAATTTGTTATGCAGATACTGGGAGAGCACCAGCAGTTTGCTAAATTCTCGGAGTGTTTCTTCAGGCTTGTTTTGTGTTGACTCCTAGGTCTTGTAGTCACGGGAGACGGTTTTGTATGGTTCTGAGAAAGATCGTGGCCGTACAGCTTAGGCCCAGACTTGGGTGCAGGACGGGGATCCGCAGATTGTTGGGCTTAGCAGGTTTTTACCGCCGTTTCGGGCAGGATTGCTAGAGTAGTGCTGCACCGACGACTGAATGGACCGGAAGGGAGGTTTCTTTTCTTGGGACTGAGGCATGTGGACAGAGCTTTCGGCAGTTGAAGATTCTGTTAACAACTGCATTAGTCCTTTCTTTGCTTTTGGTTCGGGCGACCTTGTTGTTAACTGTAATGTTTCTTGAGTGGGCTCGATTGTGTATTGTAGTGACACTATAGAGTTATCGCTTTTGCTTCCCTACCTTTAGAGGAAGTACAAGAAGGATTTTCCACTCATTATCTGGAGATGGCCGCGGTGGTTTGCGTTGGAGATTTGGCGACGCTACTTGGTTGAGAGTCGTGTCAGATTTTCCACGGACCACCAGAGCTTAATGTACATCTTTCTGCAGCAGATTTTGATTGTTGTGATAGTCTTCTGCAGATTTACAGTTTTTGTGTGATAGTTGAGTATAGCTTAAGTTCGTCTCTACGGAGGGGACAGCTTGCTCATGTCCGCGCCCGACCACTTTCCTTAATCGTTTCCGCGAGACACTGCCCGCCGATGCTCGTTCGTTAGAGATACTTGAGCATGCTGGGCTGGATAATGATTTGGAGTCCTTGATTTATGACAATGATGTGCTAAGTTAGGGACACGTTTGTGTACCTGACATTATCGGGTAGAGACGTGCAATCCTAGAGTAAGCACATCAGTCAACTCTCTGTATTCATTCAAGTTTCGCCAATTTTGACGTGACTTGTGAGATAGTTACGGGTGAACAGGAATGTAAAGAGGAGTTTCATGGTTCGATTCAAGGTGTCTGTTTGTTGTGTGCTTGGGTCGAGCATCTGAGGCCGGCTGGAGTGTTGCAACCTTTTACCGTTCCGGAGTTGGAGTGGGAGCAGATCTCCACGAGATTTCGTTATGGTGTCTACCCTGGGTTTGTCAAGGTGTGACTTCATTCGGATTCTTGTCGTCCGGTTTTACTCAGTTTGCTCAGTTGCTCTTGTTAAGTTGTGTGGTTGTTTGTTTGTTGTCAGCGGTTGGGGATCGTCACTCGCCATCGTTAGGGTTCTCCTTCGATAGCTGTTATCAGGAGACACTCCAATTGGCCACCTTTAGGTTTAGGGGTTAGGTCGTGTCGATCACCGGTTTGTTGTTTTTCTGACTCTACGTAAGTAGGATTTTGGACCCCAGCTAGTCTAGAGACTTCGGAGATGGTCCAGTTGTGTTAGGTCAGGATGGAAATTGTCCATTTCGAACTAAGTCTTATGCCGACTTGCCTTGGTCATAGACTCGAGTTCGCAGGGACAGATCATGTATTCCTACGGACTTTCCGATGAACGACATGTTGGATTTTGGGAAGTTTGTCCCGGGATTTAGGTCCTTTTAAGATCCTATAAGCGAGTTAGTTTCGTTGCCTTTAATTTGGCTCTTCCGCCCAGATTAATGAGTTTTCACCCCGTATTCCTTATGATGATACTTTACAATTATCTTCTTGACCTTTCTCACATGATTTGGCACCAGACCATTGGACTTGGACGCGATCGTTTCTCTCACAGGCAGCCATGCGTGTTAATGGCTCGGCAGGTAGAGGAACATCGGTCAAGGGTCTTGCCATCCGTGAAGGGTTTTTCCTGGGCGTAGCCGTATAGTGAGGTAATCACTTGGGAGGCTGCGAACGAGATTTAAGAGTTGTAATCTTCTCTTTGAAGGAACGCTTAGTATATTCTTAAATTCGGGGACGAATTTCTTTTAGGGGGGGATATTGTAACACCTTAGAATGAGTTTTGTAGCTAATTATATTTTAATGTATGGTTTTTAATAAAAAGTTTACCAATTTGGTTTTTAATTATTTTATCCTATTTAATGAATATTTTATTAGAATTTTTCTAGGCACACACACACTTGTGCATGTAAACTAGGGTTGTTTTGGGGGTTTAACCATGATTAGCAACATGGTGAACTAACCATTCCTTAATCTAATTTTATGTTTTGTTTAAGTGTTTTGGGTTTTAAGTGTTATGGTTATTTTAAAATGAATTTGAATAAGGTTTTTAAATTGACTTTCTTTGTGTTGACCTTGGTGAGAGAGAGAGAGAGTGCATGATGGGGCATCATGGCTTTGCCCATGCCTTCATTAATGATGAGAGAGAGAGAGGAGGGGGTTGACTTGTTGCATTCTCTCACTCTCATTCTCTCACTCTCATTCTCTCACACAACACACACACACTTACCAGCTTCAGCAGCAGCAGTGGCACCAGCATCAGCACTATCAGCTTCAGCATCCATCAGCAGCAGCAGCAGACATCATCTTCATCATCAGAAGCAGCAACAGCAGCAACAGGAACCCCAGCACTTGCAGAAGCTCTTCTCCACTTCTTCACCTGCTTCTTAGGGTTCATTAGGGTATATTTCTGAACCCCATTTCGTGGTTTGCTTAAGTTGTGCTTCGATTAGCTTCGATTAGTGTTAATTAGCTAGTTTAGTGCTAATTATGATGTTTTGAGTGGACTTTTGGATGATTGATGATTGTGTTAGATAACCCTACCTATTTTAGTGTTAATAGGGTCACTTCAACTGAGAAATAGCCCAGATTACACTAAAATACCATAAGGTTTCTAACTTGTGCAAATTGGTGATTTTGAAGCGATATTTGTGACTTCTGAGATCTGCTTTTGACCCGGACCCTACAGGATAAAATTGAGATTACTGGAGCATGTACACTAGATATAGATACCACCACCAGAACACGAGCCACCCATCCCAAAACTTGGCCGCAGATTAATTTAATCTGGCAGCAATTTGCGGCCAGGAAGAGGGGTTGGGTGTTGGGGTTTTGTGTAGGGCTCTCTTCTGTGTTGTCTAGGGCTTTGGCATGTCTAGTTTTGTAATATTTTACCTGTAGGAAAATCTGGGATGATATATCGTTTTTGGTGTTCGTTGTGTTTGCGCGATACGCGCGATACGGGAGAGGGTTCTGTGATCCAGCGTATCGCGGCGTGTCGCGATGGTTTTAGACGCGTACACACACGATTCAGCGTATCGTGCACACGCGCGTTTGGTTCGCGACGCGAGTTTCTCGTTTTGGTTCGCTATCGCGTTTTGCGAGATATTTGGCTTATATATGATTTTCATGTCTTATTTGTAGGTTTGCAGGCGGGGACTACGGACACTGCTACAGGGGGAGCACATAGTTGGATTCACCTAGCGTGGAGCGTAGGTGAGTAGATTTAACATCTGCAGGGGAATCGCCCGCATGGTATTATGCGTCTGGGATAGGATTCAATATTTGTCGCATATTCTACGTCATTGTTAGAATTGCGCCTTTAGTTTATTTCCTTGATATAGCTGTACTGTGACTAGCAGCCGTAGGACACTGCACATATTATTGACGGTTCATGTTGCCGAGCACGGATTGTATGCTACACACACACCGTCAATAATTGCCATGTCACACACAACCCCTTATTGATACTTTATTGCTTATCAGACTTGACATCTAGTTTATCGGTATACCTATAGTGTATCTTACCATTAGTGATAGGTACATCTACACCTTGCGATACAGCTACAGGCATACCTTGTACATTTTTACTTATACCCAAGGGGGTATCCATCATATTCTACTTATACCCAGGGGGGTATACGACATCAGTTCTTATAGGTAGATACCTATACATTGCTACACCTGTATGTTACACACATATTCAGTTGCTGTTGCATATTTACCTTTACTGATGTTACTTAGCTGTACCTTATTGGTTTCGCATACATCTTGTTCCAGCTACATATTCTCATTTATATGCTCGTATTTCAGATATATCGCATATATGTATTCCTGGATTTGCGCATTCTTATTTTGATTTCACATGATGATTTCTGGATTTGGGAAGCGCGGGAGTTCATGAAATTTTGCATACATTGAAAAACCCGGTTTCCTTGATATGATATTTGCGCAGCCACCATGAGATTTATCGATTCTGATTATATACTCCATACGATGTGTGGTTGCCGTATGAGGGTACATGGTGGGGCCCGGTATGGTTCCCCTTGGCAAGAAGATCGATGGATTTTGCCGATTGAGCCTGGAGGCGGGCGAGTACCTACCGGTGACAGTACCCATGACTTGGCGGGGGATCACGGAGACACCGCTGGGAGTCATGTACGTATTCATACGTCGAAAGGCGAGGGTCAGAGCTAGGCACTCGTGCTTTCGAGATAGCGTATGATACGTGGTCAGGATTTCTGTGTCGATACTTGGCACACTGTTTTCATGATATGCCTTTTAATACCTTTGTATATATAACAGGGGATTTAGCCGTTGTTATATATACCCTTACACCAATATTAGTGGAATGGGACGCTAGTTTATGTGTATTTCCCTCATCATATTTATTTCTGTATATATACCTTTAGGATGTTAGATTCTTACTGGAGATTTGACTTGGGTTATTAGGTGATTCATTGAGATTGGATATTGGACATACCTATGTGATCGTTGATTTGTACATTCGGGATATAGGAGATTACTCGATATTATACATTGAGGAGATGTGAGACTTATATGATTTGAGAGCCCAGTTTGGGGGCTGATTTGAGGATTTGTGGATTGGAGTGTCTTGATGGATTGTGATCCTGCCACGAGTCAGGATTCCGTGGAAATGACATATTCCACCGTATACCTCACACTTATCTATGTTATGCACAGATTCACATATTGATTGTACCTGCTAGTGTACTTACCTTTATTCAGCATTTGCACGACATGTTATTTCTGTAATCGCATAACTTAGATTCATGCTGTACGTGCATTCCTGCGATTACCTGCATATGTTATCCACTATTCACGCGTTGGCAACTCACCCCCGTTGTGCCACAGGTGTTTCAGGTTTTTCCCCAGAGTAGTCGAGGCAGGCTATTCAGCTATTCAGCTTCTCATCTATCATCTTTTGCTACAGATATCGCATCAACTCACAGTGTACCATTTTGCTTAGGTGGGTTGGATGATTATCTGTATTTCATATTGTTCATTCGTTGTATTTTGTACTCTCCATCTACTATTGTATTGTTGGCTTAGAGACTTGGTGAGGACGTTATTATGTATTATTTGTGGATTTGTCGCCTTTTTAATTACAGCTTTCTCTCTATTGCCTCTTATTTCTTCGCTACGGCGTCGTATATTTATGATGTTATTGTTTTTCCGTCTTGAGCTAGTTTTTACAAAAAGGGGGTGTTGCCAAATTTTAAAGAAAGAAAGTAAGACTTTTAATGAATTTGGGTTGCGATTTCAAATGTTTCAAAACTTATATTATCTTTTCCGTATTTTCTTGGTTTAGATTTCTGGGTTTTGGCTTTCTTTTACTGCGTTACGTCTTTTGGCGTTGCGTAGTATTAGGGCCGTCACGGGCCAATTTTGGGTCATGACAAATACAATTAACATATATCGCATATATATCAATGTATTACCCGAGTGAGAAAAAGAATCTTTTAGTGAGCTTATATCAGTTAATGTAATTTAATATATCAAATATATAATTATACATTAAATTATCGAATCAACACTTGATTCGATAATCCGGCTATTTCACAAATAACCGACTAATATAATCTGTATCAGTTCATCGAATCAACACTTGATCCGATAACCCGGCTATATCACATATACCCGGCCGATATCTCATATCGCGAGAATCTAATACGGTATCACATACACGTATTGTTCTCGGTCCCGCACATATCATTTATGTGCTCCTACTCCGTTTTGCCTGAGCCAAGAAACCTCTGTGTAGGACTCTAAAGAATCGTCAATACGCCGGCAGTATGTGATGATCATATCAAACACCCACAAGCTGCAAGCGGTCAGCTAAACGTAACAGCCACCCAGGTATTGAACGCTCAGAAGATCAACAAGCAGGCCTGTGCATTTTCCTGTGAATCCAGTCAGTAACACTCCCGTACAGTCTGGTCTTGTCGTCTGATATGTCGCATATCTCGCCTAGGGGTGGTAAACGTCAGATCCCAGTAGCTTGATAAGTCGTGTCGATATGAGTTCTATAACAGTTCGAGAAACTTCTGATAACACTTACCAGTAAATCTCCGCAACCCTGGCCAGGGATTTCTAGTTATAGCCAATCGAACACAGCGCAACATCAACTCCCTATACCGGGAAAGACGAATCCCCTCCTATCGCTCATTGCCTCCATGTGATTCGGGACTGTACCCAAAAGCCACCTTTTTGCACGCCCTCTTGGACGTGGTATGATGGAAATCAAAGCACATTGGGAATCACACAAGACTCTATGACGATCTAGGGTCTATAGACTACTCTGTATCAGTGTCACCAGAGAACTGCCATCTGACGTGAGGTATAATAACATCTGGGAGTTCTCGGCGAGTCCGTCCAGTGTACCCAGTCTCCACTGAGCACCCGTATACCTTCTCTGATGTCAAACGCCAATGGATATGAGATCATCCATCGCCCATCATATGGGTCAAGAAGCGCATACGCTAGTCTACTCTGGAGTATCGATGCCCTGTCTCGGTACTCCCACGACTAGGAACATTTGAAGGATGTACTTAGCGACTACACTGTCCTCACTAGTATGATCCGCATCATAGTCCTGGTAGTCAAGTACTCATCCTAAGGGCTTTATCAACATGTAACATAAAGACAATTAGAGTACATGTTAAGATAAAGAGCAACCAGATAGCGTACTATGATGTGGAGCAAGAAAGTCCTCCCTATATATGTCCAAGCATCCACTACAATATACATCGTATGTACAGTAATGGCCTCTAGGGAATACATATAACTAACAGATCTCCTACTGCGAACTCAAGTCTGCAACCAACACGGTCGGCATAAGACCTCTGTCAGCAATGGACTACTCTTATCCTGACCTGAATCCACTGAATCAACTCCGAAGCCTCTAGACTAGCTGGGACCCAAAAAAAATCCTACTTACGCAGAGTCAGAAATACAGACTGGTGATCGACACGACCTAACAACTAAACCTAAAGGTTGCCAATTGGAGTGCCTCCTGATAACAGCTATCGAAGGAGAACCCTAACAATGGTGACTGATGATCCCCAACGGCCAACAACAACTAAAACGTACGCAAAAGCATATCCTATATAGTCGGTATAGCCCGCTCTCACAAAACCATCATCCTGTGGATGGAAAAGCGGACCTAAAGCTCAACCAGTACCCAAGGCTTCCTGAAGCTCCTGCCCCAGACTGCAAGCAAACCGGGTGCCCTCATTGGATACGACCCATGAAGGAACTCCGTGCAACGCACAAAGTTTACAAAGAACAACTGAGCAAACTGAGTTTAACCGGACAACAACATCCAAATGGAGTCACACCCTGACTAAACCAGGGTAGACACCATAACGAAATTCGTAGAGACCTGCTCCCACTCCCACTTCGGAACGGTTAAAGGTTGCAACTCTCCAGCCGGTCTCAGATGCTCAACCAAAGCACACCACAAGACATACACCTTGAAACGAAACCCGAAACTTCTCTTTACATCCCTGCCCACCCGTAACGATCTCACAAGTCACGTCAATATTGGTGGAACTTGAATGAGTATAGAGAGTTGACAGATGTGCCTGCTCTAGGATTTCGCGTCTCTACCCAATAGTATCAGGTACACAAACGCGTCCCTAAACGTAGCACACCCTTGTCATAAATCAAGGACTCCGAATCATTACCCAGCCGAGTATACTCATGTATCTCTGACGAACGAGCATCGGGGGGCAGTGCCTCGCGAAAGCGATTAAAGAGAAGTGGCCGGGCGCGGACATGAGTAAGCTGTCCCCTCAGTGGAGGCGAACTAAAGCTGTACTCAACGATCGCCCAAGAACTGTAAATCTGCAGAAGGCTGTCTGAACAATCAACACCCGCTGCAGGATGATGTACATTAAGCTCTGGTGGTCCGTGAAAATCTGACACGACTCTCGAACAAGTAGTGTCTCCAAATCTCCAACGCAAGACCACCACGGCCATCTCCAGATCATGAGTGGGATATCCTGCTCGTACTTCCTCTAGATGTAGGGAAGCAAAAGCGATAACTCTATAGTGTCACCTCAGTACACAATCGAGCCCCACTCGCGAAACATTACAGTTAAACAACAAAGTCGCCCGAACCAGAAGCAAAGAAAGAACCGGTGCAGTTGTTAACCTAGTCTTCAACTGCTGAAATACTCAGCATACATGCCTCAGTCCAAAGAAAAGAAACCTCCTTTCCGGTCATTCCAGTCTACGGTGCAGCACTACAATAGCAATTCTGCACGAAACGGCGGTTAAAACCAGCTAAGCCCAAGAATCTGCGGACCTCCATCCGAACACAAGTCTGGGCCAAAGCTGTATGGCCTCGATCTCCCTCGGAACCATACGAAAACTGTTTCCTGTAAATACAAGACCTAGAAGTCAACACAAACAAGCCTGAAGGAACACTACAAGAATCTAACAAACAGCTGGTACTCTCCCAGTATCTGCAAAACAAATCCTCAAGTGCTGCTCCTGTTCCTCAAAACACATTGAAATAAACCAGAATGTCGTCAATAACACAACAATAACTGGTCGAGAAATGGCCTGAAGAAATCTGGTTCATCATATCTACGAATGTTGCTAGGGCATTGGTGAGTCCAATGACACCATCAAAACACACAAAGCCCATAGCACGCACAAGGCATTCTTCGGAATGTCATCACTCCGAACCCGCAACAATGATGACCTGATCCCGAACAAACATAGAAAATGTCTCACACTCTGGTGCTGATCGAAGAAATCGTCAATGCGAGGTAAAGGATACCTACCGCACCGTAAGCCGGTTCAATTGACGATCAATCAATACACAACCTAAACTGCCGTCTTCCTCCTTGACGAACAGAAATAGGAGCTCTCTAATGCGAAACACTCAGCCGCACAAGCCACCCAACAAACAACTCTGCAGCTAATCCTTAAGCTCCCTAAGCTTCGCCGGCTCATCTGGAACAACGTCGTATAACTATCGCACGAAAGGAACCCGGTCCAACAAACCAACTGTGGCTCCGGTACCACGAATGAACACCAAGAATCCACGACATCCTCTCCTTAAAAGCCGACTAGCGAAAAAGGCTGAATTCGAGCTGTGAGAGGCGGCACAACTATCCACCTGCACAACAAGAACAGACTCGCCGGGGAAAAAAACACCTGACCGTTTTCTCACGGTAGTCCACAGACGCCTAGCACGTAACTAACCAGTCCGTGCCCAGGAGAACGTCAAATCCAACATCTCTAGAAGGATCAAGTGACGGATGAATCTCCTAACCGATTGGCACACGACTGAAATACGTGTCGCGCAACAAAAGAATCGCTGACAGAAGTTAACACAATAACCGGCTGATCTAGCTAACATGACTCTCCTCGTCCCAAACCTCTGCTACTCCCATGACGGTCACGGAAGCTGTCTCGACGATTAGTCCTCTGTCTCAGGGCTGGTACAACGGTACGAGTTCTCCACGGTTCCGGAGCTCCCAAAGTCTTTGGAATACGTGTCCCGTCGACTAGGGCTGCATCCACTGGTGCTATGTAGGTGACGGAATGCTGTGTGCTGATTGCAAAGAAGAACTGGGTAACAGTGGTGAAAACCTCCTGTCGCTGCGCTCGAATGGTATCAACCAATGAACTCATCGTCTGGCGCAAGTCCTGCATCTTTGCCGCAAGCCTAGCGATACTATCTGTCGAAGGCGAATCCGTCTGCTCCTGTGCAACGATCGTGCCATCCTGGTCAGTCCTCGTCTACCCGAGTCAAATCTGACCTCGGCCCTCGCTGCACGTCTCTTTGTCCCCATAGTAGTCGGTGGCAAAGGCTATAAATGGAAATAAGATTCGATAAGAACATGAAAATCGAATCACAAGGGTATGAATCATCAAGGAAGGAAATTTCAAGCAATTGTACTTAGGTCACTTTAGGCGGATCACCGCAACGTGAGTATGCTGCAGACATACACACTACGCTACTCTGCTTAAGCTACCTACTCCATCATACCAAGGCCATCCTACACTCCGAAAGGTAAAACCTAGGGCTCTGATACCAACTTTGTCATGACCCGAAATTGGCACGTGACGGCCCTAATACTACGCAACGCCTTCAGACGTAACGCAGTAAAAGAAAGCCAAAACCAAGAAATCTAAACTATTAATAGACAAGAAAAGATAAGAAACATTGTTTAAAAGTCTTTGAAATCACAACCCAAATTCTTTAAAAGCCCAACTTTCTTTCTTTAAAATTTTGACAGCACCTCCTTTGTAAAAACTAGCCCCAAAAATGGGTACAACATAAATATAAATAAAGCATCCCCAAACGGGAGCAAATACACGCCCAAATGCGGAAAACAATCACCATAACAAATATACGACGCCGTAGCGAAGAAAATAAAAGACAATAGAAAGGAAACTGTATAAAAGACAACAAGTCACAAAAGAATATACAATATCGTCCTCACCAAGTCTCTAAGTCAACATGAAAATATAGTGGATGGAGTGTACAAGAATACAACGAATATACAATACAACAATACGGATAACCACAAAACCCACCTAAGCAAAACTGCACACTATGAGCTGAAGCGGTATCCGTAGCAAAAGATGATCAGATAGATGAATAGCCAGCCTCGACTACTCTGGGGAACACCCTGCAAAACAACTGTGGCACAACGGGGGTGAGTTGTCAAATCGTGAATAGTAAATAACATATGCGGGTAATCGCAAGCATGCACGTATAACGTGAATCTAAGATATGCAATTAATAGCAATAAAAGGTCATATGAATGCAATAATCATGAAAGGTACACTGGCAGATACTACTAATACATGAAGCAATAATAATATGACAATCGGTATGCAATAACCATGCAATAATGATATGCAAATGTATATATGCAACAGTCATGAAAGGTACTCTAGCAGGTACAACTAACACATGAAGTAATGCATATAAATAAAGGTATGTAAATGCAACAGTCATGAAAGGTACACTAACAGGTACTGCTAATACATGAAGCAGTGCATAAACAATAAATGTGGAGTATGGAATGAAATATGTCATTTCCACGGAATCCTGAAATCGTGGTAGGATCAAAATCCAACAAGACAATCCAAATCCCAATTCCTCAAATCAGCCCCCAAATTGGCTCTCATATCATATAAGTCTCACAAATCATGAATGTACAATATCGAATAAATCTCATATATCCTGAATGTACGATTCAGCAATCTCATAAATATCATGTATCCAATATCAAATGAATCACCTATACCACAAATCTAATATCATATAAATCTTTAGTATCCTCAGTAAAATTGCATGAATATATATGATGAAAACAATGTGTCACACATCACCACAAAAATACTCAAATCTATACGTTCCTCGAATCGTAAGTGTCCGGTATCGACACCCGTGATCCACGTATCGGTCTTTCTCACATTTATACGTTCCTCGAATTTTAAGTGTCCGATATCGACACCCTTGATCCACGTATCGGTATATACGTTCCTCGAATCGTAAGCGTCCGGTATCGACACCCTTGATCCACGTATCGGTTAAAAACAAATCTCAAAGCGGATGCATACAAATACCAAGTAAAGAATAAATACAAATGCATGAATCAATACACATATATTAGCGTCCCATTCCACTAATATTGGTGTAAAGGAATATATAACAGCGTCCCATTCCACTGTTATATATACTTAGGAATAAAAAGAAATATCATGAAAAAATCCATATTGAAATGCGAAAATCCATGAATATAATATATGCAACATAATCTGAAATTTAAGCATATAAAGGAAAAACCGCAAATTAACTGCAACAAGTTAATAAGAATATCATGCGGTTCCTAATTTATTCAAGTCTAAAATAACATCAAGTAAAGGTAAACATGTAGCTATAACCAGATATGTGTGTAAACATAAGGGTATAGCAAGGTATATGTATCTACCTCTAAATAATGATGTAGTATACCCCCTGGGTATAAGTGAAATATGTGTGCAAGGTATACCTATAGCTATGTCATAAAGTGTGTATGTACTTATCGCTAATAGTACAATACTCTATAGGTATACAGTTAACTAGCTTGTAAGTATGTCAGAGCATATATGTAAGCATGTAGGTATACAGGTATGCTATAAGTCATATGCATAAAGAAATATGAATCAATGTCTCAATGTCCCTAACCAAACCATAGCATTTCTATATATGGGTTGTGTGTGTCATGGCAATTATTGACGGTGTGTGTGGCATACAATCAGTGCTCGTGCAACATAAACCGTCAATAATAGTGCAGTGTCCTAAGGATACTAGTCCAAGGACAACAATTAACTAAGCAGTAGGGTGAATGCGTAATTCTAAATCTGAAATAGAATATGCGATAAGAGTGACATCTCTAGCCAGACGCATAACGCCATGCGGGCGATTCCCTTGTAGATGTTAAATCCACTCACCAACACACCAAGCTAGGTGAAGTCTACCACCTGTTTTCCCATGGTAGCAGTGTCCGAAGTCCCCGCCTGCGAACCTGCAACATAATACGATAAAACAAGTATATATTAATTATTGATCAAAACACGTACTAACTACACTAGACCGACACAACAACACAAAACATACTCTCAAGTGTTCGTATTGTGGCTAACGTGCGTAGCGACACGACGAAACTAACCCAAGAGTAAAACCACACAAAGTGCACGATCCGTGTCGTATAACGTATCGCGCGGACACAAAACACTAGAAACTACCTAAGTGATCCCAGATTTTGCATACAGAGAAAACTCAACAACCAAACAAAACCAAACTTACCCAAACCACTGCAGACACCTACCCAGAAAAACCCAAACCGCAACTCTCCACCAAGCCGAGGTCGCCGGATCGCGCTTCGGATGTCGCCGGCCGGGTCCGAGCTCCAAGGGTCTGTGCTCCAGGTGTGGTCCTATGGTCTCAGGTACAACAAAACAAAATTGTTTAGTTTTCTAGTAAATTCTCCAGGTCACAGCACAACACAGATGTCACAAATCGACACTAAAAATACGATATTATGCACAAAACTAAACTTTAAACAATCAAAACTAAATCTAACAAGCTAAGCTATACTAAAAACACATAAACACAGGAAAAGAACATTACCTACACAAAAGAACTCAAAGATCCTAGCTTTGCCTCCTCCTATGCATCCAAGAGGCAAAAGGTGAAGAAAGATATGATTTCTGTGAGATTGGATTAGATTTTGTGATGGATTTTTGTTGGAAAGGATAGTGTTCAGTTTGTTTTGTGAGGGAAGAATAAAATGAGAAGAGATAGAGAAAAAGAGAGAGGGTGTGAGGATAAGAGAGAGGGAGGTGAGTGTAGGGCGTGAGATGAGGGTGGGTGTATCCACTTCATTAATGAACCATTAATGCTTTCATACACTCAAATGCCACCTCCTCACTCAATTAACAAATATCTCTCTCTCTCTCTCTCTCTCACAAAAGATCAAGAGGATTTGGGGTTAAGGAATAAGAAAAAGGATTAAACCAAAATGATTAGAATTAAGGTTAAGTGTCATGGTTGCTAAGAGTAATTTAGCACAAACAAATCCTCACATTTACGTGCACACGTGCGTGCATGCTTATAACAAATAATAATAAATTATTAATTAAATGTTATAAAAAGTGAGGAACCCAAATTGGTAAACTTTTTACAGTAAACCCACATTTACGTCTAAACGAACATTAATCGAAATCTAAGGCGTTACAACAGTTTTAGTAATACCCAGAATATGCCACAGTACTTATGCACTAGCAGTAGAAGGGCAAGCCCAAGCCTCACGCATGTCGCCACGGAACTACGGCAAACCCTAGGGTTTAACCGCGGTTCCGCGATCCAAAAAGTCGAGTTATGGTTTCATTCTTCTAGAGGGTTCATAGGATTACTTGCATGTTTTTTCGACTATGTTAAACTTGGAAAAATGGGTTTTTGACATTCGATCGAACTTTTTAACTTCGTCTAGACAACATGCGAACAACCCGAAACACAGTTAAAAGTACGAATACGAAACACTCTAAATTGTTTATAGTGTAAGATTACATCACATGCAAAATTAGCACAAACAAACAACACCTGAAACACCAAAACCCAGTTACTTGAACACAGGCAAAAAATCAGGGGGAACTGCTCGAATTTGGCCGAGATGGGGTAGGTGGTGCTCCGCCTAATTTTCATGGAATGACCTGAAATTTTGTGTGTGTTCATGATATATCCTATACATCACTCTGTACTTGTTAAAAAAAATTTTGACAAATATTTAAAATCGACAGAAACATGATTTTCTCGTTTAAAGTTTGTGAGTATTTCGGTTTCATAATCTTAACAAAATCCGTATAAATTTCTAACTAGGCTCTGATACCACTGTAGGGTTACCTAAGATGGCAGCAAGGTTTCGAGAGGTATCGTCCATGCCAAATTCAAAAATTTGCCGTTTTAGCTAACCCTAACTAAGAATCGTTAACTAGAAATCGACGGAATATCAAATGCAAACACTTTTCAATAAAAATTGAGCTATGAATACAACCTTTTTAGACCGGTCCTTCACTTCAATAGCTCCGTGTAGTAGTCCCTTCA
The DNA here is from genome assembly GCA_030015575.1 of Agapanthus africanus. Taxonomy (NCBI): domain Eukaryota; kingdom Viridiplantae; phylum Streptophyta; class Magnoliopsida; order Asparagales; family Amaryllidaceae; genus Agapanthus; species Agapanthus africanus. The sequence continues at coordinate 391,360,034 of JASDDO010000022.1, forward strand.
CTGCGATCATGAACTCCGGACTCTATAGAGGCTCCCATGAAGAAACGAACATGCTTGCTTCGATTTCTTCGAGGCTGAAGATGATCTACGTCGAGGAGACACTAACCCAAGATATTTCTTCACTAGGTCAAGAACATTGTGAAGAGAACACCCTATACTAAATGGCAAGTAGTAGAGGATGACGAAGTAAGAAGTGGGCTCACTTTAGATTTCATTTTCTCACGCTTTTTCTCACAACTCCATTGAAGCTAGTAAGCTTTGAGGAGGAAGAAGATGATGAAGAAGTAACTCATCAAATGAATTATTGGTAAGGTTAATAATGCAACCAAGGGTTAAGCATGTTATGTTTAACCCTTGTAGAGAGTTAACCATGTGCTATGGTTAAAGGTTAGGTCAACAATATCTTAAGAAAGACAAAGAAAATGGATAAAGTCAAAGATGCTTACAAGCTTCTACAAGCTTTCAAAAAATATCAACCATGACTATTATCCATAATATTTGAATTACTTAATGATAAATTTATACCCTAATTTTAACTGTAGCAAGGTTTAACCATCATTAACCCTAGTTGCATTTGTAACCTTGCATGATACATTTAACATATATCACATATACATCAATATGTCCAAAGTGAGAAAAGAAATCTTGAGTTAGCTAATATTAGTTAATGTAATGTAATATATCAAATATATAATTATACATTAAATTATTAAATCAACACTTGATTTAATAATCCGGCTATATCACCTATAACCGACTAATATCATATGAATCAACTTATCGAATCAACACTTGATCCGATAACCCGGCTATATCATATATAACCGACCGATATCTCATATCGCGAGAATAGAATAGGGTATCAATCTCGGTCCCGCACATATCATATATGTTCCCCTACTCCGTTTCGCTTGAGCCAGCAAACCCCCGTGTAGGACTCTAAAGACTCGTCAATACGCCGGCAGTAGGTGATGATCATATCAAACACCCACAAGCCGCAAGCGGTCTGCTAAATTTAACGGCCACCCGGGTATTGAGCGATCAGAAGATCAACAAGCAAGCTTACTCACACTCCTACGAATCCAATCAGTAACACTACCGTGTAGTTCGGTCTCTTCGTCTGATATGTCGCATATCTCATCTAGCGGTGGTAAACGTCAGACCCCAGTAACTCGATAAGTCGTGTCGATATGAGGCTCATAACGGGTCGAGAAACTACTGATAACACTTACCAGTATATATCTGAAGCAGCCTTGGCCAAGGACTTCCTGTTATAGCCAATAGAGCACAACACAACATCAACCCCCAATAATGGGAGAGACGAAACCCCTCCTATCGCTCATTCCCTCCATGTGATTCAGGACTGTTCCCAAAAGCCATCGTTTTGCACGTTCTCTTGAACGTGGTAAGGTGGAAATCAAAGCACAGTGGGAATCATACAAGACTCAATGACGATCTCGAGTCTACAGACTAACCTGTACCAGTGTCACCAGAGAACTGCCATCTGACGTGAGGTATAATACCATATGGGAGTTCTCGGTGAGTCCGTTCAGTGTACCCAGTCTCCAATAAGCACCCGTATACTATCTCTGATGTCAAACACCAATGGATATGGGATCATCCATCGCACATCTACATAGGTCGAGAAGTTATACGCTAGTTTACTCTGGTATATCGATGCCCTGTCCTGATACACCTACGACTAGGAACATTTGAAGGATGTACTTAGCGACTACTTTGTCCCCACTAGTATGATCTGCATCATAGTCCTGGTAGTCAAGTACTAATCCTAAGGGCTTTATCAACATGTAACATAGAGACAATCAGAGTACATGTAAAGATAAAGTGCAACCATATAGCATACTATCATGTCGAGCAAGAAAGTCCTCCCTATATATATCCAAGCATCCACTACAATATACATCGTATGTATAGTAATGGCATCTAGGGCATACATATAACTAACACACACGTACACACACACACACTTGTTTATTGTGTGTATATGTATATGTATATGTTGTTAGTGTATATGCCCTAGGGGCTATTATTGTATCATACTAGTTTGTATATTACTTAATGGAAGCTTGGGATATTCACATATATATAACAGTCTTGCTAAACATGGTAGTATGCTACTTGGTTTTTCTATCTTAATATGTGAGTATACGTATTGATAGAGCTCTAAGGATCTTTCTTGACTACCAGCGTTGTGATGGCAGTCACACTAGTGGGGGCTGGGTAGTCTACAAGCACATCCTTATTCAGGTCCCTAGTCGTTGGATTATCGAGACAGGGCATCGATACTCCGGAGTAGACTAGTGTGTACGCTTCTCATCCCAGTTAGGGAGATGGTCTGTCCCACAGCCATCAGTACGTCGTACTGGAGATAGTATGCAGGTGCTCGTTAGGTTACGGGTACACCGGACAGGACTCACAGGGAACTGTTGGTTGGTTTTATACCAGTCGTCAGTGAACAGTTCCCAGGTGACATGAGTACAGCATAGTCCGCAGACTTTACACTGCTACTTTGCCTCGAGTGTGTCCCACTATTCTTAGATTGCTACCCTACTACGGCTCAAAAGAGTCGTGCAAACAGGTAGCAGTTGGGTGCAGTCCCGAGCACTTGGAGGCAGTGGCGGTTAGACGGGATTCGTCTCTCCCGGTATTGGGGGTTGATATCGCGCTGTGTCAGAGAGCCATTACGCAAAGTCCTTGGCCAGGGCAAGCGAGATTTGCTAGTAGGTTCCAGTAGTTTCTCAGGGTGTAATGGGCTTCGCTCCGACATGACTTTTACCGCTATTAGGGGACTGACGCTTGCTGCCTCCCTAGGCCCGATATGCGATAGTCTTAGACGAACGGACCGGACTGATTGTCCCATCAGACTCAGTAGAAGTTTAGATGGGTTTCCTCATCGGCCTTCTTATCGACATCTACCTGGGGACCGTTACGTACAGCTAGTGCCGCTTGCGGTCTGTGGTTAAACCCACTGCCAGCGTAGTAGTCGAGTCTCTAGAGTCCCACGCAGAGAGTTTCCCAACTCCAGGCGAAACGATATAGAGGTCGTATGGTTTTACGACAACGGTTCGGACGCATACGTGTGTTTACGCACGTACGACTTTCTGACAGTTTTTACTAGTCGGCTTTGGTTTAAGCCAGTTACTAGTATTCGGTTATTGGATTTATACAGTCTAAAGTTTTTCCGTGTTTTCACGGATAGGAGGGGCATTCTCGTAATTGCGCTAGAAGCTTCTAGAAGATGGTGACTAAGGAGGTTAAGGTGGCATATACATTAAATGAGATTAGTGAGTCATATGGATGATTCATCCATGTCATTAATGCTTCATAATTGCTTAATAACTCATAGAGATGAATCACCATTAGATATTTATCAAGCATGGTTGTAAATCATTATCTTTTCTTTTCTTGATAAAATAAAATGCTTGATATATATTATGATAACTCATTTTCTCATTTCATTATTATGTTCATCTTCTCTCTCCTCAAGCTCTCTCTCTTCAAACCCTAATCCTCCCCTCTCATGTGTTGAGTACAAGGATTAGTTAGACTACTTAATCCATAACCATACTCTATTTCATCTAGGTACTTTGATTAGCATTTAAAGATACCTAGTTGCCTCAAGTTTAGAGGCAAAGCTTGGAGTTTAGCTCTCGTGGTGGATCGTCTACTACTTGGAGAAGGCCGAGGAGGAGGTGGAGTTCGTAAAGATGAAGGACACGGTTCTTTAGGTATAATCCCTTCACATAGTAGTTTAGAACTTCTATGTTTGATGTTAGTTATCGTTTAGCTTCGATTCATGCGGTTAGTCGATGTTTAAGCAAAGAACAAGATCGTTTTTCATATTTCCGCCTCCCCGCAAGTCGTGAGGTGTTGCACATCGACTTACAGTGGTATCATAGCCTCGCTAAACATTAAGTAACTCACTTGCAAAATTGTATGAATTTCGAACGAAAAAAACAAAACCGGAAAATCCCGATATCATGAGTTTCTGTCGATTTTTAAACGAGGTCCAAAAATTTTTCAGGGACCTTCAGAAAGCTTAAAATGATAGTATAAGAATACCCAAGAAAAATGGGCTAATGAATCGGCTAAAGCGCCGCGGAACCGCGGTGAATACCCCCGATCCGCCGCGATTCCGCCGCCTATTTGCCGATTCATCTGCCCAATTTTCCTGTGTTGGTTCTCTGTGATATTTGGTATTTTCTGGAATTTTTTAATTTTTGCTCAGGTTTCAGATCTACAGAGAAGTATTGGAGCAAAATTAAATGTGTTTAATCGATCGAAATTATACGGTAATTGCTTGTTGGATTATATCTGTGTTTGTATAATGTGTTCGTAAACCTCCCCTAACTGCTAGTATGTCGGTTGGCAGGGGGTTGCACATTTCTGTAATGGATTTTATCTGTTTGTGTATATGAACTGTGTTGGACTGTTGTGATGTATAGACGGGGTTATGAGATGGGTTATTATTTAATTCATTTGATGTAAATGTAATTTGTTGTAATATTATTTTGCCAGGCACATCCAGGTTGAGGTTGTAGCCACCGTTGTATTATTTCATTTTACTGTTTTTGCTCCTAGGACAGACCCAAGGTGGGGTGCACAAACTACCGGGTGGGTAGTTTGCCGTACCCGTTGGGGTCTTGGGTGGGGTAATGGCTATTCATCACAACTGTGTAATCCATCTTTTGTTGCAGGCTCAAAACAAACACGGATTGCTTGCAAATCCAATTAAGTTCATCTGTGATCTGGAATGCCTATTATTGCGTCTGACGAATGTACAATATCTATATATGATAGCGATTTAGAGGTCAATTATGTTTTACACCCGCGCTAGCCGAGCCCCCGCTCTGTCGTTAGTTAAGTAACCTAACGGGTAATGACGGGACCCCGTGGCGAATGCGGATGGTATAAGAGGACGTTGTATTTTCGTTGTTTTCTGCAATGATAGGTTAATGATGGGACGCATTATTTATAATGCAAAGAAAATAAACCAAAAGTTTAATCGTTGAAACAATTTAAAAGAAACCACTCGGTTAATTTTAAAAACAGATATTTTTTAATACGGAGCTTTAACCACTCCTTTTAAAAGCTATCAGGTTCCTTCGGTTATATCAAGTTCACTACGTTCACGGTTTTGCTAAAACCATTCGTAGCCCTCCGTCATTTCATCTGGGTTTTCAGTAGTATTCAAGCTATGTATTTTGACCTAACGCCAAGGCATAGTGTTTGGTAGCTACTGGATATTCATTTGTTGCATAGATAGATGAGTTAGTTTGGGACAGTCGTATTATAATTTTGGCCGAACGTCAAGGATATATACGGATGGGTTCAAATTGACAAGATAATGATGGGTAGAATTTGACATGTGACTTATGACATTTTGACCTAACGCCAAGGTCATAAGAGCATGGGGCAAAAATATATATCGGGAAATTCTAAAGAAACTGAAATTTGCAAAGAGTTGCATACCATTTGGAGTTTGATGAATGTTGGTAGGATTCCTTCAACATTATCATACGATGATATTTGGATCCCGATCCTACTGTGAGTATATGCTACTCATCAGGATATTCGTCACTTAACGATCAATGATATAAACCAAGTAGGTGTCAAGAAAGGTGTCAGCGGGGTTACGCCCCCAGAGAAAAGAGGTTATTTAATTAAGGAACTTCGCGAAAGCGTTGGAAAACCTCCCTCGAAGTACCGACACCAGCCTGGCTGAACGGTTAAGCAAGTATTGCACAGTGAGAATAGTCCTGGCTAATTCTTCTTTTATGGTTTGAGGAAGGATTCGAGAAACAGTGGTAGCCATCCAGTTTAGATAAACTAAAAACCACTCTAAACTTGCAAGAGCATAATGCTGAAGAGTTAGTGTATATGCCCTAGGGGCCATTATTGCATCATACTAGTTTGTATATTACTTAATGGAAGCTTGGGATATTCACATATATATAACAGTCTTGCTCAACATGGTAGTATGCTACTTGGTTTTTCTATCTTAATATGTGAGTATACATATTTATAGAGCTCTTAAGATCTTGCTTGACTACCAGCGTTGTGATGGCAGTCACACTAGTGGGGACTGGGTAGTCTACAAGCACATACTTATTCAGGTCCCTAGTCGTTGGATTATCGAGACATGGCATTGATACTCCGGAGTAGACTAGTGTGTACGCTTCTCATCCCAGTTGGGGAGATGGTCTGTCCCACAACCATCAGTACGTCGTACTGGAGATAGTATGCAGGTGCTCGTTAGGTTACGGGTACACCGGACAGGACTCACAGGGAACTGTTTGTTGGTTTTATACCAGTCGTCAGTGAACAGTTCCCAGGTGACATGAGTACAGCATAGTCCGCAGACTTGACACTGCTACTTCGCCTCGAGTGTGTCCCACTGTTCTTAGATTGCTACCCTACCACGGCTCAAAGGAGTCGTGCAAACAGGTAGCAGTTGGGTGCAGTCCCGAGCAGTTGGAGGAAGTGGCGGTTAGACAGGATTCATCTCTCCCGGTATTAGGGGTTGATATCGCGCTGTGTCAGAGAGCCATTACGCAAAGTCCCTGGCCAGGGCAAGCGAGATTTGCTGGTAGGTTCCAGTAGTTTCTCGGGGTGTAATGTGCTTCGCTCCGACATGACTTATACCGCTATTAGGGGACTGACGCTTGCCGCCCCCTAGGCCCGATATGCGATAGTCTTAGACGAACGGACCGGACTGTATGGAGATTGTCACATCAGACTCAGTAGGAGTTCGGATGGGTTTCCTCATCGGCCTTCTTATCGACATCTACCTGGGGACCGTTACGTACAGCTAGTGCCGCTTGCGGTCTGTGGTTAAACCCACTGCCAGCGTAGTAGTCGAGTCTCTAGAGTCCCACGCAGAGAGTTTCCCTACTCCAGGCGAATCGATATAGAGGTCGTATGGTTTTACGACAAGGGTTCGGACGCATACATGTGTTTACGCACGTACAACTTTCGGACAGTTTTTACTAGTCGGCTTTGGTTTAAACCAGTTACTAGTATCCGGTTATTGGATTTATACAGTCTAATGTTTTTCCGTGTTTTCACGGATAGGAGGGGCGTTCTCGTAATTGCGCTAGAAGCTTCTAGAAGATGGTGACTAAGGAGGTTAAGGTGGCATATACATTAAATGAGATTAGTGAGTCATATGGATGATTCATCCATGTCATTAATGCTTCATAATTGCTTAATGACTCATGGAGATGAATCACCATTAGATATTTATCAAGCATGGTTGTAAATCATTATCTTTTCTTTTCTTGATAAAATAAAATGCTTGATATATATTATGATAACTCATTTTCTCATTTCATTATTATGTTCATCTTCTCTCTCCTCAAGCTCTCTCTCTTCAAACCCTAATCCTCCCCTCTCATGTGTTGAGTACAAGGATTAGTTAGACTACTTAATCCATAACCATACTCTATTTCATCTAGGTACTTTGGTTAGCACTTAAAGATACCTAGTTGCCTCAAGTTTAGAGGCAAAGCTTGGAGTTTAGCTCTCGTGGTGGATCGTCTACTACTTGAAGAAGGCTGAGGAGGAGGTGGAGTTCGTAAAGACGAAGGACACGGTTCTTTAGGTATAATCCCTTCTCATAGTAGTTTAGAACTTCTATGTTTGATGTTAGTTATCGTTTAGCTTCGATTCATGCTGTTAGTCGATGTTTAAGCAAAGAACAAGATCGTTTTTCATATTTCCGCCTCCCCGCAAGTCGTGAGGTGTTGCACATCGACTTACATATGTATGTATGTACATACATACATACATATACACGGGTGATGAGAATATTACATGATACTTGGGAATGAGTCGATATGATCGGGCATGATGCCGTGAGATATTTAATATGATAGTTGACATATGATAGAGATATGTTATGATATTTATAACGGATCGCTTGGGCGATGTATACTTCTATATGATAATATGTGTTGATGACATCGGATTGCACGAGACCTTAGATCAATAACCAGATCATGATATTGTTGACAATGATACCATACGAATCAGGATATATATATATATGATAGTTAACCCGTACCCCGATTTTGGGATGCCGTACGTTGGATTTTACCGTACGAGGTATAGATGTGATGATTGATCCGCACTCTTGACTCGAGGAAGTCGTACTATGTACGTGACGCTATTGAGGCTGGATCGCCGACTACTAGAGATATCGACTCGGACTTTAGGTGGATTTTTCTTACCTTTCGACCAGTTCTTTAGTTTAGTCCCCTAGTTGGTTAGGTAGATGTTAGTTTAGGCTCGAGTCATACATATTTTCAAAACTAACGAATCATACACATTTTTTTAAAGACAGCTGAGGGATACTACGGATATTTTTTTCAAAGGACGTATCTTTTCTCAGAAATCCTGTAGCCCCTACTTTTCTAAAAAAAACTACGATTTGTGCTATTTCAAAACACCAAACTGTATGACTCGTTTTGGGATAATGTATATTCTTCATTGTTACGGTTACTTCATCATTCTTCGTATGTTCATGTTGCACTCATCGCATTTTATGCTTATGCACGTGTTTTCTTTAATAATTATGAACCCTGCTTGTTAGGATACCAGCACCATTTCCGATGATGCACATGTTTCACATACACTTGTTTGCCGGCTCACACACATCATCATCGGTAATTGCCATATCACGTACACTTTAGAACATTTTATCTCATTGATATAATCAGCTAAATGCTAGTTATCACATAATAATTTTGTGATTGCTTTCATGTGTTAATTTAGAGATTGCATTCTTTACATAGATACTTCATGCATTCATATATTCATTCATGTACTATTCTGGGGCTTTATGACGATATTCACTGTTTACTTACTCTTGATTCTTAGATTTCGGATTTCCATGAGATTTCTGGATTTGGGGGGAAAACGCAAGAATATATATAAACTTCTCTCTCTTGCTCTCTCTTTTTAAAATGCAAGTTGCGGTTTTCTCGTGATGTATGGGTCGTCTACCATGAGTTTTCATGTTTACTGTTGGATTTCGAGACCCGATTTGAGGAGTGGAGGAACCGTCTCGGGTACATGGTGGGCCCAGTAGGTACCCCGGGGCGAGATAGAGATTTTGTGGGGATGACGATGAGCGTGGCAGGGGCACGAACTATCTACCGGTGATGTCTGGCGCAGCGGATATCCGGAGGATACCGGCCGTTGTCGTGAGATTTGATAATTTGGGCCGATCCGGTCTGACGGAGCCCGAGATATTGAGACATCGAGATATTGAGATATTGAGATTTTGTGTCGATGCTAGACACGGACATTCTGTTGGTTTCACTAATGATGTTTCAGTTTCATTATACGAATTTCATTGATGATTTTCTTATATCAGATTATTCAGAATTCGTGGTGGATTTTCTTATTCATGATGCATTCATACATCAGATATATGACTTGTTACTGTTGTGACACTGACACAATGCACTGAATATTGCACTTATGTATAGATTATTACCATGCCACTACTAGATGTCTACTGTTACTTATGTATACAATTATGATCTAGGAGATCGTCATGCATGTGATTTCTACCCGCAGATGTCTTCTACTAACGAGTTGGCAACCTACCACCGTTGTGCCACCTTTTCTTGTAGGTTTAGATGTACATATTTCCTTGGCAGCTTGTTGGCACACCACTTCATTCAGGGTAATTGCTTTGGTAGGTTGGTTCACTTGCATCGTGATCGCCGTTGTTCCTTTATTTCAGTTGTATCTAGTAAGCTCCATCTACCAGACTTGTATTATTGATAGACTTAGATGACCAGTAGTCTATTCTTTTGACCTTAGAGTCGCGATTGTATTATTATGGTTTTCTGGTAGATTTTGGTTTTCTTTTGAGTATTGATTCTCGCCCTTCGGCGTTGTATATTATTTTGCTTGCGTGGTTGTGTCGGCCAATTTGGCGAAAAGCTAGCTCCCGCTTGGGGATGCTTTTATTATTGCTTATGTATATATTCTTGTTTGTACCCGTTTGGGACCAGTTTTTACAAAGGAGACTCTGCCGAAATTTTTTAGGAATTTGATGTTGCTTTTAAACTTGTTTCCCTACAATTCTTCTTTTAAATGGTTTAGATTCTGGGCGTCGGCTTACTTAGATTACGTTACGCCTTTAGACGTTTCGTAATTTAAGTGCCGGATACATTCCGTACTTTCGGGTCGTGACATAGGTGATCATCCTCATTATATCGAGATTCGTTGTAATTGGTGATATTTGAGGAAATCGCCTGGTTTTTTGCCGAACGGAAAATATTTGGTTTTGAATTTCCATTGTTATGCACCAATTTCAAATTGATATATCTGTACGTTTATTTTATGAAGATAGATATAACTTTTTGAAATTATGTCCATGACATCTACCTATATCAGTTGATGGTTAGGTAAGGAGCATTAAACAACGGTGTAATTCTTCATAACCATAGTACAGTTTTCAACCTACGACGCACATGGTTTGAGTTATTCAACTCAGGTGACTTATACAAAGTATTGTATATTTTCCAATGTCCATTAGGACAAAGGGGTTGGTCCCCATACTATATTCTGTTTACTTGTGACTTCTCAAGTTTTAGACAAGTGTTTCGTTGAAACACAAGGTCCAAGTTTTGAGAAGTTATAGGTATAAGAATAAAGTAGAGAACCAGGTGTTGCAAGAATCGAGATTCTTCAAGATGATCGAAGATGTAGATTCTTGTGTTTGGTATACAATTGATAGTAATGGTTTTGAGAACTTGCTTCTCTCTCAGGTTACTCATGTCTGGATACACTCCAAAGTTGAGTAATGTTGATCGGCCTCTCTCCATTTAGTTGACATGCACTGGAGACAGCTGCATGATTTGAAGCTGGTTCCAATTAAATCAGTGCCTCTGTTTCTATATTGTATATAGAATGGATCATATCTTAACAAGGTTAATATGGAGTTGTCCGGCTTATGCTTATAACCAGACTCTGGATAACTCAAGGCATGTTTAAGTAATGGCAGTTTGTGGGTTTTCCAAAGCTATGACGAGGGTTAACTTTTTACCATCTGGAAGAAAAATAGTGATATTGTTCTTGACTCACCACAGTTTTAGTAAAATAGATTTTTTTCAGAAAACAGTAGTGGGAGTATAGTAGAACTAGAAGTGATTCCAGAACCGCAAACGATTACTGAAAATTTGATAGGACCTGAAGGTTCAATGAGGATTGACATTCCATTAGCCACTCTGCAGATATGGTGGGTAGCCTCAGCCACCCGAGAGGTACTCCGGCAGCCTCAATGACGGTGAAAGGGAGGTTCTTGTTTACCCAGACTTGTCATTACTGCTGTTCCAGACTACGAGAGCCAGCAGGAAGATGAGTATAGCGTCATTCTCAACTAGCTTTAGAAGTGCACGTGTATATGACTCTGCCATAGGGTTGTGGTAGTCAGTGGGAGCAGCGGAAGTATAATGCATAAGTAGCGTATGTCTATTTATAGACTAAAACAGATATAGCGGAGATAGATCATCTAATTTTGATGTGACAGTCATAGGTTTTGACTTTATCAGAATAGAAGATGGATCTGTTAAGAAGGTAGTAGGGTGTGATGTCCTTGTATTTGGATGACATACACAGAGTAGGAAGTGATATTCCTATACTACAATCAGTTATACTGTGGTTGTCACACGGTAGTTTCTCCACATAAGATATGGATATAATATCAGGCATTCTGGTTACTAGATCTATGGTTTTAGATCTAGATTTGGGTAGTTTCCCAATCTGGATACTTAGACAGCATTCTAAAGGTGTTTTAGAATGGACGACTCCTGGCATGGTGGTGTACCTGCAGGTGATAGAGTCACCCTCTCTAAACGTGTTTTACAGATTAAAGAGTAGAGGGATGCGCATGATTGGCATATCACTTGTTAAGGCAATTGAGTCAATCATGAGATGTCAAGTATCACACCAGATGTTGTTTTTCTACTAGCTGCAATAAGTTGATATTAATCCAATCCTGGAGAAACGTGCGGAAGCAATTTTAGAACATAAGTATATGTTCTAGGGAGAAGATAGCGACAGCCTCCTTCGGGAGACGGTTATCCTTCCACGCTTCCATGGCGACTTGGATGACAGAGTGACTGTCAGAGTTATTGTTTTCCCTCTGACGAGGGGCAGTAGTTTGAGCAGGTGGTCCATGCGGATACTGAGGGAGGCATGGCGCAGGATACTGATTAAGTTCAGTTGAAGATATAGTATAAGAAGTTTGGATTTGGAGTTCATTTATGAACTAGATCCCATTACATATCCAGACATATTCTAAGACAGGTATTGCTCATTTTGGGACATGGATTTTTCCGCGAATTTAAGATTAAGAGAGACATAGAAAGAAACATCCGGGCGGATCCACTCACTAAGGCTATTTCTCGAACGCAATAGTTTCGCAAACGATCTTTGTGAAACTGATTAGTAGAGGAGTTGGGTGTTCGGTATCACACGGGCTGTGATTATGCGACATCGTAATAATTAGCCTTGAGTGCAAGTGGGAGATTATTGGATATAGTGCCCTCAAAGTCAATTATTGGATCGCAGGCACGTGATTGCAATGATTGAGAGAGGACCTATACCGGTAGGACAGTCTTACTCGAGATAATAGTATGCAATCTGGTGTGTCTTTATCATCGTGTACATGCTTCAGGTGATATTAAAGATCACTATTACATGTTGATAGAGCCCTTAGGATTCTTGCTTGACTACCAGCAGTATGATGGAGATCATATATGTGAGAGTTGGGTAGTCTATAAGCACATTCTTAATGTTTCCCTAGTCATGGGAGTTTCAAGACTGGGCATCGATACTCCGATAGTAGACTGGTGTATACGATCAAGACCCCGACGAGGGACGGTGGCTTGTCTCACAAGCCATTGGTGTCAGTTGGTTCACCTAAGACGTATACATGTGCTCATTGGGTTATGAGTACACCAGACGGACTCGCCGGGAACATGCTAGTTGGTGATATACCTAGCGACAGATAGCAGTTCCCTGGTGACATGTGTACAGGTTAGTCTACCGACCTGAGATCGTCATTTATCTTATGTGAGTTCCCACTGTGCTTTGATTACTACCCTACCACGGCTCAAAGGAGGCGTGCAAACAGGTTTTAGTTGGGTATAGTCCCGAGCCACATGGAGGCAGTAAGCAGATCGGTATGGGATTCGTCTCTCCCGGTATTGGGGGTGAGATTGCGTTGTATTTAGGAGAGCCATTGCACGAAGTCCTTGGCCAAGGCAAGTGAGATTTACTGGTAGGTATTTCAGTAGTATCTCAGGGTGTTCTGGGCTACACTCTGACACGACTTGTACCGCTTTTGGCGGTCTCACGTTTACCAGCCCCTAGGCCAATCATGCGATACTCATATACGAACGGACCGGACTGTACAGATATTGTCACGGATAAGCTCTGTAGGGTTTATGGATGAGTTCGCTCATCAGCCTCCCTTTTGAACAATACATGGGCAGCTGTTACGTACAGCTAGTACCATTGACGGCTTGTGGTTAAACCCACTGCCAGAGTATTGACGAGTCTTTAGAGTCCCCCACAGATAGTTTCCCATGTTTCGGGAGAAACGTTGTAGAGGTCATATAGTTTTATGGCAGGGTTCGATCATATACGTGCACTTGTGCACGGATCATACTAGTGGGCTTGGTTTAAGCCGAATCCTAGAATTAGATTTGTTGGATTGCTTTCGTCTCATTGCATTCGCATTTAGTCGGAATGCGGATGCGGGTATCTATATACTGGTGAGGGGTATCCTTGTGATCCATCATGAGTTTACTTTAGAAGATGTCATTCTATTTATTGTTATAAACATTTAGGTTAATGTTTATTAAGTGGAAATTGTGAGTGCAAGTCATCATGAAGTGCATTAAATGTGACATATGCATGTTTAGTGACTCATGGTGTTATTTTTTGAGCCATGTCAATTTTATTGATTGATTATTGTGTTGGATTGATGGGTGGAGAGAGAGAGGGCAGCCACAAGGCTTAGGGTTGGCACTTGAGATTTATTTCTAGTGCTCTCTCACAATTATCATCCAACACAATAAGCAAGCTCCTCATTCTTCTTCTCTTAAGTTCATAAGTTCCTCATCAATGGCTTCTTCTTCAACCTCCATCCATACAATCTCATGTGTTGAGAATCAATGGATGTATAGAGACAAAGTGATCACACACATTCTCTACTTCACCTTAGACAAGTTGGGTAGAAAACTTCATGTCCGAGTTGCTTCGGTTTGAAGCGTGAGCCCGGAAAAGGACTTTTTGATGTGGTGCCCTTTTTGACGAGGAGACCGGAGATCGAATATGCCGCAAGGAGCTAGGGATGGTGGCTAAAGACCGAAGGACATGGATCAATCGGTATAGCCATTCTATCTTCTTTGCAGTTAGCTAGTTTAGTGTTAATGGTTCGATCCGGGTGAAAGACTACGATAGCGCAGGTTTCGTAAAATGTTTTTGTTCCCCGATTGACCTCGTATTGAAGGCCGGTGCGCTACCGTAGATGTAAGTCCACGTTTCCCACCCCGGTGCTTGCGGGGAGGCGGAAAACGGAATAAAAATCGGATTTTTACTACTCTAGGCAACATGGACTAGACAAAGGAAAATCTTTGCTAAACAAAAACAAGCTAAAGCTAACTAGAAACTAGCTAAAGGGTAGAATGGTTATACTTAGGGCTTTATATCCTTCTCTCCTTGCTCCTTGGAGTAGTAGAAAGGGATCATCTTTTTCGTCTTCTCACGTCCAAGAAGGATCCACCCGAAAGCCTCAACCTTTGGCTTCAACTCCAAGCTAGAAATAACTAGGGTGCTAGAAGTGCTAATCCTAGAAACCTAGATGAGAGTAGAGATTATCAAGAAGCGGTTTTTCTCAAGCTCAAGTGTATCTCAACACATGAGAGGGGAGAGCTTGAGGAAGAGGAAGAGCAAGAGAGAGAAAGTATATGATAGAATGAGAGAATTATGAAGCATTCTCACATATATGTGTGAATTATTGTATATAGATAATTAGTGAGATAATTGCCATGGCTTAATCAAGACATGACCATTATCATTTCATTTTTAATGCAAATTGCAAGGATGAAAGGGCATCTTCCAAATGAAATGATGATGGTCAAAGTGTCAGCCTAGGTCAACAAGTCAAGAATGTCAAATGGTCAACAACCATAACCATGCACAATTATATTAAACTAATATCAATTAACCATAACACACACATAAGCATTAGGGTTAATAAAATGACAATGGTCATTAACCCTAATCAAAGTCCTCTTCCTCTGTCTCAAGCAAATGTGCATACGCACCCGTATTCGTGATCCGAGGAACACGAATACAAAGAGATAAAACCAATCCCAAATCATATACTAGGATCTGGCTTAAACCAAAGCCCGCTAGTATAAGCTGTCCGGACAACAAACGTGCACAAGTGCGCGGATGTGAACGAACCCTGTCGCAAAACCATGCGACCTCTACTCATTTTTCCTAAAGGCGAATAGCTCTCTGTGTGGGACTCTAAAGACTCGACACTACGCTGGCAGTGGGTTTAACCACAGACCGCAAGCGGCACTAGCTGTACGTAACGGTCCCCAGGTAGATGCCGATAAGAAGACTGACGAGGTGACCCCATCTAAACTTCTACTGAGCCTGTATGTGACAGTCTCCGTACAGTCTGGTCTGTTCGTCTGATACATCGTATGGCGGGCCTAGGGGGGCGGTGAACGTCAGTCCCCTAATAGCGGTACAAGTCGTGTCGGAGTGTAGCCCAGAACCCTGAGATAACACTGGAAACCTACCAGTATATCTTGCTTGCCCTGGCCAGGGACTACTTGTGTAATGGCTCTCCTGGACACAGCGCGATGTCAACCCCCAATACCGGGAGAGACGAATCCTGTCTAACCTTCACTGCCTCCAAGTGCTTCGGGACTGCACCCAAAAACTACCTGTTTGCACGACTCCTTTTAGCCGTGGTAGGGTAGTAATCAAAGTGCAGTGGGAACACACTCGAGGCGAAGTGACAGTGTCAATTCAGCGGACTAAGCTGTACTCATGTCACCTGGGAACTGATAAGTGACGATAGGTATAATACCATCCAACAGTTCCTGACGAGTCCTGTCCAGTGTACTCGTAACCTAACGAGCACCCGCATCCTATCTCAAGTACGACGTACTGACGGCTGTGGGACAGACCGTCTCCTATGCTGGGATGAGAAGCGCATACGCTAGTCTACTCCGGAGTATCGATGCCCTATCTCGATAGTCCAACGACTAGGGACAAGTATAAGGATGTGCATATGGATTACCCAGCCCCCACGAGTGTGAGCGCCATCACAACGCTGGTAATCAAGCAATGATCCTAAGGGCTCTACTAATATGTATATCAGCATATGCTAAAAGAAACACATGCACATATTAAAGCAGAGACAGACCAAGTAGAATACTACCATTTCGAGCAAGATTGTATATACAACTATGAATATCCCAAGCTTCCATCAAGTAATATACAAACTAGTATGATACAGTAATGGCCTCTAGTGCATATACACTAACAATCTCCCATTTGCACTAAGGCCATGTACTGGCGTATCGACGTCCTATCATCTCGATCAGCCGCTCGAACTGAGTCTGGGGCAAGGCCTTGGTGAATGGATTTGCAGTGTTATCCTCTGATGCGACCCTCCGAACCTCGATCTCCTGGCGATGCACGATCTCCCTGATCAGGTGATACCGCCTTAAGATGTGTCTGGATTTCTGATGGGACCTGGGTTCCTCGCTAAAGCTATAGCCCCGTTGTTGTCGCAATAGAGAGGTATTGGGTCAACAATGGACGGAAGCACCTGAAGTTCTTTCAAGAACTTCCTCATCCAGACAGCTTCTTTTGCGGCATCAGATGCAGCGATGTATTCCGCTTCCATAGTCGAGTCAGCAACGGTTTCCTGTTTGGAGCTCTTCCAACACACCGCCCCTCCATTGAGGGTGAAGACAAAACCCGACATGGACTTGGAATCATCCTTGTCACTCTGGAAGATGGAGTCAGCAAAGGCCTCAATCTGGAGGTCTTTTCCGCCATACACCAAGAACATCTCCTCAGTCCTTCTCAGGTACTTGAGAATGTTCTTTACCGCTATCCAATGTTTCTCCCCAGGGTTTGACTGATACCTGCTTACCACACTCAGTACATAAGCCACATCCGGTCTGGTACACAACATCGCATACATTATAGAGCCTACCGCAGAAGCGTAGGGTATAATAGACATGCGGTCCCTCTCCAAATCAGTCTTGGGAGACATCTCTTTGGAGAGGGTGATCCCGTGACAAGCCGGTAGATTACCGCGCTTGGAATCTTCCATACTGAATTTCTTCAGTATGGTGTCGATGTACCTGGACTGTGAAAGTCCTAATATCCTCTTAGATCTGTCACGGTAGATCCGGATACCTCGAATGTATGAGGCATCACCCAGGTCTTTCATGGAGAACCTGTGTGACAAGAACCCCTTGATAGATTGTAGCATAGAAATGTTATTTCCTGTTAAGAGAATGTCATCCAAGTATAAAACGAGGAATACTACAGTTCTCGCTACAAATCTACAATAGATGCATGGTTCATCTGGATTTTTGATAAAGCCAAATTTCTTCACCGTCTCATCAAAACAGATGTTCCAACTCCGCGATACCTGCTTTAGTCCATAAATGGACTTAAGCAACTTGCACACCTTTCCGCTGCTCCCACTCTGAATGAAACCCTCTGGCTGGTCCATATAGACACACTCCTCTAAATGTCCATTTAGGAAAGCGGTCTTTACGTCCATCTGCCAAATCTCATAATCGTGGAAGGCAGCAATGGCAAGATGGATCCGAATGGATTTCAGCATAGCTACTGGAGAAAAAGTTTCGTCATAGTCCAAACCAGGTCGCTGACGAAAACCCTTTGCAACCAGTCTAGCTTTATAGGTCTCAACCTGTCCATCTACACCAATCTTCCTTTTGAAGATCCACTTGCATCCTACGGGTTTTACCCCATCTGGAGTAATGTCCAACGTCCATACTTTGTTGGTGTACATGGACTCCATTTCGGTCCGCATTGCATCCAGCCATTTTTCAGAGTCGACGCTCTGAATGGCTTGCTGGAAGCTAGTAGGCTCATCACAATCTATGATGCAATCCTCTCTATCCCCGTCAATGAGAAAACCGTAGTATCTCTTGGGCGGATGAGACTGCCTACTAGTCCTGCGGAGTGGTGTGGGAATGTCCTGATCTTTCGAACCCTCTGGTTCTACTAAGCTTTCAGTAATAGCTTGGGGTTCTGGAATTTCTTCCAGTTCTATTGCGCTCCAACTTATTTCTTTTTCTAAGAACTGATGTTCCAGAAAATGGGCATTACGAGAAACAAGGACTTTTTGTTCCTCTGTGTAATAGAAAAGATACCCCCTGGAGTTCTTTGGGTATCCCACAAACTTGCACAGTACTGAGCGTGCCTCTAGTTTGTCCGCATGCTGCTTTTTGACATAAGCTGGACATCCTCAAATCATCAGGTATTGAAGATAGGGTTTCTTCCAACTCCATAACTCATATGGTGTGGTAGGCACAGTCTTAGTGGGAACTCGGTTCAAATGGTATGCAGCTGATTCTAGCGCATATCCCCAGAACGATCGCGGCAACTCAGCGTTACTCATCATGGTCCGTACCATATCCAATAGGGTTCGGTTCCGTCTTTCCGATACACCGTTATGTTGCGGAGTGTATGGAGGAGTATGCCGAGAGAGAATTCCATTCTCTTTTAAGTAACCCAGGAACTCGGCACTCAAGTATTCACCACCTCGATCAGATCTTAGTGTTTTGATACTTTTGCCTGTTTGTTTTTCAACTTCATTCTTGTATTCCTGGAATTTCTCAAAAGCTTCGGATTTATGCTTCATTAAGAAGACATGTCCGAACCTTGAAAAATCATCCGTAAAAGTAATGAAGTAAGAATAACCGCTTCGTGCATGTGTAGACATTGGACCGCACACGTCGCTGTGTACGAGTCCCAAGAGCTCGCTCGCTCTTACTCCGTGTCCAGTGAACGGAGTCTTTGTCATCTTTCCTTTCAGACAGGATTGACAAGTTGCATACGATTGATATTCGAACGGATCCAAATATCCTTTTGCATGTAACTTAGTCAACCTTCTCTCATTGATGTGACCCAATCTACAATGCCATAAGAAAGTTTTATTGATTTCTGGAGACTTTCTTTTGTGTGTATTCTGGACATTGAAAATCTGTGGTTGGTTTAAAACGTATATACCGTTGTTCAATGTACCTGACCCAATCAAAACTTGATTAAGGTGAATGTTCACTACATTTCTTACAAATGCAAATTCATAACCTTCTTTAGATAATAAAGATACATAAATGATATTACAGGTTGCATTTGGTACATAATAACAACTACGCAAAACCAAAAAGTGTCCATCCGACAATCCCAGGTGATAGTCCCCCACGGCCTCAGCTTCAATGCTAGCACCGTTTGCAACTCTGAGGGTCATGTCACCTGCCTTCAAAACTCTACGCTTTCTTAACGCCTGCAAAGAATTACAGATATGAGATCCTTATCCGTTATCCAATACCCAGGATGTAGAGTTTTTTGATAGACAGTTTTCAATAACATACACACCTGAAGCTGAAGCCGCAACTCGCTTCAAATCCTGTGTTCTGGCCTTCCAAGCCTTGCAATCCTGTTTCCAGTGTCCACTTTTGTGACAATAGAAGCATTTTTCCTTCCCCACCAGTTTTCCCGCTATCTTTGTTGCCTTTCCTTTTCCCTTCGTATCCACTTTACTGACACCTCCTCTTGGTTTGGCGGGAGCTTTCTTCTTCTTATCCTTGGCATTCGCCCTGGATCTAGAAGAGGAAGATCCTCCTACAAACAAAGTGGATGTCTCCCTACCCTTCTGTAGGGTGCCCTCAGCACTCCTCAACATGTTCAGAAGTTCGGAAAGTTCAACCTCCTTTCCTTGCATGTTGAAGTTAAGGATAAACTGAGCGTAAGTGGAAGGAAGGGACTGGAGAATCAAATCAGTGTAGAGTTCATTCTCCAACGTGGTCCCAAGGTCCGCGAGCTCCTCTATGTAGCCAATCATCTTAAGCACGTGTTCCGCTACCGATGATCCGACGGCCAATCTTGCCGAAAATAGCTTCTTCGACACTTCGTATCTGGCGATACGAGACTTCTCTCCATACAGTTCTTTTGTATGGAGAAATATGGACTCTAGGTCCATATTCTCGTGCCTCATCTGATGTTCGTTGTCCATCGAGGAAAGTACGAGGCATTTGGCCTTCGCGCAATCTATCTCCCATGTCTTACGGATTTCTACATCCGCGACGCTGGAGGTGGGACCTGAGACAGGGGGAGCTTTGGTGGTAAGGATATACCCCAACTTGTCGTAAGTGATTGCCATCTTGACATTCCTGAGCCAATCTTTGTAGTTTGGCCCTGTCAGTATGTTTTTATCTAGTAATAACTTAAGTCCGGTCATGTTGAATGGTCGCTGCAATTAGGAGAGAGAAAAGAAACACTTTAGCATGATGCTCTTGCAAGTTTAGAGTGGTTTTTAGTTTGTCTAAACTGGATGGCTCCCACTGTCTCTCGAATTCTTTCTCAAAACGTAAAGAAAGGATTAGTCGGGATCAATCTCACCGTACAATACTTGCTTAACCGTTCAGCCAGGCCAGTGTCGGTACTTCGAGGGAGGTTTTCCAACGCTTTCGCGAAGTTCCTTAATTAAGTAACCTCTTTTCCCTGTGGGCGTAGCCCCGCTAACACCTTTCTAGACACCTACTAGGTTTATAACATTGATCGTTAAGTGAGAGTTTTCCCGAGGAGTAGCATATACTCACAGTAGGATCGGGATCTGAATATCATCGCGTGATAAAACCGAAGGAATCCTACCAGAATCATCACACTCCAAATGGTATGCAGCGCTAGCAAGTTTCAGTACTTATGAAACCCCCGATGTGGATTTTTGCCCCATGCTCTTATGACCTTGGCGTGAGGTCAAAATGTCATAAGTCACATGTCAAGTTCTTCCCATCATTATCCCGGTTAATTTGAACCCACCCGTACCTACCCTTGACGTAGACCAAAATGGCAGTATGACTGTCTCAAACCAACGCATTCTATCTATGCAACAGATAAATATCCGGCAGCTACCAATCACTGTGCCTTGGCGTGAGGTCAAAATACATAGCTTGAATACTACTGAATATTTAACTGAAATGATGGAGGGCTACGAATGGTTTTGGCGAAACCGTGAACGTAGTGAACTTGATATAATCGATGGAACGAGATAGCTTTTAAAAGGAGTGGTTCAAGCTTCGCATTTAAAAGTTTAGTTTTGAAAAGAACTGAGTGGTTTTCAAAGTGTTCCAATCGACTTTTACTTGGTTTATTTTCTTGCATTAGTTGTTTTAATGCGTCCCATCATTTAATCCTACCATTGCAGAAAACAACCAAAATATGACGTACGCTTATGCCATTCGCATTCGCCACGGGGCCCCGTCATCACCCGTTAGGTTACTTAACTAACGATAGAGCGGGGGCTGGGCTAGCGCGGCTGTAAAACATAAGCAACGCCTAAATAGTTATCATATATAAATATATAGCAATGATAGACATTACAGATCACAGATGAATACATTGGATATACTAGGAATCCGCAATCCGTTCGAGCCTGCAACGAAAAGCGGATTACACGGTCGCGGTGAATAGCCAAATACCCCACCCAAGACCCCTACGGGTGCGGCAAACTACCCGCCAAGTACCCGAAGCGAAGCAACCTCCCACAACACCGTGAGTAGGCCACTCGGCACTTCGAGATACCCAGTAGTTTGTGCACCCCCTCCATGGGTCTATCCTAGGAGCAAAAACAGTAAAAAGAATTATACAATGACGGCTACAACCCCGACACGGTTGTGCGGCCAAACAAATAATAATACATCAATTTACATATTACATGAATGAAAGAAAAAGAAACACTCATCTCACATCCACCCCGGCTATTCACCCGCTACAATCCAACGCATTCATATACACATACCATCATCAAACATTGATCACAGATATGTATAACCCCCACTAATCGACATATAGCGATTAGCCGACGTTCAATACATATAACCATCACAGATATAACCCATTAGTCAAAGTGTAGTGAAGTTCGATCAAAAATACGGATTTATAGGCCCCCAAAAACAGATTTCTATTCTGGAAAATCTGGGCTGAAATAAACCATCTTAAAAATCCTAAAACCAAGCCAGAAGAACACTGCACCAAACACGACCCAGAACCGAGTCAAAACGGCCGCGGTTCCGCGGCAATAGGCATGCTTTTGCTGCGGAACCGCCGCGCTTTGAGCGATTCACTGGATCGTTTTTGGTGGCTTTCTTCACAAAACCATGAGATGATTTTTGACGTAAGATTTATTTTATTTTGAACAGAAAAAATTTCAACAGAAACTTAGGGTTTTGATGTTTTGGTTTTTCGATTTTTTCGATCAAACTTCCATACACTTTTACTACCTAGCTAGTTTATGTTTAGTTAGGCTCTGATACCACTGTAAGTCCACGTTGCCCACCCCGGTGCTTGCGGGGCTGCGGAAAACGGAATAAAAATCGGATTTTTACTACTCTAGGCAACATGGACTAGACAAAGGAGGATCTTTGCTAAACAAAAACAAGCTAAAGCTAACTAGAAACTAGCTAAAGGGTAGAATGGTTATACCTAGGGCTTTATGTCCTTCTCTCCTTGCTCCTTGGAGTAGTAGAAAGGGATCACCTTTGTCGTCTTCTCACGTCGAAGAAGGATCCACCCCGAAAGCCTCAACCTTTGGCTTCAACTCCAAGCTAGAAGTAACTAGGGTGCTAGAAGTGCTAATCCTAGAACCCTAGATGAGAGTAGAGATTATCAAGAAGAGGTTTTTCTCAAGCTCAAGTGTTTCTCAACACATGAGAGGGGAGAGCTTGAGGAAGAGGAAGAGCAAGAGAGAGAAAGTATATGATAGAATGAGAGAATTATGAAGCATTCTCACATATATGTGTGAATTATTGTAAATAGATAATTAGTGAGATAATTGTCATGGCTTAATCAAGACATGACCATTATCATTTCATTTTTAATGCAAATTGCAAGGATCAAAGAGCATCTTCCAAATGAAATGATGATGGTCAAAGTGTCAACCTAGGTCAACAAGTCATGAATGTCAAATGGTCAACAACCATAACTATGCACAATTTTATTAAACTAATATCAATTAACCATAACACACACATAAGCATTAGGGTTAATAAAATGACAATGGTCATTAACCCTAATCAAAGTCCTCTTCCTCTGTCTCAAGCAATTGTGCATACGCATCCGTATTCGTGATCCGAGGAACACGAATACAAAGAGATAAAACCAATCCCAAATCATATACTAGGATCTGGCTTAAACCAAAGCCCGCTAGTATAAGCTGTCCGGACAACAAACGTGCACAAGTGCGCGGATGTGAACGAACCCTGTCGCAAAACCATGCGACCTCTACTCATTTTGCCTAAAGGCGAATAGCTCTCTGTGTGGGACTCTAAAGACTCGACACTACGCAGGCAGTGGGTTTAACCACAGACCGCAAGCGGCACTAGCTGTACGTAACGGTCCACAGGTAGATGCTGATAAGAAGACTGACGAAGTGACCCCATCTGAACTCCTACTGAGCCTGTATGTGACAGTCTCCGTACAGTCCGGTCTGTTCGTCTGATACATAGCATGGCGGGCCTAGGGGGGCGATGAACGTCAGTCCCCTAATAGCGGTACAAGTCGTGTCGGAGTGTAGCCCAGAACACCCTGAGATAACATTGGAAACCTACCAGTATATCTCGCTTGCCCTGGCCAGGGACTACTTGTGTAATGGCTCTCCTGGACACAGCGCGATGTCAACCCCCTATACCGGGAGAGACGAATCCTGTCTAACCGTCACTGCCTCCAAGTGCTTCGGGACTGCACCCAAAAACTAGCTGTTTGCACGACTCCTTTGAGCCGTGGTAGGGTAGTAATCAAAGTGCAGTGGGAACACACTCGAGGCGAAGTGACAGTTTCAAGTCAGCGGACTAAGCTGTACTCATGTCACCTGGGAACTGATAATTGACGATAGGTATAATACCATCCAACAGTTCCCGACGAGTCCTGTCCAGTGTACTCGTAACCTAACGAGCACCCACATACTATCTCAAGTACGACGTACTGACGGCTGTGGGACAGACCGTCTCCCACGCTGGGATGTGAAGCGCATACGCTAGTCTACTCCGGAGTATCGATGCCCTGTCTCGATAGTCCAACGACTAGGGACCAGTATAAGGATATGCTTATGGATTACCCAACCCCCACGAGTGTGAGCGCCATCACAACGCTGGCAATCAAGCAAAAATCCTAAGGGCTCTACTAATATGTATATCAGCGATATGCTAAAAGGAACACATGCATATATTAAAGCAGAGACAAACCAAGTAGCATACTACCATTTCGAGCAAGATTGTATATACAACTGTGAATATCCCAAGCTTCCATCAAGTAATATACAAACTAGTATGATACAGTAATGGCCTCTAGGGCATATACACTAACAGTAGACTTACACGTCTGCTGGTGCATGGTGGACCCGGTGAGGTATCCGGGGCAAGATGGTCGCAGATGATGGCGTTGAGCTTGGAAGGGGAGCACTACCTAACGGTGATAGTATTTTTGTGTAGGGTTAGCTTAGCACCTTAGCAAGATTTTGGCAAGCATCACTCATGCTACTTTGAAATTTTGGGGTCTAAACAAACCCTAACCAAGATCTTAACTAGAGAATTAGGGTTAAACAAGATATGTAAACTCTTTACATCAAAGTGAAAAATAAATACAACCTTTGTAGACCGGTCCTTCACTTCAATAGCTCCGTGTAGTAGTCCCTTCGCTGTGATCATGACTTTCGCACTCTAGAGAGGCTCCTATAAAGAAACGAACAAGCTTGCTTCGAAATCTTCGAGGCTGAAGATGATCTACGTCGAGGAGACACTAACCCATGCTATCTCTTCACTAATTTTGTAGATTAATGAAGCAAACACCCTAAACTAAATGGCTAATAGTAAAGGATGATGAAGTAAGAATTTAGCTCACTTTAGTATTTAATTTCTCACTATATTTCTTCTTGATCTCAAAGTCAAGAGAGCAAAAATGAGATGAGGAACAAGAAGAAAAAGGAAAAATCTCAAGTGATGAAAATATCTCTCATGGTTCAAATGCAACCCTTGGTTGAGTATATCATCCATACACTAACCCATGTAGAGAATTAACCAAGGTAAGGGTTAATGGTTATGTCACAAAATATCTTAAGTAGAAACAAAAGAGTGGACTAAGTCAAAGCTTATCTACAAGCTTCTAGTTTTGATTAAATCCACTAATTTGTAATTACTTAATGATAAATGAAACCCTAACATAAACCCTAGCATGGTATGAGTCTCATACATACATGTGCATGTATAACCTAGCATGTCACAATATTATATATCATATATATAATATTCATGTAACAAAAGAAAACAATACAATAAACATATATTACATATATGTTAAATGCATCATAAGTGAGAATAATAAATATTTAAGTGAGCATATAATATATATACACACACACACACACACACATACATTCATAGATACACACACACACACACACATATTATATATTATTTCATCGAATCGACACTTGATCCAATAACCCGGCTATATCATATATAACCGGCCGATATCACATATCGCGAGAATAGAATACGGTATCACATACTCGTATTAATCTCGGTCCCGCACATATCACATATGTGCTCGTACTCCATTTCGCAAGAACTAAGAAACCTCCATGTAGGACTCTACAATACGCCGGCAGTAGGTGATGATCATATCAAACACCCACAAGACGCAAGCGGTCTGCTAAATGTAACGGCCACCCGGGTATTAAGCGATCAGAAGATCAACAAGCAAGACTGCTTGTAGTCCTATGAATCCAATCAGTAACACTACCATACAGTCCGGTCTTTTCGTCTGATATGCCGCATATCAACAGCCTGGGAGTGGTATAACGTTAGACCCTAATAGCCAGATAAGTCATGCCGATGCAAGGTCCATAACGGTTCGAGAAACTACTGATAACACTCACCAGTAAATCTCAGCAACCTTGGCCAGGGATTTCCTGTTATGGCCAATCGAGCATAGCGCAACATCATCTCCTAATATTGGGAGAGACGAAACCCCTCCTATCGCTCATTGCCTCCATGTGACTCGGGACTGTACCCAAAAGCCACCGTTTTGCACGATCTCTTGACAATGGTAAGGTGGAAATCAAAGCACAGTCAGAATCACACAAGACTCTATGACGATCTCGGGTCTACAGACTAACCTGTATCAGTGTCACCAGAGAAATGCTATCCGACGATCGGTATAATACCATCTAGGAATTCTCGGAGAGTCCGTTCAGTATACCCAGTCTCCACTGAGCACCCGTATGCCTTCTCTGATGTCAAACACCAATGGATATGGGATCATCCATCGCCCATCATATGGGTCAAGAAGCGCATACGCTAGTCTACTCTGGAGTACCGATGTCCTGTCTCGATACTCCCACGACTAGGAACATTTGAAGGATATACTTATCGACTAACATGTCCCCACTAGTATGATCTACATCATAATCCTGATAGTCAAGTAATCATCCTAAGGGCTTTATCAGCATGTGATCACAAAACAGTATTTATTAACATGTTAAGAAAAAGTGCAACAAGATAGCATACTATCATGTCGAGCAAGAAAGTCCTCCCTATATATATGTCCAAGAATCCACTACAATATACATCGCATGTACAGTAATGGCCTCAAGAGAATATATATAACTAACAATCTCCCACTTGTAATAAGGTCATCTGTTATAGTATCCAATACCCAACATTTTAGCAGTAGTTGTAGTATCCCATAATCAACCATTGTAGAGAAGTCTTTCTAGGGATAAGGCCTTTGTGAGTGGATACGCCGTGTTATCCTTCAGGTATACTCTCCTAACCTCGATCCCTTGGAGATCAATCATCTCCCTGATCAGGTGATACTTGTTAGTTATATATATGCCCTAGAGGCCATTGTTGTACATATGATGTATATTATAGTGGATGCTTGGATATATATAGAGAGGACTTTCTTGCTCGGCATGATAATATGCTATTTGGTTTCACTTTGTCTTAACATGTTGACTTGTATTAGTTTACTGTCTTACTCTCACATGTTGATAAAGCCTTTAGGATATGTACTCGACTGCTAGGATTATGATGAAGATCATACTAGTGGGGCCAGGGTAGTCCAAGAGTACATCCTATAACTGTTCCTAGTCGAGGGAGTATCGAGACAGGGCATCGATACTCCAGAGTAGACTAGCGTATACGCATCTTGACCCATATGATGGGCGATGGATGATCCAATTCCATTGGTGTTTAACATCAAAGATGGTATAGGGGTGCTCAGTGGAGACTGGGTACACTGAACGGACTCGTCGAGAACTCCTAGATGGTATTATACTTATCGTCAGATAGCATTTCTCTGGTGACACTGGTACAGGTTAGTCTGTAGACCAGAGATCATCATAGAGGCTTGTGTGATTCCCACTGTGCTTTGATTTCCACCTTACCACGTGTTCATATCAGAATTTTGCATTATTATATCGCCCTTTCTTAATCAAATTACAAATAAATAAGTGCTTTTGATCCATGTCTGCTAAATAGTTGCAGGTTACAGGTTCTCAGAACAATACAGTGAAATTCATGAAAAAACGTTACAAAAGTGAGACTACGACCAACAAATGACGAATCCGTATGATGCAGCCTAACAGTTCAAGGAACAAATGAATATCAGTAAACAGTTCCATGCACAAGACAGTTCAAGGGCAGCACAAGATAGAAGACTTCAAAGCAAATCTTACGGTAAAAGTCCACAAATTCTACACTGTTGGAAATCTGAAAGAAAGTAGAAAAGATTATGAAGAAACAAGTGAAGAAAACAGAAGAAAAAGGCAACATAAAACAACCCTGAAGAAATGAGACAAAGAAGCCCCAAGATGGCCGCGGATCCGCGGCCAAACATGGCTTTCCGCCGCGGTTCCGCGGCCATGCTGTGCACGTGTCGGTGCAAATCGTCGGTGCTGTTGGGGTAAAAATGTAAAATCACGGCGGAGCCCCGGCCGTCAATCCGAGGCCAAAATGCGGAAACGATACTTTTCTTTAAACTTTAAAACCGGCACCACCGCGCACTATAAACCCGGATCGGGCCATTAACCTACTCCTAGCTAACTAGAGAAGGGGTAGATAGATATACCGAGCGATCCGTGTCCTTCGGTCTTCTCGTCGTCGTCCTGATCTCCCCGCGGAATCTCCGGTCTTCATCTCCTCATCGGAAGGGCGCCACATCGCCGGGTTCTTTTACTGGCTCCCACCTCTGGACCGAGGCAACTCGGGCACGAAGTTGGCGAGTCGAAATGTCCAAGAAATGTTGTAGATGAAGTGTAGAACTCTTTTGTCTCGATGGGGTTACTAGAAGTTGCCTTGTATTAGTGGAGGAATGAGATATCCTTTGGAGATGAACCAAGGGGAATTTTACAAGCAAATGAGATGAAAAAACACTCCCAAAAAATTAGGACAGCCCCATCAAGGAATGGCCGGCCATATGCTAGGAGAGTGAGAGAGAGAGTGGATCAATCATCCAAGAGAGAGAAAGGGAGATGATGATGGAATATCATAACAACAAAGTGCAAAAAGCAAAACCCATCATCTCTCAAATCAAGCACAAGTCAAGCCATGATGAATAAAGAAGTTAAGGGATGGTGCACAATCATCATGAAACTACTACTAGCAAATAACACCCTCCACTAATCAAATTTGCATGCTTGCAAATAAGCCCTCCTCCACCTATTTGCAGACAAGGAAAGAAACAAAGGAAAATGGCCGAAACGAAAAGCAAACTAGCAACTTCAGAAAACTGATCCCGTAATAAATTACAGGAAAACCCCGTGACTATATATACATACCCATATTTGTATTGCGACCGAATACAAATGCAATGAGACAAACTCTACACTGTACAATACTAGGATCCGGCTTAAACCAAAGCCCGCTAGTAATATCCGTCCGATCATGATCCGTGCAATACCGCACGTATATGATCGAACCCTTCCATATCTCCATACGACCTCTACAGCGTTTCGCCCGAAACTTGAGAAAATGGTCTGTGGGGGACTCTAAAAACTCGTCAATACTTTGGCTGTGGATTTAACCACTAGCATGTCAGAGGTATTAGCCATACGTAACGGGCTACCAGGTATTGACCAAAAGGGACGTCGAAGAGCGAACTCATCCTAACACCCTACTGACCCTGTCAGTGACAATATCCATACAGTCCGGTCCGTTCGTCTATGAGCATCGCATGCGGGCCTAGGAGGTTGGTAAAAGTCAGACCCCCAAAAGCGATACAAGTCGTGTCGGAGTGTAGCCCAGAACACCCTGAGATACTACAGGAATACCTACCAGTAAATCTCCTGCCTTGGCCAAGGACTTCGTGTAATGGCTCTCCTAGACACAGCGCGACCTCACCCCAAATACCGGGAGAGACGAACCCCTGCAGATCCGCTCACTGCCTCGGGACTGTACCCAACTAAAACCTGTTTGCACGACTCCTTTGAGCCATGGTAGGGTAGTAATCAAAGCACAGTGGGAACTCACATGAGACAAATGACGATCTCA
The DNA here is from genome assembly GCA_030015575.1 of Agapanthus africanus. Classification (NCBI taxonomy): domain Eukaryota; kingdom Viridiplantae; phylum Streptophyta; class Magnoliopsida; order Asparagales; family Amaryllidaceae; genus Agapanthus; species Agapanthus africanus. The sequence continues at coordinate 391,389,925 of JASDDO010000022.1, forward strand.
GGTCGATGAACTAACCTGTACACATGTCACCAGGGAACTGCTATCTGACGTCAGGTATAAGACCTACTAGCATGTTCCCGGCGAGTCTTGTCCGGTGTACTCATAACCCAATGAGCACCTGTATACATCTTAGGTAAACCAACTGACACCAGTGGCTTGTGAGACCGGCCACCACCCCTCGTCGGGGTCTCGACTGTATACACTAGTCTACTCTGGAGTGTCGATGCCCTGTCTCGAAACTCCCACGACTAGGGACCTTTTAAGGATGTGCTTATAGACCCCAGCTCCCACGTATATGATCGCCATCATACTGCTGGTCGTCAAGCAAGAATCCTAAGGGCTCTATCAACGTGTAATAGTGACCTGTAAGGTCACCTGAAGCAGTAAACGATGATAAAGGCAAACCAGATAGCATACTATCATCTTGAATAAGACTGTCCTACCGGCATTGGTCCTCCATCAATCATTGCAATCATGTGCCTGTGATCCAATAATTGACTCTGAGGGCACTATCTCCAACAATCTCCCACTTGCACTCAAGGCTAATTATTGCGATGTCGCATACTCACAGCCCGTGTGATACCGAACACCCAACTCCTCTACTAATCAGTCTCACGAAACCAGTTTGCTAAACTAATGTGTTCGAGGAATAGCCTCTGTGTGTGGATCCGCCTTGATGTTTCTTTCTATGTCTCTCTTTATCTCAAGTTCGCGGAGAAAGCCATCTCCCGAAATGAGCAATACCTGTCTTAGAATATGTCTGGATATCTGATGGGACCTAGCTCATAAATGAACTCCAAATCCAAACTTCTTAGGCTGTATCGTCAACTGAACTTAATCAGTATCCTGCGTCATGCCTCCCTCAGTATCCCCTTGGACCACCTGTCCAAAATACTGCCCCTCGTCAGAAGGAAAACTATAACTCTAACAACCAGTCTGTCATCCATGTCACCTTGGAAGCCTGGAATGATAACTGTTTCCTAAAAGAGGTTGTTGTTATCATATCCCTAGAACATCCACTTATGTTCTAAAATTTCTTCTGTTCGTTTCTCCAGGATTGGATCAATATCAACATATTGCATCTACTGCAAAAAAACAACATCTGGTGTGGTGCTTGACATCTCATGATTGACTCAATTGCCTAAGCAAGTGATCTGCCAATCATGCACATCCCTCTCCACTTTTGTCTGTAAGACACCTTTAGATAGGGTGACTCCATCACCTGCAGGTACACTACCGTGCCTGGAGTCGTCCATTCTAAAACACCTTCAGAATGCTGTCTAAGTACCCTGATTGGGAAACTACCCAAATCTAGATCTAAAACCATAGATCCAGTAACCAGAATGTCTTTATATTATATCCAAGTCCCATATGGAGAAACCACTGTGTGACAACCAAAGTATAACCGATGGTAGTATAGGAACATCACTTCCTACTCTGTGTATGTCAACCAAATACCAGGACATCACACCCTACTACCTTCTTAACAGATCCATCTCCTATTCTGATGAAGTCAAACCTATGACTGTCATATCAGAAATAGATGATCTATCTCCGCTACATATTCTTTAGTCTATAAATAGACATAAGCCACTTGTCGACCAATGCTTCCTCTGCTCCCACTGACTACGACAACCCTCTGGCAGAGTCATATACACGTACACTTCTAAAGCTAGTTTAGAACGACGCTATGCTCATCCTCCTGCCGGGTCTCGCAGCCTGGAACAACAGCAATGGCAAGTCTGGGTAAACAAGAACCTCCCTGTCACCGTCCTTGAGGCTACCGGAGTACCTCTCGGGTGCCTGAGGTTACCCACCGTATCTGCGGAGTGGCCAATGGAATGTCAAACCAAATTGAATCTTTAGGTTCTTATCAAATTTTCAGTAATCGTCTGCGGTTCTGGAATCACTTCCAGTTCTACCATACTCACACTACTGTTTTCTGAAAAAATCCTTTTTTGTTAAAACTGTGGCGAGTCAAGAACAATATCACTATTGATCTTCCAGATGGTAGAAAGTCAACCCTCATCATAGCCTGGGTCAACCCACAAACAGCCATTACAGAAACATGCCTTGAGTTATCCAAAGTCTGGTTTTAAGCATAAGCCGGACAACTCCCCGTACCTTAACATCGTTAAGATATGAACTGTTCAATATCCAATATAGAACCAGATGCACTGATTTAATTGAACCAGATTCAAATCATGCAGCTGTCTCCAGTGCATGTTAACTAAATGGAAGGAGGCCGATCAGCGTTACTCAACTTAGGAATGCGTCCAGATATGAGTAACCTGAAAGAGAAGCAAGTTCTCTTAATCATTACTATCAACTGAATACCATACACAAGTATCTACATCATCGATCACCTTGAAGAATCCCGATACTTGGAATACCTGGTTCTCTACTTTAATCTTATACTTATAACTTCTCAAAACTCAGACCTTGTGTTTCCACGAAACACATGTCTAAGAACTAGAGAAGTCACAAGTAAACAGAATATAGTGCGAGGACCAACCCCTCTGTCCTAATGGACACTGGACAACATACAATTCTCTGTATAAGTCCTTTGATTCTAATAACTCATTCCCTGTGTGTCGTAGGTTGAAAACTGTACTTATGGTTAAGAAGAATTACACCGCTGTTCAATACTCCTTACCTAACCATCCACTGATATAGGTAAAATTCATAGACATAATTTCAAAAAGTTATATCTCACTCTATAAAAATAGACGTACAGATATATCAATTTGAAATTGGTGCATAGCAACGGATATTCAAAACCAAATATTTGCCGTCCGGCAAACAACCCAGGTGACTTCCTCAAATATCACCAATTACAACGAATTCCGATATAATGAGGACAATCACCTAATTCCCAATAACTTACTCCCACTCATCATCTGCAAAAACCATACAGATGTGAGAATCATACCTGGTAAATACATACCCTAGAGCAAGTGTCTAATTGGGAAATTAGTTTTCTTTTAACAGTACACAGTGAAAGTGAAACATGTAAATGTTTCGGAGTGGTATCCCGGTATTCCTAGTAATGCCTCTTCCATTATCCAGATTCACAACTGTAACCGTATACTTCTTTTCCATCTCTCCAAATTCCTTCATATGTCTTTAATCATTACCTTATGTACACCCTCTTGTTAGTTATATGTATGCCCTAGAGGCCATTACTGTACATAGGATGTATATTGTAGTGGATGCTGGGACATATATAGGGAGGGCTTTCTTGCTCGACATGATAGTATGCTATCTGGTTACTCTTTACCTTAACGTGTATACTGATTGTCTCTCTGTTACATATTGGAAAAGCCCTTAGGATGTGTACTTGACTACCTGGACTATGATGCGGATCATACTAGTGGGGACATGGTAGTCTATAAGTACATCCTTCAAGGTCCCTAGTCGTGGGTGTATCGAGACGGGGCATCGATATACCAGAGTAGACTAGCGTATACCTTCTCGACCCATACAGATGGGCGATGGATGATCCCATATCCATTGGTGTTTGACATCAGAGATGATATACGGGTGCTCAGAGGAGACTGGGTACACTGGACGGACTCGCCGAGAACTCCCAGATGGTATTATACCTTACGTCAGATGGCAGTTCTTTGGTGACACTGGTACAGAGTAGTCTGTTGACCCGAGATCGTCATAGAGTCTTGTGTGGTTCCCACTGTGCTTTGATTTCCACCTTACCACGTCCAAGAGGGCATGCAAAATGGTGGCTTTTGGGTACAGTCCCGAATAACATGGAGGCAATGAGCGATAGGAGGGGATTCGTCTCTCCCGGTATAGGGAGTTGATGTTGCGCTGTGTTCGATTGGCTATAACTGGAAATCCCTGGCCAGGGTTGCTGAGATTTACTGGTAAGTGTTACCAGTAGTTTCTCGAACTGTTATAGACCTCATATCGACACGACTTATCGAGCTAATAGGGTCTGACGTTTACCACCCCTAGGCGAGATATGCGACATATCAGACGAACAGACCGGACTGTACGGTAAGTGTTACTGGTTGGATTCATAGGAGTGTGAGTGGGCTTGCTTGTTGATCTTCTGATCGCTCAATACCCGGATGGCCGTTACGTTTACCAGACCGCTTGCGGCTTGTGGGTGTTTGATATGATCATCACCTGCTGCCGGCGTATTGACGAGTCTTTAGAGTCCTACACAGAGGTTTCCTGGCTCAAGCAAAACGAAATAGGAGCGCATATGAGATATGTGCGGGACCGAGAATAATGCGTGTATGTGATACTGTAGCGTCTTGAAAAGTCGTTTTGGTGTTTTCTTGAAATTCGGTGAAAATTCGGTAATTTACCGAAAACCGTCTTTCTCGATATTTTGCAGTTTAGGGCTAATTATACCTAAAATGGATAGGTAATTACTTGTTTTTAGTGACTAATGAGTTAATTATGAAATTTTGGTCATTTAAAAAATTTTCCCTATTTTTCATTTTTTAATATTATTTTAAGCCGGTAAGAAAATACATTAAATAAGCGATAAATACAAATTTTTCCGGGCTAATTTTAATCTCTAAAATTATGATAATTATATTCTAGTGATAACATGAATTTTTAGTAATTTATTTTGATTTTTTTCAAATTTTTATGAATTTAAACGAATTTATTGAATTTTGGGCTAAAACTTGCAATTTTTGAGTTGTAGGGGGCCTTTTTGCATAAAATTTCTTTTGTAAAACCCCTCTCTCATTTCCCTCAACCCTAGGACAGCCCAACCATGACCAAGTCCAGAAAATTCTGATCTCTTTTCTTTAGTTGTTTCTTGAGTTGATTTAAGGGGTTTTTTTGGGTTTATTTTAATTTAATTGAATAAAGTATGATACATTGACTTGCAGACTTGACCCATGACCTTCCCCACTTGCCCACACCCTCCCCCATCCCTCTTCTGGTCGAAAATTCCAGCAGCCCTCCCCCTTCACCTTCCTCTTTTCATTTCCTCCAAAATTTCATCAAAATTGCTACAAAAATCCATTTAAATCCACAAATTTGTTTACAAAACCAAAACAAATCCTTGTGCTACCTCTTCTCAAGCCTATTATAGTTGAAAACATGTGGAAAGAAGGCATTTTTGGAGCAAATTCTCTTGCTTGATCCATTGATCAAGAGGTATAATTCTCTTCAAGTTGCTTTCTTTTGCTAAAAATTCCTTTAATTGTATGGTTAGTGTTAAAAGTTAGCTTATTTCTAATCTAGTTTAAAAGAAGTAGTTTGTCTAAACTAGGGTTTTGAACCATGGTGGTTAATTAAGTTGTTTATAGTTAAGTTAGTTGTTAATGAACTAACCTATATAGTTATCTTGTTGATATAGTTTCCAATTATGCTAATTTGGTTAAATTTAGAAGTGTGAAATTGCTTTTTAGGATTTTCAAGAAAAGGATTTTGTATGGAAATGGTATTTGAAACATGATTAGTGAGTTGATTAAGTTTTAGAAACCATTATTTAGTTGGTTAAACCTGATTTGTTAGCTAGTATTTTGCTAACCTAAATCTAAGAGGTGAACTTGCTAATTGGGGTTGAAATTAGTGTTAATTAAGTTTTTCAAGTGTGGATTTTGATTTGCAATTGCTATTTATAAAAATCAAGAAAGGGTTTGGTTGTGGAATATAGGTTTTGGAGCATGGTTAATGTGTTGTAATTAGTGGGTGTGGATTGCTTGTAGTGTGCTTGGGTGAGTATGCTTTATTGTAGTCGTTTTGTCGCAAATCGGCGATTTTTGCACCGATTTTGGGACGCTATGCTTACTAGATTTTTATCTAAATTATGTGATGGACTATTTTTGATATCTTGAGGATTGTAATGGCTTGTCCTACGACTTTTAGGATGCGTGAGTGCGGTTTTTGGGTAGTCGGGTTTTAGTTTTGCCGGGCGACCCAAATCGGCGTTTTTCGGCAGTTTTTGCGATTTTCGCGTGTGTCCGCGCACTTTGTGCACGTTGTACCTAGCTAGCGAACTTTAGTAGTTTCGTTAGGGTTTTGCGTCGTTCTTGATATGTAACCTTATATTTGATACTGATGTAAATTCCAGGTTCGGTCGCGGAAACGTCAGACGCGGCGCGAAAGGGAAAGGCGGTGATTGGACACAGCTAGCCAGGGATCCCGGTGAGTAGATTTAACATCTACGGAGGACGATCGTTTGGATGGCGCAAGTCGCCCGATAGATTTAGTAAACTGGAAAATAGTAAATTGGATAATCACTTGTGACATTAGAATAATAATACTGGCATGATAATTGCTGCAATTAGATCAATATGCTATACCCATATACGCAAACTCAATTGTAGGACACATGCACTATTACCAGGTTTTTATATGCAGCACGAGCACTATTCATGCTTACACACACACCCTGGTAATTGCCATGCCACCACACTAGATAACTTTTAAATTGAAACTTTTTACTAATTGATACTTAAACTGGTACTATTGCCTTTAATTCCTTAAAAAATGAAACCGTAGTATTGCTAGTCATGTGCATGTACTTCATCATATTAATTGTTCATGCTTAATACATTAATCACACATCGCATCTTGATTATTGATATCATACGCATTCATTATCATTGATATATGCACTTATGAGGATTTCTTGGGATTTTATGATATTGCTGGATTTCGGGGGAAAGCCGCAAAAATTTCTAAACTTATTATATTTTTAAAGTATGTAAATTGCGGTTTTCTAGTGATGTAAGTGTCGTCCACCATGAGTTTGCTGTGGATTTGGAAATCCGTGTCGAGGAGTGGAGGAACCGGCACGGGTATATGGTGGGCCCGGTAAGGTACCCCGGGGCAAGAGGAATGTGGTGATGACGTTGAGCCTGGCAGGGGACGGATTACCTACCGGTGACTGTTTGGGAGGATACCGACCGTGGCCGCTAGATGATGAGATATTGAGATTTGAGATGGGTCAGCCGGACGGCTGAGGCCAGAGATACATTTATGAGATTTGAGACAGCTTTTGGGTGTCGTTCCTGGACACCGATTTTCGTCGATTCATTGACATTATGCTGGCATTCTAAAAGAGTTTCAAAAACAAAAAGAGATAAAATATTTCTTATATATACCTATTGAGACCTCAGATTTTCATGTTGCATACATATTAGCACACTGATATTGTATACACACCTGCTAGTGCATCCAGTCATACCTGTATTTTAGATGCTAGGATGCTTGTGTGCATGCATACGATAGCCTTTGTAGATGTTATTTATTACTCACGAGTTGGAAACTCACCCCCGTTGTGCCACAGTCTTTTGCAGGTCCGCTCCGTCAGTTCAGTAGCGGCGGGCGCACTTGTGCTTTTGCCTCTTTTGCCTGAGCTCGAGATTTGCTCATAGGTGGGTTATGTTATTATTTTGTACCACCTTGTATATTCTTGTATCTAGTGTACTCCATCTACTGTTTCCACCAGATTATTGTATATTGACCTAGAGATGAGACAGTGAGTTTTGTGGATTTTATGCTGTATTTTGGGGTCGAGCTCACTTGAGCCGACATGCTACTTTTTCATGCTTCCTTATGCTTTATTATGCTTGTTGTCATTTACATTGCGTGGGATTTGTGACCGCCTTGTGGCGAAGAGCTAGCTCCCGCTTGGGGATGCCCTATTTTGTGGATTCATGTATATATTTTGTTGTACCCATTTTTGGGGGTCAGTATTTACAAAGGAGACTCTGCCGAAATTTTCGGGAAAAATTGGTATTGTTTTTAAAAGTGTTTTTCATGACTTATTTGATAAACTTGCTTTCAAATGATTGGGTTTTCTTCACTCTTTTGCTTAATGGGTTTTGTTTTCTGGGCTTTGGCTTACTTATTTTACGGACGCCTTTAGACGTTTCGTAAACTTAAGTGCCAGTCACGTTCCGTACCCTGCGGGTCGTGACAAAGTTGGTATCAGAGCGATAGGTTTTACCTTTGCGAGTGTAGGATGACCCTTGGTAGATGGAGTAAGTGACTTAAGCAGGGTGACGTAGCGTGCGTATGTCCGCGGCATACTTACGATACGGTACTCCGCCTAAGTGACTTTAGGATATACTTGCTTGGAATTCCTTCTTCAATTCCGTGTATCCTATGATTCTATTGCACTGTTCTTATCATCCTGTTCTCAGAACAACCACTTGGCCACCGAAGGCTATGAGAGCGCAGAGAGCTGCCGCCAGAGACGAGATTCGAGCTGGCTCGTCCGAGACTAGGACTGAGCAGGGTGGTATGCCTACGCCGCAGGGACAGACCGATCCACCTTCCCCAGGCCGTATGGATAGGCTCGAGACCGGTATGGAGGAGTTGCGACAGATGATGGGAGGCATGCAGGAGCTACGTCAGATGGTAGGATCCCTAGTTGCAGCCAGTCGTACACCGAGGCCGGATGACGCACCTACTACATCACAGACGACCATGATACCTTCTCCTACTACTACCACCGTGGCCATTCCGGTTTCACTACAGGATTTCATGAGGCTGAGACCTCCAGTATTCACCGGCACCGAGGCAGCGGAGGACCCACAGACGTTCCTTGACAGTTTAGCCAGGATCTGCCGTTCGCTGAGATGTTCGGATGATCGATGGGTAGAGCTTGCGAGTTTCCGACTAGAGGGTCTCGCGCAGATATGGTAGGAGTCAGTCTTGAGAGGTCGAGCTGCAGGTCTACCGCCTATGACTTGGGCCGAGTTTACAGCGGTCTTTCTAGCCCGTTTCCTTCCAGAGAGCGTTCGTGACGCCAGAGCTCGCAGCTTCGAGGCCTTAGACAAGACACCTGGGATGACGGTGTCTGAGTATGACATCCAGTTTACACAGTTATCCCGATATGCTCAGTATTTGGTGGATACCGAAGAGAAGATGGTGAAGAGGTTCGTACAGGGACTTGATGCCCAGCTATATCTTGCCATTGGCGCCCAGCACTACGACACTTATTCAGCTGCTATGGATACGGCATTGCGGATGGAGGCACGCATATCACGGACTTCGGCCGTTTCTGGGCCGAAGAGGATGCGCACCGATGTACCGCCTCAGAGGCAGCGCGCCAGATTCTTTCCGAGAGATAGGCCTGACAGAGGATTTGGACGGGGACAGTTATATGGTTCTTATCCCCAGGGGCAGCAGCCGTCGCCAGGATGTTTTGGGTGCGGGAGTTTGCACCATCTTGTCAGAGACTGCCCGGTGAGACGACAGGGAGCAGCGACAGTTCCGCACGTGACCCTACCACCATCACCACCCCCTCCTCAGAGAGCCCTACTTCCTACCCCAGGCGATGCTCCACGCCAGTTAGGTGCACCAAGAGGCCGTGGACGTGGCGGTCCTGTTCAGAGAGGACGTGGAGGCAGAGGCCGAGGTCGAGGCCAGCCCGCTATCGGTGGAGGACAGGCCCGAGTATTTGCTTTGACACCGCAGGATGCGCAGGCATCCAATGCCGTTGTGACAGGTACCTTGCCAGTTTGTTCTTTCGACGCACGGGTATTTTTCGACCCAGGTTCCACACATTCGTACGTATCTACACACTTTGCACCGATGTTGGGCCGTGAGTCGTCGTCGTTAGACCAGCCGCTTGTTGTTGTTACTCCGGTAGGCGAGTCGTTTGTCGCTCGGTTTGTATTTCGTTTGTGTTCCGTTCGTATCGGGGAGAGGGATTCATCAATTGATTTGATACTCCTCGATATGTTGGACTTTGATGTGCTTCTGGGCATGGATTGGCTAGCCACTTGTTATGCTTCGGTGGACTGCCGTGAGAAGGCAGTCAGATTTAGCTTTCCGGGAGAGCCAGTCCTTGTTATTCAGGGAGACCGCAGTGTCGCCCTTCCCAGCTTAATTTCGTCTCTTCGCGCTGGTTAGCTCTTGCGGAAGGGATGTCAGGGATTCTTAGCGTTTGTTTGTGATACTCGAGCTACAGAGGTTCCGTTGGACCAGGTCCCGGTAGTTTGTGAGTTCCCTGATGTTTTCCCTGATGAGCTACCCGGGCTACCGCCTGAGCGCGATGTTGAGTTCTGCATTGATTTGATTCCCGGTTCGGGGCCTATTTCTATACCGCCTTATCGGATGGCCCCGGCAGAGCTTCGAGAGCTGAAGGATCAGTTGCAGGATTTGTTGGACAAGGGGCTTATTCGACCGAGTGTTTCTCCGTGGGGTGCTCCGGTCCTGTTTGTCAAGAAGAAGGATGGAAGTTTGCGCTTATGTATCGACTACCGCCAGCTGAACAAAGTTACCGTTCGGAACAGATATCCGTTGCCGCGCATTGATGATTTGTTCGACCAGCTTCAGGGTGCGGGGTATTTTTCGAGGATCGACTTGCGATCAGGATACCATCAGCTGCGAGTTCGACAGGAGGATATACCGAGGACAGCTTTCCGTACACGCTATGGCCACTACGAGTTTTTGGTGATGTCGTTCGGACTCACCAACGCCCCAGCAGCATTTATGGATTTGATGAACCGTACATTCAGGCCGTATCTTGACTTGTTCATCATCGTGTTTATCGACGATATCTTGGTGTACTCCCGGAGCAGAGAGGAGCACGAGCAGCACTTGCGGATTACGTTACAGACTCTGAGGGAGCATCAGCTGTTCGCGAAGTTCTCCAAGTGTGCTTTCTGGCTGGACAGCGTCGGATTCTTGGGTCACGTGGTTACGAGAGACGGCATTTGTGTGGACCCGAAAAAGATTGAGGCTGTTCAGCAGTGGCCCCGACCTACATCGGTTACTGAGATCCGTAGTTTTCTAGGCTTGGCGGGCTACTACAGGCGTTTTGTTCAGGACTTCTCCCGTATAGCTGCACCGTTGACCAGTTTGACCCGGAAGGGAGTTCCTTTCGTTTGGACAGAGGAGTGCGAGCGCAGTTTTCAGCAGCTACGGACTTGTTTGACTACGGCGCCGGTATTATCTTTACCTTCGGGATCAGGCGGATTTGTTGTCTACTGTGATGCTTCGCGAGTTGGATTAGGATGCGTATTGATGCAGCATGGCCGGGTGATCGCTTATGCTTCTCGGCAGTTGAAGAAGCATGAACAGAACTACCCCACTCATGATTTGGAGATGGCTGCAGTGGTCTTTGCACTGAAGATTTGGCGACATTACCTTTACGGCGAGTCATGTCAGATATTCACCGATCACAAGAGCTTAAAGTACATATTTCAGCAGCGAGACCTGAACCTCAGACAGCGTCGTTGGATGGAGTTGGTGAAAGACTACGACTGCGAGATCTTATATCACCCTGGCAAGGCGAATGTGGTGGCAGATGCGTTGAGTAGGAGGCCCGGGGGTAGTCTATCCTTTTTGCGCGCAGTGCAGAGGCAGTCGTCAGCAGATTGGCAGATGTTATGCGACAGCCGAGTTGAGTTCGAGTTCACTCAGACAGGGGGACAGCTCACGCATGTTCGTGCATGCCCACAGTTACTTGACCGTATATATGAGGCACAACGCAGTGACGACCGTTGCTCAGAGATCATGGCACAGATGGGACAGGGCAGATTTTCCGAGTTCGTGATTGACGATCAGGGGATTTTACGATATGGAGCTAGACTGTGCGTACCAGATGCTGATGGATTACGGCGCGACATTCTCGAGGAGGCACACCGATCAGTGTATAGTGTCCACCCCGGTTCCACCAAGATGTACCATGATATGAGAGAGACCTACTGGTGGGACGGGATGAAGAGGGACATTGCGGAGTTCGTTTCGAGATGCCTGACTTGTCAGCAAGTCAAGGCTGAGCACCAGAGGCCCGCAGGAGAGCTACAGCCGTTACCCATTCCAGAGTGGAAATGGGAGCAGATTTCGATGGATTTCGTTGTGGGTCTACCCAGGACCAGTCGAGGGTACGACTCCATCTGGGTGATCATGGATAGATTGACGAAAGCGGCTCACTTCCTTCCAGTGAAGACGACTTTCAGCTTCGCTCAGTATGCTCAGCTCTATATTGACGAGATCGTGCGACTACATGGCGTACCGACTTGTATCGTGTCAGATCGAGGCACTCAGTTCACCAGCCGACTTTGGCAGAGACTTCAGGAGGCTTTGGGCACTCGTTTGAGCTTCAGCACAGCGTTTCATCCGCAGACGGATGGACAGTCAGAGCGGACCATTCAGACCCTCGAGGACATGCTCAGAGCGTGCGTTTTAGACTTTGGTGGTAGCTGGGATCGTCATTTACCTCTAGTGGAGTTCTCCTACAACAACAGCTTCCAGGATACTATTCAGATGGCACCTTTCGAGGCATTGTATGGGAGGAGATGCAGATCGCCCGTTTGTTGGACAGAGCTCAGCGAGAGCAACATTTTAGGGCCGCAGCTTGTTGAGGAGACGACATCGAAGATCCAGTTGATCCGAGACCGGATGAGAGAGGCTCAGAGCAGGCAGAAATCGTATGCAGACAGGCGCCGTCGCAGATTAGAGTTCGCAGTTGGCGACCATGTTTTTCTGAGGGTCTCTCCGATGAAGGGCGTGATGCGTTTTGGGCGAAAGGGGAAGCTTAGCCCTAGATTCGTAGGTCCCTTCGAGATCCTCGAGCGTGTTGGCGCTGTTGCATATCGTTTGGCTCTTCCACCCAGCTTTCCCGATGTTCACCCCGTCTTCCATGTTTCGATGCTCCGCAAGTACCTTCACGACCCTTCGCATGCGATTCAGCACCCGACAGTCCAGCTAGAGCGCGACCTTTCCTTTGCAGAGCAGCCGGTGGCCATCCTGGATCGGCAGGTGAAGAAGTTGAGGTCGAAGATTATACCAACCGTCAAGGTCCTTTGGCGTAGCCCGAGCGGCGAGGAGGTTACCTGGGAGACCGAGGGCGAAATGAGGAAGAAATATCCCCACCACTTTGAAGGTACGCGTAGCTATATTTTTAAATTCGGGGACCGAATTTCTTTAAGGGGGGAAGATTGTAGCGTCTTGAAAAGTCGTTTTGGTGTTTTCTTGAAATTCGGTGAAAATTCGGTATTTTTCCGAAAACCGTCTTTCTCGATATTTTGCAGTTTAGGGCTAATTATACCTAAAATGGATAGGTAATTACTTGTTTTTAGTGACTAATGAGTTAATTATGAAATTTTGGTCATTTAAAAATTTTTCCCTATTTTTCATTTTTTAATATTATTTTAAGCCGGTAAGAAAATACATTAAATAAGCGATAAATACAAATTTTTCCGGGCTAATTTTAATCTCTAAAATTATGATAATTATATTCTAGTGATAACATGAATTTTTAGTAATTTATTTTGATTTTTTTCAAATTTTTATGAATTTAAACTAATTTATTGAATTTTGGGCTAAAACTTGCAATTTTTGAGTTGTAGGGGGCCTTTTTGCATAAAATTTCTTTTGTAAAACCCCTCTCTCATTTCCCTCAGCCCTAGGACAGCCCAACCATGACCAAGTCCAGAAAATTCTGATCTCTTTTCTTTAGTTGTTTCTTGAGTTGATTTAAGGGGTTTTTTTTGGGTTTATTTTAATTTAATTGAATAAAGTATGATACATTGACTTGGAGACTTGACCCATGACCTTCCCCACTTGCCCACACCCTCCCCCATCCCTCTTCTGGTCGAAAATTCCAGCAGCCCTCCCCCTTCACCTTCCTCTTTTCATTTCCTCCAAAATTTCATCAAAATTGCTACAAAAATCCATTTAAATCCACAAATTTGTGTACAAAACCAAAACAAATCCTTGTGCTACCTCTTCTCAAGCCTATTATAGTTGAAAACATGTGGAAAGGAGGCATTTTTTGAGCAAATTCTCTTGCTTGATCCATTGATCAAGAGGTATAATTCTCTTCAAGTTGCTTTCTTTTGCTAAAAATTCCTTTAATTGTATGGTTAGTGTTAAAAGTTAGCTTATTTCTAATCTAGTTTAAAAGAAGTAGTTTGTCTAAACTAGGGTTTTGAACCATGGTGGTTAATTAAGTTGTTTATAGTTAAGTTAGTTGTTAATGAACTAACCTATATAGTTATCTTGTTGATATAGTTTCCAATTATGCTAATTTGGTTAAATTTAGAAGTGTGAAATTGCTTTTTAGGATTTTCAAGAAAAGGATTTTGTATGGAAATGGTATTTGAAACATGATTAGTGAGTTGATTAAGTTTTAGAAACCATTATTTAGTTGGTTAAACCTAATTTGTTAGCTAGTATTTTGCTAACCTAAATCTAAGAGGTGAACTTGCTAATTGGGGTTGAAATTAGTGTTAATTAAGTTTTTCAAGTGTGGATTTTGATTTGCAATTGCTATTTATAAAAATCAAGAAAGGGTTTGGTTGTGGAATATAGGTTTTGGAGCATGGTTAATGTGTTGTAATTAGTGGGTGTGGATTGCTTGTAGTGTGCTTGGGTGAGTATGCTTTATTGTAGTCGTTTTGTCGCAAATCGGCGATTTTTGCACCGATTTTGGGACGCTATGCTTACTAGATTTTTATATAAATTATGTGATGGACTATTTTTGATATCTTGAGGATTGTAATGGCTTGTCCTACGACTTTTAGGATGCGTGAGTGCGGTTTTTGGGTAGTCGGGTTTTAGTTTTGCCGGGCGACCCAAATCGGCGTTTTTCGGCAGTTTTTGTGATTTTCGCGTGTGTCCGCGCACTTTGTGCACGTTGTACCTAGCTAGCGAACTTTAGTAGTTTCGTTAGGGTTTTGCGTCGTTCTTGGTATGTAACCTTATATTTGATACTGATGTAAATTCCAGGTTCGGTCGCGGAAACGTCAGACGCGGCGCGAAAGGGAAAGGCGGTGATTGGACACAGCTAGCCAGGGATCCCGGTGAGTAGATTTAACATCTACGGGGGACGATCGTTTGGATGGCGCAAGTCGCCCGATAGATTTAGTAAACTGGAAAATAGTAAATTGGATAATCACTTGTGACATTAGAATAATAATACTGGCATGATAATTGCTGCAATTAGATCAATATGCTATACCCATATACGCAAACTCAATTGTAGGACACATGCACTATTACCAGGTTTTTATATGCAGCACGAGCACTATTCATGCTTACACACACACCCTGGTAATTGCCATGCCACCACACTAGATAACTTTTAAATTGAAACTTTTTACTAATTGATACTTAAACTGGTACTATTGCCTTTAATTCCTTAAAAAATGAAACCGTAGTATTGCTAGTCATGTGCATGTACTTCATCATATTAATTGTTCATGCTTAATACATTAATCACACATCGCATCTTGATTATTGATATCATACGCATTCATTATCATTGATATATGCACTTATGAGGATTTCTTGGGATTTTATGATATTGCTGGATTTCGGGGGAAAGCCGCAAAAATTTCTAAACTTATTATATTTTTAAAGTATGTAAATTGCGGTTTTCTAGTGATGTAAGTGTCGTCCACCATGAGTTTGTTGTGGATTTGGAAATCCGTGTCGAGGAGTGGAGGAACCGGCACGGGTACATGGTGGGCCCGGTAAGGTACCCCGGGGCAAGAGGAATGTGGTGATGACGTTGAGCCTGGCAGGGGACGGATTACCTACCGGTGACTGTTTGGGACGGCGGATATCCAGAGGATACCGACCGTGGCCGCTAGATGATGAGATATTGAGATTTGAGATGGGTCAGCCGGACGGCTGAGGCCAGAGATACATTTATGAGATTTGAGACAGCTTTTGGGTGTCGTTCCTGGACACCGATTTTCGTCGATTCATTGACATTATGTTGGCATTCTAAAAGAGTTTCAAAAACAAAAAGAGATAAAATATTTCTTATATATACCTATTGAGACCTCAGATTTTCATGTTGCATACATATTAGCACACTGATATTGTATACACACCTGCTAGTGCATCCAGTCATACCTGTATTTTAGATGCTAGGATGCTTGTGTGCATGCATACGATAGCCTTTGTAGATGTTATTTATTACTCATGAGTTGGCAACTCACCCCCGTTGTGCCACAGTCTTTTGCAGGTCCGCTCCGTCAGTTCAGTAGCGGCGGGCGCACTTGTGCTTTTGCCTCTTTTGCCTGAGCTCGAGATTTGCTCATAGGTGGGTTATGTTATTATTTTGTACCACCTTGTATATTCTTGTATCTAGTGTACTCCATCTACTGTTTCCACCAGATTATTGTATATTGACCTAGAGATGAGACAGTGAGGTTTGTGGATTTTATGCTGTATTTTGGGGTCGAGCTCACTTGAGCCGACATGCTACTTTTTCATGCTTCCTTATGCTTTATTATGCTTGTTGTCATTTACATTGCGTGGGATTTGTGACCGCCTTGTGGCGAAGAGCTAGCTCCCGCTTGGGGATGCCCTATTTTGTGGATTCATGTATATATTTTGTTGTACCCATTTTTGGGGGTCAGTATTTACAAAGGAGACTCTGCCGAAATTTTCGGGAAAAATTGGTATTGTTTTTAAAAGTGTTTTTCATGACTTATTTGATAAACTTGCTTTCAAATGATTGGGTTTTCTTCACTCTTTTGCTTAATGGGTTTTGTTTTCTGGGCTTTGGCTTACTTATTTTACGGACGCCTTTAGACGTTTCGTAAACTTAAGTGCCAGTCACGTTCCGTACCCTGCGGGTCGTGACAGATACCGTATTCCATTCTCGCGATGAATGTATCGATTGGTTGTATGCGATATAACCTAGTTATCGAATCAAGGATTGATTCGATAAGCCGATACATTGGATATTAGTCGGTTATATGCGATATGACCGGATCGTTAAATCAAGTATTGATTTAATGATTTAATGCATAATTATATATTTAATATATTACTTTGCATTAACTATTATTGGTTCACTTTAAATGGATTTTCTCACTTGAACTACACAAGTTGTATATGTGATATACTTTTGTGCACAAGATTGTATCATGTTTGATAATACATGTAAACTTGGGTTAGTGTTTGATTTAAACCTTGGTTAAGTAAATGTTTAGGGTTTTTATTTATTTATTTATTTCTTTTTGGCAAAAGAAAAGAAAATGGTGGCTTATTTTGTTTTATAGTTGAACCTTCATGAAGCTTTGAAAAAGTCTACCATTTTTGTTTCATGCCTAACCTAACCATTCACCTAACCTTAGTTTACTCTCTACACATAACCATGGTTGCAATATGATAGATATCACTTCATTTTCTTTTTCTAAAATTATACTTATCATATTATATTCATCTTCTTATTCTTCTTCAAGAAGAAAAAGCTTGCTACCAACAATGGCAGCTTGAGAAAAAGAGTGAGAAATCCAATTCTAAAGTGAACCCACTTCCTATTTCTTCATCCTCTACCACATGCCAAGTAGTATAGGGTGTTTTCTTCACAAGTTTCATGACTTGGTGAAGTTGGAGCTTGATCTTGTGTTGCCTCGACGTAGATCATCTTCGGCATCGAAGTCGACGACCTAGCCCGCCTATTTCTCCGATGAAGCCGATGCTAGAGCCCGGGATCCGATGATCGCAGCGAGGGGACTTCATCATGGAGCTATGGAGGTGGAGGACCGGATCTACAAAGGTTGTATTTCCGTTCACTTATTAGTAAAGTTGTTTTCTAGTTGTTGTTTCGCCTAAAATCTAGTTAACGATCCGTATTAGGGTTTCTCGGCACTTGTAAAATTTTAAATTGGCAAGGTTGATGCCTTGTGAGACCTCTAGTGTGTGCCTAGGAACCTTACACCTCTTAGGCTAAATGGTTTTCTTCCTTCCCTACCGTTCGGCACCAGCCTATGGTTTGGAAGAAGACTATCCAATAAGCGTAATGGGTGTACTGTCCTAATCCTAGGAGCACTCGCAACGCGAGAGAAGGTGAAGATAAAAGACACCTGAATAAACCTTATTCCTATTTCTCCTGAACCAGAATCCATCCCTGAACTAGAACAAGTTCCTTTCGAGTTCGTATATAACCATACGATGGAGTATCCAATAAACTGTGGATCTTCGTTGTGATACGGAGTGTCCTGGAGAAATACAAAGGTGAAGTGGGAGTGGTAATGAAATACTTGGTTTGGTCGTGAATAGCGGTCACAATTTACTTTGCCCTCCTTCTAATCCCTTTATTTGTCTTTACATAATACCTTCTGTACACTATCGTTAGGCTAATTGGTTTTATTCATTCCTTACCGGTCGACACCTGCCTATGGTTTGGAAGAAGACTATCCAATTTACATAATAGGTGTACTATCACCTAATCTATGGGGCACTCGCAACCTGAGAGAAGGTAAAAGGAAAAGACAGCTAAATAGTCCTATCCGTTTTCTCCAGAACCGGAAACCATCCTCGAATAAATTCTTTCGAGTTCGTATATAACCATACGATGGTTTTATCCAATGGAAGTGGACATTCGTAGTAATACGGGGTGTCCTGGAGAAAAGGGTAAAAGTAGGAGTGGCAATGAGGTATGCAACTCCGACAATCCAAAAAGCCAGTGTTTAAGAAGGTTCGGTTAATTTTGGTCACTGAGTCATAGTCTTAGGGTCGGGTCATGGTCGCTGCCAAAGAGAGAGAGACAAAAGAAACACTCAACGTGCACTCTAACCTAGATCAAAATGGTTACCAATTTATCTAATCGGGAAACCTCCCACTGTAACGTCAAATTCTCCTCCAAACCTGAAAAGAGAATTAGTCGGGATCACCCGAGGAGTAAACCAACTCATCAGTGAGAATCGGGATCCAACTATCATCGCATGATAACGTGACGAAATCCGCTCACGTTATCACACTCCAGAAGGTATGCGCATATCTGGTAAGTTTCAGTTTCTTTAGAAACTCCCGATGCGATTTTTACCCCAAGCTCTTATGACCTTGACGTATGCCAAAATATCATAAGTCACATGTCAAGTTCTACCCGTCATTGTCCAGGTTAATTTGAACCCACCCATACATACCCTTGACGTAGGCCAAAATAATAGTACGACTGTCCCAAACTAACGCATCTATCTATGCAACAGATAAATATTCGGTAGCTACCAATCACTATGCCTTGGCGTAGGTCAAAATACATAGCTTGAATACAACCGAATATTTAACTGAAATGACGGAGGGCTACGAATGGTTTTTGGCGAAAAACCTTTAATGTAATGAACTTGATATCGTTGAAGGAACCGGATAGCTTTATAAAAATATAGTGACAAAAACCTTTTCTAAAGAGGTCACTCCCGGTGAAGGGATCTCGGCTCTTTCCCCGTAGAATGAGGTGCAGGATATTCCAACTGAATGCCACAATGCAAAGCAAAAGTAAATGACCCTGACGCAAACTTCTGTCCAAGGGGTCACTCCCGGTGAAGGGATCTCGGCCCTTGCCTCGTCGACTGAGGTGCAGGATATTCCAACTGAATACCACTGTGCAAATGAAAAGAGAACGCCCTTGTAAGAAACAGCTTTTTGAAAATTATTCCAACAACATCAGAATAGGTTTGTTTAGCTTGCATTGATCCGAATCAATGCAGTCCCATCAATTGATCACACCAATAAAGAACGAAAATAATGATGTACGTATATGCCATCCGCATTCGCTACTGGGTCCCGTCATTACCCGTTAGGTTACTTAACCAACGACAGAGCGGGGACTGGACTAGCGCGGATGCAAAGCATATACAACATCTACTAGTATATATATCAATATATAATATTCGCTCAAGGCATGATAAAATGCAACATCACAGAAATGTAATAAGCGTCACAGAACAATACAGATATCTGGGATCCGCGGGTTTCATAGAGCCGCTACTGAAACCCGACGTTCCCCTGGTCGTGTGGATAGCCTGTGCAATGAAATCCTAGACCCCTACGGGCGTGGCAAGTTACCCGCCAAAACCTGTAGCGAGGTAGCCCCGTTCAACAACGTGAATGGACCACCCAGCACTTCACGGAATCCGGTAACTTTAGCACCCCTCCTTGTTCAACATATACCCCTTACGAGTGCGGCGAATAGCCCGCCAATTCTAGAGTGAAGCCCCCTCCGTCTCAACGCCATGAGTTGCGGTCCCGTTTCCCTCTAGAACCCGGCTATCCGTGCACCCCTCCGCGGGTTAATCCTACTACAGAAAGTAAAATATACAACGGGTACATCGACCTCATCCCGGTCGTGCCCCAAAAGAATAATATACAAACAGGCAGTAGCGGCAGTCCACATGTCGGACGCTCGCCCCGCAATATAAAATGTACATAAAAATACCAAAACTGTACTAACATTGCATCCAGGCTATCCCCCACGACCAATTCGCAACATCACAGCACAACACAGAACATCAACGTGAATGTCACGTTCGTAAATTCGTCTAAAAGGGCTATAGCAGTTAGATATGATTTACCGATCAAATGACATTCACGGTCGTAGATATAATGTAAATACTGTGAACTAACATGTTTAAAATTTTCGATCGACTGAATTTTCCGAAGTGGGCCCCAAGCACAACTGTAGCACTCAAAGAAATCTGGGCCCAAACAGAACATTCCAAAAACCCCATTTTCAACTCAGAAGCTCACTGTAAAATTTGATGCATTGAACAGTCAAAGTGGCGGCGGAACCGTAGCCAAAGCATGGGTTTGGCCGCGGTTCCGCCGCTAAACAGTAATAACATGCGACCAAATTTTTACAGAACTCTTAAAAAACCCTGCACGATCTTTTAACATGCCCAGAAAAAATTTTAGAGCACAAAATAAAATCGACAGCAACTAGACCAGAAAATGCGGGTTTTTGAAAAATCCGTTCGATCGAACTTGTAAACATGTTAGAGCAAGCTAGACTAGGTTAATGGCGTGGCTCTAATACCAGTGTAAGTGCACGGCGGCGCCCCGGCCGTCAATCCGAGGCCAAAATTCGGAAATGATACTTTTTCTTTAAACTTTAAAACTGGCACCACCGCGCACTATAACCCCGGATCGGGCTATTAACCTACTCCGAGCTAACTAGAGAAGGGGTAGAGAGATATACCGAGCGATCCGTGTCCTTCGGTCTTCTCTTCGTCGTCCCAATCTCCCCGCGGAATCTCCGGTCTTCATTTCCTCGTCGGAAAGGCACCACATCACCGGGTTCTTTTATGGGCTCCAACCTTTGGGCCGAGGCAACTCGGGGACGAAGTTGGCGAGTCGACGTGTCCAAGAAATGTTGTAGATGAAGTGTAGAACTCTTTTGTCTCGATGGGGTTACTAGAAGTTGCCTTGTATTAGTGGAGGAATGAGATACCCTTTGGAGATGAACCAAGGGGATTTTTACAAGCAAATGAGATGAAAAAAACACTCCCAAAAAATTGGGACAGCCCCATCAAGGAATGGCCGGCCATATGCTAGGAGAGTGAGAGAGAGAGTGGATCAATCATCCAAGAGAGAGAAAGGGTGATGATGATGGAATATCATAACAACAAAGTCCAAAAAGCAAAACCCATCATCTCTCAAATCAAGCACAAGTCAAGCCATGATGAATAAAGAAGTCAAGGAATGGTGCACAATCATCATGAAACTACTACTAGCAAATGACACCCTTCACTAATCAAATTTGCATGCTTGCAAATAAGCCCTCCTCCACCAATTTTCAGCCAAGGAAAGAAACAAAGGAAAATGGCCGAAACGGAAAGCAAACTAGCAACTTCAGAAAACTGATCCCGTAATAAATTACAGGAAAACCCCGTGACTGTATATACATACCCGCATTTGTATTGAGACCGAATACAAATGCAATGAGACAAACTCTATACTGTACAATACTAGGATCCGGCTTAAACCAAAGCCCGCTAGTATTATCCGTCCGATCATGATCCGTGCAATACCGCACGTATATGATCGAACCCTGCCATATCTCCATACGGCCTCTACAGCGTTTCGCCCGAAACTTGAGAAAACGGTCTGTGAGCGACTCTAAAGACTCGTCAATACTTTGGCTGTGGATTTAACCACTAGCACGTCAGAGGTATTAGCCATACGTAACGGGCTACCAGGTATTGACCAAAAGGGACGTCGATGAGCGAACTCATCCTGACACCCTACTGAGCCTGTCAGTGACAATATCCGTACGGTCCGGTCCATTCGTCTATGAGCATCGCATGGCGGGCCTAGGGGGTTGGTAAAAGTCAGACCCCCAAAAGCGGTACAAGTCGTGTCGGAGTGTAGCCCAGAACACCCTGAGATACTACTGGAATAACTGCCAGTAAATCTCCTTCCTTGGCCAAGGACTTCGTGCAATGGCTCTCCTAGACACAGCGCGACCTCACCCCCAATATCGGGAAAGACGAACCCCTGCAGATCCGCTCACTGCCTCCATGTGGCTCGGGACTGTACCTAACTAAAACCTGTTTTCTTGACTCCTTTGAGCCGTGGTAGGGTAGTAATCAAAGCACAGTGGGAACTCACACGAGATATATGACGATCTCAGGTCGATGAACTAACCTGTACACATGTCACCAGGGAACTGCTATCTGACGTCAGGTATAAGACCAACTAGCATGTTCCCGGCGAGTCCTGTCCGGTGTACTCATAACCCAATGAGCACCTGTATATATCTTAGGTGAACCAACTGACACCAGTGGCTTGTGAGACCGGCCACCACCCCACGTCTGGGTCTCGACTGTATACACTAGTCTACTCTGGAGTATCGATGCCCTGTGTCGAAACTCCCACGACTAGGGACCTTTTAAGGATGTGGTTATAGACCCCAGCTCCCACGTATATGATCGCCATCATACTGCTAGTCGTCAAGCAAGAATCCTAAGGGCTCTATCAACGTGTAATAGCGACCTGTAAGGTCACCTGAAGCAGTAAACGATGATAAAGGTAAACCAGATAGCATACTATCATCTTGAGTAAGACTGTCCTACCGGCATAGGTCCTCCATCAATCATTGCAATCACATGCCTGTGATCCAATAATTGACTCTCAGGGTACTATCTCCAACAAAAAATTTACACCCCGGTTGACCAAGTCAAAATAAGAGTCAACCCCAAGCCAAGTGGGCCCAAGCCGAGATCAAGTGGGCCTTGCCCTGGTCGAGCCCGAACATGAAGCAGCCGGCCTCCCCCCATGCCAAGATAAAAATTTTGTAATAAATAATTTTGTTGTATTTATTTTATTTTATTTTATTTTATGAATAAATGTAAGAAAATGGGCATAAAGCTAAATTTTTGTAAAGCCCATGACTTATATGCAAAAAGAAATGGCACATGAGCCATGGGATAGGAAAAATGCCATTTTGTCAAGCCCAAGGGGGACCCCTTGCCCGCTATGCAGGTACCGGGACCCCCGTAAAAACTTTGCATGGCCCCCGACATATCCAAGCCCCCCTCCAAAACAAAACACATATACAATGCACATTGAGTTCACATGACCAGTTTAACCCGTTAATCGGAGGTTCCCTCGCCCCAAAGGCGAGGGGTAATTAACGGCAGCTTAGTCCGCGGCTGCCGGAGATTTGGATCCCCACAATCAATAAACCGCGGCCTATCCTAGGCAGGGGGAATCTGTAGTACACCTGACAAGCGCGCGCGTATTCCCATCTCAATGGGGTGACGAAAAACAGCCTACAGATTCTGGCACGCCCGGTGGGACCTTTCTCTCCTCCCATATTTCGGGTTAAACCTTCATGCGAACTCAATCAATATACATATCGATTGCCTATACTGAAATGATGTTTTTTTTTCATGCAGCAATCAACTTTCGACGAAAATGTCTACCAAGACGAATTCAGCTTCCAATGCGACCCCGATCCCGTATGTGGTCAAGGTCAATGCTCGTGTGGTTCTCCCCGCAAGCCTCAGTCGACAGTGGGAGGAACTGCCCCGCCAGTTTGGCTCCGTCATCATCGACCCTGCCGGAAGCGCCCATCTGGCAGAAATCCCGACAAAACTGGTGGCCACGGCGGTCTCAAGGGGCAAGAGGCGAATGTTGTTATCGCTAAGGCACCACAACCGAAGCTTAAGACGGTGTATGAACGACTCTCTGGTGCTCCAGATTGGGGCAAGGCTTCCGGTACAAAGGGCAACATCAAACATTGTGGACGAGCTCAGGCGATGACTCTATCAAATACATGATCGGGCGTCTCCTTTGGCCTCTATCAATCAGTCTACAGCGTCTTCCCGAAGGGCCGAAGTCTGCCAAATGCTTAAAACAGAAAAGTTAAGGAAGTAGCGGCTCAGGTATCGAGCCAACAAGAGGACCAGGACTCCGGCCAGGTGGAATCTTGTGAGGTTCCAGGAGCAGGGCCGCCCCGCGACGGCGGCTGAATCGGCCGTAAAAATTAGCAATTCCTTCGAACCTCTGAAGTGGGTTTAGAAAAATGCCATGACCGCCAGAATCAAGAGGACTGCGGTCCGAACGTCGCTACAAAGAGACGTGTCCCGGCCCCAACAGAAAAAGTATGACACTGTCTCTTCAAGAGTCTATCAGGCGCTCTGTGCCGCACGAAAGCAGCGGGGCAAACCCAAAAAAGAAGCGCCATCACCATTCAAGAACCTGGTCAGGCCAGCGGCCGATAATAAAAAGATGGCTGGAAATATTATCCATACGGTCTATATGGCGGGCGGGCGCCCCAGCGACAACCTTCACAGCAAAGGCAAGGATGGGGCCACCACATCCCAAGCCCAATCTGGCTTGAATGTGGTTGCCGCTGCCCAAGAACAGCCGCCTCCGCTGGATGAAGAAAACCCTCTCGATGAGGATGATAGGCAGAAAGACCCCTCGGTCTATGCACAGTCAAGCTCGGACAGCGAGGAAGAGCCGACTTTCCGCCCCAGGACCGCGTAGCAAGAGCTGCTTCAAGTGCTTCGAAAATAGCTCAGGAGCAAAGATAAAGAGATGGCCAAACTCTATTCGAAAATTGACGACCTAACGAATGTTGTGATGCAGCTTACGGTTCAAATTGCTCGAGCGCCTCCCAATCAAGCAGAAGTCGCTACCCATCAGCCGGGTGATGACAATCCGATGCAGCCAATGCCTGTTCCTTTAGGTCCAAGACTGGTCGAGCCGCACGAAAGCCGGCCATTTTCCGCTTCTGGGGATGCCTTGGCCCCAGATAGCACTATCCCGCTAACACAAGATCGGATAATGGATTTGGTCACCAGCAAAGTTAAAACATTGCTGGCTGAAGCTGAAGCTCAGAAAGAAATTGGCAGTAGTGGGCGGCCATATCCCGCACAGTACGATCTGATCGAGTTCCCGAGCGGCTACGTCATTCCCAAGTTCGGAAGATTTGATGGAACGGGGAATGCAAATTAGCAGGTCGCCCACTTCAAAGCCTCGTGCGGAAATACAGGGGGCAATGACGCGCTCCTTCTTCGTCAGTTTGTCAACAGCCTGACCGGTGTCGCCTTCGACTGGTACGCGAGTATACCAGACGGGTCCGTCATTACCTTTGCCCAAATGGAGTCTCTGTTTCGGCAAAGGTTCATGAGTGTCAGTGATAAAATCTCCATTGCCGACCTTGTGAGGACCAAGCCGGGGAAGAATGAAAGCAACACCGACTTTATCGCCCGATGGCGTAATCTCACGGTCAAGTGCGAACCGCCGCTGGAGCAGGACCAGTCCGTCAGTCTTCTCATTGGGAACCTCAGCAATTGGATGGTCCCATTCTTGTGTACAGCAGGTCTCAAGACATTTCAGGAGCTAACCAAGAAAGTCCAAAT
This sequence comes from Agapanthus africanus, assembly GCA_030015575.1. Classification (NCBI taxonomy): domain Eukaryota; kingdom Viridiplantae; phylum Streptophyta; class Magnoliopsida; order Asparagales; family Amaryllidaceae; genus Agapanthus; species Agapanthus africanus. Next base: position 391,415,493 of record JASDDO010000022.1, read on the forward strand.
GTTGGAACGCTCGAAGCAAGAGTCTACCCCAGACTCTCAGAGAGACAAAACTTTAAAAAGCAAGCGGGACGACAACTGTAGAAGCGGGAGTTCCAGCGGTACCAATGCCTTCAATGCGTCCGACAATGAAGAAAAGCGAAGGGCGGGCCAATCCAAAACCAACCGGTCTCGAAAGCCATTGCTGGGAGGAGATGGGCCTTCCCTAGAGGAGAAGAAGAACAATGTTTACTCTTTCAGAAGGGACAAGGTCCGCAAGATATTTAAAGATGCCTTGAACAACGGCCTATAATTGCCGGAGTCGAAAAGACCCCAAGAAGCAAAAATGACCGAAAATCCCCTGTATTGCCCGTACCACCGAGTAGTGAGCCATGCGATCGAGGATTGCTATATCTTCAAGGACTGGGTCGAGAAGCAGTACAAGGCTGGAGAGATCGAGCTGTCCAAAAGCGTGTTGGTGAACAATCAAGTTGCAACCACCAACTTTATACAGACAGAAGTTGAAGCCTTCTGGGAGCAGACAGCTGAACCCGCTGCCCTGATAAACGAAACTGACTCACCGCAGCCTCCGTGGAGTACGCACATATCTAATAAGACGAAGAAGATGGTAAAGCTACTTCAGAAAGTGCCCGGAACGGAATGGGAAGGGCAGAAGAAGCCTACCATAACAGTTGCCGATTCGGCTCCATTAGGCTCAAAATCCAAAAAGCTCAAGAAGAAGAAAAGTGCATCTCGGCACAAAAAGGAGTTTGTAGGGTGATCGACTATTCAAAAATATATCGATTCCCTCGAAGAATATGAACAGAAAGAAAGAACTCTGATTCAATTGAAAGAGTTCTTCCCCGTAGAAGCAGCGGAGATTTTGGAGGAGTGGGAAGAAGGCTCCAATGAAGAGATCCCTATAGTGACCTGGTACACCATCCATCTGGGCAGCGACTCTGAGGAGGATCTCTATTTTCCCGAAGAGGACGAGGAGCTCGCCATAAAGGCCAACCAAGTCCAGCTCAGAAGCGACAGGGCTCTACCGACAAATCAGGGAAATGCCTCAAAAGGAAAGGAAAAACAGGTAGCTAATGAGGAAGACGACAGAGAGCCGGGTAATGAGAACTCAAGTCCTTCCTCAGTGGACTAAAATGTCTTGGCTCACCTCCGAAAGCTTTCGTCTCTCCTTAGCATCTACGATGCCTTGGTCCTATCTAAGGAGCTTAGAGATGTTCTCATTCATGCTCTACAAAACCCCGAGCGGTATCAGGCTTGCATTGCGGAAATTAATATGAAAGAAGCTCAGTACACTTTGCAAGCCGCCGCAGTCACGTTTAAGGATGAAGACTTGCTACTGGGAACGGCTGAGCATAATCGGCCGCTTTACGTGACCGGGTACAGCGATGGAGATCGGGTTAATCGCATATTGATTAATCCGGGGTCCTCAGTGAACATCATGAACTTGCGGACTCTGAAGAGTTTGTCAATGGACGTCCGACACCTGTCAATGGAAAGGATTGTCATTCAAGGCTTCAATCAAAACTGCCAGCAAGTTCTTGGGTCTATAGCTTTACCAATCAAATTTGGGGATCTGCAAACTGAAGCTAAGATATACGTGATCGACGCTGACACGTCTTATAAAATTCTCTTGGGACGACCGTGGCTCCACGATTACGGCATCGTTCCGTCAACTCTTCATCAATGCATGAAGTATACTAAAAATGGCGAAGAAAGACGCATTGACGGAGACATACAGCCGTTCGGTGTGCATGAAGTACGATATGAAGATTCGCGGTACTTTGTGAACCTCCAAAGTGCTGAGCCACAGCTGACCAAAGACGGAACGGCTCCGAAACTCAAAAGCAAGCCTGAACCGACTGTCACTTTCAAAAGCAGAAACCCCCAAGTGCGTCCGCGTTTCGGTAGTGACACTGATGAGTCCGACGCTGGATGTCCGTCCTTCTGTAAGACTCTCCCTCCTTTCGGTAGCGATACAGACGAATCTGATGCTGAAGGCCCATCTAGCAGCAAAATCCGCCCTCATCTTAGCAGAGACACTGAAGAGTCGGAAGAAGAGGACCTGCCTTGCAATAACTGTGCAGATTGGACCCCCACGCAACAAGCGAAACTACGAGAGACCTTCAAAATTACAGAAGGGTCCCTAGCTGTCACAAGGGTGCCGGAGCAGATGTGCAAAGAGCTCGATGCATTGTCAGTCTCTACCGTGGACCAGCTGAAAACTTTCTACGTTCCCGAAAGAAAAAATGGACAGAAGGGCATCCTGTTTTATGGGTCAAACCCCGTTGTGCTCCCGGACGATCTTTCTATCGCGTGCCTTCCCTATGAGAGAGGAGTTGTTCATACCATAATATTGCATTATTATATTCCCCATTTTTATGCATTTTACGGATAAACATGTGCTTTTGACCCATGTCTGCTACATAGTACAGGTTACAGGTTCTCGAAGCAAAAACAGTGAAAAAGATAAAAGATGATGCAAAAGTGGGACTAAAACCGGCTAATAGAATGATTTTGATTAGGCCTACACAAAGATCAGTTCACAAAGCATAAGGCAACACAAGGTCCAAGATTTCGTCTCGAAGCAACAGTTAAAGTTCACTACATTATTCAATGGAGATCTGGAAGAAACCGAGAAGTAAATTTTAGAAAAGTACTAAAGAAATAGGAAGCCAAAAAGCCCATATCCAGCAGAAGAAAAATTACAGCACAGGCTTCTTATTGGGCCGCGGAACCGCGGCCCAACCCTGTCTTCGGCCGCGGTTCCGCGGCCGTCTAGAGCCCGGAGAAGTGGAATTTTTCCCCATCTTTTGTGGCGGCGCTGACTAGTCTTTCTAGGGGTATTTTTGTAAATGCAGACGCGCGGCAATTGTAAACCTAGGGTTTTCTATGTCCTATAAATAGATACCCGATTCCTTGTATTAGTTCATGCCTCTTTTCATCAATAAAAATTCAGATTTCTTTTGAAGATTTAGAGAGCATCAATTTGTAAGTAGGTTTATTTTCTGCCCTAGTTTTAGTTTTAATTTCTTCCCTAGGTAATTTTTATTCTTGCCCTAGTTTAATCTAGTTTAGAATTTTTATTAATCTGCAGTAGATCTTTAATCTCTTAAATCAAAACTCATAAAAATTATTTCTTTCTTAGATCCCTCAATGAGCGAGTAGTTTCCTTGCTTGTTAGGGTTAGGAATAGGGAAGGGTTTGAGAGATGAAGATCTCTCACCCTTTTTTTGCCAATCTCTTATGAACAATTAGGACTCCATGCATACTTTCATATTCCGCTCCCTACGACACTCTACCCACGAGGTAACGGTGATACCGTAGTATAAAAGACCGGATATGAATGTTTTCCATGGAGGTTAGGGTAAGGATTAAAAAAGGTCGGACAAGGTTCTAGAGGAAGAAACATCTTCCCGATCATCCTAATCCTCTTTATTAACAATTACCATAACTCCTAATATGATATCTAAATTAAGGCACTGAAAGAGGTGGAAATCTTTATTTACCAAACTTTACCTATACCTAATCCTAGCAAGTTTTATAATCCTAGTATAACTCAACTTAGTTTTTAGATTTAATTAAAAGATCCAACACCCTTTAGAATTAGCTCGTAAGAACATTTAGGAAATTTACAACATCTCTGTGGACCGACCCGTATTCACCGGCTAGCTACCAAGCGACGCCGTTCTTGATTGCGGTAACATATATTTTTGATCGTAAAATCCCATCAAATCAAATGGCGTCGTTGCCGGGGATGGCGTAAAAATTTCCTTTTTGTAATTTCGGGTTAATATAAAATATAAAAAATCATAAAAATCTAAAAAAAAATCAAAAATATAAAAATTCTATCATCTTTTAATGTTTGAAGGGTTTCTTGTGTGAATCTTTGCAGGATCGACGGATCTGGAAAAATCCAGAGTGCGAAACAGAAAAAGATAGATCAGAACAGAAGGGGATTGGAATAACAGAACACCAGAATTTTTTCATAGACCTGAAGCAGCCGTACCGCCGCCGTTCCGCCGCGCAAGACGTCTCCCACCATGGATCCGCAGTCCCTCCGGCTCTTCAGTGCGCAAAATTTCCTCTGTTTGTTTCCATTTCCCCTCTTCTGCCAATCCCCATATATCTTTTGCCAAATCTTCTGCAGGATTCATTGCGCTAAAAAAATCTTCCCCCTTCCAATAATTGATTTTCTGCAGGATTCTTTGCGCCGTGCTTAAAAGAAAATTGATTGCAAGTGATTTACTGCTTTACATATTTTAATCGGACTTTAAGGGGCTCTTGACCAATTCACATTGGGTGGGGATTTCATCACCCTTCCTAGGACCCCAGAAATCACATAAGGCATTTGCATTGACCATTCTTAATTAAAAAATACTAGACTCAGCCCTAAGGACGTCGCGCTCAATATGACAGAGGACTAGTTGTAGGCATCGGCCGTTAATCCTAATTTGACTTTGCGGTGTCTAGGCAAGTGTGTCTAAGGCGAGTGGTTACTTAATTAGGACCACTACTTGTAGTGGGGAGCCTCCCACTCACCTCGCACTTACCTGGCCGCATTTGGCGGTGAAGAGGCGGTGAAGAGGTCCTATTTCTTGCCCTTTGGAACAGTTAGGAGCTGTCTAGCTGACCTAGGTGACCCTAGATCTAGGCCTGATTGTGCATTTGTGGTTGATTGCATTTGTGTCAAAGTCTCTTCTCAAAAATATTTTTGTAAAAAGCTCCACATAAAAATAAAAAAAGGTCAAAATCTTTTCATAAACTTGCAACTTGTCGCTAAAGAAATCTTTGCACTCCACTTACACCACTTCTCCTCATTGACGTTTTCTTACCTCCACATTCTGTCTTTCACCTTTTTGACTACACTACCCCTTTAGTGTATGTCCGGTTGGACTAGGGACACTAACGCCCGATTAGTCCGTGTTTCGTTGGTACCGACCGACGAACCTTTCGACTCCGAAGTCGAAAACCTTTCCACTTCTTCACTTTCACCTTCAAATTCTTCTTCCGAAGGTATGTCGGGGTACAATCCTAACAACACCTTACCGACGGGACTGATTCCACCTCCATTAGGTGCGAATAACCTGAATCACCCGCCTGTTGAAGCGTCCCAACGAATTGCGCTCCAGGATCTTTTCTACCCAATCCGCACCGCCCTACCTACTTGTCTTTCCCTCCCACCGGCAAATGGGGACAATTTCGAGATCAAACCCCACTTCAACAATATGCTGCCTGAGTTTCACGGATTGGAATCCGAAGATGCATATATGTTTATCAACAAATTCCAAAACGTTTGCGCTATGATGAAAACAACCCAATTAAGCGACAATGCTATAAGGCTAAGGGTCATTCCTTTCACCTTATGTGACTTAGCCGAGAAGTGGCTATACAGCACAGCGTCGCATTCAATTAAGAATTGGGAAAAGTTTGTGGAAGCCTTTCTTAAAAAGTTCAATCCTCATCACAAGACTGCTAGAATGCGTAACGAGATTATACAATTTTCTCAACTTCCTTCCGAACCATTTTGGAAGTGTTTTGAAAGATTCAAAGACCTACTCGTTCAATGCCCTCACCATGGGATCGAAAATTGGCAACTTTGCCAAACATTATACGAGGGATTGAACCCGGCAACGAAGCAGTTGCTAGAAACCATTTGTCAAGGTCACATTCTAACCAAATCTAGTGAGGAAGCGTGGCAGTTTCTTGAGGATCTTAGTGAACAAACAATTCAGTGGGAGAGCACTAAGACCACATCATCTTCTTCTATTGGTCAGTCTAGGGCAGGCATACATCACTTAGATATGTCGATTGCTATGAAGGCCGAAATGGCCGCACTTATAAAAAAGCTAGAAGAGATTGAGACCAAAATCTCATCGCCTTCTCCTGCCCCTGTTGTGTCTCCACCAACTGTTTGTGCTTGTTGTTCAGATCCATCACATCTCACCGAAGAGTGTCCTTACAATCCATCTACTCAAGGACATGATCAAATCAGTGCTTCCTTTCAGCAACGACAAAGAAACGATCCATACTCTTCGATATACAATCCGGGTTGGAGGAGTCACCCAAATTTCGCTTGGAACCAAAATCAACAATTCCAAGGAAACAACAATTTTCAAAGGCCTCCTCCTCCACAACAACAAGCACCTCCACAAACTCAATTTCAGCAACATTTCCAACAACAACCTTACCCTAATCAAGTGAACAATGTTGTGCCCAACAATTCTTACCCGCCAAACAATTTTGTTCCATCTCATACTGACAAGGTTAACTCGCTAGAGAGAAGTCTAGATGCGTTCTTAAAGCAATCTACATAATCTGCAGCATGGTTGAAGACTTCTATTCAATCTTTGGTGCAAAACAGTGCCTCACACGATCAAAGCATCAAATCCATAGAGGCACAAATTGCACAACTCAATGCTGCGTTGAGCGAGCGAGAAAAAGGAAATCTTTCATCTCAACCACTGCCAAATCCCGGTCACGCACATGCTGCATATGAACAGCAGAATCATAACGTAAATGCTGTGACCACGTTGAGATCCGGAAAAGTGTTGTAAAATAATGTGGGTATTAACAACGACACCCCTGCCGGTGGTCCTTCTTCATCTTCTTCACCTTCTTCTTCTTCTTCGTTAGGGCCTATTCTTCATCCTTCACACGGCTCTACTTCTTCTAGCTCGAACGGACCCATTTCTCACAACACGAACACATCTACACGGGGATCTGTTCCAACTCCACAATCTGATCCGCAAAAATTGGACTCAACAACTTTTCAAAATGTTCATTTTCCAAACCGGTTGAGATCCAATAAACCAACTCCACAAATGGAGAAAATTGTAGAGTTGTTCAAACATGTTAGCATAAATATCCCCCTCTTGGATGCAATCCAACAAGTTCCTTCATATGCAAAAATCGTAAAGGACTTATGCACCAAGAAAAGGAAGTCACAAGTACCAAAGAAAGTTTTCGTGGCTATTGCTGTTAGCGATGCTCTTGTCCAATCTTTACCCCAAAAGCACAAGGACCCCGGTTGTCCTACTATTTCAATAACAATTGGGGACAAGAACATCAATAGAGCACTTTTAGATCTTGGTGCTAGTGTCAATTTGCTACCTTATTCTGTGTACGAGAAAGTAGGCGTTGGAGAGCTTAAGCCCACTCATTGTACTCTCCAAATGGTCGACCGATCCATTACCCATCCTAGGGGAGAGTTGGAGGATGTGCTAACTAGAGTAGGGGATTTCATTTTCCCCGTTGACTTTATTGTTATGGATACACAACCTGTAGCTAACCCCCGGAGTCAAACTCCGGTGATACTTGGTCGACCATTCCTTGCGACTTCTAATGCGGTGATCAATTCTCGTAATGGTTCAATGAATCTATCTTTTGGCAATATGACAATTGAACTCAACATTTTTAAGTTGGGAAATCAGCTTTCCGAGCCTAATTCTAGCGTACTTGATGTTTGATCGATCAATGAGATCGCGGAGGAAGACTGTGAGTTCGAAAATTTTATGTTCGATCACAGCAGTGTTGACGCCTCTAGTGCGTTCCTCCTAGAATCCGACACAGCTTTCACGGCGGACGACGATTATGAGTGTTTCACCTTTGTAGACGATTTTGAAGACTCACCACCCAAGTTTGAGTCTTTTGCTTTTTCGGATGAGTTAGTTAAACCATCCGACTCGGTTGCGTACACTCGATTTGAACCTTTGATGGAATCCTTCGAGTTTGAAACAGTTACACCATTGCTACCATCAATTGTTTCACCTCCTAAACTCGAACTAAAGCTTTTGCCGTCGCACCTTAAATATGCTTATCTAGGTGAGAATGAGACCCTACCCGTCATCATATCGGCCTCTCTAGCTCTTAAGCAAGAGAAAGCCCTTTTAATGTTCTTACAAAATAATCAGCAAGCTTTTGGCTGGTCTATGGCGGACATCAAGGGGATTAGTCCCCTCATAGTTGAACATCATATACACTTGATGAATGATGCCAAGCCGGTAAGGGATCCACAAAGACGCCTCAACCTCATAATGAAAGAGGCTGTCAAGAAGGAGATTGTTAAATGTCTTGATAGTTGTATCATTTACCCTATCTTGGATAGCCAATGGGTTAGCCCCATTCATGTTGTACCAAAGAAATCGAGCATCACGGTCATTACCAATGAGGCAAATGAGTTAATTCCTACTCGCACCCAAACTGGGTGGCGAGTTTGCATCGACTATAGAAAACTCAATGCCGTGACAAGAAAAGACCACTTTCCTTTACCTTTCATTGACCAAATACTAGAACGATTGGCTGTGCACGAGTTCTACTGCTTTTTTGATGGCTATTCCGGCTATAACCAAGTCCCCATAGCCAAAGAGGATCAAGACAAGACAACATTTACTTGTCCTTTTGGCACATTTGCTTATCGTCGCATGCCCTTTGGGTTATGCAATGCACCCGCTACATTTCAGCGGTGTATGATGGGGATCTTTTCAGACATGGTTGAAAAGGTTTTGGAGATCTTTATGGATAATTTCTCAATTTTTGGTGACTCCTTCGACGAGTGTTTACTACATCTTGACGTAGTTCTTACCCGCTCTAGGGATAAGAACCTAACTTTCAATTGGGAGAAGTGCCACTTTATGGTACGAAAAGGCATTGTCTTAGGACATGTCATCTCGCAAAACGGCATAGAGGTTGACAAAGCCAAAATTGAGGTCATTTCTAATCTTCCTCCTCCTAAATGCGTCAAAGACATCCGAGCATTCCTTGGCCACGCCGGTTTTTATAGACGGTTCATCAAGGATTTTAGCAAGATTTATAAACCCTTGACTCTCTTATTGGCCAAGGACATAACATTTGATTTTGACTCAACTTTCATGGAAGCGTTCGAGTCATTGAAACATTCTCTCATTTCTACGCCCATTCTTTCATCTCCAGACTGGACGCATCCCTTCGAAATTATGTACGACGCATCAGATTTTGCCATTGGTGCTGTTCTTAGACAGCACATTAATAAGATGCCGCACGTGACTTATTATGCTAGCCGTACATTAAATGATGCCCAACTAAACTACACAACAACAGAAAAAGAGTTTTTAGCAGTTGTGTTTGCACTTGAAAAATTCCGGCCTTATCTAATCGGCTCTCTAGTTATTGTGTATACGGACCACTCAGCTCTTCGCCACCTTTTTGCGAAGAAGGATGCTAAATCGAGGCTAATACGTTGGATCCTCTTGCTACAAGAGTTTGACCTTGTCATAAGGGACAAAAGAGGATGTGAAAACGTAGTGGCCGATCACCTTTCATGACTTCCTTCTTCGCCTACACTTGAAATTCCAATCAAAGATGTTTTTCCCGATGAGCAACTCTTAACCGTTTCTTGCGAACCATGGTTCGGGGATATAGTAAACTACTTAGCCACCGGCTTTATACCTAAAGATTGGTCGAAACAGGATAAACTTCGATTCTTGTCCCAAGCAAAGCATTTTTACTGGGATGAACCTTATCTTTTTAAATACTGTTCGGACCAAATCATTCTTCGGTATGTACCGGAGAACGAGTTTAAGAGTGTGCTGTCGTTTTGCCACGATCAAGCATGTGGTGGGCACTTTGGCCCAAAGAAGACAGCCGAGAAAATCTTGCAGTGTGGTTTCTATTGGCCACGACTCTTTAAGGATGCATATGAATACTGCAAGACATGCTCCCGGTACCAACACTTGGGCCGGATATCGTGGAGAAACGAAATGCCGCTCCAACCAATTTTGGTTGTCGATGTTTTTGATGTTTGGGGAATAGACTTCATGGGACCATTTCCCAATTCCTTTAGGAATGTGTATATTCTTTTGGCTGTTGACTACGTGTCAAAGTGGGTCGAGGCTGTGCTTAGCCGAATGAATGATAACAAGGTTGTCGTTCGATTTCTTAAAGAACATATCTTTTCTCGGTTTAGGCACCCTCGAGCGATTATAAGTGATAATGGTTCTCACTTTTGCAATAGGACTTTTGAGTCCTTAATGCACAAATATTCTTTTACTCATAAGCTGTCAACGCCATACCATCCCCAAACATGTGGGCAAGCCGAGGTTTCGAATCGGCAAATTAAGCAAATCTTGGAGAAAGCGGTTTCTAAAAACCGTAAAGATTGGTCACACAAACTGATCGATGCACTATGGGCTTTCCGTACTGCATACAAGACCGATCTTGGTATGTATCCATACCGGCTTGTTTATGGGAAGGCTTGCCACCTCCCAGTAGAGATTGAGCATAAGGCATTTTGGGCAATCAAAGAGTTGAATTTATCATTAGGAGATGCGGGCAGCAATCGAAAGCTGCAGTTAAATGAACTAGAAGAGCTGCGGGATGAGTCTTATGATAATGCCGTAATTGTTAAAAACTGAACTAAGGTGTTCCACGATAAACACCTTATGCGAAAAACATTTAAACCTGGTCAACAGGTGTTACTCTATGACACTCGGTTACATTATCACCCCGGCAAGCTCCGTTCTAGGTGGAAAGGGCCATTTGTAGTTCGCACCATTTATCCGCACGGTGCGATCGATCTTGAAAGTCCGAAGGACGGTACTTTATTCAAATTAAATGGACATCGATTGAAACCGTTTCTCACAGCGAACCCATCGGAGGAGCTCCTGTTTTTGCAGGAGCCGATCTACACCGATTACATCTCCTCCACTTTCACCCCCGAATTTCCAATCAATTTTTCCAAAACTTTATTTCAAATAAGTTTGGGGGTGTGTATCATTTGTAAATATGATAATAAACAGGAAATTGCCGACATTATCGACCCTCTTGGTGCAGCCTGACAGTAAGGACTCTATCCAGTTTAAGTTTGGGGGTATGCTCGGTACGTTTTCTTCCTTCGCATTCATATGTATATTTGCATTTGCATCCTTATATAAAAACCAAAAAAATTTAAAATTTTGAAAAAGAAAAAAAAATAGAAAAAGAAAAACCCATAAAAATAGAAAAATTCAAAAATTATAAAAATTAATGTATTCAATTTTGGCCTTATTTGACTTGAGTTTGACAAATAGGTCAACTAGCTAGGACCAACTAGATCTTAGACTTAGTAAATTAAAAACCCTAAAAATAACCTTCCTTAAAGTTTAACGGTAGAAAGTATATGTCTTTGTAGTTTATTTAGAAATAGGCAAATTTTGAGTTCACTTCTTGGGCTAAGTCAAAACAAAGGAAAAGTATTGATATTTTTATTAGAGTATAAGTTTGAAAAATAATTCCTAGCTTAAGTCTAGCTTCCGAAAATGTATACCCTACAATTTGCACAAATCACGCACCTTGAAACTTGGAATAGTAGAAGAGACCTTGAAATGCTCTTGTCTAAAGTCCTTAGAACGATGAAAAATAAAAAAATACAAGTGAATAAAAAAAAAGAACTCTGGTTTTTGTAATTACTTAAGGCTGCAAAAAATAGAAAAATATTTAGCGAGGGTGCTTCATCACCTAGTGCCTTAGACCAACTGGTTTGGGAGTCACTGCTAAAGCCTCAGGTGTTGCAAGACTAGGAATTACGCTTTAAAGTGCAAACGCATTTTGTAATCGGTCGTTGGTACCTCAAGAAGTATTAACGGTCGCATGAAAGATGTGTGAACGAAATTCATCTAAAAATTCACCAATTAAGAAGTGCTTTGGACAACGGACAAGAGTATGATTGCTTGATTTGAATTTCCAAGTGTAGGGGTGATATACACACACACGTAGGGGTATGTAATTGGAGTTTAGATAAGAGATAGGAGTGACGAATAGAACTTGTATCTTTAATAGATATGATAAAAATTCCTAAGTGGAGATGGAACCCTAGAAGGAAAATTTAAGAGATGCCAAAAGCTAAGTAGGTCTGCAGAACATATATAATCTTAAGATAAATAATGAGGAAGTGTGAAGAATATGGGTGGAAAATTTACGAGTAAAAGATAATAGAATTCCTTGTTAGAAAACCTACTTGCAGAATAAAAGTTAATGGGCCAAATTGATAGGATTTTGTGGGTAGTATCCGCTGAAAACCCTCAGGAGACAACACACCTCCTACTAGAGACACCTAGAGGTTTAACGTCTTGTTGCACGAGCTCAGTGCAATCGTGTTTCCCTGTGAAAGTGAGGTTAGGTTTTTGTCGAGAATAAAACTAAGTTTGCTCGAGGACGAGCAAAAGATAAGTTTGGGGGTATTTGTTCATACCATAATATTGCATTATTATATTCCCCATTTTTATGCATTTTACGGATAAACAGGTGCTTTTGACCCATGTCTGCTACATAGTACAGGTTACAAGTTCTCGAAGCAAAAACAGTGAAAAATATAATAGACGATGCAAAAGTGAGACTACAACCAGCAAACAGAAGGATTTTGATAAAGCCTACACAAAGATCAGTTCACAAAGCATAAGGCAGCGCAAGGTCCAAGATTTCGTCTTGAAGCAACGGTTAAAGTTCACTACATTATTCACTGGAGATCTAGAAGAAACCTAAAAGTCAATTTCAGAAAAGTGCTAAAGAAATAGGAAGCCAAAAAGCCCATAGCCAGCAGAAGAAAAATTACAGCACAAGCTTCTTATTGGGCCGCGGAACCGCGGCCAAACCCTGGCTGCGGCCACGGTTCCGCGGCCGTCTAGAGCCCGGAGAATTGGAATTTTTTACCATCTTTTGTGGCGGCGCTGACTAGTCTTCCTAGGGGTATTTTTGTAAATGCAGACGTGCGGCAATTGTAAACCTAGGGTTTTCTATATCCTATAAATAGAGACCCAATTCCTTGTATTAGTTCATGCCAATTTTCATCAATAAAAATTCATATTTCTTTTGAAGATTTAGAGAGCATCAATTTGTAAGTAGGTTTATTTTCTGCCATAGTTTTAGTTTTAATTTCTACCCTAGGTAATTTTTATTCTTTCCCTAGTTTAATATAGTTTACAATTTTTATTAATCTGCAGTAGATCTTTAATCTCTTAAATCAAAACTCATAAAAATTATGACTTTCTTAGATCTCTCAATGAGCGAGTAGTTTCCTCGCTTGTTAGGGTTAGGAATAGGGAAGGGTTTGTGAGATGAAGATCTCTCACCCCTTTCTTTTCCAATCTCTTATGAACAATTAGGACTCCATGCATACTTTCATATTCCGCTCCCTACGGCACTCTACCCATTAGGTAACGGTGATACCGTAGTATATAAGACCGGATATGAATGTTTTCCATGGAGGTTAGGGTAAGGATTAAGAAAGGACGGACAAGGATCTAGAGGAAGAAACATCTTCCCGATCATCCTAATCCCCTTTATTAATAATTACTATAACTCCTAATATGATATCTAAATTAAGACATTGAAAGAGGTGGAAATCTTTATTTACCAAACTTTACCTAACCCTAATCCTAGCAATTTTTCTAATCCTAGTATAACTCAACATAGTTTTTAGATTTAATTAAAAGATCCAACACCCTTTGGAATTAGCTCGTAAGAACATTTAGGAAATTTACAACATCCCTGTGGACCGACCTGTATTCACCGTCTAGCAACCAAGCGACGCCGTTCATGATTGCGGTAACATATATTTTTTATCGTAAAATCCCAACAAATCTGGCGTAAGGGCTGTCCTCAACCCCAGATACTATGCGCCTGAGAAGAGAGAATACTTTAAAAAGTGCGGATGCCGGTTATATCAAACGGAGTCCGAAGCAAAGTTTTACGAAGGGCTATGGCATCCACCTCAGGTCCGAGCACTCATCGATGGACGAATTCCGGATAGGCGGGGCATATGTTTCATCCATCCTGAGTCTAAGGTGTGCTACATGATCCATATTGGGGAAGCCAGCGAAGAGTCAAATGATGAAGACGAGCTAGCCAAACCAGAAGAAGCTCCTCAAGAGCTAGAAGATGGCGGACAAGAAACCTTTGACGAGCTAACCGAGATTGTCTTAGGAACGCCCGATAATCCAAGGCCAACCTACATCAGCTCACTGTTGTCAGAGGAAATGAAAGCGCAAATAATCGCCCTGCTGCCCGAGTTCGTCGACTGCTTCGCGTGGACATATAAAGAAATGCCTGGCCTTTCCCCTGAAGTGGCCGTGCATAAGCTAGCAATATCTCCTGATGCTAAGCCAGTCAAACAAGCTCCTCGAAGAATGAGAAGGGAACTAGAAGAAAAGGTCATCGAGGAAACTAAGAAACTTATCGATGCTGGCTTCATCAGAGAAGACAAATATGCGGACTGGATCGCATGCATAGTCCCAGTGAAAAAGAAAAATGGGCAGATCCGAGTTTGTGTCGATTTCCGGGACCTCAGCAAGGCATGTCCTAAAGACGACTTCCCGCTACCGGTCATGAAAATGATGGTCGATGACACCTCAAATTATGAGTTGTTCACCTTTATGGATGGCTCGTCTGGATATAATCAGATCAAGATGTTGCCTGAGGATGAGAAACACACAGCATTTCGAACCCCGATCGGAATATATTGCTACAAGGTGATGCCGTTCGAACTGAAGAACGCGAGTGCTACATATCAAAGGGCAATGACTAATATCTTTGATGACCTAATCCATAAAGTCGTCGAATGCTATGTTGATGATCTGGTCGTCAAAACTAAAGACAAGGCCGACCACATCCAAGATCATAGTACCGCTCTAACCAGACTGAGGGAATACGATCTGAAGATGAATCCTTTAAAATGCGTCTTTGGCGTGTCATCGGGAAAATTCCTAGGCTTCATAGTCCGACATCGAGGGATCGAAGTTGACCTATCAAAGATAAAGGCCATCATGGAGATGCCCCCTCCAAAGAGCCTGACACAGCTAAGATCTTTTCAAGGCAAGCTCGCTTATATACGGAGGTTTATCTCAAATTTATCGGGAAGATGTAGGCCCTTCTCAAAGCTCATGAAGAAAGGATCTCCTTTTATCTGGGATGCCGAAAGTCAAGCGGCATTCGAAAGCAAAAAACAATACTTGTTGCACCCTCCAGTGCTGGCCGCTCCCATTCCAAATGAACCGCTGATTCTCTACACTGCTGCGCTAGATGAGTCACTCGGTGCGCTCCTTGCCCGGAATAACGAGAAGGGAAAAGAAAATGCCCTCTACTACCTCAGTCGAACTCTAGTCGGGGCAGAACACAACTATTCCCCAATCGAAAAGCAATGCCTGGCTCTGATATTTGCTGTGAAGAAGCTGAGGCATTATCTGTTCGCTCATCGGGTTTTGCTGATCTCCAAGGTCGACCCGCTCAAACACTTGATGACCAAAGCAAGCATAGCTGGCAGAATGGCAAGATGGGCTGTCATGCTACTTGAGTTTGACATAGTTTATACTCCTCAGAAAGCAGTAAAAGGGCAAGCTCTTGCAGAATTTCTCGCGGCTCATCCCATACCAGAAGGGTCACCACTCAATTGCGAGTTACCCGACGAACAAATGCTGCACCTCGAGAATGGCGATCCATGTTGGGAGCTCCACTTTGATGGGGCCTCATCGATAAGGGCCTCCAGTAAATCAAGCGTCCCGGAGATAAAAGCAGGGATAGGATTGGTGTTCATCACGCCATCAATGGGAACCCTACGGCGTTCTTTTGCTCTCACTGAGCCTCGAACAAACAATGAAGCTGAGTATGAAGCTCTGATAGCTGGTCTGGAGCTCGCCATAGAAATGGAAATCCTTCGGATACGGGTTTATGGTGACTCTCGCCTTGTCGTCAACCAAGTAAGCGGCGACTATAAGATATACAAACCTGAGTTAGTTCGATATAGAGACCGAGTGGTGGAACTCATGAAACGGTTCACTCACATTGAACTAATGAGAGTCCCCGGAGCGTTGAACGGAAAAGCCGACATACTCGCTGGCCTAGCCAAGGAGCTGGCTGATCCTGACATAGACGAAATTCTGACCACAGTCAGGAGCCGGAAAATTCTACCCCCAGTCTCTCTACGAGAAGAGGAAAGCGCAGAACAGAAGAGCAGTCCGGCCGAAGAAGCTTCGATCGTTCAAGACGAGCCCGATTGGAGAGAACCCTTCATAGAGTACTTCCGATACGACAAGCTGCCCGAAGGAAGGTCTGTGAGGGTTCAGCTGAAGAAGAGAGCTCTCCGATACATTTTTGTAAAAAACACTCTATACCGCAGGTCATATGACCAACTCTGGCTCAGGTGCCTATCATCGGCCGAAGCATAAAAAGTCATGAATGAAGTTCACTCAGGCGTTTGTGGTGCTCACCAATCTGGCCCCAAGATGTGACTTCAAATTAAATGAATTGGTTATTACTGGCCCGCCATGATACGGGATTGCGGAGAGCATGCAAAGAAATGTTATATCTGCCAAATTCACGGTGATTTCATTCACAAGCACCCCAATCTGTTGCATCCTACGGTGGCGTCGTGGCCCTTCGAAGTCTGGGGAACCGACATAGTTGGTCCAATTGATCCTCCGTCATCCAAAGGCCACCGGTTCATACTGGTTGCAACAGACTACTTCTCTAGATGGGCTGAAGCTGTCCCGCTAAAAGAAGTCAAGACAGAAGATATTCTGACATTCTTCCAGCATAATATTCTCTACCGCTTCGGTACACCAAGAAGAATCATTTCTGACAACGGGCCTTTTTTCAAGAGTTTCAAAGTCTCAAGATTCGCTACTCAACACAAGATAGACTGGAGATATTCCTCCATCTGTAATCCAAGATCCAATGGGCTGGCCGAAGCCTTCAATAAGACTCTAAGCAAGCTCCTGAGGAAAAATGCTTCAGCCAACAAAAGAGACTGGAATCTCAAACTTCACGAGGCGTTGTGGGCATATCGTACCACGCACCGTACTCCAACTCAGTCCACTCCATACTCATTGCTCTTCGGAGTGGAGGCGGTCCTCCCCCTCGAAGTCGAAGTTCCAAGCTTAAGAATGGTCGTTCAGCACGAGTTGACGGGGGAGGGAAACGTGCTCCTTCGGCTTGAAGAGCTCGACGCCCTCGAAGAAAAGAGGCTCGCGGTGCAGCAAAATCTGGAGCTATACCGATCCCAAATGTCACGGGCCTATGACAAGATAACCCGTCTCCGCGGTTTCAAGAAAGGCGAATTGGTGTTGGTCCTCAAAAGACCGATCATCACCAATCGACATGCCAAAGGAAAATTCGAGCTAAAGTAGGAAGGACCATACGTCATCGAGAAAGTGTACGACGGGGGATCCGACCAACTAATAATTGATGAGGGAGAAAGGCCCATGCCACCCATCAATGGCCATTATCTCAAGAAATACTACGTGTGAATGCTCCAAGTCGTAGGCGAATTGAGCACACCCGCCCTACGGTCCGGATCAAACATCCTGCAAAACCGTACACAATCCATGGGCGTAAATTACCCCTATCTCTCCCAAATCCTACCGGTAAGACTACTTTTAAAGTCCCACCAGCGGCAAAAAAAGGAAGGAAAAAAAAAGGGTATGTCCACAAGCAAAACGGGCACGGATGAAAACCCGAAAGGTCTCCGTCAGTAAAAACAGCAGGACTACCGTCGAGTTTGTGAAAACCCGAAAGGGCGCAAACTCGTGAAAAGAGATGAAATACACTCGCAAAGTCTTCTCGACCTTGTGAGGAGAAAATCCCTGCTTGAGATCCTTACGACTCACAAAGGAGCAACACACTTAGGAATCCTCACGATTCCTAAGGAGAACATACACCTCCGAGATCCTCTTGACTCGTAGAGAAAAAATGCTTTTATGAAAACCTCACGGCTCATAAAATTGAAAATCCTTAGGTGATAGGGACCCAAACCTGTCTCCTAAGCCATCGTTCCCCAACGGGCAATGGCAAATGATGAGTCACTCCTGGCATTTCGCTTCAGTGTTAGCGGTGCTGATGCCGACCAAAAACCCAAATCCCAAGTCCACCCAAGGCAAATGATGAGTTGCTCATGGCATTATTCCAGTGCAGCAATGCTGATGCCAAAAAAGATCCAAATTCCAAGTCCCCAAATGGCCAATGATGAGTCGCTCCTGGTACCATATTCCAGTGTAGCGATGCAGACGCCAACCAAAATCCCATTTCTCAAAATTCTTCAGCCCTACGGCCAGTCCCCAAATTGACTGCCGTATAGAATCCACGGGCTCAAATAATTCTCGTCATACCCATGCCCCACCACAATCACTAGTTACGCGGCTGGTCTCCGCCTTTGGAATTATACTCCATTGAGAAGACGCACTCATGTGTCCTCACGATACATGAAGATAACAAACCTTTGTGGGATCCTTACGACTCATAAAGGAAAAACACACTTAGGAGTCCTCACGACTCCTAAGGAGAAAAATACACCTGTGGGATCCTTAGGACTCGTAGGGAGAAAATGCTTTTATGGGACCCTTACGGCTCATAAAATTTAAAAGCCTTAGGCGATAGGGACCTAAACCTGTCTCCTAAGCCACCGCTACCCTAACAAGAAAAGGCAAATGATGAATTTCTCCTGGCATATGTGCTTTAGTGTTAGCAACGCTAATACCTACTCTAACCCCAAAATTCCAAACTCCAATCTAAATGACCCCTAAGTCGTTAAACTGGGAATGAGAGAAATTTCCTCATGGCAAATGATGATTCGCTTCTGGCACCATATTCCAGTGTAGCGATGCTGATGCTAAACCAAAATCCCAAAATCCTGTCATTACAAATGATGATTCACCCCTGGTACCATATTCCAGTGTAGCGGTGCTGATGTCAATCCAAATCACATCAAATTAGCAAAACAACCAATGACCTCCCTGGCAGAATCAAATTCCACCTCGGAAGCAAGTCAACTCCATCCCTCACACCGCAAGAAGCGGAGCAAGTCAAATCCAGAATCTATCGTCCACGTTGCTAAAAGGCAGCATCGACCGTCCACGTCGCTAAAAGGGCGCCATGGACCGTCCAAGTCGCTAAAAGGGCAGCATCGACCGTCCAGGTCGCTAAAAGGGCAGCACCGACCGTCCATGTCGCTAAAAGGGCAGCACCGACCGTCCACGTCGCTAAAAGGGCAGCACCGACCGTCCACGTCGCTAAAAGGGCAGCACCGACCGTCCAAGTCGCTAAAAGGGCAGCAACGACCGTCCAAGTCGCTAAAAGGGCAGCATCGACCGTCCAAGTCGCTAAAAGGGCAGTACCGACCGTCCACGTCGCTAATAGGGCAGCACCAACCGTCCACATCGCTAAAAGGGCAGCACCGACCGTCCACATCGCTAAAAGGGCAGCACCGACCGTCCATGTCGCAAAAAGGGCAGCACCGACTGTCCACGTCGCAAAAAGAGCAGCACCGACCGTCCACGTCTCTAAAAGGGAAGCACCGACCGTCCAAGTCTCAAAAAGGGCAGAATCGACCGTCCATGTCGTGAAAAGGGCAGTGCCAGCTTCCTAAAAGCGGGAACCAAAGCAAGTCGCCTCCACGTGGAGGAAGATCCATCAATTTCATGCACACGACCCACATGTGAGGTATGCATTTATTGATGGGGGCAATTTGTTGGGGTAAATATTTACACCCCGGTTGACCAAATCAAAATCAAAGTCAACCACAAGCCAAGTGGGCCCAAGCCCAGATCAAGTGGGCCCATGCCCGGGTCGAGCCCGAACATGAAGCAGCCGGCCTCCCCCCATGCCAAGATAAAAAATTTGTAATAAATAATTTTGTTGTATTTATTTTATTTTATTTTTTGAATAAATGTAAGAAAATGGGCATAAAGCCAAATTTTTGTAAAGCCCATGGCTTATGTGCAAAAAGAAATGGCACATGAGCCATGGGATAGGCAAAATGCCATTTTGTGAAGCCTAAGGGGCTATATGTAAAATGTATAGCCTATAAAGGCAAGGATAATGAAAATATCCCAACAACTTTTTCTCTCTCCAAAAAATTTTAGATCTGAGATTTTTCTCCTTCCTCAAGGTTCTAAAACCTTCTCCTTTCTTTTGAATTAAATCAAGAGTTTTACTCTTCATTTTATAAAACTAAATAGGTTTTCACCACAAAATCCATAAAGGGGAACTCAGATCTTCCATTAAATCTCAAAAAGAAAAGATTTTTAAAATCTCACATCTCTTGATCTTCAAGATCCGGCCAACAAAGAAAGAAGAAGGAGACCCATCTTCTGAAACCCCACTTTGGGGAAGAACTAGGGCTCAAGGGAGAAGCCCTTCATCAGCTTCAAAACAGCTTAGGAGTTGAACTCCACTCTAATTTCCCTTTCGGGAGTTTCTGGGGCTAAAAGCCTTTTTTCCTTGCCGGCGCCCAAGCGCCCGAGCACCTTGCGCTCAAGCGCCCATTGCCCACGTGCCGACACGTGGCGCGCTAGCGCTAGCGCTCGAGCGCCACGTGTCGACACGTGGCGCTCTGGCGCTCGAACGCCCACCGCCCACGTGGCGCGCTAGCGCTCGAGCGCCTGGCGCTCAAGCGCCAAGCGCCCACGTGCCGACACGTGGCACGCTAGCCCTCGAGCGGCTTGGCGCTCAAGCGCCCACCTGTAATGCGCCAAGCGCCCACGTGTCGACACGTGGTGCGCTCGCGCTCAAGCGCCCAGCCCTCAAGCGCCAAGCGCCCACGTGTCGACATGTGGTACGCTAGAGCTCGAGCGCCTAGCGCTTAAGCGCCCAGCGCCTACGTGTCAAACACGTGGCGCGCTAGCACCTAAGCGCACAACGCTCAAGGCGCTGGCCCCACGCGTCCTTTGGGCGCTTTTTCACCCTTTTTTTTATATATATGTATACATATATATATAGATACACACACACTTCACAACACTGTCCCCCCAAAAAAAAATTTGTGCCGGGGCGCTGCCCCGCACCCCGCAAGGGGGCTGCTCGCCCGCTTGACCCCCAGCCGGCTATCCGGGTAGCGGGACCCCCGTAAAACTCTACGTGGCTCCCGACATATCCAAGCCCCCCCTCCAAAACAAAACACACGTACACTGCACATTGAGATCACATGACCAGTTTAACCCGTTAATCGGAGGTTCCCTCGCCCCAAAGGCGAGGGGTAATTAACGGCAGCTTAGTCCACGGCTGCCGGAGATTCGGATCCCCACAATCAATAAACCCCGGCCTATCCTAGGCAGGGGGAATCTGTAGTACGCCTGACAAGCACGCGCGTATTCCCATCTCAATGGGGTGACGAAAAACACCCTACAGGTGGTTGTCGGTGCGTTGACTCGGTCTTTAGGGTAGTATTGTAAATTTATATATGGATCAGATGTAAAACCTAGTGTTTCTCCTATCTATAAATAGGAGGGCTCAAAACCAAATAAAGTGTGCCTCTTTTGGGTGCCTCTTTTGATATGCCTTTTTTTAATTTCCAAATTAAATTTTAATTTCCTTGTAATCATCCAGAGGTCATCAATAAAGGTATTTTTTTTATCGTGCATTCTTTTATCTGAATTTAATTCCTGAATTTTTATATGTCTTTTATTATCTGCAACTTAGATAGTCTTTTAAAATTATAAAAATGAATCGTATCATAACTTCGCTAATGAGTGAGTAATTCCTTACTTGTTAGGGTTAGGTTTGGGAAGGTTTGAGAGAAGTAAATCTCTCTCTCTCCTTTCTTTGCCCATATAATTTTTATAATAGGACTCTTTTTAAATTAACCACACACCACTCACTACGGCACCCTATCCTTCAAGATAGCGGTGATTCCCTAGTTAGACCGGTTGTGGTTGATTTAAATAGAGATCAGGGCTAAGAGTTAAGAAAGGACGGACAAGGACCAAAAGGAAGAAACTGAGTTTTTCCTAGTCGTGCTAATCCCCTTTGTTGACTATTACCCTAACACCTATATTCTTCACTAGGTCTTTGAAAGCAGTGGGTAGAATCCCTTTTCCAAACTAACATAATCATAACCCTAACAAGCTTTTTATCAACTTTTATCTCATTCTTAGATCATAAAATAAAATCCGACTTGATCGAATCAACTCGTTAGAACATAAAAAAAAGGAATCCATCTCCCTGTGGACCGACCCGTACTCAACCGGCTAGCTACCAAGCGACACCGTTATAGATTACGGCACTCTTAACTTCGATTTTAAAAGCGCACGCACGCAAAAACCAAACAATCAAATGGCATCGTTGCCAGGGAGACGGCAGTCTCTTTCTTTGTATAATTTCGAGTTAAAAAAATATAAATAAATAAAAAAATTGAAAAATTTTAAAACAAAAAAAAATTTAAAAAAAATTTAAAAAATTCATCTTGTTCTTTTTGAGAGGTACTGTGTGAATTGCGCAGGAAAAGAAGGACAAATTCATATCTGGAAAAAAACCAGTGAACAAATCAATAAACAGAAGATCTGAACAAACAGAGGAGAATCATAACAATAAACAGGAAATTTTTGGAGATCCAAACTAACAGAACCACCGCGGAACCGCGGCGGATATATGCAGTTGACCAGTGACGTTAGCATCCCAAAATTCTCTATAAGTATTTTTGTCCTTTCTTATACCCTCTGAACTCCACTGAAAAATTTTCCTGCAGGGTTCTTTGCGCAAAATTCTTCTCCCTCTCCAATAAATTGTTTTTGTGCAGGATTCTTTGCGCTGCCAAATAAAAAATTTTTTGCAAGTGTTTTAGATTTTTGGTGTGTTAACAGCTTTGCATAATTAATACGGACTCTAAGGAGCTATAACACCAATCAAGATTGGGTGGGGATTTCATTACCCTTCCTAAGACCCCAAAAATTACTAAAAAGCATATGCATCATCCTTGAGTTAATTAAAAAATATTTAGACTCAGCCAATAAGGACTGTCGGGCTCATTAGGACAAAGGAAAGTTGTTGGCAATTGGTCGTTTATCTAAACCTGACTTTGTGGTGACTAGGCTACACAAGTAGGAAAGGTAATTTGAAAAGGCCCGTCTCACGGTGATTCGTGAGCGGATCCCTCCTTTCTTTACTTGTGCTTACCTGGCCACAATTGGCGGTGAAGAGGCGATTTGAGGGATATCTCACAACTTGCCCTTTGGAACAGTTAGGAGCAGTCTAGTTGACTTAGGAGACCCTAGCTCTAGGCTTGATTGTGCATGTATAAATTGTGATTGTTTGAAATTGTGCCGTAGTTCCGTACAAATTCTTGCAAAACTATTTCTAAAAAAACACTTTCAAAAATTTCAAAACTCCAAAAACAAACAATTTTTTTAAATAAAAATATAAAAAATAAAAAGTCATCACATTCTTTTTCTTCTCCTTTCTCACATCATGGGTACCCCACCTCGCAAAACTCTTGCCGAGCTTTGGTACCCTCAACCAGACATTACTTCCTACGCGCATTGTTTTGGTCGAATTTCGGACGACCCCTCCATGCCCAAATTTTTTTTGAAAGATCGAATAGACGCGTCTAGGCGAAACAGTTGGACTCCATAGTCCACTTTGTATCAACCGTTTCAACCTTCACCACCTTCTTACGTTGATACCCCTTTTGAGAGTCCGGTGGTAACTCCGAAACCCATGTCTATTGCCGAACATATTGAATAATCTCATAACCGATCTTTCACTCCTTTCACTACTGCGAATTCTTTTGATTAACAATTTCATTCACCTTCTTATCCAAATATTGATCCTACTCCTGTCCAACCATTCAATTTCTACCAGTCCTATCTGACTTTCGCACCTTCCCTAGACATTGCTTCTACACAACCATTTGGGAGTTTCCAATATCCAAACAACTTTGAATCTTTTACTGAAACCCCTTCACAACCCATGTCTAGTCTGGAACAGTCGTTGGAAGATTTTATGATAGCGTCAAGACAACAGATAATGGATTTGAATGCGTCCATGGCCGCCTATTACAACTTAATGATCCGGTAGCTAGTTTCCAACTAACTCCAAATTTTCCAATGTATGATGAGGCGGTTGGACAGATTGAGAATTTGAGTGGTGAGAGTGAGTTGTACACCCTTCCAAATCAAACCTACCCATCCCCAATTGAATCCTACAATTCAGGTTTTGAATGTCTATCAAGTGTTCCAAATGATTCACCAGTTGAAGATAAAATGTCTAATGAGTTGTGCGACTTTGTAGTGTTTGATTTACCTGATTGTGAAGGGTCCCTTTAGAGTGAACCAACACCCAATCCTTTTGACCTCTACACCTCCACTCTAGAACCTGAATTAATAAATATCCATGCTTTTGATGAGGTTTCTAAAAAAATTGATTTTCACTTGATTGAGGATATCAACGCTGGGAATATTTTGGATGATGAACCCGCAGATTTGACTGAATTTTTCTCTCCAATTCATCATCTCAAGTCATTAAATGTTTCTCCCGAACTTCATATGCGTCTTGATTTTGATGAGAATTGCATGGATAAGCTAAATTTTGAGGAGAGTATTGAGGAAATTATTGAGAAAATTATTGAGGATGAAGCAGTTTTACTTGAGGCGTCGGATTTTCCAATTCATTCTATCCCTTTCATTGACTGCGCACACCCTCCTGAATCTTTAACCGATACCCTTCCTCAATCACTTCCCTCCATCCTTGTTCCGACTTCGCAAAAAAACTTTACACTTTCATTTTCAATGTCTGGTTTACCAAGTTCAAACCCATGTTTTCTCACGAATCTTGAGGGATTTGACCTCATTTCTCAGTGGGTTGATAGATTAGCACAATCGCTTTTTACACATCGGTCATTACAAATTGTGCTAATTTATAAACTCCATTTCCACCCTCAAGTTCGTATTCCACTGCTTTCTCCCACATTCTCTGGTTCTTCTTCTAAACTTCTTTTAATGATAGCGATTATTAATGAATCACAATCCGATATTTTAAGTTCGATAATTCTAGAAAAACAACTGGATTTAGACTCTTTTGAGAATAAGGTAGATGAGCCTTACGAGTCTCCTACCTCCATAATTTTTGAAAAATCAAGTGTGTTGAATTCTGGCGCGACACTTATTGACATTGAAACGTTCAATCGGACCTTCAATGAAAGTTTCGAAGATATTTTCGCCGACAAACTCGCATTCTTAAACGACACGGATTCTGTGATTAATCAACCTCCACCTAAAGAAGTCGAACCACCACCACCATTTCTTTTTCCCTTCCGCCATTCTTCTCCTCCACCGAGACCGTACACTGCTTCTATCTCCACACGGTCTCGTGTGTCTCTAATTTCTTTTCTCTACACTCTATTCTTTCACCAACCACACCATTATAACGATAAAACTTTTGAATGGTTGGTGCTAACCTTTGGCCTGTGTAAGGCCTTGTATAGCTTGATACTATGTTTTTCTCCCCCCTAACTCTAAACTTTAACGCTTAAACAGTGCAAACACTGTTTCACTTAAGTTTGTGGGGGTCCTTTTTTTATATAAATTTTGTTTTATTTTTCTGTTAACAATAAAAAAAAGGGGAGTGCCGACAATTTTGACCCTCTTGGTGTAGCTTGACAGTGAAGACACTGTCAAGTTTAAATTTGGGGGTATGCTCGGTAAGCTTTCTTCCTTCGCATTCATATGTATATTTTTGCATTTGCATATTTATTTTACAAACCATAAAAAATTGAAAATTTATAAAAAATTATAAAAATTGAAAAGTTCAATTTTGGCCATATTTGACTTAAGTTTGACAAGATGGTTAACTAGCCACGAAAAACTAGATCCTATATTTAGTGAATTAAAAACCCTAAAAATAACCTTTCTTGAAGTTTAACGATAGAAAATATATGTCCTTGCAATTTATTTAGAAATAGGCAAATTTTGAGTTCAGTTTTTGGGCTAAGTCAAAATAATGGAAGAGTATTGAAATTTTTATTTGAAGTGTAAGTCTGAAAAATAAATTCTGAACCTTTAGTCTAAATTCTGAAAATATATACCCTAAAACTTGCACAAACACGCACCTTGAAACTTGGAATAGTAGAAGATATCTTGAAATGCTCTTGTCTAAAATCCTTAGTATGAAGGAAAATAAAAGTACAAGTGTGAATAAAGAAATAAAAAAAATGAACACTAGTTTTGTAATTACTTAAGGCTGTATAAATAAAATATATAGCGAGGGTGCTTTATCACCTAGTGCCTTAGACCAACTGGTTTGAGAGTCACTGCTAAGCCTTAGGTATTGCAAGACGAGAAATTACACCTAAATGTGCAAGCACATTTTGTAATCGGTCGTTTAGTACCTTAAGAAGTATTAACGGTCGCATGAAGGATGTGTGAGCAATTTCATTTAAAATTCACCAACTAAAAGTATTTTGGAAGATGGACAAGAGTATAATAGCTTGAATTGAATTTCCAAGTGTAGGGGTGATACATACACACACGTAGGGGTATATGATTGGGGTTTGGATGAGAGATGGGAATGAAAGATATGGCTTATACCTTCAATAGAGATGATAAAAATTCCTAAGTTGAGATGTAACCTTAGAAGGAAAATTCAAAAGATGCTGAAATCTTTATAAATTTGCAAAACATATACGATCTTAAGTTAAATGATAAGTGAGTGTGAAAAATACGGGTTGATGATTTCTAAGTTGAAGATAATAAAATTACTTGCTAGAACACCGAATTGAAGAATGAAAGTCAATAGGCCAAATTGATCGGATTTTGTAGGTAGTATCCGTTGAAAACCCTCAGGAGACAACACGCCTCCTACTAGGGACACCTAGAGTTTTAACGGCTTGTTGCATGAGCTCAGTGCAATCGCGATTCCCTGTGAAAGTGAGGTTAGGATTTTTTCGAGAATAAATTGGTTTTGTCTGGAAGAGCAAAAGATAAATTTGGGGGAATTTGTTTATATCAGAATTTTGCATTATTATATCTCCCATTCTTAATCATATTACAAATAAATAGGTGCTTTTGATCCATGTCTGCTAAATAGTTGCAGGTTACAGGTTCTCAGAACAATACAGTGAAATTCATGAAAAGACGTTACAAAAGTGAGACTACGACCAACAAAAGATGAATACGCATGATGCCGCCTAACAGTTCAAGGAACAAATGAAGATCAGTAAACAGTTCCATGCACAAGACAGTTCAAGGGTAGCACAAGATACAAGACTTCAAAGAAATGCTTACGGTAAAAGTCCACAAATTCTGCACTGTTGGAAATCTGAAAGAAAGTAGAAAAGATTCTGAAGAACCAAGTGAAGAAAACAGAAGAAAAAGACAACATAAAACAACCCTGAAGAAATGAGACAGAGAACCCCCAAGATGGCCGCGGATCCGCGGCCAAACATGGCTTTCCGCCACGGTTCCGCGGCCGTGCTGTGCACGTGTCGGTGCAAATTGTCGGTGGGTGTCGGTGCATTGACTCGGTCTTTGGGGTAGTATTGTAAATTCAGATGTGGATCAGATGTAAAACCTAGGGTTTCTCCTATCTATAAATAGGAGGGCTCAAATCCAAATAAAGTGTGCCTCTTTTGGGTGCCTCTTTTGAGATGCCTGTTTTAAATTTCTAGATTAAATTTTAATTTCCTTGTAATCGTCAAGAGGTCATCAATAAAGGTATTTTTTTATCGTGCATTCTTTTATCTGAATTTAATTCCTGAATTTTTATCTGTCATTTATTATCTGCAACTTAGATAGTCTTTTAAAATTATAAAAATGAATCTTATCATAACTCCCTAATGAGTGAGTAATTCCACACTTGTTAGGGTTAGGATTGGGAAGGTTTGAGAGAAGTAAATCTCTCTCTCTCCTTTCTTTGCCCATACAATTTTTATAATAGGACTCTATTTAAATTAACCACACACCACTCACTACGGCACCCTATCCTTCAAGACAGCGGTGATTCCCTAGTTAGACCGGTTGTGGTTGATTTAAAAAGAGGTTAGGGCAAAGAGTTAAGAAAGGACGGACAAGGACCAAAAGGAAGAAACTAAGTTTCTTCCTAGTCGTGCTAATCCCCTTTGTTGACTATTACCCTAACACCTATATTATTCACTAGGACTTTGAAAGCAGTGGGTAGAATCCCTTTTCTAAACTAACCTAATTCTAACCCTAGCAAGCTTTTTATTAACTTTTATCTCATTCTTAGATCGTAAAACAAAACACGACTTGATCGGATTAACTCGTTAGAACATAAAGAAAAGGAATCCATCTCCCTGTGGACCGACCCATACTCAACCGGCTAGATACCAAGCGACACCATTATTGATTGCGGTATTCTTAACTTTGATTTTAAAAGCGCATGCATGCAAAAACCAAACAATCTCCACGTTCATGAGAACGTGCAAAATGGTGGCTTT
Source organism: Agapanthus africanus (assembly GCA_030015575.1). Classification (NCBI taxonomy): domain Eukaryota; kingdom Viridiplantae; phylum Streptophyta; class Magnoliopsida; order Asparagales; family Amaryllidaceae; genus Agapanthus; species Agapanthus africanus. The sequence goes on from JASDDO010000022.1 coordinate 391,443,652, forward strand.
TGGGTGTTTGATATGATCATTACCTACTGCCGGTGTATTGACGATTCTTTAGAGTCCTACACAGAGGTTTCCTGGCTCAGGCAAAACGGAGTAGGAGCACATATGTGATATGTGCGAGACCGAGATTAATATGGTATGAGATACCGTATTCTATTCTCGCGATTGTTGGAGATAGTTCCCTCAGAGTCAATTATTGGATCACAGGCACGTGATTGCAATGATTGAGGGAGGACCTATCCCAGTAGGACAGTCTTACTCAAGATGATAGTATGCTATCTGGTTTATCTTTATCATCGTGTACTGCTTTAGGTGACCTTTCAGGTCACTATTGCACATTGATAGAGCCCCTAGAATTCCTTCTTGACTACCAGCAGTATGAGGGCGATCATATACGTGGGAGCTGGGGTCCATAAGCACATCCTTAAAAGGTCCCTAGTCTTGGTAGTTTCGAGAAAGGGCATCGATATTCCAGAGTAGACTAGTGTATACAGTCGAGACCCCGACGAGGGGCGGTGGCCGGTCTCACAAGCCACTGGTGTCAGTTGGTTCACCTAAGATGTATGCAGTTGCTCATTGGGTTATAAGTACACCGGACATGACTCGCTGGGAACATGCTAGTTGGTCTTATACCTGACGTCAGATAGTAGTTCCCTGGTGACATGTGTACAGGTTAGTTCATCGACCTGAGATCGTCATTTGTCTCGTGTGAGTTCCCACTGTGCTTTGATTACTACCCTACCACGTGCAAAGGAGACGTGCAAACAGGTTTTAGTTGGGTACAGTCCCGAGCCACATGGAGGCAGTGAGCGGATCTGCAGGGGTTCGTCTCTCCCGGTATTGGGGGTGAGGTCGCGCTGTGTCTAGGAGAGCCATTACACGAAGTCCTTGGCCAAGACAGGAGATTTACTGGTAGGTATTCCAGTAGTATCTCAAGTTGTTATGGGCTACACTCCGACACGACTTGTACCGCTTTTGGGGGTCTGACTTTTACCAACCCCCTAGGCCCGCCATGCGATGCTCATAGACGAACGGACCGGACTGTACGGATATTGTCACTGACAGGCTCAGTAGGGTGTCAGGATGAGTTCAGTCATCGACGTCCCTTTTGGTCAATAGCTGGTAGCCCGTCACGTATGGCTAATACCTCTGACGTGCTAGTGGTTAAATCCACAGCCGTAGTGTTGACGAGTCTTTAGAGTCCACCACACACAGTTACTGAAGTTTCGGGCGAAACGCTGTAGAGGCCGTATGGAGATATGGCAGGGTTCGATCAGATACGTGAGGTATTGCACGGATCATGATCGGACGGTTTTTACAAGCCGGCTTTGGCTTAAGCCGGATCCTAGTATAAGATAGTGTAGATTTTTTCTCTTTGCATTTGTGTTCAGTGGGAATACAAATGCGGGCATGTATATGCAGTCGCGGTATTTCCCTGTAATTTATTACGGCATCAGTTTTCTGAAGTTACCAGTTTGCATTCCGTTCCGGCCGGTTTTCCTTTGTTCCTTCACGGTCGGACTTTTGTGATGGAGGGGGTTATTTACAAGTTTGCAAATAACTTATTGAGGAGGGGGTTTTATGCATTTGTGGCTTTATGATATGACTATCATCATGAGATTCTTTATCCATCTTTTCCTTTGCATTAAATGAGATTAGAAATTGATATGATATGGTTATCATTGCTTTTGGATGTGGTCACCTTTTGCCTTTTCCTACACTCACCTCCCTTATGCTTTCCGTTTTGTTTTTCCCTCCACCATTTTGGTTAAGGGGCCGGCCACTTCAAGGAGTGGAGGAGAGGAGTTCATTTTTGGTGTGGGGAAAAATTATCATTCATCTCATTTTAGCTTGCCACTAAAATTCCCAAGTTCATATGTTGTTCATTCCTCCATCACCAAAGGCAACTTCACCCCAAATGAGACAATGGTTTCTACACTACACCTACAGCATCTCTTGGACGCGTCGGCTCGCCAAATTCACGCCTGAGTTTCCTCGGTCTAGAGGTGGGAGCCCGTAAAAGAACCCAGCGTTGTGGTGCCCGTTTCGACGAGGAGGCGACGACCGGAGATTCCGCGAGGAGATCGGAGTGGAGAGGAAGACCGAAGGACACGGATCGCTTGGTATATCTCTCTACCCATCTTTTAGTTTGCTAGTAGTTAGGTTAATGGCCCGATCCCGGTTTTCTAGTGCGCGGTGGTGCCGGTTTGCTAGTTTGCAAAATTTTTCGTTTCCGCGTTTCCGGCGTCGGATCGACGGCCGGGGCGCCGCCGTGCACTCATAGTGGTATCAGAGCTACTCCATTAACCTAGCATAGCTTTCTCTAGTATGTTTATAACTCGATCGAACAAAATTCCCAAAAACCGTATTTTTCTTGCATCAGGTTTCTGTCGAAATTTTTTTAGCTCCAAAAATTTTTCAGGGTGTTGCAGAAATATGTACATGGTGTTCTAAGACTTCTGGAAAAATTTGGTGGCATGATTCGACTTTTCCACCGCGGAACCGCGGCCAAACACATGCATTTGTCGCGGTTCCACGGCTATAATGACCCCTTGTTGCACCATTTATTTCCAGTGGGTCCTAGTCTGTGTAATGGGGGTTTTTGAACATTCCTTTTGGGCCCAGATTTTCTGTGAGTGCTACAGTAGTGCTTGGGGCCCACTTCGGTAAATTTGTTCGATCGGATATTTTAAACATGCTAGTTCACAGTATTTACATTATAACTGCGACCGTGAATGTCACTTGATCGGTAAATCCTGTCTAACTGCTATAGCCATTTTAGACGGATTTGCGAACGTGACATTCACGTTGATGTTCTGTGATGTGCTGTGATGTTGCGGATCGGTCGTGGGGGATAGCCTGGATGCAATGATAGTACAGTTTTGTTTTATATGTACATTTGATATTGCGGGGCGAGCGTCCGACATGTGGACTGCCGTCACTGCTTCTTTGTGTTATTCTTTTGGGGCACGACCGGGTCGAGGTCGATGTACCCGTTGTATGTATATTTTATTTTCTGTACTAGGATTATCCCGCGGAGGGGTGCACGGATAGCCGGGTTCTAGAGGGCAACGGGCCCGCATCTCATGGCATTGAGATGGAGGGGGCTTCACTCTAGAATTGGCGGGCTATTCGCCGCACTCGAAGGGGGTACAGGTTGAGCCAGGAGGGGTGCCCAAGTTACCGGATTCCGTGAAGTGCTGGGTGGTCCATTCACGTTGATGAAAGGGGCTGCCTCGCTTCAGGTTTTGGCGGGTAACTTATCGCGCCCGTAGGGGTCTAGGATTTCATTGCACAGGCTATCCACACGACAAGGGGAACGTCGGGTTTCAGTAGTGGCTCTATGAAACCCGGGGATCCCAGATATCTGTATTGTTCTGTGATGCTTATTGCATTTCTGTGATGTTGCATTTTATCACGCCTTGAGCGAATATTGTATATTGATATATATACTAGTAGATGTTGTATATGTTTTGCATCCGCGTTAGTCCAGTCCCCGCTCTGTCGTTAGTTAAGTAACCTAACGGGTGATGACGGGACCCAGTGGCGAATGCGGATGGCATATACGTACATCATTATTTTCGTTCTTTATTGGTGTGATCAATTGATGGGACTGCGTTGATTCGGATCAATGCAAGTTAAACAAACCTATTCTGATGTTGTTGGAACATTTTTCAAAAAGCTGTTATTGCAAGGGCGTTCTCTTTTGTTTTGCACAGTGGTATTCAGTTGGAATATCCTGCACTTCAGTCGACGAGGCAAGGGCCGAGATCCTTTCACCGGGAGTGACCCCTTGGACAGAAATTTGCGTCAGGGCAATAACTTCACTATAGCCGATTACTTTTGCTTTGCATCGTGGTATTCAGTTGGAATATCCTGCACCTCATTCTACGGGGAAAGAGCCGAGATCCCTTCACCGGGAGTGACCTCTTTAGCAAAGGTTTTCGTCACTATATTTTTAAAAAGCTATCCGGTTCCTTCAACGATATCAAGTTCATCACGTTAAAGGTTTTCGCCAGAAACCATTCATAGCCCTCTGTCGTTTCAAATGGATAGTCAATAGTATCCAAGCTGTGTTTGTTGGCCAAAGTCAAGGCACAGTGATTGGTAGCTGTTGGGTATTCATATGCAGCATAGATAGATGCGTTGGTTTGGGACAGTCGTACTGCCTTGTTGGACAAAGTCAAGGGTAGGTACGGGTGGGTTCAAATTAATCTGGAGAATGACGGGTAGAACTTGACATGTGACTTATGATTTGTTGGCCAAAGTCAAGGTCATAAGAGCATAGGGTAAAAATCACATCGGGAGTTTCTAAAGAAACTGAAACTTGCCAGATATGCGCTTACCTCCTGGAGTGTGATAATGTGAGCGGATTCCGTCACGTTATCATGCGATGATTGTTGGATCCCGATTCCCACCGATGAGTTGGTTTACTCCTCCAGTGATCCCGACTAATTCTTCTTTCAGGTTTGGAGGAGAATTTGACGGTACAGTGGGAGGTTTCCTGATTAGATAAAGTGATAACCATTCTGATCTAGGTTAGAGTGCACACTGAGTGTTTCTTTTCTCTCTCTCTTTGGCAGTGACCATTGACCCGACCCTAAACTATGACTCAGTGACCAAAATTAACCGAACCTTCTTTAACACTGGCTTTTGGATTGTCAGAGTTGCAAACCTCTTTGCCACTCCTACTTTTACCCTTTTCTCCAGGACACCCCGTATTACTACGAACGTCCACTTCCATTGGATAAAACCATCGTATGGTTATATACGAACTCAAAGGAATTTATTCGAGGATGGTTTCCGGTTCTGGAGAAAACGAATAGGACTATTCAGTTGTCTTTTCCTTTTACCTTCTCTCAGGTTGCGAGTACTCCTTGGTTTAAGAGATAGTACACCTATTACGCAAATTAGATAGTCTTCTTCCAAACCTTAGGCTGGTGTCGAACGGTGGGGAATGAAGAAAATCAATTAGCATAACGATGGTGTACAGAAGATATTAAGTAAAGACATATCAAGGGATTAGTAAGAGGGCAAAGTAAATTGCGACTGCTATTCACGATCAAACCAAGTATTTCATTACGACTCCCACTTCACCTTTGTATTTCTCCAGGACACTCCGTATTGCTATGAAGATCCACAGTTTATTGGATACTCCATCGTATGGTTATATACGACCTCGAAAGGAACTTGTTCCAGTTCGGGGATGGATTCTGGTTCAGGAGAAATAGGAATAAGGTTTATTCAGGTGTCTTTTATCTTCACCTTCTCTCGCATTGCGAGTGCTCCTAGGATTAGGACAGTACACCCATTATGCTTATTGGACAGTCTTCTTCCAAACCATAGGCTGGTGCCGAACGGTAGGGAAGGAAGAAAACCATTTGGCCTAAAGGGGTGTACAGAAGGTAATGACTAAAGACATATAAAGGGATTTGGAGAGATGGAAAGTTACAGTTGTGAATCTGGATAACAGAAGAGGCATTACAATGAATACCGGGATACCCCATCGAAACATTCCAATGTTTCAGTTTCACTGTGTACAGTTAATAGAAAACTGATTTCCCAATTAGTCCTTACTCCAGGGTATGTATTTACCAGGTTTGATTCTCACATCTGTATGGTTTTACAAATGATGAGTGGGAGTAAGTTATTGGGAATTAGGTGATCATCCTCATTATATCGGGATTCGTTGTATTTGGTGATATTTGAGGAAATCGCCTGGGGAGTTTGCCGGACGGCAAATATTTGGTTTTGAATATCCGCTGTTATGCACCAATTTCAAATTGATATATCTGTACGTCTAATTTTATAGAGTGAGATATATCTTTTTGAAATTATGTCTATGACATTTACCTATATCAGTTGATGGTTAGGTAAGGATCATTAAACAGCGGTGTAATTCTTCTTAACCATAAGTACAGTTTTCAACCTACGAAACACAGGGAATGAGTCATTAGACTCAAGGGACTTGTACAAAGTATTGTATATTGTCCAGTGTCCATTAGGACAGAGGGGTTGGTCCTCATACTATATTCGGTTTACTTATGACTTCTCTGGTTCTTAGACAAGTGTTTCGTAGAAACACAAGGTCCAAGTTTTGAGAAGTTATAGGTATAAGAGTAAAGTAGAAAAAACCAGGTATTGCAAGTATCGGGATTCTTGAAGGTGATCGAAGATGTAGATACTTGTGAATGGTATTCAGTTGATAGTAATGATTAAGAGAACTTGCTTCTCTTTCAGGTTACTGATAGTTGGAAGCATTCCTAAGTTGAGTAACGCTGATCGGCCTCTTTCCATTTAGTTGACATGCACTGGAGACAACTGCATGATTTGAATCTGGTTCAGTTGAATCAGTGCCTCTGGTTCTATATTTGATATAGAACATTTCATATCTTGACATTGTCAAGGTACGGGGAGTTGTCCGGCTTATGCTTAAAACCAGACTCTGGATAACTCAAGGCACGTTTCTGTAATGGCTGTTTGTGGGTTGACCTAGGCTATGAAGAGGGTTGACTTTCTACCATCTGGAAGATCAATAGTTATATTGTTCTTGACTCGCCACAGTTTTACCAAAAATGGATTTTTTCAGAAAACGGTAGTGGGTGTATGGTAGAACTGGAAGTGATTCCAGAACCGGAAACAATTACTAAAGATTTGATAAGAACATAAAGATTCAATCTGGTTTGACATTCCATTGGCCACTCCGCAGATAATGTGGGTAACCTCAGGCACCCGAGAGGTACTTCGGTATGCTGAAGGACGGTGGCAGGGAGGTTCCAGTTTACCCAGACTTGCCATTGTTGTTGTTCCAGACTATGAGACCCGGCAGGAGGATGAGTATAGCGTCGTTCTAAACTAGCTTTAGAAGTGTACGTGTATATGACTCTGCCAGAGGGTTGTCGTAGTCAGTGGGAGCAGCGGAAGCATGGTGGACAAGTGGCTTATGTCTATTTATAGACTAAAGCAGATTTAGCTGAGATAGATCATTTATTTCTGATGTGACAGTCATAGGTTTGACTTCATCAGAATAGAGGATGGATCTGTTAAGAAGGTAGTAGGGTGTGATGTCCTGGTATTTGGATGACATACACAGAGTAGGAAGTGATATTCCTATACTACGATCGGTTATATTTTGGTTGTCACACAGTAGTTTCTCCACATAGGAATTGGATATTATATCAGACATTCTGGTTACTGGATCTATGGTTTTAGATCTAGATTTGGGTGGTTTCCCAATTAGGATGCTTGACAGCATTCTAAGAGTATTTAGAATGGACGACTCCTGGCACGGTAGTGTACCTGCAGGTGATGGAGCCGCCCTTTCCAAAGGTGTCTTACAGACTAAAGGGGAGAGGGATGTACATGATTGGCAGATCACTTGCTTAGGCAATTGAGTCAATCATGAGATGTCAAGTACCACACCAGATGTTGTTTTTGCAGTAGGTGCAATAAGTTAATATTGATACAATCTTGGAGAAACATTCGGAAGCAGTTTTAGAACATAAGTGAATGTTCTAGGGAAATGATAACGGCAGCCTCCTTTGGGAGACGATTATCATTCCAGGATTCCAAGGTGACCTGGACGACAGAGTGGTTGTCACAGTTGTAGTTTTCCCTCTGACAAGGGGCAGTATTTTGGACAGGTGGTCCAGGTGGATACTGAGGGAAGGATGGCGCAGGATACTGATTAAGTTCAGCTGACGATACAGTCTAAGAAGTTTGGATTTGGAATTCATTTATGAGCTAGGTCCCATCAGATATCTAGACATATTCTAAGACAGGTATTACTCATTTCGGGAGATGGGTTTTCTCCGCGAACTTGAGATAAAGGGAGACATAGAAAGAAACATCAGAGCGGATCCACTCACTGAGGCTATTCCTCGAACGCAATAGTTTTGCAAACGAGCTTTGTGAGACTGATTAGTAGAGGAGTTGGGTGTTTGGTATCCCACGGGGTGTGAGTATGCGACATCGCAATAATTAGACTTGGGTGCAAGTGGGAGATTGTTGGAGATAGTGCCCTCAGAGTCAATTATTGGATCACAGACACGTGATTGCAATGATTGAGGGAGGACCTATCCCGGTAGGACAGTCTTACTCAAGATGATAGTATGCTATCTGGTTTATCTTTATCATCGTGTACTGCTTTAGGTGACCTTTCAGGTCACTATTGCACATTGATAGAGCCCCTAGAATTCTTGCTTGACTACCAGCAGTATGAGGGCGATCATATACGTGGGAGCTGGGGTCCATAAGCACATCCTTAAAAGGTCCCTAGTCGTGGGCGTTTCGAGACAGGGCATCGATACTCCAGAGTAGACTAGTGTATACAGTCGAGACGCCGACGAGGGGCGGTGGCCGGTCTCACAAGCCACTGGTGTCAGTTGGTTCACCTAAGATGTATGCATGTGCTCATTGGGTTATGAGTACACCGGACAGGACTCGCCGGGAACATGCTAGTTGGTCTTATACCTGACGTCAGATAGCAGTTCCCTGGTGACATGTGTACAGGTTAGTTCATCGACCTGAGATCGTCATTTGTCTCGTGTGAGTTCCCACTGTGCTTTGATTACTACCCTACCGCGCTCAAAGGAGACGTGCAAACAGGTTTTAGTTGGGTACAGTCCCGAGCCACATGGGGGCAGTGAGCGGATCTGCAGGGGTTCGTCTTTCCCGGTATTGGGGGTAAGGTCGCGCTGTGTCTAGGAGAGCCATTACACGAAGTCCTTGGCCAAGGCAGGAGATTTACTGGTAGGTATTCCAGTAGTATCTCAGGGTGTTATGGGCTACACTCCGACACGACTTGTACCGCTTTTGGGGGTCTGACTTTTACCAACCCCCTAGGCCCGCCATGCGATGCTCATAGACGAACGGACTGGACTTTACGGATATTGTCACTGACAGGCTCAGTAGGGTGTCAAGATGAGTTCGCTCATCGACGTCCCTTTTGGTCGGTAGCTGGTACCCCGTCACATATGGCTAATACCTCTGACGTGCTAGTGGTTAAATCCACAGCCATAGTATGGACGAGTCTTTAGAATCCACCACACACAGTTACTCAAGTTTCGGGAGAAACGCTGTAGAGGCCGTATGGAGATATGGCAGGGTTCGATCAGATACGTGCGGTATTGCACGGATCGTGATCGGACGGTTTTTACTAGCCGGCTTTGGCTTAAGCCGGATCCTAGAATTAGATAGTGTAGATTTTGTCTCTTTGCATTTGTGTTCAGTGGGAATACAAATGCGGGCATGTATATGCAGTCGCGGGGTTTCCCTGTAATTTATTACGGGATCAATTTTCTGAAGTTGCCAGTTTGTATTCCGTTCCGGCCGGTTTTCCTTTGTTCCTTTACGGCCGGACTTTTGTGATGGAGGGGGTTATTTGCAAGTTTGTAAATAACTTATTGAGGTGGGGGTTTTATGCATTTGTGGCTTCATGATATGACTATCATCATGAGATGCTTTATCCATCTTTTCCTTTGCATTAAATGAGATTAGAAATTGATATGATATGGTTATCATTGCTTTTGGATGTGGTCACCTTTTGCCTTTTCCTACACTCACCTCCCTTGTGCTTTCCGTTTTGTTTTTCCCTCCACCATTTTGGTTAAGGGGCCGGCCACTTCAAGGAGTGGAGGAGAGGAGTTCATTTTTGGTATGGGGAAAAATTATCATTCATCTCATTTTAGCTTACCACGAAAATTCCCAAGTTCATATCTTGTTCATTCCTCCATCACCAAAGGCAACTTCACCCCAAATGAGACAATGGTATCTACACTACACCTACAGCATCTCTTGGATGCGTCGGCTCGCCAACTTCGCGCCCGAGTTGCCTCGCTCCAAAGGTGGGAGCCCGTAAAAGAACCCGGCGTTGTGGTGCCCGTTTCGACAAGGAGGCGACGACCGGAGATTCCGTGAGGAGATCGGAGTGGAGAGGAAGACCGAAGGACACGGATCGCTTGGTATATCTCTCTACCCATCTTTTAGTTTGCTAGTAGTTAAGTTAATGGCCCGATCCGGGTTTTCTAGTGCGCAGTGGTGCCGGTTTGCTAGTTTGCAAAATTTTTCGTTTCCGCGTTTCCGGCGTCGGATCGACGGCCGGGGCGCCGCTGTGCACTTACAGCGATATGTGATATCGGCCAGGTATATATGATATAGCCGGGTCATCAGATCAAGTGTTGATTCGATGAACTGATACAGATTATATTAGTCGGTTATTTGAAAAATAGCCAGATTATCGGATCAAGTGTTGATTCGATAATTTAATGTATAATTATATATTTGATATATTACATTATATTAACTAATATAAGCTCACTTAAAGATTCTTTTTCTCACTTTATGATACATTGATATATATGTGATATATGCTAATTGTATTATTTTCTTTTGTTACAAAATATTGTATATGTGATATATAATATTGTAACATGTTAGGGTTACAAATGCAACTAGGTTTAAATCCATGCTAGGGTTTAAACTTGGGTTAACATTTTCTTTTTGGTTAATACTTTTTGGATGGATTATGTTTTGGATGAGCTTTGAGGAAGCTTCATGGTCCTTTGACAAAGTCCACCCTCTTTGTTTTATCCTTGATATTTGTTAACGTAACTTTAACCCTAACCTATGGTTTATTCTCTACATGAGTTAGCCATTACACATAGTTAACCTTGGTTGCATTTCTAACCTCAATAATAATTCATTCATCACAACTTCATCTTCTTCTTCCTCACTCCAAAAGCTTTCTTGCTTTTTTGTTTGTGATGATTGTTTGTGAGAAATAGAAAACAAAAGAGAGAAAAATTCCTACTTCATCATCCTCATCTGTTCTAACTACTTAGATTAGGGCGTTTACTTCACTAATACTTCATTAGTGAAGTGTAAGCTTGGGTTTGTAATTCCTCAAGCTAGATCATCTTGGATTAGTGAAGTCTTCAAGCAAGGATGTCTCATTCACATCATGGAGCCTCTCTAGAGTCCGGGTACTTGATGATCGCAGAGAAGGGACCTCAACTCGGAGCTTAGGAAGCGAAGGAACGGACTACAAAGGTTGTAATCCCTAACTCATAGATGTTATGGTGTTAACATGTTAGTTTGGTTCGATTCTCTATTTAAAGATCTAAGGTTAGGGTTATCTAAAATGACAAAAAATTTAACTTGGCATGGATGATGCCTCCCGAAACCTTGATGCCGTTGTAGGTAACCCAACAGAGGTATCAGAGATGCTAGGCATTGGATGTCGACCTATGGGAGGTTCTCACTGTGTGACAGTGTGGCGAAGCATATGCTCTTACCCCCAGGGTGTCCCGAGACCAGAATGTGTTCCGGCGGGTTGTAGTCCTCGCGAGGGGGCATGCATAAAAACTAGCTGCTGAGGGACCCGTTGGTGCCACGGCGACCCCATTGGATGGGATGCTGCCTGACCTACAGTAGTATCAGAGCCTAGCTAGAGAATTAGACGGATAAGTGTAGGATTACGAAACCGAAACAACTCCGAAACACCCGATATCAAACCCTAGTTTCTGTCGATTTTAAAATGGATTCTTAAAATTTTTTAAACAACTGCAGAATCATGTATGGGACAAATAGTGAATATCACCATAACCTGGACCCCTGTGCTCGGATTTTGGCTGAGCACAAGGCATGAAATTCCCAGCAGGCCGGCCTATGTATGGGTTTTGAGCTCCAGATTTTGGTCATGTTCCGGTCTATGGGGTTTGGTACTTTAGGTGTTCTTTATTTTTGCTAAAATTGTATGTGATGTTAATTTAATGCATTAACTAATTGGAGTGTTTCGTATTCATAATTCTAGTTTTATTTCAGTTATTTTAGACGGTATTAAAAGGTTCGATCGGATATAAAATACCCACTTTTTTTTCAAGAGTTGGATCTTTTTCAATGTTAAAGAACATTCAAATAGCATGCAAGTGATGCGGTGAACCCTCTAGAACAACAAAACCTTAACTTGATTTTGTGACCGTTAAAACCGCCACTAAACCCAGGGTTTGTGGTAGTTTAGCGGTGCCACAAGTGAGGAATTGGTTGACCCTTCTACAGCTGGTTCATTGCTACTGGGGCATGTGATGGATACTTCTAAACTACGCTCAATTGTTGAGCATTTTGGGAAATTTTGGGTGTTTGTTGATTCGATCGGAATGTTTAACATCATCTAGTTTTTTCTGGAATGTGATACAATATGTGGAATTCACATAGTTAGGCATGAAATCCGTGATATGTGATATTTCGGGTTTACGATGTCTAAAGTGATTGTGGATTCCAAATGTTGTAGTTTTTCACTTTCTTTTCTGCGACCGTAGGTTTAATATGTGGTGTATCACCGGTTTCGTTGCTATACATCAACGACAATTGGGTTACACATATTTACTTACGTTGATGACATGTGATGTTATGTGTTGCTGTGATATGTTATATTGGATCGTCGTGTTTTGAATAGCCGGGGGTTTTATGTGAGATAATGGTTTTTATTTTCATTCATGTAAAATTCAATGTATGTAATATTCTTTTATTGGGGCACTTCCGGGTTGAGGATGATGTCACCATTATATATTATTTACTTTTCCGCATTAGGATAAACCCAAGGAGGAGAGCACAAGTAGCCGGGTTCTAGGGTCCAGTGGGAGGCCATCTCGAGGAGTCGAGACCGGGTCTCCTAACCTTAGAATTGAGAGGGTTGCTTGCTGCTCTCGTAGGGGTCTTGTTCATATCATAATTTTGCATTATTATATTCCCCATTCATATTCATCAGACAAATAAATAGATGCTTTTGATCCATGTCTGCTACATAGTTGCGGGTTACAGGTTCTCAGAACAAAACAGTGAAAATGATGAAAAGACGATACAAAAGTGAGATCACGACCAACAAATAGAAGAATCTTGATCATGCCGACAGTTTGAGGGACAAATGAAGATCAACGAACAATTTCACAAAGTACAAAGGCAGCACAAAGACTCAAGACTTCAACGCGAAGCAAACGGTAAAAGTCCACAACATTCTGCACTGTGGAAATCTGGAAGAAACTAGAAGACATTCTCAGAAACCAAGTGAAGAAATTAGAAGCCAAATGCAACATGAAGTACACCTAAGAAAATTAGCCAGCAAGCAATCAAGATGGCCGCGGATCCGCAGCCAAACAAGGCATATGGCCGCGGATCCGCGGCCATAGAGAACACGTGTCTGCGCAAAAAGTCGGTGGATGGCGGTGCGTTGACCAGGCTTCTTAGGGTAGTTTTGTAAATGTAGATAGGGATCAGATGTAAACCCTAGGGTTTCTATAATCAATAAATAGAAACCCTACAGCTCTTTTTGGAGCATGCCTCTTCTTATGCCTCTTTTTATTTATCAATTTCAGAATTTTTATTCGCTGTAAATGCTTGAATAGTGCATCAAATAAAAAGTAAGTTTTCTTTTCTATGCCTTAGTCTAATTTTCCTTTCTGCCCTAGTATAAATTTTATTTATCTGCCCTAGTTATAAATTTTATTTATTTTCCTTAGTTTAGATCTTTAGGTTATTAAAAAAAACAAAAAAATTGTCTCTTGTTATCAATTCCCTAATGAGTGAGTAGTTCCTCACTTGTTAGGGTTAGGAATGGGAAAGGTTTGAGAGATGAAAATCTCTCACCTTTTTCTAGCCCGTCATACATTTTAATAGCACTCTATGCATACATACACACACCGCTCACTACGACACCCTATCCCATGAGGTAGCGGTGATACCGTAGTTAAAGACCGGTTGTGTATGTTTTCCATGGAGGTTAGGGTAAGAGTTAAGAAAGGACGGACAACGACCTAGAGGAAGAAACCTAGTTTCTTCCCGATCGTGCTAATCCCCTTTGTTAATTATTACCTTAACACCTAAATAGATCTAAATTAGGGCATAGAAAGCGGTGAGAAATATTGAATTTCCAAACTTAACCTAAACCTAACCCTAGTAAGGTTTTAATCCAAATCAAACTCATTTCAGTTTTTAGTGATAATCAATCCTACCACAATTGGAATTAACTCGTTAGAACAAATAGAAAATACACAAAATCCCTGTGGACCGACCCGAACTCAACCGGCTAGCTACCATGCGACGTCGTTCTTGATTGCAGTTAACTATTCTTTGATTTATCTTTTAAAAGCGAAAGCCCATAAAATCCTCGTTCAATCAAATGGAGCCGTTGCTGGGGATGGCGTAGTTATTTTCTTTTTGTAATTTCGGGTTAATATAAAAAATCATAAAATTCATAAAAACTGAAAATTTAAAAAATATAAAAATTTATCATCTTGTTATTTTTTGAAGGGTGCACGTTTGAATTGTGCAGGATCGACGAACAGATTCAGATCTGAAAAAATCCAGAGAGCGAAACAGAAAACAGCAGATCTGAACAAACAGAGGATGACCGCAACAGACAACAGAAGAAGTTTGGAGGCCCGAGTCAACCATTCAACCGCGGAACCGTCGCGGTTGGACGCTTTTGACCGCGGAACCGCCGCAGGGTGGTGACGTCATCATTTGGAAAAGTATCTGTAAGCATCTTTTCTTCTTCTGAACCCTCTGATCTCCTCTGAAAAAATTTCCTGTAGGGTTCTTTGCGCATAAACTTTTCTCCCTTCTCCAATAACTTGATCTTGTGTAGGATTCTTTGCGCCGCAATAAAATAAAAAAAAATTTGGAAAGTGGCTTGATTGTGTTTTACTGCTTTGCATCTTTAAAACTAACTTTAAGGGGCTTTTGTAGGGTTCCTAGGCACACTCATGAGGTTCTACAAATGATCAACCATGCCAAAATCAAATTTTTTTTATATGCCGAGAAACCCTAATGCAAGATCGTTACTAGAGGTAAGGCGAAAAACATGCAAGTTAACTACTTTAACTACAAGTGAAAGGTCCTCCAACCTTTGTAGATCCAGTCCTCCACTTCTAAAGCTCTGTGACGACGTCCCTTCGCTGCGATCATCGGAATCCCGGACTCTAGCGATGGTTTCGTCGGAGAAATGAGCGGGCTAAGTCGTTGACTTCGATGCCAAAGATGATCTACGTCGAGGCGACTCAAACTCAATCTCCATCTTCACTTGGTCATAAACCTTGTGAAGAAAACACCCTATACAACATGGCAAGTGGTAGAGGATGAAGAAATAGGAAGTGGGTTCACTTTGGATTTGGATTTCTCACTTGATTTCTTCACTTGGAATTTTCAAGAAAGCTTTCTTCTTCATGAAGAAGAAGAAGAAGAAGGAAAATGAAAAAGGATTATCAAAAATAATAAATCAAGTGAAGACTTATCATAATGCAATCATGGGTGAAGTTAACTCATGTAGAGAGCAAATCATAGTTTCGATAAATGGTTAGGTCAAAGGATAAAAACAAAATGGTTAAGACTTTGTCAAAGTTGCTTGAAGTATCATGAAACTTCTAGCAAAGAAAGAAAAGCCACCATTTAGTTTTTTAACCAAAACAAATAAATAAAAAAGTTAAAACCCTAACCATTAACCTAAACATGGTTTAAAGCATACACACACACCCAAGTTTGCATGTATCATCAAACATGATACAAACTAGTGCACAAACATATATTATATATACAACGTGCACAATCTAGTGAGAAAAATAATCATAAGTGAACCAATACTAGTTAATGTAAAATAATATATCAAATATAGAATTATACATTAAATCATTAAATCAACACTTGATTTAATGATCCGGTCATACTGCATATAACCGACTAATATCAAGTGTATCAATATATCGAATCAACATTTGATTCGGTAACCCGGCTATATCTCATATAACCGTTCGATGATACAAATCGCGAGAATAGAATACGGTATCTCATATCGTATTAATCTCGGTCCGGCACATATCTCATATGCGCTCCTATTTCTTTTCGCTTGAGCCAGGAAACCCCTGTGTAGGACTCTAAAGACTCGTCAATACGTCGGCAGTAGGTGATGATCATATCAAACACCCACAAGCCGCAAACGGTCTGCTAAACGTAACGGCCACCCGGGTATTGAGCGATCAGAAGATCAACGAGCAAGCCTGCTCACACTCCTGTGAATCCAACCAGTAACACTTACCGTACAGTCCGGTCAGTTCGTCTGATATGTCGCATATCTCTCCTAGGGGTGGTGAACGTCAGACCCCAGTAGCTCGATAAGTCATGCCGATGTAAGGTCCATAACAAGCATGAAACTACTGATAACACATACCAGTAAATCAGTGCAACCCTGCCCAGGGATTTCCAGTTATGGCCAGTTGAGCATAGCGCAACATCAACCCCCAATACCGGGAGAGACGAATCCCCTCCTATCGCTCATTGCCTCCATGTGAATCGGGACTGTACCCAAAAACCACCTGTTTGCACGACTCAGTAGAGCCGTGGTAGGGTGGAAATCAAAGCACAGTGGGAGACATACAAGACTCTATGACAATCTCGGGGGGGATTCGTCACTCCCGGTATTGGGGGTTGATGTTGCTCTATACTCGACTGTCCATAACTGGAAATCCCTATTTATATCCCGGTATTGGGGGTATTTATATCTGGTCGAACTTTTTAACATGTTCTAAAATTACCCGGAAAAACACAATAAACAAAGTTAAATAATCGACATATATAGGTAGGACTTTCTTGCTCGACATGAGCTTTAACACCAATCCAGATTGGGTGGGGATTTACCCTTCCAAGGACCCTTAAAATCACAAAAAGGATATTGCATTGACCATCGAGTTAATTAAAAAAGATTAGACTCAGCCTATAAGGACTGTCGTGCTCGATAGGACAAAGGAATAGTTGTAGGCATCGGTCGTTTATCTAAACCAGACTTTGTGGTGCCTAGGCTAGACAAGTGGGGAAAGGTAATTTTAAAAGGCCCGTCTCACGGTGATTCGTGAGCGGATCCCTCCTTTCTTTACTTGTGCTTACCTGGCCACAATTGGCGGTGAAGAGGCGATTTGAGGACCTCACAACTTGCCCTTTGGAACAGTTAGGAGCAGTCTAGTTGGCCTAAGAGTCCCTAGATCTAGGCTTGATTGTGCATATTGTGATTGTGTCTAAGTTTCTTATAAAAATCTTTTTGCAAAAAGCTCCTTATATATAAAAAAAACACAAAACAGAAAAATATTTACAAAAACTTGCCACTTGTCGCTAAGAAATCCATTGCACCCTACTTGCACCCACTTCCTTCCATTGACGTTTTCTTACCCCCACCTTCTGTTTTCACCTTTTGACTACACCACACCTCTTTAGTGTATGTCCAATTGGACTAGGGACATTAGCGCCCGTTTAGTCCGTGTCTCGTTAGTGCCGACTGACGACGCTTTCGACTCCGAAGTCGAAATTCCATCCACTTCTTTACCTTCATCCTCAAATTCATCGTCTTCTAAGGAGATGTCGGGATTCAATCCTAACAACCCCTTACCCGCGGGACTGATTCCACCTCCACTAGGTGCTAATAACCCACAACACCCTCCTGTTGAAGCGCCCCAACGAATCGCGCTCCAGGATCTTTTCTACACTATCCGCACCGCTTTACCCACTTGTCTTTCACTTCCACCGGCTAATGGGGATAACTTTGAGATTAAACCCTTCTTCATCAATATGTTGCCCAAATTTCATGGGCTGGAATCCGAAGATGCATATATCTTCATAAACAAATTCCAGAATGTTTGCGCAATGATGAAGACCACACAACTTTCTGATGATGCTATAAGGCTACGTGTCATTCCATTCACTTTATGTGACCTAGCCGAGAAATGGTTATATACCACAGCATCACAATCTATAAAAAATTGGGAAGAGTTTGTTAAGGCTTTTCTAAAAACGTTTTACCCACACCACAAGACCGCGAGAATTCGCAATGAAATTATTCAATTTTCCCAGCTTCCTTCTGAACCTTTTTGGAAGTGTTTTGAAAGATTTAAGGACCTCCTTGTTCAATGCCTTCACCACGGCATCGTGAATTGGCAACTTTGCCAAACTTTATACGAAGGATTGAACCCAGCAACTAAGAAGTTGTTGGAAACCATTTGTCAAGGTCACTTTCTTACAAAATCTAGCGAGGAAGCTTGGCAGTTTCTCGATGTTCTTATTGAACAAACACTTCAGTAGGAAAGCACTAAGACCACTTCATCTACTTAATCAGGTGAGTCTAGGGCAGGCATGCATCAACTTGATATGTCGATTGCAATGAAGGCCGAAATAGACGCGATTTCGAAAAAGCTAGAAGCAATTGAGAGCAAATTCTCATCTCCTACTCCTGTCCCTGCTTTACCCCCATGCCCTGTTTGCGCTTGTTGTTCGGATCCATCCCATCTTACTGAAGAGTGTCATTACAATCCATCTGTTCAAGGACAAGATCAAGTCAATGCTGCCTTTCAGCGAACACAAAGAAATAATCCATACTCTTCAACTTACAATCCTGGTTGGAGGAGCCACCCAAATTTTGCTTGGAATCAAAATCAACAACAATTCCAAGGCAACAACAACTTTCAAAGGACTCCTCCATAACAACAAGCCCCTCAACAAACTCAATATCAGCAACCTTTCCAACCCAAACCTTACCCAAACCAAATGAACAACTTTGTACCCAACAACTCTTATCCTCAAAATAATTTTGTTCAGCTGAATAACGATAAGGTTTTCTCGCTAGAACGAAGTTTGGATGCATTTTTAAAAAATCTACACAATCTGCAGCAAGGTTGGAGACTTCCATTCAGTCTTTGGTGTAAAACAGTGCTTCACATGATCAGAGCATCAAATCAATTGAAGCCCAAATTGCACAACTAAATGCTGCGTTAAGCGAGCGAGAAAAGGGAAAGCTTCCGTCTCAACCATTGCCCAATCCCGGTCACACAAACAACGCACATGTTGCTTATGAACAACAAAATCATAATGTAAATGCTGTGACCACGTTGAGATCTGGAAGAGTGTTACACAATAATGTGGGTATTAATAATGACACCCCTGCCGGTGCTTCTTCTTCATCATCTTCTTCTTCTTCTACATCTTTTTCTTCAGAGCCTATTCTTCATTCTTCACAAGGCTCTACTTCTTCTAATTCGAACGGACCCACATCTCACTTCACGAACACACCAACACTGGGATCCGTTCTTGTAAGTCGATGTGCAACACCCCACGAGTTGCGGGAAGGCGGAAATATGAAAAACGATCTTGTTCTTGAAGCATACATCGACTAACCGAAGATCTTTGCTAAACGATAATTAACAACTACCATAGAAGTTCTAAGCTACTATGTAAAGAGATTATACCTAGCGAATCGTGTCCTTCATCTTTACGATCTCTACGTCCTCCTCGGCCTCCTCCAAGTGATAGATGATCCACCCGAGAACCCTAATCCAAGCTTCACCTCAAAACTTGAGGTAACTAAGTTTCTCTAGTTTCTAATCAAAGGAACTTAGATCATATAGAGTTAGGTTATGGGATGTTTAGTCTTTTCTAATCTTTGTTCTCAACTCATAAGTGGTAGGATTAGAGCTTGAAGAAATAGTGAGCTTGAGGAGAGAGAAGGTGAACTAGAATAATGAAAATGAAATTGTTTCTCACTTGATATATGAAGCATAATGAATAATTCAATAAATGAATAATAAGAGATTATTCATCATGCTACATAATTGTATTATGAGTGATTCACTATGTGAGTCATTAAGCATTTAATAATGCATTAATGACATAGTGAATCACACATTATGAGTCACAATAACATTAATGACAATGCCACCTAAACCCCTCAAGTCACCATGCTTCTAGAAGCTTTCCGGAAATTACGAGAACGCCCCTCCCATCCGTGAAAACACGAAAAAACTTTAGACTGTATAAATCCAATAACCTGATACTAGAATCTGGCTTAAACCAAAGCCGTCTAGTAAAAACTGTCCGAATGTCGTACGTGCATTTAAACACGTATTCGTCCGAACCCTTGTCGTAAAACCGTACGACCTCTATATCGTTTCTCCTGGAGTTGGGAAAACTCTGTGTGGGACTCTAAAGACCCGACTACTACGCTGGCAGTGGGTTTAACCACAGACCGCAAGCGGCACTAGCTGTACTTAACGGTCCCCAGGTAGATGTCGATAAGAAGGCCAATGAGAAAACCCATCCGAACTCCAACTGAGCCTGTCCGTGACAATATACGTGCAGTCCGGTCTGTTCGTCTAAGAGTATCGCATGTATGGTCTAGGGAGGTGGTAAACGTCAAACCCCTAATAACCGTACAAGTCGTGTCGGTATGGCTTAACACCATCCGAGAATCTACCGATCAATCTATCAGTAATTCTCAATCAGCCATGGCCAGGGACTTATGGTAATGACCAACCGATCACCGTGCGATATCAACTCCCTATACCGGGAGAGACGAAACCCTAACAGTCACTCACTTCCTCCACGTGGCTCGGGACTGTGCCCAACTAAAACCTGTTTGCACGACTCCTTTGAACCGTGGTAGGGTAGTAATCAAAGCACAGTGGGAACTCACACGAGACAAATGACGACCTTAAGTCAACGGACTATCTGCATACATGTCACCTGAGAACTGCTATTTGACGTTAGGTATAAATACCATCCAGTCAGTTCTCGGCGAGTCCTGTCCGGTGTACTCAAACCCAGTGAGCATTTGTATACAATCTTTGGTGCACTCCACCAATGGCTGCGGAACCAATCCATCGCCCCTCCTCAGGGTCTAGATATGTATACACCAGTCTACTCCAGAGTATCGATGCCCAGTCTCGATACTCCTACGACTAGGGACATCTATGGATGTGCCTATTGACTATCCATCTCCCACTAGTATGACTTCCATCACAACGCCGGTAGTCAGGGAAACACCCTATGGGCTTTATCAACATGTATATATATATGAATACTACGCAAAATATATCATATGTTAATATAAAGACAAACCAAATAGCGTACTATCATATTAAGCCAGACTGTCATGTACATACATATCCCTAGCATCCTATACAATGAAGGCCTCTAGGGCATATATATCCAACAATCTCCCACTTGCACTAAGGCCTATAATTGGCGCAATGAGTACCCACTGTCTTCACTAGATCCAGTTGCTGGAGTACCGCATGCCTAACATCTCAAACAGCCTCTCGAACTGAACTTGAGGGATGGCCTTGGTGAATGGATCTGCCGTGTTGTCTTTTGTGTCCACTCTCCGTACCTCGATCTCCCAACGATCAACGATATCCCTGATCAGGTGAAAACGCCTTAAGATATGCCTGGATTTCTGATGGGACCTCGGTTCCTTCGCTAATGCTACAGCCCCATTGTTATCACAATACAAAGGTATTAGATTGGCAATGGACGGAACCACCTGAAGTTCAGAGATGAACTTCCTCATCCAGACAGCCCCTTTTGCGGCTTCACTAGCAGCTATATACTCAGCCTCCATAGTTGAGTCTGCGACGGTATCCTCTTTGGAACTCTTCCAACATACCGCCCCTCCATTGAGGGTAAACACAAAACCCGAAATGGATTTAGAATCATCTTTGTCACTTTGTAAGCCGGAGTCGGTAAAAGCCTCTACCTGGAAGTCCCCATTACCGTAAATCAAGAACATCTCCTTAGTCCTTCTCAGGTACTTGAGAATGTTCTTTACTGCTATCCAATGCTTCTTACTTCAGTCAGACTGATACCTGCTTACCATACCAAGTGCGTAAGCTACATCTGGTCTTGTACATAAAATCGCATACATTATAGATCCTACTGCCGAAGCATAGGGTATAATGCCCATGTGAGCCCTCTCTTCATCAGTCTTTGGAGACATTTCTTTTGAGAGGGTGATCCCTTGACAAGCAGGCATATTACCGCGCTTGGAAACTTCCATACTAAATCTCTTTATTATAGTGTCAATGTGCCTGGACTATGAAAGTCCCAACATTCTATTAGATCTATCACGATAGATCTTAATGCCCAAAATGTAGGTTGCATCACCCAAGTCTTTCATGGAGAATTTCTGTGACAAGAAGAGCTTTACTGATTGTAGCATAGGGACATCATTCCCTATCAGTAGTATGTCGTCGACGTACAAAACGAGGAAGACTACTGCTCCTTCTACAATCTTCCTATAAATACATGGTTCATCTACATTTTTGATAAAGTCAAATTCTTTGACTGTCTCATCAAAGCAAATGTTCCAACTTCGCGATGCTTGCTTTAATCCATAGATGAATTTAAGCAACCTGCACACTCTTCCACTGCTCCCACTGTCTATGAAACCTTCTGGTTGATCCATGTAAACACTCTCTTCTAAATGTCCATTTAGAAAAGCTGTTTTACATCCATTTGCCAGATTTCATAGTCATGGAAGGCAGCAATGGAAAGCAGGATCCGAATGGATTTAAGCATAGCTACAGGTGAAAAGGTTTCATCATAGTCTAATCCTGGTCTTTGATGAAAACCTTTTGCAACGAGTCTAGCTTTGTAGGTTTCCACTTGTCCAAGTGCACCAATCTTCTTTTTGAAGATCCATTTGCATCCAACTGGTTTCACCCCAGGAGGAGCAACTTCTAAAGTCCATACTTTATTGGTGTACATGGATTCTATTTCGGATCTCATAGCATCCAGCCACTTCACCCAGTCAATACTCATGATAGCCTGCTGAAAACTAGTAGGCTCATCATCATCGATGATGCAATCCTCTCGATCCCCATCTAGAAGAAAACCATAGTATCTCTCAGGAGGATGAGAAAGCTTACTAGATCTGCGGAGTGGCGTTGGTTCGTCATGTTCTATTGAAATCTGAGGTTCTTCTAAGTCCTCGGTAGCAGTTTGAGGTTCTGGAATTTCTTCCTGCTCTACCGCGCTCCTACTAATTTCTTTTGCAAGAAATTCGCTTTCTAAGAAGACAATGTGGCGAGCGACAACCACCTTTTGTTCTTCAGTGTGGTAGACCATGTACCCCCTTGAATGTTTGGGGTATCCTACAAACTTGCACAAAACCGATCGTGCCTCGAGCTTGTCCAGTCTATGCTTTTTAACATATGCCGGACATCCCCATATCTTGATTGGAACTCTATTCAATAAGTATGATGCTGATTCTAGAGCAAATCCCCAGAAGGAAAGTGGCAACTCAGCACTACTCATCATTGAACGCACCATATCTAATAGCGTGCGATTCCTCCTTTCTGATACACCATTAAGCTGAGGTGTATAAGGCGGAGTAAGCTGAGAGAGAATTCCATTCTCTTTTAAGAATTCAAGGAAACTGGTACTTAAGTATTCTCCACCTCGATCAGATCGAAGTGTCTTGATGCTTTTACCAGTTTGTTTCTCTACTTCATTTTTATACTCCTTAAACTTCTCAAAGGTCTCGGATTTATGTTTCATTAAGAACACATGTCCATACCTAGAGAAGTCATCAGTAAAAGTGATGAAGTAGGAGTGACCGCTTCGCGCATGTGTAGACATTGGACCACATACATCACTGTGTACAAGTCCCAAGAGTTCTGTGGCTCTTGCTCCGTGTCCGGTGAATGGAGATTTGGTCATTTTTCCTTTGATACATGATTGACAAGTTGCATATGATGAATATTCAAACGGATCTGGATATCCATCTTTATGTAACTTAGTCAACCTTGTTTAATTTATATGACCAAGTATACAATGCCATAGGAAGGCTTGATTTGAATCTGGAGCCTTTCTTTTAAGTGTGTTTTGAATATTGAAAATTCGAGGTTGATTAAGTATGTATATGCCGTTTTCCAGTGTGCCATACCCAATCAGTTCTTGATTTAGGAGAATGTTCATGACATTTCTTTCAAGCGCAAAATTATATCCTTCATTAGATAACAAAGATACTGATATAATATTAGATAACATACTGGGAATACAAAAACGGCTGTACAATACCAAAATGTGCCCACTAGTCAACCCTAGGTGATATTCCCCTATTGCAATAGCATATACATGCATTCCATTGCCCATCCGGAGAGTCATATCACCTGTCCCCAGTACTCTACTATTTCTCAGATCCTGCAATGAATTACAGATGTGAGAACCAGAACCGGTATCAAGTACCCATGATGTAGAGTTTACTGAAAGACAATTTTCGATTACGAACACACCTGAAGCAGAAGCAACACTTGCTTCTTGTCCTTGGCTTTGAAGGCTATACAGTCCTTCTTCCAGTGCCCTTGCTTGTGACAATAAAAGCATTCGTTTATATCCGCTTTCACCCTTCATGCCTTGTTCGTTCCCTGCACCTTCTTGACCCCACCCATCGGTTTGGTGGCTTTTATCTTCTTCTTCCCTTTAGCTTTCGCTTTAGATTTTGAAGAGGATGATTGGCCAACATACATAACGGGGGTATTCTCCTTTTTCAAGGAGGTCTCTGCTACCCTCAACAAGTTGAGGAGCTTTGGAAGATCAGCTTCCATTTCGTGCATGTTGAAGCTAAGCACGAACTGAGAGAAGGTGTGGGGAAGGGACTGCAAGATCAAGTCGATATACAAATCATTCTCTAGCACGCATCCTAGGTTTGCGAGTTCCTCAATGAGGCTGATCATTTCGAGCACGTGCTCTCCTACAGGCAATCCTGGAGCTAACCTCATCTGGAAGAGTTTCCTTGAGGTCTTGTACCTCGCGATACGGGAGTGCTCTCCATATAATTTCTTGACATGGAGAAATATGGATATAATATCCATACTCTCGTGCTGTTTCTGGAGTTCATTGTTCATGGACGCCAGCACGATACACTTAGCTCGCTCACAATGTAGATCCCAGGTTTTGCGAACTTCCTTTTCCACAACTGAGGAATCAGGTCCAGGGATAAGGGGAGGAACAACGGTGGTAACATATGCTACTTTGTCATAAGTCAGTGCAATGTTGACGTTCCTTAGCCAATCTTTATAGTTCTGCTCGGTCAGTATATTTTTTTCAAGTAATAGTTTTAGTCCTGTCATGGTAGCTGCTAGAGAGAGAGAAAAGAAAACATTCAGCATATGCTTCTAGCAAGTTTAGATTGGTTATTAGTTTATCTAAACAGGATGGCTCGCACTGTTCCCTCAAATCCTTCTTCAAAACCAAAAAGAAGAACTAGTCAGATTTAATCACACGTCACAATACTTGCTTAACCTTTCAGCCAGGCCGATGTTGGTACTTCGAGGGAGGTTTTCCAACGCTTTCGCGAAGTTCCTTAATTAAATAACCTCTTTTCCCTGGAGGCGTAGCCCCTTTAACACCTTTCTGGACACCTACTTGGTTTATAGCATTAAGTGTTAAGTGAGAAAGTTTCCTGAGAGTAATCCTACTCATCAGTGGGATCGGGATCCAACTATCATTGCATGATGTACTAGATGGAAGCCACTCTAGTCACCACACTCCATAAGGGATGCTAAATCTGCAAGTTTCCTTTATGTTTGAAACTCCCGATATGATTTTTACCCCAAGCTCTTATGACCTTGACGTAGGACAACAAATCATAAGACGCAAGTCAAGTTCTACCCGTCGTTGTCCTGATTAATTTAGGTACATCGTACATGCCCTTGACGTAGGTCAACAAGGCTGTACGTCTGTCCTATACTAATGCATCTATCTGTGCAACAAATAAGAAAACCACACTGCTACTACCCACTATGCCTTGACGTAGGCCAACAAGCATAGCATGAATACAATGTGCTATCTATTTGAAACGACGGAGGGTTACGGCTGGTTTTTGACAAAAAAACCGTTAACGTAGTGAACTTGATATGATCGAAGGAACCATGATAGCCTTTATTAAAAGGAGTGGTTTAAGCTCCGCATTTAAAATTTGCTTTTTGAAGAAAACCGAGTGGTTTTAGAAATTGTTCCAACGATTCAGTTTAGGTTTTATTTTTCTTTGCATTAAAATAATCCGTCCAATCTTTAACCTATCATTACAAATAACAACGAAAATACAACGTCCTCTAATGCCATCCGCATTCGCCACGGGGTCCCATCATCACGCGTTAGGTTACTTAACTAACGGCAGAGCGGGGGCTGGGCTAGTGCGGGTGTAAAACATAAGTGACGTCTAAATAGCTATCATATATAGATATTGTACATTCGTCAGACGCAATAATAGGCATTCCAGATCACAGATAAACTTTATTGGATATGCAAGCAATCCACGTTTCTTTTGAGCCTGTAAGAAAAGACGGATTACACAGTTGTGATGAATAGCCATTACTCCACCCCAGACACCTATGGGTACGGAAAACTACCCGCCAAGTACCCGAAGTGAAGCGGTCTCCCTCAACAACGTGAGTAGGCCACTAAGCACTTCGAAATACCCGGTAGTTTGTGCACCCCACCTTGGGTCTATTCTCGGAGCAACAAAACAGTAGAAAGAAATAATACAACGGTGGCAACAACCGCAACCTGGATGTGCCCCGCAAAATAATATTACAATTTATTACAATTACATCGAATGAATTAATACAATAACCCATCACAAAACCCCGGCTAATCATCACAACAGTCCAATAGAGTTCATAATCACAAACAGTTAAAACATTACAGATATGTGCAACCCCTGCCAACCGACATACTACCAGTTATGGGAGGTTTACGAACACATAATACAGTTCATAGATATAATCAAACAAGAAAACATCGTATAATTTTGATCGATAAAACCCATTATATTCTGCTCCAAAACTTCTCTGTAAACCTGAGATCTGAGCAAAAAATAAACCATACCAGAAAAGACAAAATATCACAGAAGATGCACATGGAAAAACTAGGTTGAATCGACCTCAACTCGGCCGCGGATCCGCGGCGGATCGGTGGGATCGGCCGCGGTTCCGCGGCTGTATGGCCGATTCAGGAACCCATTTTTTCCCAGTGTTCTTATAATTTCTTGTAGGTTGTTCTGGAGGTACCTGAAAAAAATTTAGGCCTCATTTTAAAAACGACAGAAACTATGTGATATCGGGGTATTTTCCAGTTCGTTTTGCTTTCGAAATTCATACGACTTTGCAAGTGAGTTAATTATTGTTTAGTGAGGCTCTGATACCACTGTAAGTCAATGTGCAACACCCCACGAGTTGCGGGGAGGCGGAAATATGAAAAACGATCTTGTTCTTGAAGCATACATCGACTAACCGAAGATCTTTGCTAAACGATAATTAACAACTACCATAGAAGTTCTAAGCTACTATGTAAAGAGATCATACCTAGCGAATCGTGTCCTTCGTCTTTACGATCTCTACGTCAACCTCGGCATCCTCCAAGTGATAGATGATCCACCCGAGAACCCTAATCCAAGCTTCACCTCAAAACTTGTAATAACTAAGTTTCTCTAGTTGCTAATCAAAGGAACTTAGATCATATAGAGTTAGGTTATGGGATGTTTAGTCTTTTCTAATCCTTGTTCTCAACTCAAGAGTGGTAGGATTAGAGCTTGAAGAAAGAGTGAGCTTGAGGAGAGAGAAGGTGAACTAGAATAATGAAAATGAAATTGTTTCTCACTTGATATATGAAGCATAATGAATAATTCAATAAATGAATAATAAGAGATTATTCATCA
The DNA here is from genome assembly GCA_030015575.1 of Agapanthus africanus. Lineage (NCBI taxonomy): Eukaryota > Viridiplantae > Streptophyta > Magnoliopsida > Asparagales > Amaryllidaceae > Agapanthus > Agapanthus africanus. The sequence continues at coordinate 391,471,172 of JASDDO010000022.1, forward strand.
TGCTACATAAATGTATTATGAGTGATTCACTATGTGAGTCATTAAGCATTTAATAATGCATTAATGACATATTGAATCACACATTATGAGTCACAATAACATTAATGACAATGCCACCTAAACCCCTCAAGTCACTATGCTTCTAGAACCTTCCCGGAAATTACGAGAACGCCCCTCCCATCAAAACACGGAAAAACTTTAGACTGTATAAATCCAATAACCTGATACTAGAATCTGGCTTAAACCAAAGCCGTCTAGTAAAAACTGTCCGAATGTCGTACGTGCGTTTAAACACGTATTCGTCCGAACCCTTGTCGTAAAACCGTACGACCTCTATATCGTTTCGCCTGGAGGTACTCTAAAGACTCGACTACTACGCTGGCAGTGGGTTTAACCACAGACCGCAAGCAGCACTAGCTGTACGTAACAGTCCCCAGGTAGATGTCGATGAGAAGGCCGATGAGAAAACCCATCTGAACTCCTACTGAGCCTGTCCGTGACAATATCCGTGCAGTCCGGTCTGTTCGTCTAAGAGTATCGCATGTATGGTCTAGGGAGGTGGTAAACGTCAGACCCCTAATAACCGTACAAGTCGTGTCGGTATGGCTCAATCACCATCCGAGAATCTACTGATCAATCTATCAGTAATTCTCAATCAGCCCTGGCCAGGGACTTATGGTAATGACCAACCGATCACTGTGCGATATCAACTCCCTATACTGGGAGAGACGAATCCCTAACAGTCACTCACTGCCTCCACGTGGCTCGGGACTGTGCCCAACTAAAACCTGTTTGCACGACTCCTTTGAACCGTGGTAGGGTAGTAATCAAAGCACAGTGGGAACTCACACAAGACAAATGACGACCTTAAGTCAACGGACTATCTGCACACATGTCACCTGAGAACTGCTATCTGACGTTAGGTATAAATACCATCCAGTCAGTTCTCGGCGAGTCCTGTCCGGTGTACTCACACCCAGTGAGCATCTGTATACAATCTTAGGTGCACTCCACCAATGGCTGCGGGACCAATCCATCGCCCCTCCTCAGGGTCTAGATATGTATACACCAGTCTACTCCGGAGTATCGATGCCCAGTCTCGATACTCCTGCGACCAGGGACATCTAAGGATGTGCCTATTGACTATCCAGCTCTCACTAGTATGACTGCCATCACAACGCCGGTAGTCAGGCAAACACCCTATGGGCTTTATCAACATGCATATATATATATAAATATATATGAATACTACGCAAAATAATCATATCTTAAGATAAAGACAAACCAAATAGCGTACTATCATATTAAGCAAGACTGTCATATACATACATATCCCTAGCATCCTATACAATGAAGGCTTCTAGGGCATATATATCCAACAGTTCTAACTCCGCAATCTACTCCACAAACATTGGACTCAAGAAATTTTCAAAATGTTCTATTTCCTAACAGGTTAAGATCCAATAAACCAACTCCACAAATGGAGAAGATTGTGGAGTTATTCAAATAGATTAGCATTAACATACCTCTCTTGTATGCGATCCAACAAGTCCCTTCTTATGTTAAAATCTTAAAGGACTTATGCACCAAGAAGAGGAAGTCACAAGTACCTAAGAAAGTTTTCGTGGCTAGTGCTGTAAGTGATGCTCTTGTCCAACCATTACCCCAAAAACATAAGGACCCCGGCTGTCCTACAATTTCAATAACAATTAAGGATAAGAACATCAATCGAGTACTTTTAGATCTTGGTACTAGTGTTAATTTGCTACCCTATTCAGTATATGTACAATTAGGCATTGGAGAGCTTAAACCCACTCATTGTACTCTCCAAATGGCCGACCGATCCATCACCCATCTTAGGGGTGAGTTAGAGGATGTGTTGATCAAAGTAGGGGACTTTATTTTCCCCGTTGATTTCATTGTTATGGACACACAACCTGTAGCTAACCCCCGGAGTCAAATTCCGGTGATACTCGGTCGACCATTCCTTGCGACTTCTAATGCGGTGATCAATTGTCGAAATGGTTCGATGAACCTATCTTTTGGAAATATGACAATTGAACTCAACATTTTTAAGTTGGGGAATCATCCCTCCGAGCCTAATGCTAATATACTTGATGTTTGCTCGATCCACGAGATCACGCAGGAGGATTGTGAGCTCGAAAAATTTCTCTTCGATCACAACAGTTTTGACGCCACTAGTGCGTTCCTCCTAGAATCTGACACAGCTTTCACACCGGATAACGATTATGAGTGTTTCACTTTTTTGGACGATTTTGAAGACTCACCACCCGAGTTTGATTCCTTTGATTTTTCGGATGAGTTAGTTGAACCATCCGACTCGGTTGCCTACACTCGTTTTGAACCATTGTTGGAATCCTTCGAGTTCGAAACAGTTTCACCTATTTTACCTTCAATTATTTCACCTCCGAAACTCGAACTCAAGATTTTTCCTTCTCACCTTAAATTTGCTTACTTAGGTGAGAATGAGACCCTTCTTGTTATCATTTCGGCATCTCTAGCCCTCGAGCAAGAGAAAGTCTTTTTAATGGTCTTACAAAATAACCGGCAAGCTTTTGGCTGGACTATGGCGAACATCAAGGGGATTAGTCCCCTCATAGTTGAACATCATATACATATGATGGATGATGCCTAGCCAGTAAGGGATCCACAGAGACACCTCAACCCCATAATGAAGGAGGCTGTCAAAAAGGAGATTGTCAAATGTATTGATAGTGGTATCATTTACCCTATCTCTGATAACCAGTGGGTTAGCCCCATTCATGTTGTTCCAAAGAAATCAGGAATAACGGTCATAACCAATGAGGCGAATGAGTTAATACCTACTCGCACCCAAACGGGGTGGCGAGTTTGCATCGATTATAGAAAACTCAACGCCGCGACAAGGAAAGACCACTATCCTTTACCTTTTATTGACCAAATGCTATAACGATTGGCTGGGCACGAATTTTACTGCTTTTTGGATGGCTACTCCGGCTATAATCAAGTTCCCATCGCCGAAAAGGATCAAGGCAAGAACACTTTTACTTGTCCTTTCGGTACATTCGCTTACCGTCGCATGCCCTTTGGATTATGCATTGCACCCACTACTTTCCAGCGGTGTATGATGGGGATCTTTTCAGACATGGTGGAGAAATTCTTGGAAATTTTTATGGATGATTTCTCCATTTTCGGCGACTCCTTCGATGAGTTTTTGCTACACTTAGACGCAGTTCTTACCCGCTGTAGGGATAAGAACCTCACTTTAAATTGGGAGAAATGCCAAGTTATGGTATGAGAGGGTATTGTCTTAGGACATGTCATCTCGCAAAACGGCATTGAGGTCGATAAAGCCAAGATTGAAGTCATTTCCAATCTTCCTCCTCCTAAGTGCGTCAAAGACATCCGAGCCTTCCTTGGCCATGTCGGTTTTTATAAACGGTTCATCAAGGAATTTAGCAAGATAGCTAGACCCTTGAATTTTTTATTGGCCAAGGACACCACTTTTGATTTTGACCCAACCTGCATGAAAGCGTTCGAGTCATTGAAACACTCACTTATTTCTGCGCCCATTCTTTCATCTCCCGACTGTACGCATCCATTTAAAATTATGTGCGATGCATCTGATTTCACAATTGGTGCTGTCCTTGGACAATACATAAATAAGATGCTGTGCATAATTTATTACGCTAGCCGAACATTAAATGCGGCCCAATTAAATTACACAACAGAAAAAAAAAATTAGCTGTTGTGTTTGCACTAGAAAAATTCAGGCCCTATTTAATCGACTCTCCAGTCATTGTTTACACGGACCACTCGGCTCTTCGCCATCTTTTCACGAAGAAGGATGCTAAATCTCGGCTAATACGTTGGATCTTCTTTCTACAAGAGTTTGACCTTGTCATAAGGGACAAGAGAGGATGTGAAAACGTAGTTGCCGACCACCTTTCACGACTTCCTTCTTTGCCTACACTTGAAGTTCCTATTAAAGTCGTTTTTCCCGATGAGCAGCTCTTAACCGTGTCATGCGAACCTTGGTTCGCTGATATAGTAAATTACTTGGCCACCGGACTAATACCAAAATATTGGTCGAATCAGGACAAACTCCGATTCCTGTCCCAAGTAATACATTTTTACTAGAATGAACCGTATCTCTTTAAATACTATTCCGACCAAATCAATCGTTGGTGTTTCCCTAAAAACAAGTTTAAGAGTTTGCTATCTTTTTGCCACGATGAAGCATGTGGCGGGCATTTTGGTCCCATGAAGACAGCAAAAAAAATCTTGCAGTGTGGCTTCTACTGGCCACGACTTTTTAAAGATGCATACGAATACTGCAAGACATGCTCCCGGTGCCAACACTTGGGCCGGATATCACGGAGAAATGAAATGCCGCTCCAACCAATTTTGGTTGTTAATATTTTTGATATTTGGGGAATAGACTTCATGGGACCATTTCCCAATTCCTTTGGAAATTTGTATATTCTATTGGCTGTTGACTATGTGTCAAAATGGGTCGAGGCTGTGCCCAGCCGAACAAATGACAACAAGGTTATTGTTAGATTTCTTAAAGAAAACATCTTTTCTCGGTTCGGGCATCCTCGAGCGATTATAAGTGATAATGGATCTCACTTATGTAATAGGACTTTTGAGTCCTTAATGCGCAAATACTCCATTACTCACAAATTGTCAACACCATATCACCCCCAAACTTGTGGGCAAGCCGAGGTTTCGAATTGGCAGATTAAACAAATTTTGGAGAAAACGGTTTCCAAAAACCGTAAAGATTGGTTAACAAAACTGATTGATGCACTATGGGCATTCCGTACTGTCTACAAGACCGATCTTGGCATGTCTCCATACCGGCTTGTTTATGGGAAGGCTTGCCACCTTCCTGTTGAAATTGAGAACAAGGGATTTTGGGCGATTAAAGAGTTAAACTTATCCTTGGGAGATGCGGCCAGCAATAGAAAGTTGCAATTCAATGAATTGGATGAGCTGCGGGATGAGGCCTATGAGAATGCGGTAATTGTTAAAAACCGAACGAAGGTATTCCACGAAAAACACCTTATGCGCAAGACTTTCGAACGTGGTCAACAGGTTTTGCTCTATGACACTCGGTTACACTTCTATCCCGACAAGCTCAAATCTAGATGGAAAGGGCCATTTTTGGTACGCACTGTATATCCGCACGGTGCGGTAGATCTAGAAAACTCGGAGGACGGTACATTGTTTAAAGTAAACGGAAATCGAGTTAAGCCGTTCCTCATTGCGGACCCGTCAGAGGAGCTCTTGTTTTTGCAGGAGCCGATTTATACTGACTGATCTTCATCCGTTTACCCCTAAATTTTCGATCATCTAGCCAAAACATTGTTTCAAAAAAGTTTGAGGGTTTGTATCATATGTAATAACACAAAAAAAAATTCGAAAAAAAAATTATTTGGGTATTTTTGAAAAATTCCAGATTTTAAAATAAATTAAAAATTTTTATTTGCAAATAAATCTCTCTTTTTAGAGGGGTTTATTTGCAAATATCCATCACTCTCCCCCTATATAAATAACCCTGGCCCCTCTCTGTGATCACAACCTTAAAATCAAATCCTCTCAGAAACCCTAGCCGCCGCCTACATTTTTCCAGCGAGAGCTCGTCGTCCCGCCGCGCATCCGCCGCCAAGAGTCACTCCCCGCCGCGTTCCCACCGCGCCTAGTTGTCTTCACCCCCTGATTTTTTCAAGGGAGGATCGATCTCTGAAACTCCTCTCTGTTTTTAAATTTTAAGATCTGTAGCTTATCTGATGGCACCCAATATGCAACTAGAGCGAGACTTTTCAGAAATTTTTTCACACGCTGTGTATGGGAGTTACTTTGCGAATGAAATAGCACGTAGGGGATGGAATTTTCTGATATATAATCACCCAAACGCCTATGCCCTTCCGGAATTAGTCACTCGTTTTTACGAGTGCATGGAAGATGGGTGTCCTGCCCAATTTGGCTTTATAAAATTGCAGTGGGGTGATAGGGAGATTATAATTGACAGGGACTTCATACATGAAGTCACATTAATCCCTCGGATACCCGCTCATGATCAACCGTTACAGTTTGAGGATTACATGCCCTTAATGGACAATGATTGCTCGAGCAAGCTGCGGAAGGGGATCCAAGCGAGAACCCTTTTCGCCAATGTTTTAACTATGGGCCGGTGGGCACAAAACAATATTTTTGGGAGCTCCCACAACACCACATTTTTCACACCCTCACTTCATATCGTGCACACACTCATGACAAGAACCCTAGTTTCGACATGTGCACAGTTTTATTGAACTCAATTGGTGCGGGAAAAAGAGCCGCAAACTATCCTTGCCTCATGCTAGTGACACAACTGTGTCACTATTTCCTCCCCGTGGAGGAGTTCGAATTTTACATGCTTGGAGGCATACCTTGTTAGTGATATGTATGCCCTAGAGGCCATTACTGTACATGCGATGTATATTGTAGTGGATGCTTGGACATATATGTGGAGGACTTTTTTGCTCGACATGATAGTATGCTATCTGGTTGCACTTTATCTTAACATGTACTCTGATAGTCTCTATGTTACATGTTGATAAAGCCCTTAGGATGAGTACTTGACTACCAGGACTATGATGCAGATCATACTAGTGGGGACAGTGTAGTCACTAAGTACATCCTTCAAAAGTTACTAGTCACAAGTGTATCAAGACAGGGCATCGATATACCAGAGTAGACTAGCGTATGCACTTCCTGACCCATATGATGGGCGATGGATGATCCCATATCCATTGGTGTTTGACATCAGAGAAAGTATACGGGTGCTCAGTGGAGACTGGGCACACTGGACGGACTCGCCGAGAACTCCTAGATGGTATTATACCTCATGTCAGATCGTCGTTCTCTTATGAAACTGGTACAGGTTAGTTTGTAGACCCGAGATCGTCATAGAGTTTTGTGTGATTCCCACTGTGGTTTGATTTCTATCATACCACGTCTAAGAGGGCATGCAAAACGGTGGCTTTTGGGTACAGTCCCGAATCACATGGAGGCAATGAGCGATAAGAGGGGTTTCGTCTCTCCCGGTATAGTGAGTTGATGTTGCGCTGTGTTCGATTGGCTATAACTGGAAATCCCTGGCCATGGTTGCTGAGATTTACTGGTAAGTGTTATCAGTAGTTTCTCGAACTGTTATGGACCTCATATCGACACGACTTATCAAGCTACTGGTGTCTGACGTTTACCACCCCTAGGCGAGATATGCGACATATCAGACGAAGAGACCAGACAGTACGGGAGTGTTACTAGTTGGATTCACAGGAGAATGTACAGGCTTGCTTGTTGATCTTCTGATTGCTCAATACCTGGGTGGCTGTTATATTTAGCTGACCGCTTGCAGCTTGTGGGTGTTTGATATGATCATCACCTACTGCCGGCGTATTGACGATTGTTTAGAGTCCTACACAGAGGTTTCCTGGCTCAGGCAAAACGGAGTGGGAGCACATATGTGATATGTGCGGGACCGGGAATAATACGTATATGCGATACCGTATTAGATTCTCGCGATATGATATATCGGCCGGCTATATGTGATATACCCGGGTCATCGGATCAAGTGTTGATTCGATGAACTGATACAGATTATATTAGTCGGTTATATGCGATATAGTCGGATTATCGGATCAAGTGTTGATTCGATAATTTAATTTATAATTATATATGTGATATATTAAGTTACATTAACTAATATAAGCTCACTTAAAGATTCTTTTTCTCACTTGTATAATACATTGATATATATGTGATATATGTTAATTGTATTATTTTATTTTGTTACAAAATATATTATATATGTGATATAAAATATTGTAACAAGTCAAGGTTACAAATGCAACATGTTTTGTGGAGTTTAAACATGGATAGGGTTTGGATTAGGGTTAAGCTTGGATGAAGCTTTCATGAAGCTTCATGAAGCTTTGACTTTGACCATTGTTATTTTGTGTTGATATTTATTAACCCAACCCAAACCCTTTACCCTAGTTTACTCTCTACATGGGTTAAGCCTTCATGTTTGACCCATGGTTGCAATTCTAACCTCATTACAATAATTCATTATTCATCACAAATAAACTTCTTCTTCTTCTTCCTCTTGAAAAGCATTCTAGCTTTTGGGGTTTGTAATGATTTTAAGTGAGATAAAGAAAACAAAAGAGAGCTAAATTCCTACTTCATCATCCTCATCTATTCTAGCCACTTAGATTAGGGTGTTTGCTTTGCTAATACTTGATTAGTGAAGGAAGAGCTTGGGTTTGAGATTCTTCAAGGTAGATCATCTTAGTAGTTGAAGATTGGAAGAAAGCTTGCATCTTTCTCTTCATGGAGCCACTCAAGAGTCCGGGTACTTGATGATCGCAACGAAGGGACCTAAACACGGAGCTTATGAAGCGAAGGAGCGGACTAAAAAGGTTGTAATCCCTCTCTCTTAGATGTAAAGTTGTTTACATGCTTTGTTAATCCTAATACTCTAGTTATGATCTTGGTTAGGGTTTGTTTAGCACCCCCAAAATTTTAAAGTAGCATGTTTGATGCTTGCCAAAACCTTCATAAGGTGCTATGCTAACCCTACAGTGGTATCAGAGCCAAGCTAGAGCTTTAGGCATTGTCTAGACGAAGTTAAAAGTCCGATCGAACCCCGAAACATCATTTTTGACCCCCTCTCTGGAAATTTTCTAAAAAGTTAGTTTTTTCCATATTAAAAATACTCAGAAAATTAAGCAGGGAATTCTAAGGATTACTGTGAAATACGAACTCCTAATTCCCTCAAGTCGCCGCGGAACCGCGGCAATACCATGCTTTGCGCGGCGGTTCCGCGGCCGTACTTGGGTATTAGGGATAGATGTTTCTAGGTAATATCCGTAGGTATTACTACATGCTTCTGGGAATTTTTAATATTACTCAAGTGTTGAGTGTTCTGGAGATCTTAAGAATTCGTTGATTCGATCGGAAAGTTTAACATCGTTTAGATTTTTCGGGTAATTTAGAACGTGTTAAAAAGTTCGAACGGATATCAATAACTCACTTTTTCCCCTGCTGGAAAATTTCCATGTGTTAGATTTTTTCCTTAGTTAAAAAACATTCACTATCGTGCAAGTAACGCGGTGGACCCTCTAGAAGAACTAAAACCTTAACTTGATTATGTGACCGTCTGAACCGCCTCTAAACCTTAGGGTTTGTTGCAGTACGGCGTTGCAACATGTGAGGCGTTGGTTTGACCCTTCTACGGCTAGACCATTGGTACTGTGGCATGTGATGGATGCTTTTAAACTAATTTCAAGTGTTGAGAACTAAAGGGAAATCTTGGGTGTTAGTTTATTCGATCGGAAAGTTTAACATTGTCTATTTATCTGGAATGTGATACAATATTTGGAATCCACAAGTAGTTATGAGATAACTAATTTGAATGTTATAAATCTAGCAGTTTTTAGTCTTATTTGATCGGTTACCATGGGATTTTGATGTGATCAAAAGTCCGTCGCAATTACATAGCGTACGCGGATACTCGCCGAGTAAACTTAATAAATAGCCACACCCCAAGCCCCGACCAAGTGATTGTAGGAGAACCCCATCGCCAAAATCATCCGTTCGGGTGCTCGCGGCAGCGGTGTTCCGCCTTAGTGCACTTCGTCGACGGCATCGGGGGTGCGGCCGTCTACTAAAATTTCCGACGAGCATTCGATCAGGATGTCGGGAATCTTTTTGAATTCCCCGACTTGATATTGAAAAGAGTTTTAGATATTGAGACTAAAATGCGGGGTTTATAATTGTTAGGCATGTGATATCCAAGGAATTCCTTTGGTTAGGCATGAGATGTCTAAGAAGGTTGCGGATTCCAACTGTTGTAGTTTTACATTTTCTTTTCTGCGACCGTAAGTGTAATATGTTGTGTATCGCCGGTTTCGTTGCTATACATCAACGACAATTGGGATACGCATATTTACTTACGTTGATGACATGTGATGTTATGTGTTACTGTAATATGTTATATTGGATCGTCGCGTTCTGAATAGACGGGGGTTTTATGTGAGATGGGAGTTTTCCTTTTTCATTCATGTAAAATTCATTGTATGTAATATTCTTTTATTGGGGCATTTCCGGATTGAGGATGATGTCACCATTGTATATTATTTACTTTTTCCGCATTAGGATAGACCCAAGGCGGGGAGCACAAGTAACCGGGATCTAGGGTCCAGTGGGAGACCATTTCGAGGAGTCGAGACCAGGTGTCCTAACTCTAGAATTGGTAGGGTTGCTTGCTGCTCCTGTAGGGGTCTAGGGTTGTGGGATTGGCTATTCATCGAGACCGTGGAATCCGTGTTTTATACAGGCTCGTATTAAAACACGGGCCTCCTAGTATATCCAATATTTCATATATGTTCTTCTGCTGCAATGTTATGTGATGAGATCATATTACTGCCTGAGACGAATGTTTATATTATATATATGAGATATATGTTATATTGCTGATTTCGTTTTAAATGTGATGCTTGTGAAGCATAATAAAATGGGACTTCATTAATGAGATTAATGAAATAAAAGAAACCTAAAGATGTTGTAGAAACTTGTTTAAAAACTGGTAGCTCTAGTTCTTGCTTTGCATAGTGGTATTCCTTGTAGAATATCCAGCACCTTATTCGATAAGGAAAGAGCCGAGATCCTTTCACCGGGAGTGACCTCTTTAGCGAAACTAGCAGATGCTATACACTCGGTTTGTCTTTTGATTGTTTTTTTAGTTTTTGCTTTGCATAGCGGTATTTGTGAAATATCCTGCACCTTATTCGATAAGGAAAGAGCCGAGATCCCTTCACCGGGAGTGACCTCTTTAGCAAAACTAGTAAAAGCCTAAAAACACTCCATTTAAAATCACTCGATTCTACGACGATATCAAGTTCATTACGCAAAGGGTTTTCTTAAAAACCTGTCGTAGCCCTCCATCATTTCAGATAAGTACTAATTAGTATTCGTGCTACGTTTGTTGACATGTTAAGGCGTAGTGAGCGGTAGCTGATTAGTGCTTATCTGTATAAGCATAAGATGTGATTGGATTAGGGTAGTCGTGCGGCTTTGTTGACTATGTTAAGGGTCGTGCGGGTGGGTTTAATTCAATCGGGAAATGACGGGTTGAACTTGACTAGCACTTATGATTTGTTGACTATGTTAAGGTCATATAGCTTCTAGGGGTAAAATATTATCGGGAATTTCAAGTGTTGATATTTGCAATGAGATTGCATTCCTCCTATGAGATAGTTGGATCCCGATACTCGCTGCGAGTAAGAGTTACTCCTGGGTGAGTTTTACACATTACAATTAGCCGATCAAGTAGGTGTCTAGAAAGGTGTCAACAGGGTTATGCCTCTGGGAAAACGAGGTTTACTTTAATTAGGTCCGTGCGAAAGCACGGGGAACCTCACTCAAAGTACCGGCACTGGCCTGGCTGAATGATTGGCGAACTTGTACGGTGTAATTAATCCCAGCTAGTCTTTCCTTTTAGGGTTTGAAGGAAGATTTGACTAAAACAGTGGGAGACATCCTGATTAGATATATTAATAACCAATCTAATCTTGCAAGACCATCCGCTGAGTGTTTTCTTCTCACTCTCTCCAGGTGGCGACCATGTCATGCCATAATCAAGATAATAATAATACGGATGCATTGACCGAACCCGCTTATTATACTGAGCTAGGGAAAGTTGGTCTCGCTCCAACTTATATTGCTATAAGACCGAGCAGGAAATAGGGGATTACCAGAATTTCCTTGCCGCCCAAACGAAGAAAGTACATGCTGATGCATCTTCTTCGGGTGTGTTCATTAGCAAGAACTGTTTCTCAGTATCCTTTACGTCCTAGGTATGAGATACCAGATCAAGATCCCGCAAATGTAATTTGTTACATGGGCTACAGATAGGTAGAAAACTGAGAACGAGTGATAAGTTTCAAGAGTTGGAAATGATGCAAGTGTTGCAGCCAAGTCTGTTGGCAGTTATCACCCTGTATTACCAGAATACATTGATTCTGAACGAATGTTATTAGATACCGAACCTGATATACAACATCATATCAGTCTCTTTATTAGTAAAGAAGGATATAATTTTGTATTGTTGGATAATGTTTTGAACATTTCCTATATCAAAAGTTGATTGGTTCAGGCACGTTATCTAAAAGCATAGACGTTCTAAATCAAACCACAGTTCTTAACGTACAGAACACACACAAGACGAAGAGTTCAGAAATGAACGAATCCTTCTTGAGGCATTGTAGACTAGGTCATATCAATGCGACCCGACTAGCCGAAGTTACATAAAGATGCATATTTAAATTAGTTTGGATTTACATCTTGTAAAACTTGCCAGTCATGTCACAAAGATAAGATGACCATAGCTCCGTTTATTGGAAACAGGGAAAGAGTTACTGAACTCTTGGGATTCATACATGCTGATGTATGAAAGTCCCCTATCTACATATGCCAGGACCGGTTCTTTGTACTTCATTACATTCACTGATTATCTCTAAAGATCCGGACATATGTTCCTGTTGAAACACAAGTCTGAAGCTTTTGAGAAATTCAATGAATATAAGTTAGAAGTAGAGAACCAAAAGGGGTATAAGTATTATGTCCTTTGATAAGATCAAGGAGGAGAATACTTGAGAACGGAATTTCTGGACTATTCTAAAGGAGAATGAGATTCTCACTCAGCATTACTCCTCCGTATACACCACAGCACGTCGGTGTATCGGGGCGGAGCAATCACACCCTATGTGATATGGTATGCTCTATGATGAGTACTACTGAGTTGCTTATTTTCTTTTGGGGTTATACACTTGAGAAGTTGCATACCTATTGAATATGGTTCCAACCAAATGAGATGCCTACCACTCCATATGTGATATGGTATGGGAAGAGCCCATCTCTTAAGGAAGTTAAGATTTGGGGTTGTCCGGCCTATGTCAAAAGAAAAATCCGAACAAGCTCGAGGCAAGGTCAGTTCTGTGGAAGTTTGTTGGATATCCCAAGAATTCGCAAGGGAATATCTTCTACCAAACTGAGGAACAAAAGATGTTTTCTCAGCATGCCACCTTTGGGAAAGGGAATTTCTTATGAAGAAATTAGTAGTCATAAGGTAGAACTGGAAGTAGTTCCAGCTAAAACAAACTGCAGCTGATGATTTGGTAGAACCGGAGGATTCAATAGTTTCCAACGAACCTCGGCCTCTCCGTCGATCTGGTAGGATTCCTCATCCACCCGAGAGATACTTCGGTTTCTCTATGACAGTGGAAGCGAGGATTGCATCATGAGATGATGACCCAACTAGTTTCGAGCAGGCCATCAGGAGTGGGGACTCTGTGAGAATGGCTGGATGCTTAGCGATCTGAGATGGAATCCTTATACACCAACAAAGTATGGACTTTGGTTGCTTTATCTGAAGGGTTAAATCCCCATCAGGAGCAAGTATATCTTGAGAAGATTACTTGGTGTACATGGAAAAGTTGAGACTTTCAAAGCTATGCTTAAGTCCATCCATATCCTACTTGCCACTGCTACATACCATGACTATGATATCTGGCGGTTAGGTGTCATGATTGCTTTTCTAAATATTGATTTGGAAGAGAGCGTCTATAAGTACACAGCCACAGGGCTTCGTAGACAGTGGGAGCAGCGGAAACATGAGAAAGATGTTTTATGGGACAAATCAGGCATCGCGGAGTTGGAACGTCTGTTTTGATGTAGTAGTCAAAGAGTTTGACTTCATCAAAATAGTAGATGAACCAAGTATATACAAAAAGATAGTATAGAGTATGGTGGTGATCCTCGTATAGTAATGGGATGGCATACTCTTGATAGGGAAGGAGTTTCCTATGCTACACTCGGTCAATCTCCTCTTATCATAAAGATTCTCCATATAGGATCAAGGTGATACCACCTAAATCTTGGGTTATGGATCTATGAGATAGATCTAATTAGATGTTAGGATTCTCACTAGTTGTAGTCAGATGGTATCAATCGATCCTGGGGAGAATCACAGGAAAGGTTCCAGGGTGATAAGGACAACTAAATATCAGTCGCAGGCATTGTCTTTACCCTCAGTAGAGGGACGGTATGTTGGAAGCGTTCCAAGCTATATACCATGACATACTAGACGATTAAAGGCAAGATACATCATTACGAAGGATGCTACCAAAGAGGCAGTCTGGATATATTTTAGTTCATGAGATGAACTTTGTTCCTGCCATTGTGTGACAATAGAGTAATGGCTTATGTGTTAGTGTATATGCCCTAGAGGCCATTACTGTATCATACTAGTTTGTATATTACTTAATGGAAGCTTGGGATATTCACAGTTGTATATACAATCTTGCTCGAAATGGTAGTATGCTACTTGGTTTGTCTCTGCTTTAATATGTGCATGTGTTTCTTTTAGCATATTGCTGGTATACATATTAGTAGAGCCCTTATGATCTTTGCTTGATTACCAGCGTTGTGATGGCGCTCGCACTCGTGGGAGCTGGGTAATCTATAAGCACATCCTTATACAGGTCCCTGGTCGTTGGACTATCGAGACAGGTCATCGATACTCCGGAGTAGACTAGCGTATGCGCTTCTCATCCCAGTGTGGGAGACGGTCTGTCCCACAGCCGTTAGTACGTCGTACTTGGGATAGTATGCGGGTGCTCGTTAGGTTACGAGTACACTGGACAGGACTCGTCGGGAACTGTTGGTTGGTAATATACCTATCGTCAGTTATCAGTTCCCAGGTGACATGAGTACAGCTTAGTCCGCTGACTTGACACTGTCACTTCGCCTCGAGTGTGTTCCCACTGCACTTTGATTACTACCCTACCACGGCTCAGAGGAGTCGTGCAAACAGGTAGTTTTTGGGTGCAGTCCCGAAGCACTTGGAGGCAGTGACGGTTAGACAGGATTCGTCTCTCCCGGTATTGGGGGTTGACATCGCGCTGTGTCCAGGAGAGCCATTACACGAGTAGTCCCTGGCCAGGGCAAGCGAGATATACTGGTAGGCTTCCAGTGTTATCTCAGGGTGTTCTGGGCTTCACTCCGACACGACTTGTACCGCTATTAGGGGACTGACGTTCACCGCCCCCCTAGACCCGCCATGCGATGTATCAGACGAACAGACCGGACTGTACGGAGATTGTCACATACAGGCTCAGTAGGAGTGCAGATGGGGTTCACCTCGTCAGTCTTCTTATCGACATCTACCTGGGGACCGTTACGTACAGCTAGTACCACTTGTGGTCTGTGGTTAAACCCACTGCCAGCGTAGTGTCGAGTCTTTAGAGTCCCACACAGAGAGCTATTCGCCTTTAGGCAAAACGAGTAGAGGTCGCATGGTTTTGCGACAGGGTTCGTTCGCATCCGCGCACTTGTGCACGTTTGCTGTCCGGACAGTTTATACTAGCGGGCTTTGTTTTAAGCCAGATCCTAGTATATGATTTGAGATTGGTTTTTCTCATTGTGTTCGTGTTCCTCGGATCACGAATGCGGGTGCGTATGCACAGTTACTTGAGATTGAGGGAGAGGACCATGTTTAGGGTTAATGACTATTGTCATTTTATTAACCCTATTGTTTTTGTGTGTATTATTGTTAATTAATAATTAGCTTAATTATTGTGCATGGTTGTTGTTGTTGACACTTTGACTTTGTTGACTTGTTGACCAAGTTGACAATTTGACCATGATCATTTCATTTGGAAGATGCTCTTTGATCCTTGCAATTTGCATTAATGGTGAAATGATAATGGTCACCTCTTGATTAAGCCATGACAATTTTCTAGCTAATTATGTAATTAAAATAACTTACACATATTAGTGAGAATGGCTCACTATTTTTTCATTCTATCATATCTTTTCTCTCTCTTGTTCATCCTCTCCCTCAAGCTCTCTCCCTCTCATGTGTTGAGAAACAAAAAAGCTTGAGAAAAACCTTCACTTGATCTTCTCTACTCACTTCTAGGGTTCAAGTCTTAGCATTTCTTGCACTCTAGTTACTCCTAGCTTGGAGTTGAAGCTAAAGGTCGAGGCTTTCGGGTGGATCGTTCTTTGACGGAAGGAGACTAGCAAGGTGAGGCCTTTCTACCATTCCGACGAGCAAGGAGAGAAGGAGTTCGAGCCCAAGGTATAATCTTTCTACAACTTTGTTAGTTGTTAGTATTCTTTAGCTAGTTTTAGTTTAGTAAAGATCCTCAGAAGCAAGGTCCATGTTGCCTAAGTCATTAAAAATCCGATTTTTATTATGTTTTCCGCCTCCCCGCAAGTACCGGGGTGGGCAACGTGGACTTACAGTGGTATCAGAGCCTAACTAAACTCAAACTAGCTAGGTAGTGAAGTATAACGAAGTTTCGAAACCGAAAATCCAAAAACCGAACTTTGAAAAACCCTAGTTTCTGTTGAAATTTTTTCTGCTCAAAATAGAAAACTTTATATTTGTAAATTCATCTCAGGGTTTTCTAAAAACACCCATGAAAAACGACACAGAGATTCATCCAAACCGCCGCCCTTCCGCCGCACGAGGTAGGCTCGTGCCGCGGAAGCGCCGCGGTTTGATGTCCTCTCTGCATCGTTTTTCGTGCAGTGTCTTTCTGTGTTGATTTTGGGATTTTTAGGATATATATTATATGCCCAGATTTTCCAGAACTAAAATTTACTTTTGGGGGCCTATAAATCCGTATTTTTTCGGAACTTCACTACACTTTAACTACATTGGTTATATCTGTATTGCTTGCATGTATTGAACGTCGGCTAATCGCTATAAGACGATTAGTCGGGGTTATACATGATCTGTGATTGCTATTGGTTTATGGATATGAATGGATTGGATTGTCGCGGGTGAATGGCCGGGGTGGATGTGAGATGAGCGTTGTTTTTTCTTTCATTCATTTGTAACATGTAAATAGATGTAATAATATTCTTTGTATGGCCGCACAACCGGGTCGGGGTTGTAGCCGTCATTGTATAATTCTTTTTACTGTTTTTGCTCCTAGGATAGACCCACGGAGGGGGTGCACAAACTACCGGGTACTCGAAGTGCCGAGTGGCCTACTCACGGTGGTGAGGAAGGTTGCTTCGCTTCGGGTGCTTGGCGGGTAGTTTGCCGCACCCGTAGGGGTCTTGGGTGGGGTATTGGCTATTCACCGCGACCGTGTAATCCGCTTTGCGTTGCAGGCTCGAACGCATTACGGATTCCTAGTATATCCAATGTATTCATCTGTGATCTGTAATGTCTATCATTGCTGTATATTTATATAATAACTATTTAGGCGTTGCTTATGTTTTACAGCCGCGCTAGCCCAGCCCCCGCTCTGTCGTTAGTTAAGTAACCTAACGGGTGATGACGGGGCCCCGTGGCGAATGCGAATGGCATAAGCGTACGTCATATTTTGGTTGTTTTCTGCAATGGTAGGATTAATTGATGGGACGCATTAAAAGAACTAATGCAAGAAATAAACCAAGTAAAAGTCGATTGGAACACTTTGAAAACCACTCGGTTCTTTTCAAAACTAAACTTTTAAACGCGGAGCTTGAACCACTCCTTTTAAAAGCTATCTCGTTCCATCGATTATATCAAGTTCACTACGTTCACGGTTTCGCCAAAACCATCCGTAGCCCTCCATCATTTCGGTTAAATATTCGGTAGTATTCAAGCTATGTATTTTGACCTCACGCCAAGGCATAGTGATTGGTAGCTGACGGATATTTATCCGTTGCATAGATAGAATGCGTTGATTTGAGACAGTCGTACTGCCATTTTGGCCTACGTCAAGGGTAGGTACGGGTGGGTTCAAATTAACCAGGATAATGATGGGAAGAACTTGACATGTGACTTATGACATTTTGACCTCACGCCAAGGTCATAAGAGCATGGGGCAAAAATCCACATCGGGAGTTTCATAAGCACTGAAACTTGCTAGCGTTGCATACCATTTGGAGTGTGATGATCCTGGTAGGATTCCTTCGGTTTTATCACGCGATGATATTTGGATCCCGATCCTACTGTGAGTATATGCTACTCCTCGGGAAAACACTCACTTAACGATCAATGCTATAAACCTAGTAGGTGCCTAGAAAGGTGTTAGCGGGGCTACGCCCACAGGGAAAAGAGGTTACTTAATTAAGGAACTTCGCGAAAGCGTTGGAAAACCTCCCTCGAAGTACCGACACTGGCCTGGCTGAACGGTTAAGCAAGTATTGTACGGTGAGAATGATCCCGGCTAATCCTTTTCTTTATGGTTTGAGAAGGGATTCGAGAAACAGTGGGAGCCATCCAGTTTAGACAAATTAAAAACCACTCTAAACTTGCAAGAGCATCATGCTAAAGTGTTTCTTTTCTCTCTCCTAATTGCAGCGACCATTCAACATGACCGGACTTAAGTTACTGTTAGATAAAAATATATTGACAGGGCCAAACTACAAAGATTGGCTCAGGAATGTCAAGATGGCGATCACTTATGACAAGCTGGGTTATATACTTACCACCAAAGCTCCCCCTGTCCCAGGTCCCACCTCCAGCGTCGCGGATGTAGAAATCCGTAAGACATGGGAGATAGATTGCGCGAGGGCCAGATGCCTCGTACTAGCCTCGATGGACAACGAACATTAGAGGAGGCACGAGAATATGGATCTAGAGTCCATATTTCTCCATACAAAAGAACTGTATGGAGAGCAGTCTCGTATCGCTAGATACGAAGTGTCGAAGAAGCTTTTTTCGGCAAGGTTGGCCGTCGGATCATCGGTAGCGGACCACGTGCTTAAGATGATCGGCTACATAGAGGAGCTCGCGGACCTAGGGACCACGTTGGAGAATGAACTCTATACCGATTTGATTCTCCAGTCCCTTCCTTCCACTTACGCCCAGTTCGTTCTTAACTTCAACATGCAAGGAAAGGAGGTTGAACTTGCCGAGCTTCTGAACATGTTGAGGACTGCTGAGGGCACCCTACAGAAGGGTAGGGAGACATCCACTTTGTTTGTAGGAGGATCTTCCTCTTCTAGGTCCAGGGCGAAAGCCAAGGGCAAGAATAAGAAAGCCCCCGCCAAACCAAGAGGCGGTGTCGGTAAAGTGGATACGAAGGGAAAGGGTAAAGCAACAAAAGTAGCGGGGAAGATGGTGGGGAAGGAAGAATGCTTCTATTGTCACAAAAGTGGTCACTAGAAACAAGATTGCAAGGCTTGGAAAGCCAGAACACAGGATTTGAAGCGAGTTGCAGCTTCAGCTTCAGGTGTGTATGTTATTGAAAACTGTCTATCAATAAACTCTACATCCTGGGTATTGGATACCGGATCAGGATCTCATATCTGTAATTCTTTGCAGGCGTTGAGAAAGCGTAGAGTTTTGAAGGCAGGTGACATGACCCTCAGAGTTGCGAACGGTGCTAGCATGGATGCAGAGGCCGTGGGGGACTATCACCTGGGATTATCTGATGGACACTTTTTGGTTTTGCGTAGTTGTTATTATGTACCAAATGCAACCTGTAATATCATATATGTATCTTTATTATCTAAAGAAGGTTATGAATTTGCATTTGTAAGTAATGTAGTGAACATTCACCTTAATCAAGTTTTGATTGGGTCAGGTACATTGAACAACGGTATTTACGTTTTAAACCAACCGCAGGTTTTCAATATCCAGAATACACACAAAAGAAAGTCTCCAGAAATTAATAAAACTTTCTTATGGCATTGTAGACTGGGTCACATCAATGAGAGAAGATTGACTAAGTTACATACTGAAGGATATTTGGATCCGTTCGAATATCAATCGTATGCAACTTGTCAATCCTGTCTCAAAGGAAAGATGACAAAGGCTCCGTTTTCTAGACACGGAGAAAGAGCGAGCGAGCTCTTGGGACTCGTACACAGCGACGTGTGCGGTCCAATGTCTACACATGCGCGAAGCGGTTTTTCTTACTTCATTACTTTTACGGATGATTTCTCAAGATTCGGACACATCTTCTTAATGAAGCATAAATCCGAAGCTTTTGATAAGTTCCAGGAATATAAGAATGAAGTAGAAAAACAGACCGGCAAAAGTATCAAGATCCTAAGATCGGATCGAGGAGGAGAATACTTAAGTGCCGAATTCCTGAATTACTTAAAAGAGAATGGAATTCTCTCTCAGCTTACTCCTCCATACACTCCGCAACATAACGGTGTATCGGAGAGACGGAACCGGACCCTATTGGATATGGTACGGTCCATGATGAGTAACGCTGAGTTACCGCGATCGTTCTGGGGACATGCACTAGAAACGGCTGCATATCTTTTGAACCGTGTTCCCACTAAGACTGTGCCTACCACACCATATGAGTTATGGAGTGGGAAGAAACCCTATCTTCAATACTTGAAGATTTGGGGATGTCCAGCTTATGTCAAAAAGCAGCATACGGACAAGCTCGAGGCACGCTCAGTACTGTGCAAGTTTGTGGGATACCCAAAGAACTCCAGGGGGTATCTTTTCTATTACGCAGAAGAACAAAAAGTCCTTGTTTCTCGTAATGCCCATTTTCTGGAACATCAGTTTTTAGAAAAAGAAATAAGTGGGAGCGCAATAGATCTGGAAGAGATTCCAGAACCACAAACTATTACTGAAAGCTTAGGGGAACCAGAAGGTTCAAAAGAACAGGACATTCCTATGCCACTCCGCAGGAGTAGTAGGCAGTCTCATCCGCCCGAGAGATACTACGGTTTTCTCATTGATGGGGATAGAGAAGACTGCATCCTAGATTGTGATGAGCCTACTAGCTTCCAGCAAGCCATTCAGAGCGTCGACTCGGTAAAATGGCTGGATGCAATGCGGACCGAGATGGAGTCCATGTACACCAACAAAGTATGGACGTTGGACATTGCTCCAGACGGGGTAAAACCCGTAGGATGCAAGTGGATCTTCAAAAGGAAGATTGGTGTAGATGGACAGGTTGAGACCTATAAAGCTAGACTGGTAGCAAAGGGTTTTCGTTAGCGACCTGGTTTGGACTATGACGAAACCTTTTCTCCAGTAGCTATGCTGAAATCCATTCGGATCCTTCTTGCCATCGCTGCTTTCCACGATTATGAGATCTGGCAGATGGACGTAAAGACAGCTTTTCTAAATGGTCATTTAGAGGAGTGTGTCTATATGGATCAGCCAGAGGGTTTCATTCAGGGTGGGAGCAGCGGAAAGGTGTGCAAGTTGCTCAAGTCCATTTATGGACTCAAGCAGGCATCGCGGAGTTGGAACATCTGTTTTGATGAGACGGTCAAAGAATTTGGCTTTATCAAAAATCCAGATGAACCATGCATCTATTGTAGATTTGTAGCGAGAACTGTAGTATTCCTCGTTTTATACGTGGATGACATTCTCTTAATAGGAAATGACATTCCTATGCTACAATCTGTCAAGGGGTTCTTGTCACACAGGTTCTCCATGAAAGACCTGGGTGATGCCTCATACATTCTGGGTATCCGGATCTACCGTGACAGATCCAAGAAGATATTAGGACTCTCACAGTCCAGGTACATCGACACCATACTGAAGAGATTCAGTATGGAAGATTCCAAGCGCGGTAATCTACCGGCTTGTCACGGGATCACCCTCTCCAAAGAGATGTCTCCCAAGACTGATTTGGAGAGGGATCGCATGTCTATTATACCCTACGCTTCTGCGGTAGGCTCTATAATGTATGCGATGTTGTGTACCAGACCGGATGTGGCTTATGCACTGAGTGTGGTAAGCAGGTATCAGTCAAACCCTGGGGAGAAACATTGGATAGCAGTAAAGAACATTCTCAAGTACCTGAGAAGGACTAAGGAGATGTTCTTGGTGTATGGCGGAAAAGACCTGCAGATTGAGGCCTTTGCTGACTCCAGCTTCCAGAGTGACAAGGATGATTCCAAGTCCATGTCGGGTTTTGTCTTTACCCTCAATGGAGGGGCGGTGTGTTGGAAGAGCTCCAAACAGGAAACCGTTGCTGACTCGACTATGGAAGCGGAATACATCGCTGCATCTGATGCCGCAAAAGAAGCTGTCTGGATGAGGAAGTTCTTGAAAGAACTTTAGGTGGTTCCGTCCATTGTTGACCCAATACCTCTGTATTGCGACAACAACGGGGCTATAGCTTTAGCGAAGGAACCCAGGTCCCATCAGAAATCCAGACACATCTTAAGGCGGTATCACCTGATCAGGGAGATTGTGGATCGCCAGGAGATCGAGGTCCGGAGAGTTGCATCAGAGGATAACACAGCAGATCCATTCACCAAGGCCTTGCCCCAGACTCAGTTCGAGCGGCTGATCGAGATGATAGGTCTTCGATACGCCAGTACATGGCCTTAGTGCAAGTGGGAGATTGTTAGTGTATATGCCCTAGAGGCCATTACTGTATCATACTAGTTTGTATATTACTTAATGGAAGCTTGGGATATTCACAGTTGTATATACAATCTTGCTCGAAATGGTAGTATGCTACTTGGTTTGTCTCTGCTTTAATATGTGCATGTGTTTCTTTTAGCATATTGCTGGTATACATATTAGTAGAGCCCTTAGGATCTTTGCTTGATTACCAGCGTTGTGATGGCGCTCGCACTCGTGGGAGCTGGGTAATCTATAAGCACATCCTTATACAGGTCCCTGGTCGTTGGACTATCGAGATAGGGCATCGATACTCCGGAGTAGACTAGCGTATGCGCTTCTCATCCCAGTGTGGGAGACGGTCTGTCCCACAGCCGTTAGTACGTCGTACTTGGGATAGTATGCGGGTGCTCGTTAGGTTACGAGTACACTGGACAGGACTCGTCGGGAACTGTTGGTTGGTAATATACCTATCGTCAGTTATCAGTTCCCAGGTGACATGAGTACAGCTTAGTCCGCTGACTTGACACTGTCACTTCGCCTCGAGTGTGTTCCCACTGCACTTTGATTACTACCCTACCACGGCTCAGAGGAGTCGTGCAAACAGGTAGTTTTTGGGTGCAGTCCCGAAGCACTTGGAGGCAGTGACGGTTAGACAGGATTCGTCTCTCCCGGTATTGGGGGTTGACATCGCGCTGTGTCCAGGAGAGCCATTACACGAGTAGTCCCTGGCCAGGGCAAGCGAGATATACTGGTAGGCTTCCTGTGTTATCTCAGGGTGTTCTGGGCTTCACTCCGACACGACTTGTACCGCTATTAGGGGACTGACGTTCACCGCCCCCCTAGGCCCGCCATGCGATGTATCAGACGAACAGACCGGACTGTACGGAGATTGTCACATACAGGCTCAGTAGGAGTGCAGATGGGGTTCACCTCGTCAGTCTTCTTATCGACATCTACCTGGGGACCGTTACGTACAGCTAGTACCGCTTGTGGTCTGTGGTTAAACCTACTGCCAGCGTAGTGTCGAGTCTTTAGAGTCCCACACAGAGAGCTATTCGCCTTTAGGCAAAACGAGTAGAGGTCGCATGGTTTTGCGACAGGGTTCGTTCGCATCCGCGCACTTGTGCACGTTTGCTGTCCGGACAGTTTATACTAGCGGGCTTTGTTTTAAGCCAGATCCTAGTATATGATTTGAGATTGGTTTTTCTCATTGTGTTCGTGTTCCTCGGATCACGAATGCGGGTGCGTATGCACAGTTACTTGAGATTGAGGGAGAGGACCATGTTTAGGGTTAATGACTATTGTCATTTTATTAACCCTATTGTTTTTGTGTGTATTATTGTTAATTAATAATTAGCTTAATTATTGTGCATGGTTGTTGTTGTTGACACTTTGACTTTGTTGACTTGTTGACCAAGTTGACAATTTGACCATGATCATTTCATTTGGAAGATGCTCTTTGATCCTTGCAATTTGCATTAATGGTGAAATGATAATGGTCACCTCTTGATTAAGCCATGACAATTTTCTAGCTAATTATGTAATTAAAATAACTCACACATATTAGTGAGAATGGCTCACTATTTTTTCATTCTATCATATCTTTTCTCTCTCTTGTTCATCCTCTCCCTCAAGCTCTCTCCCTCTCATGTGTTGAGAAACAAAAAAGCTTGAGAAAAACCTTCACTTGATCTTCTCTACTCACTTCTAGGGTTCAAGTCTTAGCATTTCTTGCACTCTAGTTACTCCTAGCTTGGAGTTGAAGCTAAAGGTCGAGGCTTTCGGGTGGATCGTTCTTTGACGGAAGGAGACTAGCAAGGTGAGGCCTTTCTACCATTCCGACGAGCAAGGAGAGAAGGAGTTCGAGCCCAAGGTATAACCTTTCTACAACTTTGTTAGTTGTTAGTATTCTTTAGCTAGTTTTAGTTTAGTAAAGATCCTCACAAGCAAGGTCCATGTTGCCTAAGTCATTAAAAATCCGATTTTTATTATGTTTTCCGCCTCCCCGCAAGTACCGGGGTGGGCAACGTGGACTTACATTATGCCTAGGAACCGCTGTCCCAACAGAGATCCAGACATATTCTTAGGCAGTATCACCTGATCATGGAGATGGTTGATCTCCAGGGAGATCGAGGTTAGAAGAGTAGACACAGAGGACAACAGCGCGGATCCACTCACTAAGGCCTATTTCCCAGTAGAGACTTTTATGAGATGGTTGAGTATGAGATACTTCAACCACAGCTAATTGTTGGGTATGAGATACTACACCAGATGGCCCTAGTGCAAGTGGGAGATTGTTAGTGATATGTATGCCCTAGAGGCCATTACTGTACATGTGATGTATATTGTAGTGGATGCTTGGACATATATATGGAGGACTTTCTTGCTCGACATGATAGTATGCTCTCTGGTTGCACTTTATCTTAACATGTACTCTGATAGTCTCTATGTTACATGTTGATAAAGCCCTTAGGATGAGTACTGGACTACCAGGACTATGATGCAGATCATACTAGTGGGGATAATGTAGTCGCTAAGTACATCCTTCAAAAGTTCCTAGTCGCGGGTGTATCGAGACAGGGCATCGATATACCAAAGTAGACTAGCGTGTGCGCATCTTGACCCATATGATGGGCGATGAATGATCCCATATCCATTGGTGTTTGACATCAGAGAAGGTATACGGGTGCTCAGTGGGGACTGGGTACACTGGACGGACTCGCCAAGAACTCCCAGATGGTATCATACCTCACGTCAAATGGTAGTTCTCTAGTGACACTAGTACATGTTAGTCTGTAGACCCGAGATCGTCATAGAGTCTTGTGTGATTCCCATTGTGCTTTGATTTCCATCATACCACGTCCAAGAGGGCGTGCAAAACGATGGCTTTTGGGTACAGTCCCGAATCACATGGAGGCAATGAACGATAGGAGGGGTTTCGTCTCTCCCGGTATAGGGAGTTGATGTTGCGCTGTGTTCGATTGGCTATAACTGGAAATCCCTGGCCAGGGTTGCTGAGATTTAATGGTAAGTGTTATTAGTAGTTTCTCGAACTGTTATGGACCTCATATCGACATGACTTATCAAGCTACTGGGGTCTGACGTTTACCACCCATAGGAGAGATATACGACATATCAGACGAAGAGACCGGACTGTACGGGAGTGTTACTGGTTGGATTCACAGGAGAATGTACAGGCTTGCTCGTTGATCTTCCAATTGCTCAATACCTGGGTGGCTGTTACGTTTAGCTGACCGCTTGCAGGTTGTGGGTGTTTGATAAGATCATCACCTACTGTCGTCGTATTGACGATTCTTTAGAGTCCTACACAGAGGTTTCCTGGCTCAGGCAAAATGGAGTAGGAGTGCATATGTGATATGTGTGGGATCGGGAATAATACGTGTATGCGATACCATATTAGATTCTCGCGATATGAGATATCGGCCGGGTATATATGATATACCCGAGTCATCGGATCAAGTGTTGATTCGATGAACTGATACAGATTATATTAGTCGGTTATAGCGATATAGCCGGATTATCGGATCAAGTGTTGATTCGATAATTTAATGTATAATTATATATGTGATATATTAAGTTGCATTAACTAATATGAGCTCACTTAAAAATTCTTTTTCTCACTTGGACAATACATTGATATATATGTGATATATGTTAATTGTATTATTTTATTTTGTTACAAAATATATTATATATGTGATATATAATATTGTAACAAGTCAAGTTTACAAATGCAACATGTTTTGTGGAGTTTAAACATGGATAGAGTTTGGATTAGTGTTAAGCTTGGATGAAGCTTTCATGAAGCTTTGATTTTGACCATTGATATTTTGTGTTGATTTTTGTTAACCCAACCGAAACCCTTAACCCTAGTTTACTTTCTACATGGGTTAAGCCATCATGTTTGACCCATGGTTGCAATTCTAACCTCATTAAAATAATTCATTATTCATTACAAATAGACTTCATCTTCTTCTTCCTCTTGAAAAGCTTTCTAGCTTTTGGGGTTTGTGATGATTTTAAGTGAGATAAAGAAAACAAAAGAGAGCTAAATTCCTACTTCATCATCCTAATCTATTCTAGCCACTTAGATTAGGGTGTTTTCTTTGCTAATACTTGATTAGTGAAGGAAGAGCTTGGGTTTGAGATTCTTCAAGGTAGATCATCTTAGTAGTTGAAGATTGGAAGCAAGCTTGCAACTTTCTCTTCATGGAGCCACTCAAGAGTCCGGGTACTTGATGATCGCAGCGAAGGGACCTCAACACGGAGCTTATGAAGCAAAGGAGCGGACTACAAAGGTTGTAATCCCTCTCTCTTAGATGTAAAGTTGTTTACATGCTTTGTTAATCCTAATACTCTAGTTATGATCTTGGTTAGGGTTTGTTTAGCACACCAAAAATTTTAAAGTAGCATGTTTGATGCTTGCCAAAACCTTCATAAGGTGCTATGCTAACCCTACATACCTGTCAGGCCTCTCATTGAGGGAGTTTCTACGTCCTATACACGATTGACGGATGTGTGGTCACGAACTGAACGGGCGAAACACGTGCCCGCCCGAACACCTAGCTCCAGCTCGACCGCGAGCGAGGGAGAACTTACCCCTTTCGAGCATGCAAATTTGATGCGAAGTGCTGTTAGGGGAATTGACGAGTTAAGGGGGATAACGAGGGAGCATGATCGGCGGTTGACTGAAGTAGAGCAGGGGATCCGAACCCTGCTAGGTAGGGAGGAGCGTTCCCGTTCACGCTCAAGGGCGCGGCGTGGGGCCGAGCAGTGAGGGCATTGCTTTTGTCAAGTTTTGGGGAGGTGGTGGTTGTAAATAGTTATCTTTTGCATTGCATACTTTTTTTTAATTTTTGTGTATATATATTTCTTTTTCTTTTGCATGTTTAAATTCTGCCTTGCATCTTTATAAAAAATTCATAAAAATTAAAAAATGGAAATAAAAAATATATATATAAAAAGAAAAATCAAATAAAAACTGAATTTTTTTTAAAAAACTATAAAAATTGAAAAAATTCAATTTTGGGCATAATTGACTTGAGTTTGACAAGGCGGTTAACTAACTAGGAAAAACTAGATCCTAGACTTAGTAAATTAAAAACCCTAAAAATAACCTTTCTTAAAATTTAATGGTAGAAAATATATGTTTTTGTAGTTTACTTAGAAATAGGCAAATTTTGAGTTCACTTCTTGGGCTAAGTAAAAATAAAGGAAGAGTATTGTAATTTTTATTAAAGTGTAAGTCTGAAAAATAATTCCGAAGCTTAAGTCTAAATTCTGAAAATATATACCCTACAGCTTGCACAAACACGAACCTTAAAACTTGGAATAGTAGAGGAGACCTTGAAATGCTCTTGTCTAAAGTCCTTAGTATGAAGGAAAATAAAAGTACAAGCGTGAATAAAGAGATAAAAAAAATGAACACTGGTTTTGTAATTACTTAAGGCTGCGTAAAATAAAAAAAAAGCTAGGATGCTTTATCACCTAGTGCCTTAGACCAACTGATTTGGGAGTCACTGCTAAAAGCCATAGGTATTACAAGACGAGGAATTACGCCTTAATGTGCAAACACATTTTGTAATCGGTCATTGATATCTCTAGAAGTATTAACGGTCGCATGAAGATTGTGTGAGTAATTTCATCTAAAAATTCACCAATTAAAAAGTACTTTGGATGATGGACAAGAGTATAAGAGCTTGAATTGAATTTCTAAGTGTAGGGGTGATACATACACACACGTAAAGATATGTGATTGGGGTTTGGATGAGAGATATGAATGAAAAATATGACTTATATTTTTAGTAGAGATGATAAAAATTCCTAAGTTGAGATGAAACCTTAGAAGGAAAATTCAAAAGATGCTAAAAGCTAAGTGAATTTACAGAACATATACAATCTTAAGTTAAATGATAAGGAAGCGTGAAAAATACGGATTGATAATTTCTGAGTTGAAGATAATAGAATTTCTTGCTAGAAAACCGAATTGGAGAATACAAGTCAATAGGCCAAATTGATAGGATTTTGTGGGTAATATCCGCTGAAAACCCTCAGGAGACAACACTCCTCCTACTAGGGACACCTAGAGGTTTAACGGCTTGTTGCACGAGCTCAGTGCAATCGCGTTTCCCTGCGAAAGTGATGTTAGGTCTTTTTCGAGAATAAACTAGTTTTGCTCGAGGACGAGCAAAAGATAAGTTTGCGGGTATTTGTTCATATCATAATTTTGCATTATTATATTCCCCATTCTTATTCATTTTACAAATAAATAGGTGCTTTTGATCCATGTCTGCTACATAGTTGCAGGTTACAGGTTCTCGGAACAAAACAGTGAAAATGATGAAAAGACGATACAAAAGTGAGACCACGACCAACAAATAGAAGAATCTTGATCATGCCTACAGTTTGAGGGACAGATGAAGATCAATGAACAATTTCACAAAGTATAAAGGCAGCACAAAGATTCAAGCCTTCAACGCAAACGGTAAAAGTCCACAACATTCTGCACTGTGGAAATCTGGAAGAAACTAGAAGACATTCTGAGAAACCAAGTGAAGAAATCAAAAGCCAAAGGCAACATGAAGTACACCTGAGAAAATGAGCCAGCAAGCAATCAAGATGGCCGCGGATCCGCGGCCAAACAAGGCATATGGCCGCGGATCCGCGGCCATACAGAACACGTGTTGGCGCAAAAAGTCGGTGGATGGCGGTGCGTTGACCAGGATTCTCAGGGTAGTTTTGTAAATGTAGATAGGGATCAGATGTAAACCCTAGGGTTTCTATAATCTATAAATAGGAACCGTACGGCTCTTTTTGGAGCATACCTCTTCTTATGCCTCTTTTTATTTATCAATTTCAGAATTTTTACTCGCTGTAAATGTTTGAAGAGTGCATCAAATAAAAAGTACGTTTTCTTTTATATGTCTTAGTCTAATTTTCTTTTCTGCCCTAGTATAAATTTTATTTATCTGCCCTAGTTATAAATTTTATTTATTTGCCATAGTTTAGATAATTAGGTTATTAAAAACAAACCAAAAAAAATGTCTCTTGTTATCAATTCCCTAATGAGTGAGTAGTTCCTCACTTGTTAGGGTTAGGAATGGGAAAGGTTTGAGAGATGAAAATCTCTCACCCCTTTCTTGCCCGTCATACATTTTAATAGGACTCTATGCATACATACACATACCGCTCACTACGGCACCCTATCCTATGAGGTAGCGGTGATACTGTAGTTAAAGACCGGTTGTGTATGTTTTCCATGGAGCTTAGGGTAAGAGTTAAGAAAGGACGGACAAGGACCTAGAGGAAGAAACCTAGTTTCTTCCCGATCGTGCTAATCCCCTTTGTTAATTATTACCTTAACACCTAAATAGATCTTACTTAGGTCATAGAAAGCGGTGAGAAATATTGAACTTCCAAACTTAACCTAAACCTAACCCTAGCAAGGTTTTAATCTTAATCAAACTCATTTCAGTTTTTAGTGATAATCAATCCTACCACAATTGGAATTAACTCGTTAGAACAAATAGAAAATACACAAAATCCCTGTGGACCGACCCGTACTCAACCGGCTAGCTACCAAGCGACGCCGTTCTTGATTGCGGTTAACTATTCATTGATTTGTCTTTTAAAAGCGAAAGCGCATAAAATCCTTGTTCAATCAGGTCTAGGGATGTGGGTTTGTCTATTCATCGTGACCATGGAATCCGTGTTTTATACAGGCTCACAATAAAACACGAACCTCCTAGTATATCCAATATATCATATGTTTCTTCTGCTGCTGATATACTGTGATGTGATCATTTTATATGCCTGAGACCAATGCTTTATTATTATATATGAGATATATAGTAGACGTTGCTTATGGTTTACTCCCACTCTAGTCCCACCCCGGTATGCCGTTAGTTAAGTAACCTAACGGTGCATAACGGGACAAAGTGGCGAATGCGGATGGCATATGCGTACGTTGTATTTTCGTTTCTTCTGTGATGCTTAGGAAGCATAGATGATGGGATTCATTAATGAGATTAATGAAAGAAAAGAAACCTAAAAGATGTTGTAGAATCAAATTTATAAAAACGGTAGCTCTAGTTTTTCTTTGCATAGAGGTATTTGAGAAATATCCTACACCTTATTCGATAAGGAAAGAGCCGAGATCCCTTCACCGGGAGTGACCTCTTTAGCGAAACTAGCAGATGCTACAACTCACTCGGTTTTGTTTTTGATTGCTTCTATAGTTCTTGCTTTGCACAGCGGTATTTTTAAAATATCCAGCACCTTATTCGATAATGAAAGAGCCGAGATCCCTTCAACGGGAGTGACCTCTTTAGCGAAACTAGAAAAAGCCTAAAAACACTCCTTTTCAAAATCACTTGTTTTTACAACGATATCAAGTTCTTTACGCTCGTGGTTTTCTGAAAAACCTGCATAGCCCTCCGTCATTTCAGATAGATACTAGTTAGTATTCGTTCTATATTTGTTGGCCTGCGCTAAGGCGTAGTGTGCGGTAGCTAACTAGTGCTTATCAGCAACATAAGATGAGATTGGATTAGGGTAGTCGTATGACTTTGTTGGCTTGCGTCAAGGGTCGTGCGGGTGGGTTTAATTCAATCAGGAAATGACGGGTTGAACTTGACTAGCGGACTATGGTTTGTTGGCCTGCGTCAAGGTCATAGCACGCTAGGGGTAAAAGCATTATCGGGAATTTCAAGTGTTGAAATTTGCAACGAGATTTCATACCTTGTATGAGATAGTTAGATCCTGTTACCCATTACAAGTAAGAGTTACTCCTGGGAGAATTTTAAATAGGACAATTAGCCGATCAAGTAGGTGTCTAGAAAGGTATTAACGGGGTTATGCCTTTGGAGAAACGAGGTTTATTTTTATTAGGTACATGCGAAAGCAGGGGAACCTCCCTCAAAGTGCCAACACTGGCCTGGCCGAAAGATTGATGAACTTGTAAAGTGTAATTAATCCCGGCTAGTGTTACCTTTTAGGGTTTGAAGGAAGATTTGATGAAAATAGTGGGAGCCATCCTGATTATATAAGATAATATCCAATCTAAGCTTGCAAAAGCATATGCTAAAGTGTTTTCTTTTCTCTCTCTCCAGGTAGCGACCAAGTCAGGCCATAATCAAGATAATAATATGGATGTATTGACCGAACCCGCTTATTATACTGAGCAGGGGAATGTTGGTCCCGCTCCAACTTATAATTGTTATAAGTCCGAGCAAAAAATATGAGAATATCCAGATTCTAACGCCACCCAAACGAAGAACAAGCTTGTTGATGCATCTTCTTCGAATGTGTTAGTTATTGAGAACTGTTTCTCATTTCACTTTATGTCTTGGGTATTAGATACCGGATCGGGATCTCACATATGTAATATGTTACATGGGCTACAGAAAGGTAGGGAACTGGGATAGGGTGATCATTCCATAAGTGTAGGGAATGGTGCAAGTGTTGCAGCCAAAGCTATTGGCGAATATCACCTTGTATTACCAAATGGTAATACATTGATTCTGAACGAATGCTATTACATTCCGACCCTGATATGAAATCTTATATCAGTATCTTTATTGAGTAAAGAAGGATATAATTTTGGAGTACAGGATAATGTTATGAACATCTTCCTGAATCAAAAGTTGATTCGATCAAGATCGTTAAATAATGGCATATACATTCTGAATCAAAATACAGTCCTTAATATACAAAACACACACAAGAGAAAGAGTTCAGAAATGAACGAATCCTTCTTGTGGCATTGTAGACTAGGTCATATCAATGCGACACGACTAGCTAAGTTACATAAGGATGGTTATTTGAATTCATTCGAATTATCATCTTATGATACTTTCCAGTCATGTCTCAAAGGCAAAATGACCAAAACTCCGTTTAGTGGACACGGAGAAAGAGTTACTGAACTCTTGGGACTGATACATATTGATGTATGTGGTGGCATGTCTACACATGCCAGGGATGGTTCTTCTTACTTCATTACATTCACTGACGATCTCTCAAGATACGGACATGTGTTCCTATTGAAACACAAGTCTGAAGCTTTTGAGAAATTCAGAGAATATAAGATCGAAGTAGAGAACCAAACGGGTAAAAGTATTAAAATCCTACGATCAGATCAAGGAGGAGAATACTTGAGCAATGAGTTCCTGGACTATCTAAAAGAGAATGGGATTCTCTCTCAGCTTACTCCTCCATATACACCAGCACAACGGTCTATCAGAGCGGAGGAATCGCACCCTATTAGATATGGTGCACTCAATGATGAGCATTGCTGAGTTGCCTATTTCCTTTTGGGGCTATGCGCTTGAGATAGTAGCATATCTATTAAATAGAGTTCCAACCAAATCAATGCATACCACTCCATATGAGATATAGGAGGGCAAGAGACCGTGCCTTAATTTTGTTAAGATATGGGGTTGCCTGGCCTATGTTGAAAAGCAAAATCCGGACAAACTCGAGGCATGTCTTTTCTGTGTAAGTTTATAGGATATTCCAAGCATTCGTGAGGGAATATCTTCTACCACCCTGAGGAACAAAAAGTGTTTGTTTCTCAACATGCCACCTTTTTAGAAAAGGAATTTCTTAAAAAAGAAATTAGTGGCAATGAGGTAGAACTGGAAGAAGTTCCAGCTACACAAACTGCAACAGAATATTTGGTGGAACTGGAAGATTCGATAGCTCCCAACGAACCCCAGCCTCTCTGCCAATCTAGTAGGGTTCCCCATCCACCTGAGAGATACTACGGTTTTCTCATCGATGGTGGAACATCTGCTTTGATGTGGTAGTTAAAGAGTTTGACTTCATCAAGAATGTAGATGAACCTTGTATCTACAAGAAGGTTGCAGAGAGTAAGGTTGTCTTCCTCGTATTGTACGTGGATGACATACTCTTGATAGGAAATGATGTTCCTATGCTGCACTCGGTCAAGCTCTTCTTATCACATAGTTTCTCAATGAAAGATCTAGGTGATGCCTCCTGCATTTTGGAAATTAAGATCTATAGAGATAGATCTAAATGGATACTGGGATTGTCCTAATTCAGGTACATTGACACCATACTAAAAAGGTTTGGTATGGAAGAATCCAAGCGTGGGAACCAACCCACGATCTTTGGACTCACTTTCTCCAAAGAGATGTCTCCCAAGACTGATTTGGAGAGAGCTCGCATGCAAGGGATACCCTATGCTTCGGCAGTAGGCTCTATCATGTACGCGATGCTATGTACCAGACCCTATGTAGCATACTCACTAAGTGTAGTGAGTAGGTATCAAGCAGATCCTGGAGAGAGTCACTGGACAGCTATGAAGAACATTCTCAAGTACTTAAGAATGACAATGGAGATGTTCTTGGTGTATGGTAATAGAGAACTCCGGGTGGAGTCCTTTACCGATTCGAGCTTCCAAAATGATAAGGAAAACACTAAGTCGCACTCGGGATTTGACTTTTCCCTTAAAGGAGGGGCGGTTTCTTGGAAGAGTTCCAAGCAAGAAACCGTGGTAGACTCAACGATGGAGGCTGAATACATCGCTGCCAACGATGCTTCCAAAGAGGCTGTCTGGATCAAGAAGTTCATAACTGAACTTGGTGTGGTTCCGTCCATTGAGAATCCAATACCTTTGTATTGTGATAACAATGGAGCTGTGGATTTGGCCAAAGAACCCAGGTCCCATAAGAGATCCAGGCATATTCTGAGGCGGTATCACCTGATCCGGGAGATAGTTGATCACCGAGAGATCAAGGTCAGGAGAGTTGACACGAAGGATAACACTGCGGATCCACTCATGAAGGCCATACCCCAGATACAATTTGAGAGAGTCTTCGGGGTGTTGGGTATGAGATACTACAACAGCTGGCCTTAGTGCAAGTGGGAGATTGTTAGTTATATATATGCCCTAGAGGCCATTGTTGTACATATGATGTATATTATAGTGGATGCTTGGATATATATAAAGAGGACTTTCTTGCTCAACATGATAGTATGATATTGGTTTCACTTTGTCTTAACATGTTGACCTGTATTGGTTTACTGTCTTGCTCTCACATGTTGATAAGGCCCTTAGGATATGTACTCGACTACTAGGATTATGATGCAGATCATACTGGTGGGGCCAGGGTAGTCCAAGAGTACATCCTATAACTGTTCCTAGTCAAGGGAGTATCGAGACAGGGCATCGATACTCCAGAGTAGACTAGCGTATACGCATCTTGACCCATATGATAGGCGATGGATGATCCCATATCCATTGGTGTTTGAAATCAAAGATGGTGTACGGGTGCTCAGTGGAGACTGGGTACACTGAACGGGCTCGCCGAGAACTCCTAGATGATATTATACCTATCGTCAGATAGCGGTTTTCTGGTGACACTGGTACAAGTTAGTCTATAGATCCGAGATCGTCATAGAGTCATGTGTGATTCCCACCGTGCTTTGATTTCCACCTTACCACGTTCAAGAGAACGTGCAAAACGGTGGCTTTTTGGTACAGTCCCGAATCACATGGATGCAATGAGCGATAGGAGGGGTTTCGTCTCTCCCGGTATTGGGAGTTGATGTTGCGCAGTGTTCGATTGGATATAACTGGAAGTCCCTGGCCAGGGCTGATATGGAGTGCTACTGGTAAGTGTTATCAGTAGTTTCTCGACCAGTTATGAGCCTCACATCGACATGACTCATCAGTTACTGGGGTCTGGCGGTTACCACCCCTAGACTGGATATGCGACATATCAGACGAAGAGACCGGACTGTACGGTAGTGTTATTGATTGGATTCACTGGAGTGTGTGCAGGCTTGCTTGTTGATCTTCTGATCGCTCAATACCTAGGTGGCTGTTACGTTTAGTTGACCGCTTGCAGCTTGTGGGTGTTTTATATGATCATCATCTACTGCCGGCGTATTGACGATTCTTTAGAATCCTACATAGAGGTTTCCTGGCTCAGGCAAAACGGAGTAGGAGCACATATGTGATATGTGCGGGACCGAG
The DNA here is from genome assembly GCA_030015575.1 of Agapanthus africanus. Lineage (NCBI taxonomy): Eukaryota > Viridiplantae > Streptophyta > Magnoliopsida > Asparagales > Amaryllidaceae > Agapanthus > Agapanthus africanus. The sequence goes on from JASDDO010000022.1 coordinate 391,506,598, forward strand.
ATTAATACGATATAAGATACCGTATTCTATTCTCGCGATATGTGATATCGGCCGGGTATTTGTGATATAGCCGGGTCATCGGATCAAGTGTTGTTTCGATGAACTGATACAGATTATATTAGTCGGTTATTTGCAAAATAGCCGGATTATCGGATCAAGTGTTGATTCGATAATTTAATGTATAATTATATATTTGATATATTACATTACATTAACTAATGTAAGCTCACTTAAATATTCTTTTTCTCACCTGATGATACATTGATATATCTTAATTGTATTATTTTCTTTTGTAACAAAATATTGTATATGTGATATATAATATTGTAACATGTTAGGGTTACAAATGCAACTAGGGTTAAAACCATGATAGGGTTTAAACTTGGGTTAACATTTTCTTTTTGGTTAATTCTTTTTGGATTGATTATGTTTTGGATGAGCTTTGAGGAAACTTCATGATCCTTTGACAAAGTCCACCCTCTTTGTTTTATCCTTGATATTTGTTAACCTAACTTTAACCTTAGCCTACGGTTTATTCTCTACATGAGTTAGCCATGACACATACTTATCCTTGGTTGCATTTCTAAGCTTAACAATAATTCATTCATCACAACTTCATCTTCTTCTTCCTCACTCCAAAAGCTTTCTTGCTTTTTAGTTTGTGATGATTGTTTGTGAGAAATAGAAAACAAAAGAGAGAGAAATTCTTACTTCATCATCCTCATCTATTCTAGCCACTTAGATTAGGGTGTTTACTTCACTAATACTGTAAGTCCACGTTGCTCACCCCGGTTCTTACGGGGAGGCAGAAACGGCGAAAAACAATTTTTGGCGCAAATGCAACATGGACTAAAAGAAGGATCTTTGATAAACTACAAACTAGCAAACTACAAGAGGTGCTATCTACTATGCCATAGAGATTATACCTCACGACACCGGTCCTTCGTGTCTTCATTCTGCTGTCCTGCTCGTCCATCCACGCTTCGAGGGTCGATCTGGATCTTGATTACCTCCGCGGCCTTCTTGAGTCGAAGATGATCCACCCGAGAGTTGATCTCCACCTCGAGCCGAGGCAACTAGGGCAACAAGATCGCTAGGCTTGATGTCCTAGGTTGTGTAGAAGTAGTAGATGGATGTGTTTTTCTATTTGGATCCTTTTTTTCTCAACACATGAGATCAAAGGAAGAATCAAGAGAAGGAAGAAGAAGCTAGCAACCTTGGAGCTTTTTCATTTCTTTTTTAAGAGAGAGAATGAGAAATGAATTATGAGCTAGAGAGAATGAACCATGGTTGCAATAATACACAAATATCATCATTACTAATCCTTTCATGATAAAGTTGATAGCTACTAATGACTTGACCATTTTCATAACCCAAAGAATAAAAAGAAAAACCAAAGAAAACTCTAGATCTCTCATGAAGGTCAAAGTCAAATTTGGTCAAATGGTCAACAAAGTCAAGTATGGTCAAATGGTCAAAGCAATTAGCCATCACATAATTATCACTAAAAAAGATTAGTAAACAATGTCCCCGGCTCATAATGGTTTTGACCGAACGAACTGCCAAAACCCTAATGAGTCCGCCTCATTATGGTTTCGACTGAATCAACTGTCAAAACCCTAATGAGACACCTCCTTCCTCTTCGCTCCTCACAACTGTGCATACACACCCGCATCCGCATTTCGTAGAATGCGAATGCACAGAAGACAAAACAAATCCATCCATGCAATACTAGGATCCGGCTTAAACCAAAGCCTACTAGTATTGCCTGCCCGAACAGCATACGCACACAAGTGTACGTAAGTGATCGTAGCCCTTCCGTAAAACCATACGGCCTCTACACCTTTCGCTCAGTGCAGGGAAACTCTCTGTGTGGGACTCTAAAGACTCGACACTACACTGGCAGTGGGTTTAACCACAGACCGCAAGCGGCACTAGCTGTACGTAACGGTCCCCAGATAGATATCGATAAGAAGGCCGATGAGGTAAACCCATCTGAACTCCTACTGAGCCTGAATGTGACAATCTTCGTACAGTCCGGTCTGTTCGTCTAAGAATATTGCATGGCGGGCCTAGGGGGTGGCGAACGTCAGTCCCCTAATAGCGGTACAATTCGTGTCGGAGTGTAGCCCAGAACACTCTGAGATAACACTGGAAACCTACCAGTATATCTCGCTTGCCCTGGCCAGGGACGACTATGTGTAATGGCTCTCCTAGACACAGCGCGATATCAACCCCCAATACCGGGAGAAACGAATCCTGTCTAACCGTCACTGCCTCCAAGTGCTTCGGGACAACACCCAACTGCTACCTGTTTGCACGACTCCTATGAGCCGTGGTAGGGTAGTAATCAAAGAATAGTTGGAACACACTCGAGGCGAAGTTACAGTGTCAAGTCAACGGACTAAGCTGTACTCATGTCACCTGGGAACTGATAACTGACGATAGGTATAATACCAACCAACAGTTCCAGACGAGTCCTGTCCAGTGTACTCGTAACCTAACGAGCACCAGCATACTATCTCCAGTACGACGTACTGATGGCTGTGGGACAGACCATCTCCCCTGCTGCGATGAGATGCGCATACGCTAGTCTACTCCGGAGTATCGATGCCTTGTCTCGATAATCCTACGACTAGGGACCTGTATAAGGATGTGCTTATAGATTACCCAGCCCCCATAAGTGCGACTGCCATCACAACGCTGGTAATCAAGCAAAGATCCTAAGGGCTCCACTAATATGTATAAGCAATATGCTAAAAGAAACAAATGCACATATTAAAGTAGAAACAAACCAAGTAGCATACTACCATTTTGTGCAAGATTGTCTATACAACTGTGAATATCCCAAGCTTCTAATAAATAATATACAAACTAGTATGATACAGTAATGGCCTCTAGGGCATATACACTAACAATCTCCCACTTGCACTAGGGCCATGTACTGGCGTATCAAAGACCTATCATCTCGATCAGCCGCTCGAACTGAGTCTTGGGTATGGCCTTCGTGAATGGATCTGCAGTTTTATCCTCCGAATTTACTCTCTTCACCTCGATCTCCCGGGGATCTGCGATCTCCCTGATCAGGTGGTACCGCCTCAAAATGTGCCTGGACTTCTGATGGGACCTGGATTCCTTCGCTAAAGCTATAGCTCCATTGTTGTCACAATACAGCGGTATTGGATCAACAATGGTAGGAACAACCTGAAGTTCCGTGATGAACTTCTTCATCCTGACAGCTTCCTTTGCGACATCGCAAGCAGCTATATACTCCGCTTCCATAGTTGAGTCAGCAACGGTTTCCTGCTTGGAACTCTTCCAGCAAACCGCCCCCCCCATTGAGGGTAAAGACATATCCCGATATGGACTTGGAGTCATCCTTGTCACTCTGGAAGCTGGAGTCAGCAAAGGCCTCAATCTGGAGGTCTTTTCCGCCATACACCAAGAACATCTCCTTAGTCCTTCTCAGGTACTTGAGAATGTTCTTTACTGCTATCCAGTGTTTCTCCCCTGGGTCCGACTGATACCGGCTTACAACGCTTAATGCGTATGCTACATCTGGTCTGGTACATAACATCGCATACATTATAGAGCCTACCGCAGATGCGTAGGGTATAGATGACATGCGAGCCCTTTCCAAATCATTCTTGGGAGACATCTCTTTGGAGAGGGTGATTCCGTGGCAAGTCGGTAGATTACCGCGCTTGGAATCTTCCATACTGAATCATTTCAGTATGGTGTCAATGTACCTGGACTGCGAAAGTCCCAACATCCTCTTAGATCTATCACGATAGATCTGAATCCCCAGAATGTAGTTGGCATCGCCCAGGTCCTTCATGGAGAACCTCTGTGACAAGAATCCTTTGACTGACTGTAGCATAGGAATATCATTTCCTATTAGGAGAATGTCATCCACGTACAAGACGAGGAATACAACAGTTCTCCCTACAATCTTACTGTAAATGCATAATTCATCTGGGTTTTTGATAAAGTCAAATTCCTTGACAGTATCATCAAAGCAGATGTTCCAACTCCTCGATGCCTACTTTAGTCCATAGATGGACTTGAGCAACTTGCACACTTTACCGCTGCTCCCACTCTGAATGAATCCCTCTGGCTGATTCATATAAACACACTCTTCTAAATTTCCATTTAGGAAAGCCGTCTTTACGTCCATCTGCCAAATCTCATAATCGTGGAAGGCAGCAATGGCAAGAAGGATCCGAATGGATTTGAGCATAGCCACTGGAGAAAAGGCCTCGTCATAATCCAAACCCGTTCGTTGACGAAAACCCTTTGCTACAAGTCTAGCTTTATAGGTTTCAACCTGCCCATCTACACCAATCTTCTTTCTGTAGATCCATTTGCAGCCTACGGGTTTTACCCCTTCTGGAGCAAATTCCAAAGTCCAAACTTTGTTGGTGTACATGGACTCCATCTCGGTCCGCATTGCATCCAGCCATTTTACTGAGTCACTGCTCTGAATGGCTTGCTGGAAGCTAGTAGGCTCACCATAGTCAATGGTGCAATCCTCTCTATCCCCGTCTATGAGAAAACCGTAGTATCTCTCGGGCGGATGAGACTGCCTACTACTCCTGCGGAGTGGCGCTGGGATGTCCGGTTCTCCTGAACCTTCTGGTACTACCAAGGTTTCAGTAATAGCCTGTGGTTCTGGAATTTCTTCCAATTTTATTGCGCTCCCACTTATCTGATTTTCTAAAAACACAGTTTCCAAGAAGTGGGAATGCTGAGAAACAAAAACCTTTTGTTCCTCTGCGGAATAGAAAAGATACCCCGTGGAGTTCTTTGGGTATCCCACAAACTTACACAGTACTGAGCGTGCCTCGAGCTTGTCCACATTCCGCTTCTTTACAAAAGCTGGACATCCCCATGTCTTAAGATACTTAAGACAGGGTTTCTTCCCACTACACATCTGATATGGGGTGGTAGGCACAGTCTTGGTTGGATCCTTGTTCAAGAGATATGCAGTTGTTTCTAGTGCATAACCCCAGAAAGATCGCGGCAACTCAGCCTTACTCATCATGGAACGAACCATATCCAATAGGGTTCGATTCCTCCATTCCGATACACCGTTGTGTTGTGGTGTGTATGGAGGAGTAAGCTGAGAGAGAATTCCATTCTCTTTTAAGTAGCCCAGAAACTCGGCACTCAAGTATTCACCACCTAGATCAGATCTTAGTGTCTTGATACTTTTGCCTGTTTGTTTTTCAACTTCATTCTTGTAGTCCCAAAATTTCTCAAAGGCCTCGGATTTATGCTTCATCAAGAAGACATGTCCATACCTAGAGAAATCATCTGTGAAAGTAATGAAGTATGAATAACCACTTCGCGCATATGTATACATTGGACCACACACGTGTAAGTCGATGTACTACACCCCAATGCTTGTGGGGAGGCGGAATTTTCAAAAACGAACTTGTTTAGTGAACGAACATCGACTAACCGCTTGAATCGAAGCTAAACTATAAACAACCAAGCACAAAGTGTTTCTAAACTACTGTGTTTAGGGATTATACCTAATGAACCAACTCCTTCGTCTTTACGAACTCCTTGTTCTCCTCGGCCTTCTCGAAGTAGTAGACGATCCACCCGAGAGCAAAACTCCAAGCTTAGCCTCTAAACTTGAGGCAACTAACCTTCTTGGATTGCTAATCAAAGAAGATAGATTGAGATAGAGTGATGGTTATGGATTGTTTAGTCTTACTAACCCTTGTACTCAACTCATGAGAGGGGAGGATTAGTCTTTTGAAGAGAGAGAGCTTGAGGAGAGAGAAGGTGAGAATAATTATCATATGAGAATAGTAAGTTATCATAATAAATATGAAGCATTCTTATTTATGAAGAAAAGAATAAAACATAATGAATAAGCATGCTTCACAAATATCTAATGGTGATTCATTGTCATGACTCATTAAGCATTTATCATGCATTAATGATATGCATGAATCACCCTCATGACTCACTAAACTCATTTAATGCAAATGACACCTAAACCTCCTTAGTCACCACTTTTAGAAGCTTCTCGCACAATTACGAGAACGCCCCTCCAATCCGCAAAAATACGGAAAAACTTTAGACTGTAAAAATCCAATAACCGGATACCAGTAACTGGCTTAAACCAAAGCCGACTGGTAAAAAATGTCCGAAAGTCGTACGCGCGTAAACGCACGTATGCGTCCGAACCCTTGTCGTAAAACCATACGACCTCTATAACGTTTCGCCTGGAATAGGAAACTCTCTGTGTGGGACTCTAGAGACTCGACTACTACGCTGGCAGTGGGTTTAACCACAGACCGCAAGCGGCACTAGCTGTACGTAACGGTCCCCAGGTAGTTGTCGATAAGAAGGCCGATGAGCAAACCCATCCGAACTCCTACTGAGTCTGATGTGACAATCTCCATACAGTCCGGTCCGTTCGTCCAAGACTATCGCATATCCTGCCTAGGGGGCGGCAAGCGTCAGTCCCCTAATAGCGGTATAAGTCGTGTCGGAGGGAAGCCCATTACACCCTGAGAAACTACTGGAACCTACCAGCAAATCTCGCTTGCCCTGGCCAGGGACTTTGCGTAATGGCTCTCTGACACAGCGCGATATCAACTCCCAATACCGGGAGGGACGAATCCTGTCTAACCGCCACTGCCTCCAAGTGCTCGGGACTGCACCCAACTGCTACCTGTTTGCACGACTCATTTGAGCCGTGGTAGGGTAGCAATCTAAGAACAGTGGGACACACTCGAGGCAAAGTAGCAGTGTCAAGTCTGTGGACTACGCTGTACTCATGTCACCTGGGAACTGTTCACTGACGACTGGTATAAAACCAACCAACAGTTCCCTGTGAGTCCTGTCCGGTGTACCCGTAACCTAACGAGCACCTGTATACTATCTCCAGTACGACGTACTGAAGGCTGTGGGACAGACCATCTCCCCAACTGGGATGAGAAGCATACACAATAGTCTACTACGGAGTATCGATGCTCTGTCTCGATAATCCAACGACTAGGGACCTGAATAAGGATGTGCTTGTAGACTACCCAGCTCCCACTAGTGTGACTGCCATCACAACGCTGGTAGTCAAGCAAGATCCTAAGATCTCTATCAATACGTACACTCACATATTAAGATAGAAAAACCAAGTAGCATACTACCATGTTTAGCAAGACTGTTATATACATGTTAATATCCCAAGCTTCCATTAAGTAATATACAAACTAGTATGATACAGTAATGGCCTTCTAGGGCATAAACACTAACAATCTCCCACTTGCACTAGGGCCATGTACTCGCATATCGAAGACCAATGATCTCGAGTAGCCTCTCGAACTGCGTCTGAGGTAGGGCTTTCGTGAATGGATCAGCAATGTTCTCTTCTGAAGCAACTCTCTGAACCTCGATCTCTTGACGATCAATGATCTCCCTGATCAGGTGATACCGCCTCAAGATGTGTCTGGACTTCTGATGGGACCTTGGTTCCTTCGCTAAAGCTATAGCTCCGTTGTTGTCGCAATACAGAGGTATTGGATCAACTATGGTAGGAACCACCTGATGTTCTGTTAGGAACTTCTTCATCCAGACTGCTTCTTTTGCGGCATCGCAAGCAGCTATATACTCCGCTTCCATCGTCGAGTCAGCAACAGTGTCTTGCTTGGAGCTCTTCCAGCACACCGCCCATCCATTGAGGGTAAAGACATAACCCGACATGGACTTGGAATCGTCCTTATCACTCTAGAAGCCGGAATCAGCAAAGGCCTCCAACCTGAGGTCTTTTCCGCCGTAAACCAAGAACATCTCCTTAGTCCTCCTCAGGTACTTGAGAATGTTCTTTACTGCTATCCAGTGTTTCTCCCCTGGGTCTGACTGATACCGGCTCACCACGCTTAGTGCGTAAGCTACATCTGGTCTGGTACACAACATCGCATACATTATAGAGCCTACCGCAGTACCGCAGAAGCGTAGGGTATAATTGACATGCGTTCCCTTTCCAAATCAGTCTTGGGAGACATCTCTTTGGAGAGGGTGATTCCGTGACAAGCCGGTAGATTACCGCGCTTAGAATCTTCCATACTGAATCTTTTTAGTACAGTGTCGATATACCTGGACTGCGAAAGTCCCAACATCCTCTTGGATCTATCACGATAGATCCGGATCCCCAGAATGTAAGAGGCATCACCCAGGTCTTTCATGGAGAACCTGTGTGACAAGAATCCTTTGACAGATTGTAGCATAGGAATGTCATTTCCTATCAATAGAATGTCATCCACGTACAAGACGAGGAATACGACACTTCTGGCTACAACTTTACTATATATGCACGGTTCATCTGGATTTTTGATAAAGTCATATTCTTTGACTGTCTCATCAAAACAGATGTTCCAACTCCGCGATGCCTGCTTTAGTCCATAAATGGACTTAAGCAGCTTGCATACTTTCCCGCTGCTCCCACTCTGATTGAAACCCTCTGGCTGATCCATATAGACGCTCTCTTTTAAATTTCCATTCAGAAAAGCCGTCTTTACGTCCATCTGCCAGATTTCATAATCATGGAAGGCAGCAATAGCAAGAAGGACCCGAATGGATTTGAGCATAGCCACTGGAGAAAAAGTTTCGTCATAGTCCAAACCAGGTCTTTGACGAAAACCCTTTGCAACATGTCTAGCCTTATAGGTTTCCACCTGTCCATCTACACCAATCTTTTTCTTGAAGATCCATTTGCATCCTATGGGTTTTACCCCATCTGGAGCAAAGTCCAAAGTCCATACTTTGTTGGTGTACATGGACTCCATTTCGGTCCGCATTGCATCTAGCCATCGTACCGAGTCGCCGCTCTGGATGGCCTGCTGGAAGTCAGTAGGTTCATCATCTTCTATGATGCAATCCTCTCTATCCCCGTCTATGAGAAAACCGTAGTATCTCTCAGGCGGATGAGACGGCCTACTACTCCTGCGGAGGGGTGCGGGAATGTTCTGTTCTTCTTGAACTTCCGGTTCTACCGAACTTTCAGTAGCAGTTTGTGGTTCTGGAATTTCTTCCAGTTCTATTTCACTCCCACTTGATTCCTTTTCTAAAAACTGATGTTCTAGAAAATGGGCATTACGAGAAACAAATACCTTTTGTTCCTCTGCGTAATAGAATAGATATCCCCTGGAGTGCTTTGGATATCCCACAAACTTACACTTTACTGATCGTGCCTCGAGCTTGTCCACATGCTGCTTTTTAACAAAAGCTGGACATCCCCAAATCTTTATATACAGTAGATGGGGTTTCTTCCCGCTCCACATCTGATATGGAGTGGTAGGCACAGTCTTGGTAGGTACCATGTTCAAAAGATATGCCGCTGATTCTAGCGAATGACCCCAGAAAGATCGCGGTAACTCAGCATTACTCATCATGGATCGTACCATATCCAATAGGGTTCGATTCCGTCTCTCCGATACACCGTTATGCTGTGGAATGTACGGAGGAGTAAGCTGAGAGAGAATTCCTTTCTCTTTTAGGTAACCTAGGAACTCGGCACTCAAGTATTCACCACCTCGATCAGATCTAAGTGTCTTGATACTTTTGTCGGTTTGGTTTTCTACTTCATTCTTATATTCCTAGAATTTCTCAAAAGCTTCGGATTTATGTTTCATCAGATAAATGAATCCGTATCTTGAGTAATCATCCGTGAAAGTAATGAAATAGGAAAAACCACCTCTCGCATGTGTAGACATTGGACCACATACATCGCTGTGTATGAGTCCTAAGAGCTCGCTCGCTCTTACTCCTTGTCCAGTGAATGGAGTCTTTGTCATCTTTCCTTTGAGACAAGATTGACAAGTGTCATAAGATTGATATTCGAACGAGTCCAAATATCCTTCTCTATGCAACTTAGTCAACCTTCTCTCATTGATGTGACCCAGTCTACAATGCCATAAGAAAGCTTTATTCAAATCTGGAGACTTTCTTTTTAGTGTGTTCTGGACATTGAAAATTTGGAGTTGGTTTAAAACATATATTCCGTTATTTAGTGTACCTGACCCAATCAAACCATGATTAAGGTGGATGTTGACAACATCTCTTACAAACGTGAAATCATAACCTTTATTTGATAACAAGGAAACTGATATGATATTACACGTTAAGCTTGGTACAAAATAACAGTTATGTAAAACCAAAATGTGTCCACTCGTCAATCCTAGGTGATAATCCCCGACGGACGCAGCTCCCACGCTAGCTCCGTTAGCAACCTTTAGGGTCATATCACCTTCCTTCAGCACTCTACGGTTTCTCAGTGCCTGCAATGAATTGCAAATATGAGATCCTGATCCGGTATCCAATACCCAGGAAGTAGAGTTGATCGACAGACAATTCTCAATTACAAACACACCTGAAGTCGAAGCCACAGCTTGCTTCGGTTCCTAGTTCTTGGCGTTCCACGCCTTGCAATCCTTCTTCCAGTGCCCTTTCCTGTGACAATGGAAGCACTCATCCAGGCCAACTATCGGTACCGCAAACTTTTTCTTTCCCTTCCCTCCCACCTTACTAACACCTCCTCTAGGTTTGGGTGCGGCCTTCTTCTTCCTTCCTTTGGCCCTAGCCTTAGACCCTGAAGAAGATGTACCATCAACAAACATAGCGGGTGTTTCCCTTGAATTCTTCAAGGTGCCCTATGCACTCCTTAACATGTTCAGGAGTTCCGGAAGTTCAACTTCTTTTCTTTGAAGATTGAAGTTCAGGATAAACTGGGCGTAGGTGTGAGGAAGGGACTGGAGAATAAGGTCTGTATAGAGCTCATTATCCAAAGTCGTCCCAAGGTCTGCGAGCTCTTCTATATAGCCGATCATCTTTAGGACATGTTCTCCTACCGATGACCCGACAGCCAACCTCGCTCGAAACAAGTTCTTTGAGGTCTCGTATCTTGCTATACGAGATTGCTCTCCATAAAGTTCCTTTGTATGGAGAAATATGCCATCAAGGTCCATATCCTCGTGCCTCCTCTGATGTTCATTGTTCATCGAGGCAAGCACGATGCACTTGGCTTTCGCGCAATCTAAATCCCAGGTTTTGCGGATTTCCTTATCCGCATTGCTGGATTTGGGACCAGGGACAGCAGGTGCCGTAGCGGTGAGGACGTACCCCAGTTTGTCATAGGTCAAAGCCATTTTGACATTCCGCAGCCAATCTTTATAGTTTGGCCCTGTCAGTGTATTTTTCTCTAAAAGTAACTTAAGTCCAGTCATTTTCAGGGTCGCTGCAATTAGGAGAGAGAGAAGAAAACTCTTTAGCATGATGCTCTTGCATGTTTAGAGTGGTTTTTAGTTTATCTAAACTGGATGGCTCCCGCTGTTTCTCGAATCCTTCCTCAAACCATAAAAGAAGAATTAGCCAGGACTATTCTCACCGTACAATACTTGCTTAACCGTTCAGCCAGGCCAGTGTCGATACTTCGAGGGAGGTTTTCCAACGCTTTCGCGAAGTTCCTTAATTAAATAACCTCTTTTTTTCTGGGGGCGTAACCCCGCTGACACCTTTCTGGACACCTACTAGGTTTATAGCATTGATCGTTAAGTGACGAATATCCTGATAAGTAGCATATACTCACAGTAGGATCGGGATCCAAATATCATCGTCTGATAATGTTGTAGAAATGCTACCAACATTCATCAAACTCAAAATGGTATGCATCTTTTTGCAAATTTCAGTTTCTTTAGAAATTCCCGATATAGATTTTTGCCCCATGCTCTTATGACCTTGGCGTTAGGTCAAAATGTCATAAGTCACATGTCAAGTTCTACCCATCATTATCTTGTCAATTTGAACCCATCTGTATATATCCTTGACGTTCGGCCAAAATGATAATACGACTGTCCCAAACTAACTCATCTATCTATGCAACAAATGAATATCCAGCAGCTACCAAACACTATGTCTTGGCGTTAGGTCAAAATACATAGCTTGAATACTACTGAATACCCAGATGAAATGATGGAGGGCTACGAATGGTTTTGGCGAAACCGTGAACGTAGTGAACTTGATATAACCGAAGGAACCTGATAGCTTTTAAAAGGAGTGGTTAAAGCTCCGCATTTAAAAATATCTGTTTTTAAAATTAACCGAGTGGTTTCTTTTAAATTGTTCCAACGATTAAAACTTTGGTTTATTTTCTTTGCATTATAGATAATGCGTCCCATCATTAACCTATCATTGCAGAAAACAACGAAAATATGACGTCCTCTTATGCCATCTGCATTCGCCACTGGGTCCCGTCATTACCCGTTAGGTTACTTAACTAACGACAGAGCGGGGACTGGGCTAGCGCGGGTGTAAAACATAAGTGACGTCTAAAATAGCTACAATATATATAGATATTTTACATTCGTCTGACGCAATGATATACATTCCAGAACACAGATAAACTTTATTGGATTTGCAAGCAATCTGTATTTCTTTTGAGCCTGCAAGAAACGACAGATTACATAGTTGTGATGAATAGCCATTACCCCACCCTCGACCCCTACGGGTACGGCAAACTACCCACCCGGCAGTTTGTGTACCCACCTTGGGTCAGTCCTAGGAGCAAAAACAGTAAAATGAAATAATACATCGGTGGCTACAACCGCAACCTGGATGTGCCCCGCAAAATAATATTACAACAAATGAATTAAATAATAACCCATTGCTAAACCCCGGCTATACACCACAACAGTCCAATACAGTTCATATGCACAAACAGATAAAACCATTTCAGAAATGTGCAACCCCCTGCCAACTGACATACTAGCAGTTAGGGGAGGTTTACGAACACATTAAACAATCACAGATATAATCCAATATGCAAATACTGTACAATTTCGATCGATTAAACATCTTTAATATTGCTCCAAAAACTGCTCTGTAAAACTGAAACCTGAGCAAATATTAAATATCCCAGAAAATCCCAAATAAAACAGAGAAGAAGCACAGGAAATTTTAGTTCCTGACTCGGCAACTCGGCGGCAGAAGCGCGGCGGATCGGTGCGATCCGCCGCGGTTCCGCGGCCTTGTTGCCGATTCAGGAGCTCAAATTTCTTGGGTGTTCTTCTGGTGTCTTTTCAAGCTCTCTGAACTTACCTGAAAAATTTTTGGACTTCATTTAAATTTCGACAGAAACTTTACAGTTTTAGGGTTTTCCGGCTTCGTTTTTCCGTTCGAAATTCGTACAAATTTGCAATTAAGTTATTTATTGTTTAGCGAGGCTCTGATACCACTGTAAGTCGATGTACTACACCCCAATACTTGTGGGGAGGCGGAATTTTCAAAAACGAACTTGTTTAGTGAACGAACATCGACTAACCGCTTGAATCGAAGCTAAACTATAAACAACCAAACACAAAGTGTTTCTAAACTACTGTGTTTAGGGATTATACCTAATGAACCAACTCCTTCGTCTTTACGAACTCCTTGTTCTCCTCGGCCTTCTCGAAGTAGTAGACGATCCACCCGAGAGCAAAACTCCAAGCTTAGCCTCTAAACTTGAGGCAACTAACCTTCTTAGATTGCTAATCAAAGAAGATAGATTGAGATAGAGTGATGGTTATGAATTGTTTAGTCTTACTAACTCTTGTACTCAACTCATGAGAGAGGAGGATTAGTCTTTTGAAGAGAGAGAGCTTGAGGAGAGAGAAGGTGAGAATAATTATCATATGAGAATAGTAAGTTATCATAATAAATATGAAGCATTCTTATTTATGAAGAAAAGAATAAAACATAATGAATAAGCATGCTTCACAAATATCTAATGGTGATTCATTGTCATGACTCATTAAGCATTTATCATGCATTAATGATATGCATGAATCACCCTCATGACTCACTAAACTCATTTAATGCAAATGACACCTAAACCTCCTTAGTCACCCCTTCTAGAAGCTTCTCGCACAATTACGAGAACGCCCCTCCAATCCGCAAAAATACGGAAAAACTTTAGACTTTAAAAATCCAATAACCGGATACCAGTAACTGGCTTAAACCAAAGCCGACTGGTAAAAAATGTCCGAAAGTCGTATGCGCGTAATCGCACGTATGCGTCCGAACCCTTGTCGTAAAACCATACGACCTCTATAACGTTTCGCCTGTAATAGGAAACTCTCTGTGTGGGACTCTAGAGACTCGACTACTACGCTGGCAGTGGGTTTAACCACAGACCGCAAGCGGCACTAGCTGTACGTAACGGTCCCCAGGTAGTTGTCGATAAGAAGGCCGATGAGCAAACCCATCCGAACTCCTACTGAGTCTGATGTGACAATCTCCATACAGTCCGGTCCGTTCGTCCAAGACTATCGCATATCCTGCCTAGAGGGCGGCAAGCGTCAGTCCCCTAATAGCGGTATAAGTCGTGTCGGAGGGAAGCCCATTAGACCCTGAGAAACTACTGGAACCTACCAGCAAATCTCGCTTGCCCTGGCCAGGGACTTTGCGTAATGGCTCTCTGACACAACGCGATATCAACTCCCAATACCGGGAGGGACGAATCCTGTCTAACCGCCACTGCCTCCAAGTGCTCGGGACTACACCCAACTGCTACCTGTTTGCACGACTCATTTGAGCCGTGGTAGGATAGCAATCTAAGAACAGTGGGACACACTCGAGGTGAAGTAGCAGTGTCAAGTCTGCGGACTACGCTGTACTCATGTCACCTGGGAACTGTTCACTGACGACTGGTATAAAACCAACCAACAGTTCCCTGTGAGTCCTGTCCGGTGTACCCGTAACCTAACGAGCACCTGTATACTATCTCCAGTACGACGTACTGACGGCTGTGGGACAGACCATCTCCCCAACTGGGATGAGAAGCGTACACACTAGTCTACTCCGGAGTATCGATGCTCTGTCTCGATAATCCAACGACTAGGGACCTGAATAAGGATGTGCTTGTAGACTACCCAGCCCCCACTAGTGTGACTGCCATCACAACGCTGGTAGTCAAGCAAGATCCTAAGAGCTCTATCAATACGTACACTCACATATTAAGATAGAAAAACCAAGTAGCATACTACCATGTTTAGCAAGACTGTTATATACATGTGAATATCCCAAGCTTCCATTAAGTAATATACAAACTAGTATGATACAGTAATGGCCTTCTAGGGCATAAACACTAACAACACGTCACTGTGTATGAGTCCCAAGAGCTCGCTCGCTCTTACTCCGTGTCCAGTGAACGGAGTCTTTGTCATCTTTCCCATGAGACAAGATTCACAAGTGGCATAAGACTGGTACTCGAACGGATTCAAGTATCCCTCTTTATGTAACTTTGTCAACCGTGTCTCATTAATGTGACCCATTCTACAATGCCATAAGAAAGACTGATTTAATTCCGGAGACTTTCTTTTAAGTGTGTTCTGGACACTGAAAATCTGAGCTTGATTCAATACGTATATTCCGTTTTCTAATGTACCTGACCCAATCAGAACTTGATTTAGGTGGATGTGGACCACATCGCTTACAAAAGTAAAATCATATCCTTCCTTAGAAAGTAAGGATACAGATATGATATTACAAATCGCACCTGGTACATAAAAAAAGTTACGCAGAATCAATATCTGCCCAGTTGTCAGTCCAAGATGATATTCCCCTACGGATTCAGCGTACATGCTCATTCCGTTAGCAACCCTGAGAGTCATATCACCTATCTTGATAACCCTACGGTTTCTCAGAGCCTGTAACGAATTACAGATATGAGATCCTGATCCGGTATCCAATCCCCGGGAGGTAGGGTTAACTGACATACAGTTCTCTATCACAAACACACCCGAAGCCGAAGCCACAACATGCTTCGAATCCTGGCTACTGGCTTTGCTAGCCCTGCAATCTATCTGCCAATGTTCATTCCCGTAACAATAGGAACGTTCCTCTTTTACTACATCCAGTCCCGAAACTTTTGCCCTTCCCTTTCCTTCTATTTCCCTGGTTTCCATCAGGGTAGAAGGTAGAGACTGTAGAATCAAGTCAGCATCTGACCCGTTCTTCAACGTGGTCTTCAGGTCCGTGAGCTCAAAATAGCTGGTCTCTGTAAGGACGTTGCCCCCCATAGATGACCCGATAGCCAACCTCGCTAGAAGCAATTCGTTCGAGGTCTCATATCTTGCGATACGAGATTGCTCTCCATATAAATCTTTGTTATGGAGGAATATAGAAACTAAGTCCATCTTCTCATGCTGCCTCTGGTATGCACCATCAACTGAGGCTAACACGAGGCACTTGGCTTTCACACAGTCTTTTTCCGATGTCTTGCGGATATGAATATCCGTGATAGGGGAAACTCTACCTGAGACGGCAAGGGTTAGATCAGTCAAGAGGTGTCCCAGCTTGTCATGGGAAATGGACATCTGGACAGACCTTTGCCAGTCATAACAGTCAGATTCAGTCATTTTATTATCTAGATGTAACTTATGTCTGGTCACTGGGTCGCTGCAATTAAGAGAGAGAGAAGAAAACACTTAGTATGATGCTCTTGCAAGTTTAGATTGGTTTTTAATTTATCTAAACAGGATGGCTCCCACTGTCTCTCGAATCCCTCCTCAAACCATAAAGGAAGAATTAGTCGAGATCAATCTCACCGTACAATACTTGCTTAACCGTTCAGCCAGGCTGGTGTCGGTACTTCGAGGGAGGTTTTCCAACGCTTTCACGAAGTTCCTTAATTAAGTAACCTCTTTTCCCTGTGGGCGTAGCCCCGCTAACACTTTTCTAGACACCTACTTGGTTTATAGCATTGATCGTTAAGTGAGAAATTTCCCGAGGAGTAGCATATACTCACAGTAGGATCGGGATCCAAATATCATCGTGTGATAAAATCGAAGGAATCCTACCAGAATCATCACACTCCAAATGTATGCAGCATTAGCAAGTTTCAGTTTCTTTAGAAGCTCCCGATGTGGATTTTTGCCTTATGCTCTTATGACCTTGACGAAGGTCAACAAATCATAAGTCACATGTCAAGTTCTACCTGTCATTGTCCAGGTTAATTTGAACCCACCCGTATATACCCTTGACGAAGGTCAACAAGGTAATACGACTGTCCCAAACCAATGCATCTATCTATGCTACATATGAACACCCAACAGCTACCAATCACTATGCCTTGACAAAGGTCAACAAACATAGCTTGAATACTATTGAATATTCATACGAAACGACGGAGGGCTACGAATGGTTTTGGCGAAACCGTGAACGTAGTGAACTTGATATAATCGAAGGAACCTTGATAGCTTTTAAAAGGAGTGGTTTAAGCTCCGCATTTAAAAGTTGGTTTTTGAAAAGAACCGAGTGGTTTTGAAAGTGTTCCAACGACGTTAACTTGGTTTATTTTTCTTGAATTAATTTTAATGCGTCCCATCATTTAATCCTACCATTGCAGAAAACAACGAAAATATGACATACGCTTATACCATCCACATTCGCCACGGGGTCCCGTCATCACCCGTTAGGTTACTTAACTAACGACAGAGCGGGGGCTGGACTAGTGCGGATGCAAAACATAAGCAACGCCTAAATAGATATCATATATAGATATATACATTCGTCACATGCAATGATAGCCATTCCAGATCACAGATGAACACATTGGATATACAAGGAATCCGCATTCCGTACGAGCCAGTAACGAAGAGCGGATTACACGGTCGCGATGAATAGCCAAACCCCACCCTAGACCCCTATGGGTGCGCAAACTACCCGCCAAGTACCCGAAGCGAAGCAACCTCCCTCAACACCGTGAGTAGGCCACTCGGCACTTCGAGATACCCGGTAGTTTGTGCACCCCATCTTGGGTCTATCCTAGGAGCAAAAACAGTAAAAGAAATTATACAATGACGGCTACAACCCCATCCCGGTTGTGCGGCCATATAAATAATATTACATTACATATTACATGAATTGAAAGATAAAGAAAACTCTCAACTCACAACCCCCCGGCTATTCATCCGTGACAATCCAACAAATTCATATACACAAACCATCAACATTACATATCACAGATATGTATAACCCCCACTAATCAACGTATAGCGATTAGCAGACGTTCAATACATATATCATATCACAGATAAGATCCATTAGCCAAAGTCTACGGAATTTCGATCAAAATACGAATTTGTAACCACCCCAAAAACAAATTTGTTCTCTGGAAAATCTGGGCAGAAACAAACTATACTAAAAATCCCAAAACATCCAAATAAGAACACTGCACAAAACCCGGTCCATGGCCGAGTCAACTCGGCCGCGGTTCCGCGGCAGGAAGCATGTTCTTGCCGCGGATCCGCGGCGCTTTGATCAAGTCACTGGATCGTTTTTGTTCTGTGTTTTTACAAAACCCTGATACGGTTTTTCATGTATGTTAAATCATTTTTAGAGCAGTATAAAAAATCGGCAGAAACAATGTTTTTCCGGACGGGTTTTGCGTTTTTTTTTCCGATCGAAATTCTAAATACTTTGCTAACATGCTAGTTTATGTTTAGCTAGGCTCTGATACCACTGTAAGTCTACGTTGCTCACCCCGGTTCTTACGGGGAGGCGGAAACGGCGAAAAACAATTTTTGGCGCAAAGGCAACATGGACTAAAAGAAGGATCTTTGCTAAACTACAAACTAGCAAACTACAAGAGGTGCTATCTACTATTTCATAGAGATTATACCTCACGACACCGGTCCTTCGGGTCTTCATTCTGCTGTCCTGCTCGTCCATCCATGCTCCGTTGGTCGATCTGGAGCTTGATCACCTCCGCGGCCTTCTTGAGTAGAAGACGATCCACCCGAGAGTAGTACTCCGAGCTCCACCTCGAGCCGAGGCAACTAGGGCAACAAGATCGCTAGGCTTGATGTACTAGGTTGTGTAGAAGTAGTAGATGGATGTGTTTTTCTATTTGGATCCTTTTTCTCTCAACACATGAGATCAAAGGAAGAATCAAGAGGAGGAAGAAGAAGCTAGCAACCATGGAGCTTTTTCATTTCTTTTTTAAGAGAGAGAATGAGAAATGAATTCTGAGCTAAAGAGAATGAACCATGGTTGCAATAATACACAAATATAATCATTACTAATCCTTTCATGATAAAGTTGATGGCTACTAATGACTTGACCATTTTCATAACCCAATGAATAAAAAGAAAAACCAAAGAAAACTCTAGATCTCTCATGAAGGTCCAAGTCAACTTTGGTCAAATGGTCAACAAAGTCATGTATGGTCAAATGGTCAAAGCAATTAGCCATCACATAATTATCACTAAAAAAGATTAGTAAACAATGTCCCCGGCTCATAATGGTTTTGACCGAACGAACTGCCAAAACCCTAATGAGTCCGCCTCATTATGGTTTCGACCGAATTAACTGTCAAAACCCTAATGAGGCACCTCCTTCCTCTTCGCTCCTCACAACTGTGCATACACACCCGCATCCGCATTCCGTAGAATGCGAATGCACAGAAGACAAAACAAATCCATCTGTGCAATACTAGGATCTGGCTTAAACCAAAGCCCACTAGTATTGCCTGCCCGAACAGCATACGCACACAAGTGTACGTAAGTGATCGAAGCCCTGCCGTAAAACCATACGGCCTCTACACCTTTCGCTCAGTACAGGGAAACTCTCTGTGTGGGACTCTAAAGACTCGACACAATGATGGCAGTGGGTTTAACCACAGACCGCAAGCGGCACTAGCTATATGTAACGGACCCCAGGTAGATGTCGATAAGAAGGCCGATGAGGTAAACCCATCCGAACTCCTACTGAGCCTGAATGTGACAATCTCCGTACAGTCCGGTCTGTTCGTCTAAGAATATCTCATGGCGGGCCTAGGGGTGGCGAACGTCAGTCCCCTAAGAGCGGTACAAGTCGTGTCGGAGTGTAGCCCATAACACCCTGAGATAACACTGGAAACCTACCAGTATATCTCGTTTGCCCTGGCCAGGGACGACTATGTGTAATGGCTCTCCTAGACACAGCGCGATATCAACCCCCAATACCAGGAGAGACGAATCCTGTCTAACCGTCATTGCCTCCAAGTGCTTCGGGACTGCACCCAACTACTACATGTTTGCACGACTCCTTTGAGCCATGGTAGGGAAAGTAATCAAAGAACAGTGGGAACACACTCGAGGCGAAGTTACAGTGTCAAGTCAACGGACTAAGCTGTACTCATGTCACCTGGGAACTGATAACTGACGATAGGTATAATACCAAACAACAGTTCCTGATGAGTCCTGTCCAGTGTACTCGTAACCTAACGAGCACCCGCATACTATCTCCAGTACGACGTACTGATGGCTGTGGGACAGACCATCTCCCATGCTGGGATGAGAAGCGCATACGCTAGTCTACTCCAGAGTATCGATGCCCTGTCTCGATAATCCTACGACTAGGGACCTGTATAAGGATATGCTTATAGATTACCCAGCCCCCACAAGTGCGACTGCCATCACAACGCTGGTAATCAAGCAAAGATCCTAAGGGCTCCACTAATATGTATAAGCAATATGCTAAAAGAAACACATGCACATATTAAAGTAGAAACAAACCAAGTAGCATACTACCATTTTGAGCAAGATTGTCTATACAACTGTGAATATCCCAAGCTTCCATTAAGTAATATACAAACTAGTATGATACAGTAATGGCCTCTAGGACATATACACTAACAATTACTTGATTAGTGAAGTGTAAGCTTGGGTTTGTAATTCCTCAAGCTAGATCATCTTGGATTAGTGAAGTCTTCAAGCAAGGATGTCTCATTCACCTCATGGAGCCTCTCTAGAGTCTGGGTACTTGAAGATCGCAGCGAAGGGACCTCAACTCGGAGCTTATGAAGCGAAGGAACGGACTACAAAGGTTTTAATCCCTAACTCTTATATGTTAAGGCGTTAACAAGTTAGTTTGGTTTGATTCTCTACTTAAAGATACAGGGTTAGGGTTATCTAAAATGGAAATTTTTTTAACTTGGAATGGATGATGCCTCCCAAAACATTGCTACCGTTGTAGGTAACCCAACAATACTAGCCTCAGAATTTGTCTGGAATGCTGATGGGACAGGTGTTCCTAGACCAAAGCCACAACTCCATTGTTGTCACAATAACAGTTATTGGACGCTCAATGGTAGGAACCTTATTTATCTTATGAACAAGACATGTCCACACAACCACTTTGGTAGTATCCTTGGTACCAATGTATTCAGCCTTTATCGTCTAGTATGCCTCGGTATATAGCTTGGAACCCTTCCAACATACCGTCACTGCACTGAGGGTAAAGACAATGCCTGTGACTGACTCTCAGTCATCCTTATCACTCTGGAAGCTCGAACCAAGAACTTTCTTTTAGTGCTTCTCAAGTACTTAAGAATGTCCTCTACAGCTTTCCAGTGATTCTCCTAAGATCCAGTTGATTCCTGATCACTACTACTAGTGAGTCATCTACATATGGTCTGGTACATAACATCGCACCATCTGATAGAGCCTACTGCCGAAGCATAGGGTATCCCTTGCACGCGAGCTCTCTTCAAATCAGTCTC
Source organism: Agapanthus africanus (assembly GCA_030015575.1). Classification (NCBI taxonomy): domain Eukaryota; kingdom Viridiplantae; phylum Streptophyta; class Magnoliopsida; order Asparagales; family Amaryllidaceae; genus Agapanthus; species Agapanthus africanus. The sequence goes on from JASDDO010000022.1 coordinate 391,528,130, forward strand.
GGGAGACATCTTTTTGGAGAGAGTGATCCATGAGTAAGTGGGCGAACCACCACGCTTAGAATCATCAATACTAAACCCCTTTTGTATGGTGTTTATATACCTGGATTTGGGACACTCCCAACATCCACTATAGATCTATCACCATAGATCATAATCCACAAGATGTAGCAGGCATCATCCAGATCTTCTATTGAGAATCTTCGTGATAAGAGGAGCTTGACCGAGTGTAGCATATGAAACCATTTCCTATCAAGAGTATGTCATCTACGTATAATACGTAGAAGAAAGCCTTACTGTCTACAACTTTCTTGGATATACTAGGTTCATCTCCCTTTTAGATGAAGTCAAACTCTTTGACTATCACATCAAAACAGACGTTCCTTCTGCCTGAACCCGGTTGGGCCATCATCTCATGATGTAATCCTCACTCCCACTCTCACCAAGAAAACCATAGTATCTCTCAAGTGGATGAGGAACCCTACCAGATTCGTGGAGAGGCTGAGGTTCGTTGGAGACTATTGAATCCTTTGGTTTTACCAAATCATCAGTTGTTAGTTTGTCTTGATAGAACTCCTTCCAGTTTTTCCTCATGACCATTAATTTCTTCACTAGAAATTCCTTTTCTAAAAAGGTGGCATGCTGAGAAACAAAACACCTTTTGCTCCTCAGAGTGGTAGAAGATATACCCTCACAAATGTTCAGGATATCCTACAAACTTACAGAACCGACCTTGCCTCGAGCTTGTCTGGATTTTTCTTTTCAACATAGGCCGGACAACCCCATATCTTAACTCGTTTAAGACATGGCCTCTTCCCATTCTATATCTCATATGGAATGGTAGGCTCTGATTTGGACGGAACCCCATTCAATAGGTATGCAGCTTCTTAAGTGCATAACACCAAAAATAAACAGGTAACTCAGCAGTACTCATCATAGAGCACGCCATATCTCATAGGGTGCTGTCACGACCCGATGGTATAGAACGTGACCGGCACTTAAATTACGAAATTTCTAAAGGCGTAACATAATCTAAGTAAGCCAAAGCCCAGAAAGCTAAACCATTTAAAAGAAGAAGGGTAGGAAAACAAGTTTAATAGCAACATCAAATTTTCTCAAAAATTTCGGCAGAGTCTTCTTTGTAAAAACTGGCCCCAAACGGGTACAAACAAGAATAATATACATAAGCAATAATAAAGGTATCCCCAAGCGGGAGCTAGCTTTTCGCCAATTGGCGGTCACAACCACGCAAGCAATAATATACAACGCCGAAGGGCGAGGATCAAAACTCAAAGAAAAGCATCAAAACCACCAGAAAACCATAACAATACAAGCACGACTCTAAGGTCGAAAGAATAAACAACCGGTCTTCTAAATCTATCAAGTAATATAAGTCTGGTAGATGAAGCTTACTAGATACAACTGAAATAAATAAAAGTACAACGGCGGTCACGATACAAGAGAACCAACCTACCAAGAAATCATCCTGAATGAAGTGGTGTGCCAACAAGCCGCCAAGGAAACCTGTACATCTGAACCTGAAAGAAAATTTGGCACAACAGGGGTGAGTTACCAACTCGTGAGTAAAAGACATCTGCGGGTAGAAATTGCATGCACGATGATCTCCTAGGTTATAATAATATACATATGTAACAGTAGACATCTAGTAGTGACATGGTAATAACCTATGCATAAGTACAATGCTCAGTGCATCGTTTCAGTGTCACTAAATAGTAATATGTCACATATCTGATGTATGAATGCATCATGAATGAGAAAATCAACCATGAAATCTGAATAACCTGATATAAGAAAAAATCAATGAATCTCGTATAAAAAAACTAAAACATCATCAATGAAATCGACAGAAATCCATGTCAAGTATCGACACAATATCTTAATATCTCAAGTCATAATATCTCAATGTCTCAGTATCTCGATGTCTCAATATCTCGGGCTCCGTCGGTCCGGATCGGCCCAAATCATCAAATCTCACGACAACGGTCGGTATCCTTCGGATATCCACTGCACCAGACATCACCGGTAGGTAGTCTTCCCCTGCCAAGCTCATCGTCTACAACTCGAGCCTCTTGCCCCGGGGTACCTTACCGGGCCCACCATGTACCCGAAACGGTTCATCCTACTCCTCGAATTGGGTCTCGAAATCCAACAGCAATCATGAAAACTCATGGTAGACGACATATACATCACGAGAAAACCGCAACTGGTCTTTTAAATAAGAGAGAGAGAGAGAGGATATTATAAATTCTTGCGGTTTTCCCCCAAATCCAGAAATCTCATGGAAATCCGAAATCCAAGAATCAAGAGTAAGTAAACAGTGAATATCGGAATAAAGCCCCAGAAGAGTACATGAATGCTTATATGAATGCATGAAGTATCTATGTAAAGAATGCAATCTCTAAGTTAATACATGAGAGAAATCACACAAGTATTATGTGGTAACTAGCATTTAGCTGATTATATCAATAAGATAATATTTTCTAAAGTGTACGTGACATGGCAATTACCGATGATGATGTGTGTGAGCCGGCAAATAAGTGTATGTAGAACATGCACATCATCGGTAATGGTGCTGGTGTCCTAACCGACGGAATCATAACAGTTAGGGAACATATGTATAAACATGCAGTATAATGAGAATAACATGAATATAATAGAGAAGGAGTAATAATCGCAATACCGAAGAATATACTTTTCTACAATACGAGTCATACCGTTTTGGTGTTTGAAAAAGCACGAATCATGGTTTTCAGAAAAATAAGGGCTACGATGTTTTTGAGAAAAGATACGACCTTTGAAAAAATCCGTAGTATCCCTCAGGCTGTTTTTAAAAATGCGCAGGATTCGTTAGTTTTGAAAAAATAAGTATGACTCGAGCCTAAACTAATATCTACCTAACCAACTAAGGGACTAAACTAAATAACTAGTCGATAGGTAAGAAAAATCCACCTACAGTCCGAGTCGATATCTCTATGAGTCGGCGATCCAGCCTCAATATCGTCACGTACAAAGTACGTCTTCCTCAATTCAAGGGTGCGGATTAATCATCACATCTATATCTCGTACGGAAAAATCCATCGTACGACATCCCAGAATCAGGGTATGGGTCAACTATCATATATGTATCATCAATCATATGATATCATCATCAAACAATATCATGATCTGGTTACTGATCTAAAGTCTCAGGCAATCCGAAATCATTAACACATATTATCATATATGAATTCACATTGCCCAAGCGATCCATTATAAATATCATAACATATCTCAAATCATATCTCTATCATATGTCAACTATCATATATATATATATATATATATATATATATATCATCATTCACATGGCATCATCGTCAAACAATATCATGATCTGGATACTGATTTAAGTCTCAGACATGCCAATGTCATCACATATTTTATCGTATAGTATATATTTTCTTATCGCATAACGATTCGTTATAATACCATAACTCGATCACATATCAAATTTCTCACGGCATCATGCCCGATCATATCGACTCATCTCCAAGTATCATATAACATCCTCATATCAGGTGTATATGTTGTTTGTGTGTGTGTGTGTGCCTATATATATATATATAAACCTACACACATTCATACACACACACCGCAAGTCAAGTGTATATTTGTGCGTGTGTGTGTGTATGTCAACCTATACCATAGGGTCTCGCGACTAAGAACTAAACTAAAAGCACTATCATCAACTTACACAAATTCTGATCCGTGGTCTCCTAAAACCTTTCTTGCTCCGTATTCGTATCTCGCAATAACATATCTATATATTACTATATCAAGACCACGTCAAATCCTACGAAGTTACGGGGGTGCTATATGCCATCCACCCGACTTCCCCCGTAAATATACATCTACTCACCTGGTCCTCGCTTGCCGAAGTCGATGTCGCCATCCTCTTCTTCATCATCCGAAGTCCACGAGAGAGGTACCTATATGCAAACACACACACACACACACACACACACACACAGATATATATATATATATATATATATCGTAAACCAAAATCTCCGATAAAACCTAAAACGGCAAATGAAACGCGCATAAGTTAAAACATATGGCCCGCTCATGCAAAAGAACCAAATAACCCTCGACATCGGCGTACTAACACCAATTGATCGAGAAAAACCCAAACGTACCAATCGTGGTTTCATAAATCATTAATTATAATATGAAATAGATTGTAACTCATCAAAACCACAAAATAAATCAAATCGATTTATTTCCGCAAACCTAGAAAGCATCAAATAACCGTTTTAATTCGAAACATGATGTTTTAATAAAACTAGTGGCCATAATATTCACTAAATATCATAAGTAGATCATACAAACCATTACTTAAATTTAATCTCATCAATTTTTAATAAATCCAAAATTCTAGTTTGCAAAATTATCCAATTTTAACACTTTTAAAGCAAAAATTCACAAATCATCAACTAAATTAAGTTTTGTATGATCTAAGTTGCTAAAAAACAAATTAAAATGTTAATAATGTCATGAAAACCCTAATTAGATTTTAATCTCAATTAATTAATCAATTTCTAAAAACCTAGTTTGCAACATTAGCATAATTAGCATAATTTTAAACTAACAATTAGCAACTAGTAACTAGATTAGGTTTTGCATTCCATTAACATGTTAATCTACCCATTAAAACCATGAATAATTGATAAAAACCCTAACTTGATCACAAACCCTTTCTTGAATTTTTAAGTTAGCAATTAGAACCCTAATTAAACACCGAAATTCTTTAAATTATAGTAATTAACCTACAATTAACCCTAGGGTTAGGATTATACCTCAATAAATATGAGATCAAATATGCACCCAAGCCTCCCAAAGATGCTAACTTTTCTCCAAGATCTATACTAGATTAGCCAAAGAATTATAGAAGAGATTGGATTTGGAAATTATGAGGTTTTTGGTTTGATTTTTGATGGATTTTGTTGAATTTTTGAAGTGAGAATGAGCTTGGGAATAATGGGGCCTGCCTCAAGGTTAGGCTCGGCCAAAAGAGGATAGGGAGAGAGAGTGAGGTGTGAATGTGTGGAATTGTGTAGAAACATCATTATTAAATGCATCTTTTCACTTAAACCCTTAATTATTTAATTTTTTCCAATTTAACCTTTTCCTAAAAATCTCTAGAATTTTGAAGATAATTCAAGAAGAGAAGAGCATGCTACAAACTAGATTCTAATATATCATTGCTCACTTTATAAAATTAACCCATTTCTAATTTGTAATTACCACTAATTAAATGTATAATTAAAGCTTATATTAAGATTTAAATTTAATTAATTAAGGGAAAATATTTAAGTAAACTAATAATTTATAAGTGATCAAACAATATCAATTACCAGCAATTACATAGTTAAAATATGCGTATTTAAGTCTATTTTGAAAAATAATTATAATTGTGTTTTATGGGAAATACGGTTTATTTTACCGATTATCAGAAAATTCACCTAAATGATTTTATTTATCTAATTATTTATTTATTTATTTTTAAAATGTTACAATCTTCCCCCCTTAAAAAAATTCAGTCCCCGAATTTAAATTAAAACTCCCCCCAAATACTAAAACATTTAGCAAAACACTGAAATCGTCGGGTCTCCGAAATTATCAATACATAAAACACATCTTAGCGCAATGCATGCACATGAAAAAAAGTACATAACTGAAAATCAAAACTCCATCAAGCATAACGCAATCATCGGAGTTATGATGAAAATATAATGTCAAAGTCCAATACGAAAACCAACATGATATACATCAAAACTATAACTTGTATATGGTACGCATCGTTGTAAAATCATTCAACATCGGAAAAGAAATGCATGCAAAAACACCTAGGTATTGTTCTCAGAACAGTCCTGCTCGGTTACTACACCAAAGTAAATATCATAAAAACGTACTGCTCAAGATGAAATCAGCCTCAAATACAGTATACAAAAACACCACGTGCGTCCGGTGCATACGAAAATCGAAATCAAATACAGATGCTATGACTATGCACAGAAACAAAACTGAGTGCAACGGGTGTGCACCAAAAACATCTGTCATGTGCAACGGGTGTGCACGACAACAATATCAGGTGCATCTAATCTGCACAAAACCCCGATTTAGTGCATCTGGTGTGCACAAAATCGCATCAAGTGTGCCAAGTGTGCGCAAGAATCTCAATCAAGTGCACATGGTGCACGAAAACATAAATCGAATATCCAAAATAGAAATTAGCGGTATACGACATACAACGAATAAAAATCAAGTATACCGCGATAGATAAACTTACAACCACATGCATCAGTGTGCACAAAACCAAATAAAAGTACGAAAAGTGCATGAAAACTATACCGAAAGCATAAGTCCAAAATCATGTACAACCCATGTACACGAAATCAAATCAGTATCTTAGAATGCATAAAAATCAATATCAAGTGCAATGGGTATGCACAAAACGAACATCAATACAACTGATACACGGAACACTAATCGAGTGCCATGAATGTGCGCATAGGAAATATAAATCATAAAACGAAATCCTCAAAATTCCAGAATCCAAACAACGGAAATGTCATATTCGAATCACAAAATCGCAAATCGTAACACTGACGTCAATGTGCTCCTCTTTCCTCTGGTGTCCACTGATTCGAACTCGTCTCTTCGGAGCTGTATGAACGGCGCTACAAACGGCTATACTCATATCTAGAGCCTCCCAAGTAATGTATCCCATCACATGATATCTGGACTACGTTAAACTTTTTGATCGATTTATCAAAGTCCCATAATTCCTCTAAAGCTTAACACTCGAGTACAGTTTAAAAATATCGGGTACATGCCACAGCACCTGCGGACCAGCCATAGAAGGGCAAACCCAAGCCTCAATAATGGCACCGCAGAACTGCCGCAAATCCTAAGGTTCAAAGGCGTTCTCATGGTCATTATATCGAGATAGGGTTTCATTCTTCTAGAGGGTCCATAGAATTACCAGCATGTTCTTCCGAATACCTTAAACTTGGGAAAATGTGTTTCTGACATTCGTTCGAACCTTTTAACTTTGCCTAGACGACAAGTGAATACCCTTCGTCCGCACGCTAAACAGTGCCTGGACCCTCAAGAATAGACGATACACTAATGGCATCACATTCTACCCGGTCTCTAGCAGTGGCCCGATCATCTGGTGCAGATATCAAACGCTCGCGTCCATAAGAAAACATAGTCAACAACATATCTAAACGCTCATGCTGACCGTAACTCTAGCCGCAGCTCTCTCTGCCCGTGCGACCGTGGTAACGGAAATCACTATCATCGACGAAGATAGATCGTAGGAACGAATAGAAATACGGTGCAATGAATTGTACATCCTAAGGCTTCTTAAGCGGAGTGGCGTATCGTAAGTATGCCGTGGAACATACCCATGGTACGTCACTCAACTTTTGTCACCTACTCCATCAACCAAGGGTCATCCTACACTAGAAGGTAAAAGCTAACGCTCTGATACCATCTTTGTCACGACCCAAAGGTACGGAACGTGACCGGCACTTAAATTACGAAACGTCTAAAGGCGTAACGTAATCTATGTAAGCGGAAGCCCAGAAATTTAAACCATTTAAAAGAAGAAGAGTAGGAAAACAAGGTTAAAAGAAAAATCAAATTTTCTCAAAAATTTCGGCAGAGTCTCCTTTGTAAAAACTGGCCCCAAACGGGTACAAACAAGAATAATATACAGAAGCAATAATAAAGGCATCCCCAAGTGGGAGCTAGCTCTTCGCCAATTGGCGGTCACAACCACGCAAGCAATAATATACAATGCCGAAGGGTGAGGATCAAAACTCAGAGAAAACCATAATAATACAAGCACGACTCTAAGGTCGAAAGAATAAACAACCGGTCTTCTAAATCTATCAAGTAATACAAGTATGGTTGATGGAGCTTACTAGATACAACTGAAATAAATAAAAGTACAATGGCGGTCACGATACAAGTGAACCAACCTACCAAGCAATCACCCTGAATGAAATGGTATGCCAACAAGCCGCCAAGGAAACCTGTACATCTAAACCTGAAAGAAAATTTGGCACAACGGGGGTGAGTTTCCAACTCATGAGTAGAAGACATCTTCTGGTAGAAATCGCATGCACGGCGATCTCTTAGTTGATAATAATATACATATGTAACAGTAGACATATAGTAGTGACAGGGTAATAACCTATGCATAAGTGCATTGCTCAGTGCATCGTGTCAGTGTCACTAAAATGTAATATGTCACATATCTCATATATGAATGCATCATGAATGAGAAAATCAACCATGAAATCTGAATAATCTGATATAAGAAGACATCAATGAATCTCATATAGTAAAACTGAAACTTCATCAATGAAATCGACAGAAATCTGTGTCAAGCATCGACACAATATCTTAATATCTCAAGTCTCAATATCTCAATGTCTTAGTATCTCAATGTCTTAATATCTCGGGCTCCATCAGTCCAGATCGACCCAAATCATCAAATCTCACGACAACGGTCGGTATCCTTCGGATATCCGCCGCGCCCGACATCACCGGTAGGTAGTCTTCCCCTGCCAGGCTCATCATCTACAACTCGAGCTTCTTGCCCCGGGGTACCTTACCGGGCCCACCATGTACCCGAAACGATTCATCCTACTCCTCGAATCGGGTCTCGAAATACAACAGCAATCATGAAAACTCATGGTGGATGACACAAACATCACGAGAAAACCGCAACTGACATTTTAAACAAGAGAGAGAGAGAGAAGTTATTATAAATTCTTGCGGTTTTCCTCCAAATCCAGAAATCTCATGGAAATCCGAAATCTAAGAATCAAGAGTAAGTAAACAGTGAATATCGGCATAAAGCCCCAGAATAGTACAAGAATGCTTATATGAATGCATGAAGTATCTATGTAATGAATGCAATCTCTAAGTTAATACATGAGAGCAATCACACAAGTATTATGTGGTAACTAGCATTTAGCTGATTATATCAATGAGATAATATTTTCTAAAGTGTATGTTGTTGGATATAGTGCCCTCATAGTCAATTATTGGATCACAGGCACGTGATTGCAATGATTAAGGGAGGACCTATGCAGGTAGGACAGTCTTACTCGAGATGATAGTATGCTATCTGGTTTATCTTTATCATCGTGTACTGCTTCAGGTGACCTTACAGGTTACTATTGCGCGTTGACAGAGCCCTTAGGATTCTTGCTTGATGGCCAGCAGTATGAAGGCGATCATATACGTGGGAGCTGGGGTCTATAAGCACATCCTTAAAGTGGTCCCTAGTCGTGAGAGTTTCGAGACTGGGCATCGATACTCCATTAGTAGACTAGTGTATACAGTCGAGACCCCAACGAGGGGCGGTGGCCGTTCTCACAAGCCATTGGTGTCAGTTGGTTCACCTAAGATGTATACAGGTGCTCATTGGGTTATGAGTACACCGGACAGGACTCGCCGGGAACATGCTAGTTGGTATTATACCTGACGTCAGATAGTAGTTCCCTGGTGACATGTGTAATGGTTAGTTCATCCACCTGAGATCGTCATTTGTCTCGTGTGAGTTCCTACAGTGCTTTGATTACTACCCTACCACGACTCAAAGGAGTCGTGCAAACAGGTTTTAGTTGGGCACAGTCCCGAGCCATATGGAGGCGGTGAGCGGATCGACAGGGGTTTCGTCTCTTCCGGTATTGGGGGTGAGATCGCGCTGTGTCTAGGAGAGCCATTACACGAAGTCCTTAGCCAAGGCAGGAGATTTACTGGTAGGTATTCCAGTAGTATCTCCGGGTGTTCTGGGCTACACTCCGACACGAATTATACCGCTTTTGGTGGTCTGACTTTTACCAACCCCCTAAGCCCGCCATGCGATGCTCATAGACGAACGGACCGGACTGTACGGATATTGTCACTGATAGGCTCAGTAGGATGTCAGGATGAGTTCGCTCATCGACCTCCCTTTTGATCAATACCTGGTAGCCCGTTACGTACGGCTAGTATCTCTGACGAGCTAGTGGTTAAATCCACAACCAAAGTATTGACGAGTCTTTAGAGTCCTCCACAGACAGTTTTCATGTTTCGGGCGAAACGTTGTAGAGGCCGTAAGATATATGGCAGGGTCCAATCATATACATGTAGTAGTGCACGGATCATGATCGTACGGATGATACTAGTGGGCTTTGGTTTAAGCCGGATCCTTGTATTAGATTTGTTGGATTACTTTAGTCTCATCGTATTCGCATTCAGTCGGAATGCGGATGCAGGTATGTATATACAGGTGAGGGGTATCCTTGTGATCCGTCACGAGTTTACTTTAGATGTTGCCGTATCTTTTTATTGGTTCAAACATTTGGATTAATGTTTGCATATTGAAATTATGAGCTAGAAATCATCATTTTGTGCATTTAATGTGGCATGTGCAAGGGTAGTGACTCATGGTCTCTTTTATTGTGCATATGTCACTTTATTTGATGGATTTGAGTGTTGAAATGAGAAGGAGAGAGAGAGGGGCTGCCATATGAAAGAGTTTGGTTTTGTATTTTTGATGATACTCTCTCACACTCATTATCATCACAAGACATAAGAAAAGAAAAAGAAAGCTTCTTCTTCTTCTTCCTCCTCTAGCTCATAACCTCCATTGATGGCTTCATCTTCAACCACCATCCATGCAATGGATGCAAGAGACAAAGTTGTCACAAACATTCTCTACTTCGCCTTGGACACGTCGGATAGAGAACTTCATACCCGAGTTGCTTCGGATGAAGCAGGAGCCCGTAAAAAGACTCGAAGATGTGGTGTCCTTTCCGAAGAGGAGATCGAGACTGGAGATGCCGCGAGGAGCTTGGGATGGTGGCCAAAGACCGAAGGACACAGATCGATCGGTTTAGCTATCCAACCCTTTCTCTTGTTGCTAGTTCGAGGTTAATGGTTCGATCCGGGTTTTAAGCATACGATAGCACTGGTTTCTAGTTTTGAAAATGTTTCGTTTCCGCATTTTGTCCTCGGAAAGACTGCCGGGGCGCTAACGTAGACTTACATTGTATCAGAGCCACGCCATTAACCTTTACTAGCTTGCTCTAACGTGTTTAGAACTTCGATTGAACGAAATTTTCCAAAACTGCATTTCCAATCATGAAGTTTCTGTCGATTATTTATTGTCGTCAAAAAATTATTTTGAGTATTGCAGAAAATCAGGCAGGCTTTTCTAAGAAAACTGCAGAAATTTTGTATGCTGATTTCATTGTAGCGCGACGGAACCTCGGCCGTACCCACGTTTTGGCCGCGGTTCCGCCGCCGTACTGTAGCATCAGTCCACCAAAATTTCCACAGTGGTCTCTGACATGGAAATGGGGTTTCTGATATTTTTTGTTTGGGCCCAGATTTGTTTGAGTACTGGGAATTGTGCTTGGGGCCCACTTCTGGGAAATTTTGTCGATCGAAAATTTTAAACATGTTAGTTCACAGTATTTATATTATATCTGCGACCGTGAATGTCATTTGATCGGTAAATCTTGTCTAATTGCTATAGTCCTTTTAGACGGATTTGCGAACGTGACATTCACGTTGATATTCTGTGTTGTGCTGTGATGTTGCGGATTTGTCGTGGTGGATAGCCTGGATGCAATGGTAGTACAGTTTGATTGTATTTGTACATTTGATGTTGCGGGGCGAGCGTCCGACATGTGGACTGCCGTCACTGCCTGTTTGTATATTATTCTTTTGGGGCACGACCGGGCTGAGGTCGATGTACCCGTTGTATGTATACTTTACTTTCTGTACTAGGATTACCCCAAGGTGGGGTGCACGGATAGCCGAGTTCTAGAGGGAAACGGGCCCGCATTTCATGGCTTTGAGATGGAGGGGCTTTACTCTTGAATTGGCAAGTTATTCGCCGCACTCGTAAGGGATACAGGTTGACCCAAGGAGGGGTGCTCAAGTTACCGGATTCCGTGAAGTGCTGGGTGGTCCATTCACGTTGTTGAAGGGGGCTGCCTCGTTTCAGGTTTTGGCGGGTAACTTGTTGCGCCCGTAGGGGTCTAGGATTTCATTGCACAGGCTATCCACATGACCAGGGGAACGTCGGTTTTCAGTAGCGGCTCTATGAAACCCGGGGATCCCAGATTATCTGTATTGTTCTGTGATGCTTATTACATTTCTGTGATGTTGCATTTTATCACGCCTTGAGCGAATATTATATATTGATATATATACTAGTAGATGTTGTATATGTTTTACACCCGCGCTAGTCCAGTGCCCACTCTGTCGTTAGCTAAGTAACCTAACGGGTGATGACGGGACCCAGTGGCGAATGCGGATGGCATATACGTACATCGTATTTTCGTTCTTTTGTGGTGTGATTAATTGATGGGACTGCGTTGATTCGGATCAAAGCAAGCTAAACAAACCTGTTCTGATGTTGTTGGAACATTTTTCAAAAAGTTGTTATTGCAAGGACGTTCTCTTTTGTTCTGCACAGTGGTATTCAGTTGGAATATCCTGCACCTCAGTCGACAAGGCAAGGGCCGAGATCCCTTCACCAGGAGTGACCCCTTGGACAGATGTTTGTGTCAGGGTAATAACTTCACTATAGCCGATTGCCTTTTGCTTTGCATCGTAGTATTCAGTTGGAATATCCTGCACCTTATTCTATGGGGAAAGAGCCGAGATCCCTTCACCGGGAGTGACATCTTTAGCAAAGGTTTTCGCCACAATATTTTTATAAAAAGCTATTCGGTTCCTTCAACGATATCAAGTTCATTACGTTAAAAGGTTTTTCGCCAAAAACCTGCCGTAGCCCTCCGTCATTTCAGATTAGTATTGCTTAGTATTCGTGCTACGTTTGTCGTGCATTGCCGAGGCGTAGTGTTCGGTAGCTCTGTAATGCTTTTCTGTCGCATGGGTATGTGGATTGGTTAGGACAGTCGTACGGTTATGTTGGCATTGTCAAGGACTCGTACGGGTCGGTTTAACGCAATTAAGATAATGACGGGTTGAACTTGACTAGGATTCTTTGATATGTTGGCATTGTCAAGGTCACTTGGGTCCTAGGGGTAAAAACATACATCGGGAGTTTCTAAAGAAACTGAAACTTGCCAGATATGCGCATACCTTCTGGAATGTGATAACGTGAGTGGATTCCATCACGTTATCATGCGATGATAGTTGGATCCCGATTCCCACTGATGTGTTGGTTTACTCCTAGGGTGATCCCGACTAATTCTTCTTTCAGGTTTGGAGGAGAATTTGACGATAAAGTGGGAGGTTTCCTGATTAGATAAATTGATAACCATTCTGATCTAGGTTAGAGTGCACGCTGAGTGTTTTCTTTTCTCTCTCTCTTTGGCAGCGACCATGGCCCGACCCATGACTATGACTCAGTGACCAAGTTGACCGAACTTTCTTAAAACACTGGCTTTTGGATTGTCACAGTTGCATACCTCATTGCCACTCCTACTTTTACCCTTTTCTCCAGAACACCCCGTATTACTATGAACATCCACTTCCATTGGATAAAACCATCGTATGGTTATATACGAACTCGAAGGAACTTATTCGAGGATGGTTTCCAGTTCTGGAGAAAACGAATAGGACTATTCAGTTGTCTTTTCCTTTTACCTTCTCTCAGGTTGCGAGTGTTCCTTGGATTAGGACAACACACCAATTACGTTTATTGGATAGTCTTCTTCCAAACCATAAGCGGGTACTGAACGGTAAGGAATGAAGAAAACCATTTAGCCTAAAAGGTGTACAGAAGGTATTAAGTAAAGACAAATAAAGGGATTAGTAAGAGGGCAAGGTAAATTGCGACTTCTATTCACGACCAAACCAAGTATTTCTTCGCCAATCCTATATCACCTTTGTATTTCTCCAGAACACTCCGTATCACTACGAAGATCCACAGTTTATTGGATACTCCATCGTATGGTTATATACGAACTCGAAGGGACATGATCCAGTTCGGGGATGGATTCTGGTTCAGGAGAAATATGATTAAGGTTTATTCAGTTGTCTTTTATCTTTACCTTCTCTCGGGTTGCGAGTGCTCCTAGGATTAGGACAGTACACCTATTATGCTTATTGGATAGTCTTCTTCCAAACCATAGGCTGGTGTCGAACGGTAGGGAAGGAAGAAAACCACTTAGCCTAAAGGGTGTACAGAAGGTAATGACTAAAGACATATAAAGGGATTTGAAGAGATGGCAAAGAAATATACGGTTACAGTTGTGAATCTGATAATGGAAGAGGCATTACTAAGAATACCCGGATACCCCTTCGAAACATTTACATGTTTCAGTTTCACTGTGTATTGTTAAAAGAAAACTGATTTCCCAATTAGTACTTACTCCAGGGTATGCATTTACCAGGTTTGATTCTCACATCTGTATGGTTTTACAGATGATGAGTGGGAGTAAGTTATTGGGAATTGGGTGGTCATCCTCATTATATCGGGATTCGTTGTAATTGGTGATATTTTAGGAAATCACCTGGGTTGTTTGCCCGACGGCAAGTATTTGGTTTTGAATATCCGTTGTTATGCACCAATTTCAAATTGATATATCTGTACGTTTATTTTTATAAAGTGAGACATAACTTTTTGAAATTATGTCCATGACATTTACCTATATCAGTGGATGGTTAGGTAAGGAGCATTAAACAGCGGTGTAATTCTTCTTAACCATAAGTACAGTTTTCAACCTACGACACACGGGGAATGAGTTATTAGACTCAGGGGACTTATAAAGAGTATTCTATGGTGTTCAGTGTCCATTAGGACAGAGGGGTTGGTACTCGTACTATATTCTGTTTACTTGTGACTTCTCTAGTTCTTAGACATGTGTTTCGTAGAAATGCAAGGTCTAAGTTTTGAGAAGTTATAGGTATATGAATAAAGTAGAGAACCAGGTATTGCAAGTATCAGGATTCTTCAAGGTGATCGAAGATGTAGATACTTATGTATGGTATTCAGTTGATAGGAATGATTATGAGAACTTGCTTCTCTTTCAGGTTACTCTTATCTGGATGTATTCCTAAGTTGAGTAATGTTGATCGGCCTCTTTCCATCTAGTTGACATGCACTGGAGACAGCTGCATGATTTGAATCTGGTTCCAATTAAATCAGTGCCTCTGTTTCTATATTGGATATAGAACGGTTCATATCTTAATGATGTTAAGGTACGGGGAGTTGTCCGGCTTATGCTTAAAACCAGACTCTGGATAACTCAAGGCGCGTTTCTGTAATGGCAGTTTGTGGGTTGACCCGGGCTATGACGAGGGTTGACTTTCTACCATTTGGAAGAACAATAGTGATATTGTTCTTGACTCGCCACAGTTTTAGTAAAATGGATTTTTTCAGAAAACTGTAGTGGGAGTATGGTAGAACTGGAAGTGATTTCAGAACCGCAAACGATTACTGGAAATTTAAGAACCTAAAGATTCAATCTGGATTGACATTCCATTGGCCACTTCGCAGATAAGGTGGGTAACCTCAGGCACTCGTGAGGTACTTCGGTATGCTCAAAGACGGTGATAGGGAGGTTCTTGTTTACCCAGACTTGACACTACTGTTGTTCCAGACTATTAGACCCGGCAGGAGGATGAGTATAGCGTCGTTCTGAACTCGCTTTAGAAGTGCACGTGTATATTATTCTGCCAGAGGGTTGTCGTAGTCAGTGGGAGTAGCGGAAGCATAGTGGACAAGTAGCTTATGTCTATTTATGGACTAAAGCAGATATAGCGGAGATAGATCATCTATTTCTGATGTGACAGTCATAGGTTTGACTTCATCAGAATAGGGGATGGATCTGTTAAGAAGGTAGTAGGGTGTAATGTCCTGGTATTTGGATGACATACACAGAGTAGGAAGTGAAATTCCTATACTACGATCGGTTATACTTTGGTTGTCACAGAGTGGTTTCTTCACAAAGGACTTGGATATTATATCAGACATTCTGGTTACTAGATCTATGGTTTTAGATCTAGATTTGGGTAGTTTCCCAATCTGGGTACTCAGACAGCATACTAAAGGTGTTTTATAATTGACAACTCCTGGCACGGTAGTGTACCTGCAGGTGATAGAGTCACCCTCTCTAAAGGTGTCTTACAGACTAAAGGGGAGAGGGATGCGCATGATTGGCACATCACTTGCTTAGGCAATTGAGTCAATCTTGACATGTCAAGTACCACACCAGATGTTATTTCTGCACTAGATGCAATAAGTTGTGATATTAATCCTATCCCGGAGAAACGTTCAGAAGCAGTTTTAGAACATAAGTGGATGTTTTAGGGTTATGATAACAACAGCCTCTTTTGGTGACGGTTATCATTCCAGGCTTCCAAGGTGACCTGGATGACAGAGTGAATGTCAGAGTTATAGTTTTCCCTCTGACGAGGGGCAGTATTTTGGACAGGTGGTCCATACGGATACTGAGGTAGGTGTGGCACAGGATACTGATTAAGTTCAGTTGACGATACAGTCTAAGAAGTTTAGATTTGGAGTTCATTTATGAACTAGGTCCCATCAAATATCCAGACATATTCTAAGACAGGTATTGCTCATTTCGGGAGATGGCTTTCTCCGCGAACTTGAGATAAAGAGAGATATAGAAAGAAACATTAGGGCGGATCCACTCACTGAGGCTATTCCTTGAATGCAATAGTTTCGCAAACGGGCTTTGTGAGACTGATTATTAGAGGAGTTGAGTGTTCGGTATCACACGGGCTGTGAGTATGTGACATCGCAATAATTAGCCTTGAGTGCAAGTGGGAGATTGTTGGATATAGTGCCCTCAGAGTCAATTATTGGATCACAGGCACGTGATTGCAATGATTTAGGGAGGACCTATGCCGGTAGGACAGTCTTACTCGAGATGATAGTATGCTATCTGGTTTATCTTTATCATCGTGTACTGCTTCAGGTGACCTTACAGGTCACTATTGCGTGTTGATAGAGCCCTTAGGATTCTTGCTTGACGGCCAGCAGTATGATAGCAATCATATATGTGGGAGCTGGGGTCTATAAGCACATCCTTAAAGTGGTCCCTAGTCGTGGGAGTTTCGAGACTGGGCATCGATACTCCATTAGTAGACTAGTGTATACAGTCGAGACCCCGAAGTGGGGCGGTGGCCGGTCTCACAAGCCATTGGTGTCAGTTGGTTCACCTAAGATATATATAGATGCTCAATGGGTTATGAGTACACCGGACAGGACTCGCCGGGAACATGCTAGTTGGTATTATACCTGACGTCAAATAGCAGTTCCCTGGTGACATGTGTACAGGTTAGTTCATCGACCTGAGATCGTCATTTTTCTCGTGTGAGTTCCCACTGTGCTTTGATTACTACCCTACCACGGCTCAAAGGAGTCGTGCAAACCGGTTTTAGTTGGACACAGTCCCGAGCCACATGGAGGCAGTGAGTGGATCGGCAGGGGTTTCGTCTCTCCCGGTATTGGGGGTGAGATCGCGCTGTCTCTTGGAGAGCCATTACACGAAGTCCTTAGCAAAGGCAGGTGATTTACTGGTAAGTATTCCAGTAGTATCTCAGAGTGTTCTGGGCTACACTCCGACACGACTTGTATCGCTTTTGGGGATCTGACTTTTACCAACCCCTAGGCCCGCCTTGCGATGCTCATAGACGAACGGACCGGACTGTACGGATATTGTCACTGATAGGCTCAGTAGGGTGTCAGGATGAGTTCTCTCATCGACCTCCCTTTTGGTCAATACCTGGTAGCCCGTTACGTACGGCTAGTACCTCTGACGAGCTAGTGGTTAAATCCACAGCCAAAGTATTGACGAGTCTTTAGAGTCCCCCGGAGACAGTTTTCATGTTTCGGGCGAAACGTTGTAGAGGCCGTATGATATATGGCAGGGTCCAATCATATACGTGCAGTTGTGCACGGATCATGATCGGATGGATCATACTAGTGGGCTTTGGTTTAAGCCGGATCCTAATATTAGATTTGTTGGATTATTTTAGTCTCATCGTATTCGCATTCAGTCGGAATGCCGATGCAGGTATGTATATACAGGTGAGGGGTATCCTTGTGATCCGTCACGAGTTTACTTTAGATGTTGCCATATCTTTTTATTGTTGCAAACAATTGGATTAATGTTTGCATATGGAAATTATGAGCTAGAAATCATCATTTTGTGCATTTAATGTGGCATGTGCAAGGGTAGTGACTCATGATCTCTTTTATTGTGCATATGTCACTTTATTTGATGGATTTGAGTGTTGAAATGAGAAGGAGAGAGAGAGAGGGGCTGCCATATGAAAGAGTTTGGTTTTGTATTTTTGATGATACTCTCTCACTCTCATTATCATCACAAGACATAAGAAAAGAAAAAGAAAGCTTCTTCTTCTTCTTCCTCCTCTAGCTCATAACCTCCGTTGATGGCTTCATCTTCAACCTCCATCCATGCAATGGATGCAAGAGACAAAGTTGTCACAAACATTCTCTACTTCGCCTTGGACACGTCGGCTACCGAACTTCGTGCCCGAGTTGCTTCGGATGAAGCGGGAGCCCGTAAAAAGACTTGAAGATGTGGTGCCCTTTCCGACGAGGAGATCGAGACCGGAGATGCCGCGAGGAGCTTGTGATGGTGGCCAAAGACCGAAGGACACGGATCGATCGGTATAGCTTTCCAACCCTTTCTCTAGTTTCTGGTTGTAGGTTAATGGTTCGATCCGGGTTTTAAGCATACGACAGCGCCGGTTTCTAGTTTTGAAAAAGTTTCTTTTCCGCATTTTTGCCTCGGAAAGATGGCTGAGGCGCTACCGTAGACTTACATATGTGACATGGCAATTACCGATGATGATGTGTGTGAGCCGGAAAATATGTGTACGTTGAATATGCGCATCATCGGTAATGGTGCTGGTGTCCTAACCGATGGAATCATAACAGTTAGGGAAAATATGTATAAACATGCAGTATAATGAGAATAACATGAATATAACAGAGAAGGAGTAATAACCGCAATACCGAAGAATATACTTTTCTACAATACGAGTCATACCGTTTTGGTGTTTGAAAAAGCATGAATCGTGGTTTTTTGAAAAATAGGGGGTACGGTGTTTTTGTGAAAAGATACGACCTTTGAAAAATATCCGTAGTATCCCTCGGGCTGTTTTCAAAAATGCGCACGATTCGTTAGTTTTGAAAAAATGAGTATGACTCGATCCTAAACTAACATATACCTAACCAACTAAGGGACTAAACTAAAGAACTAGTCGATAGGTAAGAAGAATCCACCTACAGTCCGAGTCGATATCTCTAGTAGTCGGCGATCCAGCCTCAATATCGTCATGTAAAAAGTACGACTTTCTTAAGTCAAGAGTGCAGATCAATCATCACATCTATATCTCCTACGGTACAATCCATCTTACGGCATCCTAGAATCAGGATATGGGTCAACTATCATATATGTATCATCAATCATATGGTATCATCATCAAACTATATCATGATCTGGTTACTGATCTAAAGACTCATGCAATCCGATATCATTAACACATATTATCATATATGAATTCACATTGCCTAAGAGATCCATTATAAATATCATAACATATCTTAAATCATATCTCGATCATATGTCAACTATCATAAATATATATATATATATATATATATATCATCATTCACATGGTATCATCGTCAAACAATATCATGATCTGGTTACTGATTTAAGTCTCATACATGCCAATGTCATCACACATTTTATCGTATAGTAAATATTTTCTTATCGCACAACGATCCGCTATAATACCATAACTCGGTCACATATCAAATTTCTCACGGCATCATGCCCGATCATATCGAATCATCTTCAAGTATCATATAACATCCTCATATCACGTGGGCGTGTGTGTGTGTGTATAGAAACCTGTTGGTGTATATGCCCTAGGGGCCATTATTGTATCATACTAGTTTGTATATTACTTAATGGAAGCTTGGGATATTCACATGTATATAACAGTCTTGCTAAATATGGTAGTATGCTACTTGGTTTTTCTATCTTAATATGTGAGTATACGTATTGATAAAGCTCTTAGGATCTTGCTTGACTACCAGCGTTGTGATGGCAGTCACACTAGTGGGGGCTGGGTAGTCTACGAGCACATCCTTATTCAGGTCTCTAGTCGTAGGATTATCGAGACAGGGCATCGATACTCCGGAGTAGACTAGTGTGTACGCTTCTCATCCCAGTTGGGGAGATGGTCTGTCCCACAGCCGTTAGTACGTCGTACTGGAGATAGTATGCAGGTGCTCGTTAGGTTACGGGTACACCGGACTGGACTCACAGGGAACTGTTGGTTGGTTTTATACCAGTCGTCAGTGAACAGTTCCCAGGTGACATGAGTACAACATAGTCCGCAGACTTGACACTGCTACTTCGCCTCGAGTGTGTCCCACTGTTCTTAGATTGCTACCCTACCACGGCTCAAAGGAGTCGTGCAAACAGGTAGCAGTTGGTTGCAGTCCCGAGCACTTGGAGGCAGTGGCGGTTAGACAGGATTCGTCTCTCCCGGTATTGGGAGTTGATATCGCGCTTTTTCAGAGAGCCATTACGCAAAGTCCCTGGTCAGGGCAAGCGAGATTTTCTTGTAGGTTCGAATAGTTTCTCAGGGTGTAATGGGCTTCGCTCAAACACGACTTATACCGCTATTAGGGGACTGACGCTTGCCGCCCCCTAGGCCCGATATGCGATAGTCTTAGACGAACAGACCGGACTGTACGGAGATTGTCACATCAGATTCAGTAGGAGTTCAGATGGGTTTCCTCATCGGCCTTCTTATCGACATCTACCTGGGGACCGTTACGTACAGCTAGTGCCGCTTGCGGTCTGTGGTTAAACCCACTGCCAGCGTAGTAGTCGAGTCTCTAGAGTCCCACACAGAGAGTTTCCCTACACCAGGCGAAACGATATAGAGGTCATATGGTTTTACGACAAGGGTTCGGACGCATACGTGTGTTTACGCACGTACGACATCCGGACAGTTTTTATTAGCCGGCTTTGGTTTAAGCCAGTTTCTTGTATCCGGTTATTGGATTTATACAGTCTAAAGTTTTTCAGTGTTTTCACGGATAGGAGGGGCGTTCTCGTAATTGCGCGAGAAGCTTCTAGAAGATGGTGACTTGGGGGTTAAGGTGACATATGCATTAAATGAGATTAGTGAGTCATTTGAGTGATTCATCCATGTCATTAATCCATCATAAATGCTTAATGACTCATGGAGATGAATCACCCTCTTGTATTTATTAAGCATGATGATTAATCCTTTATTTTCTTTTATTGGATAAATGATAATGCTTGATATATATTATGATAGATCATTATCTCATCTCATTCTCTTGCTCACTTTCTCTCTCCTCAAGCTCTCTCTCTTCAAACCCTAATCCTCCCCTCTCATGTGTTGAGACCAAGGATTAGAGTAGACTACTTAATCCTTAACCATTCTCTATATCACCTAGGTTACATAGATTAGCGATTTAAGAAACCTAGTTACCTCAAGTTAGAGGTGAAGCTTGTAGTAAAGCTCTCGGGTGGATCTTCTACTACATAGAGAAGGCCGTAGAGGACGTGGAGAACGACAAGACGAAGGACTCGGTTCTTTAGGTATAATCACTTATTGTTTATGCAAAGATTCTTAGTTAGTCGATGTTTACGCCTAAAACAAGATCGTTTTTCATTATTCCGCCTCCCCACAAGTGGGGTGTTGTACATCGACTTACAGTGGTATCAGAGCCTCGCTAAACAATAATTAACTCATTAGCAAAGTCGTATGAATTTCGATTGCAAAACGAACCAAAAAACGACATCGATATCACAAGTTTCTGTCGAATTTTAAACAGGCTCTAAAATTTTTTCAGGTTGCTGCAGAGTAACAAATATAGAAATATAAGAACACTGGAGAAAAATGGGTTAGTGAATCGGCCATACAGCCGCGGAACCACGGCCGATCCTACCGATCCGCCGCGGATCAGCGGCCGAGTTGGGGCCGATTCGACCCAGTTTGCTCCTGTTGTTCTTTTGTGATATTGTTGTGTTTTCTGGAATGTTTATTTTCTGCTCAAAGTCTCAGGTGCACAGAGAAGTTTTGGGAGTAGAATATGATATGTTTGCTCGATCGAAATTATACGATGTTTGCTAATTTGATTATATCTGTGATTATATAATGTGTTCGTAAACCTCCCCTAACTGCTAGTATGTCGGTTGGCAGGGGGTTGCACATTTCTGTAACGGTTTTTACTGTTTGTGGTTGTGAACTGTATTGGACTGTTGTGATGATTAGCCGGGGTTTGAGATGGGTTGTTATATTCATTCATTCAATGTAATTGTAATATGTTGTAATATTATTTTGCGGGGCACATCCAGGTTGCGGTTGTAGCCACCGTTGTATTATTTCATTTCACTGTTTTTGCTCTTAGGATAGACTCAAGATGGGGTGCACAAACTACCAGGTACTTTGAAGTGTTTATTGGCCACCTCACTTTGTTGAGGGAGACCGCTTCACTTCGGGTATTTGACGGGTAGTTTGCCGTACCCGTAGGGGTCTAGGGTGGGGTAATGGCTTTTCATCACAACTGTGTAATCCGTCTTTTGTTGCAGGCTCTAAACAAACACGGATTGCTTGCAAATCCAATAAATTTCATATGAGATCTGGAATGCCTATTATTGCGTCAGACGAATGTATAATATCTATATATGATAGCTATTTAGACGTCACTTATGTTTTACACCCGTGCTAGCCCAGCCCCCGCTCTGCCGTTAGTTAAGTAACCTAACGGGTGATGACGGGACCCCGTGGCGAATGCGGATGGCATAAGAGGACGTTGTATTTTCGTTGTTTTCTGCAATGATAGGTTAATGATGGGATGCATTATTTATAATCCAAAGAATATAAACCAAACGATGAATCGTTGGAACAATTTAAAAGAAACCACTCGGTTATTTTAAAACAGATGATATTTTTTAATTGCGGAGCTTTAACCACTCCTTCTAAAAAAGCTATCAGGTTCCTTCGGTCATATCAAGTTCACTACGTTCACTGTTTCGCCAAAACCATTTGTAGCCCTCCGTCATTTCATTTGGGTATTCAGTAGTATTCAAGCTATGTATTTTGACCAACGCCAAGGCATAGTGTTTGGTAGCTGCTGGGTATTCATTTGTTGCATAGATAAATGAGTTGGTTTGGAACAGTCGTATTATCATTTTGGACAACGTCAAGGATATGTACGGATGGGTTCAAATTAACAAGATAATGATGGGTAGAACTTGACATGTGACTTATGACATTTTGACCAATGCCAAGGTCATAAGAGCATGGGGAAAAAATATATATCGGGAATTTCTAAAGAAACTGAAATTTGCAAAGAGTTGCTTACCATTTGGAGTTTGATGAATGTTGGTAGGATTCCTTCAACATTATCATACGATGATATTTGGATCCCGATCCTACTGTGAGTATATGCTACTCATCAGGATATTCATCACTAAACGATCAATCCTATAAACCAAGTAGGTGTTAAGAAAGGTGTCAGCGGGGTTACGCCCCCAGAGAAAAGAGGTTATTTAATTTAGGAACTTCGCGAAAGCGTTGGAAAACCTCCCTCGAAGTACCGACACCAGCCTGGCTGAACGGTTAAGAAAGTATTGTACAGTGAGAATTGTCCTGGCTAATTCTTCTTTTATGGTTAGAGGAAGGATTCGAGAAACAGTGGGAGCCATCCAGTTTATATAAATTAAAAACCACTCTAAAATTGCAAAAGCATCATGCTAAAGAGTTTTCTTCTCTCTCTCCTAATTGCAGCGACCCTGAAAATGACTGGACTTAAGTTACTTTTAGAGAAAAATATACTGACAGGGCTAAACTATAAAGATTGGCTGCGGAATGTCAAAATGGCTTTTGACCTATGACAAATTGGGGTACGTCCTCACCGCTAAGGCACCTGTTGTCCCTGGTCCCAAATCCAGTAATGCGGATAAGGAAATCCGCAAAACCTGGGATTTCGATTGCGCGAAAGCCAAGTGCATCGTGCTTGCCTCGATGAACAATGAACATCAGAGGAGGCACGAGGATATGGAACTAGACGCCATATTTCTCCATACAAAGGAACTTTATGGAGAGAAATCTCGTATAGCAAGATACGAGACCTCTAAGAACTTGTTTCGAGCGAGGTTGGCTGTCGGATCATCGGTAGGAGAACATGTCCTAAAGATGATTGGCTACATAGAAGAGCTCGCAGACCTTGGGACGACTTTGGATAATGAGATCTATACAGACCTTATTCTCCAGTCCCTTCCTTCCACCTACGCCCAGTTTATTCTGAACTTCAACATTCAAAGAAAAGAAGTTGAACTTCCGGAACTCCTTAACTTGTTGAGGAGTGCAGAGGGCACCTTGCAGAAGGCAAGAGAAACACCCGCTATGTTTGTTAGCGGTGCTTCTTCTTCCGGGTTCAAGGCTAGGGCCAAAGGAAGGAAAAAGAAGGCCGTCTCCAAACCTAGAGGAGGTGTAAGTAAGGTGGGAGGGAAGGGAAAGAAAAAGTTTGCAGTACCGGTAGTGGGCCAGGATGAGTGCTTCCATTGTCACAGGAAAGGGCACTGGAAAAAGGATTGCAAGGCATGGAACGCCAAGAACCAGGAACCGAAGCAAGCTATGGCTTCGACTTCAGGTGTGTTTTTAATTGAGAATTGTCTGTCAATCAACTCTACTTCGTGGGTATTGGATACCGGATCGGGATCTCATATTTCCAATTCATTGCAGGCACTGAGAAACCGTAGAGTGCTGAAGGAAGGTGATATGACCCTGATGGTTGCTAACGGAGCTAGCGTGGGAGCTGTATCCGTAGGGGATTATCACCTGGGATTGACGAGTGGACACATTTTGGTTTTACATAACTGTTTTTGTGTACCCAGCTTAACATGTAATATCATATCTATTTCATTGTTATCAAATAAAGGTTATGATTTCACGTTTGGAAGTGGTGTTGTTAACATCCACCTTAATCATAGTTTGATTGGGTCCGGTACACTGGAAAACGGTATATATATGTGTTAAACCAACTCTAAATTTTCAATGTCCAGAACACACTAAAAAGAAAGTCTCCAGATTTAAATAAAGCTTTCTTATGGCATTGTAGACTGGGTTACATCAATGAGAGAAGGTTGACTAAGTTACATAGAGAAGGATATTTGGACTCGTTCGAATATCAAACTTATGCCACTTGTCAATCTTGTCTCAAAGGAAAGATGACAAAGACTCCATTTACTGGACATGGAGTAAGAGCGAGCGAGCTCTTAGGACTCATACACAGCGATGTATGTGGTCCAATGTCTACACATGCAAGAGGTGGTTTTTCCTATTTCATTACTTTCACGGATGATTACTCAAGGTACGGATTCATTTATCTGATGAAATATAAATCCGAGGCTTTTGAGAAATTCCAAGTGTTTAGGAATGAAGTAGAAAACCAAACCGGCAAAAGTATCAAGACACTAAGATCTGATCGAGGTAGTGAATACTTGAGTGCCGAGTTCCTAGGTTACCTAAAAGAGAAAGGAATTCTCTCTCAGCTTACTGCTCCATACACTCCACAGCATAACGGTGTATCGAAGAGATGGAATCGAACCCTATTGGATATGGTACGTTCTATGATGAGTAATGCTGAGTTACCACGATCTTTTTGTTGTTATGCGCTAGAATCAGCGGCATATCTTTTGAACATGGTTCCTACCAAGACTGTGCCTACCACGCCATATCAGATGTAAAGTGGGAAGAAACCCTATCTACAGTATCTGAAAATATGGGGATATCCAGCTTTTGTTAAAAAGCAGCATGCAGACAAGCTCGAGGCACGATCAGTAAAGTGTAAGTTTGTGGGATATCCAAAGAACTCTAAGGGGTATCTATTCTATTACGCAGAGTAACAAAAGGTGTTTGTTTCTCGTAATGCCCATTTTCTAGAATATTAGTTTTTAGAAAAGGAAATAAATGGGAGCGAAATAGAACTGGAAGAAATTCCAGAACCACAAAATAATACTGAAAGTTTGGTAGAACAAGTAGTTCAAGAAGAACAGGACATTTCCGCACCCCTCCGCAGGAGTAGTAGGCCGTCTCATCCGCCTGAGAGATACTACTGTTTTCTCATAGATGGGGATAGAGAGGATTGCATCATAGATGATGATGAACCAACTGGCTTCCAGCAGGCCATCCAGAGCGGCGACTCGGTACGATGGCTAGATGCAATGCAGACCGAAATGGAGTCCATGTACACCAACAAAGTATGGACTTTGGACTTTGCTCCAGATGGGGTAAAATCCATAGGATGCAAATGGATCTTCAAGAAAAAGATTGGTGTAGATGGACAGGTGGAAACCTATAAGGCTAGACTTGTTGCAAAGGGTTTTCGTCAAAGACCTGGTTTGGACTATGACGAAACTTTTTCTCCAGTGGCTATGCTCAAATCCATTCGGGTCCTTCTTGCTAATGCTGCCTTCCATGATTATGAAATCTGGAAAATGGACGTAAAGACGGCTTTTCTGAATGGAAATTTAGAAGAGTGCGTCTATATGGATCAGCCAGAGGGTTTCAATCAGAGTGGGAGCAGCGGGAAAGTATGCAAGTTGCTTAAGTCCATTTATGGACTAAAGCAGGCATCGCGGAGTTGGAACTTCTGTTTTGATGAAACAGTCAAAGAATATGACTTTATCAAAAATCCAGATGAACCGTGCATATATAGTAAAGTTGTAGCAAGAACTGTCGTATTCCTCGTCTTGTACGTGGATGACATTTTATTGATAAGAAATGACATTCCTATGCTACAATCTGTCAAAGGATTCTAGTCACACAGGTTCTCCATGAAAGACCTGGGTGATGCCTCTTACATTCTGGGGATCCGGATCTATCGTGATAGATCCAAGAGAATGTTGGGACTTTCGCAGTCCAGGTATATCGACACTGTACTGAAAAGATTCAGTATGGAAGATTCTAAGCGCGGTAATCTACCGGCTTGTCACGGATTCACCCTATCCAAAGAGATGTCTCCCAAGACTGATTTGGAAAGGGAACGCATGTCTATTATACCCTACGCTTCTGTTGTTGGCTCTATAATGTATGCGATGTTGTGCACCAGACCAGATGTAGCTTACACACTGAGCGTGGTAAGACGGTATCAGTCAGACCCAGGGGAGAAACACTGGATAGCAGTAAAGAACTTTCTCAAGTACCTGAGGAGGACTAAGGAGATGTTCTTGGTTTACGGCGGAAAAGACCTCAGGATGGAGGCCTATGCTGATTCCGGCTTCCAGAGTGATAAGGACGATTCCAAGTCCATGTCAGGTTATGTCTTTACCCTCAATGGAGGGGCGGTATGCTGGAAAAGTTCCAAGCAGGACACCGTTGCTGACTCGACGATGGAAGCGGAGTATATTGCTGCTTGCGATGCCGCAAAAGAAGAGGTCTGGATGAAGAAGTTCCTAACAGAACTTCAGGTGGTTCGTAATATTGTTGATCCAATACCTCTGTATTGCGAAAACAACGGAGCTATAGCTTTAGCAAAGGAACCAAGGTCCAATCAGAAGTCCAGACACATCTTAAGGCGGTATCACCTGATCAGGGAGATCATTGATCGTCGGGAGATCGAGGTTCGGAGAGTTGCTACTAAAGAGAACATTGCTGATCCATTCACAAAGGCCCTACCTCAGATTCAGTTCGAGAGGCTACTCGAGATCATCGGTCTTCGATATGCCAGTACATGGCCCTAGTGCAAGTGGGAGATTGTTTGTGTATATGCCCTAGGGGCCATTATTGTATCATACTAGTTTGTATATTACTTAATGGAAGCTTGGGATATTCACATGTATATAACAGTCTTGCTAAACATGGTAATATGCTACTTGGTTTTTCTATCTTAATATATGAGTATACGTATTGATAGAGCTCTTAGGATCTTGCTTAACTACCAGCGTTGTGATGGCAGTCACACTAGTGGGGGCTGGGAAGTTTACAAGCACATCCTTATTCGGGTCCCTCGTCGTAGGATTATCGAGACAGGGCATCGATAATCCGGAGTAGACTAGTGTGTACGCTTCTCATCACAGTGGGGGAGATGGTCTGTCCCACAGCCGTCAGTACGTCGTACTGGAGATAGTATGCAGGTGCTCGTTAGGTTATGGGTACACCGGACAGGACTCATAGGGAACTGTTGGTTGGTTTTATACCAGTCGTCAGTGAACAGTTCCCAGGTGACATGAGTATAGCATAGTCCGCCGACTTAACACTGCTGCTTCGCCTCGAGTGTGTCCCACTGTTCTTAGATTGCTACCCTACCATGGCTCAAAGGAGTCGTGCAAACAGATAGCAGTTGGGTGCAGTCCCGAGCACTTGGAGGCAGTGGCGGTTAGACAGGATTCGTATCTCCCGGTATTGGGAGTTGATATCGCGCTGTGTCAGAGAGCCATTACGCAAAGTCCCTGGCCAGGGCAGGCGAGATTTGCTGGTAGGTTCCAGTAGTTTCTCAGGGTGTAATGGGCATCGCTCCGACACGACTTATACCGCTATTAGGGGACTGACTCTTGTCGCCCCCTAGGCCCGATATGCGATAGTCTTAGACGAACAGACCAGACTGTACGGAGAATGTCACATCAGACTCGGTAGGAGTTCAGATGGGTTTCCTCAACGGCCCTCTTATCGACATCTACCTGGGGACTGTTACGTTCAGCTAGTGCCACTGACGGTCTGTGGTTAAACCCACTGCCAGCGTAGTAGTCGAGTCTCTAGAGTCCCACACAGAGAGTTTCCCTACTCCAGGCGAAACGATATAGAGGTCGTATGGTTTTACGACAAGGGTTCGGACGCATACGTGTGTTTACGCACCTACGACATCCGGACAGTTTTTACTAGCCGGCTTTGGTTTAAGCCAGTTTCTAGTATCCAGTTATTTGATTTATACAGTCTAAAATTTTTTCGTGTTTTCACGGATAGGAGGGGCGTTCTCGTAATTGCGCGAGAAGCTTCTAGAAGATGGTGACTTGGGGGTTAAGGTGGCATATGCATTAAATGAGATTAGTGAGTCATTTGAGTGATTCATCCATGTCATTAATGCATGATAAATGCTTAATGACTCATGGAGATGAATCACCCTCTTGTATTTATTAAGCATGATGATTAATCCTTTATTTTCTTTTATTGGATAAATGATAATGCTTGATATATATTATGATAGATCATTATCTCATCTCATTCTCTTGCTCACTTTCTCTCTCCTCAAGCTCTCTCTCTCTTCAAACCCTAATCCTCTCCTCTCATGTGTTGAGACCAAGGATAAGAGTAGACTACTTAATCCTTAACCATTCTCTATATCACCTAGGTTACTTAGATTAGCGATTTAAGAAACCTAGTTACCTCAAGTTAGAGGTGAAGCTTGTAGTAAAGCTCTCGGGTGGATCTTCTACTACATAGAGAAGGCCGTAAAGGACGTGGAGAACGACAAGACGAAGGACTCGGTTCTTTAGGTATAATCACTTATCATAGTAGTTAACTCTTCTATGGTTTCTTGTTAGTTATTGTTTATGCAAATATTCTCGGTTAGTCGATGTTTACACCTAAAACAAGATCGTTTTTCATTATTCCGCCTCCCCACAAGTCGTGGGGTGTTGTACATCCACTTACAAAACCTACACACATTCATACACACACACACATATACCCCAAGTCAAGTGTATGTGTGTGTGCGCGTGTGTGTGTATGTCAACCGATACTCTAGGGTCTCGCGACTAAGAACTAGACTAAAAGCACTATCATCCAACTTACACAAATTCCGATCCGTGGTCTCCGAAAACCTCTCGTGCTCCGTATTCGTATCTCACAATAACATACCTATATATAACTATATCAAGACCATGTCAAATCCTACGAAGTTGCGGGGGTGCTATACGCCATCCACCCGACTTCCCCCGTAGATATACATCTACTCACCTGGTCCTCGCTTGCCGAAGTCAATGCCGCCATCCTCTTCTTCATCGTCCGAATTCCACGAGAGTGGTACCTATATGCAAATATATATATATATATATATATATATATATATCATAAACCGAAATCGCGGATAAAACCCAAAACGGCAAACGAAACGCGCATAGGTTAAAACCTATGACCCACTCATGCAAAAGAACGAAATAACCATCGATATCGACGTACGAATACCAATTGATCGAGAAAAACCCAAACGTACCAACCGTAGTTTCACAAATCACTAATTATAATTGAAATAGATTGTAACTCATCAAAACCTCAAAATAAATCAAATTGACTTATTTCCGAAAACCTAGAAAGCATCAAATAACCGTTTTAATTCGAAACATGATGTTTTAACATAACTAGTGGCCATAATATTCACTAAATATCATAAGTAGATCATACAAAGCATTACTTAAATTTAATCTCATCAATTTTCATTAAATCCAAAATTCAAGTTTGCAAAATTATCCAATTTTAACATTTTTAAAGCAAAAATTCACAAATCATCAAGTAAACTAAGTTTTGTATGATCTAAGTTGCTAAACAACAAATTAAAATGTTAATAATGACTTGAAAACCCTAATTAGATTTTAATATCAATTAATTAATCAATTTCTAAAAACCTAGTTTGCTACATTAGCATAATTTTAAACTAACAATTAGCAAGTAGTAACTGGATTAGGTTTTTCATTCCATTAACATGTTAATCTACCCATTAAAATCACGAATAATTGATAAAACCCCTAACTTGATCACAAACCCTTTCTTGAATTTTCAAGTTAGCAATTAGAACCCTAATTAAACACCGAAATTCATTAAATTATAGTAATCAACCTACAATTAACACTAGCGTTAGGATTATACCTCAATAAACACGAGATCAAACATGCACCCAAGCCACCCAAAGATGCTAATTTTGCTCCAAGATCCATACTAGATAAGACAAAGAATAATGGGTAGAGATTGGATTTGGAAATTGTGAGGTTTTTGTTTTGATTTTTGATGGATTTTGATGAATTTTTGAAGTGAGAATGAGCTTGGGAAAAATGGGGGCTGCCTCAAGGTTAGGCTCGGCCAAAAGAGCAGAGGGAGAGAGAGTGAGGTGTGAATGTGTGGAATTGTGTAGAAACATCATTAATAAATGCATCTTTTCACTTAAACCCTTAATTATTTAATTTTTTCCAATTTAACATTTTCCTAGAAATCTTTAGAATTTTGAAGACAATTCAAGAAGAGAAGAGCATGCTACAAATTAGATTCTAATATGTTATGGCTCACTTTGTAAATTTAACCCATTTCTAATTTATAATTACCACTAATTAAATGTATCATTAAAGCTTATATTAATATTTAAATTTAACTAATTAAGAAAAAATATTTAAGTAAACTAATAATTTATAAGTGATCAAATAATATCAATTACTAGCAATTACATAGTTCAAATAGTCGTATTTAAGTCTATTTTGAAAAATAATTATAATTGAGTTTTACGGAAAATACTGTTTATTTTACAGATTATCAGAAAATTCCACTAAAGGATTTTATTTATCTAATTATTTATTTATTCAAAATGTTACCGGTGCGACAACTCCGCCCCTATACACCGTTGTGCTCTGGTGTATACGAAAGAGTAAGCTGAGAGAGAATCATACTTTCCTTTTAGAAACTCCAGGAACTCCATACGCAAGTATTCGCCTCCTCGATCCCATCGTAGGACTTTAATACTTCTACCCGTTTGGTTCTCAAAAGAACCAACCTTGGCATTTGTACACATGGGACCATATACATCATCATGTATCTGTCCCAATGAGTTCACTAACTCTTTCTCTGTTTCCAATAAAAGGAGTGTTGGTCATATACCATTGAGACAAGACTAGCAAGTAGCATAAGATTAAAATTCCAACAGATTCTCATATTCATCCTTATGTAACTTAGCTGGTCGTGTAGCATTGATATGACCTAGTCTACAATGCCTCAAGAAGGATCTGTTCATTCTTGAACTGCTCCTCTTGTCTGTATTCTATATACTTTGAACCGTGGTTTGATTTAGAACGTATATGCTTATTATATAACGTGCCTAATCGAATCGACTCTTGATTCAGGAAAATGTTCACAACATTATCCTCCAATACAGAATTATATCCTTTTTTAACCCAGTAAAGAACATGATGTAATGTTGTATATCAGGTTCGGTATGTAATAACATTCGTTCAGAATCAATGTATTTAATATAAGGTGATATCTGCCAACAGACTTGGCTGAACAATTGCACCATTCTCTAACACTTAGAGACATATCACCCATTCTCAGTTCTGTACCTTTCTGTAGCCCATGTAGCATATTACATATGCGGGATTCTGATCTGAAATCACATACCCAGGATATAGAGGATACTGAAAAAACAGTTCTCAGTAATAAGGACAACCGATGAATATGCATCAACATGCACTTTCATCGAATTGGGTGGCATGGGAATCCGGATATTCCCCTATATCCTATTCAGCCTTATAACAATTTTAAGAATGAACGGAACCAACGTTCCCCTGCTCAGTATAATAAGTAGGTTCG
This sequence comes from Agapanthus africanus, assembly GCA_030015575.1. NCBI lineage: Eukaryota > Viridiplantae > Streptophyta > Magnoliopsida > Asparagales > Amaryllidaceae > Agapanthus > Agapanthus africanus. The sequence goes on from JASDDO010000022.1 coordinate 391,560,803, forward strand.
GTCAATGCATCCATATTATTATCTTGATTAAGGAATGACATGGTCGCTACAGAGAGAGAGAGAGAAAGAAGAAAACACTCTGCGTGCGCTCTAGAAAGATTAGATTGGTTATCAGAATATCTAATCAGGATAGCTCCCACTGTTTTAGTCAAATCTTCCATCAAACCCTAAAAGGTAAGACTAGCCGGGATTAATTACACCATACAAGTTTGCCAACCTTTCGGCCAGGCCAGTGTCGGTACTTTGAGGGTGGTTCCCCGTGCTTTCGCACGGACCAAAATAAACCTCGTTTTTCCAGGGGCGTAACCCCGTTAACACCTTTGAAGGCACCTACTTGATCGGCTAATTGTAATGTGTAAAGCACTCCCAGGAGTAACTCTTACTCGCAGAGCGTATCGGGATCCAACTATCTCAGAGAAGGTATGCAATCTCATTGCAAATTTCAACACTTGAAATTCCCAATAATGTTTTGCCCCAAGCCTCTTGTGACCTTGACAAAGGTCAACAAACCATAGGCTGCTAATCAAGTTCAACCCGTCATTTCCCGATTGAATTAAACCCACCCACACGACCCTTGACAGAGGTCAACAAGGTCGTACAATAACCCTAATCCAATCGCATCATATGCTAGCAGAAAAGCACTAATCAGGTATCACACACTATGCCTTGACAGAAGTCAACAAACGTTGCACGAATACTAAATACTACTTATCTGAAATGACGGAGGGCTTCGCAGGTTTTTAAGAAAACCATTAGCGTAATGAACTTGATATCGTTGTAGAATCGCGTGATTTTGAAAAGGAGTGTTTTTCAGGCTTTCACTAGTTTTGCTAAAGAGGTCACTCCCGGTGAAGAGATCTCGGCTCTTTCCTTATCGAATAAGGTGCTGGATATTCTACAAGGAATACCTCTATGCAAAGAAAAAACTATAAAAGCAATCAAAAGACAAACCATGTTTGTAGCATCTGCTAGTTTCGCTGAAGATGTCACTCCAGGTGAAGGGATCTCGACTCTTTTTTTATCGACTAAGGTGCTGGATATTCTACAAGGAATACCACTATGCAAAGCAAGAACTAGAGCTACCAGTTTTTAAACAAGTTTCTACAACATCTTTAGCTTTCATTTATTTTATTAATCTCATTAATGAAGTCCCATCATGTATGCTTCACAAGCATCACAGAAGAAACGAAAGCAATAACATTAATTATATCTCATATATATAATATAGGCATTCCTCTAAGAACATATCAAATGATCACATTACAAAATATCAGCAGCAGAAGAATCACATATGAAATATTGGATCTACAAGGAATTCCGTGTTTTATTTAAGCAAGTAAAAACGCGGATTCCACGTTCGCGATGAATAGCCAAACCCACATCCCTAGACCCCTATGAGAGCGGCAAGCAACCCTACCAATTCTAGAGTTAGGAGACCCGATTTCGACTCCTCGAGATGATCTCCCACTGGACCCTAGAACCCAGTTACTTGTGCTCCCCTTCTTGGGTCTATCCTAATGAGGAAAAGTAAATAATATACATCAATGGTGACATCATCCTCAACCCGGAAGTTCCCCAATAAAAGAATATTACATATATTGAATTTTACATGAATGAAAATGAAAAACTCGCATCTCACATAAAACCCCCCGGCTATTCAAAACACGACGATCCAATATAACATATCACAGCAACACATAACATCACATGTTATCAACGTAAGTAAATATGCGTATCCCAGTTGTCGTTGACATATAGCATCGAAGCCGGCGATACACCACATATTACACTTACGGTCGGAGAAAAGAAAGTGAGAAACTACAACAGTTGGAATCCGCAACCACCTTAGACATCATAAACCCAATATATCACATACATTGGATTTCATGCATAACCAAATGAATTCCTTAGACATCGCATGCCTAACAGTTATAAACCCCGCATTTTAGTCTCAATATTGAAAACACTTTCCAATAACCTGTCGGGTGATTCAACAAGATTCCCGATAATATGATCGAATGCTCGTCTGAAACTTTAATTGATGGCCGCACCCCCCGGTGCCGTCGACGAAGTACAGTAAGGTGGAACACCGCAGCCGCGAGCACCCTAACAGATGATTTTGGCTATGGGGTTCTCCTACAGTCACTTGGTCGGGGCTATGGGGTGTGGCTCTCTAGTAAGGTTACCCGGCGAGTATCCGCGTACACTACGTAATTGCGATGGACATTTGATCAACATCAAAATCCCGTGGCAACCGATCAAATGTAGATAAACCGCTAGGTTTAAAATATTCAAACTAGTTTTCACATAACCAATTATGTGGATTCCAAATATTGTATCACAATCACAGATAGCTAGGCGAAGTTAGATAATTCGATCGATGCAACGAATTCCATAAAATTCCCAGAGAGCTCAACACTTGGGCATAGTTAAAGTTAACAAGAGACATGCCACAATACCTATGGACGAACAGCTGAAGGGCCCGACCCAAGCCTCTCAAGTGGCGTCGCAGATTCGCCGCCAAAACCATGTTTTGGCCACAGATCCGCGGTCACTTGGACGAGTTAGGGTTTCGTTCTTCAGGTGTGTCCATAGAATTCCCTGCATGATTTTCTAAGTAGTTTTAACATGGAAAAATCCAACTTTTGGAAAAAATTCCAGAAAGGGGGTCATTTCGGGCTTTTGGAGTTCGATCGGGCTTTTGGAGTTCGATCGGACTTTAAATTTCGTCTAGACAACGCCTAATGCTCTAGCTTCGCTCTGATACCACTGTAGGGTTAGCTTGGCACCTTAGCAAGGTTTTGGCAAGTATCAATCTTGCTACTTTGAAATTTTATGATGCTAAACAAACCCTAACCAAGATCTTAACTAGAGAAATAGGGTTAAACAAGATATGTAAACTCTTTACATCTAAGTGAAGAAGGAATACAACCTTTGTAGACCGGTCCTTCACTTCAATAGCTCTGTGTAGTAGTCCATTCGCTGAGATCATGAACTTCCGGACTCTAGAGAGGCACCCATTAAGAAACGAACAAGCTTTCTTCGAAGTCTTCGAGGCCGAAGATGATCTACGTCGAGGAGACACTTGCTCATGCTATCTCTTCACTAATTGTGTATATTAGTGAAGCAAACAACCTAAACTAAATGGCTAATAGTAGAAGATGATGAAGTAAGAATTTAGCTCACTTTAGTATTTAATTTCTCATTATATTTCTTATTGATCTCAAAATCAAGAGAGCAAAAATGAGATGACGAAGAAGAAGAAAAAGGAAATATCTTAAGTGATGAAATATCTCTCAAATGCAACCCTTGGGTGAGTATATCATCCATACACTAACCCATGTAGAGAATTAACCATGGTAAGGGTTAATGGTTAGGTCACAAAATATCTTAAGTAGAAACAAAAGAGTGGACTAAGTTTGCTTATCTGCTGTTAGTGTATATGCCCTAGAGGCCATTACCGTATCATACTAGTTTGTATATGTCACGACCCGAAAGAGCACGTGACTGGCCCTTGAACCATATGAAGTCTATAGGACTCCATCTGATCCAAGTAAGCCAAAAGCCCAGAAATCTAAAACCATTTTTAAGAATAAGTAAAGAAACTGGTTTAAAGAAGTGAAGAAAAACATGTTTGAAATCAAGGTTTTTAAATAACTAAGCCGAATATGCATTTTTAAAAACAGTACAGTCTTTTCTAAAAATTTCGGCAGAGTTTCTTTTGTAAAACTGGCCCCGAATGGGGTATAACAAGGATAACAATATATGCAATGATAAAGGCATCCCCAAGCGGGAGCTAGCTCTTCGTCAATCGACGGTCACCACCACACATGCAACAATAATATACAACGCCAAGTGGCGAGGATCAAATCCAAAAGAAAGCTCAAAAGCAACAAGAAAACCGCAACACTACTAAGCGCGACTCTATGGTCGAATAATACATCACTAGTCTAGGTCTGAAACAATATACGAGTTTTGGTTGATGGATATTCTAGATACAATGAATAATATAAATACAACGGCGGTTCTGATACAAAAGAACCCACCTATCCAAGCAAATCACCCAAAAGGAAGCAGTGTGCCAGAAATGCCGCTATAGAACTGTACGGCAAACCTGCAAGAACTGGGGCACAACGGGGGTGAGTTGCCAACTCGTGAATAGAAAGATATCTACAAGCAGAGATCGAATGCATGACCCAACCTAGGTCAATACGATCAGATATAAAGAAACCTCAATATGAATAAAGCTGAAGCATGCTAAACTGGCAATGTAATCTCTATACGTGAATGTAGTGCCAAGTGCTCGTGCTAGTGCCTCAGGTAATAGTATGTCATGAATATGAGGTATGAATGCATGAAAGCAGAATACATGTAAATGAAGAAACTGTTTTCATAATTTAGTGAGATTTCCCTTGTATTTTTAGTTGAGGTATCATAATGAAATCAGCATAAAACAGTGCCTAGCATCGGCACAAAACGTAATCCCAATATCTCGATATCTCTGTATCACAGTCTCTGTACCTCGAAATCTCGAAATCCCAATGTCTCAATCATAATATCTAGGGCGCCGTCAGTCCAGACCGGCCCCTACCATCCATCTCAAGACCACGACGGTATCCTCCGGATATCCGACGCGTCGGGTAAAATCACCGGTAGGTAGTGCTCCCCTGCCAGGCTCACATCGTCATCACCACGCGCTTCTTGCCCCGGGGTACCTTACCGGGTCCACCATGTACCCGAAACGGTTCATCCGTCTCCTCGAATCGGGTTTCCAAATCCATCAGCAAACTCATGGTGGACGACTCATACATCATGGGAAAACCGCACTTTTTATTTTAAAGAGAGAAAAGAAGTTTATATAAGTTTTGCGGTTTTCCCCCAAATCCAGAAAATCTCATGGAAATCCGAATCCAATCCTCAATAGCATGTAAACAGTGCATACAGGCATAAAAATCCATGAATAATAACATGCATGATGTAACAACTAATAATTACAATGTCTAATCTAGCATATAAGGCAAGTACACTAATATCATGTCTAAATTATTAGCTAACAACCTATGTCGATGCAATAATATTTTCTAAGGTGTACGTGACATGGCAATTACCGATGGAGATGTGTGTGAGCCGGCAAGTAAGTGTACGTGGTACATACGCATCATCGGTAATGGTGCTGGTGTCCTAACAGCATAACATCAATAATGGAGTATGAAACATAATATAAGCATGCGATGCGATGCGAACCACAATAATGAGCGGAAGCTGAATACTAGACGCAACTATAACTAATCTGCATTAATCTAAAATAACCTCTACAATTGGTGCCTTTTGAAATAACACGAATCATGGGGTTTTGAAAATAGGGGCTACGGTGTTTTTATGAAAAGATACGTCTTTTGAAATATCCGTAGGATCCCTTGGGCTGTCTTTTAAAATACCCACGATTCGTTAGTTTTTGAAATAGGTAGGAGTCTAATCTAATCTAACAACCATCTTAAACTATACGGCTGAACTAACAAGTAGAGCTACGGGTGAGGAAACCGCCTAACATCTGAGTCGATACATATACATACATGTATATATATTAGTCGGTGATCCCGCCTCAATAATATCATATCCGATACCCTATCTATAATCAGACATCCCAAGTCAAGAGTGCGGATCAATCATCAAAATATAGCTTGTACGTAAATCCGTCGTACGGCATCCCAAATCTGGGTACGGGTCAATATCACATTCATCATACTATTTATCTGGTATCCTCTTTATCAAATGTCATGATCGGGGTACTGATCTACGTCTAGTACAATATTGATACCCTCAATGTATGCATGCAGGTGTAAGAATCACTACGTCAAAAGACCCGTTAAAACATCGTGTCGTATCTCGATACGAACCAAATCACATCACCGATCTCCTGGCCTCAAGCCCAATCTCATCGACTCATCTCAAATCCCAAATACTATCCTCAAATCCAGTATATAAACACATAGTCCCATACCCATGTGTAGATATACGCACCATCATATGCACTCTAATAAATGAAAGAATGAATGCAAGTATGTGTGTAAATGTATGTGTGAGTGCAACCACTACTCTAGGGTTCGCACTAAACCAAACCAATATATTCTTATCATCAAAATATCATTATTACCATCAATAACCCTAAACAACACATAATAAATATTCGTGTGTATACGTATTCGTATACATCACCACGGACTGCGGGGGTGCTATACGCCATCCACCCGACTTCTCCCCACAGATATAAATCTACTCACATTGCTTCTCGTGTGCCAAAGCCGATGTCGCTATCTTCACCTCCTTTGCCTCAACATCACGCGGGGTACCTACAAGTATATCACAATGCTAAAGCACATGAAAATCACATCGGAAACCAAAATAGCACACGCTACCCGCATAGGTAAAAACCTATCGACTCGCATGTAAACACAATCAAAATCCACTTGTCGTTGACGTCCAAACGCCACCCGACAGGAATGAATCACCAAATACCAAAATCCATGCCAAAACAAGTCCCAAATTATACACCAACATAGGAAAATCAACCCAGATTTCACCCTAGATGGAATCAGTCAAAACTAGACATACTCAGGGTCAAAACTAGAGGAAATGGGGGCATGCACAGAAAACGAAGCAATTCCTTAAAATAACTTATTTTAGAATTTTCCATAATTTTTCCCCATTTATCTGTATTTAATTATACCAGAATATTAAAATATTCATTAAAATAATATTAAATTATAAAATTTCCCAAAAATCATATTTTATTATTTTGAAGACGTTACAATCTACCCCCCTTAAAGAAATTCGGTCCCCGAATTTAAATTTAAACCCCCAAATACTAAAATATTTCAATACAAATTCCAAGTCATCGGGGTTCCGAAATCATCTATACATAAAACATCATAGCGCAATGCATGCGCATGAGTACTGAGCAGATAACTCAAAAGCAACACTCCATCAAGCATCCGCAATCATCGGAGTCATGATAACGACACAATGTCAAATCCAATACAAAATCAATATGATATGGACCAAGACTATACATGTAGACATCCAATCTATACATGTAAATAGCTGATGCAAATGTATGCCAAATCTTTTTAAGTCGCTGTGCGATGCGCGTAACACTGCACAGTGGCGGACGTTTCTCATAAGAAAATAACTATATATGTGTATATATATCCTTTGTTTAATAGGTACGTTCCGCCGTTTTGAAAACAGTTTAGAAGGGTTTCCTTGTTTTTAAAACGTTTCGTGTCATATCGGACACGTAGGTATATACTGAGACTATAGCTCGCTTTTCGGAAATCCCTTCGATAACTATCGATGCATGCAAAATATATCCAGGTACTGCCCACTGACTAGTCCTGCTCAGTATGAAAGCAAATATCCAACATCATAAAAATGTACTGCTCCAAAAGGAATAAATCCCAAAAATCACATAACACCACCCTGTGCGTCTGGTGCGCACGGAAATCAAAATCCATATATGTGCTAAACATGTGCACAAAACAACATCTAGGTGCAACGGGTGTGCACGAAGCATCTGTCATAGGCAACGTGTGCCTGGCAGCCAAAACAGGTGCATCTGACATGCACGAAGAATCTCGATTTAGTGCATCTGGTGTGCCCCAAAATCGTATCTCAAAACATGCGCCCAACATGCGCGAAAATCCAAATCGGTGCATCCATCATGCACGAATGAAAATCTAGACCCTGCGCACTCAATATGCACGGAATCACAAAATCCAATAGCAACGTCGAATATGCGTAAGTCCAGTCAAAAGCACGGAGTGCAAGAATCCACATCAATATCACAATCAAAATCGACATACCGAAAGGCATCAAATCGAAGTCAGGTGCAATCGTAATGCACAAAATATAAATCCGGTGCAACAAAGGCACGAAATATAAATCTGATGCGATAAACGCAAGAAACATAAAACTGGTGCGACAAATGCACGAAGTATAGAACTGGTGCATCCCATGCACAAATACCAAGCAATAACTCAAATACGTAAGCAGCAACACCAAGTGTATCCAGATATGAAGAAAATCATAAACGTGTGCAGCTGCGGGCACAAAACACATATCGATACACTACAAGCACATATAAGCTATACCGAGTGCAAAATCAAAACACTAAAATTACATGAAACTCTGCTGGAAGCGTAAATCAAATCACCAGCATAAAATAGGCATGAAATCGCAATCAACAGCTCAAGAGTAATAACTATGTACAAGGTATAAATACCCAGTAGGTGCAACCATGGTGCACAAAATCAAATATCATGAAACTCAGTCATCAAGACTAAATCATGTGAATAGATCGCCCAAAATACCGAAATCCAAAGCAACGGATACGTGATAATCAAATCACAAATCATAATTACCGTCGTCGATATACCATCCTTCAGGGTCAAGAAGGTACCGGAACATCCGATGCTAGCTGCGCAAGATATCTACTTGCCTCTTGCTCGCGGCTGGCGTCCTCTGCCTCTGGTTCCTGATCTTTCCTGTAGATTACCAATCTCGCAATCCATCGGCTCATCGGCCCGGTCAGGAGTACTGACAGGAACGATTCCGTTCTGGCACTTTCCTGGTCACCTTTCGGTCAATCCTCACGACCGCTCGTAAGGCAGCGTATCACTGGCGTCGGCCTCTGGCTCTCTGAAAGCACGTCACACATCTGATCCTGGGTGCAAACATCATTGCAGCAATGTCCTGGAAGGAATCCTGCTCAAGGTCTCTTCCGATCATGCCTATGCCGATCTGTACAGAGGCTGGCTTCCTGCACAACCTCTTCTCGCTCAAAAACACGTGTCCTCAGCACAATATTTTCTCGGAAACTGGTCACATTCCAACGTCTCTGTAAGCATATCAGGTCTCTAGTCTCGACGGGAAGCAATGACAGCTCATCAGTGTCTCACACGAACCTCTTGTTCCAACTGTCTCTATCGTCGTCCACTATGACGTCACGCCAAGCTACTACGCACTGCACTGTTCTCGGCCACGGTCAATCTGAAGTCTCTCGCACGGACACGAAATCGCATATTCTGTAGCTTCATCATTCTGTAGAGGATGTCAGGCCGAACAGGTCCTCGGGAACACGTCCCAACCATCGGAGGAATACTCATCACTCGTCTGTCCCTGATCGATCTGCAACGCATCTGGGTAAGTTCCTTTATCCGAACATGGTCAACTACCTCGTCGACAATGCCGAACTCTGTCCTGCTGGGTGTGCGCAATACGACCACTCCTGGTCTAGGTCTTCTCGTAACGTACTCCAGAAAGGTCCTGTCGAGGTTCCTTTCTCAAATCTCAATCCTGCCGAAATGCCCGGAAGTCATCATCCAATGCTGAAGCTAAAGCTTATTCCGGAACGGCTGCATACCTATCGCGCTTCTCTCTGGAAGATACATCCATATACCACGCCTCGGGGTGCATATCACATCTCTAATGTCAGCGGAGTGGGACGTCATCTCGTCGAAATCTCGTACGAACTCTTTACTCCACCTTGCTCAATGTCGACTGATTCGGACTTAACTCATCGTGGCTACACGAACTGCGCTCCGACGGCTACGCTCGCATCTGGAGTCTCCCAAGCAGTGTCCCATCACGATATCCGAAAGATGTCGAACCATCCGATCGACTCGTCAGATCCTCATAATCCCCCAAGAGATCACATCATGGGTACAGTTTAATAGTATCGAGTACATGCCACAGCGTCGGTGGTCCAGCCGTAGAAGGGCAAACCCAAGCCTCACTAATGGCGCTGAGGAACCACCGCAAACCCGAAGGTTCAAAGGCTTTCACACGGTCATTAAGTCGAGTTAGGGTTTCATTCTTCTAGAGAGTCCATAGAATCACCTGCATGTCTTTCTGTATACTTTAAACTTGGAAAATGGGCTCCTGACATTCGATCGTCTCTATCGACTCTCAACGAACCTGCGTGAAGTCGTCTCTAGCTGGAAACAATCTATCTGATGACCTCGCATCGGTAAACAAACGAACCACCTGTCCTAGTCATTCATCCTCAGGTAACTAGCGACTCGCTATCATCTCTCTAAGTATATGCTCGCGCTGCAGTAGCTCCAACCATCTGGGCGACATCTCGTCATTTGCAGCAGCAACTGGCTTATTCGCCTGTACGCCGAACAGCGCCTCAATCCTCCAGGAAAGGCAATACATAGGCGGTCATCTCTGAGTCGGTCTGCTCTAGATCTGAGTAAGACTCTCCACACTGGAAATCTTCAACTCATCAGGGCCCGCTCCGGCGCAAAATCGGACGAATCACCTTCGTCTCGCAAATCGGGTAGACTAGCTATCATCTGTCTCATATCTGCCTGAAAGCTACGGCAATCTCAGCTCGTAAGCTTCGGAAGAGACATCCTGTCAATCTCAGCAACAGCTGGTCCATCTGTCTGCACGGTAGGCGACATCACAATCTCTGAGGTATGCTGTACATCAACAGTCCTCTCTCAACTGGCAGCTCTAACAATGGCCCGATCATCCGGTGCAAGACCAAGCACTCGCCTCCACTAGAGGTCACAATCACCAACACTAACTCGAGACGTTCCCATGTCACCAGAAAACACAATGGTCGGCCCTCGTACCAAACGAGCTCACACCGGCCGTAACCCTAGCAGCAGCCCAAACTGCCCTCAAACATGGTGACAGGAACCTCAATCGAGTATCAAGGAGAGCACATCAATGGCAAGAAAGGAAACAACAGATCCAAAGTGGATACATGATCATGGGAAGGAACAGCATCAATAAAGGTATGATCATGAAACTAATAGAATCGGGGATCTCAAATGGATGTATAATCCTGGATATAAAGAGGATCACTGATCTCGAAAATATGTACATCCTAAGGTTCCTTAAGCGGAATGGCGTGTCGTAAGTATGCCGCGGAACATACCAACGGTACGTCACTCTACTTTAGTTACCTATTCCATCAACCAAGGGTCATCCTACACGACGAAAGTTCGGGTCTAATACCCCCTCGACCAAGTCTAAGTTCCGTAAGGTCAAGCCTAAGTTCCGTATATATATAAACGCCCTAGGCTCCACATAGTCAAACTTAGACTCGAACCAAGGTCAACCTAGCGCTCTGATACCAACTTTGTCACGACCCGAAAGAGCACGTGACTGGCCCTTGAACCATATGAAGTCTATAGGACTCCATCTGATCCAAGTAAGCCAAAAGCCCAGAAATCTAAAACCATTTTTAAGAATAAGTAAAGAAACTGGTTTAAAGAAGTGAAGAAAAACATGTTTGAAATCAAGGTTTTTAAATAACTAAGCCGAATATGCATTTTTAAAAACAGTACAGTCTTTTCTAAAAATTTCGGCAGAGTTTCTTTTGTAAAACTGGCCCCGAATGGGGTATAACAAGGATAACAATATATGCAATGATAAAGGCATCCCCAAGCGGGAGCTAGCTCTTCGTCAATCGACGGTCACCACCACACATGCAACAATAATATACAACGCCAAGTGGCGAGGATCAAATCCAAAAGAAAGCTCAAAAGCAACAAGAAAACCGCAACACTACTAAGCGCGACTCTATGGTCGAATAATACATCACTAGTCTAGGTCTGAAACAATATACGAGTTTTGGTTGATGGATATTCTAGATACAATGAATAATATAAATACAACGGCGGTTCTGATACAAAAGAACCCACCTATCCAAGCAGATCACCCAAAAGGAAGCAGTGTGCCAGAAATGCCGCTATAGAACTGTACGGCAAACCTGCAAGAACTGGGGCACAACGGGGGTGAGTTGCCAACTCGTGAATAGAAAGATATCTACAAGCAGAGATCGAATGCATGACCCAACCTAGGTCAATACGATCAGATATAAAGAAACCTCAATATGAATAAAGCTGAAGCATGCTAAACTGGCAATGTAATCTCTATACGTGAATGTAGTGCCAAGTGCTCGTGCTAGTGCCTCAGGTAATAGTATGTCATGAATATGAGGTATGAATGCATGAAAGCAGAATACATGTAAATGAAGAAACTGTTTTCATAATTTAGTGAGATTTCCCTTGTATTTTTAGTTGAGGTATCATAATGAAATCAGCATAAAACAGTGCCTAGCATCGGCACAAAACGTAATCCCAATATCTCGATATCTCTGTATCACAGTCTCTGTACCTCGAAATCTCGAAATCCCAATGTCTCAATCATAATATCTAGGGCGCCGTCAGTCCAGACCGGCCCCTACCATCCATCTCAAGACCACGACGGTATCCTCCGGATATCCGACGCGTCGGGTAAAATCACCGGTAGGTAGTGCTCCCCTGCCAGGCTCACATCGTCATCACCACGCGCTTCTTGCCCCGGGGTACCTTACCGGGTCCACCATGTACCCGAAACGGTTCATCCGTCTCCTCGAATCGGGTTTCCAAATCCATCAGCAAACTCATGGTGGACGACTCATACATCATGGGAAAACCGCACTTTTTATTTTAAAGAGAGAAAAGAAGTTTATATAAGTTTTGCGGTTTTCCCCTAAATCCAGAAAATCTCATGGAAATCCGAATCCAATCCTCAATAGCATGTAAACAGTGCATACAGGCATAAAAATCCATGAATAATAACATGCATGATGTAACAACTAATAATTACAATGTCTAATCTAGCATATAAGGCAAGTACACTAATATCATGTCTAAATTATTAGCTAACAACCTATGTCGATGCAATAATATTTTCTAAGGTGTACGTGACATGGCAATTACCGATGGAGATGTGTGTGAGCCGGCAAGTAAGTGTACGTGGTACATACGCATCATCGGTAATGGTGCTGGTGTCCTAACAGCATAACATCAATAATGGAGTATGAAACATAATATAAGCATGCGATGCGATGCGAACCACAATAATGAGCGGAAGCTGAATACTAGACGCAACTATAACTAATCTGCATTAATCTAAAATAACCTCTACAATTGGTGCCTTTTGAAATAACACGAATCATGGGGTTTTGAAAATAGGGGCTACGGTGTTTTTATGAAAAGATACGTCTTTTGAAATATCCGTAGGATCCCTTGGGCTGTCTTTTAAAATACCCACGATTCGTTAGTTTTTGAAATAGGTAGGAGTCTAATCTAATCTAACAACCATCTTAAACTATACGGCTGAACTAACAAGTAGAGCTACGGGTGAGGAAACCGCCTAACATCTGAGTCGATACATATACATACATGTATATATATTAGTCGGTGATCCCGCCTCAATAATATCATATCCGATACCCTATCTATAATCAGACATCCCAAGTCAAGAGTGCGGATCAATCATCAAAATATAGCTTGTACGTAAATCCGTCGTACGGCATCCCAAATCTGGGTACGGGTCAATATCACATTCATCATACTATTTATCTGGTATCCTCTTTATCAAATGTCATGATCGGGGTACTGATCTACGTCTAGTACAATATTGATACCCTCAATGTATGCATGCAGGTGTAAGAATCACTACGTCAAAAGACCCGTTAAAACATCGTGTCGTATCTCGATACGAACCAAATCACATCACCGATCTCCTGGCCTCAAGCCCAATCTCATCGACTCATCTCAAATCCCAAATACTATCCTCAAATCCAGTATATAAACACATAGTCCCATACCCATGTGTAGATATACGCACCATCATATGCACTCTAATAAATGAAAGAATGAATGCAAGTATGTGTGTAAATGTATGTGTGAGTGCAACCACTACTCTAGGGTTCGCACTAAACCAAACCAATATATTCTTATCATCAAAATATCATTATTACCATCAATAACCCTAAACAACACATAATAAATATTCGTGTGTATACGTATTCGTATACATCACCACGGACTGCGGGGGTGCTATACGCCATCCACCCGACTTCTCCCCACAGATATAAATCTACTCACATTGCTTCTCGTGTGCCAAAGCCGATGTCGCTATCTTCACCTCCTTTGCCTCAACATCACGCGGGGTACCTACAAGTATATCACAATGCTAAAGCACATGAAAATCACATCGGAAACCAAAATAGCACACGCTACCCGCATAGGTAAAAACCTATCGACTCGCATGTAAACACAATCAAAATCCACTTGTCGTTGACGTCCAAACGCCACCCGACAGGAATGAATCACCAAATACCAAAATCCATGCCAAAACAAGTCCCAAATTATACACCAACATAGGAAAATCAACCCAGATTTCACCCTAGATGGAATCAGTCAAAACTAGACATACTCAGGGTCAAAACTAGAGGAAATGGGGGCATGCACAGAAAACGAAGCAATTCCTTAAAATAACTTATTTTAGAATTTTCCATAATTTTTCCCCATTTATCTGTATTTAATTATACCAGAATATTAAAATATTCATTAAAATAATATTAAATTATAAAATTTCCCAAAAATCATATTTTATTATTTTGAAGACGTTACAGTATATTACTTAATGGAAGCTTGGGATATTCACAGTTGTATAGACAATCTTGCTCAAAATGGAAGTATGCTACTTGGTTTGTTTCTACTTCAATATGTACATATGTTTCTTTTAGCATAAAGCTTATACATATTAGTGGAGCCCTTAGGATCTTTGGTTGATTACCAGCGTTGTGATGGCAGTCACACTAGTGGGGGCTGGGTAATCTACAAGCACATCCTTATACAGGTCCCTAGTCGTTGGATTATCGAGACAGGGCATCGATACTCCACAGTAGATTAGTGTATACGCTTCTCATCCCAGGAAGGGAGATGGTCTGTCCCACAGCCATCGGTACGTCGTACTGGAGATAGTATGCAGGTGCTCGTTAGGTTACGAGTACACTGGACAGGACTCGCTGGGAACTGTTGGTTGGTATTATGCCTATCGTCAGTTATGAGTTCCCAGGTGACATGAGTACAGCTTAGTCCGTTGACTTGACACTGTCACTTCGCCTCGAGTGTGTTCCCACTGTTCTTAGATTGCTACCCTACCACGGCTCACATGAGTCGTGCAAACAGGTAGCAGTTGGGTGCAGTCTCGAAGCACTTGGAGGCAGTGACGGTAAGACATGATTCGTCTCTCCCGGTATTGGGGGTTGATATCGCGATGTGTCTAGGAGAGCCATTATACAAAGTCCCTGGCCAGGGCAAGCGAGATATACTGATAGCGTTTCCAGTGTTATCTCAGGGTGTTCTGGGTTACACTCTGACATGACTTGTACCGCTATTAGGGGACCGACGTTTACCTCCCCCCTAGGCCCGCCATGCGATACTCTCAGACGAACAGACCGGACTGTACGGAGATTGTCACATTCAGGCTCAGTAGGAGTTCGGATGGGTTCACCTCATCGGTCTTCTTATCGGCATCTACCTGGGGACCGTTACGTATAGCTAGTACCGCTTGCGGGCTGTGGTTAAACCCACTGCCAGCGTAGTGTCGAGTCTTTAGAGCCCCACATAGAGGGCTGTTCGCCTTTGGGCAAAACAGAGTAGAGGTCACATGGTTTTGCGACGGGGTTCGTTCACATCCGCGTACTTGTGCACGTTTGGTGTCCGGGCAATTATTACTAGCGGGCTTTGGTTTAAGCCAGATCCTAGTATTTTTTTTGGGATTGGTTTTGTCTCATTGTATTCGTGTTCCTCGGAACACGGATGCGGGTGTGTATGCACAGTTGACAGAGGCAGAGGAATCTCATTAGGGTTATTGACCGTTGACTTTTTCTTAACCCTAATGAGAATGAGAAATATGATTAATGATATTAATTAACGATAATTGTGCCATGGTTAGGATGACCTTTTGACTTTTGTTGACCTTTTGACTTTGGTTGACCGGTTGACTTTTGTTGACCTTTTGACCATCATCAATCATTTGCAAGATGCTTCTTGTTTCTTGCAAAATGCATTTAATGTTGAAATGATAATGGTCATTCCAAACTAACCATCACATTTTCCTTAGTTATTATTATTATTATTATTATTCTCATTTTGAGAGCATGGTTGTAGATTTTCTAGTTCATTCTCACTTGCTTTTTCTCTTTCATGAAAAGCTCTCCCTCTCCCTCTCTCAAAGCTCTCATCTCTCATGTGTTGAGAACCATGAGCTTGTGAGATAAAACCATCAAGACTTCTCTCTACTCATTCTAGGGTTCTTAGTTTAGCAAGCCAAGCACTCTAGTTATTTCTAGGTTGAGGTAGGAGCACAAGGTAGAGTCCTTCGGGTGGATCTTTCGTCGGCAAAGAGAAGACAACGAGGAGGAGCCGTCTACACCATTCCAAGGAGCAAGCAAGAAGGAGGACCACAACAAGAAGAGAAGGAGTTCAAGATCTAGGTATAACCATCTTACATAGTAGCTAGAGATTGTAGTTACTTTGCTAGTTTTTGTTTAGCTAAGATCCTCCATTTTTAGTCCATGTTGCCTTGTGCTAAAAAATCCGTTTTTTACCTTTTCCGCCTCCCCGTAAGCACCGGGGTGGGTAACGTGGACTTACATCTGCAAGCTTCTACAAGCTTCGAGCTTTGATTAAATCCATTAATTTGTAATTACTTAATGATAAATGAAACTCTAACATAAACCCTAGCATGGTATGAGTCTCATACATACATGTTGCATGTGTAACCTAGCATGTCACAATATTATATATCACATATATAATATTCATGTAACAAAAGAAAACAATACAATAAACATATATCACATATATGTTAAATGCATCATAAGTGAGAATAATAAATAATTAAGTGAGCATATAATACACACACACATTATATATTATTTCATCGAATCCACACTTGATCCGGTAACCTGGGTATATCACATATAACCGGCCGATATCACATATCGCGAGAATAGAATACGGTATCACATACTCGTATTAATCTCGGTCCCGCACATATCACATATGTGCTTCTACTCCGTTTCGCATGTACCAGGAAACCTCTGTGTAGGACTCTAAAGACTCGTAAATACGTCGGCAGTAGGTGATGATCATATCAAACACCCACAAGCCACAAGCGGTCTGCTAAAAGTAACGGCCACCCGGGTATTGAGCGATCAGAAGATTAACAAGCAAGCCTGCTCATACTCCTGCGAATTCAATCATTAACACTACCTTACAGTCCGATCTCTTCGTCTGATATGTCACATATCAACAGCCTGGGGGTGGTATAACGTCAGACCCCAATAGCTTGATAAGTCATGCCGATGCAAGGTCCATAACGGTTCTAGAAACTACTGATAACACTTACCAGTAAATCTCAGCAACCCTAGCCAGGGATTTCCTGTTATGACCAATCGACCATAGCGCAACATCAACTCCCATTACCGGGAGAGACGAACCCCTCCTATCGCTCGTTGCCTCCATGAGACTCGGGACTGTACCCAAAAGCCACCGTTTTGCACGATCTCTTGACCGTGGTAAGGTGGAAATCAAAGCACAGTAGGAATCACACAAGACTCTTTGACGATCTCTGGTCTATAGACTAACCTGTACCAGTGTCACCAGAGAACTACTATCCGATGATAGGTATAATACCATCTAGGACTTCTCGGCGAGTCCGTTCAGTATACCCAGTCTCCACTGAGCACCCGTATGCCTTCTCTGATGTCAAACACCAATGGATATGGGATCATCCATCGCCCATCATATGGGTCAAGAAGCGCATACGCTAGTCTACTCTGGAGTACCGATGCCCTGTCTCGATACTCCCATGACTAGGAACATTTGAAGGATGTACTTAACGACTACCCTGTCCCTACTAATATGATCTACTTCATAATCCTGATAGTCAAGTAATCATCCTAAGGGCTTTATCATCATGTGATCACAAAACAGTATTTGTTAACATGTTAAGATAAAGTGCAACCACATAGCATATTATCATGTCGAGTAAGAATGTCCTCCCTATATATATGACCAAGAATCCACTACAATATACATCACATGTACAGTAATGGTCTCCAGGGCATACATATAACTAACATTTTGGACTTGGCGGTCATCTGGAGGTTACCGACCGGAGTCATGAGATGGATACAGGCCAGTCCGGATAGCCGGAGCCTGATACATGAGGATTTACGTGTCGATACTGGACACGGGTTTCATGATATTTCGAGTGTCAGTGTTGGACACTCAGGTTCCATGTTTTGGTATGTCATTGATGGACACACACATTCTTGATATCCTCATATATTTACATGCATATGCTATTACGATGTTTCGAGTGGACGAGATCCACATGCATACATGCATTTTTTATATTGTTAGATGTTATCCATATGCATACTTGCATCATTATATTGTTGGCACATATACTGATACGGTCACCCTAGATATCATAGTATTACCTTTATGATTTAGTTGACCTAGGAATTGTTGTTTATTCGATTTCTACCTATTGATGTTTTCTACTCACGAGTTGGCAACTCACCCCTATTGTGCCACAGTTCTTGCAGGTTGACCGCATGGATCGGTATCGACATCGTTAGCACACAGCTTGCATTCGGGTGACTTGCTTTGGTAGGTGGGACAGTTATATCGTTCCCACCCTTGTATTTACTATTCACATTGTATCTAGTCAACTCCATCAATCAAAACTAGTATTTGTATAAATAGTAAGACTTAGTGAGACTTGTAGTTGTGAGATTTGAGCGATGGGTTTTATGTTCGCTTATTGGGTTGATGTCTTGCTTTATTCATTATCTTTTGTGTTGATCTTCGCCGTTGGGCGTCGTATACTTATATTACTGCCTTGCGTAGTTGTGAATCCGCCGGTTGGCAAAGAGCTAGCTCCTGCTTGGGGATGCCTTTTATATTATCATGTATTTGTGGTTTTCGATCAAAATATACAAAGGAGGTGCTGCCCAAATTTTTAAAAGACGAAACATATTTTTCAACTAGTAAGATGAACTTGCATTTTTCATGTTCCCTTTTTGTATGCATTTAAGAAATTTTTTTACTTCATTATACCTTATTTCAAAACTTCACCTCTTTTATTTCTTAAAAACGTTTAGATTTCTGGGTCTCAGCTTACTTGAATTACGTTACGCCTTTAGACGTCTCATGATTTAAGTAATGGTCATGAGCTAATATTTTGGGTCGTGACAAAGTTGGTATCAGAGATCTAGGTTTAACCTTTGTTCGAGTTTAGGTTTGACTATGTGGAGTCTGGGGCGTAAATATTTCGGAACCTAGGCTTGACCTTACGGAACTCAGACTTCGACAGGGGGGTATTAAACCCGAACTTTCGTTACATAGGCTGACCCTGATTGATGGAGTAGGTAGCTTGAGTAGTGTAACGTACCGTACATATGTTCCGCGGCATATTTACGACACGATACTCCACTTAAGAACCTTAGGATGTACATATATTGACATCTTTGATTCTATTCGTTTCCATGATCATACTCTTATTGATTACGTTCCTCCTTATGATCATGCATCCATTTTGGGATATGTTAATTCCTTTCATTCTATTGATATGGTTTCATCGATACATGCTTGAGGTTCCTGTCACCATGGTTTGAGCGCAGATTGACCTGCTGCTAGTGTTGCGGTCAGGGCGAGCTCGTCATGGACAAGGACTGACCATCGTGTTTTCTGGTGACACGAGAACGTCTCGATTTTGTATTGGTGTTGTGACTTCTCGTTTGAGGCGAGTGTTCGTCTTTGCACTGTATGATCGGACCGTTGATAGAGACTGCCAGTTGTGAGAGGACTGTTGATGTACAGCATACCTCAGAGATTGTGATTTCGTCTACTGTGCAGACAGATGACCTAACTGTTGCTGAGATTGATAGGATGCCGCCTTCATACTTTACAAGCTGAGATCACTGGAGCATCAGGCAGAGTTGCAACAGATGATAGCTAGTCTACCTTGAGTTGAGAGACGAAGAGTATTCATATGTTGTCTAGGCAAAGTTAAAAAGTTCGAAACGAATGTGAGAAACCCATTTTTCCAAGTTTACAGTATTTGGAGGAACATGCATGTAATTCTGTGGACCCTCTAGGAGAATGAAACCCTAACTCGACATGATGATCATGGAACAGCTTTTGAACCTTAGGGTTTGCGGCAGTTTAGCGGTGCCATCAGTGAGGCTTGGGTTTGCCCTTCTACGGCTGGTCCATAGGTACTGTGGCATGTACTGGATATTATTAAACAGTACTCAAGAGTTGAGCTCTCGGGGAATTATGGGACTTTGATGAATCCATCGAAAAGTTTAACTTCGTCCAGATATCATGTGATAGGAGACCAGTAAGCTGACCAGCTTCAGATATAGGGCCTAACCCGGATGCGTTGTGAGTTGATCGAGAATGGACGAGTATTGAGTATTCCTCTGATGGTATGGACGAGTTCCCGAGGAAGTGTTCAGCTAGAGATCTTCTACAGAGTGATGAAGATACTGAGATCGTGATTTTGAGTCCGTGTGAGAGATTCCGGATTGACTGTAGCCGAGACAATTGCAGTACACAGATAGCATGACATGACGTCGAAGTAGAAGATAATAAAGACGAGTGGAACAAGAGATTCGTGCGAGATGTCAACGAGCTGTTGATACTCCCCGTCGAGATTATAGATCTGATATGTATACAAAGGCATGAGATACAACCAGTTCCCGAGGAAAAGCTGGGTTGAGAAAGCAGATGTCCAGAAAGAGAGAAAGGATTAGGCAAGAGTACCAGCCTTCATATAGTTCGGCATAGGCAAGATCGAAAGAGACCCTGAGCAGGTTCCTTCCAGGACACTGCTGCGATAAGATTTGCACCCAGGATCAGATGTGGGACGCGTATTCAGAGGACCAGAGGCCGATGCCAGTGACGTGCTGCTTTATGATTGGTCATACTAATTGGCCAAGAGATGACCAGAGAAGTGCCAGAGCGGAATCGTTTCCGTTAGCACACCAGATCGGACCGATGAGCCGATGGATTCCGAGATTGGTAATCCACAGATAAATGAGGACCCAGAGACAGAGAACATCAGACCGTGAGCAGGGGGCAAGCGGATGTTCTTGCTCTGCCAGTTTTGGTTGCACCAATATAGTTTTCGACATTGTAGGAGGTGTACTTCAATATCATTTGGTGCGATTTGCATAGTGATTCGAGTATCACGTTTATGTCGCTTGGATTTGAGTTTTAATGATTGAGTTTTATGATATTGATTTCGTGAACTATTGATGCACCAACCGGGTACTTATATTTTTGTGCATAGTCATCGCACTTGATATACGATTTACACACTGTTGTATTGGTTTATGATTTGTGCATATCTATTGCACTTGATATTGATTTTGTGCATGGGCTGCACATGTTTATGATTTCCTGGATTTCATACAGTTGATTTGATTTTGTGCGTGTGGTACGCACTCGATTTGATTTTGCACTCGGTATAGCTTATATGTGCTTGCAGTGCATTGATATGTGTTTTGTGCATGTAGTTGAACACGTTTATGAGTTTATACACCTTAGTACACTCGGTGTTGCTTTTGCGCATTGGAGTTATTGTTTTTATTTTTGTGCATTTGTTACACCAGACTTATACATGCTATTGCACTATATGCTTTTTACGGACCTGACGGATGCACTTGATTTGGATTTTCGCGCATGATATTAGATGCGATTTTGTGCAAACCAGTTGCACTCGATTGAGATTTTCGTGCACAATAGATGCTCCAGATATTGTTGTCGTGCACACTCGTTGCACTAGACAAATGCTTTCGTGCACACCCGTTGCACTTAGTTTTGCGTTGTGCATATTGTGGCACTGGTGTTTGGATTTGATTTCTGTGCGCACCAGACGCACGTGATTGTTGGATAAGCCTTTTGAGGCTGATTTTACTTTTGAGCACCTTGTTTTCATGTGGGGCACCATATTGTGTAGTAGCCAAACATGACTGATCTGAGGACAGTACCTGAGTATTTTGCATGCACTAAAAAGTTAACAAGAGGTTTTCAAAAAAAAAGGGAGCTATAGTCTCACTATTTCCTATGTGTCCGCGAGTGGCACGAACGTTTATAAAGGAAAACCTTTTGGGATATTTCAAGACGGCGGAACGTATAATTCGAGAAAAAACATATATAAGTATATTTACTACTTTACAATGAGTGTCCGCCCCTTGTGCCGTGAGTTACACATCACACGACAATTCAGAAAAGATTTTGCATGTGTTTTATGCAGTTTTGAGATTTTTCTAAAGATGCGTACTATATATGTACTATACTAGTATACTAATTGACTAGTGTATCGGATTTTAGTAGTGGATTTCGAGATCTGTATCTCCATTGTAACTCCGATGATATGCGTGCAAATTCGATGATTTGCGTGACTCCTGACGGATTTTGATTTTGATTTTTATATTGTTTTCAGTCGCACGCGATGTGCTGTGTTTTTCTATATCTTCTATGATTTCGGAACCTTGTTGATTTGCGCTGATTACTGAAATGTTTTAGTATTTGGGGGTTTAAATTTAAATTCGGCGACCGAATTTCTTTAAGGTGGGAAGATTGTAACATTTCAGAAAATATAAAATATTATTTTTGGAATTTAATATTAAAATAATATATGGCGAAAACTACACGATTTGCGAAATTGGGGTTTTCGTAAAAAGGTATAAATATATACCTATAATTGTGAAATAATTGGAGATTAAAATTATTTATTCATTTAAAAATATATTAATCCGATTTGGCATGTTTAAAATTTATTATATGCAGTTTGGATAAAATCCGATTAGTGCACTGTTAATCGCGATTAGGCCAAATCCTTGTTTCTACAGTTTTCCATAGCCAGTGCACCATGTCATGTTATATTTTGATTACATGTTGTTTTGGGATATTATGTGAGTTGGTTTTAAAAATAAAAAGAAAAGAAAATGAGAAGGGTAGAAGGGTAAATAAGTGAGAGAGAGTGGGAATAAGTGAGAGAGAGAGAGAGGGAGGCTGCCTCATTTCATTTCCCCAATCATTTTCTTCTTCTCTTTCTTCATCATCACTTTCCCCTCCACCTCTACCCTAAGAATCATCTCAAATTCTTCATCCAAACCCTAAACCCCTTTCTTTAAAGTTGATCTCCTCTTCACCCTCTACACTTTGGACCCATCAATGTTGGATTTTGAGGACTTTGGGAAGCTAGGGTTTTGCTTGGATGCATCCATGAGATATATTTCCCTACACTTAGTTTATTTATGTTTTCCTAGCATTCTAGTATAGTTAGGAGTTGATTTAGTGTGAAATGGTGACATTAGAAATTCCTAGAGAAGGGTCTGAGTGTTGTGTGTATTGGGTTATGCCTAGCGGCCGTTTACAAGACCCTAAAGATCGATTCTTAACCTGGACCAGTGACCAAACCCTAAAATAAAAACTTTAGATTTGTCGATATCGGGTTTTTGTGGATTTAGTGAGTGTATATAGAAATCTGGAGTAACCCGGGGACACCAAAAATCATTTTGCAAAGATAGAGAGATGTGCAGGTCATTTAGAGCATAACATAAAGACCCGAGACCCCAACCTTGTTTACTGGCCGCAGATAAATTCCCCCAGGCCGCAATTTTCGGCCTGGTCATGGCAAAGGTGGGTGAGTTTTGGTTGGTATTTCCCTCATGTGATATCTTGACGAATCCTATATGCAAAATCCCTTAGTTTGCCCTATAGTGAAATCTGGGAGTGGTTTTTCTAGGTTGTTGTTTTCATGTTTTGCGATTCTGAAACTTGGGTTTTGGTATTTGATATTGTTTAGGGTTGTTTGGCGTTTGTACGTCAACAACAAGGGTTGTTTGGTTGATTTTGTACGCGTAAGCTATATGTTCTAACCTATAAGCAATGTGTGCGCCATATTGGATTTCAGAAATTGATGTTAATAGTGATTTCGATTGTGTATTATTGTAGGTACCTTCACGTAGATTCCGAGGCGATGGAGCATGGCGCCATCGACTTCGGCGAGCAAGGACCAGGTGAGTAGATCTATCTCTACGGGGGAAGTCGGGTGGATGGCGTATAGCACCCCCACAAATTTTGATGGAAACCGATTTATAGAATACGGTTAAGGAAACCTAGACTAGAAAACTATAGGTTATGGCTAAAGAAACCATATTAGAAAGTTAGGAATAGGGTTATGGAATTAGTAGGAGATAAGATATACCATGACTTAAAATTATAGTTTAGGGTTTAGGTGACATGATATGATAGATATAGATATGTAGTCGTAAAGAGAACTAATAGGAGATATTCGTGGCATAACATGAGGTTGATAATATACGACTTTAGATTGATAAGATGACTTGATGATATGTTGGTATACGGATGCGAGTCGATATGAAATGATGGATACCTTACCAGTCCCATGATCCGAGTTTGATGCGGACCTGACCTGAGAGTTAGGTATATATATATGGATAATGTTGTGAATCTTGAGTGATATGTCGTACGATACGTTAGGTCCATACCCTCCTTGTCATATAGGTTGTTTGGATCCTAAATTGTTTTATGACGTCGTACGATGAGTTACCGTACGGATGAGTTAATTGAGGATTGATCCATACACTTGACTAGTGGGGGCCAATTGATAGATTCATCGACTCGGTCATGTTAGATACGTATACCTTATACCTTTTAGTTGCCGATTTACTTTATGCTATATTCATGTCATTACCATTGCATTTCATATACCTGTGATAGTACACATGCACCATTATCGATGATGCATATGTCACACTTACACAGATTTGCCGGATCACACACTTCTTCATCGATAATTGCCATGTCACTACAAAGTAGAATTCTGCATCATGATATGACTCCTTGCATAATTTACTTGCTATAGTTACATATACACCTTTATACGATGTTGCATTTGACCTTGGAGAAATGGGGAACCACAAGATTCATTTTTAAAACTGGATTCATTTAAAAGAGCGGATTTCCCTTAATATGTGCATATGACTGTTCCATGTTGCATTATATACAGATATGCTTATATTTCTATTATATGTCGCATACATCTTGCTTTATAATTATACGCATTGAGATATGTTGTTTTCATGAGATTTCTGAATTTGAGAACCGTAGTTATTTCAAAAGAAAGTACGTATTGTTTTAAAAACCCGGTTTCTCTTGATATGATATTTGTATAGTCTACCATGAGTTTTCTCGGTTCTTGAGCGATATCATACACCCGATTCGAGGAGGAGGAGGAACCGTCTGGGGGTGCATGGTGGACCCGGTGAGGTACACTGGGCAAGATGGTCGCAGATGATGGTGTTGAGCCTGGCAGGGGAGCACTACTTACCTGTGATAGTATTTTGGACCTGACGGTTATCCGGAGGATACCGACCGGAGTCATAAGATGGATACAAGCCAGTCCGGATAGCCGGAGCCTGAGATATGAGGATTTACGCGTCGATGCTGATCACGGGTTTCATGATATTTCGAGTGTCAGTGTTGGACACACAGGTTCCATGTTTTGGTATGTCATTGATGGACACACATTCTTGATATCCTCATATATTTACATTCATATGCTATTACGATGTTTCGAGTGGACAAGATCCACATGCATACATGCATTTATTATATTGTTAGATGTTATCCACATGCATACTTGCATCATTATATTGTTGGCACATATACTGATACAGTCACCCTAGATATCATAGTATTACCTTTATGATATAGTTGACCTAGGAATCGTTGTTTATTCAATTTCTATCTGTTGATGTTTTCTACTCACAAGTTGGCAACTCACCCCCGTTGTGCCACAGTTCTTACAGGTTGACCGCATGGATCGTTAGCGGCTTCGTTGGCACATAGCTTGCATTCGGGTGACTTGCTTTGGTAGGTGGGAAAGTTTGCAGGGTTACCAAGCACGGCAGCAAGGTTTTGGGAGGCATCACCAATGCCATGTTCAAAAGTTTGCCGTTCTAGCTAACCCTAACTTTGAATCATTAACTAGAAATCGACGGAATATAAAAGCAAACACTTTGCAAATCTGAGTGAGCAAGGAATACAACCTTTGTAGACCGGTCCTTCACTTTAATAGCTCCGTGTAGTAGTCCCTTCGCTGCGATCGTGAACTTCGGATTCTAGAGAGGCTCCCATGAAGAAACGAACATGCTCGCTTCGATGTCTTCGAGGCCGAAGATGATCAACGTCGAGGAGACACTAATCCATGCTATCTCTTCACTAATCATGGAATTAGTGAAGCAAACACCCTATACTAAATAGAAAGTAGTAGTGGATGATGAAGTAGGATGTGGGCTCGCTTTAGATTTGATTTACTCACACTTTTTCTCATACCTCCATTGAAGCTAGAAAGCTTTGAGGAAGAAGAAGAAGAAGAAGAAGAAGAATTAACTCATCAAAATGAATTGTGTGTGAGGTTAGAAATGCAACCAAGGATTAAGCATGTCGTGCTTAACCCTTGTAGAGAGTTAACCATGAGCTAGGGTTAAAGGTTAGGTCAAGAAATATCTTAAGCTAGACAAAGAGAATGGACAAAGTCAAAGATTCCTTGAAGCTTCTACAAGCTTTCAACAAATATCATCCATGACAAATATCCATAATCTTTGAATTACTTAATGATAAATTATAAACCCTAATCTTAACCCTAGCATGGTTTAACCCTCATTAACCCTAGCTGCATTTATAACCTAGCATGATACATTTAACATATATCACATATACATCAATGTATCCAAAGTGAGAAAAGAAATCATAAGTGAGCTAATATTAGTTAATGTAATGTAATATATCAAATATATAATTATACATTAGATTATCAAATCAACTCTTGATTTAATAATCCGGCTATATCACCTATAACCGACTAATATCATAATGTAACATCTTATTACATCAACACTTGATCCGATAACCCCGGCTATATCACATATAACCTTTCATGTTACACATCGCGAGAATAGAATGCGGTATCACATATCACATTAATCTCGGTCCCGCACATATAACATATGTGCTCCTACTCCGTTTCGCTTGAGCCAGTAAACCCCTGTGTAGGACTCTAAAGACTCTTCAATACGCCGGCAGTAGGTGATGATCATATCAAACACCCGCAAGCCGCAAGCGGTCTGCTAAACGTAACGGCCACCTGGGTATTCAGCGATCAGAAGATCAACAAGGAAGCCTGCTCGCACTCCTGCAAATCAAATCAGTAACACTACCGTACAGTCCGGTCTCTTCGTCTGATATGTCTCATATCTCGTCTAAGGGTGGTAAACGTCAGACCCCAGTAACTCGATAAGTCATGTTGATATGAGGCTCATAACGGGTCGAGAAACTACTGATAAGACTTACCAGTATATCTCTGAAGCTGCTTTGGCCAAGGACTTCCTGTTATAGCCAATCGAGCAAAGCGCAATATCAACCCCCATTACCGGGAGAGACGAAACCCCTCCTATCGCTCATTGCCTCAATGTGACTCGGGACTGTACCCAAAACCCACCATTTTGCATGTTCTCTTGAACGTGGTAAGGTGGAAATCAAAGCACAGTGGGAATCACACAAGACTCTATGACGATCTCGGGTTTACAAACTGACATGTACCAGTGTCACCAGAGAACTGCCATCTGACGTTAGGTATAATACCATCTGGGAGTTCTCGGCGAGTCCGTTCAGTGTACCCAGTCTCCACTGAGCACCCATATACTGTCTCTGATGTCAAACATCAATGGATATGAGATCATCCATCGCCCATCTACATGGGTCGAGAAGCTATACGCTAGTCTACTCTGGTATATCGATGCCCTGTCTCGATACACCCACGACTAGAAACATTTGAAGGATGTACTTAGCGACAACACTGTCCCCACTAGTAAGATCTACATCGTAATCCTGGTAGTCAAGTACTCATCCTAAGGGCTTTATCAACATGTAACATAGAGACAATCAGAGTACATGTTAAGATAAAGAGCAATCAGATAGCATACTATCATGTCAAGCAAGAAAGTCCTCCATATATATGTACAAGCATCCACTACAATATACATCGTATGTACAGTAATGGCCTCTAAGGCATACATATAACTAACAAAGTTAAATCGTGCCCACTCTTGTATTTATTATTTACATTGTATCTAGTCAACTCCATCAATCAAAACTAGTATTTGTATAAAAAGTAAGACTTAGTGAGAATTTTAGTTGCGAGATTTGAGCGATGAGTTTTATGTTCTCTTATTGGGTTGATGTCTTGCTTTATTCATTATCTTTTGTGTTAATTTTCGCCGTTGGGCGTCGTATACTTATATTACTGTCTTGCGTGGTTGTGAATCCTCCGGTTGGCGAAGAGCTAGCACCCGCTTGGGGATGCCTTTTATATTATCATGTATTTGTGGTTTTGGATCAAAATATACACAGGAGGTGCTGCCCAAATTTTTAAAAGACGAAACATATTTTTCAACAAGTAAGATAAACTTGCATTTTTCATGTTCCCTTTTTCTATGCATTTAAGAAAACATTTTAATTCATTATACCTTATTTCAAAACTTCACATCTTTTATTTCTTAAAATGGTTTAGATTTCTGGGTTTCAGCTTACTTGAATTACGTTACGCCTTTAGACGTCTCGTGAATTAAGTGCTGGTCACGAGCTAATATTTCGGGTCGTAACAGCCTTAGAGGCCATTATTGTACATATGATGTATATTATAGTTGATACTTGGATATATATATAGAGAGGACTTTCTTGCTCGACATGATAGTATGCTATCTGGTTTCACTTTGTCTAAACATGTTGACTTGTATTGTATTACTGTCTTGCTCTCACATGTTGATAAAGCCTTTAGGATATGTACTTGACTACTAGGACTATGATGCAGATCATATTAGTAGGGCCAGGGTAGTCCACGAGTACATCCTATAATTGTTCCTAGTCGAAGGTCTATCGAGACAGGGCATCGATACTCTAGATTAGACTAGCGTATACGCATCTTGACCCATATGATGGGCGATGGATGATCCTGTTGCGCCACGGCAGCGCCCCGGCCGTCTATCCGAGGTCAAAATGCAGAATCAAAAATTTTCCTTACTTGGAAACCGGCGCTACCGCGGACAATATACCCGGATCGAAACCATTAACCGATACTAGCTGTCAAGAGAAAGGGTGAGAGATATACCGAGTGATCCGAGTCCTCCGGTCTTCTCGTCATCGTCCCGATCTCCCGCGGAAGGTCTAGTCTCCATGTCGTCGCCTCCTCGCCGGAAGGGCACCACATCGCCTGCGTCTTTTACGGGCTCCCGCCTCAATACCGAGGCAACTCGGGCATGAAGCCGGCAAGTCGACATGCCCAAGAAATGCTGTAGAATGTAGTGTAGAAACTTTATCTCTTGGAGTTTATGTAGTTGCCATTGATGTATGGAGGAAGAGGTAAAGAAAATTGGTGCTTTCAATTTTCTAGCAAGAAGAAGAAGATGAGATGAAGAATTCCTCACATAACAAAATGAACTCTCTTCTTCTTTTTCTTTCAAGTGAAGCATCTTCTCTCTAAGTGAGAATGGTGGAGGAATGAATATCCAACCATAACAAGAAGGGAGGTGATGGTAGGGGAAGAGAATAGGTGACCACATCCAAAACATCATGATAAAAATCTCACATCAACTCTCATCTCATTTCTAATCACCTTTATGCAAGAAATGATGATAGAAAAGAAAGGAATAATAAGATGCTTTCATAATCAAACCATTTGCATGAAAACCCCCCACAATGTGTTATTTGCAAACTTGCAAATAAAACCCTCCATCGGAAAAGTCCGGCCGGGAAAGAACAAAGGAAAACCGGCCGGAACGGAATGCAAACTGGCAACTCCAGAAAACTGGTCCCGTAATAAATTACAGGAAAACCCCGATACTGTGCATACACACCCGCATCTGTATACCGACCGGATACAAATGCAATGAGACAAAATCTATACTGTACTAAACTAGGATCCAGCTTAAACCAAAGCCAGCTAGTAATATCCGTTCGATCCTGATCCGTGTAATACCGCACGTATCTGATCGAACGCTGCCATATATCCATACGGCTACAAGTACAAACCGTCCGATCCCGATCCGTGCAATACCGCACGTATCTGATCGGACCCTGCCATATCTCCATATGGCCTCTACAGCGTTTCGCCTGAAACTTGAGTAACTGAATGTGTGGTGGACTCTAAAGACTCGTCAATACTATGGCTGTGGATTTAACCACTAGCACGTCAGAGGTATAAGCCAATACGTGACGGGCCACCAGCTATTGACCAAAAGGGACGTCGATGAGCGAACTCATCCTGACACCCTACTGAGCCTGTCAGTGACAATATCCGTACAGTCCGGTCCGTTCATCTATGAGCATCGCATGGCGGGCCTAGGGGGTTGGTAAAAGTCAGACCCCCAAAAGCGGTACAAGTCGTATCGGAGCGTAGCCCAGAACACCCTGAGATACTACTGGAATACCTACCAGTAAATCTCCTGCCTCGGCCGAGGGCTTTATGTAATGGCTCTCCTACACACAGCGCGACCTCACCCCCAATACCGGGAGAGACGAACCCCTACAGATCCGCTCACTGCCTCCATGTGGCTCGGGACTGTACCCAACTAAAACCTGTTTGCACGACTCCTTTGAGCCGTGGTAGGGTAGTAATCAAAGCACAGTGGGATCTTACACGAGACAAATGACGATCTCAAGTCGATGAACTAACCTGTACACATGTCACAAGGGAACTGCTATCTGACGTCAGGTATAAGACCAACTAGCATGTTCCCGGCGAGTCCTGTCCGGTGTACTCATAACCCAATGAGCACCTGTATACATCTTAGGTGAACCAACTGACACCAGTGGCTTGTGAGACCGGCCACCGCCCCTCGTCGGGGTCTCGACTGTATACACTAGTCTACTCTGGAGTATCGATGCCCTGTCTCGAAACTCCCACGACTAGGGACCTTTTAAGGATGTACTTATAGACTGCCAGCTCTCACGTATATGATCGCCATCATACTACTGCCCGTCAAGCAAGAATCCTAGGGGCTCTATCAACGTGTAATAGCGTCCTCTCAGGTCACCTAAGGCAGTACACGATGATAAAGATAAACCAGATAGCATACTATCATCTTGAGTAAGATTGTCCTACTGGGACAGGTCCTCCCTCAATCATTGCAATCACGTGCCTGTGATCCAATAATTGACTCTGAGGGCACTATCTCCAACAATCTCCCACTTGCACTCAAGGCTAATTATTGCGATGTCGCATACTCACAGCTCGTGTGATACCGAACACCCAACTCCTCTACTAGTCAGTCTCACTAATCTCGTTTGCGAAACTATTGCGTTCGAGGAATAGCCTCAGTGAGTGGATCCGCTGTGATGTTTCTTTCTTTGTCTCTCTATATCTCATGTTCGCGGAGAAAGCCTTCTCCCGAAATGAGCAATACCTGTCTTAGAATGTGTCTGGATGTCTGATGGGACCTAGCTCATAAATGAACTCCAAATCCAAACTTCTTAGACTGTATCATCAACTGAACTTAATCAGTATCCTGCGCCATGCCTTCCCTCAGTATCCACCTGGACCACCTGTCCAAAATACTGCCCCTCGTCAGAGGGAAAACTATAACTCTGACGGCCATTCTGCCATCCATGTCACCTTGGAAGCCTGGAATGATAACCGTCTCCTGAAAGAGGCTGTCATTATCACATCCCTAGGACACACACTTATGTC
Source organism: Agapanthus africanus (assembly GCA_030015575.1). NCBI lineage: Eukaryota > Viridiplantae > Streptophyta > Magnoliopsida > Asparagales > Amaryllidaceae > Agapanthus > Agapanthus africanus. Next base: position 391,592,522 of record JASDDO010000022.1, read on the forward strand.
CTAAAACTGCTTCCGATTGTTTCTCCAGGATTGGATTAATATCAACTTATTTCACCTACTGCAAGAACAACATCTGGTGTGGTACTTGACATCTCATGATTGACTCAATTGCCTAAGCAAGTGATCTGTCAATCATGCGTATCCCTTTCCCCTTTAGTCTATAAGACACCTTTAGAGAGGGTGACTCCATCAACTGCAGGTACACTACCGTGCCAGGAGTCGTCCATTCTAAATACTCATAGAATGCTTTCTAAGTACCCAGATTGGGAAACTACCCAAATCTAGATCTAAAACCATAGATCTAGTAACCAGAATGTCTGATATAATATCCAAGTCCTGTATGGAGAAACTACTGTGTGACCACCAAAGTATAACCGATCGTAGTATAGGAATATCACTTCCTACTCTGTGTATGTCATCCAAAAACCAGGACATCACACCCTACTATCTTCTCAACAGATCCATCCCCTATTCTGATGAAGTCAAACCTATGACTGTCACGTCAGAAATAGATGATCTTTCTCCGCTACATGTGCTTTAGTCTATAAATAGACATAAGCCACATGTCCACCAATGCTTCCGCTGCTCCCACTGACTACGATAACCCTCTGGCAGAGTCATATACACGTACGCTTCTAAAGCTAGTTTAGAACGACGCTATACTCATCCTCCTGCCGGGTTTCACAGTCTGGAACAACAGCAATGGCAAGTCTGGGTAAACAAGAACCTCCCTGCCACCGTCCTTGAGCATACCGAAGTACCTCTCGAGTGCCTGAGGTTACCCACCATATCTGCGGAGTGGCCAATGGAATGTCAAATCAGATTGAATCTTCAGGTTCTTATCAAATCTTCCGTAATCGTTTGCGGTTCTGGAATCACTTCCAGTTCTACCATACTCCCACTACTGTTTTTCTGAAAAAGTCCATTTTTGTTAAAACTGTGGCGAGTCAAGAACAATATCACTATTGATCTTCCAGATGGTAGAAAGTCAACCCTCGTCGTAGCCTGGGTCAACCCACAAACTGCCATTACAGAAACGTGCCTTGAGTTATCCGGAGTCGGTTTTAAGCATAAGCCGGACAACTCCCCGTACCTTAATAATGTCAAGATATGAACTGTTTTATATCCAAAACAGAAACAGAGGCACTGATTTAATTGAACCAGATTCAAATCATGCAGCTGTCTCCAGTGCATGTCAAGTAAATGGAGAGAGGCCGATCAGCGTTACTCAACTTACGAATGCTTCCAATTATGAGTAACCTGAAAGAGAAGCAAGTTCTCTTAATTATTACTATCAACTGAATACCATACACAAGTATCTACATCTTCGATCACCTTGAAGAATCCCGATACTTGCAATACCTGGTTCTCTACTTTATTCATATACCTATAACTTCTCAAAATTCAGACCTTGTGTTTCCACGAAACACCTGTCTAAAAACTAGAGAAGTCATAAGTAAACTGAATATAGTACGATGACCAACCCCTCTGTCCTGATGGACGCTGGACAACATACAATACTCGGTATAAGTCCCTTGAGTTTGATGACTCATTCACTGTGTGTCGTAGGCTGAAAACTGTACTTATGGTTAAGAAGAATTACACCGCTGTTTAATGCTCCTTACCTAACCATCCTCTGATATAGGTAAATGTCATCGACATAACTTCAAAAGGTATATCTCACTCTATAAAAATAGACGTACAGATATATCAATTTGAAATTGGTGCATAACCGCGGATATTCAAAACCAAATATTTGCCGTCCGGCAAACAACCCAGGTGACTTCCTCAAATATCACCGATTACAACGAATCCCGATATAATGAGGATGATCACCCAATTCCCAATAACTTACTCCCACTCATCATCTTTTAAAACCATACAGATGTGAGAATCATACCTGGTAAATACATACCCTGGAGTAAGTGTCTAATCGGGAAATCAGTTTTCCTTTAACAGTACACAGTGAAACTGAAACATTGAAATGTTTCGTTGGGGTATCCTGGTATTCCTAGTAATGCCTCTTCCATTATCCAGATTCACAACTATAACCGTATAATTCTTTGCCACTTCTCCAAATCCCTTTATATGTTTTTAGTCATTACCTTCTGTACACCCCTTTAGGCCAAATGGTTTTCTTCTTTCCCTACCGTTCGGCACCAGCCTATGGTTTGGAAGAAGACTATCCAATAAGCATAATGGGTGTACTGTCCTAATCCTAGGAGCACTCGCAACGCGAGAGAAGGTGAAGATAAAAGACACCTGAATGTACTTTATTCCTATTTCTCCTGAACCAGGATCCATCCCCGAACTGGAACAAGTTCCTTTCGAGTTCGTATATAACCATACGATGGATTATCCAATAAACTGGGATCTTCGTAGTAATACGGAGTGTCCTGGAGAAATACAAAGGTGATTTAGGATTGGCGAATAAATACTTGGTTTGTTCGTGAATAGTAGTCGCACTTTACTTTTCCCTCTTACTAATCCCTTGCTTTGTCTTAACTTAATACCATCTGTACACCGTTTAGGCTAACTGGTTTTCTTCATTCCCTACCGGTCGACACCAGCCTATGGTTTGGAAGAAGACTATCCAATTTGCGTAATAGGTGTACTACTCCTAAACTAAGGAGTACTCGTAACCTGAGAGAAGGTGAAAAGAAAAGGCAACTGAATAGTCCTATCCGTTTTCTCCAGAACCATAAACCATCCTCGAAGTCCTTCGAGTTCGTATATAACCATACGATGGTTTTTGTCCAATGGAAGTGGACGTTCGTAATAATACGGGGTGTCCCGGAGAAAAGGGTAAAAGCAGGAGTGGCAAAGAGGTTTGCAACTCTGACAATCCAAAAGCCTGTGTTAAAGAAGGTTCGGTCAACTTGGTCACTGAGTTATAGTCCAGGGTCGGGTCAATGGTCGCTGCCAAAGAGAGAGAGAAAAGAAACGCTCAGCATGCACTCTAACCTAGATCAGAATGGTTATTACTTTGTCTAATCAGGAAACCTCCCACTGTAACCTCAAATTCTTCTCCAAACCTGAAAGAAGAATTAGTCGGGATCACCCGAGGAGTAAACCAACTCATCAGTAGGAATCGGGATCCAACTATCATCGCATGACAACGTGAAGGAATCCACTCACGTCACCACACTCCAGAAGGTATGCGCATGCCTGGCAAGTTTCAGTTTCTTTAGAAACTCCCGATGTGATTTTTACCCCTAGGACCCAAGTGACCATGACGAATAATCAAGAAATCAAAAGGTCCTAGTCAAGTTCAACCCGTCATTATCTTGATTGCGTTAAACCCACCCGCACGACCCTTGACGAATAATCAAAAAAGTCGTACGACTGTCCTAACCAATCCACATATCCATGTGACAGAAAGCATTACAGAGCTACCGCACACTACGCCTCGGCGAATAGCAACGACAAACGTAGCGCGAATACTATGCAATACTAATCCGAAATGACGGAGGGCTACGAATGGTTTTTGGCGAAAAACCATTTACCGTAATGAACTTGATATCATTGAAGGTGTAAGTCTACGCTAGCGCCCCGGCCGTCTACAGACGCCAAATGCGGAACAAAAACTTTTAAACTGGCGCTATCGTATTCTTTAACCCGGATCTGCCATTATTGCTAAACTAACAAACTGTAAAGAGTGTAGAAAGGTTATACCGAACGATCCGAGTCCTTCGTTCTTCAACCATCATCTCACGCTCCGTTGCGGCTGCTCCGATCTCGTCGATCTCCGATATCCTCGTCGAGGTGGCACCACATGATCGGTTCTTTAAACGGGCTCCCGCCTCTGACTCGAGGCAACTCGATCGTCAAGTTTGCTAAAAGAGACGACCAAGAATGATGTAGAGAATGAGTAGATGACTTTGTCTCACTTCGTCCAAATCCGTGGACGATCGGTTAATGAAGTTGCCGTGGAAATCGGGTGATGGAATGAAATGAACTGTAAAATTCCATACACCCCGAATACTATCATAATCTTTTCTAATCAAAATGAAACATCAAGTGAAGTGAGGAGGAGAGAGAAGGCCGGCCACTTATATATGATGGAGGGAGGTGACCGTAGGAGCAAGTGGTGACCATAAGCAAAAAGCTTCTCACTTCAAAATATCTTAACCAAAACAAGAATGCTTTAATACAAAGCATGACTCACTTAAACCTAGTGACCCTTTAATAAATGAAAAGATGAGTCACTTAGCCTTGTCACAAATTCTAGAACCTTCTAGAACCTTCTAGAAGCACGACTCACTCTCATCCAAGAAAAGATAAATCCGCCTTTAACCAAATGTTAAAAGGCGGCTGATAGAAAACTGGAAACTGGCAACTTCCAAAAGTGATCCTGAAACAACTTTCAGGATAACCCCGAAACTGTATAAATATACCCGCATTTGTATTACGACCGAATACAAATGCAACTGAGACAAAGATATTATACCCACTCAATATAATACTCGGATCCGGCTTAAACCAAAGCCGACCAGTATTATCTGCCCGAAAAATAACACGTGCGTAAACGCACGTGCATTTTCCGAGCCTTGCCATAAAACCATACGGCCTCTACAACGTTTCTCCCGAACTTGGGAAACTGTCTGTGGGGGACTCTAATGACTCGTCAGTACCCTGGCAGTGGGTTTAACCACAAACCGTCTGCGGCACTAGCTATGCGTAACGGCTGCCCATGGACTGACCTCAAGGGAAGCTGATGAGCGAACTCAAGGGAGGCCGATGAGTGAACTCATCCAGAAACCTTACTGAGCCTAACAGTGACAATGTATATACAGTCCGGTCCGTTCGTCAATGAGTATCGCATATCTGCCTAGGGGGCTAGCAACGTCAGACCCCCAATAGCAGTATAAGTCGTGTCGGAGTGAAGCCTCAATACACCCTGAGATACTACTGGAGTACCTACCAGTAAATCTCCTACCATGGCCATGGATTTGTGTAATGGCTCTCCTAGACACTGCACGACCTCGCCCCCAATACCGGGAGAGACGAATCCCCTGCCGATCCGCTCACGTGCCTCCATATGGCTCGGGACTGTACCCAAAAGCTACCTGTTTGCACGACTCCTTTGAGCCGTGGTAGGGTAGAAATCAAAGCACAGTGGGAACTCACACGAGACAAATGACGACCTCAGGTCGATGAACTAACCTGTACACATGTCACCAGGGAACTGCTATCTGACGGTAGATATAATACTAACTAGCAGATTTCCGGCGAGTCCTGTCCGGTGTACTCATAACCCAATGAGCACCTGTATACATCTTAGGTGATCCAACTGACACCAGTGGCTTGTGAGACCGGCCACCGCCCCTCGTCGGGGTCTCGACTGTACACACTAGTCTACTCCGGAGTATCGATGCCCTGTCTGGAAACACCCACGACTAGGGACCACAATTAAGGATATGCATATAAACTACCCAACTCTCACGTATATGATCGCCATCATACTGTTGGTAGTAAAGCAAGATCCTAAGGGCTCTATCAAAGTGTAACATGCAATCAGTCACCTGAACATGTACACGACTGATAAAGGCAAACTAGATAGCATACTATCATCTTGAGTAAGACTGTCCTACCGGGATAGGTCCTCCGCAATCATTGCAATCACGTACCTGCGATCCAATAATTGACTATGAGGGCACTATCTCCAACAATCTCCCACTTGCACTCAAGGCTAATATTGCGATGTCGACTACTCACAGCCCGTGTGAAACCGAACATCCAACTCCTCTACTAATCAGTTTCACAAAGCCCGTTTGTAAAACTATTGTGTTCGAGAAATAGCCTCAGTGAGTGGATCCGCCTAGAAGTATCTTTCTATATCTCTCTTAATCTCAAGTTCGCGGAGAAAACCATCTCCCGAATTGAGTAATACCTGTCTTAGAACATGTCTGGATATCTGATGGGACCTTAGTTTATAAATGAACTCCATATCCAAACTTCTTAGACTGAATCGATTACTGAACCTAATCAGTATCGGGCACCTTGCTTCCCACAGTATCCTCTTGGACCACCTGTCCATAATACTGTCCCTCTTCGTCAGAGGGAAAAACTATAACTCTGACAATCACTCTGTCAACCATGTCACCTTTGAAGCTTGGAATGATAACCGTCTCCCGAAGGAGGCTGCCGTCATCAAATCCGTAGAACATGTACTTATGTTCTAAAACTGCTTCCTTATGTTTCTCCAGGATTGGATTAATACAAACTTATTGCATCTAGTGCAAAACCAACATTTGGTGTGGTACTTGACATCTCATGATTGACTCAATTGCCTAAGCAAGTGATCTGCCAATCATGCACATCCCTCTCCCCTTTAGTCTGTAAGACACCTTTAGAGAGGGTGACTCCATCACCTGCAGGTACACCACCATGCTAGGAGTCAACTATTCCAAAAACCATTAGAATATCTGTCAAAGTACCCACATTGGGAAACTACCCAAATCCAGATCTAAAACCATAGATCTAGAAACCAGAATGTCAAATATTATATCCATATCCTGTCTGGAGAAACAACTGTGTGACGACCACAGTACAACCGATCGTAGTATAGGAATTTTACTTCCTACTCTGTGTATGTCATCCAGATACCATGACATCACACCCTACTACCTTCTTAACTGATCCATCCCCTATTCTGATTGAAGTCAAACCCATGACTGTCACATCAAAATTAGATGATCTATCTCCGCTATAACTGCTCAAGTCTATAAATAGATATAAGCTACTTGCCCACTATGCTTCCGATGCTCCCACTGACTACGACAACCCTCCTACCGGGTCTCATAACCTGGAAGAACAGTAGTGTCAAGTCTGTATAGATAAGAACCTCCCTGTCACCGTCTCTGAGGCTACCGAAGTACCTCTCGGGCGTCTGAGGTTACCTACCATACCTGCGGAGTGGCTATTGGAATATCAAACCTGATTGAATGTATAGGTCCTATTAAATTTTCCGTAATCGTTCGCGGTTCTGGAATCACTTCCAGTTCTACCATACTCCCACTACTGTTTTCTGAAAAAGATCCATTTTTACTAAAACTGTGGCGAGTCAAGAACAATATCACTATTGATCTTCCAAATGGTAGAATATCAACCCTCGTCATAGCCAGGGTCAACCCACAAACAGCCATTACAGAAACGTGCCCTGAGTTATCCAGTGTCTGGTTTTAATCATAAGCTGGACAACTCCCCGTACCTTAACATCTTTTAGGGTACGAGCCATTCTATATCCAATACAGAAACTTTGGCACTTATTTAATTGGAACCAGATTCAAAACATGCAGCTGTCTCCAGTGCATATCAACTTAATGGAAAAAGGCTATTCAGCATTATTCAACTTAGGAATCCATCCAATTATGAGCAACCTGAAAGAGAAACATGTTTCTCAAAACCATCACTATAATCTGAATACCAATCACAAGAATCTACATCTTCGATCTCTTTGAAGAATCCCGATACTTGTGATACCTGGTTCTCTACTTTATTCTTATACCCACAACTTCTCAAAACTTAGACCATGTATTTCTACGAAACACTCGTCTAAATACTAGAGAAGTTATAAGTAAACAGAACATAGTACGAGGACCTACCCCTTTGTCCTGATGGACACTGGACAACATACAATACTCTGTATAAGTCCGCTGAGTTAAACAACTCAAAACCTGTGCGTTGTAGGTGGAAAACTGTACCCTGGCGATTTCCTCAAATATCACCAATTACAACGAATTCCGATATAATGAGGATAATCACCTAATTCCCAATATCTTACTCCCACTCATCATCTGTAAAACCATACAGATATGAGAATGAAACCTGGTAAATACATACCCTTGGAGTAAGTGTCTAATCGGGAAAAACAGTTTTTCTTTAACAATGCACTGAAACATGAAAATGTTTCATAGGGGTATCCTGGTATTCATAGCAATGCCTCTTCCATAATCCAATTCATGACTTCAACCGTATATCTCTTTGCCATCTCTCCAAATCCCCTTTATTTGTCTTTAGTCGTTACCTTCTGTACACCATCGTTACGCTAAATGGTTTTCTTCCTTCCCTACCGTTCGGCACCAGCCTATGGTTTGGAAGAAGACTATCCAGTAAGCATAATAGGTGTACCCTCCTAAACCAAGGAGTACTCGCATCTCGAGAGAAGGTGACGATAAAAGACAACTGAATAATACCTTATTCTTTTTAAAGGTGAAATAGGAGCGGCGATGAAGTACGCGGTTTTGGTCGTGAATGATATCAGTCGCAATTTACATTGCCCTCTTTCTAATCCCTTTATTTTGTCTTTACATATTACCTTCTGCATACCCTACTTAGGCTAATTGGTTTTCTTCATTCCCTACCTTTCGGCACCAGCCTATGGTTTGGAATAAGACTATCCAATAGGCGTAATAGGTGTACTCTGCTAAACCAAGGAGCTCTCGTAACCTGAGAGAAGGTGATAATAAAAGACAACTGAATAAACCAATTCTATTTCTCCTGAACCTGGATCCATCCTCGAAGAAATCCCTTCGAGTTCGTATATAACCATACGATGGATCTATCCAATGGAAGTGGATATCCGTAGTAATACGGGTGTTCTGAGAAATGCAAAGGGTAAAAGAAGGAGTGGCAATGACTTATGCAACTCAGACAATCCAAAAGCCAGTATTTTAAGAAGGTTCGGTCAACCTGGTCACTGAGTCATAGTCTAGGGTCGGTCAAAGGTCGCTGCCAAAGAGAGAGAGAAAAGAAACACTCTGCGTGCACTCTAACCTAGATCAGAATGGTCATCATTTTATCTAATCCGGAAACCTCCCACTGTCCTGTCAAATTCTCCTCCAAACCTAAAGAAGAATCAATCGGAATCACCCGAAGAGTAAACCAACTCATCAGTGGGAATCGGGATCCAACTCTCATCGCATGATAACGTGATGGAATGCATCCACGTTACTCATACTCCAGAAGGTATGCGCATACTTGGCAAGTTTCAGTTTCTTTAGAAACTCCCGATATGATTTTTGCCCCATGCTCTTATGATCGTGACTAAGGGCCAGCCCACCATAAGTCACATGTCAAGTTCTTCCCATCATAATCTTGTTAATTTGAACCCACCCGTACTCGCCCTTGACTAAGGACCAACAAGGCTGTACGACTGTCCCAAACCAACGCATCTATCTATGCAACATGTGAACACCCCGGCAGCTACCAATCACTATGTCCTAGCTAAGGGCTAGACCAACATAGCTTGAATACTACTGACCATCCATATGAAATGACGGAGGGCTACGGCTGGTTTTTGGCGAAAAACCTTTAGCGTAGTGAACTTGATATTGCTGAAGGAACCTGATAGCTTTTTTAAAATATAGTGACGAAAACCTTTTGCTAAAGAGGTCACTCCCGGTAAAGGGATCTCGGTTCTTTCCTCGTGGAATGAGGTGCAGGATATTCCACTGAATACCGCTATGTAAAGCAACTTGTAATCGACTATATTGAAGTTATTACTCAGACGCAAACTTCTGCCCAAGGGGTCAGTCCCGGTGAAGGGATATCGGCCCTTGCCCCGTCGAATGAGGTGCAGGATATTCCACTGAATATCGCTATGCATAACAAAAGGAAACGTCTTTGTAACAACACTTTTTAAATTTGTTCCAACAACTGTAATTTGGTTTGTTTTACTTTGCATTGATCAGAATCAATGCAGTCCCATCAATCGATCACACCAGAAAAGAACGAAAATAAAATGTACATATATGCCATCCGCATTCGTCACTGGGTCCCGTCATAACCCGTTAGGTTACTTAACTAACGACAGAGCGGGGACTGGACAAGCGCGGGTGTAAAACATATACAACATATAATATTATATAAACCAATATACAATAATCGCTCCAGGCATGATAGTATGAAACATTACAGAAAAGTAATAAGCATCACAGAACAATACAGATAATCTGGGATCCCCGGGTTTCACAGAGCCGCTGCTGAAACCCGACGTTCCCCTGTCGTGTGGATAGCCTGTGCAATGAAACCTAGACCCCTACGGGTGCGGCAAGTTACCCGCCAAAACCTGAAGCGAGGCAGCCCCCTACAGCATAGTGAATGGACCACCCTGCACTTCACGGAATCCGGTAATCTTGGGCACCCCTCCTTGGGTCAACCTGTACCCCCTACGAGTGCGGCGAATAGTCTGCCAATTCTAGAGTGGGACCCCTCTGCCTCTCAAAGCCATGAGATGCGGACCCGTTGCCCCCCAGAACCCGGCTATCCGTGCACTCCGTCGCGGGGCAAAACCTAGTACAGTAATGAAAAATAGTACAATAGGTATATCGACCGCAACCTGGTCGTGCCCCAAAAGAATATTATACAACAGGCAGTGACGGCAGTCCACAAGTTGGACGCTCGCCCCGCAATATCAAATGTACAAATAAACACAAACTGTACTACCATTGCACACTGCTATCCACCACGACAAATCCGCAACATCACAGCACAACACAGAACATCAACGCGAATGTCACGTTCGCAAACCCGTCTAAAAGAACTATAGCAATTAAACGCGGTTTACCGATCAAATGACATTCCCGGTCGGAGATATAATGTAAGCACTGTAAACTAACGTGTTTAAATTTCGATCGACCAAATATCAAAAAGTGGGCCCCACGACTTACTGGTGAACAGTAACAAAACCTGGGCCAAAACGATATTTACCAAAAATCCCAATTCCCAACAGAGAATTCACTGTAGAAATTTGAGAGAGTCATCCCACATTCCTGCGGCGGATCCGCGGCAAAACCCTAGCTTTGGCCGCGGATCCGCGCCTGAACAGTGGAATTACTGGCTCGAATTTTTACAGTATTCTTAAAAAAAGCCTGCACAGATTTTTAAGATATGCAGAATAAAGTTTTGAAGCCATTTAAAATCGACAGAAACTGTTGGCTTGGAAAAATGTGATTTTTGATTTCCGGTCGGATCGATGTTTTAAACGCGTTAGCACAACTTAGTATAGCAAAATGGTGAGGCTTTGATACCACTGTAAGTCTACGCTAGCGCCCCGGCCGTCTACAGACGCCAAATGCGGAACAAAAACTTTTAAACTGGCGCTATGGTATACTTTAACCCGGATCTGCCATTATTGCTAAACTAACAAACTGTAAAGAGTGTAGAAAGGTTATACCGAACGATCCGAGTCCTTCGTTCTTCAACCATCATCTCACGCTCCGTTGCGGCTGCTCCGATCTCGTCGATCTCCGATATCCTCGTCGAGATGGCACCACATGATCGGTTCTTTAAACGGGCTCCCGCCTCTGACTCGAGGCAACTCGATCGTCAAGTTTGCTAAAAGAGACGACCAAGAATGATGTAGAGAATGAGTAGATGACTTTGTCTCACTTCGTCCAAATCCGTGGACGATCGGTTAATGAAGTTGCCGTGGAAATCGGGTGATGGAATGAAATGAACTGTAAAATTCCATACACCCCGAATACTATCATAATCTTTTCTAATCAAAATGAAACATCAAGTGAAGTGAGGAGGAGAGAGAAGGCCGGCCACTTATATATGATGGAGGGAGGTGACCGAAGGAGCAAGTGGTGACCATAAGCAAAAAGCTTCTCACTTCAAAATATCTTAACCAAAACAAGAATGCTTTAATACAAAGCATGACTCACTTAAACCTAGTCACCCTTTAATAAATGCAAAGATGAGTCACTTAGCCTTGTCACAAATTCTAGAACCTTCTAGAACCTTCTAGAAGCACGACTCACTCTCATCCAAGAAAAGATAAATCCGCCTTTAACCAAATGTTAAAAGACGGCTGATAGAAAACTGGAAACTGGCAACTTCCAAAAGTGATCCTGAAACAACTTTCAGGATAACCCCGAAACTGTATAAATATACCCGCATTTGTATTACGACCGAATACAAATGCAACTGAGACAAAGATATTATACCTACTCAATATAATACTCGGATCCGGCTTAAACCAAAGCCGACCAGTATTATCTGCCCGAAAAATAACACGTGCGTAAACGCACGTGCATTTTCCGAACCTTGCCATAAAACCATACGGCCTCTACAACGTTTCGCCCGAACTTGGGAAACTGTCTGTGGGGGACTCTAATGACTCGTCAGTACCCTGGCAGTGGGTTTAACCACAAACCGTCAGCGGCACTAGCTATGCGTAACGGCTGCCCATGGACTGACCTCAAGGGAAGCTGATGAGCGAACTCAAGGGAGGCCGATGAGTGAACTCATCCAGAAACCCTACTGAGCCTAACAGTGACAATGTATATACAGTCCGGTCCGTTCGTCAATGAGTATCGCATATCTGCCTAGGGGGCTAGCAACGTCAGACCCCCAATAGCAGTATAAGTCGTGTCGGAGTGAAGCCTCAATACACCCTGAGATACTACTGGAGTACCTACCAGTAAATCTCCTACCATGGACATGGATTTGTGTAATGGCTCTCCTAGACACTGCACGACCTCGCCCCCAATACCGGGAGAGACGAATCCCCTGCCGATCCGCTCACGTGCCTCCATATGGCTCGGGACTGTACCCAAAAGCTACCTGTTTGCACGACTCCTTTGAGCCGTGGTAGGGTAGAAATCAAAGCACAGTGGGAACTCACACGAGACAAATGACGACCTCAGGTCGATGAACTAACCTGTACACATGTCACCAGGGAACTGCTATCTGACGGTAGATATAATACTAACTAGCAGATTCCCGGCGAGTCCTGTCCGGTGTACTCATAACCCAATGAGCACCTGTATACATCTTAGGTGATCCAACTGACACCAGTGGCTTGTGAGACCGGCCACCGCCCCTCGTCGGGGTCTCGACTGTACACACTAGTCTACTCCGGAGTATCGATGCCCTGTCTCGAAACTCCCACGACTAGGGACCACAATTAAGGATATGCATATAAACTACCCAACTCTCACGTATATGATCGCCATCATACTGTTGGTAGTAAAGCAAGATCCTAAGGGCTCTATCAAAGTGTAACATGCAATCAGTCACCTGAACATGTACACGACTGATAAAGGCAAACCAGATAGCATACTATCATCTTGAGTAAGACTGTCCTACCGGGATAGGTCCTCCGCAATCATTGCAATCACGTACCTGCGATCCAATAAATGACTATGAGGGCACTATCTCCAACAGAAGGAACTGGAAATCTTTTTATAAAATTATAGTGACGAAAACCTTTGCTAAAGAGGTCACTCCCGGTGAAGGGATCTCGGCTCTTTCCCCGTAGAATGAGGTGCAGGATATTCCAACTGAATACCACGATGCAAAGCAAGAGTAATCGGCTATAGAGAAGTTATTGCCCTGACGCAAACTTTTGTCCAAGGGGTCACTCCCGGTGAAGGGATCTTGGCCCTTGCCTCGTCGACTGAGGAGCAGGATATTCCAACTGAATACCACTATGCAAAACAAAAGAGAACGCCATTGCAATAACAGCTTTTTTTTTGAAAAATTGTTCCAACAACATCAGAATAGGCTTGTTTATCTTGCATTGATCCGAATCAACGCAGTCCCATCAAATAATCACACCACAAAGAACGAAAATATAATGATGTCCGTATATGCCATCCGCATTCGCCACTGGGTCCCGTCATTACCCGTTAGGTTAGCTAACTAACGACAGAGCGGGGACTGGACTAGCGCGGATGCAAAACATATACAACATCTACTAATATATATACCAATATATATTATATTCGCTCAAGATGTGATAAGAATGCAACATCACAGAAATGTACAGCATCACAGAACAATACAGATATCTGGAAGCCCCGGGTTTCATAGAGCCGCTGCTGAAACCCGACGTTCCCCTGGTCGTGTGGATAGCCTGTGCAATGAAATCCTAGACCCCTATGGGCGCGGCAAGTCACCCGCCAAGACCTGAAGCGAGGCAGTCCCCTCCAGCACCGTGAATGGACCACCCAGCACTTCAGGGAATCCGGCAACTTGGGCACCCCACCTGGGTCAACCTGTACCCCCTACGAGTGCGGCGAATAGCCCGCCAATCCTAGAGTGAAGTCCCCTCCGTCTCAATGCCATGAGATGCGGGCCCGTTGCCCTCTAGAACCCGGCTATCCGTGCACCCCTCCGCGGGGTAATCCTAGTACAGAAAGTAAAATATACATACACCGGGCACATCGACCGCAACCAGGTCGTGCCCCAAAAGAATAATACAAACAGGCAGTAACGGCAGTCCACATGTCGGACGCTCGCCCCGCAATATCAAATGTACATATAAAACAAAACTGTAGTAACATTGCATCCAGGCTATCCCCACCGACCGATCCGCAACAACACAGCATAAACACAGAAGATCAACGTGAAAGTCATGTTCGCAAATCCGTCTAACCGGGCTATAGCAGTTTGACAGGATTTACCGATCAAGTGATATTCACGGTCGCAGATATAATGTAAATACTGTGAAATAATGTGTTTAAATATCCGATCGATCAAATAATTAACAAGTGGGCCCCCAAGCAATACTGTAGCACTCACAGAAATTCTGGGCCCAAATTTAATATTCCAAAATCCCCAAAATCAGCCCACAAGCCCACTGGAAAAATTGGACACAGTGAGGACACTAAAGTGCGGCGGAACCGTGGCCCAAGGGGGGTTTGGCCGCTGTTCCGCCCTTCAGTGATCGACTGACTGCGTCGAATTTTTACAGCAGTCTTAGAATTTCCAGTACATTAGTTTTATACAACCTGAAAAATTTTAAGACATCAAAAAATTTCAACAGAAAACTGATGTGAGGAAAATGTGGTTTTTGGAATTTTGGTCGATCGGATAAGTAAAACACATTAAAACAAGCTAGACTAGGTTAATGGCGTGGCTCTGATACCATGTTGCGCCACGGCAGCGCCCCGGCCGTCTATCCGAGGACAAAATGCGGAATCAAAAATTTTCCTTACTTGGAAACTGGCGCTACCGCGGACAATATACCCGGATCGAAACCATTAACCGATACTAGCTGTCAAGAGAAAGGGTGAGAGATATACCGAGTGATCCGAGTCCTCCGGTCTTCTCGTCATCGTCCCGATCTCCCGCGGAAAGTCTAGTCTCCATGTCGTCGCCTCCTCGCCGGAAGGGCACCACATCGCCTGCGTCTTTTACGGGCTCCCGCCTCAATACCGAGGCAACTCGGGCATGAAGCCGGCAAGTCGACATGCCCAAGAAATGCTGTAGAATGTAGTGTAGAAACTTTATCTCTTGGAGTTTATGTAGTTGCCATTGATGGATGGAGGAAGAGGTAAAGAAAATTGGTGCTTTCAATTTTCTAGCAAGAAGAAGAAGATGAGATGAAGAATTCCTCACATAACAAAATGAACTCTCTCCTTCTTTTTCTTTCAAGTGAAGCATCTTCTCTCTAAGTGAAAATGGTGGAGGAATGAATATCCAACCATAACAAGAAGGGAGGTGATGGTAGGAGAAGAGAATGGGTGAGCACATCCAAAACATCATGATAACAATCTCACATCAACTCTCATCTCATTTCTAATCACCTTTATGCAAGAAATGATGATAGAAAAGAAAGGAATAATAAGATGCTTTCATAATCAAACCATTTGCATGAAACCCCCCCACAATGTGTTATTTGCAAACTTGCTAATAACACCCTCCATCGGAAAAGTCCGGCCGGGAAAGAACAAAGGAAAACCGGCCGGAACGGAATGCAAACTGGCAACTCCAGAAAACTGGTCCCGTAATAAATTACAGGAAAACCCCGATACTGTGCATACACACCCGCATCTGTATACCGACCGGATACAAATGCAATGAGACAAAATCTACACTGTACTAAACTAGGATCCGGCTTAAACCAAAGCCGGCTAGTAATATCCGTTCGATCCTGATCCGTGTAATACCGCACGTATCTGATCGAACGCTGCCATATATCCATACGGCTACAAGTACAAACCGTCCGATCCCGATCCGTGCAATACCGCACGTATCTGATCGGACCCTGTCATATCTCCATACTGCCTCTACAGCGTTTCGCCCGAAACTTGAGTAACTGAATGTGTGGTGGACTCTAAAGACTCGTCAATACTATGGCTGTGGATTTAACCACTAGAAAGTCAGACGTATAAGCCAATACGTGACGGGCCACCAGCTATTGACCAAAAGGGACGTCGATGAAAGAACTCATCCTGACACCCTACTGAGCCTGTCAGTGACAATATCCGTACAGTCCGGTCCGTTCGTCTATAAGCATCGCATGGCGGGCCTAGGGGGTTAGAAAAAGTCAGACCCCCAAAAGCGGTACAAGTCGTATCGGAGCGTAGCCCAGAACACCCTGAGATACTACTGGAATACCTACCAGTAAATCTCCTGCCTCGGCCGAGGGTTTTGTGTAATGGCTCTCCTAGACACAGCGCGACATCACCCCTAATACCGGAAGAGACGAACCCCTGCAGATCCGCTCACTGCCTCCATGTGGCTCGGGACTGTACCCAACTAAAACCTGTTTGCACGACTCCTTTGAGCCGTGGTAGGATAGTAATCAAAGCACAGTGGGAACTCACACGAGACAAATGACGATCTCAAGTCGATGAACTAACCTGTACACATGTCACCAGGGAACTGCTATCTGACGTCAGGTATAAGACCAACTAGCATGTTCCCGGTGAGTCCTGTCCGATGTACTTATAACCCAATGAGCACCTGTATACATCTTAGGTGAACCAACTGACACCAGTGGCTTGTGAGACCGGCCACCGCCCCTCGTCGGGGTCTCGACTGTATACACTAGTCTACTCTGGAGTATCGATGCCCTGTCTCGAAACTCCCACGACTAGGGACCTTTTAAGGATGTGCTTATAGACTGCCAGCTCTCACGTATATGATCGCCATCATACTGCTGCCCGTCAAGCAAGAATCCTAGGGGCTCTATCAACGTGTAATAGCGTCCTCTCAGGTCACCTAAGGCAGTACACGATGATAAAGATAAACCAGATAGCATAATATCATCATGAGTAAGACTGTCCTACTGGGACAGGTCCTCCCTCAATCATTGCAATCACGTGCCTGTGATCCAATAATTGACTCTGAGGGCACTATCTCCAACAGATCCCACATCCATTGGTGTTTGACATCAAAGATGGTGTACGGGTGCTCAGTGGAGACTGGGTACACTGAACAGACTCGCCGAGAACTCCTAGATGGTATTATACTTTTCGTCAGATAGCAGTTCTCTGGTGACACTGGTACAGGTTAGTCTGAAGACCAGAGATCGTCATAGAGTCTTATATGATTCCCACTGTGCTTTGATTTCCACCTTACCACGTTCATAAGAACGTGCAAAATGGTGGCTTTGGGATACAGTCTCGAATCATATGGAGGCAATGAGCGATAGAAGGGGTTTCGTCTCTCCCGGTATTGGGGGTTGATGTTGAGCTGTGTTCGATTGGTTATAACTGGAAGTACCTGGCCAAGGCTGATATAGAGATCTACTGGTAAGTGTTATCAGTAGTTTCTCGACCCGTTATGAGCCTCACATCGACACGATTTATCGGTTACTGGGTCTGACGTTTACCACCGCTAGACTGGATATGCGACATATCAGACGAAGAGACCGGACTGTGCGGTAGTGTTACTGATTGGATTCATAGGAGTATATATAGGCTTGCTTTTTGATCTTATGATCGCTCAATACCCGGGTGGCTGTTATGTTTAGCTGACCGCCTGCAGATTGTGGGTGATTGAAATGATCATCACATACTGCCGGCGTATGGACGAGTCTTCAGAGTCCTACACAGAGGTTTCCTGGCTCAGGCGAAACGGAGTAAGAGCACATATGTGATATGTGCGGGACCGAGATTAATACGAGTATGTGATACTGTATTCTATTCTTGCGATATGTAATATCGGCCGAGCATATGTGATATAGCCGGGTTATCGGATCAAGTGTTGATTCGATAAAATGATATATATTATATTAGTCGGTTATATGTTATATAGCCGGATTATTAAATCAAGTATTGATTTAATAATTTAATGTATAATTATATATGTGATATATTACACTACATTAACTAATATAAGATCACTTAAATGATTCTTTTTTCTCACTTAGGATGCATTGATATATATATATGTGTGTGTGTGTGTGTGTGTGTGTGAGATATTTTAAATGTATTTTTTCCTTTTGTTACAAAATTATATATATATATATATATATATATATATATCTGTGTGTGTGTGTGTGTGTGATATGTATAATTGTAACATGCTAGGTTATAAATGCAACTATGGTTTATGCACTATTACAAATAGGGGTTGCCCCTACGGATAAATCCGTAGGAGCAAACCACCGCCCCTACGGATATATCCGTTGGGGCAAAAAATTACACCGTAGGTGCAAACGCCGCAGGTGCAAGTCTTAGCCTTAAACATGTCCCTACGGTTAAATACTTGCCCTTACGGCTTAATGCATAGGTCCATATGTCCCTAAAGATTAGACTGTAGGGACAAAAAAGTTATTTAGTTTATCGGTTTATAAAATAAAATAGTTATCCCTACGGAGTTATCCGTAGGGCCAAATGTCTGCCACTATAGATACATGCGTAGGTCCAGCTGTGTAGGGGCAAAATATCAGGTATCCTGATATTTTGTCCCTACAGATACCTGTGTAGGTGCATGTTTAAGCCCCTACGGTCAAATTCGTAGGGAAAAGTATAACCCATCATACTGAGATCATATGGGCAAAATATCAGGTATCCTGATATTTTGCCCCTACGGATAAATGTTTATGTCCCTACGATCCTATCCATAGGTGCAACGTTTGGCCCTGCGGTATAATCCGTAGGGACATATTATCAGTTTTTTTAAAAAAAAGGGCTGCCTGTTTTTTCCTCGCCCTATGCTCGATAATATATACATCATATATAAAATTAATCAACACGCAGAATATATACCGCAGTATTCATAATCAACATCTCACGCATAATATATAAAAGAAATCAACAAGCAGAATACGATATCAATCTAAATCAATATGAACACGCAAACACCACCAATATCAATATCGTCCAAAATATATACAATATGTATCATATAAGTAAATACATGTTTAAAATATAAGAATCAAAAAGCTACCCTAGCTCAGTCCAGCTCTACCTCTGATAAACGCTGTAATTTGACGCGCCTGCTCCTCGGATATACCCTGAGTCAATATCTCGAGCAATGCGGAGTGTGCGGGAGTTTGAGCGGGCTGTGGAGCTGTAGGAGTGGTCTGCGCAACCGCCGCCGAGGTAGTGTCTTGCGGAGCCACAGCTGCGGGAGTCTGAGCGGGCTGTGGAGCTATAGGAGTTGTCTGCGCAACCACAGCCGAGATAGTGGCTTGCGGAGCCGCAGCCGAAGGAAATGCATGTGGAGGCTAAGCCGATGTACCCTATCGCGTCTGTTCAATTTTGTGTGTAATAAACGAGTAAGAACCGTGTATTAGTCGAATTCATATCATTATCAGGTTATTGTGAAGCCCCAATCTATGTATAATTAAAGACTTAGGCCTCGTTTGGATATCTAGTTTGGAAAACCGTAGTTTATTTTAATTAGACATTTCTATGTATGTATGATTAATCAAAGCTAAGTCTACAACCAAATAATCTCAGACTACGTACTAATATTGGATATGTTGCTATCTATAATATGACATAATATTTACTATTAATTAGTATACATACTAACATCTCCTTCAACTCCTGAACGGTGGCCTTCAAGGTGTCCAGTTCTTGCTCGAAACATCGCTCACGGGAGATAGAGGAAGTAACCGCCGGAGTGGAGTCCAACCTCATTTGGGCCCTGCTAGGACCCAGTCCCCGGCCTCTCTCCCAACCTCCGTGGTTCCCTTCCGTGTGCGGCGTCTAGGACTGGGGTCCGAAGCATCGGATCGTTCTGTCCAATAAAATCGATCCCCAATGCCTCCTCCTACTCAACCACCCGCTACTACACCCAAATTAACTAGTAAAATATATGTATATCATTTAAATTTGAACCTTTCAAAACAAAAATTTCAAATAGGGGTTTAATAAATATTAACACTTACGCAATACTCCTGGGTAGCGGTGTCGGGGTATCGAAGCTCGTCCGTGGCGGGATCTGTCGAGGTGTCGTTGACGGCAAAATACGCGGACAGCACCTCGGTGTACCACCCCGCGCCACGGTCTGAGCTCTCTGCAATTCGCCAAAAATTTACATATATTAGAAAATAACTCTTAATATCACATTATATCACAAAGGCCAATCTATTGTAATTTACCGATAACTCCATGGCACAAGTAATATTCCTCGAGCGACCTGTATAAGTGGGGCGACCCTATTTCGCCGACATCCTATTCTCTTTATTTTGATCAGCCTGTTTCTGCACAATACATTCAGATTTAGTTTTGTAATTAAGCAACACAAAAAAATAAATTATATACTAAACAATGAATTACATTTAAAATACATACTAGTTTGCGATGGGAGTCGAAATATTAGCACAATAGAGGCCAAGTATCTATGTCGACTCTCGCAAAGGCCGAAGTATGTAGGAGGGCCGCTCTCTCTGCCTCGGGGGTCGCCATCCACAGGGAATAGCAGTCGATCTTAAGCTCATTCCTATTGTATCGGACCTTCGATTGCATGTTCTTCATCAGGCCAGGGTACAGAGCTTGATGATCGAGCACCCTCCAAGGGTGATCAGGGTCGGGTACAGGCTGAAAATCGTAATCCAACTGAAAATACAAAAAAAACAATGTTATTAGATTTCAAGTGTTAATAATAAATATATTGGATAAATCAATTGAAAATATATATTAATACCCGAGCCTGATCCGAGAAGAGGGCGAATGAGCGTCGTTGCTGGTCGCCCCACTCAACGTAAAGTGAATAGTTCTTCATGAGGCGGCTCTCATCCCCCATATACCGGCCGAACTACTCGGCATAATCTTCGGTATAGCGAAAATCAGGGGTAAAAAAGAGGAGGAATGCTGCCTCCCCCTAGCTCTGTCGGGCCTCAGCCTGTGGGACTGATTCGGGCCTCGAGCCCCCCTCTCGGGATGGGGAGGCCCTGCGTCTATAAGAAATATCAAGATAATAAATATTAAGACAAAGTGGTATTAAGAAATCTAGGTTTAACGAAAATTGAAGTGTGATATATACCTCTGGAGACTAAAGCACGAGCCTGGGCCCGGGCAGCAGCACAAGCGGGACGATAGTTCCTCCGGTGAGGAACAGCCGGTGACTCGGACGTGGACACATCTCCAACTAGAAAATAAACATCGATAAAATTACATGAAGTTCATGTTTATTCTTAAATGATATGTAAAATGAATAAATATTTTATATTTATTCATAGAAACCTGCAGACTGTGCGGAGGGTATGGAAGTGACGGGAGTGGCCCCTGCACCAAACGAGGACGCACCACATATAATTAGAAAATCAAGTATCAGCTATATAAGTAATTGCTAAAAGAATGCATATATCAATAATATAACATTATAAATCAACATGTATACACTGTAGGATATATAAAATTACCAGCAGGTGCGGTGTTGGGCTCTGCCGGAGATGTGAAGGCACCACCTACAGCCCGAGATGTAAGTAAGTAAGAGCAAAAAGTGTTGGAGATAGTGCCCTCAGATTCAATTATTCGATCACAGGCACGTGATTACAATGGTTGATGGAGGACCTATCCCGATAGGACAGTCTTAATCGTGATGATAGTATGCTATCTGGTTTACCTTTATCATCGTGTACTGCTTTAGGTGACCTGACAAGTTGCTATTACACGATGATAGAGCCCCTGGGATTCTTGCTTGACCACCAGCAGTATGAGCGCGATCATATAAGTGGGAGCTGGGGTCTATAAGAATATCCTTAAATGGTCCCTAGTCGTGTGAGTTTCGAGATAGGGCATCGATACTCCAGAGTAGACTAGTGTGTACATTCGAGACCCCGACGAGGGGCGGTGGCCGGTCTCACAAGCCACTGGTGTCAGTTCGTTCACCTAAGATGTATACAGGTGCTCATTGGGTTATGACTACACCGGACAGGACTCGCCGGGAACATGCTAGTTGGTCATATACCAGACGTCAGATGGCAGTTCCCTGGTGACATGTGTGCAGGTTAGTTCATCGACCTGGGGATCGTCATTTGTATTGTGTGAGTTCCCACTGTACTTTGATTACTACCCTACCACGGCTCAAAGGAGTCGTGCAAACAGGTTTTAGTTGGGTACAGTCCCGAGCCACATGGAGGCAGTGAGCGTATCTTCAGGGGTTCGTCTCTCCCGGTATTGGGGGTGAGGTCGCGCTGTGTCTAGGAGAGCCATTACACGAAGCCCTCGGCCGAGGCAAGGAGATTTACTGGTAGGTATTCCAGTAGTATCTCAGGGTGTTCTGGGCTACACTCCGACACGACTTGTACCGCTTTTGGGGGTCTGACTTTTACCAACCCCCTAGGCCCGCCATGCGATACTCATAGACGAATGGACCGAACTGTACGGATATTGTCACTGACAGGCTCAGTAGGGTTGTCGGGCTGAGTTCGCTCACAGACGTCCCTTTTAGTCAATACCTGATAGCCCGTTACGTATTGGCTTATACCTCTGACGTACTAGTGGTTAAATCCACAACCAAGGTGTTTACGAGTCTTTAGAGTCCCCCACATTAAGTTACTCAGCTTTCGGGCGAAAGGTTGTAGAGGCCGTATGGAGATATGGCAAGGTCCGATCAGATACGTGCGGTATTGCACGGATCGGGATCGGACAGTTTGTACTACAGGCCGTATGGATATATGGCAGGGTTCGATCAGATACGTGCGGTATTGCACGGATCGGGATCGAACGGATATTACTAGCCTCCTTTGGTATAAGCCGGATCCTAGTATAGTACAGTGTAGATTTTGTCTCATTGCATTTGTATTTCGGTCGGAATACAAATGCGGGTGTGTATGCACAGTATCGGTGTTTTCCTGTAATTTATTACGGGACCAGTTTTCTGGAGTTGCCAATTTGCTTTCCGTTTCGGCCAATTTCCTTTGTATCGTTCATTGGCCGAAGATTGGTGGAGGAGGGCTTATTTGCATTTGTGCAAATAAGTATTTATGGAGGGGTTCTTTGCATTTTCTTGTGTCATGATGGTTTCATGATGTTGCACCTTACCTTGACTTTCTTTAGTTGATCATGGCTTGACTTTTGGCTCATCATGGTTGTTGATGATGAGGTTGGTGGTAGGTGGTGGAGTGTGGTTTTGGTATTGTGATCATTTCCTTTCATGACATCATTTGACCACTATCACTTGTATTATTGTGTGAGAACCTCCCTCATTCTTTGCACACTACACCCTCTCTCTCCCTCTTCATGTCATGGCCGGCCCAAGCTTCAAGGGGGGCGGTCCCATTTTATTGAGTGGGGATTTTTGCTCTTTTGCTCTTGGAAAAATCCCACAAGTTCCCTCTCCATGAGATTGTATCATTCCTCTACCTATATGGCAATTCCTACAACCCCAAGAATGAGACTTGCTCACTAGATATTCTACAGCAAATCTTGGGCACGTCGACTAGCCAGCTTCGTGCCCGAGTTGCCTCGGCATTGAGGTGGGAGCCCGTAAAAGAAGTAGGCGATGTGGTGCACTTCCGGCGACGAGGTGGAGACCGGAGCTTCCGCAGGAGATCGGGACGACGACGAGAAGACCGGAGGACTCGGATCTGTCGGTATATCTCTCTTCCTATCTTGTAGTTAGCTAGGACTAGTTAGTGGTTCGATCCGGGTATTAGTGCGCGGCGGTTTGCCAGTTCAAGTAAAAATTAAAATTTATCACCGCTTCCGCATTTGGCCGTCGGATTGACGGCCGGGGCGCCGCCGTGCACTTACAGTGGTATCAAAGCCTCGCCATTAACTTAGTCTAGCTTGGTTTAATGTGTTTTGCATTTCCGATCGACCAAAACTCCAAAATCCGCATTTTTTGTTAGCATCAGTTTCTGTTGAAATTTTTTGGTCTCGAAAAATTTTTCAGGTTGTAAAATATTGATGTACTGGAAAATCTAAGAGCTCTGTAAAAATTCGATGAAGTGACTCCACAGTGGGAGCGCGGAACCGCCGCAAACACCCCCATCCCGCCGCTGTTCCGCCGCACACTGTGGGGCTCCCTGCACCAATTTTTTACAGAGGCTTTCTGGGGTGAAAAGTGGGGTTTTGGAATAATAACATTGGGCCCAGAATTTCTTGATCTGCTACAGTATTGCTTGGGGGCCCACTTGTTAAAATTTGATTGATCGGATATTTTAAACACATTATTTCACAGTATTTACATTATATCTGCGACCGTGAATGTCACTTGATCGGTAAATCCGGTCTAACTGCTATAGCCCGGTTAGACGGATTTGCGAACGTGACTTTCACGTTGATGTTCTGTTTTTGCTGTGATGTTGCGGATCGGTCGTGGGGGATAGCCTGGTTGCAATGCTAGTACAATTTTGTTGTATTATGTACATTTGATATTGCGGGGCGAGCGTCCGACATGTGGACTGCCGTCACTGCCTGTTTGTATTATTATTTTGGGGCACGACCTGGTTGCGGTCGATGTACCCGTTGTATGTATATTTTACTTTCTGTACTAGGATTACCCCGCGGTGGGGTGCACGGATAGCCGGGTTCTAGAGGGCAACGAGCCCTCATCTCATGGCATTGAGACGGAGGGGGCTTCACTCTAGAATTGGCGGGCTATTCGCCGCACTCGTAGGGGGTACCGGTTGACCCAGGAGGGGTGCCCAAGTTACCGGATTCCGTGAAGTGCTGGGTGGTCCATTCACGTCGCTGAAGGGGACTGCCTCGCTTCAGCTTTTGGCGGGTAACTTGCCGCGCCCGTAGGGGTCTAGGATTTCATTGCGCAGGCTATCCACACGACCAGGGGAACGTCGGGTTTCTGTAGTGGCTCTGTGAAACCCGGGGATCCCAGATATCTGTATTGTTTCTGTGATGCTGTTTATTTTCTGTGATGTTGCATTTTTCACGCCTTGAGCGAATATAATATATTGGTATATATAATAGTAGATGTTGTATATGTTTTGCATCCGCGCTTGTCCAGTCCCCGCTCTGTCGTTAGTTAGCTAACCTAACGAGTAATGACGGGACCCAGTGGCGAATGCGGATGGCATATACGTACATCTGTATATTTTCGTTCTTTGTGGTGTGATCAATTGATGGGACTGCGTTGATTCGGATCAATGCAAGTTAAAAACAAACCTAATCTGATGTTGTTGGAACACTTTTTCCAAAAGCTGTTATTGCAAGGACGTTCTCTTTTGTTTTGCATCGTGATATTCAGTTGGAATATCCTGCTCCTCAGTCGACGAGGCAAGGGCTGAGATCCCTTCACCGGGAGTGACCCCTTGGACAGAAGTTTGCGTCAGGGCATTAACTTCACTATAGCCGATTACTTTTGCTTTGCACCGTGTTATTCAGTTGGAATATCCTACACCCCATTCTACGGGGAAAGAGCCGAGATCCCTTCACCGGGAGTGACCTCTTTAGCAACGGTTTTCGTCACTATATTTTTAAAAGCTATCCGTTCCTTCAACGATATCAAGTTCACTACGTTAAAGGTTTTCGCCAGAAACCATTCGTAGCCCTCCGTCGTTTCATATGGGTGGTCAATAATATTCAAGCTGTGTTTGTTGGCCAAAGTCAAGGCACAGTGATTGGTAGCTATTGGGGTATTCATATGCAGCATAGATAGATGCGTTGGTTTGGGACAGTCGTACTGCCATTTTGGCCAAAGTCAAGGGTATGTACGGGTGGATTCAAATTAACCTGGAGAATGACGGGTAGAACTTGACATGTGACTTATGATATGTTGGCCAAAGTCAAGGTCATAAGAGCATGGGGCAGAAATCACATCGGGAGTTTCAAAAGAACTGAAACTTGCCAGATATGCGCATACCTTCTGGAGTGTGACACCGTGAGCGGATTCCGTCACGTTATCATGCAATGATAGTTGGATCCCGATTCCCACTGATGAGTTGGTATACTCCTCGGGTGATCCCGACTAATTCTTCTTTCAGGTTTGGAGGAGAATTTGAAGGTACAGTGGGAGGTTTCCAGATTAGATAAATTGGTAACTATTCTGATCTAGGTTAGAGTGCACGCTGAGTGTTTCTTTTCTCTCTCTCTTTGGCAGCGACCATTGACCCGACCCTAAGACAATGACTCAGTGACCAAGTTGACCGAACCTTCTTAACACTGGCTTTTGGATTGTCAGAGTTGCGAACCTCATTGCCATTCCTACTTTTACCCTTTTCTCCAGGACACCCCGCACTACTACGAACGTCCACTTCCGTTGGACAAAACCATCGTATGGTTAGATATGAACTCGAAGGAATTTATTCGAGGATGGTTTCCGGTTCTGGAGAAAACGGATAGGATTATTCAGTTGTCTTTTCCTTTTATCTTCTCTCAGGTTGCGAGTGCTCCTTGGTTTAGGAGATAGTACACCTATTACGCAAATTGGATAGTCTTCTTCCAAACCATAGGCAGGGGCCGACCGGTAGGGAATGAAGAAAACCAATTAGCATAACGATGGTGTGCAGAAGGTATTAAGTTAAGACAAAGCAAGAGATTAGTAAGAGGGCAAAGTAAATTGCAACAGATATTCACGACCAAACCAAGTATTCCTTCGCCAATCCTAAAATCAGCTTTGTATTTCTCCAGGACACTCCGTATCACTACGAAGATCCACAGTTTATTGGATACTCCATCGTATGGTTATATACGAACTCGAAAGGAACTTGTTCCAGTTCGGGGATGGATTCTGGTTCAGGAGAAATAGGAATAAGAGTTATTCAGGTGTCTTTTATCTTCACCTTCTCTCGCATTGCGAGTGTTCCTAAGATTGGGACAGTACACCCATTATGCTTATTGGATAGTCTTCTTCCAAACCATAGGATGGTGCCGAACGGTAGGGAAGGAAGAAAACCATTTGGCCTAAAGGGGTGTGCAGAAGGTAAAGAATAAAGACATATGAAGGGATTTGGAGAGGTGGCAAGGAACTGTACAGTTACAGTCGTGAATCTGGAAGAGGCAATTACTAGGAATACCGGGATACCCCATCGAAACTTTTCAATGTTTCAGTCTCACTGTGTACTGTTAAAAGAAAACTGATTTCCCGATTAGATACTTACTCCAGGGTATGTATTTACTAGGTTTGATTCTCACATATGTATGGTTTTAGAGATGATGAGTGGGAGTAAGTTATTGGGAATTGGGTGATCATCCACATTATATCGGGATTCGTTGTAATCGGTGATATTTGAGGAAATCACCTGGGCTGTTTGCCGGTCGGCAATGTTTGGTTTTGAATATCCGCTGTTATGCACCAATTTCAAATCGATATATCTGTACGTCTATTTTCATAGAGTGAGATATACCCTTCTGAAATTATGTCTACGACATTTACCTATATCAGTGGATGGTTAGGTAAGGAGCATTGAACAGCGGTGTAATTCTTCTTAACCATAAGTACAGTTTTCAACCTACGACACACAGTGAATGAGTTATCAGACTCAAGGGACTTATACAGAGTATTGTATGTTGTCCAGTGTCCATCAAGACAAAGGGGTAGGTCCTCGTACTATATTCGGTTTACTTATGACTTCTCTAGTTTTTAGACAGGTGTTTCGTGGAAACACAGGGTCCGAATTTTGAGAAGTTATAGGTATTTGAATAGAGTAGAGAACCAGGTGTCGCAAGTATCGGGATTCTTCAAAGTGATCGAAGATGTAGATACTTGAGTATGGTATTCAGTTGATAGTAATGATTAAGAGATCTTGCTTCTCTTTCAGGTTATTCATAATTGGAAGCATTCCTATGTTGAGTAACGCTGATCGTCCTTTTTCCATTTAGTTGACAAGCACTGGAGACATCTGCATGATTTGAATCTGGTTCAATTAAATCAGTGCCTCTGGTTCTATTTTGGATATAGAACAGTTCATATATTAACGTTGTTAAGGTACGGGGAGTTGTCCGGCTTATGCTTAAAACCAGACACTGGACAACTCAAGGCACGTTTCTGTAATGGCTGTTTATGGGTTGACCCAGGCTATGACGAGGGTTGACTTTCTACCATCTGGATGAACAATAGCAATATTGTTCTAGACTCGCCACAGTTTTATTAAAAATGGATTTTTTCAGAAAACATTAGTGGGAGTATGGTGAAGTGATTCCAGAACCACAAACGATTACTGAAGATTTGATAAGGAACCTAAAGATTCAATCTGGATTGACATTCCATTGGCCACTCCGCAGATAAGGTGGGTAACTTCAGGCACCCGAGAGGTACTGTGGTAGCCTCAAGGACGGTGACAGGGAAGTTCTTGTTTACCCACACTTGCCATTGCTGTTGTTCCAGGTTACGAGACCCGGCGGGAGGATGAGTATAGCGTCGTTCTAAACTAGCTTTAGAAGTGTACGTATATATATGACTCTGCCAGAGGGTTGTCGTAGTCAGTGGGAGCAACGGAAGCATTGGTGGACAAGTAGCTTATGTCTATTTATAGACTAAAGCAGATGTAGCGGAGATAGATCATCTATTTCTGACGTGACAGTCATAGGTTTGACTTCATCAGAATTGGGGATGGATCTGTTGAGAAGGTAGTAGGGTGTGATATCCTGGTATTTGGATGACATACACAGAGTAGGAAGTAATATTCCTACACTACAATCGGTTATACTTTGGTCGTCACACAGTGGTTTCTCCACACAGGACTTGGATATTATATCAGACATACTGGTTACTAGATCTATGGTTTTAGATCTAGATTTGGGTGGTTTCCCAATTAAGGGTACTTAGACAGCATTCTAAGAGTATTTAGAATGTACGACTCCTGGCACGGTTGTGTACCTGCAGATGACGGAGTCACCCTCTCTAAAGGTGTCTTATAGACTAAAAGGGAGAGGGATGTCCATGATTGACAGATCACTTGCTTAGGCAATTGAGTCAATCATGAGATGTCAAGTACCACACCAGATGTTGTTCTTACACTAGATGCAATAAGTTGACATTGATCCAATCCTGGAGAAACAGTCGGAAGCAGTTTTAGAACATAAGTGGATGTTCTAGGGATATGATAACGACAGCCTCATTCGGGAGACAATTATCATTCCAGGCTTCCAAGGTGACCTGGACGACAAGGAGGTTGTCAGAGTTGTAGTTTTCCTTCTGACGAGGGGCAGTATTTTGGACAGGTGGTCCAAGGCAATACTGAGGGTGGCATGGCACAGGATACTGATTAAGTTCAGTTGACGATACAGTCTAAGAAGTTTAGATTTGGAGTTCATTTATGAGCTATGTCCCATCAGACATCCAGACACATTCTAAGACAGGTATTGCTCTTTTCGGGAGATGGGTTTCTCCGCGAACTTGAGATATAGAGAGACATAGAAAGAGACATCAAGGCGGATCCACTCACTAAGGCTATTCCTCGAACGCAATAGTTTCGCAAGCGAGCTTTGTGAGACTGACTAGTAGAGGAGTTGGGTGTTCGGTATCACACGTGCTGTGAGTATGCGACATCGCAATAATTAGCCTTGAGTGCAAGTGGGAGATTGTTGGAGATAGTGCCCTCAGATTCAATTATTCGATCGCAGGCACGTGATTACAAAGGTTGATGGAGGACCTATCCCGATAGGACAGTCTTACTCGTGATGATAGTATGCTATCTGGTTTACCTTTATCATCGTGTACTGCTTTAGGTGACCTGACAAGTTCCTATTATACGTTGATAGAGCCCCTGGGATTCTTGCTTGACCACCAGCAGTATGAGGGCAATCATATAAGTGGGAGCTGGGGTCTATAAGTATATCCTTAAATGGTCCCTAGTCGTGTTAGTTTCGAGATAGGACATCGATACTCCAGAGTAGACTAGTGTGTACATTCGAGACCCCGACGAGGGGCGGTGGCTGGTCTCACAAGCCACTGGTGTCAGTTCGTTCACCTAAGATGTATACAGGTGCTCATTGGGTTATGAGTACACCGGACAGGACTCGCCGGGAACATGCTAGTTGGTCATATACCAGACGTCGGATGGCAGTTCCCTGGTGACATGTGTGCAGGTTAGTTCATCGACCTGGGGATCGTCATTTGTCTTGTGTGAGTTCCCACTGTACATTGATTACTACCCTACCACGGCTCAAAGGAGTCGTGCAAACAGGTTTTAGTTGGGTACAGTCCCGAGCCACATGGAGGCAGTGAGCGTATCTTCAGGGGTTCATCTCTCCCGGTATTGGGGGTGAGGTCGCGCTGTGTCTAGGAGAGCCATTATACGAAGCCCTCAGCCGAGGCAAGGAGATTTACTGGTAGGTATTCCAGTAGTATCTCAGGGTGTTCTGGGCTACACTCCGACACGACTTGTACCGCTTTTGGGGGTCTGACTTTTACCAACCCCCTAGGCCCGCCATGCGATACTCATAGACAAACGGACCGGACTGTACGGATATTGTCACTGACAGGCTCAGTAGGGTTGTCGGGCTGAGTTCGCTCACAGATGTCCCTTTTAGTCAATACCTGATAGCCCGTTACGTATTGGCTTATACCTCTGACGTACTAGTGGTTAAATCCACAACCAAGGTGTTGACGAGTCTTTAGAGTCCCCCACATTAAGTTACTCAGCTTTCGGGCGAAAGGTTGTAGAGGACGTATGGAGATATGGCAAGGTCCGATCAGATACGTGCGGTATTGCACGGATCAGGATCGGACAGTTTGTACTACAGGTCGTATGGATATATGGCAGGGTTCGATCAGATACGTGCGGTATTGCACGGATCAGGATCGAACGGATATTACTAGCCGGCTTTGGTATAAGCCGGATCCTAGTATAGTACAGTGTAGATTTTGTCTCATTGCATTTGTATTTCGGTCGGAATACAAATGCGGGTGTGTATGCACAGTATCGGGGTTTTCCTGTAATTTATTACGGCACCAGTTTTCTGGAGTTGCCAATTTGCTTTCCGTTTCGGCTAATTTCCTTGGTATCGTTCATTGGCCGAAGATTGGTGGAGGAGGGCTTATTTGCATTTGTGCAAATAAGTATTTGTGGAGGGGTTCTTTGCATTTTCTTGTGTCATGATGGTTTCATGATGTTGCACCTTACCTTGACTTTCTTTAGTTGATCATGGCTTGACTTTTGGCTTATCATGGTTGTTGATGATGAGGTTGGTGGTAGGTGGTGGAGTGTGGTTTTGGTATTGTGATCATTTCCTTTCATGACATCATTTGACCACTATCACTTATATTATTATGTGAGAACCTCCCTTATTCTTTGCACACTACACCCTCTCTCTCCCTCTTCATGTCATGGCCGGCCCAAGCTTCAAGGGGGGCTGTCCCATTTTATTGAGTGGGGATTTTTTCTCTTTTGCTCTTGGAAAAATCCCACAAGTTCCCTCTCCATGAGATTGTATCATTCCTCTACCTATATGGCAATTCCTACAGCCCCAAGAATGAGACATTCTCACTAGATATTCTACAGCAAATCTTGGGCACGTCGACTAGCCAGCTTCGTGCCCGAGTTGCCTCGGCATTGAGGTGGGAGCCCGTAAAAGAAGTAGGCGATGTGGTGCACTTCCGGCGACGAGGTGGAGACCGGAGCTTCCGCAGGAGATCGGGACGACGACGAGAAGACCGGAGGACTCGGATCTGTCGGTATATCTCTCTTCCTATCTTGTAGTTAGCTAGGACTAGTTAGTGGTTCGATCCGGGTATTAGTGCGCGGCGGTTTGCCAGTTCAAGTAAAAATTAAAGTTTATCACCGCTTCCGCATTTGGCCGTCGGATTGACGGCCGGGGCGCCGCCGTGCACTTACAAAAAAAATGTATGTATATTTATTATATAACATTCTAAATCAATATACATGCACTATATGATATATAAACATACCTGGAGGTGCGGGAGTGGCCTCTGTTCCTGATGTGGATGCATCACCAACAGCTAGATAATCAAACATTGATAATGTAAGTAATTTTAACATGATCATGCATGTATATCTATATTATTACATTCAAAATGAATATGCGTGCAATATACCTGGAGGTGTGGCAAAGTCCACACGGAAGGAGGCATCTGAAGGGGTCTCCGATCGGGGTCTAAGACCGGCCCTCTGAAGCTCCCTACGCAGCTCTCCGGATGGCAGAACCGCTCTGCCTCTACCTCTGCCGATGCCACGGCTGGAGCTCCTGCCGCCCCTCGCTACTCCCGTCATCGTCATCAAATCTATATAAAACGGTTCGTGGACGCATTAGACAATCATTACAAGCATTGACTATATATGTATAGATCGTAAAATGTGAAGCAATAATATAAAATTACTGATAATATTTTTCGTTTCGTGGGCGCATTAGACATATCTACTTGGATTTCATCATCGATATCATTTCTAACCCACGTAACTTCATGATCAGCCGAAGACAACCCGTCTTTCGAAACAGACGGTCGGAGCACTCTATGTCTTCTCTCTTCTTCATCTTCATCGCTGTCCTCGAATTCTGGGACATCGTAGACATCCCTGGGTTTCCAACGGCATACGACACTCCATCCCGGATGCTTCAAACATTGTGAGTAGTATACTTGGAACGCTTGGTTCGGAAAGATAAACGAATCTTCTTGACCGTAAAATCGAAGTGTGTTCACACTGGTCAATCCATATTCATCTTTCCAAGTCCCAAGATTGCTTCTACACTTATCCGTATCGGTTCGCGTATCGTACCGAGTACACTGAAATATATAAAAGGGTTTTGATCGTACGGGATATTGGATGCCGAGTATACAATTTAGGTATCGATAATAAATCACACCATCCGATCCTACCGCCGCAATCCCACTATTCTGAGTGGTTCTAGATGTTTCTATATCCTTAACTTCGAATTTGTATCCAAGGACACCGAATCCTTTATAATATGCAACCTTTATACTAGGAAATTGAGCTAAACATCTTGAATCACTCTCTAATGATGCAGACAAGTTCGGATCGTGGATCTAACAAAACAAATTTTACGACAAATACATAACGATATAAGTTAAGATTAAAACTGATAGCAATAACATGTTATTAAAATAACTTAAATGGTCTGCAACCCAATCGCAAAAATTATCCTGATGATATTTTTCCAATCGTTCATCGTTCCAATCAGGATGCCCCTCACGTACCTCGTTAAAATGAATTCTGTTTTCGACAATAAATTATGATATTAATATTATATCATTTCATACACACACAAACAAAAATATAACAATTAATCCAAAAAAACTTACTCTTTAATTTTTTTCAAGACATACGCAATTAAGCAAAATAAACCGGTATATCTTATTGATAAATATAGTGTCTACCTTCTTATAATCGGCTTTACCATATGGTCCGTCTTGAATTCTTCGAGGCCGGTTATGTCTCGTCTCAATGTTCTCGTCTAGATAACGGGAACAAAATGTGGTTGCTTCATCTAGAAGATAACCTTGCATGATAGAACCCTTTGGTCGATTTCTATTGCGTATATACTTTTTAAGAGTGTAGAGGTACCTAAAGAAAATATGTTGAATAAATAAATACGGGTATACAGGACAACAATAATTTTAAAAATTGCGCGAAACGAAAAATTCCACGTACCTCTCGATAGGATACATCCATCGATATTGTACCGGTCCGGCTAACTTAACCTCAGTTGCAAGATGAACCATCAGGTTTATTATGATATTGAAGAATGACGGTGGGAAAATACGCTCAAACTTGCAAAGTATCAACGCAATAGAATTTTCTAGCTTATCCAGCATCACAACAACCAGTGTTTTAGCGCATAACTCTCTGAAAAAACAACATAGGTCGTTGATTACTAGACCAACCGATTCAGGGAGAGAAGTCCTGAGGGTGAATGGGAGAAGGTGCTCCACGATAACATGGTGATTATGACTTTTCAGCCCATCGATCTTGCCTTTCACAATTTTTATCTTCTTGCTGAATGATCCTGAGAAGCCTGTAGGAACTTTCAAATCATGCAACACCTGCAGGAATCTTTTCTTCTCCGGTTGTGACATATGATAAGCGGCATTGGGAAGTACAAACTTGCATGGTTTACCCGCTACCGGTTTAGGATGCAATTCATTTCTTATTTCCCAGTCTTGTAGATCCATCTGAGCATTGAGGTTATCTTTCGATTTCCCATCTTTATAAAGAAGCAAGTTGAGTATGAGCTCGGATACTCCCTTCTCTATATGCATGACGTCCAGAAAATGATGCACTAAATTTGTTGACCAGTACGGAAGCTCGATGAAAATGCTTAACTTGTTCCAGAATGGTGGTTTGACGTATTTTGTCGGATCAATCCCGAAGGTCACATTATTGTAACCATCCCACTGAGCAGTCACGTCCTTTCCGGATAATGGGGAAGGAGGTCCAAGAAGCTCCTGATGACCATCAAAGTGAACAGCGTCTAACCTGTAGGGGTGGTCTAGAGGCAGGAAACTTCGATGGCCGCAATATCAAATCTTCCTGCTAAAATTCAAGAATTTCGATGTTGTATGTTGATGGCAAGGAGGACATGCTTTGTGACCATGTACGGACCAACCTGATACCATTCCATACGCAGTAAAGTCATTAATTGTCCACATTAATGTCGCACGCAGTATGAAGGTTGTATTTGTGTTTGCATCGTATGACTCTACACCATCAATGAACAAAATTTTTAACTCCTCGATCAGAGGTCGGATATAGACGTCGATATTGTTTCTCGGTGAGTTTGGTCCGTCGATAAGAAGAGGCATCATAAAGTATGATTGGTCCATAGCCAACCAAGGCGACAGATTATAAATTATCATTACAACGGGCCATGTGCTGTGGCTTCCAGCCATATAGTTGAATGGGCAGCCAGTCCGAGCCTGACATTGCGAGGATCGATACTGAATATTGCGTGCCTCCTATCGAAATCCTTCCATACCGGTGAATCTCTTGGATGGATCGTTTTTCCATCTTCACTTAGAGGAGCACAGTGATGCCAAATCATTGCCTCGGCTGTTTTCTTGCACCTAAATAGCCTCTACAGCCTCTGTGTTATAGGAAAGTATCGTGCTATCTTGACAGGTATATCGGGCTTCTTATCAGAATCTTTCAGCTTATACATGGCCTTTCCGCATGTTGGACACTCTTTCAAATCTGAATTTTCTTTCCGGTAAAACACACAATTTTTAGGACATGCTTGAATCTTATCACACTTCAGACCCAAATCAGACATCATCTTCTGGGCTCCGTACCAGCTGTCGGGCACGTTATTTCCCGGGGGCATAGAACCTTTCAAGAACGATAGAAGTATTGTGAATGACTTGTTCCATTTAGGCATATAATCCGGAAAAGTTGGACGAACCATGAGAGGGTGGAATACTTTGCATTCTCATAAATTGGTTTTCTAGCATCATTCATGAAATTTTCATATTTATCCGCACGCGGTCCTTGACCGGAAGGAATGTCATCTTCAGTACGAATAGATTCACCTAGGGCAGCCTCTACCATATCCTTCATTTCTTCTGGTGGAAAGAAATTACCGTCTTCTTCTACTTCTTCTCCTGCAGCATTATCATCTTCTCCTTCTTCTTCTGCCACATTATTGTGTTCTTATCCTTCACCGTGATATAGCCAAGTTGTATAAAGTCTAGTAAAACCATTTTTTACGATATGAAGCTCTGCCAATTCAACCTTTCGCCAGTACTTATTCCCACATCTATAGCACGGGCAGAGAATATTCTCTATCACGATCTTATTATGTGCGCGTGCAAATTCAATAAAAGCAGCAACTCCTGCGACAAACTTAGGTTGTATACGTTGTTGCCAATCTACATACATCCGGTCCTTAACTCTGACGTACTCATAAGCCATGTTAGACTGTATAACATATAAATTGTAAGTTATGATGACTGTATTAAGAAATATAAGAACGGGTTGGTTACTGATGTTAGTGTATATGCCCTAGGGGCCATTATTGTATCATACTTGTATGTAAATTACTTAATGGAAGCTTGGGATATTCACAGTTGTATATACAGTCTTGCTAAAAATGGTAGTATGCTACTTAGTTTGTGTCTACTTTAATATGTGCATATGTTTCTTGTAACGTATCACTTATACATATTAGTAGAGCCCATAGGATCTTTTCTTGATTACCAGCGTTGTGATGGCAGACACACTAGTGGGGGCTGGGTAGTCTATAAGCAACATCCAATACTTGTCCCTAGTCGTTGGATTATCGAGACAGGGCATCGATACTCCAGAGTAGACTAGTGTGTACGCTTCTCATCCCAGTTGGGGAGATGGTCTGTCCCACATCCATTAGTACGTCGTACTGGAGATAGTATACAGGTGCTCGTTAGGTTACGGGTACACCGGACAGGACTAGCAGGGGAACTGTTGGTTGGTATTATACCAATCGTCAGTTAACAGTTCCCAGGTGACATGAGTACAGCATAGTCCGCAGACTTGACACTGCTACTTCGCCTCAAGTGTGTCCCACTGTTCTTAGACTGCTACCCTACCACGGCTCAAAGGAGTCGTGCAAACAGGTAGCTGTTGGGTGCAGTCCCGAGCACTTGGAGGCAGTGGCGGTTAGAAAGGATTCGTCTCTCCCGGTATTGGGAGTTGATATCGCGCTGTGTCAGAGAGCCATTACGCAAAGTCCCTGGCCAGGGCAAGCGAGATTTACTGCTATGTTCCAGTAGTTTCTCAGGGTGTAATGGGCTACGCTCTGACACGACTTATACCGCTATTAGGGGACTGACGATTGCCGCCCCCTAGGCTCGATATGCGATAGTCTTAGAGGAACAGACCGGACTGTACAGAGATTGTCACATCAGGCTCAGTAGGAGTTCGGATGGGTTTCCTCATCGGCCTTCTTATCGACATCTACCTGGGGACCGTTACGTACAGCTAGTGGCTCTTGCGGTCTGTGGTTAAACCCACTGCCAGTGTAGTGTCGAGTCTTTAGAGTCCCACACAGAGGGTTTCCCTGCTACAAGCGAAACGATATAGAGGTCGTATGGTTTTACGATAAGGGTTCGGACGCATACGTGTGTTTAAGCACGTACGGCGTTCGGACAGTTTTTACTAGCCGGCTTTGGTTTAAGCCAGATTCTAGTATTAGGTTATTGGATTTATACAGTCTAATGTTTTTCCGTGTTTTCACGGATTGGAGGGGCGTTCTTGTAATTTGTCGGGAAGCTTCTAGATGGATGATGACATGGAGGGTAAGGTGGCATTAGCACTTAATGAATTTGTGACTCACTTAGATGAATCATTCAAGTGAGTTATTGAAGCATTTATTTCTTAATGACTCACTTGATGATTCATTGCATATATTTAATGAAGTATGATGATAATGCATTTTTGATTATTCTTTTTGATTTTCTTATGCTTCATAATATATTGGAAGTGAGAAGCTTTTTCATTCATTCTAATGCTCACCTTCTCTCTCCTCAAGCTCTCTCTTGAAACCCTAATCCTCCCCTCTCATGTGCTGAGATCAAGGATTGGATAGACTAATACATCGATAACCTCACTCTATATCCCCTAGGTAGCTTAGATTAGCACTTTGAGCAACCTAGTTATCTAAAGTTAGAGATCAATATTGACGTAGGAGCTCTCGGATGGATCGTCTTTGACTCGAGGAGGCCGTTGAGGTGCCGATGTTCCAAGGAGCCTACGAGGAGTGGAGGACAGCGATGAAGACCCGAAGGACAAGTAACGTGAGGTATAACTTTGAATCCGAGTAGTTAAACCTCTTGTAGTTTGCTAGTAACGGTTTAGATACGATTCATGCGCCAACTCCGTGTTACGAAAGTTTGATAATCGTTTTTCATATATTCCGTCTCCCCGCAAGTTCGTGGGGTGCGTGACATGGACTTACAGTGGTATCAGAGCCAACTAAACCATTACTAGCTTGTTAGTAACTAATTAGAAGTTCGATCGACGGAAAACACGAAAACAAAACCCTAACCCCCTAACAGTTTCTGTTAATTTTAAACATGTCTAAAAAATTATTTGATATGCCTTAAAATTCACAGCAGGGAAATATAAGAATACTGGAAAAATACGAGCCCCTAACTCGACAAGACGGTCGCGGATCCGCGGTAAGAAGTTGCTTTTGGCCGCGGATCAGCCGCCGAGTCAACGCCGAGTTGACTCGGATTTGCTCTGTTATTCATATTTATTGGTGTTTTGGTTTCCTGTATGTTCCGTTTCTACCCAGGTTACTTCTGTGCTGGCTTGCTATTAGGGTAGACACCGAAAATAGTTGTCGATCGATGTTCTAAGATATTTGCTAATTGGGTTTTTATCTCTAATGTTTAATGTGTTCGTAAACCACCCCTAACTGCTAGTATGTCGGTAGGCAGGGGGTTGCACATTTCTGTAATGTTTACTATTTGTGTATATGGACTTGATTGGAGTGTTGTGATGATTAGCCGGGGTTTGAGATGGGTTTAATATTCATTCATTCGATGTAAATGTAATATGATGTAATATTCTTTTGCGGGGCGCATCCTGGTTGCGGTTGTAGCCACCGTTGTATTATTTCTTTTTACTGTTTTTTTTTCTCCTAGGATAGACCCAAGGCGGGGTACACAAACTACCGGGTACGTTGAAGTGTTTAGTGGACAACTCACGTTGTTGAGGGAGACCGCTTCACTTCGGGTACTTGGCGGGTAGTTTTCCGTACCCGTAGGGGTCTAGAGTTGGGGTAATGGCTATTTATCACAACTATGTAATCCGTCTTTTATTGCAGGCTCAAAGCAAAAATGCGGATTGCTAGTATATCCAATAAAGTTCATCTGTGATCTGGAATGCTTATTATTGCGTCTGACGAATGTACAATATCTATATATGATAGCTATTAGACGTCACTTATGTTTTACACCCGTGCTATCCCAGCCCACGCTCTGTCGTTAGTTAAGTAACCTAACGGGTGATGACGAGACCCCGTGGCGAATGCAGATGGCATAAGAGGACGTGGTATTTTCGATGTTTTCTGTAATGAT
Source organism: Agapanthus africanus (assembly GCA_030015575.1). Taxonomy (NCBI): domain Eukaryota; kingdom Viridiplantae; phylum Streptophyta; class Magnoliopsida; order Asparagales; family Amaryllidaceae; genus Agapanthus; species Agapanthus africanus. Next base: position 391,631,600 of record JASDDO010000022.1, read on the forward strand.
AAGATAATGATGGGACGCATTATTATAATGCAAAGAAAATAAACCAAAGTTTAATCGTTGGAACAAATTTAAAATAAACCACTCGGTTATTTTAAAAGATCAGAATTTTTAAATTGCGGAGCTTTAACCACTCCTTTTAAAAACTATCAGGTTCCTTCGATTATATCAAGTTCATTACGTTCATGGTTTTGCCAAAACCATTCGTAGCCCTCCGTCATTTCTTATGAATGGTCAGTAGTATTCAAGCTATGTTTGTTGGCCTTCGTCAAGGCATAGTGTTTGGTAGCTGCTGGGGTATTCATTTGGTGCATAGATAGATGTGTTGGTTTGGGACAGTCGTATTACCTTGTTGGCCTTCGTCAAGGGTAAGTACGGGTGGGTTCAAATCAATAAGATAATGATGTGCAGAACTTGACATGTGACTTATGATTTGTTGGCCTTCGTCAAGGTCATAAGAGCATGGGGCAAAAATCCACATCGGGAGTTTCTAAAGAAACTGAAACTTGCTAGTGTTGCATACCATTTGGAGTTTGATGAATGTTGGTAGGATTCCATCAACATTATCATACGATGATATTTGGATCCCGATCCTATTGTGAGTACATGCTACTTATCAGTAGGTTCGTCACTTAACGATTAATGCTATAAACCAAGTAGGTGCCTAGAAAGGTGTCAGCGGGGCTACGCCCCCAGAGAAAAGAGGTTATTTAATTAAGGAACTTCATGAAAGCGTTGGAAAACCTCCCTCGAAGTATCGACACTGATCTGGCTGAATGGTTAAGCAAGAATTGTACGGTGAAAATAGTCCTGGCTAATTCTTCTTTTATGGTTTGAGGAGGGATTCGAGAAACAGTGGGAGCCATCTTGTTTAGATAAATTAAAAACCACTCTAAACTTGCAAGAGCATCATGCTAAAATGTTTTCTTCTCTCTCTCTTAAATTGCAGCGACCTTGTGACCACGACTAGGTTACATCTTGATAACAATTTGACTGAATCTGACTTATTTGACTGGCAAAGGTCTGTCCACATGTCCATTGCCTATGACAAACTGGACCACCCTATTACTACTCAATATCCCGCCGTCCCAGGTCCAGTTTCCACCGTCACGGATATGGATATCCGCCGGACAAGGGAAAAGGATAAAACGAAAGCCAAATGCCTTGTGTTAGCTTCAGTTGATGGTGTATACCAGAAGCAGCACGAGATGATGGGCTCAGTTTCCATCTTTCTCCATAACAAAGATTTATATGGAGAGCAATCTCATATCACAAGATATGAGACCTCGAACGAATTAATTCAAGCGAGGTTGACTTTCGGGTCATCTGTAGGGGACAACGTCCTTATAATGACTAGCTATATTGATGAGCTCCAGGACCTGGAGACCACGTTAGGAAACGAGTCAGATACTGACTTGATTCTACAGTCTCTGCCTTCTACCCCGAAGGAAACCAGGGAAGTAAAAGGAAAGAGAAGGGCAAAAGTTTCAGGACTGAATGTAGTAAAAGTGGAACGTTCGTATTGTTATGGGATTGGGCATTAGCAGAAAGATTGCAGGGCTTTAGAAGCCAGTAGCCAGGATACGAAGCATGTTGTGTCTTCAGCCTCAAATGTGTTTGTAATTGAGAACTGTTTGTCAATAAACTTTACTTCCTGGGTACTAGATACCGGAGCAGAATCTCATATCTGTAATTCATTACATGCTTTGAGAAACCGTAAAGTTATGAAGGTTGGTGATTTTTCTCTCAGAGTTGCTAACGTAATGAGCGTGGACGCTGACTCCGTGGGAGAGTATCGCCTAGGTTTGACAAGTGGGCAGATATTGATTCTACGTAACTGTCTGTATGTACCTAGTATGACTTGTAATATCATATCAGTATCCTCACTTTCAAGAGAGGGATATAATTTTACATTCGTTAGCGATGTAGTTCACATCCACCTAAATCAAGTTTTGATTGGGTCCGGTACATTAGATAACGACATATACGTATTGAGTCAAGCTCGGGTTTTCAATGTCCAGAACACACTTAAAAGAAAGTCTCCGGAATTAAATCAGGCTTTCTTATGGTATTGTAGACTAGGTCACATCAATGAGAGAAGGTTGACTAAGTTACATAGAGAAGGATATTTGAATCCGTTCGAATATCAATCTTATGCTACTTTTGAATCTTGTCTTATAGGAAAGATGATCAAGACTCCGTTTACTGGACATGGAGAAAGAGCAAGAGAGCTCTTGGGACTCATACAGAGTGATGTATGCGGTCCAATGTCTACAAATGCACGAGGTGGTTATTCCTACTTCATTACTTTTACGGATTATTTCTCTAGGTATGGACATGTCTTCTTAATGAAACATAAATCTGAGGCTTTTGAGAAATTCCAGGAATACAAGAATGAAGTGGAAAACCAAAGAGGCAAAAGTATCAAAACCCTGAGATCTGATCGAGGTGGTGAATACTTGAGTGCCGAGTTCCTAGGTTACTTAAAAAAGAATGGAATTCTCTCTCATCTTACTCCTCCATACACACCACAACACAACGGTGTATCAGAAATAAGGAATCGAACCCTATTAGATATGGTTCGTTCCATGATGAGTAACGCTGAGTTACCGCGATCATTCTGGGGATATGCGCTAGAATCAGCGGCATATCTTGTGAACAGGGTTCCTACCAAAACAGTTCCTACCACCCCATATCAGATGTGGAGTGGGAAAAAACCCTATTTTCAGTATCTGATGATTTGGGGATGTCCGGTTTTTGTTAAAAAGCAGCATACGGACAAGCTCGAGGTACAATCAGTACAGTGTAAGTTTGTGGGATATCCAAAGAACTCCAAGGGATATCTATTCTATTACGCAGAGGAACAAAAGGTTTTTGTTTCTTGTAATGCCCATTTTTTAGAACAGCAAGTTTTAGAAAAGGATACAAGTAGGAGCGAAATAGAACTGGAAGAAATTCCAGAACCACAACTACAACTGAAAGCTTGGTAGAACCAGAGTTTTCAGAAGAAAGGGACATCCCGACGCCACTCATACTACAGTTTTCTCATAGACGGGGATATATAGGATTGCACTATGACTATGATGAGCCTACTAGCTTCCAGCAAGCCATTCAGAGCGGTGACTCAGTAAAATGGCTGGATGCAATGCGGACCGAAATGGAGTCCATGTACACTAACAAGGATGGACTTTGGACTTTGCTCCAGATGGGGTAAAACCCGTAGGATGCAAATGGATCTTCAAAAGGAAGATTGGTATAGATAGACAAGTTGAAACCTATAAGGCTAGACTTGTTGCAAAGGGTTTCCGTCAAAGACCTGGTTTGGACTATGACGAAACCTTTTCTCCAGTGGCTATGCTCAAATCCATTCGGGTCCTTCTTGCTATTGCTGCCTTCCACGATTATGAAATCTGGCAGATGGACGTAAAGACGGCCTTTCTAAATGGTAATTTAGAAGAAAGCGTCTATATGGATCAACCAGAGGGATTCATTCAGAGTGGGAGTAGCGGTAAAGTATGCAAGTTGCTTAAATCCATTTATGGACTGAAGCAAGCATCGCGGATTTGGAACATCTGTTTTGATGATGTTGTCAAAGAATTTGACTTTATCAAAAATCCAGATGAACCTTGCATATACAGTAAGATTGTAGGGAGAGCTGTAGTATTCCTCGTCTTATACGTGGATGACATTCTTCTAATAGGAAATGATATTCCTATGTTACAGTCAGTCAAAAGATTCTTGTCACATAAATTCTCCATGAAAGACCTGGGTGATGCCACCTACATTCTGGGGATCCGGATCTATCGTGATAGATCAAAGAGGATGTTCGGACTTTCGCAGTCCAGGTACATAGACACCATAGTGAAGAGATTCAGTATGGATGATTCTAAGTGTGGTAACCTACTGTCTTGTCACGGAATCACCCTCTCCAAAGAGATGTCTCCCAAGACAGATTTGGAAAGGGATCGCATGTCGATTATACCCTACGCTTCTGCGGTAGGCTCTATAATGTATGCGATGTTATGTACCAGACCAGATGTAGCATACACATTAAGCGTTGTAAGCCGGTATCAGGCAAACCCAGGGGAGAATCACTGGACAGAAGTAAAGAACATTCTCAAGTACCTGAGGAGGACTAAGGAGATGTTCTTGGTCTATGGCGGAAAAGACCTCCAGATGGAGGCCTTTGCCGACTCCGGCTTCCAGAGTGACAAAGATGACACCAAATCAATGTCGGGTTATGTCTTTACCCTCAATGGAGGGACGGTCTGTTGGAAGAGTTCCAAGCAGGAGACCGTTGCTGACTCAACAATGGAAGCGGAGTACATAGCTGCTTGCGATGCCGCAAAAGAAGCTATCTGGATGAAGAAGTTCCTCACAGAACTTCAAGTGGTTCCTACTAGTGTTGGTCCAATATCTCTTTATTGTGACAACAACGGCGCTATCGCTTTAGCGAAGGAACCCAGGTCCCATCAGAAATCCAGACACATCTTATGGCAGAATCACCTGATCAGGGAGATTGAAGATCGCTGGGAGATCGAGATAAAGAGAGTAGAGATGGAGAATAACATTGCTGATCCATTCACAAAGGCTATTCCTCAGATGCAGTTCGAGAGGCTATTCGAGATGATAGGTCTACGATATGCCAGCTCATGGCCCTAGTGCAAGTGGGAGATTGTTAGTGTATATGCCCTAGGGGCTATTATTGTATCATACTTGTATGTATATTACTTAATGGAAACTTGGGATATTCACAGTTGTATATACAGTCTTGCTAAAAATGGTAGTATGCTACTTAGTTTGTGTCTACTTTCATATGTGCATATGTTTCTTGTAACGTATCACTTATACATATTAGTAGAGCCCATAGGATCTTTTCTTGATTACCAGCGTTGTGATGACAGTCACACTAGTGGGGGCTGGGTAGTCTATAAGCAAAATCCTATACTTGTCCCTAGTCGTAGGATTATCGAGACAGGGCATCGATACTCCAGAGTAGACTAGTGTGTACGCTTCTCATCCCAGTTGGGGAGATGGTCTGTCACACAGCCATTAGGTGCTCGTTAGGTTACGGGTACACCGGACAGGACTCGCAGGGGAACTGTTGGTTGGTATTATACCAATCGTCGGTTAACAGTTCCCAGGTGACATGAGTACAGCATAGTCCGCAGACTTGACACTGCTACTTCGCCTCGAGTGTGTCCCACTGTTCTTAGACAGCTACCCTACCACGGCTCAAAGGAGTCGTGCAAACAGGTAGCAGTTGGGTGCAGTCCCGAGCACTTGGAGGCAGTGGCGGTTAGAAAGGATTCGTCTCTCCCGGTATTGGGAGTTGATATCGCGCTGTGTCAGAGAGCCATTACGTAAAGTCCCTGGCCAGGGTAAGAGAGATTTACTGGTAGGATCCAGTAGTTTCTCAGGTTGTAATGGGCTACGCTCCGACACGACTTATACCGCTATTAGGGGACTGACGCTTGCCGCCCCCTAGGCTTGATATGCGATAGTCTTAGACGAACAGACCGGAATGTACGGAGATTGTCACATCAGGCTCAGTAGGAGTTCGGATGGGTTTCCTCATCGGCCTTCTTATCGACATCTACCCGGGGACCGTTACGTACAGCTAGTGCCGCCTGCGGTCTGTGGTTAAACTCACTGCCAGCGTAGTGTCGAGTCTTTAGAGTCCCACACAGAGGGTTTCCCTGCTCCAGGAGAAACGATATAAAGGTCGTATGGTTCTACGACAAGGGTTCGGACGCATACGTGTGTTTACGAACGTACGGCGTTCGGACAGTTTTTACTATCCGGCTTTGGTTTAAGCCAGATTCTAGTATCAGGTTATTGGATTTATACAGTCTAAAGTTTTTCCGTGTTTTCACGGATTGGAGGGGTGTTCTCGTAATTTGCCGGGAATCTTCTAGATGGATGATGAAATGGAGGGTAAGGTGGCATTAGCACTTAATGAATTTGTGACTCAGTTAGATGAATCATTCAAGTGAGTTAATGAAGCATTTATTGCTTAATGACTCACTTGATGATTCATTGCATATATTTAATGAAGCATGATGATAATGCATTTTTATTATTCTTTTTGATTTTCTTATTCTTCATAATATATTGGAAGTGGGAAGCTTTTTCATTCATTCTAATGCTCACCTTCTCTCTCCTCAAGCTCTCACTTGAAACCCTAATCCTCCCCTCTCATATGTTGAGATCAAGGATTAGATAGACTAATACATCCATAACCTCACTCTATATCCCCTAGGTAGCTTAGATTAGCACTTTGAGCAACCTAGTTATCTCATGTTAGAGATCAAGCTTGGCGTAGGAGCTCTCGGGTGGATCGTCTTTGACTCGAGGAGGCCGTTGAGGTGCCGATGTTCCAAGGAGCCTACGAGGAGTGGAGGACAGCGATGAAGACCCGCAGGAAAAGTAACGTGAGGTATAACTTCGAATCCGAGTAGTTAAACCTCTTGTAGTTTGCTAGTAACGGTTTAGATACGATTCATGCGCTCATGTCCGTTGTACGAAGCTTTGATAATCGTTTTTCATATATTCCGCCTCCCCGCAAGTTCGTGGGGTGCGTGACATGGACTAACAACTGACAAAGGAGAAAATCCGTGCATATGCTTTGTGTGTGCGTTTGTCATTGAAAGGAATAAATTATCGATAATCAAAGTTAGATTTGAGAAGACTCATGTATGAGAATATGAAAGTTTCATATTATCATCGAGTATCATATATTGGTTTTAACTTGAACATCTTGAATCACTCTCTAATGATGCGTTTATTGTGTATTCTTGTTATATGTGTGTGTTTCGGCTGTCAGGGGTAAGGTTTCTATCCCATTAAGAATCTATAGAGCGAACACCCACTCGCTTGTGCTTTCAACCGTTTCAAGTAAATTTCGGCAGCACCTCCCCGCTGTTCTCCGAGTACACTGTAATAGAATAGATAATCATTTCAATACTGTGAAAAAACGTTGAAATGAATATCTAATCTATCTTTGTACACGGAGTACCAGCGGAAAAGTACCGAAGAAATATCTCGAAACAGATGAAAACACAAGTGAATGAAGGTGTTTGCTTTATACATTCCTAACTTGTCCACACGGGACAAATCTATCGGTTATCATACAATTGAATCTTCTCGTCACATAGACTACACGACGGTTGTTAGTACCGAGCTATACCGTCCGATATTTAACAACCTTCATATAGTTCTATGTCACGATGAACATCGAACGTATGTTAACCGATAGAAGGGGACTAAGTGGAGCTTTGAGTTTCATATATGAGTATCGATGAGAATATGAAAGTTTTATATTATCATCGAGTATCATATATTGATTTTAACTTGAACATCCTGAAGAACTCTCTAATGATGCGTTTGTTGTGTATTCTTGTTGTTTGTGTGTGTTTCGGCTGTCAGGGGTAAGGCTTATATCCCATCAAGAATGTATAGAGCGAACACCCATTCGCTTGTGCTTTCAACCGTTTAAGTAAATTTTGGCAGCACCTCCCCGCTGTTCTCCGAGTACACTGTAATAGAATAGATAATCATTTCAAAGCTGTGAAACAACGTTGAAATGAACATCTAATCTATGTTTGTACACGGAGAACCTGCGGAAAAGTACTGACAAAATATCTCGAAACAGATGAAAACACAAGTGAATGAAGGTGTTTGCTTTATACATTCCTAACTTGTCCACATGGGTCAAATCTATCGGTTATCATACGATTGAATCTTCTCGTCACATAGACTACACGACGGTTGTTAGTACCTAGCTATACCGTCCGATATTTAACAACCTTCATATAGTTCTATGTCACGACGAACATCGAACGTATGTTAACAAATAGACGGGGAATAATTGGCGCTTGGAGTTTCATATATGAGTATCGATGAGAATGTGAAAGTTTTATATTATCATCGAGTATCATATATTGGTTTTAACTTGAACATCTTGAATAACTCTCTAATGATGCGTTTGTTGTGTATTCTTGTTGTATGTGTGTGTTTCGGATGTCGGTGGTAAGGTTTCTATCCCATTAAGAATATATAGAGCGAACACCCATTCGCTTGTGCTTTCAACCGTTTCGAGTAAATTTCGGCTGCACCTCCCCGCTGTTCTCCGAGTACACTGTAATAGAATAGATAATCATTTCAAAGATGTGAAATAACGTTGAAATGAACATCTAATCTATCTTTGTACACGAAGAACCAGCAGAAAAGTACTAACGAAATATCTCGAAACAGATTAAAACACAAGTGAATGAAGGTGTTTGCTTTATACATTCCTAACTTGTCCACACAGGACAAATCTATCGGTTATCATACGATTGAATCTTCTCATCACATAGACTACACGATGGTTGTTAGTACCGAGCTATATTGTCCGATATAGAACAACCTTCGTATAGTTCTATGTCACGACGAACATCGAACATATGTTAACCGATAGACAGGGACTAAATGGCGCTTTGAGTTTCATATATGAGTATCGATGAAAATATGAAAGTTTCATATTATCATCGAGTATCATATATTGGTTTTAACTTGAACATCTTGAATCACTCTCTAATGATGCGTTTGTTGTGTATTCTTATTGTATGTGTGTGTTTCGGCTGTCGGGGGTAAGGCTTCTATCCCATTAAGAATGTATAGAGCGGACACCCATTCGCTTGTGCTTTCAACCGTTTCGAGTAAATTTTGGCACCACCTCCCCGCTGTTCTCTGAGTACACTGTAATAGAATAGATAATCATTTCAAAGCTATGAAATAATGTTGAAATGAACATCTAATCTATCTTTGTACACGGAGAACCAACGGAAAAGTACCGACGAAATATCTCGAAACAGATGAAAACAAAAGTGAATGAAGGTGTTTGCTTTATACATTCCTAACTTGTCCACACGGGACAAATCTATCGGTTATCATACGATTGAATTTTCTCGTCACATAGACTACACGACGGTTGTTAGTACCGAGCTATACCGTCCGATATTTAACAACATTCATATAGTTCTATGTCACGACGAACATCGAACGTATGTTAACCGATAGACCGGGACTAAGTGGCGCTTTGAGTTTCATATATGAGTATCGATGAGAATATTAAAGTTTTATATTATCATCGAGTATCATATATTGGTTTTAACTTGAACATCTTGAATAACTCTCTGATATGCGTTTGTTGTGTATTCTTGTTGTATGTGTGTGTTTCGGCTGTCGGGGATAAGGCTTCTATCCGATTAAGAATGTATAGAGCGGACACCCATTTGCTTGTGCTTTCAACCGTTTCGAGTAAATTTCGGCAGCACCTCCCAGCTGTTCTCCGAGTACCCTATAATAGAATAGATAATCTTTTCAAAGCTGTGAAACAACGTTGAAATGAACATCTAATCTATCTTTGTACACGGAGAACCAGCGGAAAAGTACCGACGAAATATCTCGAAACACATGAAAACACAAGTGAATGAAGGTGTTTGCTTTATACATTCCTAACTTGTCCACACAGGACAAATCTATCGGTTATCATACGATTGAATCTTCTCGTCACATAGACTACACGACGGTTGTTAGTACCGAGCTATACCGTCCGATATTTAACAACCTTCGTATAGTTTTATGTCATGACGAACATTGAACGTATGTTAACCGATAGACGGGGTCTAAGTGGCGCTTTGAGTTTTATATATGAGTATCGATGAGAATATGGAAGTTTCATATTATCATCGAGTATCATATATTGGTTTTAACTTGAACATCTTGAATCACTCTCTACTGATGCGTTTGTTGTGTATTCTTATTGTATATGTATGTTTCGGCTGTCGGGGGTAAGGCTTCTATCCCATTAAGAATGTATAGAGCGGACACCCATTCGCTTGTGCTTTCAACCGTTTCGAGCAAATTTAGGCAGTACCTCCCCGCTGTTCTTTGAGTACACTGTAATAGAATAGATAATCATTTCAAAGCTGTGAAATAACGTTGAAATGAACATCTAATCTATCTTTGTAAACGGAGAACCAGCGGAAAAGTATCGATGAAATATCTCAAAACAGATGAAAACACAAGTGAATGAAGGTGTTATCTTTATACATTCCTAACTTGTCCACACGGGACAAATCTATGGGTTATCATACGATTGAATCTTCTCGTCACATAGACTACACGACTGTTGTTAGTACCGAGCTATACCGTCCAATATTTAACAAAATTCGTATAGTTCTATGTCACGACTAACATCGAACGTATGTTAACCGATAGACGGGGACTAAGTGGCGCTTTGAGTTTCATATATGAGTATCGATGAGAATATGAAAGTTTCATATTATCATCGAGTATCATATATTGGTTTTAACTTGAACATTTAAAGTGAATAGGTTTTACGTTTACATTTCGTTATTAAGGGTTTGAAATTTCAAGTTTAGGGTAAATTTTTCTTGCGTTTACGGTAAAGTAGTACGTTTACGTTATCATCGAGTATCTTACTGAATGAACTAGTGCACCATAAACCCTAATCCTAAATAACCCAAATTAACCACAATTAACCATAATCGTTACCCTAACAAGAAGTATCCCTACTTAACCCAATTTATCCAAATTAACCTAATTAACCCTAATCAGGTCAAACTAAACCCAATTTTCACAAATTAACCTAATTAACCGTAATCAACACCCAAACCCTTTCAAATTAGCACTAATTAACTCAAATTAACCATTCCCAAATTAACCCTAGCCTCTAACCCTAAACCTGAACCAAACCCTAACCCTAACTACCTTACCCTTAAGCCCAACTAATTAACCCTAACCTTAACTGTTGGAGATAATGCCCTCAGAGTCAATTATTGGATCACAGGTACGTGATTGCGGTGATTGAGGGAGGACCTATCCCGGTAGGACAGTCTTACTCGAGATGATAGTATGCTATCTGGTTTACCTCTATCATCGTATACTGTTTTAGGCGACCTGACACGTCGCTATTACACGTTGATAGAGCCCCTAGGATTCTATGCTTGACCACCAGCAGTATGAGGGCGATCATATACGTGGGAGCTGGTAATCTATAAGCATATCCTTAAATGGTCCCTAGTCGTGTGAGTTTCGAGACAGGGCATCGATACTCCATAGTAGACTAGTGTATACAGTCGAGACCCCGACGAGGGGCGGTGGCCGGTCTCACAAGCCACTGGTGTCAGTTGGATCACCTAAGATGTATACAGGTGCTCATTGGGTTATGAGTACACCGGACAGGACTCGCCGGGAACATGCTAGTTGGTCATATACCAGACGTCAGATGGCAGTTCCCTGGTGACCTGTGTGCAGGTTAGTTCATCGACCTGGGGATCGTCATTTGTCTCGTGTGAGTTCCCACTGTACTTTGATTACTACCCTACCACGGCTCAAAGGAGTCGTGCAAACAGGTTTTAGTTGGGTACAGTCCCGAGCCACATGGAGGCAGTGAGCGTATCTTCAGGGGTTCGTCTCTCCCGGTATTGGGGGTGAGGTCGTGCTGTGTCTAGGAGAGCCATTACACGAAGCCCTCGGCCGAGACAAGGAGATTTACTGGTAGGTATTCCAGTAGTATCCAGGGTGTTCTGGGCTACACTCCGACACGACTTGTACCGCTTTTGGGGGTCTGACTTTTACCAACCCCCTAGGCCCGCCATGCGATGCTCATAGACGAACGGACCGGACTGCACGGATATTGTCACTGACAGGCTCAGTTGGGTGTCGGGGTGAGCTTCCTCATCGACGTCCCTTTTGGTCAATAGCTGGTGGCCCGTCACGTATTGGCATATACCTCTGACGTGCTAGTGGTTAAATCCACAACCATAGTATTGACGAGTCTTTAGAGTCCACCACACTTTCAGTTACTCAGCTTTCGGGCGAAAGGTTGTAGAGGCCGTATGGAGATATGGCAAGGTCCGATCAGATACGTGCGGTATTGCACGGATCAGGATCGGACAGTCTGTACTATAGGCCGTATGGTTATATGGCAGGGTTCGATCAGATACGTGCGGTATTGCACGGATCAGGATCGAACAGATATTACTAGCCGGTTTTGGTATAAGCCGGATTCTAGTATAGTACAGTGGAGATTTTGTCTCATTGCATTTTGTATTTCGGTCGAAATACAGATGCGGGTGTGTATGCACAGTATCGGGGTTTTCCCGTAATTTATTACGGGACCAGTTTTCTGGAGTTGCCAGTTTGCCTTTCGTTTCGGCCAATTTCCATTGTTCCGTTCATTGGCCGAAGATTGGTGGAGGAGGGCTTATTTGCATTGTTGCAAATAAGTATTTGTGGAGGGGGTATTTGCTTATATTTGTATCATGATGGTTTCATGATGGAGCCCATCCCTTGACTTTTCTTATGTTCATGCTTGCTTGACTTTCCTTATCATGATGGATTGACTTTGTTAGCATCATGGTTGTTGTTGATGGTTGTGTGGAGTGTTGGATTTGTTGCTATCATTTCTTCACATGATAACTCCACACTTTCTTTTCAAGCATGTTGATTAACCCTCCCCTTGAACTTTCTCTCTCTAATCACACTTGGTGGGGGGGGCGGCCATTCCTAAGAGAGGGCAAGGGATTCATTTCATTTGTAGAGAAAAATGTTACTCTCATTCCTTTTTGTATGCTACATTTTTCCCTCTTTCAAAAAGTTCTTCTTCCTCCACAAAATGGCAATTCCACAACCCCAAGAGAGACAATAGCTCACTACATATTCTACAACGAACCTTGGGCACGTCGAGTAGCCGGCTTCGTGCCCGAGTTGCCTCGGCATTGAGTTGGGAGCCCGTAAAAGAAGTAGGCGATGTGGTGCACTTCCGGCGACGAGGAAGAGACAGCACATTCCGCAGGAGATTGGGACGATGACGAGAAGACCGGAGGACTCGGATCTGTCGGTATACTTCTCTTCCCTATCTTGTTACTAGCTTAGACTTGTTAATGGTAACGATCCGGGTGTTTAGTGCGCGGTGGTACCGATTTGCTAAGTCCGCAAAATCAAAGTTATTCACCGTTTCTGCATTCCGGCGTCGGATTGACGACCGGGGTGCCGCCGTGCACTTACAGTGGTATCAGAGCCTCGCCATTAACATAGTCTAGCTTGGTGTAATGTGTTTTTCTGTTTCGATCGATCGAATGTTCCAAAACTGCATTTTAGTTCGAATCAGTTTCTGTTGAAAATTTTTGGTCTCGAAAAAATTTTCAGGTTGTAAAATATTGATGTACTGGAAAATCTAAGAGTTCTGTAAAAATTTGACGAAGTAACTCCACAGTGGGAGCGCGGAAGCGCCGCGAAAACCCCATTCCCGCGGCCCTTCCGCCGCGCACTATTCACATCACTTCACCAATTTTTTACAGAGGCCTTCTGGGCTTAAAATATGGGTTTTGGAATATTAAAATTGGGCCCAGGATTTCTGTGAGTGCTACAGTTTTGATTGGGGGCCCACTTGTTAATTTTTGATCGATCGGATATTTTCAAACACATTTTTTCACAGTATTTACATTATATCTGCGACCGTGAATGTCACTCGATCGGTAAATCCGGTCTAACTGCTATAGCCCGGTTAGACGGATTTGCGAACGTGACTTTCACGTTGATGTTCTATGTTTATGCTGTGATGTTGCGGATCGGTCGTGGGGGATAGCCTGGATGCAATGCTAGTACTGTGATGTTGTATTATGTACATTTGATATTGCGGGGCGAGCGTCCGACATGTGGACTGCCGTCACTGCCTGTTTGTATTATTATTTTGGGGCACGGCCAGGTTGCAGTCGTTGTACCTGGTGTATGTATATTTTACTTTCTATACTAGGATTACCCCGCGGAGGGGTGCACGGATAGCCGGGTTCTGGAGGGCAACAAGCCCGCATCTCATGGCATTGAGACGGAGGGGGCTTCACTCTAGGATTGGCGGGCTATTCGCCGCACTCGTAGGGGGTACAGGTTGACCCAGGAGGGGTGCCCAAGTTACCGGATTCCGTGAAGTGCTGGGTGGTCCATTCACGGTGCTGAAGGGGGCTGCCTCGCTTCAGGTTTTGGCGGGTGACTTGCCGCGCCCGTAGGGGTCTAGGATTTCATTGCACATGCTATCCACACGACCAGGGGAACGTCGGGTTTCATTAGTGGCTCTGTGAAACCCGGGGATCCCAGATATCTATATTGTTTCTGTGATGCTGTTCATTCTCTGTGATGTTGCATTTCTTTTCACGCCTTGAGCGAAATATAATATATTGGTATATATATTAGTAGATGTTGTATATGTTTTACATCCGCGCTAGTCCAGTCCCCGCTCTGTCGTTAGTTAGCTAACCTAACGGGTAATGACGGGACCCAGTGGCGAATGCGGATGGCATATACGTACATCAGTATATTTTCGTTCTTTTTGGTGTGATCAATTGATGGGACTGCGTTGATTCGGATCAATGCAAGTTAAAAACAAACCTAATCTGATGTTGTTGGAACACTTTTCAAAAAGCTGTTATTGTAAGGACGTTCACTTTTGTTTTGCAACGTGATATTCAGTTGGAATATCCTGCTCCTCAGTCGACGAGGCAAGGGCCGAGATCCCTTCACCGGGAGTGACCCCTTGGACAAAAAGTTTGCGTCAGGGCATTAACTTCACTATAGCCGATTACTTTTGCTTTGCATCGCGGTATTCAGTTGGAATATCCTGCACCTCATTCTACGGGGAAAGAGCTGAGATCCCTTCACCGGGAGTGACCTCTTTAGCGAAGGTTTTCGTCACTATAATTTAAAAAAAAAAAAAAAAAAAAGCTATCCGTTCCTTCGACGATATCAAGTTCTTTACGTTAAAGGTTTTCGCCAGAAACCATTCGTAGCCCTCCGTCATTTCATATGGGTAGTCAATAGTATTCAAGCTGTGTTTGTTGGCCAAAGTCAAGGCACAGTGTTTGGTAGCTGTTGGTTATTCATATGCAGTATAGATAGATGCGTTAGTTTGGGACAGTCGTATAGCCTTGTTGGCCAAAGTCAAGGGCTTGTGCGGGTGGATTCAAATTAACCTGGAGAATGACGGGTAGAACTTGACATGTGACTTATGATTTGTTGGCCAAAGTCAAGGTCATAAGAGCATGGGGCAGAAATCACATCGGGAGTTTCAAAAGAACTGAAACCTGCCAGATATGCGCATACCTTCTGGAGTGTGACACCGTGAGCGGATTCCGTCACGTTGTCATGCGATGATAGTTGGATCCCGATTACCACTGATGAGTTGGTATACTCCTCGGGTGACCCCGACTAATTCTTCTTTCAGGTTTGGAGGAGAATTTGAGGTACAGTGGGAGGTTTCCAGATTAGATAAATTGGTAACCATTCTGATCTAGGTTAGAGTGCACGCTGAGTGTTTCTTTTCTCTCTCTCTTTGGCAGCGACCATTGACCCGACCCTAAGACAATGACTCAGTGACCAAGTTGACCGAACCTTCTTAACACTGGCTTTTGGATTGTTAGAGTTGCAAACCTCAGTGCCACTCCTACTTTTACCCTTTTCTCAAGGACACCCCATATTGCTACGAACGTCCACTTCCATTGGACAAAACCATCGTATGGTTAGATACGAACTCGAAAGAAATTATTCGAGGATGGTTTCAGGTTCTGGAGGAAACGGATAGGATTATTCAGTTGTCTTTTCCTTTTACCCTCTCTCAGGTTGTGAGTACTCCTTGGTTTAGGAGTAGTACACCTATTACGCAAATTGGATAGTCTTCTTCCAAACCTTAGGCTGGTGCCGACCGGTAGGGAATGAAGAAAACCAATTAGCCTAACGATGGTGTACAGAAGGTATTGAGTTAAGATAAAGCAAGGGATTAGTAAGAGGGCAAAGTAAATTGCGACTGTTATTCACGACCAAACCAAAGTATTCCTTCGCCAATCCTAAATCACCTTTGTATTTCTCCAGGACACTCCGTATTACTACGAAGATCCACAGTTTATTGGATACTCCATCGTATGGTTATATACGAACTCGAAAGGAACTTGTTCCAGTTCGGGGATGGATTCTGGTTCAGGAGAAATAGGAATAAGAGTTATTCAGGTGTCTTTTATCTTCACCTTCTCTCGCATTGCGAGTATTCCTAGGATTGGGACAGTACACCCATTATGCTTATTGGATAGTCTTCTTCCAAACCATAGGCTGGTGCCGAACGGTAGGGAAGGAAGAAAACCATTTGGCCTAAAAGGGTGTGCAGAAGGTAAAGACTAAAGACAAATGAAGGGATTTGGAGAGGTGGCAAAGAATTACACGGTTACAGTTGTGAATCTGGATACTGGAAGAGGCATTACTAGGAATACCAGGATACCCCATCGAAACATTTCGATGTTCCAGTTTCACTGTGTAATGTTAAAAGAAAACTGATTTCCCGATTAGATACTTACTCCAGGGTATGTATTTACCAAGTATGATTCTCACATCTGTATGGTTTTACAGATGATGAGTTGGAGTAGGTTATTGGGAATTGGGTGATCATCCTCATTATATCAGGATTCGTAGCAATCGGTGATATTTGAGGAAATCACCTGGGCTGTTTGCCGGTCGGCAAATATTTGGTTTTGAATATCCGCTGTTATGCACCAATTTCAAATTGATATATCTGTACGTCTATTTTCATAGAGTGAGATATACTTTTTGAAATTATGTCGACGACATTTACCTATATCAGTGGATGGTTAGGTAAGGGGCATTAAACAGCGGTGTAATTCTTCTTAACCATAAGTACAGTTTTCAACCTACGACACACAGTGAATGAGTTATCAGACTCAAGGGACTTATACAGAGTATTGTATGTTGTCCAGTGTCTATCAGGACAGAGGGGTTGGTCCTCGTACTATATTCAGTTTACTTATGACTTCTCTAGTTTTTAGACACGTGTTTCGTGGAAACGCAGGGTCTGAATTTTGAGAAGTTATAGGTATTTGAATAAAGTAGAGAACCAGGTATTGCAAGTATCGGGATTCTTCAAAGTGATCGAAGATGTAGATACTTGTGTATGGTATTCAGTTGATAGTAATGGTTAAGAGAACTTGCTTCTCTTTCAGGTTATTCATAATTGGAAGCATTCCTAAGTTGGGTAACGCTGATCGGCCTCCTTCCATTTAGTTGACATGCACTGGAGACAGCTGCATGATTTGGATCTCGTTCAGTTAAATCAGTGCCTCTGGTCCTATATGGGATATAAAACAGTTCGTATCTTGACGTTGTTAAGGTACGGGGAGTTGTCCAGCTTATGATTAAAACCAGACTCTGGATAACTCAAGGCACGTTTCTGTAATGGCTGTTTGTGGGTTGACCCAGGCTATGACGAGGGTTGACTTTCTACCATTTGGGTGAACAATAGAGATATTGTTCTAGACTCGCCACAGTTTTATTAAAAATGGATTTTTTTTTCAGAAAACAGTAGTGGGAGTATGGAAGAACTGGAAGTGATTCCAGAACCACAAACGATTACTGAAGATTTGATAAGGAACCTAAAGATTCAATCTGGATTGACATTCCATTGGCCACTCCGCAGATGAGGTGGGTAACTTCAGGCACCCGAGAGGTACTCCGGTAGCCTCAAAGACGGTGACAAGGAAGTTCTTGTTCACCCACAATTACCATTGCTGTTGTTCCAGGCTGCGAGACCCGGCGGGAGGATGAGTATAGCGTCGTTCTAAACTAGTTTTAGAAGTGTACGTCTATATGACTCTGCCGGAGGGTTGTCGTAGTCAGTGGGAGCAGCGGAAGCATTGGTGGACAGGCAGCTTATGTCTATTTATAGACTAAAGCAGATGTAGCGGAGATAGATCATCTATTTCTGACGTGACAGTCATGGGATTGACTTCATCAGAATAGGGGATGGATCTGTTGAGGAGGTACTAGGGTGTGATGTCATGGTATTTGGATGACATACACAGAATAGGAAAAGAAACTCCTATACAACAATCGGTTATACTTTGGTCGTCACACAGTGTTTTCTCCACATAGGACTTGGATATTATATCAGACATACTGGTCACTAGATCTATGGTTTTAGATCTAGATTTGGGTGGTTTCCCAATCAGGGTACTTAGACAGCATTCTAAGAGTATTTAGAATGGACGACTCCTGGCACGGTAGTGTGCCTGCAGGTAATGGAGTCACCCTCTCTAAAGGCGTCTTACAGACTAAAGGGGAGAGGGACGTGCATGATTGGCAGATCACTTGCTCAGGCAATTGAGTCAATCATGAGATGTCAAGTACCACACCAGATGGTGTTCTTGCACTAGATGCAATAAGTTGACTTTAATCCAATCCTGGAGAAACGGTTGGAAGCAGTTTTAGAACATAAGTGAATGTTCTAGGGATATGATAACGACAGCCCTATCCAGGAGACAGTTATCATTCCAGGCTTCCAAGGTGACATGGACGACAAGGAGGTTGTCAGAGTTATAGTTTTTCTCTCTGACGAGGGGCAGTATTTTGGACAGGTGGTCCAAGGAAATACTGAGGGAGGCATGGCGCAGGATACTGATTAAGTTCAGTTGACGATACAGTCTAAGAAGTTTGGATTTGAAGTTCATTTATGAGCTATGTCCCATCAGACATCCAGACACATTCTAAGACAGGTATTGCTCATTTCGGGAGATGGTTTTCTCCGCGAACTTGAGATATGGAGAGACATAGAAAGAGACATCAAGGCGGATCCACTCACTAAGGCTATTCCTCGAACGCAATAGTTTCGCAAACGAGCTTTGTGAGACTGACTAATAGAGGAGTTGGGTGTTCGGTATCACACGGGCTGTGAGTATGCGATATCGCAATAATTAGCCTTGAGTGCAAATGGGAGATTGTTGGAGCTAATGCCCTCAGAGTCAATTATTGGATCACAGGTACGTGATTGCGGTGATTGAGGGAGGACCTATCCCGGTAGGACAGTCTTACTCGAGATGATAGTATGCTATCTGGTTTACCTCTATCATCGTGTACTGTTTTAGGCGACCTGACACGTCGCTATTACACGTTGATAGAGCCCCTAGGATTCTATGCTTGACCACCAGCAGTATGAGGGCGATCATATACGTGGGAGCTGGTAATCTTTAAGCATATCCTTAAATGGTCCCTAGTCGTGTGAGTTTCGAGACAGGGCATCGATACTCCATAGTAGACTAGTGTATACAGTCGAGACCCCGACGAGGGGCGGTGGCCGGTCTCACAAGCCACTGGTGTCAGTTGGATCACCTAAGATGTATACAGGTGCTCATTGGGTTATGAGTACACCGGACAGGACTCGCCGGGAACATGCTAGTTGGTCATATACCAGACGTCAGATGGCAGTTCCCTGGTGACCTGTGTGCAGGTTAGTTCATCGACCTGGGGATCGTCATTTGTCTCGTGTGAGTTCCCACTGTACTTTGATTACTACCCTACCACGGCTCAAAGGAGTCGTGCAAACAGGTTTTAGTTGGGTACAGTCCCGAGCCACATGGAGGCAGTGAGCGTATCTTCAGGGGTTCGTCTCTCCCGGTATTGGGGGTGAGGTCGTGCTGTGTCTAGGAGAGCCATTACACGAAGCCCTCGGCCGAGGCAAGGAGATTTACTGGTAGGTATTCCAGTAGTATCTCAGGGTGTTCTGGGCTACACTCCGACACGACTTGTACCGCTTTTGGGGGTCTGACTTTTACCAACCCCCTAGGCCCGCCATGCGATGCTCATAGACGAACGGACCGGACTGCACGGATATTGTCACTGACAGGCTCAGTTGGGTGTCGGGGTGAGCTTCCTCATCGAAGTCCCTTTTGGTCAATAGCTGGTGGCCCGTCACGTATTGGCATATACCTCTGACGTGCTAGTGGTTAAATCCACAACCATAGTATTGACGAGTCTTTAGAGTCCACCACACTTTCAGTTACTCAGCTTTCGGGCGAAAGGTTGTAGAGGCCGTATGGAGATATGGCAAGGTCCGATCAGATACGTGCGGTATTGCACGGATCAGGATCGGACAGTCTGTACTATAGGCCGTATGGTTATATGGCAGGGTTCGATCAGATACGTACGGTATTGCACGGATCAGGATCGAACAGATATTACTAGCCGGTTTTGGTATAAGCCGGATTCTAGTATAGTACAGTGGAGATTTTGTCTCATTGCATTTTTTATTTCGGTCGAAATACAGATGCGGGTGTGTATGCACAGTATCGGGGTTTTCCCGTAATTTATTACGGGACCAGTTTTCTGGAGTTGCCAGTTTGCCTTTCGTTTCGGCCAATTTCCATTGTTCCGTTCATTGGCCGAAGATTGGTGGAGGAGGGCTTATTTGCATTGTTGCAAATAAGTATTTGTGGAGGGGGTATTTGCTTATATTTGTATCATGATGGTTTCATGATGGAGCCCATCCCTTGACTTTTCTTATGTTCATGCTTGCTTGACTTTCCTTATCATGATGGCTTGACTTTGTTAGCATCATGGTTGTTGTTGATGGTTGTGTGGAGTGTTGGATTTGTTGCTATCATTTCTTCACATGATAACTCCACACTTTCTTTTCTAGCATGTTGATTAACCCTCCCCTTGAACTTTCTCTCTCTAATCACACTTGGTGGGGGGGGCCATTCCTAAGAGAGGGCAAGGGATTCATTTCATTTGTAGAGAAAAATGTTACTCTCATTCCTTTTTGTATGCTACATTTTTCCCTCTCTCAAAAAGTTCTTCTTCCTCCACAAAATGGCAATTCCACAACCCCAAGAGAGACAATAGCTCACTACATATTCTACAACGAACCTTGGGCACGTCGAGTAGCCGGCTTCGTGCCCGAGTTGCCTCGGCATTGAGGTGGGAGCCCGTAAAAGAAGTAGGCGACGTGGTGCACTTCCGGCGACGAGGAAGAGACGGCACATTCCGCAGGAGATTGGGACGACGACGAGAAGACCGGAGGACTCGGATCTGTCGGTATACTTCTCTTCCCTATCTTGTTACTAGCTTAGACTTGTTAATGGTAACGATCCGGGTGTTTAGTGCGCGGTGGTACCGATTTGCTAAGTCCGCAAAATCAAAGTTATTCACCGTTTCCGCATTCCGGCGTCGGATTGACGACCGGGGTGCCGCCGTGCACTTACACTAACACTAGCCCCAACTCCAACCAAACCCTAACCCCAACCCCAACCTAACCCTAACCCTAGCCCAAGCCCCAACTGAACCCCAGCCCCTACCCCAACCAAACACCAACCCCAACCCCAACCCCAACCTAACCCTAACCCCAGCCCCAGCCCCAACCGAACCCCAACCCCAACCCCAAACCCAACCTAACCATAACCCCAACCCCAGCCCCTGCCCCAGCCCCTACCGAACCCCGACCCCAACCGAACCCTAACTCTAATCCAAACCCCAACGCCAACCCGAACCCCAACCGAACCCTAACCCTAACCTAAACCTAAACTGAACCCGATGGAAACCCTAACTCTCACCCCTACCCGAACCCTGAACCCTAGCCCTGACATCATCAAAATAATAAATAATTTGAGATTTACTAACATTTAGCAGGCGGTGGAGGATACGACGGAGGAGATCGGTGGTCGATAATGCAATCGGCGATGAGTCGCGGGCGGGTGGCGACGAGGAAGTTTTGGGAACGAGGGCGGTGGCGGGCCGCGGGCGGAGGGCGGTGGCGACGATGAGAAAATTCGAGACGCGGGAATGAGATCGAGATGCGCGCGTGGGAGATTAAGAGAAAATTGGGGAAATTGATCGAGGCGTAGCTCTTTTCTGTGCCTTTTTTTATTAAATACCCATATACATGCCCCTTCGGATTTAACCGTAGGTCATTTGTTTGCGGCTCCATATGGCCAAATAACAATTTAAGATTTAATATTTTTTAATTAAAACGCAGGCCACCGTAGGGACAACCATGTGGACCTACAGATTAGTCCGTAGGGGCAATAAAACGATGCCCCTACGGATTCCTGTATCCGTAGGGACAACCCCATATTGTAGTAGTGATGAGAATTAAACCATGCTAGGGTTAAGATTAGGGTTTATATATATCATTAAGTAATTCAAATATTGTGGATTTTGTCATGGTTGATATTTGGTGAAATCTTGTAGAAGGTTGTAGGCTTCTTTGACTTTGTCCACTCTTTTTGTCTAGCTTAAGATATTTTTTGACCTAACCTATAACCTTGGCTCATGGTTAAGTCTCTACAAGGGTTAAGCATGACATCCTTAACCCTTGGTTGCATTTTCTAATCATAACAATAATTCTTTTATCACTTCATCATCTTCTTCCTCCAAAAGCTTGCTAGCTTTTTCATGAATGATAAAAGATTATGAGAAAAATGAAACTAAAGAGAGCAAAATTCCTACTTCATCATCCTCTTCTATACTATCCATATAGATCAGTGTGTTAGCTTCACTAGTCCCTAATTAGTGAAGAGATAGCTTGGGTTTGTGACTCCTCAAGGCAGAACATCTTAGATTGTGAAGACTTCAAGCAAGCATGGATCATTCACCTCATGGAGACTCTCTAAAGTCCGGGTGCTTGATGATCGCAGCGAAGGGACTATAACTCGGAGCTTATGAAGTGAAGGAACGGACTACAAAGGTAGTAATCCCTATCACTTAGTAGTAAATATGTTTTCTTTATGTTTCCGCGTGATTCTCTAGTATCGATTCTGTTAGGTCCACGTTACCCACCCCGGTTCTTTCGGGGAGGCGGAATAGGTAAAAATCAAAATTTTCTCACAAGGTAGCATGGACCATGCATGAAGGATCTTTGCTAAACAAAAACTAACATACTAACTACAAGTTCTAGCTACTATGTAGAATGGTTATACCTAGATCTTGAACTCCTTCTCGTCTTGTTGTGGTTCTCCTTATTGCTTGCTCCTTGTAGTGGCGTAGATGGCTCTTCCTCATCGTCTTCTCTTTGCCGAAGATAGATCCACCCGAGGGCTTCTACCTTGAGCTCCTACCTCAACCAAAAGGTAACTAGAGTGCTTGGTTTGCTAGACAAAGAACCCTAGAAAGTGTAGACAGATGTTTTGATGGTTCTGTCTCAAAAGCTTTTGATTTTCAACTCATAAAAGATTAAAGCTTTGAGAGGAAGAGGGAGAGCTCAAAACATGAGAGAGAAAGAGCAAGAGAGAATGAGAGTAGAATTCTACAACCTTGCTCAAATATTAGTGAATTATGAAGTAATAATAATGATTAATGAAATTGTGATGGTTCATTTGGAATGACCATTATGATTTCACATTAAATGAATTTTGCAAGAATCAAGAAGCATCTTTCATGTGAAATGATGATGGTCAAATTGTCAACATAAGTCAACTGGTCAACCAAAGTCAAAAAGACAACATAAGTCAAATGGTCAACCTAACCATGGCACAATTATCTTTAATTAATATTATTAATCATATTTCTCATTCTCATTAGGGTTTGGAAAAAGTCAACGGTCAATAACCCTAATGAGAATCCTCCACCTCTGTCAACTGTGCATACACACCCGCATCCGTGTTCCGAGAAACACGAATACAATGAGACAAAACCAATCCCAAAACAAATACTAGTATCTGGCTTAAACCAAAGCTCGCTAGTAATAACTGCCCGGACACCAAACGTGCACAAGTGCGCGGATGTGAACGAACCCCATCGCAAAACCATGCGACCTCTACTCTGTTTTGCCCAATGGCGAATAACCCTCTGTGTAGGACGCTAAAGACTCGACACTGCGCTGGCAGTGGGTTTAACCACAGGCCGCAAGCGATACTACCTGTACGTAACGGTCCCCAGGTAGATGCCGATAAGAAGACTGATGAGGTGAACCCATCCGAACTCCTACTGAGCCTGAATGTGACAATCTCCATACAGTCCGGTCTGTTCGTCTAAGAGTATTGCATGCCGGGCCTAGGGGGTGCCTTAATAGCGGTACAATTCATGTCGGAGTGTAGCCCAGAACACCCTACGAAACTACTGGAAACACTACCAGTAAATCTCGCTTGCCCTGGCCAGGGACGACTATGTGTAATGGCTCTCCTAGACACAGCACGATATCAACTCCCAATACCGGGAGAGACGAATCCTGTCTAACCGTCACTGCCTCCATGTGCTTCGGGACTGCACCCAACTACTACCTGTTTGCAGGACTCAATAGAGCCGTGGTAGGGTAGTAATCTAAGAACAGTGGGAACACACTTGAGGCGAAGTGACATTATCAAGTCAACGGACTAAGCTGTACTCATGTCACCTGGGATCTGTTAACTGACGATAGGTATAATACCAACCAACAGTTCCCGACGTGTCATGTCCAGTGTACTCGTAACCTAACGAGTACCTGCATACTATCTCCAGTACGACGTACTGATGGCTGTAGGACAGACCATCTCCCCTGCTGGGACGAGAAGCGTATGCACCAGTCTACTCTGGAGTATCGATGCCCTGTCTCGATAATTCTACGACTAGGGACCAAATTAAGGATGTGCTTATAGACTACCCAGCCCCCATTAGTGTGATCGCCATCACAACGCCGGTAGTCAAGCAAGATCCTAAGGGCTCCATTAATATGTCTTAGCGATATGTTAAAAGAAACATATACATATATTAAGAAAGAAACAAACCAAGTAGCATACTACTATATCGAGCAAGACTGTCGTAAACCCGTATATATATCCTATGCCTCCAAAATATATTATACAAACTAGTACTATACAATAATGGCCTCTAGGGCATACATATTCAACAATCTCCCACTTGCACTAAAGTAATTTGTGTACCGCATACCCAACGTCTGCACTAAGGCCAGCTGCTGGCGTACCGCATACCCAATAGCTCAAAAAGTCGCTCGAACTGTGTTTGAGGAAGGGCCTTTGTGAATAGATCCGCCGTGTTGTCTTTTGTGTCCACTCTCCGTACCTCGATCTCCTGGCGATCAATGATCTCCCTGATCAGGTGATACCGCCTTAAGATGTGTCTGGATTTCTGATGGGACCTTGGTTCCTTCGCTAAAGCTATAGCCCCATTGTTATCGCAATACAAAGGTATTGGGTCAACAATGGACGGAACCACCTGAAGTTCACTAATGAACTTCTTCATCCAGACCGCCTTTTTTGTGTCATCGCTTGCAGCAATGTATTCAGCCTCCATCGTCGAGTCTGCGACGGTATCCTGTTTGGAACTCCTCCAACACACCGCCCCTCCATTGAGGGTAAACACAAAACCCGAGACAGACTTGCTGTCATCTTTGTCACTCTGGAAGCTTGAATCGGTAAAGGACTCGACCCTGAGGTCTTCATTACCGTAAACCAGGAACATCTCCTTAGTCCTTCTCAGGTACTTGAGAATGTTCTTCACTTCCGTCCAGTGGTTCTCACCTGGGTCTGACTGATACCGGCTCACCACGCTCAGTGCGTAAGCTACATCTGGTCTTGTACATAGCATCACATACATTATAGATCCTACCGCCGAAGCGTAGGGTATAGTGCTCATGCGAACCCTCTCCTCGTCAGTCTTAGGAGACATCTTTTTGAAGAGGGTGATTCCGTGCAATGCGAGTATATTACCACGCTTAGAATCTTCCATACTAAATCTCTTTAGTACGGTCTCTATGTACCTGGACTGCGAAAGTCCCAGTAATCTCTTAGGTCTATCTCTGTAGATCTTGATCCCTAGAATGTACGAGGCATCACCCAGGTCCTTCATGGAGAACCGTTGTGACAAGAATAGCTTGACCGATTGTAGCATAAGAATGTCATTTCCTATCAAAAGAATGTCGTCTACGTACAAGACTAGGAATACGACAGTTTATCCAACAATCTTCTTATAAATACAAGGATCATCCTCGTTCTTGATGAAATCAAATTTCTTGATTGCTTCATCAAAACAGATGTTCCAGCTCCGCGATGCCTGTTTTAATCCATAAATGGATTTAAGCAACTTGCACAACTTTCCGCTGCTCCCACTGTCTACGAAACCCTCTGGCTGATCCATGTAAACGCACTTTTCCAAACAGCCGTTTAGAAAAGCCATTTATACGTCCATCTGCCTGATTTCATAGTCATGGAAGGCAGCAATGACAAGTAGGATCCGAATGGATTTGAGCATAACCACTGGAGAAAAAGTTTCGTCAAAGTCCACACCAGGTCTTTGACGAAAACCTTTTGCAACGTGTCTAGCCTTATTGGTTTCCACCTGCCCATCTACACCAAGTTTCCTTTTGTAGATCCATTTGCATTCAACGGGTTTTACCCCAGGTGGAGCAATATCCAAGGTCCACACTTTATTGGTGTACATCGACTCTATTTCGGATCGCATAGCATCCAGCCACTTATCAGAGTCCCTACTGATAATGGCATGCCTGAAACTGGTAGGGTCATCTTCTTCCAAGATGCAATCCTCTCGATCCCCGTCTATGAGAAAACCGAAGTAACTCTCGGGCGGATAAGAAATCCTACCAGATCTGTGGAGTGGCTGAGGTTCGTCCGGGGTTATTGAATCCTGAGGTTCTGTCAAATCTTCAGTTACATTTTGTGGTTCATGGATTTCTCCCAGTTCTTCCGAACTCCCACTAGTTTCCTTTGCAAGAAACTCCCTTTCTAAAATGGTAGCATGGCGTGATGGAAACACCTTCTGTTCCTCAGTGTGGTAGAACAGATATCCTAGTGAATCTTTAGGATATCCCACAAATTTACATAGAACTGACCGTGCCTCTAGCTTGTCCGATTTTTGTGTTTTCACATAGGCCGGACAACCCCATATCTTAATAAATTTAAGAAATGGTTTCTTACTACTCCATATTTCATACGGAGTTTTAGGCACAGATTTGGATGGAACTTGATTCAAAAGGTATACCGCTGTCTGAAGCGCATGTGCCCAGAATGAAAGAGGAAACTCAGCACTACTCATCATGTAGCGAACCATATCCAATAGGTTACGATTCCTCCTCTCCGATACACCATTGTGCTGTGGTGTATAAGGGGGAGTAAGCTGAGAGAGAATACCATTCTCCTTTAAGTAATCTAGGAATTCTGTGCTTAAGTACTCCCCTCCTCTATCAGACCGGACGATCTTGATAATTTTTCCTATCTGGTTCTCCACTTCGTTTCTGAATTCTCTGAATTTCTCGAAAGCTTCAGATTTGTGTTTCATCAGATACACATATCCGAACCTAGAGAGATCGTCAGTGAATGTGATGAAGTACGAGAACCCACCCCTTGCATGTATAAATATTGGACCACATACATCACTGTGTATGAGTCCCAAGAGCTCTACTACCCTTTCTCCATGTCCGGTGAACGGAGATTTGGTCATTTTTCCTTTGAGACAAGACTGACAAGTTTCGTAACATGAAAACTCGAACGTATTCAAGAGTCCATCTTTATGCAACTTACTTTGTCTTTTCTCTCCGATATGACCAAGTCAACAATGCCATAAGTAGGATTCGTTCGTATCTGAACTCTTCCTCTTGCGTGTGTTTTGTACATTGAGAACTGTATTCTGATTTAGAACGTAGATACCATTACACAGTGTACCTTCTGCAACTAGTACATTATGAAGGTAGATGTTCATGATATTTCTATCAAGAACAAAGTTATATCCATTTTTATTGAGTAAAGGAACTGATATGATGTTGCAAACCATGGAAGGTACATAGTAGCAATCGTTCAAAATCATAGTATTGCCATTTGGCAACACTAAGTGATATTCACCGACGGCTGCAGCATTAACTTGTTCTCCGTTCGCTACCCTGAGCGACATATCACCAAGTACAACTTTCCTACTTTTTCTCAGTCCCTGCAATAGATTATAGATATGAGATCCTGATCCGGTATCAAGTACCCAGGAGGTAGGGCTGACCGTAAAGAAGTTCTCAATTACAAGAACACCTGAAGTAGATGCAAAACTATGCTTCTTCTTCAACTGGGTATCCTTGGAATCCATACAATCCTCTTTCCCTTGCTCATACTTATGACTGTTGTCGTAAGTTAGAGCCGAACCAACGTTCCCCAGCCCCGAATAAGAAATCGGATCGGTCAAGCGATACATTTTATTATCTTGATTTGGGCGTGAAATGGTTGCTACCTGGAGAGAGAGAAAAGAAACACTCAGCGTGCGCGCTTCCAAGATTAGATTGGTTTATTAATTTATCTAACCAGGATGGCTCCCACTGTTTCCTCAAATTCTTCTTCAAACCTTTAAAATAAGAACTAGTCAAGATTAATTGCACGTCACAATACTTGCTTAACCTTTCAGCCAGGCTAGTATTGGTACTTCGAGGGAGGTTTTCAAACGCTTTCGCGAAGTTCCTTAATTAAATAACCTCTTTTCCCTGGAGGAGTAGCCCCGCTAATACCGTTCTAGACACCTACTTGGTTTATAGCATTGATTGTTAAGTGAAATAATCTCCCGAGAGTAATCCAACTCATCAGTGGGATCGGGATCCAACTATCATTGTGTAATGACCTAGATGGAATCCACTCTAGTCACTACACTCCAGTAGATATGCTAAATCTGCAAGTTTCAATTTCTTTAGAAACTCCCGATGTGGTTTTTACCACTAGGACCCAAGTGACCTTGACGAATAATCAACAAATCAAAAATTCCTAGTCAAGTTCAACCCGTCGTTATCCAGGATTGCATTAGACCCGCCCGCATGATCCTTAACGAATAATAAACATAATCATGCAACCGTCCTAACAAATCGCATCTATCAGTGCAACAGAGAATTACTACTTAGCCACCGTTCACTGTGCCTTGACGAATAATCAACAAACGTAGCACGAATACTAAGTATTAATTATCTGAAACGACGGAGGGCTATGGCTGGGTTTTTGGCGAAAAACCCGTTAACGTAATGAACTTGATTTCGCTGAAGGAACCTGATAGCCTTTTTAAAAATATAGTGGCGAAAACTTTTGCTAAAGAGGTCACTCCCTGTGAAGGGATCTCGACTCTTTCCTCGTCAAATGAGGTGCAGGATATTCCAAACTGAATACCTCGATGCAAAGCAAGAATAATCGACTATAGTGAAGTTATTACCATGACGCAAACTTCTGTCCAAGGGGTCACTCCCGATGAAGGGATCTCGGCCCTTGCCTCGTCGAATGAGGTGCTGGGCATTCATAACAGAATACCTCTGCGCAAAACAAAAGAGAACGTCCTTGCAATAACAGCTTTTTGAAAATTGTTCCAACAACGTCTTTTTGGTTTATTTTTCTTTACATTAATATAATGCGTCCCATCAATTAATCCTACCATTGCAGAAAACAACGAAAATATGACATACGCTTATGTCATCTGCATTCGCCATGGGGCCACGTCATCACCCGTTAGGTTACTTAACTAACGACAGAGCGGGGGCTGGACTAGCGCGGATGCAAAACATAATCAACGCCTACTAGATATCATATATAGATATATACATTCGTTAGATGCAATGATAGCCATTCCAGATCACAGATGAACACATTAGATATGCTAGGAATCCGCGTTTCGTTCGATCTTGCAACGAAAGACGGATTAGATGGTCGCGATGAATAGCCAAACCCCACCCTATACCCCTACGGGTGCGGCAAACTACCCGCCAAATACCTGAAGTGAAGAAGCCTCCCTCAACAACGTGAGTAGGCTACTCAGCACTTCAACGTACCCGGTAGTTTGTGCACCCCACCTTGGGTCTATCCTAAGAGCAAAAACAGTAAAAGAAATAATATACAATAGCGGCTACAACCTCATCCCGGATGTGCGGCCATAAAAATAATATTACATCAATTTACATATTACATCAAATGAAAGATAAAGAACCTCTCATCTCACAAAACCCCGGCTATTCATCCGCGACAATCCAACAAGTTCATATACACAATCCAACAACATTACAGATCACAGATATGCACAACCCCCACTAATCGATATATAGCGATTAGTCGATGTTCAGTGCATATATCACATTACAGATATAACCATTTAGCTAAAGTTTATAGAATTTCGATCAATATCTGTATTTGAATCTACCCCAAGTAACATCCAGAACTCAGACAAATCTGGGCAGAAACAAAAATTCCCAGAATACACAAAACCACAACAGAGAACACTAGAAGAATTTTGGCGCGCCACCGAGTTAACTCGGCCGCGGAACCGCGGCGGATCGCTTGGATCGGCCGCGGATCTGCGGTCCAATGAACGGTTCAGGCGCCCAAAATCCTACAGATTTCTCAGAAAACCCTGCTTGTATTTTTCATGTCTGTGAAAATATTTTTAGGCCAGTTTTGAAATTCGACAGAAAATACAATATTTTGGTGTGTTTTCGGGATTTTTTCCGGTTCGAAGTTCTAAACACTTTACTAACAGTTAGTTGTTGTTTAGCTAGTCTCTGATACCACTGTTAGTTCCACGTTACCCCCCGATTCTTTCAGGGAGGCGGAATAGGTAAAAATCAAATTTTTTTCTCACAAGGTAGCATGGACCATGCATGAACGATCTTCGCTAAACAAAAACTAACATACTAACTACAAGTTGTAGCTACTATGTAGAATGGTTATACCTAGATCTTGAACTCCTTCTCTTCTTGTTGTGGTTCTCCTCCTTGCTTGCTCCTTGTAGTGGTGTAGACAGCTCTCATCGTCGTCTTCTCTTTGCCGAAGATAGACCCACCCGAGGGCCTATACCTTGAGCTCCTACCTCAACCAAAAGGTAACTAGAGTGCTTGGTTTGCTAGACAAAGAACCCTAGAAAGAGTAGAGAGATGTTTTGATAGTTTTGTCTCAAAAGCTTTTGATTTTCAACTCATGAAAGATTAAAGCTTTGAGAGGAAGAAGGAGAGCTCAAAACATGAGAGAGAAAGAGCAAGAGAGAATGAGAGTAGAATTCTACAACAATGCTCAAATATTAGAGAATTATGAAATAATAATAATGATTAAAGAAATTGTGATGGTTCATTTGGAATGACCATTATCATTTCACATTAAATGAATTTTGCAAGAATCAAGAAGCATCTTTCATGTGAAATGATGATGGTCAAATTGTCAACATAAGTCAACCGGTCAACCAAAGTCAGAAAGTCAACATAAGTCAAATGGTCAACCTAACCATGCCACAATTATCTTTAATTAATATCATTAATCATATTTCTCATTCTCATTAGGGTTTGGAAAAAGTCAACGGTCAACAACCCTAATGAGAATGCTCTGCCTCTGTCAACTGTGCATACACACACGCATCCGTGTTCCGACGAACACGAATACAATGAGACAAAACCAATCCCTAAAAAAATAAATAGGATCTGGCTTAAACCAAAGCCCGCTAGTAATAACTACCCGGACACCAAACGTGTAAAAGTGCGCGGATGTGAACGAACCCCGTCGCAAAACCATGCAACCGCTACTCTGTTTTGCCCAAAGGCGAATAACCCTCTGTGTGGGACGCTAAAGACTTAACACTACGCTGGTAGTGGGTTTAACCACAGGCCGCAAGCGGTACTAGTTGTACGTAACGGTCCCCAGGTAGATGCCGATAAGAAGAATGATGAGGTGAACCCATCCGAACTCCTACTGAGCCTGAATGTGGCAATCTCCGTACAGTCCGGTCTATTCGTCTAAGAGTATCCCATGTCGGGCCTCGGGGGGTGGTAAACGTCAGGCCCTTAATAGCGGTACAAGTCATGTCGGAGTGTAGCCCAGAACACCTTGAGAAACTACTGGAAACACTACCAGTAAATCTCGCTTGCCCTGGCAAGGGTCGACTATGTGTAATGGCTCTTCTAGACACAACGCGATATCAACTCCTAATTCCGAGAGAGACGAATCCTGTCTAACCGTCACTGCCTCCAAGTGCTTCGGGACTGCACACAACTACTACCTGTTTGCACGACTCAATAGAGCCGTGGTAGTGTAGTAATCTAAGAACAGTAGGAACACACTTGAGGCGAAGTGAGAGTGTCAAGTCAACGGAGTCACCTGGGAACTGTTAACTGACGATAGGTATAATACAAACCAATAGTTCCCGATGAGTCCTATCCAGTGTACTCGTAACCTAACGAGCACCTGCATACTATCTCCAGTACGAAGTACTGATGGCTGTGGGACAGACCATCTTCCCTGCTGGGACGAGAAGCGTATGCACCAGTCTACTCTGGAGTATCGATGCCCTGTCTCGATAATCCTACTACTAGGGACCAAAATAAGGATGTGCTTATAGAATACCCAGCCCCCACTAGTGTGATCGCCATCACAACGCCGGTAGTCAAGCAAAGATCCCAAGGGCTCCATCAATATGTTTTAGCGATATGTTAAAAGAAACATATACACATATTAAGACAGAAACAAACCAAGTAGCAAACTACTATATCGAGCAAGACTGTCGTAAACCCGTATATATATCCCAAGCCTCTAAAATGTATTATACAAACTAGTACTTTACAATAATAGCCTCTAGGGCATACATATTCAACAGATTCAAGGTTAGGGTTACCTAGAACGGCAAAAT
Source organism: Agapanthus africanus (assembly GCA_030015575.1). Taxonomy (NCBI): domain Eukaryota; kingdom Viridiplantae; phylum Streptophyta; class Magnoliopsida; order Asparagales; family Amaryllidaceae; genus Agapanthus; species Agapanthus africanus. The sequence continues at coordinate 391,664,054 of JASDDO010000022.1, forward strand.
TTTGAAATTGGTATGGATGATGCCACTCGAAACCTTGCTGCCACGCTAGACATTCCAACAGTGGTATCAGAGCCTAGCTAGAGAATTAGACGGACAGTGTAGGATTACGAAACCGAAACGAATCCGAAACTTGAAACCTAACAACCTAGTTTCTGTCGAATTTAAAAGGTGCTTTAAAATTTTTTTAAACTACTGCAGAATGTTATATCTGATATAACATGAACATCACTAAAATTTAAAGAGCTTTTGACCAGTTTTTGCCGGCCACAATAAGCTAAAATCCGGCGAGCTCGGGTGGATTTTAGAGTTTTGGCTTCAAATTTTGGTAGTGTTCCAGTCACTTGGTTTTAGGGGTTCAGGTGTTGATTGTTTTTTCTAAATTTGCATGAGATGCTAATTTTCTCCATAGGCAATTCGGACTGTTTTGTATTTTTAATTCTAGTTTCTTTTTGGGTTAATTTAGACGGTGTTAAAAAGTTCGAACAGATATCAATAACTCACTTTTTCCCTTGCTGGAAATTTTTCCAAGTATCGGATTTTTCCTTGGTTTAAAACTTTCAGAAAATCATGCAAGCGATTCTGTGGACCCTCTAGAAGAACGAAACCTTAACTCGATTATGTGACGGTCAAAACCGCCACTAAACCCTAGGGTTTGTGGTAGTTCAGCGGTGCCACAAGTGAGGCATTGGTTGACCCTTCTACGGTCGGTTCATAGGAGCTGTGGCATGTATTGGGACCTTTTAAACTACGCTCAAGTGTTGAGCTTTTGGAAAATTTTGGGTGTTTGTTGATTCAATCGGAATGTTTAACGTCGTCTAGCTTTTTCTGGAATGTGATAAAATATGTGGAATTCATATAGTTAGGCATGAAATCCGTAATATGTGATATTTTGGGTTTATGATGTCTAAGGTGATTGTGGATTCCAAATGTTATAGTTTTTCACTTTCTTTTCTATGACCGTAAGTGTAATATGTGGTGTATCGCCGGTTTCGTTGCTATACATCAACGAAAATTGGGATACGCATATTTACTTACGTTGATGACATGCGATGTTATGTGTTGCTGTGATATGTTATTTTGGATCGTCGTGATTTGAATAGCCGGGGTTTTATGTGAGATGAGGGTTTTTATTTTCATTCATGTAAATTTCATTGTATGTAATATTCTTTTATTGGAGCACTTCCGGGTTGAGGAAGATGTCACCATTTTATATTATTTACTTTTCCGCATTAAGATAGACCCAAGGAGGGGAGCACAAGTAATCGGGTTCTAGGGTCCAGTAGGAGGCTATCTCGAGGAGTCCAGACCGGGTCTCCTTACCCTAGAATTGGTAGGGTTTCTTGCCGCTCTCGTAGGGGCCTAGGGATGTGGGTTTGGATATTCATCGCAACCGTGGAATCCGTGTTTTTTACAGGCTCAAAATAAAACACGGACCTCCTATTATATCTAATATTTCATATATTATCTTCTACTGCTGATATTCTGTGATGTGATTATTTTATATGCGTGAGACGAATACTTTATTATTGTATATATGATATATAATAAACGTTTCTTATGTTTTGTACCCGCACTAGTCCCGCCCCAGTATGCCGTTAGTTAAGTAACCTAACAGTGCATAACGGGACACTATGGCGAATGCTGATGGCATAAGCGTACGTTATATTTTCGTTTCTTCTGTGATGCTTAGGAAGCATAAATGATGGAACTTCATTAATGAGATTAATAAAAGAAAAGTAACCTAAAAGATGTTGTAGAATCAAATTTTTTAAAAATGGTAGCTTTAGTTTTTGCTTTGCATAGCGGTATTCCTTCTAGAATATCCAACACCTTATTCGATAAGGAAAGAGCCGAGATCCCTTCACCGGGAGTGACCTCTTTAGCGAAACTAGCAGATGCTACAACCCACTCGGTTTTTTTTTGATTGCTTCTATAGTTCTTACTTTGCATAGCGGTATTTATGAAATATCCTACACCTTATTCGATAAGGAAAGAGCCGAGATCCCTTCACCGGGAGTGACCTCTTTAGCGAAACTAGTAAAATCCTCAAAAACACTCCTTTTCAAAATCACTTATTTCTACAACGATATCAAGTTCATTACGTAAAAGGTTTTCATAAAAACCTATCGTAGCCCTCCGTCATTTCAGATAATGTTTATTTAGTATTCGTACTGCGTTTGTTGACCTCTGTCAAAGCGTAGTGTGCGGTAGCTGTTGGATATGTATGCCCTAGAGGCCATTATTGTATAGTACTAGTTTGTATATTACATTTTAGAAGCTTGGGATATATACATGGATTGACGACAGTCTTGCTCGATATTGTAGTATGCTACTAGGTTTGTATCCATCTTAATATGTGTATATGTTTCTTTAAACATATCGCTAATACATATTGATGGAGCCCTTAGGATCTTTGCTTGACTACCAGCATTGTGATGGCGATCACACTAGTGGGGGCTGGGTATTCTATAAGCACATCCTTATACAGATCCCTAGTCATAGGATTATCGAGACAGGGCATCGATACTCCAGAGTAGACTGGTGCATACGCTTCTCATCCAAGCAGGGGAGATGGTCTGTCCCACAGCCATCAGTACGTCATACTGGAGACAGTATGCAGGTGCTCGTTAGGTTACGAGTACACTGGACTGGACTCGTCAGGAACTGTTGGTTGGTATTATACCTATCGTCAGTTAGCAGTTCCCAGGTGACATGAGTACAGCTTAGTCCGTTGACTTGACACTACTACTTCGCCTCAAGTGTGTTCCCACTGTTCTTTGATTGCTACCCTACCACGGCACTATTGAGTCGTGTAAACAGGTAGTAGTTGGGTGCAGTCCTGAATCACTTGGAGGCAGTGGCGGTTAGACAGGATTCCTCTCTCCCGGTATTGGGGGTTGATATCGCGCTGTGTTTATGAGAGCCATGATTGTTTGAATTCCGGTGTGTATGTAGAAAATTTATAAAAATCACAACCAAAAATATTTTGACCGCAATCAATAACGGTCTCGAATGTAGCGCGTTAGTAAGTGCGGATCGTCCACAGGGAAAGTGTAATCGTTCGTGTCTTGATTTAGATGAGTTGAAACTTTAAAGAAAAGAAAAGAAACAACAATTCATGATTTGTAAATTGAAGTTCAAGATTAGGAAAATCTAGTCTAAATCAAGAAACGATAAAATCAAGAATTGAGAATTTGTGATGATTTCCAAATCAAATATCAAGAATCGAAATGAGGCTCATAGGAATCGATCGGATGTACAGATGTGATGAAATCTAGCGATTACGTATTCTTATCCTTCGATCAATTGATACTAGATCGATGATGATTGACGAGAATTAGGGATTTCTTGTGAAACTAGGGTTTCAACATCTATCCCTTGTTCCTTCGTCGATATCATTCATATTCCAGCCTCTAGTAAATTCAAGAATCGATCGTGGATCCCTAATTTCGAGCGATCACAATCAAGAAAGCATCGCAACGAAACTAGGTCGTCGATTCTTCAATTTGCTTGGGTTTACAAAACTCGTAGGAGTTAAGAATCGTTTTAATATTTGTTACATCATCATTCTATTGATCGTCTCGACTCCTTTACGAGCGGAGTTTTACTCAAACATCACAACAAGAACCACAATCACAAATTGAGATCGAATCATGATGCAAGAATTTACAGAAAGCAAGATTAAAGAATTTCACCTTTTATTTATATCAACAATTTTGTTACAATCGCTCAAGAACTACAATAGGAAGAACTCGATCGTTGATTTGGCTTTGCTCGTCTCCTTGAGTCGCGGATCGGCTTGGATCACTTGCTCGATTGAAGATCGGCTCCGCTCCTAAAAGGTTGAAGGCTTCTCGCTTGAATGGTACTCGGGATCTTGAATTTGGCTTGGATTTTGGATTTAGGGCTACAAGATGTGTCACTCAACTTGTAGATGGAAATTGGGGGAATTGGAGAACTAAAGATTAACCATTAACCCTAGATCTAGGCTCCTTTTTATAGACCTCAAAACCCTAGATCTAGGATTCAAAATTTGAATTTCCCTCCAAAAGTTTGTTAGCTAGAAAAGCTTCTAGAAGTAGTTAGTTAGAGGAAGCTTCTAGAACTAGTTTGTTAGGAGCTTAATCAAGATTAGCTTACTTAATGATCTTTGCTGATCTGGCAGAAACTTCGAGAGTCATCTGGAACTTGAAGTATATGAAATGACTGTGGGCCCTGAGAGAAGCAATATCCAGTAAAAGTAATCTGATGATGTGGCCATATAGCCGTGGATCCGCGGCGCCAAGTGGGTTTGGGCCGCGGATCCACGGTCCTTTGAGGGCCCTACTACATGAAAATTCTTGGTAATTCTTCTGCAGACTTATGGGCCTTTATAAAATATGTTAAATCTCATTTGGCTTTCTGAATCACTGCTAGATCTCAAATCTTTGTGTTGGCGTATCTTTTATCAGTACTTTGACAATTTTGGCCTTTCTCCTGGAATTTCCTGCACAGACTTCGAAACAAGTGTTGCGCAATGTAGGAATGATGCGATGCCATGATAAACAGTCAATTCCCCTAAAAGTTCCGGTTTTAAAGTCTAACACATGCAATCTGGTATTTTACAGGTGTTTTGCTAATATGTGCAATATGAATACCGAACACTTCCAGATGAGTTCAAATGATAGGGAAATTGACGTGTTAAAAATGCAGAATTTTCGACTGATCAAATTCCCCCAAACTTATTTTCGGTCGTCTCGAGCGAACTGTTTTATTAAAAAGAGAAGGAGAAAATAAAGAAAGAGAAAAACTAACTAGCACACTTTCGTAGGCAACACGATTTCACTGAGCACGTGCAACAAGCCTTTAAACCTTAGGTGTCCCTAGTAGGAGGAGTGCTGTCTCCTGAGGGTTTACAGCGGATTGCACCCACAAAATCCAATAATAAAAGGAAGACCGTGAATATTACATTTAAAGAAAAGAATTGTAAAAGAAAAGTCTTGAAAATTAGGGTTTCCAACTAAGCTAGCTTTTCGGTTGTCATGAACCCTATCTTAATAGTCATGGAAAGATGTTAGAAATCACGTAACCCCTCAATAAAACATCATCTTATTCTTTATTCCTATCTTTCTTCCAAACATCGATCATATAACCCTACGTGTGTGTAAAGAACATCCATACACCTGGAGAATTCAATTACAGCTATCATACTCTTGTCCATCCACCTCAGTACTTTTTAATTAATGAATATTTAGATGAATTTGCTCACACACTTTCATGCGACCGTTAATACTTCTTGAGTACCTAACCGACCGATTACACATGTGCTTTCTTATTTGGTGTTTTTCCTCGTCTTGCACCACCTAAGGCTTAGCAGTGACTCCCAGACCAGTTGGCCTTAGGGCACTAGGTGAAGAAACACCCTCGCTATATTTTTTTATTGCTGCCTTGGCGATAACAAAACCAGTGTTCATTTTTCTCACCATTTTATATTTTATTCATTTTTTTTATTTCCTTCATACATCGGCTTTTAGACAAGAGCATTTCAAGGTATCCTCTACTATCCCGAGCTTCACGACGTGTGTAAGTGCGTATAGTAGGGTATCAACGTTCAAAATGTTTGCCTTTCAGAATAGGAACTATTTTTCAGACTTATTTTTATCCTCAGATTAGTGACTTCCTTCATCTTACTAACCCTTGGGACAACGGCTCATAACTACTTATTACTAGTTCGTATAAGAAAAACTTCTAATTTTCTTGGTTTTCTTAAATTTTTCCAATCTTTTGGATGTAATTTTTCACTATCTAATCTTTTATTTTCTTATTTATGTACAAAAATATTTTTATTTTTTTTGAATTTTTTTGAATTTTTATAGGTTTTCAAAATGTTTTGTGCTTATGCAAAGTATGATGCAAATGATGCGAAAATAAGCACAAACCTCCGCCAAACTTGTTTTCAACAGTGTCCTCACTGTTGCCATCTGCTGGATCTCAAAAACCTGTAAGCTTGGGAGGAAATTTATTAGATGGGGGCAAAATATTTAAGTGAAAATCCTCCCCGAAACTTATTTTTGGCTCATAATTTTGTAAAAAATTTCTTTTCAAGAGCCAGAAAAAAAAATGGCCCTCCAAACTTGAGTTATGCAATGTTCATCTTTGAAAATCACATGAGGGGGTCAAGAATCATTGGTCGATGCCAAGCTTCACAAAGACCGAAAGTTAATACCAACCATTCAAAAAATTTATCAATGCAGTGATCTGGTTGGTGGAAGAAGAAGTGGGGAAAGGTTAAGTGGTGGAATAGAATGTGTGTGCGTCTCATTTTGGAGAGACGATGCAGTGAATGTGATGGATTGCTCGCATTCTTTTTACAGTTCAAAATAAGGGGTGGAGGTTCAATTTCATTGATTCGGAGATGATTCATCTCAACACCCGTGTCATTCAAAAATGCGAGTTCATCAGCGAAGATCTCCTCAAAAGTTCCATCTATACCCCGATGAATAATGTCATCACAAAGTGAGGGGTGATCTTCAGACTCTAAAAATAGTTCATAATCATTGTTAATTATTGACCCGGACATCTCGGAGGAAGAGTCCGTATGTGTATGATACATAGTTGGGTCAAACAACAACGTATGAAAAGAGTTAAGATCGGTATCATGAGGATCATCAAATTCGCTGCTGTCGACATCCATTAAGTCGACAGAACAGACCTGACCAGTAGGTTCGGAGGGTACACTTCCCAACTTGTAAATGTTCAGCTCAATTGACTTCCCGAAGGATAGGGTCATAGAACCATTACGACAGTTGATGATAGCGCTGGAAGTGGCCAAAAAGGGGCGACCTAAAATCACCGAAATTTGATTCCGTGGGTTCGCTACAGGCTGTGTATCAATTACAATAAAGTCCACAGGGAATACAAATTCCCCGATTTTTATTAACACATCCTCCACTTCACCCCTAGGTTTGGTGATTGATCGGTCAGCCATCTGGAGAGTTATGCTTGAGGGCTTTAACACTCCGATTCCTAGTTGCTCATAGACTGAATATGGAAGCAAGTTAACACTAGCGCCAAGGACTAGTAGAGCACGGTTGATGTGTTTTTCCCCGATAGAAATGGAAATAGTAGGACAGCCAGGGTCCTTACGTTTCCTCGGTACTTGTTGGGGGAAAGCTGTGTCTATTGTCTTTGCCATGAATATCTTCTTGGGCACTTGAGTCTTCCTCTTCCTAGTGCATAAGTTCTTAAGAGTTTTCGCATAGGACGGAACTTGTTGGATAGTATCTAGGAGAGGGATGTTGATGTTAACTTGCTTAAACATGTCCATAATCTTCTCCATATGTGGACTCGATTTGTTAGCCCTTAACCGATTAGGATAAGGTGCTTTAGCAATAAGCGCTGGGTCCATCATAGGAGAAGGAAGTGTGTGTGGACCCGATCCCAGAATAGAGGTGGGGATCGTCTGAGGAGAACAAGAAGAGGTGGGCTGAGGTGGCGGGCCTTTTGGGAAACGAAGAATAGGCCCGCAAGAAGGTGGTGGGGTGGAAGAACTGGGGTCAGAATTAGAAGTAGAAGTGGGAGGAAAGGTCTCAGCCGGGGTATCATTGATAGATTTTTCAGTGTCATCAATCTCTTTCCCAACGTGATTGTCAAGCACTCTTCCAGATCTCAACGTGATTGCATTCACATGATGTGAATAGCCAGGATTGGGTAGGGGTTGAGCTGGAAGTTTCCCTTTCTCTCTTGCACTCATTTCGGCTTTTAATCGTGAAATTTCTGCTTCCATCTATTTAATACTCTCAGCTTAGGACGCTGAGTTTTTCTTTATATCATCGACAGAAGTCTTTATTTCAGCCGATACTTGCATGAGATTTGTTAGAAGCAAGTTTATGAATGAAGAGGATTCATCGGTCCCGGTCAACTGTAAAGGACTAGACGGTGCGGGTGTGTTGACCGGATTTTGAAAGTTTTATGCTTGGAAGGGGTGCTGACTTAATTATGGTGGTTGCTGTTGTGGTGGAAGGACCCTTTGGAAATTGCTTTGGGTTGAAACCGTGTTTTGAGATTGTGATTGGTTCCAAGCAAAATTTAGGTGATTCCTCCAACCCTGATTATAAGTGGAAGAAAATGGATCGTTCCTAGGTCTTTGAAATGCGGCATTGGTATGCTCATGACCTTGAAACGGAGAATTTCGTGGACATTCTTCCGTCAAATGAGAAAGATCAGAACAACATCCACATACAGTTTTGGAGAGTGACATTTGATTTAGGGCGGCGGCTAAAAATTTGTTTTCCATATTATCGAATTTCTTGTGTAAAGCTGAAATTTCAACTCTAACTCCTATGGAAATATCATTGCCATCCCTAGACGATTGACTCACACCCTCCCACTGTAAAGATTTTTCAGTGAAATCTTCTAAGAATTTCCAGGCTTCCCCATCATCATTGGTCATGAAGTTTCCTTGACACATGTATTCAAGGGTCTGTATTGTGTTAGGATTAATGCCCTCATATATGATTCTACACAAATCCCATCTAGGGATTCCGTGATGTGGACATTGGACAAACAGATCCTTGAAGCGTTGAAGACATTTTGAAAATGGTTCATTTGGAAGCTGGGTGAATTGATTTATTTCGCTATGAACTCGAGTTGTCTTATGATGTGGGTAGAATTTCTTAAGTAATGCTTTGACGAATTCTCCCCAGTTTGAGAGGGAATGTGCGGTAGTGTTATACAGCCACTTCTCGGCTATATCGCACAAGGTAAATGGGAGAAGACGTAGACGCATAGCATCCATAGAAAGCTGTGAGGTACCCATTATTGCGCATAAATTTTCAAATTTGGTGATAAAGGCATATGCGTCTTCAGACTCGAGACCGTGAAATTTTGGTAGAAGGTTGATGTATTGGGGTTTAATTTCAAAATTTTCCCCGTTGGCTGGTGGAATGGAAAGACGGGTGGAAAGGGGACCTTGTATAGGATAACACCTCTCTTAGAGAGAGATGCGGGGTGGATTCTGCGCACCAACGGACGGCGGCAGAGTAGTGGTAAAGAAATTCGATGGAGATGGATCCATCTATGTAGGTATGGTGGTGGGTAAAGAAAAGGTAAATGTAGAAATACCGACTTTTGGGTCGATCGGGGAAACGCGGACTAAACGGGCACTAGAATCCCGTATCCAGCCTATCTTGCACTAAAAAGGGTTAGTACAAGTTGCAGCGTGACTTATAATTAGGGGAAATGATAAACGCGGGGTTTGTTTTGAAAAATATACAGATTTTTGAAAAGATGATGCGATCACAACAATTGCAACAAGCAAAACCCTAAAATCTAGTGGCCACCTAGGTCAAAGCTCTAGACCGCTCCTAACTGCCAAAAGACAAGTCGCAGGATAAATCCTCCACTTCCTCTTTGTCTCTCCTGTGGCCAGGTAAGTGCCAGGTAAGTGGGAGGTTCTCCACTACGTAAGTAGTGGGCCTAATTAAGTAACCACTAGCCTTCGACACTCTTGCCATAGACACCACAAAAGAAACGCGGATAAGCAATGAATTACCCACGGCCTTCTCTTGTCCTAAGTGAGCGCGACGGTCCTTAGAGTCATCTCTAGATATTTTTTAGTTAATGAGGGTAATGCGGATGCAAGTTTGTGATTTTTGGGGCTTAGGAAGGGTAATGAACTCCCCACCTAATCGGGATTTGTTCGTGCCCCTTAATTTCCGTATTAATATGCAAATAACCAAACAACAAAACACGCACAATTTTTATTGCTTTTTGCGGCGCTGCGATTTATTTGCGAAGAAACCTGCAGCAAATTGTTATTTGGAGCAGACAGGGAAGGAGATAAGAAAGTTTAGAAGTATACCTGCAATTTTTGTACAGAGAGGAAGCAATGGTGCCGCGGAACAGCCACTTTAGTCTACTTATGCCGCGGAATCACGGTGGCTAAGACAGATCAATGCATAAAAAGTTCAGTCGCTATTCCTGTTCAGCTTCTAAGCACTCTGGATTTTTCAGAAAAAAAATTCCATAGCTCCAATGATTCCAGATTTCCTCGCAACAAATCACAACAACTCGTATTAGTGTTTGCGTGAATTTTGATCTAAAAATTATAATGGAATAAACTTTTCAACTCAAATTTCAAAATACGAACAATTAGCGCACTATCCCCGGCAACGGCGCCATTTGATTGTTTGAATTCCGGTGTGTATGTAGAAAATGTATAGAAATCACAACCAAAAATATTTTGACCGCAATCAATAACGTTGTCAAATTTAGCGCGTTAGTAAGTGCGGATCGTCCACAGGGAAAGTGTAATCGTTCGTGTCTTGATTTAGATGAGTTGAAACTTTAAAGAAAAGAAAAGAAACAACAATTCATGATTTGTAAATTGAAGTTCAAGAATTAGGAAAATCTAGTCTAAATCAAGAAACGATAAAATCAAGAATTGAGAATTTGTGATGATTTCCAAATCAAATATCAAGAATCGAAATGAGGCTCGTAGGAATCGATCGGATCTATAGATGTGATGAAATCTAGCGATTACGTATTCTTATCCTTCGATGAATTGATACTAGATCGATGATGATCGACGAGAATTAGGGATTTCTTGTGAAACTAGGGTTTCAACATCTATCCCTTGTTCCTTCGTCGATATCATTCACGTTCTAGCCTCTAGTAAATTCAAGAATCGATCGTGGATCCCTAATTTCGAGCGATCACAATCAAGAATGCATCGCAACGAAACTAGGTCGTCGATTCTTCAATTTGCTAGGGTTTACAAAACTCGTAGGACTTAAGAATCGTTTTAAGATTTGTTACATCATCATTCTATTGATCGTCTCGACTCCTTTACGAGCGGAGTTTTACTCAAACATCACAACAAGAACCACAATCACAAATTGAGATCGAATCATGATGCAAGAATTTAAAGAAAGCAAGATTAAAGAATTTCACCTTTTATTTATATCAACAATTCCGTTACAATCGCTCAAGAACTACAAGAGGAAGAACTCGATCGTTGATTTGGCTTTGCCCCTCTCCTTGAGTCGCGGATCGGCTTGGATCACTTGCTCGATTGAAGATCGGCTCCGCTCCTAAAAGGTTGAAGGATTCTCGCTTGAATTGTACTCGGGATCTTGAATTTGGCTTGGATTTTGGATTTAGGGCTACAAGATGTGTCACTCAACTTGTAGATGGAAATGGGGGGAATTGGAGAACTAAAGATTAGCCAGTGACCCTAGATCTAGGATCCTTTTTATAGACCTCAAAACCCTAGATCTAGGATTCAAAATTTGAATTTCCCTCCAAAAGTTTGTTAGCTAGAGAGGCTTCTAGAAGTAGTTAGTTAGAGGGAGCTTTTAGAACTAGTTTGTTAGGAGCTTAATCAAGATTAGCTTGCTTAATGATCTTTGCTGATCTGGCAGAAGCTTCGAGAGTCATCTGGAACTTGAAGTATATGAAATGACTGTGGGCCCAGAGAGAAGCAATATGCAGTAAAAATAATCTGATGATGTGGCCATATAGCCGCGGATCCGCGGCGCCAAGTGGGTTTGGGCCGCGGATCCGCGGTCCTTTGAGGGCCCCACTACATGAAAATTCTTGGTAATTCTTCTGCTGACTTATGGGCCTTTATAAAATATGTTAAATCTCATTTGGCTTTCTGAATCATTGCCAGATCTCAAATATTTGAGTTGGCGTATCTTTTATCAGCACTTTGACAATTTTGGCCTTTCTCCTGGAATTTCCTGCACAGACTTCGAAACAAGTGTTGCGCAATGTAGGAATGATGTGATGCCTTGATAAACAGTCAATTCCCCTAAAAGTGTCGGTTTTAAAGTCTAACACATGCAATCTGGTATTTTACAGGTGTTTTGCTAATATGTGCAATATGAATACCGAACACTTCTAGATGAGCGCAAATGATAGGGAAATTGACGTGTTAAAAATGCAGTATTTTCGCCTGATCAAGCCATTACACAAAGGCCCTGACCAGGGAAAGCGAGATTTACTGATAGGGTTTCCAGTAGTTTCTCAGGGTGTTCTAGGCTACACTCCGACACGACTTATTCCGCTATTATGGGTCTGACGTTTACAACCCCTTAGGCCCGATATGCGATACTCTTAGACAAACTGATCGGACTATACTGAGATTGTCACGTTCAGGCTAAGTCGGAGTTTGGATGGATTTTCCTCATCGGCCTTCTTATCGACATCTACCTGGGGGCTGTTACGTACAGCTAGTACCGCTTGCGTCTTGTTGTTAAACCCACTGCCAGCGTAGTGTCGAGTCTTTCGAGTCCCACACAGAGGGTTTCACTGCTTCAGGCGAAACGAGTAGAGGTCGTATGGTTTTACGACAGGGTTCGTTCTCATACGCGTACTAGTGCGTGTTTTCTGTTCGGGAGGTTGATACTAGTGGGCTTTGGTTTAAGCCGTATACTAGTATTTGATTTTGGGTTGGTCCAGTCACATTGCATTCGTGTTTCTCGAAACACGGATGCGGGTATATGTATACAGTTGACAGAGGCAGAGAAGGAGACACATCATTAGGGTTTTGACCATTGACTTGATTAAAACCATAATGAGATGAAGGAAATTGATTGCTAATTTTAATTAGAGATAATTGTGTCATGGTTGTTTAGTTTGACCTTTTGACTTGTTGACCATTATTGACTTAGATATTTTTGTTGAGCAAAAGATATTTTACTTTGCATTAATGGTGACATGATAATGGTCAAATCAAATGAACCATCATAATTTTGCTAATTAAAATTATTATTCTTTTATCCTAATTTGAGAGCTATCTCTTCTTTATTTCACACATTCATTCTCTCTCATAGCTCTCGCTCCTTCATCCTCTCTCTCAAGCCCTCATCTCTCATGTGTTGATAACCAAGGGCCATTAAGACCAAATCACTAAAATCCCTCTCTACTCACTCTAGGGTTCTTAGTCTAGCACACCAAGCACCCTAGTTACTTCATTTTTGAGGTTGGAGCTCAAGGTAGAGGCTTTCGGGTGGATGTTCTTTGATGTGGAGAAGCCGGTGAGGAGGAGACGTCTACAACCACTCCAAGGAGCTCACAACAAGGAGAAGCAGCATAAGAAGGTAAGGAGTTCAATTTTGAGGTATAACTTTCTATCATAGTAGATAGAACTCTTTTGTACTAACTATGTTTATGGTAAAGATCCGGTTTAGGGTTTATTCTAGCGCCAAGTTTGTTGTTGTAGTAAAAATTTTGTTCCGCATTTGGCCACGGAAGTTGGCCGGGGCGCTAGTGTAACCATTCATAGGTATCTTAGAATTATGTGCAGGCAAAACTATAGCTACTGAAAAAATTTGGGGGCGTAACACCAAAATTCCTCCGCGGAAAGTGAGCAAAATGTCGCATTTTGCGGCCCTTCCGCGACGCTTTTTGGGCTACAGTACCCCAAAATTTTTCTAGTGCTCTACTTCATGAAAATATGATATTTATGATATATAGTTTTGGCCCAGGTTTATTTGAGTGCTGGATTAGCATTTGGGGCCTTTTTGGAAAAGTTTAGTCGATTGAAATTTTAAATTTGTATTTTACAGTACATTCACTTTTATCTGCGACCGTGAATGTCACTCAATCGGTAAAACTCGTCTGATTGCTATATGTTCTTTTAGACGGGTTTTGCGAACGTGACATTCGAGTTGATGTTTTGTGCTTGTGCTATGATTTTGGTTAGATAGTCGTGATGGATAGCATGTGGTGCATAGTTAGTAATACAGTTGATATTCATTTGTACATTTGTTATTGCGGGGCGAGCATCTGACATGTGGACTGTCGTCTTTGCCGGGTTGTATATTATTTTGGGCCACGACCGGGTTGAGTTCGATGTCACCGTTTGTACATATTATTTTCTTTTTTCTGTACTAGGATTACCCCGCGGTGGAGTGCACGAATAGCCGGGTTCTATAAGGCAACAAGCCCGCATCTCATGGCGTTGAGACTGTTGGAGATAGTGCCCTCAGAGTCAATTATTGGATCACAGGCACGTGATTGCAATTATTGATGGAGGACCTATCCCGATAGGACAGTCTTACTCAAGATGATAGTATGCTATCTGGTTTATCTTTATCATCGTGTACTGCTTTAGGTGACCTTACAAGTCACTATTGCACGTTGATAGAGCCCTTAGGATTCTTGCTTGACAGCAAGCAGTATGAGGGCGATCATATACGTGGGAGCTGGGGTCTATAAGCACATCCTTAAAAGGTCCCTAGTCTTAGGAGTTTCGAGACAGGGCATCGATACTCCAGAGTAGACTAGTGTATACAGTCGAGACCCTGACAAGGGGCGGTGGCCGATCTCACAAGCCACTGGTGTCAGTTGGTTCACCTAAGATGTATACAAGTGCTCATTAGGTTATGAGTACACCGGACAGGACTCGCCGGGAACTTGCTAGTTGGTCTTATACCTGACGTCAGATAGCAGTTCCCTGGTGACATGTGTACAGGTTAGTTCATCGACCTGAGATCGTCATTTGTCTCGTGTGAGTTCCCACTGTACTTTAATTACTACCTGCCACGCTCAAAGGAGACGTGCAAACAGGTTTTAGTTGGGTACAGTCCCGAGCCACATGGAGGCAGTGAGAAGATCTTCAGGGGTTCGTCTCTCCCGGTATTGGGGGTGAGGTCGCGTTGTGTCTAGGTGAGCCATTACACGAAGTCCTTGGCCAAGGCAGGAGATTTACTGGTAGGTATTCCAGTAGTATCTCAGGGTGTTCTGGGCAAAACTGCGACACGACTTGTACCGCTTTTGGGGGTCTGACTTTTACCAACCCCGAGGCCCGCCATGCGATGCTCATAGACGAACAGACCGGACTATACAGATATTGTCACTGACAGGATCAGTACGGTGTCAGGATGAGTTCGCTCATCGACTTCCTTTTTGTCAATACCTGGTAGCCCGTTACGTATGGCTAATACCTCTGACGTGCTAGTGGTAAAATCCGCAGCCAAAGTATTGACGAGTCTTTAGAGTCCCCCACAGACCGTTTTCTCAAGTTTCGGGCGAAACGTTGTAGAGGCCGTATGGAGATATGGCAGGGTTCGATCATGTACGTACGGTATTACACGGATCATGATCGGACGGATAATACTAGCGGGCTTTGGTTTAAGCCGGATCCTAGTATTGTACAATGTAGATTTTGTCTCATTGCATTTGTATTCGGTCGAAATACAAATGCGGGTATGTATATACAGTCGTGGGGTTTTCCTGTAATTTATTACGGGATCGTTTTTCTAAAGTTGCCAGTTTTCTTTCCGTTTCGGCCATTTTCCGTTGTTTCCTTCCTTTGGCTGAAAATTGGTGGAGGGGGTTATTTGCAAATGTGGAATTTATTATGGTGAAGACTTTTGGGTGGCACATGATGTATCATGATGTTTCTTGTTTGAGGTTGACTCTTCCTTCATCATTACTCTCTTTATATGATGGGTTATTGATTGGACTTTGTGGTGATGATATTTCATCATCATCACTCTTTCTCTCTTTTGCATGATGATTGCCCATTCCCTCCTCCTCTCTCTTGCTTGGGGCCGGCCACATCCAAGGGGGGATGTCACAATTTTGTGTGTGGCATTTTTTTTTTGCTTGTAAAGGCTCTCTAGTTCATCTCCAAAGGTCTATTCTTCACCTCCACCAAAATGGCAACTTCACAACCCTTTGAGACAAAGAGCACTACACTCATTCTATAGTACTTCATGGGGACGTCGGCTCGCCAACTTCGTGCCCGAGTTGCCTCGGTCCAGAGGTGGGAGCCCGTAAAAGAACCCGGCGATGTGGTGCCATTCCGACGAGGAGATGAAGACCGGAGATTCCGCGGGGAGATCAGGACGACGTCGAGAATACCGAAGGACACGGATCGCTCGGTATATCTCTCTACCCCTTCTCTAGTTATCTAGGAGTAGGTTAATGGCCCGATCCGGGATTTATAGTGCGCGGTGGTGCCGGTTTAAAGTTTAAAGAAAAGTATCATTTCCGCATTTTGGCCTCGGATTGACGGCCGTGGCGCCGCCGTGCACTTACACTGGTATCAGAGCCACACCATTTACCTAGTCTAGCTTGCTCTAACGTGTTTACAAGTTCGATCGAACGGATTTTCCGAGACCGCATTTTCAATGTAACAGTTTCTGTCGATTTTATTTTGTGCTCCAAAAATTTTTCTGAGCATGTCAAAAAATCATGCATGGTTTCACAAGTATTCTGTGAAATTTTTGTTCACTGATGTTCCTGTAGCACCGCGGAACCGCGGCCATACCCCTGTTCCGGCCGCGGTTCCGCCGCAGTATTAAGGAAACAGTGCACCAAAATTTGCAGTTTTGTCTCTGTCTTGGAAATGGGGTTTTTGGAATATTCTGTTTGGGCCTAGATTTTCTTGGAGTGCTACAGTTGTGCTTGGGGCCCACTTGGGTAAATTTGATCGATCGAAAATTTTAAACATGTTAGTTCACAGTATAGACATTATATATGTGAATGTCATTTGATCGGTAAATCCTGTCTAACTGCTATAGTCCTTTTAGACGGATTTGCGAACGTGACATTCACGTTGATGTTCTGTGTTGTACTGTGTTGTTGCGGATTGTCGTGGTGGATAGCCTAGATGAAATGGTAGTACAGTTTGGTTTATTATGTACATTTGATATTGCGGGGCGAGCGTCCGACATGTGGACTGCCGTCACTGCCTGTTTGTATATTATTCTTTTGGGGCACGACCGGGCTGAGGTCGATGAACCCGTTGTATGTATATTTTACTTTCTGTACTAGGATTACCCCAAGGTAGGGTGCACAGATAGCCGGGTTCTAGAGGGCAACGGGCCCGCATCTCATGGCATTGAGACTGAGGGGGCTTTACTCTAGAATTGGCAGGCTATTCGCCGCACTCGTAGGGGGTACAGTTTGACACAGGAGGGGTGCCCAAGTTACCGGATTCCGTGAAGTGCTGGGTGGTCCATTCACGTTGCTGAAGGGGCTGCCTCGCTTCTGGTTTTGGCGGGTAACTTTCCGCGCCCGTAGGGGTCTAGGATTTCATTGCACAGGCTATCCACACGACCAGGGGAACGTCGGGTTTCAGTAGCGGCTCTATGAAACCCGGGGATCCCAGATATCTGTATTGTTCTGTGATGCTTATTACATTTCTGTGATGTTGCATTTTATCACGCCTTGAGCGAATATTATATATTGATATATATACTAGTAGATGTTGTATATGTTTTGCATCCGCGCTAGTCCAGTCCCCGCTCTGTCGTTAGTTAAGTAACCTAATGGGTAATGACGGGACCCAGTGGCGAATGCGGATGGCATATATGTACATCATTATTTTGGTTCTTTATTGGTGTGATCAATTGATGGGACTGCATTGATTCGGATCAATACAAGCTAAACAAACCTATTCTGATGTTGTTGGAACAATTTTCAAAAAGCTGTTATTGCAAGGGCGTTCTTTTTTGTTTTGCACAGTTGTATTCGGTTATGAATATCCAGCACCTCAGTCGACGAGGCAAAGGCCGAGATCCCTTCACCGGGGGTGACCCCTTGGACAGAAGTTTGCGTCAGGGTAATAACTTCACTATAGCCGATTACTTTTGCTTTGCGTCGTGGTATTCAGTTGGAATATCCTGCACCTCATTCTACGGGGAAAGAGCCGAGATCCCTTCACCGGGAGTGACCTCTTTAGCAAAGGTTTTCGTCACTATATTTTTATAAAGCTATCTGGTTCCTTCAACGATATCAAGTTCATTACGTTAAAGGTTTTTCGCCAAAAACCATTCGTAGCCCTCCGTCGTTTCATATGGATAGTCAATAGTATTCAAGCTGTGTTTGCTGGCCAGAGTCAAGGCACAATGTTTGGTAGCTATTGGGTATTCATATGCAGCATAGATAGATGCGTTGGTTTGGGACAGTCGTACTACCTTGTTGGCCAAAGTCAAGGGTAGGTACGGGTGGGTTCAAATCAACCTGGAGAATGACGGGTAGAACTTGACATGTGACTTATGATTTGTTGGCCAAAGTCAAGGTCATAAGAGCATCGGGTAAAAATCACATCGGGAGTTTCTAAAGAAACTGAAACTTGCTAGATATGCGCATACCTTCTAGAGTGTGATAACGTGAGCGGATTCCGTCACGTTATCATGCGATGATAGTTGGATCCCGATTCCCACTGATGAGTTGGTTTACTCCTCGGGTGATCCCGACTAATTCTTCTTTCAGGTTTGGAGAAGAATTTGACGTTACAGTGGGAGGTTTCCTGATTAGATAAATTGGTAACCATTCTGATCTAGGTTAGTGTGCACGCTGAGTGTTTCTTTTCTCTCTCTCTTTTGCAGCGACAATTGACCCGACCCTAGACTATGACTCAGAGACCAAAATTAACCGAACCTTCTTAAACACCGGCTTTTGGATTGTCAGAGTTGCAAACCACATTGCCACTCCTACTTTTACCCTTTTCTCCAGGACACCCCGTATTACTACGAACGTCCACTTCCATTGGATAAAACCATCGTATGGTTATATACGAACTCGAAAGGAACTTGTCCCATTTCGGGGTTGGATTCTGGTTCAGGAGAAAAAGGAATAAGGTTTATTCGGTTGTCTTTTATCTTCACCTTCTCTCGCATCGCGAGTGCTTTTAGGATTAGGACAGTACTCCCATTATGCTTATTGGATAGTCTTTTTCCAAACCATAGGCTGGTGCCGAATGGTAGGGAAAGAAGAAAACCATTTGGCCTAAAGGGGTGTACAGAAGGTAATGACTAAAGACATATGAAGGGATGTGGAGAGATGGCATAGAAATATACGGTTACAGTTGTGAATCTGGATAATGGAAGAGGAATTGCTAGGAATACCAGGATACCCCTACGAAACATTTCAATGTTTCAGTTTCACTGTGTACTGTTAAAGAAAACTGATTTCCCAATTAGACACTTGCTCCAGGGTATGTATTTACCAGGTTTGATTCTCACATCTGTATTGTTTTACAGATGATGAGTGGGAGTAAGTTATTGGGAATTAGGTGATTGTCCTTATTATATCGGAATTCGTTGTAATTGGTGATATTTGAGGAAATCGCCTGGGTTGTTTGCCGGATGACAAATATTTGGTTTTGAATATCCGCTGTTATGCACCAATTTCAAATTGATACATCTGTACGTCTATTTTTATAGAGTGAGATATACCTTTTTGAAATTATGTCCATGACATTTACCTATATCAGTGGATGGTTAGGTAAGGAGCATTAAACAGCGGTGTAATTCTTCTTAACCATAGGTATAGTTTTCAACCTACGACACACATGGATTGAGTTATCAGACTCAAGGGACTTATACAGAGTATTGTATGTTGTCCAGTGTCCATTAGGACAGAGGGGTTGGTCCTCGTACTATATTCGGTTTACTTATGACTTCTCTAGTTCTTAGATAAGTGTTTCGTAGAAACACAAGGTCTGAGTTTTGAGAAGTTATAGGTATATGAATAAAGTAGAGAACCAGGTATTGCAAGTATCGGGATTCTTCAAGGTGATCGAAGATGTAGATACTTGTGTAGGGTATTCAGTTGATAGTAATGATTAAAGAACTTGCTTCTCTTTCAGATTACTCATAATTGGAAGCACTCCTAAGTTGAGTAATGCTGATCTTCCTCTCTCCATTTAGTTGACATGCACTGTAGACAGCTGCAAGATTTGAATCTGGTTCAATTAAATCTGTGCCTTTGGTTCTATATTAGATATAGAACAGTTCATATCTTAACGATGTTAAGGTACGGGGAGTTGTCCGGCTTATGCTTAAAACCAGACTCTGGATAACTCAAGGCACGTTTCTGTAATGGCTGTTTGTGGGTTGACCCAGGCTATGACGAGGGTTGACTTTCTACCATCTGGAAGATCAATAGTGATATTGTTCTAGACTCGTCACAGTTTTAATAAAAATGGATTTTTTTTTCAGAAAACAGTAGTGGGAGTATGGTAGAACTGGAAGTGATTCTAGAACCGCAAACGATTACTGAAAATTTGATAAGAACCTAAAGATTCAATCTGATTTGACATTCTATTGGCCACTCCGCAGATACGGTAGGTAACCTCAGGAACCCGAGAGGTACTCCGGTAGCCTCAAGGACGGTGACAGGGAGGTTCTTGTTTACCCAGACTTGCCATTACTGTTGTTCCAGACAATGAGACCCGGCAGGAGGATGAGTATAGCGTCGTTCTGAACTGGCTTTAGAAGCATACGAGTATATGACTCTGCCAGAGGGTTGTCGTAGTTAGTGGGAGCAGCGGAAGCATTGGTGGACAAGTGGATTATGTCTATTTATAGACTAAAGCAGATATAGCGGAGATAGATCATCTATTTCTGATGTGACAGTCATAGGTTTGACTTCATCAGAATAGGGGATGGATCTGTTAAGAAGGTAATAGGGTATGATGTCCTGGTATTTGGATGACATACACAGAGTAGGAAGTGATATTCCTATACTACGATCAGTTATACTTTGGTTGTCACACAGTGGTTTCTCAACATAGGAATTGGGTATTATATCATACATTCTGGTTGCTAGATCTATGGTTTTAGATCTAGATTTGGGAAGTGTCCCAATCAGGGTACTTAGACAACATTCTAAAGGCGTTTAAGAATGGACGACTCCAGGAACGGTAGTGTACCTGCAGGTGATGGAGTCACCCTCTCTAAAGGTGTCTTATAGACTAAAGGGGAGAGGGATGTGCATGATCGGCAGATCACTTGCTTAGGCAATTGAGTTGATCGTGAGATGTCAAGTACCACACCAGATGTTGTTTTTGCAGTGGATGCAATATGTTGATATTGATCCAATCCTGGAGAAACGAACGGAAGCAGTTTTAGAACATAAGTGGATGTTCTAGGGATATGATAACAACAACCTCTTTTAGGAGACAGTTATCATTCCAGGCTTCCAAGGTGACATGGATGACAGAGAGGTTGTCAGAGTTATAGTTTTCCTTCTGACGAGGGGCAGTATTTTGGACAGGTGGTCCAAGGGGATACCGAGGGAGGCATGACGCGGGATACTGATTAAGTTCAGTTGACGATATAGTCTAAGAAGTTTGGATTTGGAGTTCATTTATGAGCTAGGTCCCATCAGATATCCAGACATATTCTAAGACAAGTATTGCTCATTTCGGGAGATGGCTTTCTCCGCGAACTTAAGATAATGAGAGACATAGAAAGAAACATCAAGGCGGATCCACTCACTGAGGCTATTCCTCGAACACATTAGTTTCGCAAACTGGTTTTGTGAGACTGATCAGTAGAGGAGTTGGGTGTTCGGTAACACACGGGCTGTGAGTATGCGACATCGCAATAATTAGCCTTGAGTGCAAGTGGGAGATTGTTGGAGATAGTGCCATCAGAGTCAATTATTGGATCACAGGCATGTGATTGCAATGATTGATGGATGACCTATCCCGATATGACAGTCTTACTCAAGATGATAGTATGCTATCTGGTTTATCTTTATCATCGTGTACTGCTTTAGGTGACCTTACAAGTCACTATTGCACGTTGATAGAGTCCTTAGGATTCTTGCTTGACTGCCAGCAGTATGAGGGCGATCATATATGTGGGAGCTGGGGTCTATAAGCACATCCTTAAAAGGTCCCTAGTCGTGCGAGTTTCGAGAGAGGGCATTGATTTTTCTTAATTTCTTTGTGTGTCGGTTTAGAAAATAGAATTCACAATCAAAGAATTATTTGACCGCAATCAATAACGGTGTCGGATTGTAGATCATTAGTGAGTGCGGATCGTCCACATGGATTGTGTGATTCGTTCGTATTTTGATTTGTTTGAATCGAAAACTTAATATAAAAGAGAAGAAAACATGATTCAAGATTTTTATCGATGACTTTCAAGTATCACTATTCTAATCAAGAATCAAGAAAATGATAAACATCAAGAATCAAGTATCGATAGAATTCCAATCACTTTAGTGTTTCATGATTTAAAGTAAAGCTCGTAGGAATCGAGTAAATTGTAGGTGTGATAAATATTCAAGAATACGATTTCTTATCTATTAACAAATTGATGCTAAATCGATGTAGAATTCATCGAGGATCAAGTATCTTGCGAAGAATTAGGGTTCCTCATCCTATCCTTTGTCCTTTCGATGAATCACATTCACTAGATAGCTTCTTGAAAGTCGAATGATCAATTGTTGATCTCTAGATCGTGCGAAAGGAATCAAGAACACATTCGCATCAATCTAGATCATCGATCAATCGATTTTCAAGAATTTACAATTGTTTTAAGACTTAAGAAAACGTTTAACAATTCATCAACATCATCATTTTACAATTGTTTCGATTCCTCCACCAGCGGAGTTTTATTCAAGCATCATCACAAAGTACATATTCAAGAATCGAAATATAAGCATAATGCTCGAATTGAAATGTAAACAAGTTTAAAGAATCTTCACCTTTATTACATCAACAAGTAGTTACAACTCTCGAGATTTACAAGAGATAGGAACGTCGCTCATCGAATCATGCATCGCTCAGTTTCTTGAGTCTTGGATCGCTTCGATCTCGTGCTCCGTTGAAATCCGGTTCCGCTTCTAAAGGATCTTGAAGACTTGCTTGGCTTGCACTCAATGAATCTTGAAGTTTCTTGATTTTGGATTGGATTAGGGTTAGGGTTTTGACACAAGCCTTGTCACTAGACTTGTGGGTGGAAATTGGGGAAAATGAAGATTGAACTAGAATTTAGCTAACAATCAGTAACCATGAACAAGTGAGCCTAGGGGTCTATTTATAGGTTTTCCAAACCCTAGGTCTAGGAATTCAAATTTGAGTTTTCCCTCCAAAAGTTAGTTAGAGGAAGAGGCTTCTAGAAGTAGTTAGTTAGGGGATTAGCTTCTACCATAAGCTAGGAGGTTAGGGAAGGTTCTAGATCCTTAATAGTGTTTAAGTGAAGCTTATTGAAGAAGCTTGGGTGTTTAGTTAGGAACCTAATGGCTTGCTGATCTGGAAGAAAGTGTTGGAGATAGTGCCCTCAGAGTCAATTATTGGATCACAGGCACGTGATTGCAATGATTGAGGGAGGACCTATCCCGGTAGGACAGTCTTACTCGAGATGATAGTATGCTATCTGGTTTACCTTTATCATCGTGTACTGCTTTAGGTGACATGACAGGTCACTATTGCACGTTGATAGAGCCCCTAGGATTCTTGCTTGACTGCCGGCAGTGTGAGGGCGATCATATAAGTGAGAGCTGGAGTCTATTAGCACATCCTTAAAAGGTCCCTAGTCGTAGGAGTTTCGAGACAGGGCATCGATTCTCCAGAGTAGACTAGTGTATACAGTCGAGACCCCGACGAGGGGCGGTGGCCGGTCTCACAAGCCACTGGTGTCAGTTGGATCACCTATGATGTGTACAGGTGCTCATTGGGTTATGAGTACACCGGACAGGACTCGCCGGGAACATGCTAGTTGGTCTTATACCTGACGTCAGATAGCAGTTCCCAGGTGACATGTGTACAGGTTAGTTCATCGACCTGGGGATCGTCATTTGTCTCGTGTGAGTTCCCACTGTGCTTTGATTACTACCCTACCACGGCTCAAAGGAGTCGTGCAAACAGGTTTTAGTTGGGTACAGTCCCGAGCCACATGGAGGCAGTGAGCGGATCTTCGGGGGTTTCGTCTCTCCCGGTATTGGGGGTGAGGTCGCGCTGTGTCTAGGAGAGCCATTACACGAAGACCTTGGCCAAGGCAGGAGATTTACTGGTAGGTATTCCAGTAGTATCTCAGGGTGTTCTGGGCTACACTCCGACACGACTTGTACCGCTTTTGGGGGTCTGACTTTTACCAACCCCCTAGGCCCGCCATGCGATGCTCATAGACGAACGGACCGGACTGTACGGATATTGTCACTGACAGGGTCAGTTGGGTGTCGGGGTGAGCTTCCTCATCGACGTCCCTTTTAGTCAATAGCTGGTGGCCCGTCACGTATTGGCTTATACCTCTGACGTGCTAGTGGTTAAATCCACAGCCATAGTATTGACGAGTCTTTAGAGTCCACCACACTTTCAGTTACTCAAGCTTTCGGGCGAAACGCTGTAGAGACCGTATGGAGATATGGCAGGGTCCGATCAGATACGTGCGGTATTGCACGGATCAGGATCGGACAGTTTTGTACTAGAGGCCGTATGGTTATATGGCAGCGTTCGATCAGATACGTGCGGTATTGCACGGATCAGGATCGGACGGATATTACTAGCCGGCTTTGTTTTAAGCCGGATCCTAGTATAGTACAGTGTAGATTTTGTCTCATTGCATTTGTATCCGGACGGAATACAGATGCGGGTGTGTATGCACAGTATGGGGGTTTTCCTGTAATTTATTACGGGACCAGTTTTCTGGAGTTGCCAGTTTGCATTCCGTTCCGGCCGGTTTTCCTTTGTTCTTTCCCGGCCGGATTTTTCCGATGGAGGGGGTTATTTGCAATTGTGCAAATAACTTTAGTGGAGGGGTTTTATTGCATAAAGATTGATTATGATAGCTTTCATTATCTTTTGCACCATTCTTGCATTAAATGAGATTTGATTGTATAAGGATGGGTTTAAAGTAAAGCATGGTTGTATGTTTTCTTGTCTTGGGTTGTGGTCACCTCCTTCTTCTCCTACACTCACCTCCCTTCATGTTTTGATATTACCTCCTCCACCATTCTCTTTTGTAATAGAGATTATTGATTATTCAAGAGAGAAAAAGAAAGAGAGAAGAAGAAGAAGAGAGCTTCATCTTGAGAGTTCCATCCATGATCTCATTTTCTTGCTAGAAAAATGCAAGCACCATTTTTCTATTCTCCTTTCCTCCATCCAAAGGCAACAAACCCCAAAGAGACAAAGCACTACACTTCCTACAGCACATCTTGAGCATGTCGAGTTGCCGGCTTCATGCCCGAGTTGCCTCGGTATAGAGGCGGGAGCCCGTAAAAGATGCAGGCGACGTGGTGCCCTTCCGGCGAGGAGGCGACGACCGGAGATCCCGTGAGGAGATCGGAGAGGAGATGAAGACCGGAGGACTCGGATCAGTCGGTACATCTCTAACTCAATCTTCTAGTTAGCTTAGACTAGTTAATGGTTACGATCCGGGTGTTTAGTGCGCGGGGGTGCCGGTTTACAAAGTCCGCAAAATTTAAGTTTATCACCGCTTCCGCGTTTGGCCGTCGGGTTGACGGCCGGGGCGCCGCCGTGCACTTACAGTGGTATCAGAGCCTCGCCATTAACATAGTCTAGCTTTGTGTAATGTGTTTTTCAGTTCCGATCGATCGAAATGTTCAAAAACCCGTATTTTGTCACGACAGTTTTCTGTTGAAATTTTTTTGTCTCTAAAAATTTTTTCAGGGTGTATAAAAGTACTGTACAGGGTGACATAAGACTACTGGGAAAATACGAGACATTGATCTCTCAGGTCGACCGCGGAACCGCGGCCAATCCCCACTAGGTGCCGCGGTTCCGCCGCCGAAGAAGAGGATCAATGCTTTATCTTTTTACAGTCGGCTTCTGGGGTTATTTTATGGGTTTTTGAATGTTAATATTGGGCCCAGAATTTCTTTAACTGCTGCAGTGTTGTTTTGGGGCCCACTTGTTATAATTTGATCGGTCGGATATTTTAAACACATTTTTCACAGTATTTACATTATATCTGCGACCGTGAATGTCACTCGATCGGTAAATCCGGTCTAACCGCTATAGCCCGGTTAGACGGATTTGCGAACGTGACTTTCACGTTGATGTTCTATGTTTATGCTGTGATTTTGCGGATCGGTCGTGGGGATAGCCTGGATGCAATGCTAGTACAGTGTTGTTGTATTGTGTACATTTGATATTGCGGGGCGAGCGTCCGACATGTGGACTGCCGTCACTGCCTGTTTGTATTATTATTTTGGGGCACGACCTGGTTGCGGTCGATGTACCCGGTGTATGTATATTTTACTTTCTGTACTAGGATTACCCCGCGGAGGGGTGCACGGATAGCCGGGTTCTAGAGGGCAACAAGCCCGCATCTCATGGCATTGAGACGGAGGGGGCTTCACTCTGGGATTGGCAGGCTATTCGCCGCACTCGTAGGGGGTACAGGTTGACCCAGGAGGGGTGCCCAAGTTGCCGGATTCCGTGGAGTGCTGGGTGGTCCATTCACGGAGCTGAAGGGGGCTGCCTCGCTTCAGGTTTTGGCGGGTAACTTGCCGCACCCGTAGGGGTCTAGGATTTCATTGCACAGGCTATCCACACGACCAGGGGAACGTCGGGTTTCAGTAGTGGCTCTGTGAAACCCGGGGATCCCAGATATCTGTATTGTTCTGTGATGCTGTACATTTCTGTGATGTTGCATTTCTTTTCACGCCTTGAGCGAAATATAATATATTGGTATATATATTAGTAGATGTTGTATATGTTTTTCATCCGCGCTAGTCCAGTCCCCGCTCTGCCGTTAGTTAGCTAACCTAACGGGTGATGACGGGACCCAGTGGCGAATGCGGATGGCATATACGTACGTCAGTATATTTTCGTTCTTTGTGGTGTGATTAATTGATGGGACTGCATTGATTCGGATCAATGCAAGTTAAACAAACCTAATCTGATGTTGTTGGAACACTTTTTCAAAAAGCTGTTATTGCAAGGACGTTCACTTTTGTTTTGCATCGTGATATTCAGTTGGAATATCCTGCTCCTCAGTCGACGAGGCAAGGGCCGAGATCCCTTCACCGGGAGTGACCCCTTGGACAGAAGTTTGCGTCAGGGCATTAACTTCACTATAGCCGATTACTTTTGCTTTGCACCGTGGTATTCAGTTGGAATATCCTGCGCCCCATTCTACGGGGAAAGAGCCGAGATCCCTTTACCGGGAGTGACCTCTTTAGCAACGGTCGTCGTCACTATATTTTTAAAAGCTATCCGTTCCTTCAACGATATCAAGTTCTTTACGTTAAAGGTTTTCGCCAGAAACCATTCGTAGCCCTCCGTCGTTTCATATGGGTAGTCAATAGTATTCAAGCTGTGTTTGTTGGCCAAAGTCAAGGCACAGTGTTTGGTAGCTGTTGGTTATTCATATGCAGCATAGATAGATGCGTTGGTTTGGAACAGTCGTATAGCCTTGTTGGCCAAAGTCAAGGGCTTGTGCGGGTGGATTCGAATCAACCTGGAGAATGACGGGTAGAACTTGACATGTGACTTATGATTTGTTGGCCAAAGTCAAGGTCATAAGAGCATGGGGTAAAAATCACATCGGGAGTTTCAAAAGTACTGAAACTTGCCAGATATGCGCATACCTTCTGGAGTGTGATACCGTGAGCGGATTCCGTCACATTGTCATGCGATGATAGTTGGATCCCGATTCCCACTGATGAGTTGGTTTACTCCTCGGGTGACCCCGACTAATTCTTCTTTCAGGTTTGGAGGAGAATTTGAGGTACAGTGGGAGGTTTCCTGATTAGAAAAAGTGATAACCATTCTGATCTAGGTTAGAGTGCACGCTGAGTGTTTCTTTCCTCTCTCTTTTTGGCAGCGACCATTGACCCGACCCTAAGATTTTGACTCAGTGACCAAGTTGACCGAACCTTCTTAACACCGGTTTTTGGATTGACAGAGTTGCAAACCTCTTTGCCACTCCTGCTTTTACCCTTTTCTCCAGGACACCCCGTTTTACTACGAACGTCCACTTCCATTGGACAAAACCATCGTATGGTTAGATACGAACTCGAAGGGATTTATTCGAGGATGGTTTCCGGTTCTGGAGAAAACGGATAGGACTATTCAGTTGTCTTTTCTTTTCACCTTCTCTCGCGTTGCGAGTGCTCCTTGGTTTAGGAGTAGTACACCTATTACGCAAATTGGATAGTCTTCTTCCAAACCATAGGCTGGTGCCGACCGGTAGGGAATGAAGAAAACCAGTTAGCCTAAACGGTGTACAGAAGGTATTAAGTTCAGACAAAGCAAGGGATTAGTAAGAGGGCAAAGTAAATTGCGACTGCTATTCACGACCAAACCAAGTATTTCTTCGCCAATCTTAAATCACCTTTGTATTTCTCCAGGACACTCCGTATCACTACGAAGATCCCATTTTATTGGATAATCCATCGTATGGTTATATACGAACTCGAAAGGAACTTGTTCCAGTTCGGGGATGGATCCTGGTTCAGGAGAAATAGGAATAAAGTACATTCAGGTGTCTTTTATCTTCACCTTCTCTCGCGTTGCGAGTGCTCCTAGGATTAGGACAGTACACCCTTTATGCTTATTGGATATTCTTCTTCCAAACCATAGGCTGGTGCCGAACGGTAGGGAAGGAAGAAAACCAATTGGCCTAAGGGGTGTGCAGAAGGTAAAGACTAAAGACATATGAAGGGATTTGGAGAGGTGGCAAAGAACTATACGGTTACAGTCGTGAATCTGGAAGAGGCATTACTAGGAATACCGGGATACCCCATCGAAACATTTCAATGTTTCAGTCTCACTGTGTAATGTTAAAAGAAAACTGATTTCCCGATTAGATACTTACTCCAAGGTATGTATTTACCAGGTTTGATTCTCACATCTGTATGGTTTTACAGATGATGAGTGGGAGTAAGTTATTGGGAATTGGGTGATCATCCTCATTATATCGGGATTCGTTGGAATCAGTGATATTTGAGGAAATCACCTGGGCTGTTTGCCGGTCGGCAAATATTTGGTTTAGAATATCCGTTGATGTGCACCAATTTCAAATTGATATATCTGTACGTCTATTTTCATAGAGTGAGATATACCTTTTGATATTATGTCGATGACATTTACCTATATCAGTGGATGGTTAGGTAAGGAGCATTAAACAGCGGTGTAATTCTTCTTAACCATAAGTACAGTTTTCAACCTACGACACACAGTGAAAGAGTTATTAGACTCAGCGGACTTATACAGAGTATTGTATGTTGTCCAGTGTCCATTAGGACAGAGGGGTTGGTCCTCTTACTATATTCTGTTTACTTTTAACTTCTCTAGTTCTTAGACATGTGTTTCGTAGAAACACAGGGTCTAAGTTTTGAGGAGTTATAGGTATTTGAATAGAGTAGAGAACCAGGTGTAGCAAGTATCGGGATTCTTCAAAGTGATCGAAGATGTAGATACTTGTGTATGGTATTCAGTTGATAGTAATGATAAAGAGAAATTGCTTCTTTTTCAGGTTACTCACAATTGGAAGCATTCCTAAGTTGAGTAACGCTGATCAGCCTCTCTCCATTTAGTTGACATGCACTGGAGATAGCTGCATGATTTGAATCTGGTTCAATTAAATCAGTGCCTCTGGTTCTATATTGGATATAGTACAGTTCGTATCTTAACATTGTTAAGGTACGGGGAGTTGTCCGGCTTATGATTAAAACCAGACTCTGGATGACTCAAGGCACGTTTCTGTAATGGCTGTTTATGGGTTGACCCAGGCTATGACGAGGGTTGATTTTCTACCATCTGGGAGATCAATAGAAATATTGTTCAAGACTCGCCACAGTTTTATTAAAAAAATGGATTTTTTTTCAAAAACAGCAGTGGGAGTATGGTAGAACTGGAAGTGATTCCAGAACCGCAAACGATTACTGAACATTTGATAAGGAACCTGAAGATTCAATCTGATTTGACATTCCATTGGCCACTCCGCAGATAAGGTGGGTAACTTCAGGCACCCGAGAGGTACTTCGGTAGCCTCAAGGACGGTGACAGGGAAGTTCTTGTTTACCCACACTTGCCATTGTTGTTGTTCCAGGCTGCGAGACCCGGCAGGAGGATGAGTATAGCGTCGTTCTGAACTAGCTTCAGAAGTGTACGTGTATATGACTCTGCCAGAGGGTTGTCGTAGTCAGTGGGAGCAGCGGAAGCATTGGTGGACATCAGGCTTATGTCTATTTATAGACTAAAGCAGATGTAGCGGAGATAGATCATCTGTTACTGATGTGACAGTCATAGGTTTGACGTCATCAGAATAGGGGATGGATCTGTTGAGAAGGTAGTAGGAAAGGAAACTCCTATACTATGATCGGTTATACTTTGGTCGTCACACAGTGGTTTCTCCACAAAGGACTTGGACATTCTATCAGACATTCTGGTTACTAGATCTATGGTTTTAGATCTAGATTTGGGTGGTTTCCTAATCTGGGTACTTAGACAGCATTCTAAGAGTATTTAGAATGGACGACTCCTGGCACGGTATTGCACCTGCAGGTAATGGAGTCACCCTCTCTAAAGGTGTCTTACAGACTAAAGGGGAGAGGGATACTCATGATTGGCAGATCACTTGCTCAGGCAATTGAGTCAATCATGAGATGTCAAGTACCACACCAGATGTTGTTCTTGCACTAGATGCAATAAGTTGACATTGATCCAATCCTGGAGAAACAGTCGGAAGCAGTTTTAGAACATAAGTGGAT
Organism: Agapanthus africanus; assembly: GCA_030015575.1. NCBI lineage: Eukaryota > Viridiplantae > Streptophyta > Magnoliopsida > Asparagales > Amaryllidaceae > Agapanthus > Agapanthus africanus. Next base: position 391,694,474 of record JASDDO010000022.1, read on the forward strand.
GTTCTAGGGATATGATAACGACAGCCTCATTCGAGAGACAGTTATCATTCCAGGCTTCCAAGGTGACATGGACGACGAGGAGGTTGTCAGAGTTATAGTTATCCCTCTGATGAGGGGCAGTGTTTTGGACAGATGGTCCAAGGGAATACTGAGGGTGGCATGGCGCAGGATACTGATTAAGTTCAGTTGACGATACAGTCTAAGAAGTTTGGATTTGGAGTTCATTTATGAGCTATGTCCCATCAGACATCCAGACACATTCTAAGACAGGTATTGCTCATTTCGGGAGATGGGTTTCTCCGCGAACTTGAGATATAGAGAGACATAAATAGAAACATCAAGGCGGATCCACTCACTGAGGTTATTCCTTGAACGCAATAGTTTCGCAAACGAGCTTTGTGAGACAGACCAGTAGAGGAGTTGGGTGTTCGGTATCACACGGGCTGTGAGTATGCGACATCGCAATAATTAGCCTTGAGTGCAAGTGGGAGATTGTTGGAGATAGTGCCCTCAGAGTCAATTATTGGATCACAGGCACGTGATTGCAATGATTGAGGGAGGACCTATCCCGGTAGGACAGTCTTACTCGAGATGATAGTATGCTATCTGGTTTACCTTTATCATCGTGTACTGCTTTAGGTGACATGACAGGTCACTATTGCACGTTGATAGAGCCCCTAGGATTCTTGCTTGACTGCCGGCAGTGTGAGGGCGATCATATAAGTGAGAGCTGGAGTCTATTAGCACATCCTTAAAAGGTCCCTAGTCGTAGGAGTTTCGAGACAGGGCATCGATTCTCCAGAGTAGACTAGTGTATACAGTCGAGACCCCGACGAGGGGCGGTGGCCGGTCTCACAAGCCACTGGTGTCAGTTGGATCACCTATGATGTGTACAGGTGCTCATTGGGTTATGAGTACACCGGACAGGACTCGCCGGGAACATGCTAGTTGGTCTTATACCTGACGTCAGATAGCAGTTCCCAGGTGACATGTGTACAGGTTAGTTCATCGACCTGGGGATCGTCATTTGTCTCGTGTGAGTTCCCACTGTGCTTTGATTACTACCCTACCACGGCTCAAAGGAGTCGTGCAAACAGGTTTTAGTTGGGTACAGTCCCGAGCCACATGTAGGCAGTGAGCGGATCTTCGGGGGTTTCGTCTCTCCCGGTATTGGGGGTGAGGTCGCGCTGTGTCTAGGAGAGCCATTACACGAAGACCTTGGCCAAGGCAGGAGATTTACTGGTAGGTATTCCAGTAGTATCTCAGGGTGTTCTGGGCTACACTCCGACACGACTTGTACCGCTTTTGGGGGTCTGACTTTTACCAACCCCCTAGGCCCGCCATGCGATGCTCATAGACGAACGGACCGGACTGTACGAATATTGTCACTGACAGGCTCAGTTGGGTGTCGGGGTGAGCTTCCTCATCGACGTCCCTTTTAGTCAATAGCTGGTGGCCCGTCACGTATTGGCTTATACCTCTGACGTGCTAGTGGTTAAATCCACAGCCATAGTATTGACGAGTCTTTAGAGTCCACCACACTTTCAGTTACTCAAGCTTTCGGGCGAAACGCTGTAGAGACCGTATGGAGATATGGCAGGGTCCGATCAGATACGTGCGGTATTGCACGGATCAGGATCGGACAGTTTTGTACTAGAGGCCGTATGGTTATATGGCAGCGTTCGATCAGATACGTGCGGTATTGCACGGATCAGGATCGGACGGATATTACTAGCCGGCTTTGTTTTAAGCCGGATCCTAGTATAGTACAGTGTAGATTTTGTCTCATTGCATTTGTATCCGGACGGAATACAGATGCGGGTGTGTATGCACAGTATGGGGGTTTTCCTGTAATTTATTACGGGACCAGTTTTCTGGAGTTGCCAGTTTGCATTCCGTTCCGGCCGGTTTTCCTTTGTTCTTTCCCGGCCGGATTTTTCCGATGGAGGGGGTTATTTGCAATTGTGCAAATAACTTTAGTGGAGGGGTTTTATTGCATAAAGATTGATTATGATAGCTTTCATTATCTTTTGCACCATTCTTGCATTAAATGAGATTTGATTGTATAAGGATGGGTTTAAAGTAAAGCATGGTTGTATGTTTTCTTGTCTTGGGTTGTGGTCACCTCCTTCTTCTCCTACACTCACCTCCCTTCATGTTTTGATATTACCTCCTCCACCATTCTCTTTTGTAATAGAGATTATTGATTATTCAAGAGAGAAAAAGAAAGAGAGAAGAAGAAGAAGAGAGCTTCATCTTGAGAGTTCCATCCATGATCTCATTTTCTTGCTAGAAAAATGCAAGCACCATTTTTCTATTCTCCTTTCCTCCATCCAAAGGCAACAAACCCCAAAGAGACAAAGCACTACACTTCCTACAGCACATCTTGAGCATGTCGAGTTGCCGGCTTCATGCCCGAGTTGCCTCGGTATAGAGGCGGGAGCCCGTAAAAGATGCAGGCGACGTGGTGCCCTTCCGGCGAGGAGGCGACGACCGGAGATCCCGTGAGGAGATCGGAGAGGAGATGAAGACCGGAGGACTCGGATCAGTCGGTACATCTCTAACTCAATCTTCTAGTTAGCTTAGACTAGTTAATGGTTACGATCCGGGTGTTTAGTGCGCGGGGGTGCCGGTTTGCAAAGTCCGCAAAATTTAAGTTTATCACCGCTTCCGCGTTTGGCCGTCGGGTTGACGGCCGGGGCGCCGCCGTGCACTTACAGAAAGTTCGAGAGACATCTGGAAAATGTAGTAGCTTGATGAAGTGTACACACTGAGGTAGAAGTTATAGTGCTGAAATGAGGTGCTGATGTGTCCACGCCGCCGCGGATCCGCGGCATGTGCCTCCTTATGCGGCGGATCCGCAGTCACGTGAGGGGATCAATGTGCCTCCTTTCTTCAGGTGCTTTGGGCTGCCTTTGGGATAGCTATCTGATATGTTGAATTGTGAAATTCCGTTTATATTAATACCAGATTCCAAATCCATGAGTTGGCGTCTTTTTAACAGTCTTCGTTTGACCGATCTTCTGTAATGTCCTGCACAGACTTTGAAACACAAGTTGCGATATATAGGAGTGATGCCATGCTATGAAATGCAGTCAATTTCCTTTATGATGCCGGTTTTAGAGTCTAACACATGCAATATGATATTTTACGACTGATTTACTAATATGTGCGATATGAATGCCGAACACTTCTAGATGAGTGCAAATGATAAGGAAAGTGCCAGTCTAAAGATGCAGTATTTTCGACTGATCAAATTCCCCCAAACTTATTTTCGATCGTCTCGAGCGAACTTTTTATTAAAAAGAGAAGGAGAAAATAAAGAAAGAGAAAAACTAACTAGCACACTTTCGTAAGTAACACGATTGCACTGAGCACGTGCAACAAGCCTTTAAACCTCTAGGTGTCCCTAGTAAGAGGAGTGTTGTCTCCTGAGGGTTTTCAGCGGATTGCACCCACAAAATCCAATAATAAAAGAAAGATCATGAAAATTACATTTAAAGAAAAGAATTGTAAAAGAAAGACTTTGAAAATTAGGGTTTCCAACTAAGCTAGCTTTTCGGTTGTCATGAGCCCTATCTTAATAGTCATAAAATGATGTTAGAAATCACGTCCTCCCTCAATAAAACATCGTCTTATTTTTCATTCCTATCTTTCTTCCAAACATCGATCATATAACCCTGCGTGTGTGTAAAGACATCCCTACACCCGGAGAATTCAATTCAAGCTATCATACTCTTGCCCATCAGCCTCAGTACTTTTTAATTAATGAATATTTAGATGAGATTGCTCACACACTTTCATGCGACCGTTAATACTTCTTGAGGTACTAACCGACCGATTACTCCTGTGCTTACTTACTTGGTGTATTTTCCTCGTCTTGCACCACCTAAGGCTTAGCAGTGACTCCCAGACCAGTTGGCATTAGGGCACTAGGTGAAGAGGCAGCCTCGCTATATTTTTTTATTGCTGCCTTGGCGATAACAAAACCAGTGTCCATTTTTCTCACCACTTTATATTTTCTTCATTTTTTATTTCCTTCATACTTTTGGCTTTAAGACAAGAGCATTTCAAGGTATCCTCTACTATCCCAGGCTTTAAGACGTGTGTAAGTGCGAATAGCAGGGTATCAACGTTCAAAATGTTTGGCTTCCAGAATAGAAACTATTTTTCAGACTTATTTTTATCCTCGGATTAGTGACGTCCTTCATCTTACTAACCCTTGGGACAACGGCTCATAACTACTTATTACTAGTTCGTATAAGAAAACTTCTAATTTTCTTGGTTTTCTTAAATTTTTCTAATCTCATGGATGTAATTTTTCACTATCTAAACTTTCATTATCTTATTTATGTACAAAAAATGTTTAAATATTAAAATATTTTTATATTTTGCAAATTTTAAATTTTTATGGATTTTGAAAATTTTAAATTTTTATAGGTTTTTAAAGAAATGTTTTGTGCTTATGCAAATGATATGCAAATGATGCAAAAATAAGCACAAACCTCCCCCAAACTTGTTTTCAACAGTGTCCTCACTGTTGCCAACAGCTATATCTACAAAATCTGTAAGTCTGGGAGGAATTATTAGTGGGGGCAAAAAATATAAGTGAAGAATCTCCTCCAAACTTACTCTTTTCACTCACCTTCATTCAAAAGATGATGCAGTGATACACCTGACAAGGAGGTGAGACGGAGGAATTTTTATCAAGATAAACTGGCTCCTGGAAGAATAGGAGCTCCTCCGTGGGGTCAGTGGAAAAATACGGCTTTAGTCTAGGTCCATTCACTTTGAAAAATGTGCCGTTTTTAACATTTTCTACTTCTACTGCCCCTTGCGGGTATACAGACCGCACAACAAAAGGTCCCTTCCAACGAGATCGGAGCTTACCTGCGTGAAGGTGTAGTCGTGAATCATAAAGAAGGACTTGTTGACCAGGTGAAAATGTTTTCCTCAAAATGTTTTTATCGTAAAAAACCTTAGTCCTATTCTTTACGATTACAGCGTTATCATAAGCTTCATCGCGGAGTTCGCTTAGCTAATTTATTTGCAGCTTCCGAAAGTTGCAGGCTTGGTTTAGGTCAAAATTTATTTCCTTAATAGCCCACAATGCTTTATGCTCAATCTCGACTGTAAGTGATATGCCTTCCCAAACACTATCCTATATGGAGACATCCCTAGGTCGGTTTTAAATGCAGTTCGGAATGCCCGAAGAGCATCCGTCAGTTTGGTCGACCAGTCTTTTCTATTCTTAGCAACAGTCTTCTCCAGGATTAGTTTGATCTGTCTGTTTGAGATCTCAGCCTGCCCGCTCGTTTGGGGATGATAGGGTGTAGAAAGTCGGTGGTTGATTGAGTATTTCCGCATCAGAGTCTCGAAAGAACTGTTGCAGAAATGTGTCCCATTATCGCTAATGATAGCGCGTGGGTGTCCAAATCGTGAAAAGATATTCTCTTTCAAGAACTTAATGACAACTTTCCTGTCATTAGTGCGGCATGGAATGGCTTCAACCCACTTTGAGATATAATCAACCGCCAGCAGTATGTACAAATTCCCAAAGGAGTTGGGAAAGGGACCCATGAAATCAATTCCCCAAACATCGAATATTTCAATAACCAGAATGGGTTGCTGAGGCATTTCATTTCTCCGGGAGATTCTACCCGTGTACTGACACTGTGTGCAGGTTTTGTAATAGTCAAATGCGTCCTTGAATAAGGTCGGCCAATAAAAACCACATTGCAAAACCTTCTCCGCCGTCTTTTTAGGACCGAAGTGACCCCCGCAGGCCTGATCATGACAAAAAGAAAGAACACTCTTGAAATCTTCTTTCGGGACACACCGGCGAATGATCTAATCAGGACAATACTTAAACAAATATGGATCATCCCAGTAAAAGTGTTTTACTTGGGATAGAAAGTGGTATTTGTCCTGTTTTGACCAATCGCGGGGTATAAGTCCCGTGACAAGATAGTTCACAATATCCCTGAACCATGGTTCATTGGATACGCTCAAGAGTTGTTCGTCGGGAAACGAATCATTGATCGGCAGGGTCACATGGGAAGAAGAGATGCGTGAAAGATGGTCGGCTACTACGTTTTCACATCCTTTCGTATCTTTAATAACAAGATCAAATTCTTGTAGTAGAAGGATCTAACGTATTAGTCGACCTTTTGCATCTTTCTTCGCCAGAATATGTTTTAAGGCGGAATGGTCAGTGTATACAACTATAGGTGAGCCAATTAAGTAAGGCCTGAATTTTTCTAATGCAAATACAACCGCCAAAAGTTACTTTTCGGTGGTTGTATAATTGATTTGAGCATCATTCAGGGTCTTACTCGCATAGTATATCACGTGTGGCATCTTTTCAATGTGTTGTCCTAAGACTGCACAGACTGCACCTACTGCAAAGTCGGATGCGTCACACATCAGCTCAAATGGGTAGTCCCAATTTGGTGTTGGAGATAGTGCCCTCACAGTCAATTATTGGATCACAGGCACGTGATTGCAATGATTGAGGGGAGGACCTATCCCAGTAGGACAGTCTTACTCGAGATGATAGTATGCTATCTGGTTTACCTTTATCATCGTGTACTGCTTTAGGTGACCTTACGAGTCGCTATTGCACGTTGATAGAGCCCCTAGGATTCTTGCTTGACTACCAGCAGTATGAGGGCGATCATATACGTGAGAGCTGGAGTCTATAAGCATATCCTTAAAAGGTCCCTAGTCGTGGGAGTTTCGAGACAGGGCATCGATTCTCCAGAGTAGACTAGTGTATACATTCGAGACCCCGACGAGGGGCGGTGGCCGGTCTCACAAGCCACTGGTGTCAGTTGGTTCACCTAAGAAGTATACAGGTGCTCATTGGGTTATGAGTACACCGGACAGGACTCGCCGGGAACCTGCTAGTTGGGATTATACCAGACGTCAGATAGCTGTTCCCTGGTGACATGTGTACAGGTTAGTTCATCGACCTGAGATCGTCATTTGTCTCGTGTGAGTTCCCACTGTGCTTTGATTACTACCCTAACACGGCTCAAAGGAGTCGTGCAAACAGGTTTTAGTTGGGTACAGTCCCCAGCCACATGGAGGCAGTGAGCGGATCTGCAGGGGTTCGTCTCTCCCAGTATTGGGGGTGAGGTCACGCTGTGTCGAGGAGAGCCAGAACATGAAAAGTCCTTGGCCAAGGCAGGAGATTTGCTGGTAGGTATTCCAGTAGTATCTCAGGGTGTTCTGGGCTACACTCCGATACGACTTGTACCGCTTTTGGGGGTCTGACTTTTACCAACCCCCTAGGCCCGCCATGCAATGCTCATAGACGAACGGACCGGATTGTACGGAGATTGTCACTGACAGGCTCAGTAGGGTGTCAGGATGAGTTCGCTCATCGACGTCCCTTTCAGTCAATACCTTGTAGCCCGTTACCTATTGGCTTATACCTCTGACTTGCTAGTGGTTAAATCCACAACCAAGGTATTGACGAGTCTTTAGAGTCCACCACACTCAGTTACTCAGGTTTCGGGCGAAACTTTGTAGAGGCCGTATGGAGATATGGCAGGGTTCGATCAAATACGTGCGGTATTGCACGGATCGTGATCGGACGGTTTTTACTAGCTGGCTTTGGCTTAAGCCGGATCCTAGTATTAGATAGTGTAGTTTTGTCTCTTTGCATTTGTGTTCAGTGGGAATACAAATGCGGGCATGTATTTGCAGTAGTGGGGTTTTCCTGTAATTTATTACGGGACCAGTTTTCTGAAGTTGCCAGTTTGCATTCCGTTCCGGCCGGTTTTCCGTCATTCCTTCGCGGCCGGACTTTCTGATGGAGGGTGTTAATTGTAAGTTTGCAATTAACTTACTAGTGAGGGGCTTTCTTGCATTTGTGGCTTTATGATGAGACTTGCATCATGATGAGATTCTATTCTAGTCTTTATCACTTGCTTTCATGAGAAGAGATTTGGAAAGGATTGTGAGTTTGATATGGTGTGACCATTTTCTTATCATCATATTTTTTCTCCTATTGTTTTTATTCATTCATATAACTCACTTGCTTCATTCCCATTATCTCCACCATAGAGTTAAGGGGCCGGCCACTATTTTTCATGAGAGAGAGAAAGAGAGTTTTCACTTTGGATGAGGGAAAGAAATCCATATCATTTTCATGTTTGAAAATCATATACACCATCATTCTTCCAAAGTTCTTTCTTGATCCTCCATCAAGGCAACTTCATGAACCCTAAAGAGACAACCCACTACACTATTCTACAGCAAGTCTTGGACGCGTCGGCTAGCCAACTTCGCTCCCGAGTTGCCTCGGTCAAGAGGCTGGAGCCCGTAAAAGATTCCGGCTACGTGGTGCCCTTTCCGACGAGGAGGTGATGGACGGACTTTCCGCAGGAGATCGGAGTGGAGACGAAGACTGAAGGACACGGATCGCTTGGTATACTTCTCTACTCTTTTCTTGTTTGCTAGTTAGCTAGGTTAATGGCCCGATCCGGGTGAAAAGTGCGCGGTGGTGCCGGTTGCAAGTTTTTGCAAAGTTTTTGTTTCCGCGTTTCCGGCGTCGGATCGACAGCCGGGGCGCCCCCACGGGCTTACAATGGTATCAGAGCCACGCCATTAACCTGCCTAGCTTTCTCTAGTATGTTTAGTACTCGATAGAACAAAATCCCCAAAAACCGTATTTTAGTGGACATGTGTTTTCTGTCGAATTTTTTTGTCTCGAAAAATTTTTCAGGATGTTTCAGAAACATGTGTAGACAATTCTAAGAATTCTGGGAAAATTTGGAGCAGTGATTCGTTAGTACGACCGCAGAAACGCGGCCAAACCCCTGGTTTGGCCCCGGTTCCGCGGTGGTAAGGTGTCCTCACTGCACCAAAATTTCCCAGTAGGCTTTAGAATAGGAAATAGGGGTTTTGGGATATTATTTTTGGGCCCAGTTTTTCTGTAACTGCTACAGTACTGTTTGGGGCCCACTTCGATATATTTGTTCGATCGGATATTTTAAACATGCCAGTTCACAATATTTACATTATATCTGCGACCGTGAATGTCACTCGATCGGTGAATCCTGTCTAACTGCTATAGCCCGGTTAGACGGATTTGCGAACGTGACATTCACGTTGATGTTTTGTGTTTTACTGTGTTGTTGCGGATCGGTCGTGGGGATAGCCTGGTTGCAGTGGTAGTACAGTATTGTATTATGTACATTTGATATTGCAGGACGAGCGTCCGACATGTGGACTGCCGTCACTGCCTGTTTGTATTTTTCTTTTGGGGCACGACCAGGTTGCGGTCGATGTACCCGGTGTATGCATATTTTACTTTCTGTACTAGGATTACCCTGCGGAGGGGTGCACGGATAGCCGGGTTCTAGAAGGCAACGGGTCCGCATCTCATGGCGTTGAGACGGAGGGGGCTTCACTCTAAAATTGGCGGGCTATTCACTGCACTCGTAGGGGGTACAGGTTGACCCAGGAAGGGTGCCCAAGTTACCGGATTCCGTGAAGTGCTGGGTGGTCCATTCACGTTGATGAAGGGGGCTGCCTCGCTTCAGGTTTTGGCGGGTAAGTTGCCGCGCCCGTAGGGGTCTAGGATTTCATTGCACAGGCTATCCACACGACCAGGGGAACGTCGGGTTTCAGCAGCGGCTCTGTGAAACCCGGGGATCCCAGATATCTGTATTGATCTGTGTTGCTATACATTTCTGTGTTGCTGCATTTTTATCACGCCTTGAGCGAAAATTATATATTATATATATACTAGTAGATGTTGTATATGTTTTTCATCCGCGCTAGTCCAGTCCCCGCTCTGTCGTTAGTTAGCTAACCTAACGGGTGATGACGGGACCCAGTGGCGAATGCGGATGGCATATACGTACGTCAGTATATTTTCGTTCTTTGTGGTGTGATCAATTGATGGGACTGCGTTGATTCGGATCAATGCAAGGTAAACAAACCTATTCTGATGTTGTTGGAACACTTTTTCAAAAGCTGTTATTGCAAGGACGCTCTCTTTTGTTTTGCATCGTGGTATTCGGTTATGAATATCCAGCTCCTCAGTCGACGAGGCAAGGGCCAAGATCCCTTCACCGGGAGTGACCCCTTGGACAAAAGTTTGCGTCAGGGCAATAACTTCACTATAGCCGTTTACTTTTGCTTTGCATCGTGGTATTCAATTGGAATATCCTGCACCTCATTCTACGGGGAAAGAGCCGAGATCCCTTCACCGGGAGTGACCTCTTTAGTAAAGGTTTTCGTTACTATATTTTTAAAAAGCTATCTGTTCCTTCAAAGATATCAAGTTCATTACGTTAAAGGTTTTCGCCAGAAACCATTCGTAGCCCTCTGTCATTTCATATGGATAGTTAATAGTATTCAAGCTGTGTATGTTGGCCAAAGTCAAGGCCCAGTGTTTGGTAGCTGTTGGGTATTCATATGCAGCATAGATAGATGCGTTGGTTTGGGACAGTCGTACTGCCATTTTGGCCAAAATCAAGGGTAGGTACGGGTGGGTTCAAATTAACCAGGAAAATGACGGGTAGAACTTGACATGTGACTTATGATATGTTGGCCAAAGTCAAGGTCATAAGAGCATGGGGTAGAAATCCACATCGGGAGTTTCAAAAGAACTGAAACATGCCAGATATGCTCATACCTTCTGGAGTATGATAGAGTGAGTGGATTCCGTCACGTTATCATGCGATGATAGTTGGATCCCGATTCCCACTGATGAGTTGGTTTACTCCTCGGGTGATCCCGGCTAATTCTTCTTTCAGGTTTGGGGGAGAATTTAACGTTACAGTGGGAGGTTTCCAGATTAGATAAAGTGATAACCATTCTGATCTAGGTTAGAGTGCACGCTGAGTGTTTCTTTTCTCTCTCTCTTTGGCAGCGACCATTGACCCGACCCTAGACTATGACTCAGTGACCAAGTTGACCGAACCTACTTAACACTGGCTTTTGGATTGTCAGAGTTGCAAACTTCTTTGCCACTCCTACTTTTACCCTTTTCTCCGGGACACCCGGTATTACTACGAACGTCCACTTCCATTGGACAAAACCATCGTATGGTTATATACGAACTCGAAGGACTTCGAGAATGGTTTCAGGTTCTGGAGAAAAAGAATAGGACTATTCAGTTGTCTTTTCTTTTCACCTTCTCTCAGGTTGCGAGTACTCCTTGGTTTAGGAGTAGTACACCTATTACGCAAATTGGATAGTCTTCTTCCAAACCATAGGCTAGTGTCGACCGGTAGGGAATGAAGAAAACCAGTTAGCCTAAACGGTGTACAGAAGGTATTAAGTTCAGACAAAGCAAGGGATTAGTAAGAGGGCAAAGTAAATTGCGACTACTATTCACGACCAAACCAAGTATTTCTTCGCCAATCCTAAATCACCTTTGTATTTCTCCAGGACACTCCGTATCACTACGAAGATCCCAGTTGATTGGATAATCCATCGTATGGTTATATACGAACTCGAAAGGACTTTGTTCCAGTTCGGGGATGGATTCTGGTTCAGGAGAAATAGGAATAAAGTACATTCAGGTGTCTTTTATCTTCACCTTCTCTCGCGTTGCGAGTGCTCCTATGATTAGGACAGTACACCCTTTATGCTTATTGGATAGTCTTCTTCCAAACCATAGGCTGGTGCCGAACGGTAGGGAATGAAGAAAACCATTTGGCCTAAAGGGGTGTACAGAAGGTAATGACTAAAGACATATAAAGGGATTTGGAGAGATGGCAAAGAATTATACGGTTACAGTTGTGAATCTGGATAATGGAAGAGGCATTACTAAGGAATACTAGGATACCCTATCGAAACATTTCAATGTTTCAGTTTCATTGTGTACTGTTAATAGAAAACTGATTTCCCAATTAGACACTTGCTCCAGGGTATGTATTTACCAGGTATGATTCTCACATCTGTATGGTTTTACAGATGATGAGTGGGAGTAAGTTATTGGGAATTAGGTGACCATCCTCATTATATCGGGATTCGTTGGAATTGGTGATATTTGAGGAAGCCACCTGGGTTGTTTGCCGGTCGGCAAATATTTGGTTTTGAATATCCGTTGTTGTGCACCAATTTCAAATTGATATATCTGTACGTCTATTTTCATAGAGTGAGACATACCTTTTTGAAATTATGTCTATGACATTTACCTATACCAGTGGATGGTTAGGTAAGGAGCATTGAACATCGGTGTAATTCTTCTTAACCAAAAGTACAGTTTTCAACCTACGACACACAGTGAATGAGTCATTAGACTCAAGGGGACTTATACAGAGTATTGTATAATGTCCAGTGTCCATCAGGACAGAGGGGTTGGTCCTCGTACTATATTCGGTTTACTTATAACTTCTCTAGTTCTTAGACAAGTGTTTTGTAGAAACACAAGGTCGAAGTTTTGAGAAGTTATAGGTATAAGAGTAAAGTAGAGAACCAGGTATTTCAAGTATCGGGATTCTTCAAGGTGATCGAAGATGTAGATACTTGTGGATGGTATTCAGTTAATAGTAATGATTAAGAGAACTTGCTTCTCTTTCAGGTTACTCATAATTGGAAGCACTCCTAAGTTGAGTAATGTTGATCGGCCTCATTCCATTTAGTTGACATGCACTGGAGACAGCTGCATGATTTGAATCTGGTTCAATTAAATCAGTGCCTCTGTTTCTTGGATATAGAACAGTTCATATCTTGACGTTGTTAAGATACGGGGAGTTGTCCGGCTTATGCTTAAAACCAGACTACGGATAACTCAAGGCACGTTTCTGTAATGGCTGTTTGTTGGTTGACCCGGGCTATGACGAGGGTAGATTTTCTACCATCTCGAAGATCAATAGTGATATTGTTCTTTACTCGCCACAGTTTTAATTAAAAATGGATTTTTTCAGAAAACAGTAGTGGGAGTATGGTAGAACTGGAAGTGATTCCATAACCGCAAACGATTACTGAAGATTTGATAAGAACCTAATGATTCAATCTGGTTTGACATTCCATTGGCCACTCCGCAGAAATAGTGGGTAACCTCAGGCGCTTGAGAGGTACTTCGGTATGCTCAAGGACGGTGGCAGGGAGGTTCTTGTTTACCCAGACTTGCCATTGCTGTTGTTCCAGACTGTGAGACCCGGCAGGAGGATGAGTATAGCGTCGTTCTAAACTAGCTTTAGAAGTGCACGTCTATATGACTCTGCCAGAGGGTTGTCGTAGTCAGTGGGAGCAGCGGAAGCATTGGTGGATATCAAACTTATGTCTATTTATAGACTAAAGCAGAGATAGCGGAGATGGATCATCTATTTCTTATGTGACAGTCATAGGTTTGACTGCATCAGAATAGGGGATGGATCTGTTAAGAAGGTAGTAGGGTGTGATGTCCTGTTATTTGATGACATACACAGAGTAGGAAGTGATATTCCTATACTACGATCGGTTATACTTTGGTCGTCACACAGTGGTTTCTCCACATAGGACTTGGATATTATATCCGACATTCTGGTCACTAGATCTATGGTTTTAGATCTAGATTTGGATGGTTTCCTAATCTGGGTACCTTGACAGCATTCTAAGAGTATTTAGAATGGACGACTCCTAGCATGGTGGTATACCTACAGATAATGGAGTCACCCTCTTTAAAGGTGTCTTACAGACTAAAGGGGAGAGGGATGTTCATGATTGACAGATCACTTGCTTAGGCAGTTGAGTCAATCATGAGATGTCAAGTACCACACCAGATGTTGTTCTTGCAGTAGGTGCAATAAGATGATATTGATCCAATCCTGGAGAAACAGTAAGAAGCAGTTTAGAACATAAGTTGATGTTCTAGGGATATGATAACAGCATTCTCCTTCGGGAGACAGTTATCATTTCAGGCTTCCAAGGTGACATGGATGGCAGAGTGGCTGTCAGAGTTATAGTTTTCTCTCTGACGAGGGGCAGTATTTTAGACAGTTGGTCCAGGTGGATACTGAGGGAAGGCATGGCGCAAGATACTGATTAATTTCAGTTGACGATACAGTCTAAGAAGTTTGGATTTGGAGTTCATTTATGAGCTAGGTCCCTTCAGACATCCAGACATTCTAAGACAGGTATTGCTCATTTCGGGAGATAACTTTCTCCGCGAACTTGAGATATAGAGAGACATAGAATGAAACATCAGAGCGGATCCACTCACAGAGGCTATTCCTCGAACGCAATAGTTTCACAAACGAGCTTTGTGTGACTGACTAGTAGAGGAGTTGGGTGTTCGGTATCACACGGGCTGTGAGTATGCGACATCGCAATAATTAGCCTTGAGTGCAAGTGGGAGATTGTTGGAGATAGTGCCTTCAGAGTCAATTATTGGATCACAGGCACGTGATTGCAATGATTGAGGGGAGGACCTATCCCAGTAGGACAGTCTTACTCGAGATGATAGTATACTATCTGGTTTACCTTTATCATCGTGTACTGCTTTAGGTGACCTTACGAGTCGCTATTGCATGTTGATAGAGCCCCTAGGATTCTTGCTTGACTACCAGCAGTACGAGGGAGATCATATACGTGAGAGCTGGAGTCTATAAGCACATCCTTAAAAGGTCCCTAGTCGTGGGAGTTTCGAGACAGGGCATCGATTCTCCAGAGTAGACTAGTGTATACAGTCGAGTCCCCGACGAGGGGCTGTGGCCGGTCTCACAATCCACTGGTGTCAGTTGGTTCACCTAAGATGTATACAGGTGCTCATTGGGTTATGAGTACACCGGACAGGACTCGCCGGGAACCTTCTAGTTGGGATTATACCAGACGTCAGATAGCAGTTCCCTGGTGACATGTGTACAGGTTAGTTCATCGACCTTAGATCGTCATTTGTCTCGTGTGAGTTCCCACTGTGCTTTGATTACTACCCTACCACGGCTCAAAGGAGTCGTGCAAACAGGTTTTAGTTGGGTACAGTCCCGAGCCACATGGAGGCAGTGAGCGGATCTGCAGGGGTTCGTCTCTCCCGGTATTGGGGGTGAGGTCGCGCTGTGTCGAGGAGAGCAAGAACATGAAAAGTCCTTGGCCAAGGCAGGAGATTTGCTGGTAGGTATTCTAATAGTATCTCAGGGTGTTCTGGGCTACACTCCGACACGACTTGTACCGCTTTGGGGGGTCTGACTTTTACCAACCCCCTAGGCCCGCCATGCGATGCTCATAGACGAACGGACCGGACTGTATGGATATTGTCACTGACAGGCTCAGTAGGGTGTCAGGATGAGTACGCTCATCGACGTCCCTTTCAGTCAATACCTGGTAGCCCGTTACGTATTGGCTTATACCTCTGACTTGCTAGTGGTTAAATCCACAACCAAGGTATTGACGAGTCTTTAGAGTCCACCACACTTAGTTACTCAGGTTTCGGGCGAAACGTTGCAGAGGCCGTATGGAGATATGGCAGGGTTCGATCAGATACGTGCGGTATTGCACGGATCGTGATCGGACGGTTTTTACTAGCCGGCTTTGGCTTAAGCCGGATCCTACTATTAGATAGTGTAGTTTTGTCTCTTTGCATTTGTGTTCAGTGGGAATACAAATGCGGGCATGTATTTGCAGTAGTGGGGTTTTCTTGTAATTTATTACGGGACCAGTTTTCTGAAGTTGCCAGTTTGCATTCCGTTCCGGCCGGTTTTCCTTCATTCCTTCGCGGCCGGACTTTCTGATGGAGGGTGTTAATTGTAAGCTTGCAATTAACTTACTAGTGAGGGGCTTTCTTGCATTTGTGGCTTTATGATGAGACTTGCATCATGATGAGATTCTATTCTAGTCTTTATCACTTGCTTTCATGAGAAGAGATTTGGAAAGGATTGTGAGTTTGATATGGTGTGACCATTTTCTTATCATCATATTTTTTCTCCTATTGTTTTTATTCATTCATATAACTCACTTGCTTCATTCCCATTATCTCCACCATGGAGTTAAGGGGCTGGCCACTATTTTTCAAGAGAGAGAGAAAGAGAGTTTTCACTTTGGATGAGGGAAAGAAATCCATATCATTTTCATGTTTGAAAATCATATACACCATCATTCTTCCAAAGTTCTTTCTTGATCCCTCCATCAAGGCAACTTCATGAACCCTAAAGAGACAACCCACTACACTATTCTACAGCAAGTCTTGGACACGTCGGCTAGCCAACTTCGCGCCTGAGTTGCCTCGGTCAAGAGGCTGGAGCCCGTAAAAGATTCCGGCTACGTGGTGCCCTTTCCGACGAGGAGGTGATGGACGGACTTTCCGCTGGAGATCGGAGTGGAGACGAAGACCGAAGGACACGGATCGCTTGTTATACTTCTCTACTCTTTTCTTGTTTGCTAGTTAGCTAGGTTAATAGCCCGATCCGGGTGAAAAGTGCGCGGTGGTGCCGGTTGCAGGCTTTTGCAAAGTTTTTGTTTCCGCGTTTCCGGCGTCGGATCGACGGCCGGGGCGCCCCCGCGGGCTTACATTTGGAGACGATAGAACGGGGGCTATAGTGAGGGAGTGTTTAAGTGAGTCGAAAGCTGTCTCACAGTCCGAGTCAAAGTGGAAGGTCGTATCCTTGGCCAGGAGAAGAGTTAAAGGTCTAGCAATTTTGCTAAAGTCCTTAATGAATCTCCTATAAAAGCCCGCATGGCCAAGGAAGGATCGAATATCTTTGACGCTTTTGGGATGAGGGAGGTTTTGAATGACATCTATCTTAGCTCTGTCAACCTCAATGCCTTTCTGTGAAATAACATGTCCAAGTACAATTCCTTCTTGGGCCATGAAATGGCATTTTTCCCAGTTCAATGTTAAGTTCTTCTCTTTGCAACGAGTAAGAACTGCGTCCAGATTCGATAGGCAATCAGAAAAAGAGTCTCCTAAAATCGAGAAATCGTCCATAAAGATCTCCAGAAAATTCTCTACCATATCAGAGAATATCCCCATCATACACCGCTGAAAGGTAGCGGGAGCATTGCATAGCCCAAAGGGCATGCGACTGTAAGAAAAGGTACCAAAAGGACAAGTAAAAGTGGTTTTATCTTGATCCTTTTTGGCGATGGGGACCTGATTATATCCTGAGTATCCGTCCATAAAACAATAATACTCTCGTCCCGCTAAGCGTTCCAGCATTTGATCAATGAATGGTAGAGGAAAGTGGTCTTTCCTCGTGGCGGCATTGAATTTTCTATAATCAATACATACACGCCACCCAGTTTGGGCGCGTGTCTGAATCAACTCATTGGCCTCATTGGTAATAACAGTGATGCCGGATTTCTTAGGAACGACATGTATAGGACTCACCCATTGGCTATCGGAGATTGGGTATATGATACCACTATCAAGGAATTTGACGATCTCTTTCATCACCGTTTCCTTCATGACGGGATTTAACCGTCTCTGTGGTTCTCGGGTTGGTCTGGCATCATCCATCACATGTATATGATGTTCAACTATCAAGGGACTAATCCCTTTGATGTCCGCCATAGTCCAACCAAACGCCTCTTTATTAGATCTCAATACCGATAAAAGTGCATTCTCTTGCTCTGATGCTAGAGAAGCGGATATGATAACCGGTAAAGACTCCTTCTTACCTAAATAAGCATATTTAAGATGAGAAGGTAAAATTTTGAGATCTAATTCGGGCGGAGAAATGATAGAAGGTGGGATCATCGAGTGATTTTTGGATTTACAAAGAAGCTCAGAGCCTGTGAAAGATATAGACTCGGGTGGAGAAAAGTCAGGAGTGCAGGACTCAAGTGTAGGAAAAGTGTCCTCACTAAGATCATGTGTAAGATCAAACAGAGATGTGGTGATGTCGTCGAGATCTGTAAAGCAAAGTTCCTCAACTCCGCAACTATCGGGAGCGATCTCGTGGACAGAGCACACATCGAGAATATGAGCAGAGGGTTCTGATGGCTGACTTCCAACTTTGTAGATGTTTAGTTCAATGGTCATATTTCCAAATGATAGGTTCATTGAACCATTTCTACAGTTTATAACAGAGTTGGAGGTGGCAAGGAAAGGACGACCCAGAAACACTGGAATTTGGCCCCGGGGGTTTGCTACAGGCTGTGTGTCGAGTACAATGAAGTCTACAGGGAATACAAATTCCCCGACCTTTATCAACACATTCTCTAGTTCACCCCTTGGTTTGGTGATTGAACGGTTTGCCATTTGGAGAGTGCAGTGAGCAGGTTTCAACTCTCCAATCCCTAGTTGCTCATATACAGAATATGGAAGTAGGTTAACACTTGCGCCAAGGTCTAAAAGAGCACGATTTATGTTTTTACCCCCAATAGAAATCGATATTGTAGGACATCCTGGGTCCTTACGTTTCTTTGGAAGCTGGGGAATAAAAGCAGTGCTAATATTATTAGACATAAAGACCTTCTTCGGCACTTGAGTCTTCCTCTTCCTAGTGCACAAGTCCTTAAGAATTTTCGCATAAGCAGGGACTTGTTGAATTGCATCTAGGAGAGGGATGTTGATGTTAACCTGTTTGAACATTTCCATAATTTTCTCCATATGAGGACTCGATCTGTTACCCCTTAACCGATTTGGGTAAGGAGCTTTCGCAATAAGCGACGTGTCCATCATAGGAGAAGGTAGAGGGGGTAGACGTGATCCCAAAAGAGGAGTGGGGATCGTCTGTGGAGAACTAGAAGGACTATACTGAGGTGTCGAGCCTAGTTGGAAATGGAGAATAGGCTCGCGAGAAGGCAGTGGGGTAGAAGAACAAGGATCAGAAGTAGAAGTGTGTGTGTGAGGAAAGGTCTCAGCCGGGGTGTTAATGATAGGATTTTCAATATCATCAATTCCTTCCCCGACATGGTTGTTCAGCACTCTTCCCGATCTCAACGTTGTGACGGCATTTACATTGTAATGCCCAGGATTAGGTAGGGGTTGAGAAGGAAATTTCCCTTTTTCTCTCGCACTCATTTCGGCTTTAAGTCGTGCGATTTCAGCTTCCATCGATCTGATACTCTTAGCTTGGGACGCTGAGATTTTCTTTATCTCACTGACGGAAGTTCTAACCTTAGCCGAAACCTCTACGAAATTTGACAAGAGTGATTTCATGGTTTGAGTGAATTGAGAGAGTTCGTCAGAACCGGTCAACTGCATAGGATTAGACTGGGCAGGAGTGTTGACCTGGTTGTGGAAATTTTCTGACTGGCAGGGGTGCTGAGTGAGTTGAAGTGGTTGCTGTTGTGGTGGAAGAGCCCTTTGAAAATTATTTTGGCTTGGAACCGTGTTTTGATGATATTGTTGTTGGTTCCAAGCAAAATTCGGGTGATTCCTCCAACCCTGATTGAACGTGGAAGAATATGGATCGTTTCTAGGTCTTTGAAATGCGGCATTTGTATGCTCGTGACCTTGAAACGCAGAGTTTAATGAACATTCTTCCGTTAAATGAGACGAATCAGAAGAGCAGCCACATACAGTTTTGGGGAGCAACATTAGGTTTAGGGAGGCTGCAGAAAATTTGTGTTCCATAGCGTCGAGCTTCTTTTGCATTGCTGTCATCTCAGCTCGAACACCTATGTTCACATATATTTGGTGTACGCCACCTCTATTCAATGATTGGGTTCCACTCTCCCACTGTAGTGATTTTTCAGCGAACTCTTCTAAAAATTTCCAAGCTTCCCCATCATCCTTAGTCATAAAGGTACCTTGACAAATGTTTTCAAGGTTCTGTTTAGTGTTTGGGTTAATGCTCTCATAAATGATTCGGCAAAGATCCCATCTCGGGATGCCGTGATGAGGACACTGAACCAATAGATCCTTGAAACGTTCAAAGCATTTAGAGAATGGTTCAGTAGGGAGCTGGGTAAATTGATTCAGTTCGCTACGGATTCGAGTTTTCTTTTGCATTGGGTAAAATTTCTTAAGGAATGCCGTTACAAATTCTTCCAAATTCGTGATAGAGTGTGCGGTAGTGTTATATAGCCACTTCTCGGCTATATCGCACAAAGTAAATGGAAGAAGTCGTAGACGCATAGCATCCACTGAAAGTTGTGACGTACCCATCATTGCGCATACGTTTTCAAATTTGGTAATGAAAACGTAAGCGTCCTCAGTCTCGAGTCCGTGGAATTTGGGTAAAATGTTGATGTATTAGGGTTTAATTTCAAAATTATCCCCGTTGGCTGGTGGAATGGATAAGCAGGTCGAAAGAGGACCTCGCAATGGATAGCACCTCTCTTGGAGAGAGATGCGGGGTGGATTCTGCGCACCAACGGACGGCGGAAGATTAGTGTTAAAGAAATTCGATGGAGGCGGATCCATCGATGTGGGTGTGGTGGTGGGTAAAGAAGAAGTAAATGGAGAAATACCGACTTCGGAGTCGATAAAGGGTACGCGGACTAAACGGGCACTAGAATCCCGTGTCCAGCTTATCTTGTACTAAAAAAGGTTAGTACAAGTGGCAGCGTTGACTTATAATTAGGGGTAATGAATGAATGAATGCGGTGTTTTTTTTGAAAATTGGACGGATTTTTGAAAAAAATGATGCAACACAACAAATGCAACACACAAAACCCTAATTCTAGGGGTCGCCTAGGTCAGATCTCTAGACCGCTCCTAACTGCCAGAAGACAAGACGCAGGATAAATCCTCCACTGCCTCTTTGTCTCTTCTGTGGCCAGGTAAGTGCCAGGTAAGTAGGAGGTTCTCCACTACGTAAGTAGTGGGCCTAATTAAGTAACCACTAGCCTTCGACACATTTTCCTTAGACACCACAAGAGAAACGCGGATAAGCAATGAATTACCCACGGCCTTCTTCTGTCCTAAGTGAGCGCGACGGTCGTTAGAGTCATCTCTAGATTTCTTTTAGTTAATTGGGGTAAATGCGGATGCAAGTTTTGCGATTTTCGGGGCTTAGGAAGGGTAATGAACTCCCGACCTAATCTGGATTTGGTCTTTTCCCCTTAATGTCCGTATTAATTATGCAAACAACCACAAAATCAAAACAAGCACAATTTAATTTTTTTTTTTGCGCGGCGCTGCTATTTTTTTTTTTGCAAAGAAGCCTGCACAAAATGTTAATTGGAGCAGACAGAGGAGGAGATAAGAAAGTAAGAAGCTCACTGTGAACAAAATTGTACAGACGGGCCTTCACCTAGCCGCGGAACCGCCGCAGGAGGGGGTTAATGCCGTGG
Organism: Agapanthus africanus; assembly: GCA_030015575.1. Lineage (NCBI taxonomy): Eukaryota > Viridiplantae > Streptophyta > Magnoliopsida > Asparagales > Amaryllidaceae > Agapanthus > Agapanthus africanus. The sequence continues at coordinate 391,715,603 of JASDDO010000022.1, forward strand.
AAACGCCGCCGTCGGTGCTGATCTCTGCGCCAAATTTTAACAGTGAACTTCTGTTCACTCCTTCAGCTCTCTGGAAATCTCCAAAAAAAAAATTTAATTGCATAGCAGCTCCAGATTTCCTTGCAATGAACCACAACAAATCGTTTAGTGTTTTGTGCGAAATTTGATTACAAAATTATAATGGAATAAATCTTTCAATTCAAATTTCAATATAGAACGAATTAGCGCGCGATCCCCGACAACGGCGCCATTTTATTGATCTTTTCTTAATTTCTTTGTGTGTCGGTTTAGAAAATAGAATTCACAATCAAAGAATTATTTGACCGCAATCAATAATGGTGTCTGATTGTAGATCATTAGTGAGTGCGGATCGTCCACAGGGATTGTTCGATTCGTTTGTATTTTGATTTGTTTGAATCGAAAACTTAATAGAAAAGAGAAGAAAACATGATTCAAGATTTTTATCGATGAGTTTCAAATATCACTATTCTAATCAAGAATCAAGAAAATGATAAACATCAAGAATCAAGTATCGATAGAATTCCAATCACTTTAGGGTTTCAAGATTTGAAGTAAAGCTTGTAGGAATCGAGTAAATTGTAGATATGATGAAGATTCAAGAATACAATTTCTTATCTGTTAACAAATTGATGCTAAATCGATGTAGAATTCATCGAGGATCATGATCTTGCGAAGAATTAGGGTTCCTCGTCCTATCCTTTGTCCTTTCGATGAATCACATTCACTAGATAGCTTCTTGAAAGTCGAATGATCAATTGTTGATCTCTAGATAGTGCGAAAAGAATCAAGAACACATTCGCATCGATCTAGATCATCGATCAATCGATTTTCAAGAATTTACAATTGTTTTAAGACTTAAGAAAACGTTTAACAATTCATCAACATCATCATTTTACAATTGTTTCGATTCCTCCACGAGCGGAGTTTTATTCAAGCATCATCACAAAGTACATATTCAAGAATCGAAATATAAGCATAATGCTCGAATTGAAATGTAAACAAGTCTAAAGAATCTTCACCTTTATTACATCAACAAGTAACAACTCTCGAGATTTACAAGAGGTAGGAACGTCGCTCGTCGAATCTTGCATCGCTCGGTTTCTTGAGTCTTGGATCGCTTTGATCTCATGCTCCGTTAAAATCCGGTTCCGTTTCTAATGGATCTTGAAGACTTGCTTGGCTTGCACTCAAAGAATCTTGAAGTTTCTTGATTTTGGATTGGATTAGGGTTAGGGTTTTGACACAAGCCTTGTCACTAGACTTGTGGGTGGAAATTGGGGAAAATGAAGATTGAACTAGAATTTAGCCTACAATCAGTGACCATGAACAAGTGAGCCTAGGGGTCTATTTATAGGATTTCCAAACCCTAGGTCTAGGAATTCAAATTTGAGTTTTCCCTCCAAAAGTTAGTTAGAGGAAGAGGCTTCTAGAAGTAGTTAGTTAGGGGATTAGCTTCTACCCTAAGATAGGAGGTTAGGGGAAGGTTCTAGATCCTTAATAGAGTTTAAGTGAAGCTTGTTGAAGAAGCTTGGGTGTTTAGTTAGGAACCTAATGGCTTGCTGATCTGGCAGAAAGTTTGAAAGACATCTGGAAAATGTAGTAGCTTGATGAAGTGTACACACTGAGGTAGAAGTTATAGTGCTGAAATGAGGTGCTGACGTGTCCACGCCTCCGCGGATCCGCGGCACGTGCCTCCTTATGCCGCGGATCCGCGGTCACATGAGGGGATCAATTGTACAGTGTAGATTTTGTCTGATTGCAATTGTATTCGGTCGGAATACAAATGCGGGTATGTATATACAGTCGCGGGGTTTTCCTGTAATTTATTACGGGATCGTTTTTCTGAAGTTGCCAGTTTGCTTTCTGTTTCGTCCATTTTCCTTTGTTTCCTTCCTTTGGCTGAAAATTGGTGGAGGGGGTTATTTGCAAATGTGCAATTTATTATGGTGAAGACTTTTGGGTGGCACATGATGTATCATGATGGTTCTTGTTTGAGATTGACTCTTGCTTCATCATTACTCTCTTTATATGATGGGTTATTGATTGGACTTTGTGGTGATGATATTTCATCATCATCACTCTTTCTCTCTTTTGCATGATGATTGCCCATTCCCTCCTCCTCTATCTTTCTTGGGGCCGGCCACATCCAAGGGGGGATGTCACAATTTTGTGTGTGGCATTTTTTTTTGCTTGTAAAGGCTCTCTAGTTCATCTCCAAAGGTCTATTCTTCACCTCCACCAAAATGGCAACTTCACAACCCTTTGAGACAAAGAGCACTACACTCATTCTACAGCACTTCTTGGGCACGTCGGATCGCCAACTTCGTGCCCGAGTTGCCTCTGTCCAGAGGTGGGAGCCCGTAAAAGAACCCGGCGATATGGTGCCCTTCCGACGAGGAGATGAAGACCGGAGATTCCGCGGGCAGATCGGGACGACGACGAGAAGACCGAAGGACACGGATCGCTCGGTATATCTCTCTACCCCTTCTCTAGTTAGCTAGGAGTAGGTTAATGGCCCGATCCGGGATTTATAGTGCGCGGTGGTGCCGGTTTAAAGTTTAAAGAAAAGTATCTTTTCTGCATTTTGGCCTCGGATTGGCGGTCGGGGCGTCACCGTACACTTACAGAGACGGAGGGCGCTTCATTCTAGAATTGGCGGGATATTCGCCACACTCGTAGGGGGTATAGGATGACCCACGGAGGGGCGCCCAAGTTACCGAATTCCATGTAGTGCTGGGTAGACCATTCATTCTGTTGAAGGGGCTGCCTCGGTTCTGGGATTGACGGGTTACTCGCCGCACTCGTTGGGGTACAGGTTTTCATTGCACAGGCTATCCACACGACAGGGAACGTCGGGTTTTATTTGCGGCTCAAATGAAACCCGGGGCTCCTAGATTATCCACCATTCTGCATTGTTGGCTGAGATTCTGTGATGTTGATTATTATCATTCCTAGGATGAATGTTGTATATACTTATATATATAAACTAGTAGATGTTGTATATGTTTTGCACCTGCGCTAGTCCAGCCCCCGCTCTGTCGTTAGTTATGTAACCTAACGGGTGATGATGGGGCCCAATGGCGAATGCGGATGACATATACGTACATCATATTTTCGTTCTTTTTTGGTGTGATAGGTTATATTGATGGGACGACATTAATTTTAATTAATGCAAGAAAATAAACTTGAAAGATGTTGTTGGAACCAAGTTTTAAAAACTGACATTACAGACACTCTCTTTTGCTTTGCACAGTGGTATTCGGTTATGAATATCCAGCACCTCATTCGACGAGGCAAGGGCCGAGATCCCTTCATCGGGAGTGACGCCTTGAGTAAAAGTTTATGTCAACGTAATAACTTCACTATAGTCAATTATTTTTTCTTTGCATCGTTGTATTCAATTTAGAATATCCTGCACCACATTCGACGAGGAAAGAGCCGAGATCCCTTCACAGGGAGTGACCTCTTTAGAAAATGTTTTCACTATATATTTAAAAATCACTCAGGTTGCTTCAACGATATCAAGTTCATTACGTTAACGGGTTTTTCTCCAAAAACCCAGCCGTAGCCCTCCTTCATTTCGGATTGGTATTGCTTAGTATTCCTGCTATGCATTTCGTGCTCAGCAGAGGCGTAGTGTTTGGTAGCTATGTAATATTTCAAATAAAGCGATTGGTTAGGACAGCCATGCGGTCATTTGAGCTCAGTCAAGGACTCGTACGGGTGGGTCTAATGCAATCAAGGAAATGACAGGTTGAACTTGACTAGGATCCTTTGATATGTTGGCTCAGTTAAGGTCACTTGGGTCCTAGGGGCAAAAACCACATCGGGAGTTTCAAATATACAGGAAACTTGCAGATTTAGCATACCTTCTGGAGTGTAGTGACTAGAGTGGATTCTATCTAGGTCATTACCCAATGATAGTTAGATCTTGATCCCACTGATGAGTTGGATTACTCTCGGAATATTATTTCACTTAACAATCAATGCTATAAACCAAGTAGGTGTCTAGAACGGTGTTAGCGGGGCTATGCGTCTAGGGAAAAGAGGTTATATAATTAAGGAACTTCGCGAAAGCGTTGGAAAACCTCCCTCGAAATACCAACACTAGCCTGGCTGAAAGGTTAAGCAAGTATTGTGACGTGTGATTAAATCCTGACTAGTTCTTTATTTAGGGTTTGAAGAAGAATTTGAGGAAACAGTGGGGGCCATCCTTGTTAGATAAATTAATAACCAATCTAAATCTTGCAAGAGCGCACGCTGAGTGTTTCTTTTCTCTCTCTCCAGGTAGCAACCATTTCACGCCCTAATCAAGATAATAAAATCTATCGCTTGACCGATCCGAATTCTTATTCGGGGCTGGGGAACGTCGGTTCGACTCTAACTTACTACAACAGTCATAAGTGTGAGCAAGGGAAAGAGGATTGTATGGATTCTAAGGAGACCCTATTGAAGAAGAAGAATATTATTGCATCTACTTCAGGTGTTCTTGTAATTGAGAACTGCTTTTCGGTCAGTCCTACCTCCTGGGTAGTAGATACCGGATCAGGATCTCATATCTGTAATTTATTGAAGGGACTGAGAAAAAGTAGAAAAGTTGCACCTGGTGATATGTCCCTCAGGGTAGGGAACGGAGCACGAGTTAATGCTGCAGCCATCGGTGAATATCACCTAGTGTTGCCAAATGGCAATACTATGATTTTGAACAATTGCTACTATGTACCTTCCATGGTTTGCAACATCATATCAGTTTCTTTACTTAGAAAAAAAGATGGATATAACTTTTTTCTTGATAGAAATATCATGAACATTTACCTTGATAAGGTACTGGTTGCAAAAGGAACACTGTGTAATGGTATCTATGTTCTAAATCAGAATACAGTTCTCAATGTAGAAAACAAACGCAAGAGGAAGAGTTCAGATATGAACAAATCCTACTTGTGGCATTGTAGACTTGGTCATATCGGAGAGAAAAGACTAAGTAAGTTACATAAAGATGGACTCTTGAATACGTTCGAATTTTCATCTTATGAAACTTGTCAGTCTTGTCTCAAAGGAAAGATGACCAAATCTCCTTTTACCGGACATGGAGAAAGAGCAACAGAGCTCTTGGGACTCATACACAGTGATGTGTGTGGTCCAATGTCTATACATGCAAGGGGTAGGTTCTCGTACTTCATCACATTAAATGACGATCTCTCTAGATTCGGATATGTGTATCTTATGAAACACAAATCTGAAGATTTTGAGAAATTCAAGGAATTCAGGAACGAAGTAGAGAACCAAACTAGCCAAAGTATCAAGATCCTCCGATCGGATGGATGAGGGGAGTACTTAAGCATGGAATTCTTAGATTACATAAAAGAGAATGGAATTCTCTCTCAGCTTACTCCTCTTTATACACCACATCATAATGGTGTATCGGATTGGAGGATTCGTACCCTATTGGATCTGGTTCGCTCCATGATGAGTTGTGCCGAGTTGCCGCTTTCATTTTGGGGACATGCGCTTTTGATGGGGACATATCTATTGAATGATGTTCCATCCAAGTCCGTGCCTAAGACACCATTCGAGATATGGAATGGCAAAAGGCCGTATCTTAAACGTATTAAGATATGGGGTTGTCCGGCCTATGTAAAAGTACAAAATCCGGACAAATTGGAGGCACGTTCATTTTTATGCAAGTTTGTGGGATATCCTAAAAATTCAATAGGATATCTGTTCTACCACATGATTAGTAGGATACGTGCGTGTCAAGTTTAGTTTTAAATACCGCAATCAAGACGGTTTCGCTTGTAGCTAGCCGGTTGAGTACGGGTCGTCCGCAGGGAGATGGGAGTCTTTTTCAAAGTGTTTTAACGAGTTAAGTCCGAAAGTTCAGATTTTGTTTGTAACTATCTAAGTGTTAAGTTGATATTTAAAGAGAGCTTGTTAGGGTTAGGATTAGGTTAGTTTGAGTTAGGAGTCTCCACATCTTTCGTTGCCCCTCTTAATATCGGTGTTACGGTAATCGGCAACAACGGGGATTAGCACGACTAGGAAGGACTTTGCGAGTATAAGCTAGGCTTTCCAACGCATAAGTCTTCCTTTTGGTGCTTGTCCGTCCGTTCTTGGCTCTTATCCATAACCTCCGGTTAATTCAACCACAACCGGTCTCACTACGGAATCACCGCTATCATGTAGGATAGGGTGCCGTAAGGAGCGGATTGTGGTTCAATTAACGGGAGTCGATTTAAGTTGTTGGGCAAGGAAAGAGTGAGAGAGATTTCCTTCTCTCAAACTTCCCTTATCCTACCCTAACAAGTATAAAACTACTCACACTTCATGATAAGGAAAAACGAAACAAAACAAAAGAGGAAGATAGAAAGAAGGATATTAGAAGAATACGACTAACTATTTGCGACCTCACCTTGGCGAGGATCGAGCGTAAGTATCATTGTCGTATGAATGATAAAGAAAAAGAGAGAAGAAAGAAACAACAAGGAAATAACAACAACTACTTAACGAATTAAAATTACAACAAGCATAAAGATAAGGAGACAAGCATGATAATAAAATGGTCTTCTTTATTCATCACTCTTCACTCAAAAGCTCACTACAAGTTTAAGGGAGAAGAGGTGAGAAGAGGAAGAAGAAAAACACTAAAACTAGGCAAAATGAAAATACAAGAATGGACCCTTTCCTTCACAAAGTTCTGGGCTATTTATAGGCCAAAAAATGAAAACCTAGGGCAACCAACAGAACACATCTGAAAAGACCAAAATACCCCTGGAAGCTCGTGCCCTGACTCCCCTGTATGGCCGCGGATCCGCCGCCTATGCCCCCCTATGGCCGCGGATCCGCGCCATACAGTGGTGTTATGGTGTGGGCTTCTGTGTACCTCCCTGGTCTTCTGTCCACTCTTGTCTGGAGTGTGTATTTTCTGAAAATTCTTTCCCATTTCTTCCAGAATTTCTATTGAGGAAAGGTGGACTTTTTGTGGATGATTGCCTCGAGCTCCGCGTAGATCTCTTGGATTTTGTGCTACCATTGAGCCTTGTGCATGAGAATGACATTGATTTGACATTTTGTCTTCCTAAACTGGTATCTGGCAACATACGGATGAAGAGCGGAGACCGTGTTTTATCTGTGGTTGGCAGGAACCAGGATTTTGTCGTGTTTTCCATGAATTTCACCGTTTTAGAGCCGAGAACCTGTATCCTGCAATTGACTAGCAAACACGGCTCAAGAGTATCTACCGATATGCAATGTGATAAAAATTGGGCGGTATGAAAATGCAAAAATCTGATTTGAACACCACACCGAAGAATAGAAGGTGTTTGTATCTCTCCACGGTACCTTTTTAGAGTGGCAATTTCTTGCAAAAGAAACAAGTGGGTGTTCGGTAGAACTGGAAGAAATTCAGCGACCAGAAACTGAAACTGAAGATTTGACAGAACCTCAAGATTCAATAACCCCAGACGAACCTCAGCCACTCCGCAGATCTGGAAGGATTTCTCTTCCGCCCGAGAGATACTATGGTTTTCTCATAGACGGGGATCGAGAGGATTGCATCTTGGAAGAAGATGATCCTACCAGTTTCAGGTAGGCCATTATCAGTAGGGACTCTGATAAGTGGCTAGATGCTATGCGATCCGAAATGGAGTCCATGTACACCAATAAAGTGTGGACCTTGGATATTGCTCCAACTGGTGTAAAACCCGTTGGATGCAAATGGATCTACAAAAGGAAACTTAGTGTAGATGGGCAGGTGGAAACTTATAAGGCTAGACTCCTTGCAAAAGGTTTTCGTCAAAGACCTGGTGTGGACTATGATGAAACTTTTTCTCCAGTGGCTATGATCAAATCCATTCGGATCCTACTTGCCATTGCTGCCTTCCATGACTATGAGATCTGGCAGATAGACGTAAAAACAGATTTTCTAAACGGTAGTTTGGAAGAGTGCGTTTATATGGATCAACCAGAAGGTTTTGTAAACAGTGGGAGCAGCGGGAAGGTGTGAAAGTTGCTTAAATCCATTTATAGATTAAAGCAAGCATCGCGGAGCTGGAACATCTGTTTTGATGAAGCAATCAAGGGATTTGACTTCATCAAAGATGAGCCTTGTATTTATAAGAAGATTATAGGACGAACTGTCGTATTCCTAGTCTTGCACGTGGACGACATTCTTTTGATAGGAAATGACATTCCTATGCTACAATCGGTCAAGCTATTCTTGTCACAATGGTTCTCCATAAAAGACCTGGGTGATGCCTCGTGCATTCTGGCGATCAAGATCTACAGAGATAGATCCAAGAGATTACTGGGACTTTCGCAGTCCAGGTACAGAGAGACCGTACTAAAGAGATTTAGTATGGAAGATTCCAAGCATGGTTATATACCTGCGTTGCACGGAATCACACTCTCCAAGAAGATGTCTCCCAAGACTGACGAGGAGAGGGTTCGCATGAGCATTATACCCTACGCTTTGGCGGTAGGATCTATAATGTATGTGATGCTATGTACAAGACCAGATGTAGCTTACGCACTAAGTGTGGTGAGCCGGTATCAGTCAGACCCAGGTGAGAACCACTAGACAGTAGTGAAGAACATTCTCAAGTACCTGAGAAGGACTAAGTAGATGTTCCTGGTGTACGGTAATGGAGACCTCAGGGTCGAGTCCTTTACCGATTCAAGCTTCTAGAGTGACAAGGATGACAGCAAGTCTGTCTCAGGTTTTGTGTTTACCCTCAACGGAAGGGCTGTGTGTTGGAGGAGTTCCCAACAGGATATCATCGCAGACTCGACGATGGAGGCTGAATACATTGCTGCAAGCGATGCCGCAAAAGAGGCGGTCTGGATGAAGAAGTTCAGTAGTGAACTTCAGGTGGTTCCGTCCATTGTTGACCCAATACCTTTGTATTGCGATAACAATGGGGCTATAGCTTTAGCGAAGGAACCACGGTCCCATCAGAAATCCAGACAGATCTTAAGGCGGTATCACCAGATCAGGGAGATCATTAATCGCCAGGAGATCGAGGTACGAAGAGTCGACACTAAAGACAACACGGCGGATCCATTGACAAAGGCCCTCCCTCAATCACAGTTCGAGCGACTTTTTAAGCTATTGGGTATGCGGTACGCCAGCAGCTGGCCTTAGTGCAGACGTTGGGTATGCGGTACACCAATTACTGGCCTTTAGTGCAAGTGGGAGATTGTTGGATATGTATGCCCTAGAGGCCATTATTGTATAGTACTAGTTTGTATATTACATTTTGGAAGCTTGGGATATATACATGGATTGACGACAGTCTTGCTCGATATTGTATTATGCTACTTTGTTTGTATCCGTTTTAATATATGTACATGTTTCTTTTAACATATCGCTAATACATATTGACGGATCCCGTAGGATCTTTGCTTGACTGCCAGCGTTGTGATGGCGATCACAGTAGTGGGGGCTGGGTAGTCTATAAGCACATCCTTATACAGGTCCATAGTCGTAGGATTATCGAGATAGGGCATCGATACTCCAGAGTAGACTGGTGCATATGCTTCTTATCCCAGCAGGGGAGATGGTCTGTCCCACAGCCATCAGTACGTCGTAATTGAGATAGTATGCTGGTGCTCGTTAGGTTACGAGTACACTGGACTGGACTCGTCGGGAACTGTTGGTTGGTATTATACCTATCGTCAGTTAGCAGTTCTCAAGTGACATGAGTACAGCTTAGTCCGTTGACTTGACACTGCTACTTCGCCTCAAGTGTGTTCCCACTGTTCTTTGATTGCTACCCTACCACGGCTCTATTGAGTCCTGCAAACAGGTAGTAGTTTGGTGCAGTCCCGAAGCACTTGGAGGCAGTTCGGTTAGACATGATTCGTCTCTCCCGGTATTGTGGGTTGATATCACGCTGTGTCTAGGAGAGCCATTACACAAAATCCCTGGTCAGGGAAAGCGAGATTTACTGGCAGGGTTTCCAATAGTTTCTCACGGTGTTCTGGGCTACACTCCGACACGACTTATACCGCTATTATGGGTCTGACATTTACCACCCCCTAGGCCCGATATGCGATACTCTTAGACAAACATACAGGACTGTACGAAGATTGTCACATTCAGGCTCAGTAGGAGTTCGGATCGGTTTTCCTCATCGGACTTCTTATCGACACCTACCTGGGGACCGTTACGTACAGCCAGTACCGCTTGCGGCTTGTGGTTAAACTCACTTCCAGCATAGTGTCGAGTATTTAGAATCCAACACAGAGGGTTTCCCTGCTTCGGGCGAAACGAGTAGAGCTCGTATGGTTTTATGACAGGGTTCGTTCACATACGCGTACTTGTGCGTGTTTGCTATTAGGGCGGTTGATACTAGTGGTCTTTGGTTTAAGCCGGATCCTAGTATTTGATTTTGGGATGGTCTAGTCTCATTGCCTTCGTGTTTCTCGGAACACGGATGCGGGTATATGTATACAGTTGACAGAGGCAGAGAAGGAGACACCTCATTAGGGTTTTGACCATTGACTTGATTAAAACCATAATGAGATGAAGGAAATTGATTGCTAATTTTAATTAGAGATAATTGTGTCATGGTTGTTTAGTTTGACTATTTGACTTATTGACCATTGTTGACTTAAATATTTTTGTTGAGCAAAAGATATTTTGCTTAGCATTGATGGTGACATGATAATGGTCAAATCAAATGAACCATCACAATTTTTCTATTTAAAATTATTATTCTTTTATCTTAATTTGAGAGCTATCTCTTCATTATTTCACACATTCATTCTCTCTCATAGCTCTCACTCCTTCATCCTCTCTCTTAAGCCCTCATCTCTCATGTGTTGAGAACCAAGGGCCATTGAGACCAAACCACTAAAATCCCTCTCTACTCACTCTAGGGTTCTTAGTCTAGCACACCAAGCACCCTAGTTACTTCATTGTTGAGGTTAGAGCTCAAGGTAGAGGCATTCGGGTGGATCTTCTTTGACGTGGAGAAGCCGGTGAGGAGGAGCCATCTACAACCACTCCAAGAAGCTCACAACAAGGAGAAGCACCACAAGAAGAGAAGGAGTTCACGCTTGAGGTATAACTTTCTATCATAGTCGATAGAACTCTTTTATGCTAACCAGGTTTATGGTAAAGATCCGGTTTAGGGTTTATTCTAGCGCCAAGTTTGTTATCGTAGTAAAAAATTTGTTCCGTATTTGGCCACGGAAGTTGGCCGGGGCGCTAGTGTAACCCTTCAGTAGCTGATTAGTACATATCTGTAAATCATGTGATCAGATTAGATTAGGGTAGTCGTACGACCTTGTTGACCTCTGTCAAGGATCGTGCGGGTGGGTTTGATTCAATCAAGAAATGACGGGTTGAACTTGACTAGTGCACTATGGTTTGTTGACCTCTGTCAAGGTCATAGCACGTTAGGGGCAAAAACATTATCGGGAATTTCAAGTGTTGAAATTTTCAATGAGATTGCATACTTTCTATAAGATAGTTGGATCCCGATACCCACTGTAAGTAAGAGTTACTCCTGGGAGACTTTTACACATCACAATTAGCAAATTAAGTAGGTGTCTAGAAAGGTGTTAACGGGCTTATGCCTCTGGAAAAACGAGGTTTATTTTAATCAGGTCTGTGCAAAAGCACAGGGAACCTCCCTCAAAGTACCAACACTGACATGGTTGAAAAATTGGCGAACTTGTAAGGTGTAATTAATCCCGGCTAGTCTTACCTTTTTGGTTTTGAAGGAAGATATGATAAAAACAGTGGGAGCCATCCTAATTAGATAAGATAATAACCAATCTAATCTTGAAAGAGCATACTCTAAAGTGTTTTCTTCTCTCTCTTTCTCCAGGTAGCGACCATGTCAGGCCTTAATCAAGATAATAATATGGATGTATTGACTGAACCCGCTTGTTATACTGAGTAGGGGAACGTTGGTTCCGTTCTTTATTAAAATTGTTATAAGACTGAGCAGGAAATAGGGGAATATCCGGATTCTCACGCAGCCCAAACGATGAATAAACATATTGATGCATCTTCTTCGGGTGTGCTAGTTATCGAGAACTGTTTCTCAGTCCACTCTACGTCCTGGGTATTAGATACCGGATCGGGATCCCATATATGTAATATGTTACATGGACTAAAAAAAGGTAGAGAACTGGGAGATGGTGATCATTCCGTAAGAGTAGGGAATGGTGCAAATGTTGCAGCCAAAGCAGTTGGCGAATATCACCTTGTGTTACCATATGATAATACATTGGTTCTGAACGAATGCTATTACATACCGACCCTGATATGAAATCTTATATCAGTTTCTTTATGAAGTAAAGAAGGATATAATTTTGTAGTACAGGATAATGTTATGAACATCTTCCTGAATCAAAAGTTGATTGGATCAAGCTCGTTAAATAATGGCATATACGTTCTAAACCAAACCATAGTTCTTAATGTACAAAACACACACAAGACGAAGAGTTCAAAAATGAATGAATCCTTCTTGTGGCATTGTAGACAGGTCATATCAATATGACATGAATAGCTATGTTACATAAAGATGGATATTTGAATCGGTTCAAATTTTCATCTTATGATACTTGCCAGTCATGTCTCAAAGGAAACATAACCAAAACTCCGTTTAGTGGACACGGAGAAAGAGTTACAGAACTCTTGAGACTAATACATAGTGATGTATGTGGTCCCATGTCTACACATGCCAGGGATGGTTCATCGTACTTCATTACATTTACTGACGATCACTCAAGTTACGGACATGTGTTCCTGTTGAAATACAAGTCTGAAAGTTTTGAGAAATTCAAAGAATATAAACACGAAGTCGAGAACCAAAAGGGTAAAAGTAATAAAATCCTTCGATCTGATCGAGGAGGAGAATACTTGAGCAATGAGTTCCGGGACTATCTAAAAGAGAATGGGATTCTCTCTCGGCTTACTCCACCATATACCCAACAGCACAACGGTGTATCAGAACGGAGGATTCACACCCTATTAGATATGGTGCGCTCTATGATGAACACCGCTGAGTTACCTATTTCCTTTTGGGGTTATGCGCTTGAAGCAGCAGCATACCAATTAAATCAGGTTCCATCAAAATCTATAACTACCACACCATATGAGATATGGAGTGGGAAGAGACCGTGTCTTAAACGAGTTAAGATATGGGGTTGTCCGACCTATGTCAAAAGGCAAAATTCGGACAAACTCGAGGCACGATCAGTTCTTTGTAAGTTTGTTGGATATCCTAAACATTCGAATGGATATCTATTCTACCACAGTGAAAAAAAAGGTGTTTGTTGCTCAACATGCCACCTTTTTAGAAAATGAATTTCTTGCAAAAGAAATTAGTGGCGAATAGGTAGAGCTGGAAGAAGTTCCAGCAGAACAAACTATAACTGAAAATTTAGTGGAACCAGAGGATTCGATAGTTCCCAACGAACCTCAGCCACTCCGCCGATATAGTAAGGTTCCTCATCCACCTGAGAGATACTACTGTTTTCTCATCGATGGTGGGAGCGAGGATTACATCATGGAAGATGATGACCCAACTAGCTTCGAGCAGGCCATCACGAGTGGTGACTTTATGAAATGGCTGGATGCAATGCGATCTGAGATGGAATCCATGAACACCAACAAAGTATGGACATTGGAAGTTGCTCCTGAAGGGGTAAAACCCATTGGGAGCAAATTGATCTTTAAGAAGAAACTTGGTGTAGATGGAAAAGTTGAGACTTTCAAAGCTAGACTTTTTGCAAAAAGATTCCGTCAACGACCAGGTGTGGACTATGATGAAACCTTTTCTCCAGTGGCTATGCTTAAGTCCATTCGGATCTTACTTGCCATTGCTACATACCATGACTACGAAATTTGGCAAATTGATGTTAAGACCGCCTTTCTAAATGGTTATTTAGAGGAGTGCGTGTACATGACTCAGCCAGAGGGCTTCGTAGACAGTGGGAGCAGCGGAAAGGTGTGCAAGCTGCTTAAATCCATCTACGGGTCAAAGCAGGCATCGCGGAGTTGGAACATCTATTTTGATGTAGTAGTCAAAGAGTTTGACTTCATCAAAAACGTAGATGAACCTTGTATTTACAAGAAGGTGGCAGAGAGTATGGTTGTCATCTTTGTATTGTATGTGGATGACATACTCTTGATAGGAAATGATGTTCCTTTGCTGCACTCGATCAAGCTCTTCTTATCGCAAAGATTCTCAATGAAATATCTAGGTGATTCCTCCTGCATCTTGGGGATTAAGATCTATAGAGATAGATCTAAACAGATACTGGGATTGTCCCAATCCAGGTACATTGAAACCATACTAAAGAGGTTAAGTATGGAAGAATCCAAGCATGGGAATTTACCCATGATCTCTAGACTCACTCTCTCCAAAGAGATGTCTCCTAAGACTGATTTGGAGAGAGCTCGCATGCAAGGGATACCCTACGCTTCGGCAGCATGCTTTATCATGTACGCGATGCTTTGTACCGGACCCAATGCAGCATACTCACTAAGTGTAGTGAGTAGGTATCAAGCAGATCCAGGAAAGAGTCACTGGACAGATGTGAAGAGCATTCTCAAGTACTTGAGAAGGACTAAAGAGATATTCTTGGTGTATGGTAACGAAGAACTCTAGGTGGAGTCCTTTACCGATTCGAGCTTCCAGAGTGATAAAGACGACTCTAAGTCGCACTCGGGATTTGTCTTGACCCTCAATGGAGGGGCGGTATGCTGGAAGAGTTCCAAGCAGGAAACCGTGGCAGACTCGACGATGGAGGCTGAATACATCGCTGGCAATGATGCTGCCAAAGAGGCTGTCTGGACGAAGAAGTTCATAACTGAACTTGGAGTGGTTCCGTCCATTGTGCATCCAATACCTTTGTATTGCGATAACAATGGAGTTGTGGCTTTGGCCAAGAAACCCAGGTCCCATCAGCGATCCAGGCACATTATGAGGTGGTATCACCTGATCCGGGATATAGTTGATCGCCATGAGATCGAGGTCAGGAGAGTTGACATGAAGGACAACACTGCGGATCCACTCACGAAGGCCATACCCCAGATAAAATTTGAGAGACACTTCGGGATGTTGGGTTTGAGATACAACAAAAGCTGGCTTTAGTGCAAGTGGGAGATTGTTAGTTATGTATATGCCCCAGAGGCCATTGTTGTACATATGCTGTATATTATAGTGGATGCTTGGATATATATATATATATATATATATATATATATATATAGAGAGAGAGAGAGAGAGAGAGGACTTTCTTGCTCGACATGATAGTATGCTATCTGGTTTCACTTTGTCTAAACATGTTGACTTGTATTGTATTACTGTCTTGCTCTTACATGTTGATAAAGCCCTTAGGATATGTACTTAACTACTAGGACTATGATGCAGATCATACTAGTGGGGCCAAGGTAGTCCACGAGTACATCCTATAATTGCTCCTAGTCGAGGGTGTATCGAGACAGGGCATCGATACTCCAGAGCAGACTAGCATATACGCATCTTGATCCATATGATGGGCGATGGATGAATCAACATCCATTGGTGTTTGACATCAAAGATGGTGTACGGGTACTCAGTGGAGACTGGGTACACTTAACGGACTCACCGAGAACTCCTAGATGGTATTATACCTATCGTCAGATAGCAGTTCTATGGTGACACTGGTACAAGTTAGTCTGTAGACCCGAGATCGTCATAGAGTCTGGTGTGATTCCCACTGTGCTTTGATTTCCACCTTACCACTTTCATGAGAACGTGCAAAATGGTGGCTTTTGGGTACAGTCCCGAATCACATGGAGGCAATAAGCGATAGGAGGGGTTTCGTCTCTCTTGGTATTGGGGGTCGATATTGCGCTATGTTCGATTGGCTATAACTGGAAGTCCCTGGAAAGGGCTGGTATGGAGATCTACTGGTAAGTTTTATTAGCAGTTTTTGACCCATTATGAGCCTCATATCGACACGACTTATCGGTTACTGGGGGTCTGATGTTTACCACCCCTAGACTGGATATGCGACATATCAGACGAAGAGACCGGACTGTGCGGTAGTGTTGCTGATTGGATTCGCAGGAATATGTACAGGCTTGCTTGTTGATCTTCTGATCGCTCAATACCCGGGTGGCTGTTACGTTTAGCTGACCGCTTGCAGCTTGTGGGTGTTTGATATGATCATCACCTACTGCCGGCCTATTGATGAGTCTTTAGAGTCCTACACAGAGCTTTCCTGGCTCAGGCGAAACGGAGTAGGAGCACATATGTGACATGTACGGGACCGAGATTAATACGAGTATGTGATACCGTATTCTATTCTCGTGATATGTGATATCTGCCGGGTATATGTGATATAGCCGGGTTATCGAATCAAGTGTTGATTCCATAAAATGATACATATTATATTAGTCGGTTATATGTAATATAGCCGGATTATTAAATCAAGTATTGATTTAATAATTTAATGTATATTTATATATGTGATATATTACATTATATTAACTAATATAAGCTCACTTAAATGATTCATTTTTCTCACTTAGGATGCATTGATTTTTTATGTGATATATGTTAAATGTATTCTTTTCTTTTGATACAAAATTATATGTGTGTGTGTGTGTGTGTGTGTGTGTGATATGTATAATTGTAACATGCTAGGTTATAAATGCAACTAGGGTTTATGAGAATTAAACCATGCTAGGGTTAAGATTAGGGTTTATATTTATCATTAAGTAATTCAAATATTTTGGATTTTGTCATGGTTGATATTTGGTGAATGCTTGTAGAAGCTTGTAGGCTTCTTTGACTTTGTCCACTCTTTTTGTCTAGCTTAAGATATTTGTTGACCTAACCTTTAACCCTAGCTCATAGTCTCTATAAGGGTTAAGCATGACATGCTTAACCCTTGGTTGCGTTTTCTAACCTTAGCAATAATTCTTTTATCACTTCATCTTCTTCTTCCTCCAAAAGCTTGCTAGCTTTTTCATGAGTGATAAAAGATTGTGAGAAAAAGGAAACTAAAGAGTGCAAAATTCCTACTTCATCATCCTCTTCTATACTAGCCATATAGATTAGTGTGTTAGCTTCACTAATCCCTAATTAGTGAAGAGATTGCTTGGGTTTGTGACTCCTCAAGATAGATCATCTTAGATTGTGAAGACTTCAAGCAAGCATGGATCATTCACCTCATGCAACCTCTCTAGAGTCTGGGTGCTTGAGGATTGCAGTAAAGGGACGACAACTTGGAGCTTATGAAGCGAAGGAACGGACTACAAAGGTTGTAATCCCTATCACTTAGTAGTAAAGATGTTTGCTTTAAGTTTCCGCATGATTCTCTAGTATCGATTCAAGGTTAGGGTTATCTAGAAGGACAAAATTTTGAAATTGGCATGGACGATACCACCCGAAACCTTGTTGCCGCACTAGATATCCCAACAAGCCGTGGTAGGGTAGTAATCAAAGAACGGTGGCAACACACTCGAGGCGAAGTAGCAGTGTCAAGTCAATGGACTATGTTGTACTCATGTCACCTAGGAAGTGCTACCTGACAATAGGTATAATACCAATCAACATTTCCCCACTAGTCCATCTAGTGTAACTCATAACCCAATGAGCACCTGCTTACTATCTCCAGAATGACGTACTAATGGCTGTGGGACAGACCATCTTTCATGCTGGGATAAGAAGCGTATACACTAGTCTACTCTGGAGTATCGATGTCCTCTATAGAAATCTGTTCAGTTGATAAAACTGCACATTTGTTATTACATTTTTTCTACCATTTCCATATTAAAAAAGGTCATTATTATAATATATCATACATATGAGGGTTTATGTGTAAAAATACTATTTTCCATGTGTTGATATATTATAATTAGCATTTGGTACGAAAATGTATGCAAATAATATCATTGACCTAATCCTAATAGAACTAAGTCTACTAAATATTATTTAAGTTGTTGTGCAGAATTTTCAGGACTTAAATCAAAGAAATCAAGTTGTTAAAGCTAACCTGCCTAATTAAGAAATCAAAATTAAGAAATCAATTCTGGCAGAAGAAAAGAAAAGATTTCCAAATTCTGAAGGTTCCAAAGATCGCCAAATGTCACTACGAGCCAGCCCCTAAAACTTGATCAACGGAGGAGATCATCAGGGCGCGGATCCGCGGCCCAAGCCTATTGATGCCGCGGATCCGCCGCAGTGTAGAAGAGATAGAAGCTGGAATTTTTGTAGTTGGATCATAACTGCTTTTCCCCAATTTAGGCATCTAACTTTCTGTCTTTGGGACTATAAATAAAGACCGAGATCCCCTTGGAAAAATTCATCAAGCCGACGAGATCACGAAGTCCCAGACGGCTCACGCATCCAGGCTGATCATCAACTGTTCGTCTACCTCCTTGGAAGAGATCGAGAAGCAAGCTAGTCTTTGTAATCATTTTCTAAGGATCAAAGTGTAATGAATATTGTTGATTAATAAAGGTAGTCCTTTTTCTTATTCTATTTCTTCGTAATTTAATTATGCATTTTCTCTCCATCTCTTTTTCTCCCAACATGCGCGAGTAATTCTCCGCTTGTTAGGGTTCGTAGGATTAGGGTAGGCTAAAGGATGATGAACATCCATAAACCCTTTTTAAGTCCTATAAAGTTTATGAACTTAATCAAAAGAATCATTAACATCCTAATCGGGCGCGCTAACAATTCTTTGTTAGTTCCGACTGCGATTAGAGATTAGATTAATGATTGTTTTGGTAAAGGCTAGATATGAACGGAGTTCCGTGTCGAGATAAGGGTTAAGAGTGTGATTCCTTTTCCCTCCAGAAACCCTAATCTACACGCATCGCCGTCGTTCTAGTTTTAAATCTATTAAAGGATAAAAAGGGTAACTTTTAATTAATCGTCCATGACTACTAAATCCTAACGAACCCTACAAGCCCCCTTATTATATTAACTACATCCCTAAAATAATCTAGATCTCTATTTTTGCATTCTTGCTTAACGTAGATCTATAAACCATTCTTCAAAATTCTTTATCCCTCCTCTCTTTTTCAACACATCTAAAGTAAGAGTAAAAGATTCAACGTTTCCCTGAGGACGACCCGTACTCACCTCGGTCTAGCTACACGCGACACCGTTCTGATTGCGGTTAACTACAAACACACTCTTTCGTACCAATCAAATGGCGCCATTGCCGGGGATACGTGCGTAATTTTTTTATTCTTATTATTTGTGTTGAATTCTTAGACGATTCATATCATTATTAAAACAAAACCGCAAATTACATATTTAACGATTTGTGCGTGAATTTTGCAAGGAGATCTGGAGTCGCAGAATTGAGGAAAACAGAAGACAGAGATATTCATCGAGATCCAGAGGAGTACAGGAGGCCAAATAAAAATTTTCCTCACCTGATCCTTCCACCCCGCGGCGGAACCGCGGCAAGAAGGGACTTAGGCGGCGGAAACGCAGTGTAACTAAGGAGTTAGGGTTACAAACTTTTCTGGTATCTTTCTCAACTCCTTCTCTCTCCTCTCAAATCCAATAAAATCTATTTTCGGATGG
Source organism: Agapanthus africanus (assembly GCA_030015575.1). NCBI lineage: Eukaryota > Viridiplantae > Streptophyta > Magnoliopsida > Asparagales > Amaryllidaceae > Agapanthus > Agapanthus africanus. The sequence goes on from JASDDO010000022.1 coordinate 391,735,177, forward strand.
ATTCTTTGCAAAATAGCGCCGCTCAAAAAAATTCTTTTTGCAAAAGTTTTGTGATCGGTTGTTTTGCATATTTTAATACGGACTTTAAGGGGCAAAGGCCAAATCCAGATTAGGTGGGGATTTCATCACCCTTCCTAAGCCCCACAAATCACAACCGAGCATCTGCATCAACTTTACATTAATTTTAAAAATATCTAGACCAGACTCTAAGGACTGTCGCGCTCATAAAGGACAGAGGAAGGTCGTGGGTAATCTATCGCTTATCCGCATTACTTTTGTGGTGCCTAGGCAAGTGTGTCTAAGGCGAGGGGTTACTTAATTAGGACCACTACTTTCATAGTGGGGAGCCTCCCACTCATCTGGCACTTACCAGGCTACAAGGGTAGTATCGGGGCGGTAGAGGATTGATCCTGCGGCTTGTCCTTGGGAAGTCTCGGAGCGGTCTAGAGACTGGACCTAGGTAACCTTAGTTCTAGGGTTGTTTGTGCATTTTAGAGAGATTTTTCTTGAGTCCCACTTTTTTTCAAAACAAGCCAATTTTAAATCACACACACGCTGCCACTTGCACTAAACCCGCTTAGTGCATGCTCGGCTGGACACGGGATCCTAGGGCCCGTCTTGTCCGCGTTCCTGCTATCGACGCCGAAGTCGGTACTTCTTCATCTTCTTTTCCCCCACCACACACGGCCGAGATGGACGGCACTCCATCAGATTATAACACCACACTGCCACCGCCCATAGGTGCGCAGAATCCACCGCGCATCTCTCTCCAAGAGAGATGCTATCCTATCCGTGGTCCTCTTCCCACTTGTCTATCTCTTCCACCACCTAACGGGGATAATTTTGAAATTAAACCCCACTACATCAATCTGCTGCCCAAATTTCACGGGTTTGAATGGGAAGACGCATATGTTTTCATTACCAAATTCGAAAACGTATGTGCAATGATGGGTACTTCACAATTGACTGTCGATGCTATGCGCTTGCGTCTTCTCCCATTCACACTGTGTGACTTGGCAGAAAAATGGCTTTACAATACTGCCGCACACTCTATCACTAATTGGGATGAATTCGTCATAGCATTTCTTAAGAAGTTTTACCCAAATCATAAGACTGCCCATCTTAGAAGCGAGATCAACCAGTTCACCCAGCTTCCCAATGAACCATTTTAGAAGTGCTTTGAACGTTTCAAGGATCTGCTTGTCCAATGTCCTCATCATGGAATCAATAGATGGGATTTATGCCGAATTATTTATGAGGGCATTAATCCAGCGACAAAGCAGATGCTTGAAACAAATTGTCAATGCAATTTCATGTCTAAAGATGACGGTGAAGCTTGGAAGTATCTGGAAGACCTCGCTGAATACACTTTGCAGTGGGAAAGCGTAAGACCACCTTCATCTAGGGGAGGTGTTCACCAGCTCGATGTTTCTATCGCAGTAAAAGCCGAAATTGCAGCGATACAGAAGAAATTCGACGCTATTGAGAACAAATTCTCATCATTCTCCCTAAATCAGGTCACGCTTCCTATGACCGTCTGTGGTTGCTGTTCGGATCCTTCACACTTAATGGAAGAATATCCTATGAATGCACCGTTTCAAGGTCACGAGCAAACTAATGCTGCCTTTCAGCAGCGACCAAGAAACGACCCTTATTCTTCCACGTACAATCAAGGATGGAGGAATCATCCTAACTTTGGTTGGAATCAAACCAACAAAGCAATTATCAAAGACCTCCAGCCCCCTTTTCAGTCACAGAATTTCCAAAATCCGGCCAACATTTGTACACCACAAGTGGCCGGTACTGACAACTCACTTGCACAAACTTTGGATATGTTCATGAAACAATCCATGCAATTGTCGGCTGAGATGAAGACTTCTATTGATACCATAACGAAAAACTCCGCCTCCCATGGTGAGAGTATTAAATCAATAGAAAACCAAATCGCACAGTTAAACGCCGCAATAAGTGCGAGAGAAAAAGGGAAACTCCCATCTCAACCCCTACCGAATCCTGGCCATACACAAAATTATAATGTGAATGCCATTACTACGTTGAGATCGGGGAGAGTGCTGAATAACCGAGTGGGTGAGCAATTTGATGTTAGTGACACCATTGATACCCCAGCTTCTTCTTCTTCTTCCCCTAATTCGTCTAGTCTCCCACCTTCATCCGAGCCTATTCTCCGTTTTCCCCAAGGCTCGAACATTTCGCCAAATCTATCTAAGTCGATTCCCATTCCAATTTTAGGATCGAATCCGTCGCCACAGTCTTCTCCACAAACGTTGGACCCAAAACTTATTGATCAAGCTCCATTTCCAAACCGATTAAGGGCCAACAGACCTAATCGGCAAATGGAGAAGATTGTGGAAATGTTTAAGCAAGTTAGCGTGAATATTCCTCTCATATATGCTATTCAACAAGTCCCATCTTATGCAAGAATCCTTAAAGACTTGTGCACTAGGAAGAGTAAAACTCAAGTGTCTAAGAAGGTTTTCATGACGAGTAATGTTAGCACTGCTTTTACCCAACAAATACCAAAGAAACGTAAGGACCCCAGCTGTCCTACAATCTCTATTTCTATTGGGGGTAAAAATATTAATCGTGCTTTACTCGATCTTGGCGGTAGCGTTAACTTGCTTCCTTATTCAGTATACGAGCAGTTAGGAATTGGAGAGTTAAAACCTGCCCATTGTACTCTCTAGATGGCAGACCGATCGATCACCAAATCTCGGGGCGAACTAGAGGAAGTGTTAATTAAAGTCGGGGAATTCATATTTCCCGTGGACTTTATTGTTTTAGATACACAACCTGTGGCAAACCCACGCAATCAAATCCCGGTGATACTTGGTCGACCCTTCCTAGCAACTTGTAACGCTGTAATTAATTTTCGTAACGGTTCTATGAACATATCCTTCGGGAAAATGACAATTGAGCTTAATATTTACAATCTAGGAATTCAGCCATCAGAACCTTCTGCTCATTTGCTGGATGTTTGTTCCATCCACGAGATAGCTTCCGAAAGCTGCATGGATGAGGAACTTTGCTTTGATGTTCTCGACAACACTAATGAGACATCGTTTGATCTTGCACCACTTCACAGTGAGGATATGTTCAATGAGTCTGACCTTGAGATTGAACCCGTTGACTCGTTGCAAAAGTCAGTAGCACTTTCTGAGTCAATATCTTATGCAAGTTTTGAACCTCTTAAGGAGTCCGAATAACATTCCGTTACCCCCACTTTCTATTGTCTCTCCGCCAATTCTTGATCTCAGACCGCTACCTTCTCATCTTAAATATGCATATTTAGGAGAGAATGAGACTTTGCTAGTGATTATATTCTCTTCTCTAGCCTTAGAGCAAGAGATTTCACTTTTGGCAGTGTTGAGATCGAATCGGCAAGCATTTGGTTGGACGATGGCCGACATTAAAGGGATTAGTCTCTTAATTGTTGAACATAACATACATATGATGGATGTAGCCAAACCAACCCGAGACCCACAAAGACGGTTAAATTCCGTTATAAAGGAGGCGGTAAAGAAAGAAGTCGTCAAGTGCCTTGATAGTGGAATAATTTACCCCATATCTGATAGCCAATGGGTAAGTCCCATTCATGTGGTCCCTAAAAAGTCTAGCATCACGGTCATCACTGATGAGGCTAATGAGTTAATCCAAACACGCACCCAAACTGGGTGGCGCGTATGTATTGATTACATGAAACTCAATGCTGCGACGAGGAAAGATCACTTCCCTCTATCTTTCATTGACCAGATGTTAGAACGATTAGCTAGACACGATTACTACTGTTTCTTGGACGGATACTCTGGCTATAACCAGGTCCCCATCGTCGAAAAGGATCAAGATAAAATGACTTTTACTTGTCCTTTCGGAACTTTTGCTTATAGACGCATGCCCTTTGGGTTATGCAACGCTCCCGCTACATTTGAGCGGTGCATGATGGGGATATTTTCAGATATGGTGGAAAATTTTCTAGAAATTTTTATAGACGTTTCTCCATTTTTGGGGATTCCTTTTAGGACTGCCTTTGTAATCTTGACGCGGTTCTTACCCGCTGTAAGGATAAGAACTTGACTTTGAATTGGGGGAAATGCCATTTTATGGTCCAAGAAGGTATTGTACTTGGACATATAATTTCACGAAAAGGCATTGAGGTTGACGGAGCTAAAATAGATGTCATTCAAAACCTCCTTTGTCCCAACTGCGTCAAAGATATACGATCCTTCCTTGGCCATGCAGGATTTTATAGAAGATTTATTAAGGACTTTAGCAAAATTTCTAGACCCTTAACCCTTCTATTGGCCAAGGACACTACTTTTCACTTCGATTCGGATTGTGAGGCTGCTTTTGAATCGCTTAAAGAATCACTCACTACAGCCCCCGTTCTATCATCGCCGGATTGGAACCACCCGTTCGAGTTTATGTATGACGCATCAGATTTTGCTATTGGTGCTGTCTTAGGACAACATATTGATAAGATGCCACATGTAATTTACTATGCAAGTAGGACCTTGAATGATGCACAAATAAATTACACAACCACTGAGAAAGAACTCTTGGCAGTTGTATTTGCATTAGAGAAATTCAGGCCCTACTTGATTGGCTCGCCTATTGTGGTTTACACAGATCACTCCGCCCTACGACATCTTTTATCGAAGAAGGATGCGAAGGCCAGGCTAATACGTTGGATCCTATTGTTACAAGAATTTTATCTTGTCATCCGAGACAAGAGTGGATGTGAAAACGTTGTAGCCGACCATCTTTCACGCATCACTTCTTCACGAACTTTGACCGTGCCGATAAATGACTCATTTCCTGACGAACAAATCTTGACTGTATCCTACGAACCTTGGTTCGTGGATATCATGAAATATCTTGCAACGAGACTTATTCCTAGCGATTGGTCGAAACAAAACAAACTTCGATTTCTATCCTAAGTAAAATATTTTTACTAGGATGAACCTTATCTATTCAAGTATTGTTCCGATCGAATCATTCGCAGGTGTGTCCCTAACGATGAATTCAAGAGCGTGTTATCATTTTGTCATGATCAGGCATGCGGCGGTCATTTTTGTCCTCGCAAAACGGCGGAGAAAGTTTTGCAATGTGGCTTTTATTGGCCAACATTATTTAAAGATGCATATGAACATTGCAAAACTTGTCCGCGATGTCAGCATTTGGGTCGGATTTCATAAATGAACGAGATGCCGCTCCAACCTATATTAGTTGTGGAAATATTCGATGTGTGGGGTATGGATTTTATGGGCCCTTTTCCCAACTCCTTTGGGAATCTATATATCTTGTTAGCGGTTGATTATGTCTCGAAATGGGTGGAAGCTATATCGTGTCGCACTAATGACAACAAAGTTGTCATTAAGTTCCTTAAAGAAAATATCTTTTCGCGATTCGGACACCCTCGCGCTATATTTAGCGACAACGGGACACATTTCTGCAATCGGTCTTTCGAGGCCTTGATGCGGAAATATTCAATCACTCACAAGCTTTCTACGCCCTATCATCTTCAAACAAACGGGCAGGCTGAGATCTCAAATAGGCAGATCAAACAGATATTGGAGAAGACGGTTTCGAAAAACCGTAAAGATTGGTCAACCAAATTGACGGATGCTCTTTGGGCATTCCGCACCGCTTATAAGACCGATCTTGGTATGTCTCCATACCGCCTTGTGTTTGGGAAGACATGCCACCTTCCTGTTGAAATCGAACATAAAGCAATGTGGGCTATTAAAGAGCTTAATTTTGATCTTGATCATGCAGGCAGCTATCGGAAGCTGCAATTGAATGATCTAAGCGAACTCCGCGATGAAGCTTACGATAATGCGGTGATAGTAAAGAATAGGACTAAAGTGTTCCACGATAAAAATCTTTCTAGAAAAACCTTCACATCGGGGCAACAAGTCCTTCTTTACGATTCCCGTCTCCATCTTCATCCGGGTAAGCTTAAATCTCTTTGGAAAGGACCTTTTGTGGTGCGGTATGTACACCCGCACGGGGCAGTTGAAGTCAAAAATTTGAAAAACGGTTCAATTTTTAAAGTAAATGGGCATAGATTAAAACCGTATTTTTCTGCTGACCCCACGGTGGAGCTCCTGTTTTTACAGTAGCCGCTTTATCAAAACTAAAATTCCTCCGCCTCACCTCCATATTTTGATAACATTTTCTCATTTTAAGAATGGAGGTGAGTAAAAATTGATTTGATTGAATATCTGTGCGTGTCAAAGATCAAGTTTGCGGGTAGTTTTCATTTAACTATTATTTTACCCCTTGTATCTCTCTCCTAGTGTACAGGTCCTTGTTCTCAAAGGCTACATCAGTGAGGACACTGCTGAAAACAGGTTTGGGGGGAGGTTTGTATTCACTGAATTATCTTTGACACTAGGCATTAATTTTATTTTTTTATAACAAAAGAGTAGAATGTGAAAAAACTTACATCCAAAAGATAAGAATAGTTTAAGAAAACCAAGAAAATTAGAAGTTTTCTTAAACAAACTAGTAATAAGTAGTTATGAGCTGTTGTCCCAAGGGTTAGTAAGATGAAGGAAGTCACTAATCTGAGGATAAAAATAAGTCTGAAAAATAATTTCTATTCTGGAAGCCAAACATTTGAATGTTGATACCCTACATATGCACTCACACACGTCTTGTAACTCGGGATAGTAGAGGATACCTTGAAATGCTCTTGTCTAAAAGCCAAAGTATGAAAGAAATAAAAAAATGAAGAAAATATAAAAATGGTGAAAAGAAAAAAATGAACACTGGTTTTGTTATCGCCAAGGCAGCAATAAAAAAATATAGCGAGGGTGCCTCTTCACCTAATGCCCTAAGGCCAACTGGTCTGGGAGTCACTGCTAAGCCTTAGGTGGTGCAAGACGAGGAAAATATTATCACCTAATCAGCAAGCACATGAGTAATCGGTCGGTTAGTACCTCAAGAAGTATTAACGTTCGCATGAAAAGGTGTGAGCAAACCTAAGTATTCATCAAATTAAAAAGTACTAAGGTAGATGGACAAGAGTATGATATCTTGAATTGAATTTTCCGAGTGTAGGGATGTTTTATACACACACGTAGGGGTATATGATCAATGTTTGGAAGAAAGATAGAAATGAAGAATAAAGACGATGTTTTATTGAGGGATAATGTGATTTCTAACATCTTTTCATGACTATTAAGATAGGGCTCACAACAACTGAAAAGCTAGTATAGTTGGAAACTCTTATTTTCAAAGTCTTTCTTTTATGGTTCTTATCTTTATATGTAAATTTCACCATCTCTCTTTTGTTATAGGATTTTGTGGGTGTAATCCGCTGAAAACCCTCAGGAGACAACACTCCTCCTACCAGGGACACCTAAAGGTTTAACGGCTTGTTGCAAATGCTCAGTGCAATCGTGTTTGCCTACAAAAGTGTGCTTAGTTTTTCCCTTTTTCTTCTTCTCCTTCTCTTGAATAAACTAGTTTGCTCGGGACTATCTAAGATAAGTTTGGGGGTAATTGTTCAGTTGATAAAACTGCATATTTGTTATTACATTTTTTCTACCATTTCCATATTAAAAAGGGTCTTTATTATAATATATCATACATATGAGGGTTTATATGTAAAAATACTATTTTCCATGTGTTGATTTATTATAATTAGCATTTGGTAGGAAAATGTATGCAAATAATATCATTGACCTAATCCTAGTAGAACTAAGTCTACTAAATATTATTTAAGTTGTTGTGCAGAATTTTCAGGTCTTAAATCAAGGATATCAAGTTGTTAAAGCTAACCTGCCTAATTAAGAAATCAAAATTAAGAAATCAATTCTGGCCGAAGAAAAGAAAAGATTTCCAAATTCTAAAGGTTCCAAGGATCGCCAAATGTCACTATGAGCCAGCCCCTAAAACGTGATCAACGGAGGAGATCATCAGGGCGCGGATCCGCGGCCCAAGCCCCTTGATGCCGCGGATCCGCCGCAGTGTAGAAGAGATAGAAGCTGGAATTTTTATAGTTGGATCATAACTGCTTTTCCCCAATTTAGGCATCTAACTTTCTGGCTTTGGGACTATAAATAAAGACCGAGAGCCACTTGAAAAAAATTCATCAAGCCGACGAGATCACGAAGTCCCAGACGGCTCACACATCCAGGCTGATCATCAACTGTTCGTCTACCTCCTTAGAAGAGATCGAGAAGCAAGCTAGTCTTTGTAATCATTTTCTAAGGATCAAAGTGTAATGAATATTGTTGATTAATAAAGGTAGTCCTTTTTCTTATTCTATTTCTTCGTAGTTTAATTATGCATTTTCTCTCTATCTCTTTTTCTCCCAACATGCGCTAGTAATTCTCCGCTTGTTAGGGTTCGTAGGATTAGGGTAGGCTAATGGATGATGAACATCCCTAAACCTTTTTTAAGTCCTATAAAGTTTATGAACTTTATCAAAAGAATCATTAACATCCTAATCGGGCGCGCTAACAATTCTTTGTTAGTTCCGACCGCGATTAGAGATTAGATTAATGATTGTTTTGGTAAAGGCTAGATATGAACGGAGTTCCGTGTCGAGATAAGGGTTAAGAGTGGGATTCCTTTTCCCTCCAGAAACCCTAATCTACACGCATCACCGTCGTTCTAGTTTTAAATCTATTAAAGGGTAAAAAGGGTAACTTTTAATTAATCATCCATGACTACTAAATCCTAACGAACCCTACAAACCCCCTTATTATATTAACTACATCCCTAAAATAATCTAGATCTGTATTTTTGCATTCTTGCTTAACGTAGATCTAGAAACCATTCTTCAAAATTCTTTATCTCTCCTCTCTTTTTCAACACATCTAAAGTAAGAGTAAAAGATTCAACGTTTCCTTGAGGACGACCCGTACTCACCTCGGTCTAGCTACACGCGACACCGTTCTGATTGCGGTTAACTACAAACACACTCTTTCGTACCAATCATAATCCTACGACTAGGGACTTGTATAAGGATGTGCTTATAGACTACCCAGCTCCTACTAGTGTGACTGCCATCACAACGTTGGTAGTCAAGCAAAGGCCCTAAGGGCTATACCAATATGTATTAGCGATACGCTAAAAGAAACATATACACATATTAAGATAGAAACAAACCAAGTAGCACACTACCATTTTGAGCAAGACTGTCATAAAATCCGTGTATATCCTAAGCTTCCAAAATATAATATACAAACTAGTACTATATAATAATGGCCTCTAGGGCATATATCACTAACAATCTCCCACTTGCACCAAGGCCATGTGGTGGCATATCGCAGACCTATCATTTCGAATATCCTCTCGAACTGAGTCTGAGGGATGGCCTTTGTGAGTGGATCAGCAATGTTGTTATTCGTATCAATTCTTCGTACCTCGATATCCCGGCGATCCATGATCTCCCTTATCAGGTCATACCGCCTCAAGATATGTCTGGACTTCTGATGGGACCTTGGTTCCTTCACTAAAGTTATAATCTCGTTGTTGTCACAATAAAAAGGTATTGGATCAACAATGGATGGAACTGTTAGTTATATGTATGCCCTAGAGGCCATTACTGTACATAGGATGTATATTGTAGTGGATGCTGGGACATATATAGGGAGGACTTTCTTGCTCGATATGATAGTATGCTATCTGGTTGCTCTTTATCTTAACTTGTACACGGATTGTCTCTCTGTTACATGTTGGTAAAGCCCTTAGGATGTGCACTTGACTACCTGGACTATGATGCGGATCATACTAGTGGGGACATGGTAGTCCATAAGTACATCCTTCAAGGTCCCTAGTCGTGGGTGTATCGAGACGGGGCATCGATATACCAGAGTAGACTAGCGTATACCTTCTCGACCCATACAGATGGGCGATGGATGATCCCATATCCATTGGTGTTTGACATCAGAGATTATATACGGGTGCTCAGTGGAGACTGGGTACACTGGACGGACTCGCCGAGAACTCCCAGATGGTATTATACCTCGCGTCAGATGGCAGTTCTCTGGTGACATTGGTACAGGTTAGTCTTGTAGGGTTCCTAGGCACTCTAGTGAGGTCTCACAAGGCATCGAACATGCCAATTTCAAAAATTCTAAGTGCCGAGAGACCCGACTACGGATCGTTTGCTAGATTTCTAGGCGAAAAGATAACTAGTTAACACTTAACTAATGGGATATCGGAAATACAACCTTTGTAGATCCGGTGCTCCACCTCCATAGCTCCGCAAAGAAGTCGTCTCCGCTGTCCAAAAGAAATCCGGGCTCTAGAGTCGGCTTCGTCGGAGAAAAAGCGAGCTAGGTCGTCGATGTCCATGCCGAAGATAATCTACGTCGAGGCATCGCTAAATCAAGCTCCACCTTCACCAAGCCCTAAAAACTTGTGTAAGAAACACACTCTACTACTTGGCAAGAGGTAGAGGATGAAGAAATAGGAGATGGGTTCACTTTAGATTTGGAATTCTCTCACTAGAACTCAAGTTGCCATTGGAGTAGCAAGCTTGAAGAAGAAGAAGAAGATGAAGAAGATGATAGAATTGTTATGATAAGTTATTTCTAAAATGAATAATAAATCATTTCTTATCATCTTCTAACCATGGTCAAGTGTAGAGAATAGACCATAGTTAGTGGGAGTGGTTAGGTTTAAGTATGAAGACAAAATGGCATCATTGGTCAAAGCTTCATGAAGCTTCACCATTCTTCATGATAAAATGAAACTAATTTGTTTTCATAAATCCATTTAAATAAATAATAAATGGATAAAATAATAAGTGAATAATGTGCGGAATAGCAGGAGTGTGAGCGGGCTAGCTCGTCGATCTTCTGATCGCTCAATACCCGGGTGGCCGTTACGTTTAGCAGACCGCTTGCGGCTTGTGGGTGCTTGATATGATCATCATCTGCTACCGGCGTATTGACGAGTCTTTAGAGTCCTACACAGAGGTTTCCTGGCTCAAGCGAAACGAAATAGGAGCGCATATGAGATATGTGCAGGATCGAGAATAATGCGTGTATGTGATACCGTATTCCATTCTCGCGATATATGTTTCGATTGGTTATATTCGATATGACCTAGTTATCGAATCATTGATTCGATAAATCGATGCATTGAATACTAGTCGGTTATGTGCGACATGACTGGATCATTGAATCAAGTGTTGATTTAATGATTTAATGTATAATTATATATTTGATATATACTTTGCATTAACTAGTATTGGTTCACTTTAAACGGATTTTTCTCACTTGATGTGCACATTGTATATGTGATATGTTTTGTGTACACTTGTATGTATCGTGTTGATGATGCATGTTGACTTGACTTTGTGTAAAAGAATTGAACCATGGTTATGAGAGTGTCCATCATGAATCCTCGACTCATTCGTCGATCTAGTAGGGTTCTTCGCCCACCTGAGAGATACTACGGTTTTCTCATGGATGGTGGGAGCGAGGATTGCATCATGGAGGATGATGACCCAACTAGCTTATTTGTGATCGGTTTCATGGAGTCAATGAGCGATAGGAGATGGGTTCACTTTAAACGGATAGTTGATCGCCGAATTCTCTTTATCTTAACATGTACACTAGTCTCTTTATAGTATATACTATATAGTATATAGTATATAGTATATATGATATAGACGTTACTTATGTTTTACACCCGCGCTAGCCCTGCCCTGCTCTGCTACCAGTGAAAGGTTCCTAGGCACTCTAGTAAGGTCTCACAAGGCAACGAACATGCCAATTTAAAAAATTTGGTGCCGAGAAACCCTAGACTACGGATCTTAGACTAGATGTTTAGGCGAAATGATAAAGCTAGTTAACAAATTAACTAAAGGTCGGAAGCTACAACCTTTGTAGATCCGGATTTCCACCTCCTTAGCTCCACGTGGTCATGCCCTCGCTGTCAATCATGAATCCTCGACTCATTCGTCGGCTTCATCGGAATAATGTGCGGAATAGGTCGTCGGCTTTGTATCAAAGACGATCTACGTCGAGGTTGCACTAGTTCAAGCTCCGACTTCACAAAGTTGTGAAACTTGTGAAGAGAACACCCAAAACAACTTGGCAAGAGGTAGAGGGTGAAGAAATAGGAGATGGGTTCACTTTAGATTTGGAATTCTCTCACTAGAACTCAAGTTGCCATTGGAGTAGCAAGCTTGAAGAAGAAGAAGAAGATGAAGAAGATGATAGAATTGTTATGATAAGTTATTTGTAAAATGAATAATAAATCAATTCTTATCATCTTCTAACCATGGTCAAGTGTAGAGAATAGACCATGGTTAGTGGGAGTGGTTAGGTTTAAGTATGAAGACAAAATGGCATCATTGGTCAAAGCTTCATGAAGCTTCACCTTTCTTCATGATAAAATGAAACCAATTTGTTTTCATAAATCCATTTAAATAAATAATAAATGGATAAAATAATAAGTGAATATATCATAAACCCTAACCACTCTCATAACCATGGTTCAATTCTTTTACACAAAGTCAAGTCAACATGCATCATCAACATGATACATACAAGTGTACACAAAACATATCACATATACAATGTGCACATCAAGTGAGAAAAATCCGTTTAAAGTGAACCAATACTAGTTAATGCAAAGTAATATATCAAATATATAATTATACATTAAATCATTAAATCAACACTTGATTCAATGAACCGGTCATGTCGCACATAACCGACTAGTATTCAATGCATCGATTTATCGAATCAATGATTCGATAACTAGGTCATATCGAATATAACCAATCGAAACATATATCGCGAGAATGGAATACGGTATCACATACACGCATTATTCTCGGTCCTGCACATATCTCATATGCGCTCTTATTTCGTTTCGCTTGAGCCAGGAAACCTCTGTGTAGGACTCTAAAGACTCGTCAATACGCCGGTAGCAGATGATGATCATATCAAGCACCCACAAGCCGCAAGCGGTCTGCTAAACGTAACGGCCACCCGGGTATTGAGCGATCAGAAGATCGACGAGCTAGCCCGCTCACACTCCTGCGAATCCGACCAGTAACACTTAACGTACAGTCCGGTCTCTTCGTCTGATATGTCGCATATCAAGTCTAGGGGTGGTAAACGTCAGACCCCAATAACCCGATAAGTCGTGCCGATGTGAGGCTCATGACGGGTCGAGAAACTACTGGTAACACTTACCAGCAAATCTCTGATCAGCCCTGGCCAGGGACTTCCCTGTTACGGCCAATCGAGCACAGCGCAACATCAACCCCCAATACCGGGAGAGAAGAAACCCCTCCTATCGCTCATTGCCTCCATGTGACTCGGGACTGTACCCAAAGACCACCGTTTTGCATGCCCTTATGGACGTGGTAAGGTGGAGATCAAAGCACAGTGGGAATCACACAAGACTCTATGACGATCTCGGGTCTGCAGACTATCCTCTACAAGTGTCACCTGAGAACTGCCATCTGACGTGAGGTATAATACCATCTAGGAGTTCTCGGCGAGTCCGTCCAGTGTACCCAGTCTCCACTGAGCACCCGTACACCATCTCTGATGTCAAACACCAATGGATATGGGATCATCCATCGCCCATCACATGGGTCGAGAAGCGTATACGCTAGTCTACACTGGTATATCGATGCCCCGTCTCGATACACCCACGACTAGGGACCTTGAAGGATGTACTTATGGACTACCATGTCCCCACTAGTATGATCCGCATCATAGTCCAGGTAGTCAAGTACACATCCTAATGGCTTTACCAACATGTAACTATAAGACAGTATAAAGAGACTAGTGTACATGTTAAGATAAAGAGTAACCAGATAGCATACTATCATATCGAGCAAGAAAGTCATCTCTATATATGTCCAAGCATCCAATATAATATACATAATCTGTACAATACTGGCATCTAGGGCATACATACAACTAGCAATCTCCCACTTGCACTAGGGCCAGCTGCTGTAGTATCGCATACCGAGCATCCCGAAGGGTCTCTCAAACTGTATCTGGGGATTGGCCTTCGTGAGTGGATCCGCCGTGTTGTTCTTCATGTCAATTCTCCTGACCTCGATCTCCCGGCGATCAACTATCTCCCGGATCAGGTGATACCGCCTCAGAATATGCCTGGACCGCTGATGGGACCTGGGTTCCTTGGCCAAAGCCACCGCTCCATTGTTATCGCAATACAAAGGTATTGGACGCTCAATGGATAGAACCACTCCAAGTTCAGTAATGAACTTCTTGATCCAGACAGCCTCTTTGGCAGCATCGTTGGCAGCGATGTATTCAGCCTCTATCGTCGAGTCTGCCACGGTTTCCTGCTTGGAACTCTTCCAGCTAACCGCCCCTCCGTAAAGGGTAAAGAAAAAGCCCGACTGCGACTTAGAGTCGTCCTTATCACTCTGGAAGCTCGAATCGGTAAAGGACTCCACTTGGAGTTCTCCATTACCATACACCAAGAACATATCTCTAGTCCTTCGCAAGTACTTGAGAATGCTCTTCACAGCTGTCCAGTGACTCTCTCCAGGATCAGCTTGATTTATTCTCTACACTAAACTATGGTATCAGAGCCTAGCTAGAGAGAGAAAACTAGTTGCCATCAATGGCAACATGAGCAAAAGTGAGAGAAATCTAAATCTAAAGTGAACCCATCTCCTATTTCTTCACCCTCTATCTCTTGCCAAGTTAAAACTTGTATGTAATATTCTTTTATTTGGGGCACTTCCAGATAGCGGAAGATGTCACCTTAAAAGTTGATTAGGGTTTTGCATTTTCATCTATTTATTTATTTATTTGTTTGAAAAGAATTATGATGAGAATGGTGGCTCTTTTTGTTTTAAGTTGAAGCTTCTTGAAGCTTTGACTTTTGTAACCATCCTTATCTTCATGCTTAACCCTAACCCTCTCAAGTGACCATGGTTTATTCTCTACACTTAACCTAGTTTAGAACATGATAAGTATTTTTTTTTATTCTTTTTCACATATATACTTATCATATATGTGTCTGGGGAATGGCCTTCGTGAGTGGATCCGCCGTATTGTTCTTCGTGTCAACTCTCCTGACCTCGATCTCCCGGCGATCAACTATCTCCCGGATTAGGTGATACCGCCTCAGAATATGCCTGGATCGCTGATGGGACCTGGGTTCCTTGGCCAAAGCCACCGCTCCATTGTTATCGCAATACATAGGTATTGGATGCTCAATGGATGGAACCACTCCAAGTTCAGTAATGAACTTCTTGATCCAGACAGCCTCTTTGGCAGCATCGTTGGCAGCGATGTATTCAGCCTCCATCGTCGAGTCTGCCACGGTTTCCTGCTTGGAACTCTTCCAGCTAACCGCCCCTCCGTAAAGGGTAAAGACAAAACTCGATTGCGACTTAGAATCGTCCTTATCACTCTGGAAGCTCGAATCGGTAAACGACTCCACTTGGAGTTCTCCGTTACCATACACCAAGAACATATCTCTACTCCTTCGCAAGTACTTGAGAATGCTCTTCACAGCTGTCCAGTGACTCTCTCCAGGATCAGCTCTGATACCAGTGAAAGGTTCCTAGGCACTCTAGTAAGGTCTCACAAGGCAACGAACATGCCAATTTAAAAAATTTGGTGCCGAGAAACCCTAGACTACGGATCTTAGACTAGATGTTTAGGCGAAATGAAAAAGCTAGTTAACAAATTAACTAAAGGTCGGAAGCTACAACCTTTGTAGATCCGGATTTCCACCTCCTTAACTCCACGTGGTCATGCCCTCGCTGTCCATCATGAATCCTCGACTCATTCGTCGGCTTCATCGGAATAATGTGCGGAATAGGTCGTCGGCTTTGTGTCAAAGACGATCTACGTCGAGGTTGCACTAGTTCAAGCTCCGACTTCACAAAGTTGTGAAACTTGTGAAGAGAACACCCAAAATAACTTGGCAAGAGGTAGAGGGTGAAGAAATAGGAGATGGGTTCACTTTAGATTTAGATTTCTCTCACTTTTGCTCATGTTGCCATTGATGGCAACTAGTTTTCTCTCTTGAAGAAGAAGGAGATCAAGAAGAAAGAATATGATAAGTATATATGTGAAAAAGAATAATAAAAAAAAATACTTATCATGTTCTAACCTAGGTTAAGTGTAGAGAATAAACCATGGTCACTTGAGAGGGTTAGGGTTAAGCATGAAGATAAGGATGGTTACAAAAGTCAAAGCTTCATGAAGCTTCAACTTAAAACAAAAAGAGCCACCATTCTCATCATAATTCTTTTCAAACAAATAAATAAATAAATAGATGAAAATGCAAAACCCTAATCAACTTTTTACCATGGTTTAATTCTTTATAGTTAACAACAAGATCATATATCATCAAACATGATACAAATATGTGTACAAAAGTATATCACATATACAATGTGCATCAAGTGAGAAAAATCCGTTTAAAGTGAACCAATACTAGTTAATACAAAGTAATATATCAAATATATAATTATACATTAAATCATTAAATCAACACTTGATTCAATGATCCGGTCATGTCGCACATAACCGACTAGTATTCAATGCATCGATTTATCGAATCAATGATTCGATAACTAGGTCATATCGAATATAACCAATCGAAACATATATCGCGAGAATGAAATGCGGTATCACATACACGCATTATTCTCGGTCCTGCACATATCTCATATGCGCTCCTATTTCGTTTCGCTTGAGCCAGGAAACCTCTGTGTAGGACTCTAAAGACTCGTCAATACGCCGGTAGCAGATGATGATCATATCAAGCACCCAAAAGCCGCAAGCGGTCTGCTAAACGTAACGGCCACCCGGGTATTGAGCGATCAGAAGATCGACGAGCTAGCCCGCTCACACTCCTGCGAATCAGACCAGTAACACTTAACGTACAGTCCGGTCTCTTCGTCTGATATGTCGCATATCAAGTCTAGGGGTGGTAAACGTCAGACCCCAATAACCCGATAAGTCATGCCGATGTGAGGCTCATAACGGGTCGAGAAACTACTGGTAACACTTACCAGCAAATCTCTGATCAGCCCTGGCCAGGGACTTCCCTGTTACGGCCAATCGAGCACAGCGCAACATCAACCCCCAATACCGGGAGAGAAGAAACCCCTCCTATCGCTCATTGCCTCCATGTGACTCGGGACTGTACCCAAAGACCACCGTTTTGCATGCCCTTATGGACGTGGTAAGGTGGAGATCAAAGCACAGTGGGAATCACACAAGACTCTATGACGATCTCTGGTCTGCAGACTATCCTGTACAAGTGTCACCTGAGAACTGCCATCTGACGTGAGGTATAATACCATCTGGGAGTTCTCGGCGAGTCCGTCCAGTGTACCCAGTCTCCACTGAGCACCCGTACACCATCTCTGATGTCAAACACCAATGGATGGTGGATATGGGATCATCCATCGCCCATCACATGGGTCGAGAAGCTTATACGGTAGTCTACACTGGTATATCGATGCCCCGTCTCGATACACCCACGACTAGGGACCTTGAAGGATGTACTTATGGACTACCATGTCCCCACTAGTATGATCCCCATAATAGTCCAGGTAGTCAAGTACACATCCTAAGGGCTTTACCAACATGTAACTATAAGACAGTATAAAGAGACTAGTGTACATGTTAAGATAAAGAGTAACCAGATAGCATACTATCATATCGTGCAAGAAAGTCATCTCTATATATGTCCAAGCATCCAATATAATATACATCATCTGTACAATACTGGCCTCTAGGGCATACATACAACTAACAATCTTCCACTTGCACTAGGGCCAGCTGCTGTAGTATCGCATACCGAGCATCCCGAAGAGTCTCTCAAACTGTATCTGGGGAACGGCCTTCGTGAGTGGATCCGCCGTGTTGTTCTTCGTGTCAATTCTCCTGACCTCGATCTCCCGGGAATCAACTATCTCCCGGATCAGGTGATACCGCCTCAGAATATGCCTGGACCGCTGATGGGACCTGGGTTCCTTGGCCAAAGCCACCGCTCCATTGTTATCGCAATACAAAGGTATTGGACGCTCAATGGATGGAACCACTCCAAGTTCAGTAATGAACTTCTTGATCTAGACAGCCTCTTTGGCAGCATCGTTGGCAGCGATGTATTCAGCCTCCATCGTCGAGTCTGCCACGGTTTCTTGCTTGGAACTCTTCCAGCTAACCGCCCCTCCGTAAAGGGTAAAGACAAAGCCCGACTGCGACTTAGAGTCGTCCTTATCACTCTGGAAGCTCGAATCGGTAAAGGACTCCACTTGGAGTTCTCTGTTACCATACACCAAGAACATATCTCTAGTCCTTCGCAAGTACTTGAGAATGCTGTTCACAGCTGTCTAGTGACTCTCTCCAGGATCAGCTTGATTTATTCTCTACACTAAACTATGGTATCAGAGCCTAGCTAGAGAGAGAAAACTAGTTGCCATCAATGGGAACATGAGCAAAAGTGAGAGAAATCTAAATCTAAAGTGAACCCATCTCCTATTTCTTCACCCTCTACCTCTTGCCAAGTTAAAACTTGTATGTAATATTCTTTTATTTGGGGCACTTCCAGGTAGCGGAAGATGTCACCTTAAAAGTTGATTAGGGTTTTGCATTTTCATCTATTTATTTATTTATTTGTTTGAAAAGAATTATGATGAGATTGGTGGCTCTTTTTGTTTTAAGTTGAAGCTTCATGAAGATTTGACTTTTGTAACCATCCTTATCTTCATGCTTAACCCTAACCCTCTCAAGTGACCATGGTTTATTCTCTACACTTAACCTAGGTTAGAACATGATAAGTATTTTTTTTATTATTCTTTTTCACATATATACTTATCATATATGTGTCTGGGGAATGGCCTTCGTGAGTGGATCCGCCGTGTTGTTCTTCGTGTCAACTCTCCTGACCTCGATCTCCCGGCGATCAACTATCTCCCGGATTAGGTGATACCGCCTCAGAATATGCCTGGATCGCTGATGGGACCTGGGTTCCTTGGCCAAAGCCACCGCTCCATTGTTATTGCAATACAAAGGTATTGGATGCTCAATGGATGGAACCACTCCAAGTTCAGTAATGAACTTCTTGATCCAGATAGCCTCTTTGGCAGCATCGTTGGCAGCGATGTATTCAGCCTCCATCGTCGAGTCTGCCACGGTTTCCTGCTTGGAACTCTTCCAGCTAACCGCCCCTCCGTAAAGGGTAAAGACAAAACCCGATTGCGTCTTAGAGTCGTCCTTATCACTCTAGAAGCTCGAATCGGTAAAGGACTCCACTTGGAGTTCTCCGTTACCATACACCAAGAACATATCTCTAGTCCTTCGCAAGTACTTGAGAATGCTCTTCACAGCTGTCCAGTGACTCTCTCCAGGATCAGCTCTGATACCAGTGAAAGGTTCCTAGGCACTCTAGTAAGGTCTCACAAGGCAACGAACATGCCAATTTAAAAAATTTGGTGCCGAGAAACCCTAGACTACGGATCTTAGACTAGATGTTTAGGCGAAATGAAAAGGCTAGTTAACAAATTAACTAAAGGTCGGAAGCTACAACCTTTGTAGATCCGGATTTCCACCTCCTTAGCTCCACGTGGTCAAGCCCTCGCTGTCCATCATGAATCCTCGACTCATTCGTCGGCTTCATCGGAATAATGTGCGGAATAGGTCGTCGGCTTTGTGTCAAAGACGATCTACGTCGAGGTTGCACTAGTTCAAGCTCCGACTTCACAAAGTTGTGAAACTTGTGAAGAGAACACCCAAAACAACTTGGCAAGAGGTAGAGGGTGAAGAAATAGGAGATGGGTTCACTTTAGATTTAGATTTCTCTCACTTTTGCTCATGTTGCCATTGATGGCAACTAGTTTTCTCTCTTGAAGAAGAAGGAGATCAAGAAGAAAGAATATGAAAAGTATATATGTGAAAAAGAATAATAAAAAAAAAAATTTCATGTTCTAACCTAGGTTAAGTGTAGAGAATAAACCATGGTCACTTGAGAGGGTTAGGGTTAAGCATGAAGATAAGGATGGTTACAAAAGTCAAAGCTTCATGAAGCTTCAACTTAAAACAAAAAGAGCCACCATTCTCATCATAATTCTTTTCAAACAAATAAATAAATAAATAGATGAAAATGCAAAACCCTAATCAACTTTTAACCATGGTTTAATTCTTTATACTTAACAACAAGATCATATATCATCAAACATGATACAAATATGTGTACAAAAGTATATCACATATACAATGTGCATCAAGAGAGAAAAATCCGTTTAAAGTGAACCAATACTAGTTAATGCAAAGTAATATATCAAATATATAATTATACATTAAATCATTAAATCAACACTTTATTCAATGATCCGGTCATGTCGCACATAACCGACTAGTATTCAATGCATCGATTTATCGAATCAATGATTCGATAACTAGGTCATATCGAATATAACCAATCGAAACATATATCGCGAGAATGAAATGCGGTATCACATACACGCATTATTCTCGGTCCTGCACATATCTCATATGCGCTCCTATTTCGTTTCGCTTGAGCCAGGAAACCTCTGTGTAGGACTCTAAAGACTCGTCAATACGCCGGTAGCAGATGATGATCATATCAAGCACCCACAAGCCGCAAGCGGTCTGCTAAACGTAATGGCCACCCAGGTATTGAGCGATCAGAAGATCGACGAGCTAGCCCGCTCACACTCCTGCGAATCCGACCAGTAACACTTAACGTACAGTCCGGTCTCTTCGTCTGATATGTCGCATATCAAGTCTAGGGGTGGTAAACGTCAGACCCCAATAACCGGATAAGTCGTGCCGATGTGAGGCTCATAACGGGTCAAGAAACTACTGGTAACACTTACCAGCAAATCTCTGATCAGCCCTTGCCAGGGACTTCCCTGTTACGGCCAATCAAGCACAGCGCAACATCAACTCCCAATACCGGGAGAGACGAAACCCCTCCTATCGCTCATTGCCTCCATGTGACTCGGGACTGTACCCAAAGACCACCGTTTTGCTCGCCCTCATGGACGTGGTAAGGTGGAGATCAAAGCACAGTGGGAATCACACAAGACTCTATGACGATCTCGGGTCTGCAGACTATCCTGTACAAGTGTCACCAGAGAACTGCCATCTGACGTAAGGTATAATACCATCTGGGAGTTCTCGGCGAGTCCGTCCAGTGTACCCAGTCTCCACTGAGCACCCGTACACCAACTCTGATGTCAAACACCAATGGATATGGGATCATCCATCGCCCATCACATGGGTCGAGAAGCGTATACGCTAGTCTACACTGGTATATCGATGCCCCGTCTCGATACACCCACGACTAGGGACCTTGAAGGATGTACTTATAGACTACCATGTCCCCACTAGTATGATCCGCATCATAGTCCAGGTAGTCAAGTACACATCCTAAGGGCTTTACCAACATGTAACTATAAGATAGTATAAAGAGACTAGTGTACATGTTAAGATAAAGAGTAACCAGATAGCATACTATCATATCGAGCAAGAAAGTCATCTCTATATATGTCCAAGCATCCAATATAATATACAACATCTGTACAATACTGGCCTCTAGGGCATACATACAACTAACAATCTCCCACTTGCACTAGGGCCAGCTGCTGTGGTATCGCATACCGAGCATCCCGAAGAGTCTCTCAAACTGTGTCTGGGGAATGGCCTTCATGAGTGGATCCGCCGTGTTGTTCTTCGTGTCAACTCTCCTGACCTCGATCTCCCGGCGATCAACTATCTCCCGGATTAGGTGATACCGCCTCAGTGAAATGGCTGGATGCAATGCGGTCCGAGATGGATTCCATGTACACCAACAAAGTATGGACTTTGGAAGTTGCTCCTGAAGGGGTAAAACCCATTGGGAGCAAGTAGATCTTTAAGAAGAAACTTGGTGTAGATGGGAAAGTGGAGACTTTCAAAGCTAGACTAGTAGCAAAGGGTATTCGTCAAAGACCAGGTGTGGACTATGACGAGACCTTTTCTCCAGTGGCTATGCTTAAATCCATCCGGATCATGCTTGCCATCGCTGCATATCATGATTACGAAATCTGGCAAATGGATGTTAAGACCGCCTTTCTAAATGGTGATTTAGAAGAGTGCGTGTACATGACTCAGCCAGAGGGCTTCGTAGATAGTGGGAGCAGCGGAAAGGTGTGCAAGCTGCTTAAATCCATTTATGGATTAAAGCAAGCATCGCGGAGTTGGAACATCTGCTTTGACGTCGTTATCAAAGAGTCTTATTTCGTCAAAAATCCAGATGAACCTTGTATTTACAGGAAGGTGGCAGAGAGTAAGGTTGTCTTCCTCGTATTGTACGTGGACGACATACTCTTGATAGGAAATGATATTCCTATGCTGCAATCGGTTAAGCTCTTCTTATCACAAAGATACTCAATGAAAGATCTTGGTGATGCCTCCTGCATATTGGGAATAAGGATCTATAGAGATAGATCCAAACGGATTTTGGGATTGTCCCAATCCAGGTACATTGACACCATACTAAAGAGGTTTAGTATGGAAGAGTCCAAGTATGGTTTATTCTCTACACTTAACCTAGGTTAGAACATGATAAGTATTTGATTTTATTATTCTTTTTCACAATACTTATCATATTCTATTTGCTTCTTCCTTCTTCTTCAACAGAGAAAACAAGATGCCATCAATGGCAACTTGAGTTCTAGTGAGAGAATTCCAAATCTAAAGTGAACCCATCTCCTATTTCTTCACCCTCTACCTCTTGCCAAGTTGTTTTGGGTGTTTACTTCACAAGTTTCACAAGTTTGTGAAGTCGGAGCTTAAACTTGCGATGCCTCGAGGTAGATCGTCTTTGACACAAAGCCGACGACCTAGCTTGCTCGTTTTCCCGATGAAGCCGACGATCGAGTCTAGGATTCGAGACGGACAGCGAGAGGACACCCACGTGGAGCTAAGCAAGTGGAAATCCGGATCTACAAAGGTTGTAGCTTCTCATTTCTAGTTAAAGTGTTAACTAAGTTTTCTTTTCGCCTAAACATCTAGTCTAAGATCCGTAGTCAAGGGTTTCTCGGCACCAAAAATTTTAAATTGGCATGTTCGATGCCTTGTGAGACCACTATAGGGTGCCTAGGAACCTTTCACTGTGAAAGGTTCCTAGGCACTCTAGTAAGGTCTCACAAGGCAACGAACATGCCAATTTAAAAAATTTGGTGCCGAGAAACCCTAGACTACGGATCTTAGACAAGATGTTTAGGCGAAATGATAAAGCTAGTTAACAAATTAACTAAAGGTCGGAAGCTACAACCTTTGTAGATCCGGATTTCCACCTCCTTAGCTCCACGTGGTCATGCCATCGCTGTCCATCATGAATCCTCGACTCATTCGTCGGCTTCATCGGAATAATGTGCGGAATAGGTCGTCGGCTTTGTGTCAAAGATGATCTACGTCGAGGTTGCACTAGTTCAAGCTCCGACTTCACAAAGTTGTGAAACTTGTGAAGAGAACACCCAAAACAACTTGGCAAGAGGTAGAGGGTGAAGAAATATGAGATGGGTTCACTTTAGATTTGGAATTCTCTCACTAGAACTCAAGTTGCCATTGGAGTAGCAAGCTTGAAGAAGATGAAGAAGATGATAGAATTGTTATGATAAGTTATTTGTAAAATGAATAATAAATCAATTCTTATCATCTTCTAATCATGGTCAAGTGTAGAGAATAGACCATGGTTAGTGGGAGTGGTTAGGTTTAAGTATGAAGACAAAATGGCATCATTGGTCAAAGCTTCATGAAGCTTCACCATTCTTCATGATAAAATGAAACCAATTTGTTTTCATAAATCCATTTAAATAAATAATAAATGGATAAAATAATAAGTGAATATATCATAAACCCTAACCTCTCTCATAACCATGGTTCAATTCTTTTACACAAAGTCAAGTCAACATGCATCATCAACATGATACATACAAGTGTACACAAAACATATCACATATACAATGTGCACATCAAGTGAGAAAAATCCGTTTAAAGTGAACCAATACTAGTTAATGCAAAGTAATATCAATTATATAATTATACATTAAATCATTAAATCAAGACTTGATTCAATGATCCGGTCATGTCACACATAACCGACTAGTATTCAATGCATCGATTTATCGAATCAATGATTCGATAACTAGGTCATATCGAATATAACCAATCGAAAACATATATCGCGAGAATTGAATACGGTATCATATAGACGCATTATTCTCGGTCCTGCACACATCTCATATGCGCTCCTATTTCGTTTCGCTTGAACCAGGAAACCTCTGTGTAGGACTCTAAAGACTCGTCAATACGCCGGTAGCAGATGATGATCATATCAAGCACCCACAAGCCGCAAGCGAACTGCTAAACGTAACGGCCACCCGGGTATTGAGCGATCAGAAGATCGACGAGCTAGCCCGCTCACACTCCTGCGAATCCGACCAGTAACACTTACTGTACAGTCCGGTCTCTTCGTCTGATATGTCGCATATCAAGTCTAGGGGTGGTAGACGTCAGACCCCAATAACCCGATAAGTCGTGCCGATGTGAGGCTCATAACGGGTCGAGAAACTACTGGTAACACTTACCAGCAAATCTCTGATCAGCCCTGGCTAGGGACTTCCCTGCTACGGCCAATCGAGCACTGCGCAACATCAACCCTCAATACCGGGAGAGACGAAACCCCTCCTATCGCTCATTGCCTCCATGTGACTCGGGACTGTACCCAAAGACCACCGTTTTGCACGCCCTCATGGACGTGGTAAGGTGGAGATCAAAGCACAGTGGGAATCACACAAGACTCTATGACGATCTCGGGTCTACAGACTAACCTGCACAAGTGTCACCTGAGAACTGCCATCTGACGTGAGGTATAATACCATCTGGGAGTTCTCGACGAGTCCGTCCAGTGTACCCAGTCTCCACTGAGCACCCGTATACCATCTCTGATGTCAAACACCAATGGATATGGGATCATCCATCGCCAATCACATGGGTCGAGAAGCGTATACGCTAGTCTACTCTGGTATATCGATGCCCCGTCTCGATACACCCACGACTAGGGACCTTGAAGGATGTACTTATAGACTACCATGCCCCCACTAGTATGATCTGCATCATAGTCCAGGTAGTCAAGTACACATCCTAAGGGCTTTACCAACATGTAACTATAAGACAGTATAAAGAGACTAGTGTACATGTTAAGATAAAGAGTAACCAGATAGCATACTATCATATCGAGCAAGAAAGTCATCTCTATATATGTCCAAGCATCCAATATAATATACAACATCTATACAATACTGGCCTCTAGGGCATACAAACAACTAACAATAAACATAAGTAACGCCTATATAATATATCATATATACTATATACTGTATCTATCACAGAACATCACATGATAACATCAAAGATATCGTAGCAGAAGAAACATATGAAATATTGGATATACTAGGACGTCCGTGTTTTCAATACGAGCCAGTATAAAACACGGATTCCACGGTCGTGACGAATAGCCAAACCCACACCCCAAGACCCCTACGAGAGCGGCAAGCAACCCTACCAATTCTGGAGTTAGGAGACCCGGACTCGACTCCTCGAGTTGGTCTCCCACTGGACTCCAGAACCCGGTTACTTGTGCCCTCCTCCTTGGGTCTATCCTAGTGCGGAAAAGTAAATAATATACAAACGGTGACAACTTCCGCTACCTGGAAGCGCCCCAATAAAAGAATATTACATACAAGTTTTTACATGAATGAAAATGAAAAACACTCATCTCACATAAAAACCCCCGGCTATTCAAACACGACGATCCAATATAACATATCCAGCAACACATAACATCACATGTCATCAACGTAAGTAAATATGCGCATCCCAATTGTCGTTGACATATAGCAACGAAACCGGCGATATCACATATTACACTTACGGTCACAGAAAAGAAAGTGTAAAACTACAATAGTTGGAATCCGCAATCTACATAGACATCGCATGCCTAATCAAATGAATACCTTAGACATCGCATGCCTAAAAGTTATAAACCCCGCATTTTAGTCTCATAATCGAAAACTCTTTTCAATATCAAGTCGGGCAATTCAACAAGATTCCCGACATCCTGATCGAATGCTCGTCGCAAACTTCAGTAGGCGGCCGCGCCCTCGATACCGACGACGAAGTGCACCAAGGCGGAACACCGCCACCGCTAGCACCCGAACGGATGCTTTCGGCGACGGGGTTCTCCTACAGTCACTTGGTCGGGGCTATGGAGTGAGGCTGTCTATTAAGTTTACCAGGCGAGTATCCGCGTACGCTACGTGATTGCAACGGACTTTTGATCACATCAAAATTCCGTGGCAACCGATCAAGTGAGACTAAACTGCTAGATTTATAACATTCATTCAGTTATCACATAACTTTTGTGAATTCCAATTATTGTATCACATTCCGGATAAACAGAAAATGTTAAACTTTCCGATCGAACAATCGAACACCCAAGTTTTCCCGATACAGATCAACACATGAAACAAGTCTAACAACATTCCGTTCGTGCCTCAGTACCAACGGTCCAGCCGTAGAAGGTTCAAGCCTACGCCTCACATGTGGCACGCCGTACTGCCCCAAACCCGAAGGTTCAAAGGGCAGTTCAAGACGGTCACATAATCGAGTTAAGGTTTGTTGTCTTCTAGAGGGTCCATC
The DNA here is from genome assembly GCA_030015575.1 of Agapanthus africanus. Classification (NCBI taxonomy): domain Eukaryota; kingdom Viridiplantae; phylum Streptophyta; class Magnoliopsida; order Asparagales; family Amaryllidaceae; genus Agapanthus; species Agapanthus africanus. The sequence continues at coordinate 391,761,903 of JASDDO010000022.1, forward strand.
ACGTTACTTGCACTACTTAGAACGTCGTTAAACTACGGAAAAATCCAACACTTGGAAATTTCCCGACAGGGGAAAAATTGGGTATTTGTATCCGGTCGAACTTTTTAACATATTCTAAAATTTATCCGGAAAGCCACACAGACAAAATTTGATATTCCGATCGAAACTCCGAAACCCCAAAACCACCTCTGAAAATTCAACTCTTGAATATCTGTCTCTTTATTAGTAAAGAAACGATAAAATTTTGTATTGTTGGATAATGTTTTGAAACTCTCATAACCATGGTTCAATTCTTTTACACAAAGTCAAGTCAACATGCATCATCAACATGATACATACAAGTGTACACAAAACATATCACATATACAATGTGCACATCAAGTGAGAAAAATCCGTTTAAAGTGAACCAATACTAGTTAATGCAAAGTAATATATCAAATATATAATTATACATTAAATCATTAAATCAACACTTGATTCAATGATCCGGTCATGTCGCACATAACCGACTAGTATTCAATGCATCGATTTATCGAATCAATGATTCGATAACTAGGTCATATCGAATATAACCAATCGAAACATATATCGCGAGAATTGAATACGGTATCATATAGACGCATTATTCTCGGTCCAGCACATATCTCATATGCGCTCCTATTTCGTTTCGCTTGAGCCAGGAAACCTCTGTGTAGGACTCTAAAGACTCGTCAATACGCCGGTAGCAGATGATGATCATATCAAGCACCCACAAGCCGCAAGCGGTCTGCTAAACGTAACGGCCACCCGGGTATTGAGCGATCAGAAGATCGACGAGCTAGCCCGCTCACACTCCTGCGAATCCGACCAGTAACACTTAACGTACAGTCCGGTCTCTTCGTCTGATATGTCGCATATCAAGTCTAGGGGTGGTAAACGTCAGACCCCAATAACCCGATAAGTCGTGCCGATGTGAGGCTCATAACGGGTCGAGAAACTACTGGTAACACTTACCAGCAAATCTCTGATCAGCCCTGGCCAGGGACTTCCCTGTTACGGCCAATCGAGCACAGCGCAACATCAACCCCCAATACCGGGAGAGAAGAAACCCCTCCTATCGCTCATTGCCTCCATGTGACTCGGGACTGTACCCAAAGACCACCGTTTTGCACGCCCTTATGGACGTGGTAAGGTGGAGATCAAAGCACAGTGGGAATCACACAAGACTCTATGACGATCTCGGGTCTACAGACTAACCTGTACAAGTGTCACCTGAGAACTGCCATCTGACGTGAGGTATAATACCATCTGGGAGTTCTCGGCGAGTCCGTCCAGTGTACCCAGTCTCCACTGAGCACCCGTATACCATCTCTGATGTCAAACACCAATGGATATGGGATCATCCATCGCCCATCACATGGGTCGAGAAGCGTATACGCTAGTCTACTCTGGTATATCGATGCCCCGTCTCGATACACCCACGACTAGGGACCTTGAAGGATGTACTTATAGACTACCATGCCCCCACTAGTATGATCTGCATCAGAGTCCAGGTAGTCAAGTACACATCCTAAGGGCTTTACCAACATGTAATTATAAGACAGTATAAAGAGACTAGTGTACATGTTAAGATAAAGAGTAACCAGATAGCATACTATCATATCGAGCAAGAAAGTCATCTCTATATATGTCCAAGCATCCAATATAATATACATCATCTGTACAATACTGGCCTCTAGGGCATACATACAACTAACAATCTCCCACTTGCACTAGGGCCAGCTGCTGTAGTATCGCATACCGAGCATCCCGAAGAGTCTCTCAAACTGTATCTGGGGAATGGCCTTCGTGAGTGGATCCGCCGTGTTGTTCTTCGTGTCAATTCTCCTGACCTCGATCTCCCGGCGATCAACTATCTCCCGGATCAGGTGATACCGCCTCAGAATATGCCTGGACCGCTGATGGGACCTGGGTTCCTTGGCCAAAGCCACCGCTCCATTGTTATCGCAATACAAAGGTATTGGACGCTCAATGGATGGAACCACTCCAAGTTCAGTAATGAACTTCTTGATCTAGACAGCCTCTTTGGCAGCATCGTTGGCAGCGATGTTTTCAGCCTCCATCGTCGAGTCTGCCACGGTTTCCTGCTTGGAACCCTTCCAGCTAACCGCCCCTCCGTAAAGGGTAAAGACAAAGCCCGACTGCGACTTAGAGTCGTCCTTATCACTCTGGAAGCTCGAATCGGTAAAGGACTCCACTTGGAGTTCTCCGTTACCATACACCAAGAACATATCTCTAGTCCTTCGTAAGTACTTGAGAATGCTCTTCACAGCTGTCCAGTGACTCACTCCAGGATCAGCTTGATACCTGCTCACTACACTTAGTGAGTATGCTACATCGGGTCTGGTACATAGCATCGCATACATGATAGAGCCTACTGCCGAAGCATAGGGTATCCCTTGCATGCGAGCTCTCTCCAAATCAGTCTTGGGAGACATCTCTTTGGAGAGAGTGACTCCAGAGATCGTGGGCATGTTTCCACGCTTGGACTCTTCCATACTAAACCTCTTTAGTATGGTGTCAATGTACCTGGATTGGGACAATCCCAAAATCCGTTTGGATCTATCTCTATAGATCCTAATTCCCAATATGCAGGAGGCATCACCAAGATCTTTCATCGAGAATCTTTGTGATAAGAAGAGCTTGACCGATTGCAGCATAGGAATATCATTTCCTATCAAGAGTATGTCGTCTACGTACAATACGAGGAAGACAACCTTACTCTCTGCCACCTTCTTGTAGATACAAGGTTCATCTGGATTTTTGACGAAATCAACCTCTTTGATAACGACGTCAAAGCAGATGTTCCAACTCCGCGATGCTTGCTTTAATCCATAAATGGATTTAAGCAGCTTGCATACCTTCCCGCTGCTCCCACTGTCTACGAAGCCCTCTGGCTGAGTCATGTACACGCACTCTTCTAAATCACCGTTTAGAAAGGCGGTCTTAACATCCATTTGCCAGATTTCGTATTCATGATAAGCAGCGATGGCAAGCATGATCCGGATGGATTTAAGCATAGCAACTGGAGAAAAGGTCTCGTCATAGTCCACACCTGGTCTTTGACGAAAATCCTTTGCTACAAGTCTAGCTTTGAAAGTCTCCACTTTCCCATCTACACCAAGTTTCTTCTTGAAGATCCACTTGCTCCCAATGGGTTTTACCCCTTTAGGAGCAACTTCCAAAGTCCATACTTTGTTGGCGTACATGGAATCCATCTCAGACCGCATAGCATCCAGCCATTTCACTGAGTCCCCACTCGTGATGGCCTCCTCGAAGCTAGTTGGGTCATCATCCTCCATGATGCAATCCTCGCTCCCAACATCCATGAGAAAACCGTAGTATCTCTCAGGTGAGCGAGGAACCCTACTAGATCGGCGGAGAGGCTGGGGTTCATCGGGGACTACGGAATCCTCTGGTTCAACCAAATCTTCTGTTGTAGTCTGTATTGCTGGAACCTCTTCCAGTTCTACCTCAATGCCACCTATCTGTTTCATAAGAAAACCCTTTTCTAAGAAATTGGCATGCCGAGAAACAAACACTTTTTGTTCCTCGGAGTGGTAGATGATATACCCTCGCGAATGTTTGGGATATCCAAAAAACTTACATAAAACAGACCTTGCCTCGAGCTTGTCCGGATTTTGTGTTTTAACATAGGCCGGACAACCCCATATCTGAATAAAATTAAGACATGGTCTCTTGCCATTCCATATCTCATATGGAGTGGTAGGCACTGATTTGGTCGGAACTCTATTCAGTAGGTATGCAGCAGTCTCCAGTGCATATCCCCAGAAGGAGATAGGTAACTCATCTGTACTCATCATAGAGTGCACCATATCTAATAGGGTGCGATTTCTCCGCTCCGATACACCGTTGTGCTGTGGTGTATATGGAGGAGTCAGCTGAGAGAGAATCCCATTCTCTTTTAGGAAGTCCCGGAATTCATTGCTCAAGTATTCACCTCCTCGATCAGATCGTAGGATTTTAATACTTTTTCCGGTTTGGTTCTCAACTTCTTGTTTATATTCATTAAATTTCTCAAAAGCTTCTGATTTGTGTTTCATCAGGAACACATACCCGAACCTAGAGAGATCGTCATTGAATGTAATGAAGTATGAAGAACCATCCCTGGCATGTGTAGACATGGGACCACATACATCACTACGTATAAGTCCCAAGAGTTCGGTAACTTTTTCTCCGTGTCCTGTAAACGGAGTTTTGGTCATCTTGCCTTTGAGACATGACTGGCAAGTGTCATAAGATGAAAATTCAAACAGATTTAAATATCCATCTTTATGCAACTTAGCTAGTCGTGTCGCATTGATGTGACCCAGTCTACAATGCCACAAGAAGGATTCATTGAGTTCAGAACTCTTCCTCCTGTGTGTGTTTGTTATGCTCAGAACTATTGATTGATTTAGAACATAAATGCCATTGCACAACGTGCCTGATCCAACCAACTTTTGGTTAAGGAAAATGTTCATAACACTGTCCTGTAATACAAAATTTTATCCCTCTTTACTTAATAAAGAAACCGATATAATGTTGCATATCAGGTTCGGCATGTAATAGCATTCGTTCAGAACCAATGTATTACCAGTTGGCAATACAAGGTGATATTCCCCGACAGTCTTAGCTGCAACAATTGCACCATTTCCAACTCTAATGTCTTTATCACCTTCTCCAAGTTCTCTTCCTTTTCTAAGCCCATGTAACTGATTACATATATGGGATCCTGACCCGGTATCTAATACCCAGGACGTAGAGCAAATGGAGAAACAGTTCTCAGTAACAAACACACCTGAAGAAAATGCATCAACATGTACTTTCTTCATTTGGGTGGCATGGGAATCCTGGTATTCCCCTATATCCTGTTCATTCCTATAACTCTTATAAGAAAGAACGGAACCAACGTTCCCCAGCACAGTATAACATGCGGGTTCGGTCAATACATCAATATTATTATCTTGATTAAGGCATGAACTGGTCGCTACCTGGAGAGAGAGAGAAGAAAACACTTTAGCGTATGCTCGTGCAAGATCAGATTGGTTATTATCTTATCTAATCAGGATGGCTCCCACTGCTTTTTATCAAATCTTCCTTCAAACCCTAAAAGGAAAGACTAGCCGGGATTAATTACACACTACAAGTCCAAACCTTTTCAGATAATCACAGAATTTAAGTTAGTTAAGATTTGGGGTAAAGAGTAACCAGATAGCATACTATCATATCGAGCAAGAATGTCCTCCCTATATATGTCCCAGCATCCACTACAATATACATCCTATGTACAATAATGGCCTCTAGGGCATACATATAACTAACAATTCTGTTGACCCGAGATCGTCATAGAGTCTTGTGTGGTTCCCACTGTGCTTTGATTTCCACCTTACCACGTCCAAGAGGGCGTGCAAAACGGTGGCTTTTGGGTACAGTCCCGAATCACATGGAGGCAATGAGCGATAGAAGGGGATTCGTCTCTCCCGGTATAGGGAGTTGATGTTGCGCTGTGTTCGATTGGCTATAACCGGAAATCCCTGGCCAGGGTTGCTGAGATTTACTGGTAAGTGTTACCAGTAGTTTCTCGAATTGTTATAGACCTCATATCGACACGACTTATCGAGCTATTGGGGTCTGACGTTTACCACCCCTAGGCAAGATATGCGACATATCAGACGAACAGACCGGACTGTACGGTAAGTGTTACTGGTTGGATTCACAGGCGTGTGAGCGGGCTTGCTCGTCGATCTTCTGATCGCTCAATACCCGGGTGGCCGTTACGTTTAGTAGACCGCTTGCGGCTTGTGGGTGGTTGATATGATCATCACCTGCTGCCGGCGTATTGACGAGTCTTTAGAGTCCTACACAGAGGTTTCCTGTCTCATGCGAAACGAAATAGGAGCGCATATGAGATATGTGCGGGACCGAGAATGATACCAGTATGTGATACTGTATTCGATTCTCGCGATTTGTGACACTGATCGGTTATATGCGATATAGCCGGGTTATCGGATCAAGTGTTTATTCGATAAGTTGTTACTGTTGATATTAGTCGGTTATATGCGACATGACAGGATCATTGAATCAAGTGTTGATTTAATGATTTAATGCATAATTATATATTTTATATATTACTTTGCATTAACTAGTATTGGTTCACTTTAAAAGGATTTTCTCACTTGGTTGTACAAGTTGTATATGTGATATACTTTTTGTGCAAATGTTTGTATCATGTTTGATGATACATGTTTACTTGGTTAAGTGTAAAGAATTAAACCATGGTTAAACTAATGATTAGGGTTTTGTTTTTCCATTACTTATTTATTCTTTTATTTATTTGTTTATTCATTTTGGAAATAATATGAAAAGAATGGTGGCTTTATTTGTTGTTTTGTTGAAGCTTCATGAAGCTTTGACCTTGTCCACCATTCTTGTCCCTTGCTTAACCCTAACCATCATTACTAACCATGGTCTATTCTCTACACTTAACTAAGGTTAAGAATATGATAAGAATGATTTTCTTTTTCAATTATTCTAACAATACTTATCATCTTCTTCATCTTCTTCTTCTTCTTTTAAAAAGAAGAAGCTTGCCTCCATCAATGGCAACTCTTGAAAATGAGTGAGAAATCCAATTCTAAAGTGAACCCACTTCCTATTTCTTCATCCACTACCTCTTGCCAAGTAGTATAGGGTGTTTCCTTCACAAGTTTTCATGGCTTAGTGAAGGTGGAGCTTGATCTAGTGATGTCTCGACGTAGATCATCTTCGGCATCGTCGTCGATGACCTAGCCCGCTTTTTCTCCGATGAAGCCGATGCTAGAGTCATGGTTCGATTTGGACAGCGGAGAGGACTTCATCATGGAGCTATGGAGGTGGAGAAACGGATCTACAAAGGTTATATTTCCGTTCTTTTAGTTTAGTTGTAAACTAGTTTCATTTGTCGCCTAAAATTCTAGTTAACGATCCGTATTAGGGTTTCTCGGCACCGTAAAATTTTAAATTGGCATGATTGAAGCCTTGTGAGACCTCTTGAGAGTGCCTAGGAACCCTACAGGAACCACCTGAAGTTCTGTAAAGAACTTTCTCATCTAGACTACTTCTTTTACGGCGTCACATACGGCGATATACTCCGCTTCCATCATCGAGTCAGCAACGGTGTCCTGCTTAGAGCTCTTCCAACAGACCGCCCTTCCATTGAGGGTAAAGACATAACCCAACATGGACTTGGAGTCATCCTTGTCACTCTGGAAGCTGGAGTCAGCAAAGGCCTCGATATGGAGGACTTTTCCACCGTACACCATGAACATCCCCTTATTCTTTCTCAGGTACTTGAGAATGTTCTTTAGTGCTATCCATTGCTTCTTCCTAGGGTTTGACTGATACCGGCTTACCATGCTTAGTTTGTAAGCAACATCTGGTCTAGCACACAACATCGCATACATTATAGAGCTTACCGCTGAAGCGTAGGGTACAGTTGACATGCGATCCCTTTCCAAATCAGTCTTGGGAGACATCCCTTTTGAGATAATGATTCAGTAACAAGCCGGTAGATTTCCGCGCTTTGAATCTTCTATACTGAATCTTTTCAGTATGGTGTCGATATACCTGGACTGTGAATGTCCTAACATCCTCTTAGATCTATCACGATAGATTTTTGGATTCCCAGAATGTAAGAGGCATCACCCAGGTCTTTCATGGAGAACCTTTGTGACAAGAATCCTTTGACTGATTGTAGCATAGGAATGTCATTTCCTATCAAGAGAATGTCATCCACGTACAAGATGAGGAATACAATAGTTCTTGCTACAATCTTACTATAAATGCATGGTTCATCTGGATTTTTGATAAAGTCAAATTCTTTGACCGTCTCATCAAAACAGATATTCCAACTCCGATATGCCTTCTTTATTCCTTAAATGGATTTAATCAACTTGCACACTTTCTCGTTGCTCCCACTCTGAATGAAACCTTTTGGATGATCCATATAGACGCACTTTTCTAAATTCCCATTTAGAAAAGCGGTCTTTACGTCCATCTGCCAAATCTCAAAATCGTGGACGGCAGCAATGGCAAGAAGGATCCGAATGGATTTGCGCGTAGCCACTGGAGAAAAGGTTTCATCATAGTCCAAACCAGGTCTTTAACGAAAACCATTTGCAACAAGTCTAGCCTGATAGGTTTTAACCTGTCCATCTACAGCAATCTTTTTTCTGAAGATACATTTGCAGCCTATGGGTTTTACCCCTTCTGGAGCAATGTCCAAAGTCCATACCATTTTGGTGTACATGGAATCCATCTCGGTCTGCATTGCATCCAGCCATTTTACCGAGTCTCTGCTCTGAATGGCTTGCTGGAAGTTAGTTGGCTCATCATTATCAATGATGCAATCCTTTCTATCCCCATCTATGAGAAAACCGTAGTATCTCTCGGGCGGATGAGACAGCCTACTACTCCTGCGGAGTGGTGCGGGGATGTCTTGCTCTTTTGAAACTTCTGGTTCCACCATGCTTTCAGTAATAGCTTGTGGTTATGGAATTTCTTCCAGTTCTATTGCGCTCCCACTTATCTCTTTTTCTAAAAATTGAGTTTCCAAGAAGTGGGCATGACGAGAAACAATAACCTTTTGTTCCTCTGCGTAATAGAAAAGATACCCCGTGGAGTACTTTGGGTATCCTAAAAACATACACAGTACTGAGCGTGCCTCGGGCTTTTCCGCATAGCGCTTTTAAAAAAAAGCTGGACATCTTCATTTCTTTAGATACTAAAGATAGGCTTTCTTCCCACTCTACATCTGATATGGTGTGGTAGGCATAATCTTGGTAGGAACATTGTTCAAAAGATATGCAGCTGATTCTAGTGCATAGCCCCAGAAGGATCGCGGTAACTAAGCGTTACTCATCATGGAACGTACCGTATCCAATAAGGTTCGGTTCCGCCTTTCCGATACACCTTTGTGTTGTGGTGTGTATGGATGAGTAAGCTGAGAGAGAATTCCATTCTCTTTTAAGTAATCCATGAACTCGGCACTTAAATATTCACCACCTTGATTAGATCTCAGTGTATTGATACTTTTGCTGGTTTGGTTTTCCACTTCATTCTTATATTCTCGAAATTTCTCAAAGGCCTCGGATTTATGTTTCATCAAGAAGACATATCCATACCTAGAGAAATCATCCGTAAAATAATGAAATAGGAATAACCACTTCTTGCTTGTATAGACATTAGACCACACACGTCGCTGTGTATGAGTCCCAAGAGCTCGCTCTTTTTTACTCCGTGTCTAGTGAACGGAGTCCCTGTCATCTTTCCTTTGAGACATTATTGACAAGTTGCATAAGACTGATATTCGAATGGATCCAAATATTCTCTTTAAGTAACTTGGTCAACCGTGTTTCATTGATGTGACCTAGTCTACAATTCCATAAGAAAGCTTGATTTAATTCTGGAGACTTTCTGTTGTTTGTGTTTTGGACGTTGAAAACTTGCAGTTGGTTTAATATGTATATACCATTGTTTAGTGTACCTGACCTAATAAAACCATGATTAAGGTGGATGTTTACGACATCACTTATAAATGTAAAATCAGTAAAAAATTCAGCAGGAAATTCAAAGAATTACGGTGCAAAAATTACCTAATGATCTCTCTAAAGCGCGGCGGAACCGTAGCATTAGCCGCCTATTGCGGCGGTTCCGTGCTCATTTCGTCCCTTCTTCAGTTGAATTTTGCACAGTAATTCCTATTTTTCAGTGCTGGTTTTCCTGGGAATTTTTAATCTGAACTCAAGAGTTGAGTTTTCTGGGTTGTATAGGGAGTTCGTAGATTCGATCGGATTATCAAATTTTGTCTATTTTTTTTCCGGATAATTTGTTGAATATGTTAAAAAGTTCGACCGGATATAAATACCCACTTTTTCCCCTGCCGGGAAATTTCCAATTGTTGGACTTTTCCGTAGTTTAATGACGTTCTAAGTAGTGCAAGTAATGCGATGGTCCCTCTAGAAGACAACAAACCTTAACTCGATTATGTGACCGTCTTGAACTGCCCTTTGAACCTTACGGTTTGGGGCAGTACGGCGTGCCACATGTGAGGCGTTGGCTTGACCCTTCTACGGCTGGACCGTTGGTACTGAGGCACGAACTGAATGTTTTTAGACTTGTTTCATGTGTTGATCTGTATCGGGAAAACTTGGGTGTTTGAATGTTCGATCGGAAAGTTTAACATTTTCTAATTATCTGGAATGTGATACAATAATTGGAATCAACAAATAGTTATGAGATAACTGAATGAATGTTATAAACATAGCAGTTTAGTTTCACTTGATCGGTTGCCACGGAATTTTGATGTGATCAAAAGTCCGTCGCAATCACGTAGCGTACGCGGATACTCGCCGGGTAAACTTAATAGACAGCTACACCCCATAGCCCCGACCAAGTGACTGTAGGAGAACCCCGTCGCCGAAAGCATCCGTTCGGGTGCTCGCGGTGGCGGTGTTCCGCCTTGGTGCACTTCGTCGACGGCGTCGGGGGTGCCGCCGCCTACTGAAGTTTGCGACGAGCATTCGATCAAAATGCCGGGAATCTTGTTGAATTGCCCAACTTGGTATTGAAAAGTGTTTTCGATATGAGACTAAAATGCGGGGTTTATATTAGTTAGGCATGCGATGTCTAAGCAATTCATTTGGTCAGGCATGCGATGTCTGAGGAGATTGCGGATTCCAACTGTTGTAGTTTTACACTTTCTTTTCTGTGACCGTAAGTGTAATATGTGATATCACCGGTTTCGTTGCTATATGTCAACGACAATTGGGATGCGCATATTTACTTACGTTGATGACATGTGATGTTATGTGTTGCTGGATTTGTTATATTGGATCGTCGTGTTTGAATAGCCGGGGGGTTTTATGTGAGATGAGAGTTTTTCATTTTCATTCATGTAAAATTTATTGTATGTAATATTCTTTTATTGGGGCACTTCCAGGTTGCGGAAGATGTCACCCTTTGTATATTATTTACTTTTCCGCACTAGGATAGACCCAAGGAGGAGGGCACAAGTAACCGGGTTCTGGAGTCCAGTGGGAGACCAACTCGAGGAGTCGAGCCCGGGTCTCCTAACTCTAGAATTAGTAGGGTTGCTTGCCGCTCTCGTAGGGGTCTAGGGGTGTGGGTTTGGCTATTCATCACGACCGTGGAATCCGTGTTTTATACTGGCTCGTATTGAAAACACGGACGTCCTAGTATATCCAATATTTCATATGTTTCTTCTGCTGCGATATCTGTGATGTGATCATGTGATGTTATGTGATAGATACTATATATAGTATATATGATATATTATATAGACGTTACTTATGTTTTACACCCGCGCTAGCCCTGCCCTGCTCTGCCGTTAGTCACCTAACCTAACGTAGCATGAGGGGACATCGAGGCGAATGCGGATGGCATAAGTGTACGTCGTATTTATCTGTGATGTTTAGGTATTTAAATGATGGGACTTCATTAATATGATTAATGAAATAAAAGAAACCTAAGATGTTGTAGAATCGAATTTCAAAATAAAACAGGTAGCTACAGTTCTTGCTTTGCACAGCGGTATATATGATATATCCTGCACCTTATTCGATAGGGAAAGGACCGAGATCCCTTCACCGGGAGTGACTCCTTTAGCAATAACTGGCAGATGCTACAACCCTCGATTTGTCTTTTGACTGCTTTTAAGAGTTTTTGCTTTGCACGTTGATATATGTGATATATCCCGCATCTCATTCGACGAGGAAAGGACCGGCGATCCCTTCACCGGGAGTGACTCCTTTAGCAAAACTAGAAAAGCCTCAAAAGCACTCCATTTTAAAATTCATTCGATCCTACAACGATATCAAGTTCATTACGCAATAGGTTTTCAGAAAAACCTGTCGTAGCCCTCCATCATTTCAGATAAGTAGTAGTTAGTATTCGTGCTGCGTTTGTTAGCCTTTGTCAAGGCGCGGTGTGCGGTAGCTAACTGGTGCTTATCTGCTTATGCATATGATGCAGATTGGGTTAGGGTAGTCGTGCGACCTTGTTGGCCTTTTTCAAGGGTCGTGCGGGTGGGTTTAATTCAATCAGGAAATGACGGGTTGATCTTGACTAGCACCCTATGGTTTGTTGGCCTTTGTCAAGGTCATAGGAGGTTAGGGGCAAAATATTATCGGGAATTTCAAGTGTTGAAATTTGCAATGAGATTGCATACCTTCTATGAGATAGTTGGATCCCGATACCCGCTGCGAGTAAGAGTTACTCCTGGGAGAGTTTTACACATTACAATTAGCCGATCAAGTAGGTGTCTAGAAAGGTGTCAACGGGGTTACGCCTCTGGGAAAACGAGGTTTACATTAATTAGGTTCGTGCGAAAGCACGGGGGACCTCCCTCAAAGTACCGACACTGGCCTGGCTGAAAGATTGGCGAACTTGTAGTGTGTAATTAATCCCGGCTAGTCTTTTCTTTTAGGGTTTGAAGGAAGATTTGATAAAAAGCAGTGGGAGCCATCCTGGTTAGATAAAATAATAACCAATCTATTCTTGAAAGAGCGCACGCTGAGTGTTTTCTTCTCTCTCTTCCAGGTAGCGACCATATCACGCCTTAATCAAGATAATAATACGGATTTTGACCGAACCCGCTTGTTATACTGAGCTGGGGAACGTTGGTCCCGCTCCAAATTATAAATGTTATAAGACAGAGCAGGAATTAGGGGAATACCAGAATTCCTATGCCGCCCAAACGAAGAGAGTGCATGCTGATGCGTCATCTTCGGGTATGTTCATTATACAGAACTGTTTCTCAGTATCCTCCGCATCTTTGTTATATGATACCGGATCAGGATCCCAGATATGTAATCTGTTACATAGGGCTACAAAAGGGTAGAAAAACTGAGAACGGGTGATAAGTTTCATGAGACAGAAAACGGGGCAAGTGTTGCAGCCAAGTCTGTTGGTCACTGTCACCCTGTATTACTAGTACATTGATTCTGAACAAATGTTATTAGATATCGAACCTGATATACAAAATCATATCAGTCTCTTTATTAGTAAAGAAATGATAAAATTTTGTATTGTTGGATAATGTTTTGAACATTTCCTATATCAAAAGTTGATCGGTTCAGGCACGTTATCTAAAAGCATTGATGTTCTAAATCAAACTACAGTTCTTAGTATATAGAATACACACAAGAGGAAGAGTTCAGAAATGAACGAATCCTTCTTGAGGTATTATAGACTAGGTCATATCAATGCGACCCGACTAGCTGGAGTTACATTATAGATGCATATTTAAATCAGTTTGAATTTACATCTTGTGAAACTCGCCAGTCATGTCACAGAGGTAAGATGACCATAGCTCCGTTTACAGGAAACAGAGAAAGTGTTAGTGAACTCTTGGGATGATACATGTTGATGTATGTAGGTCCCCTGTCTACATATGCCAAGACCGGTTCTTTGTACTTCATTACGTTCTCTGATGTTCTCTTTAGATTCAGACATATGTTCTTGTTGAAACACAAGTCCGAACCTTTTGAGATATTCACAGAATATAAGTTAGAAGTAGAGAACCAAAACAGGTATAAGTATTATGTCCTTTGATGAGATCAGGGAGGAGAATACTTGAGCACGGAATTCCTGGTCTATTCTAAAGGAGAATGAGATTCTCTCTCAGCATTACTCCGTATACACCATAGCACGATGGTATATCGGGGCGGAGTAATCACACCCTATTTGATATGGTGTGCTCTATGATGAGTACTACTGAGTTACCTATTTCCTCTTGGGAGTTAAGCACTTGAGAAGCTGCATACCTACTAAATAGGGTTCAAATCAAATCAGTTGCCTACCACTCCATATGAGATATGGAATGGGAAGAGCCCATATCTTAAATTGTTTAAGATTTGGTGTTGTCCGGCCTATGTCTAAAAGCAAAATCTGGACAAGCTCGAGGCAATGTCTGTAATGTAGAACTGGAAAGGTTCCAGTTATACAAACTACAGCAGATGATTTGGTAGAACCAAAGGATTCAGTAGATTCCAACGAACCTCAGCCTCTCCGCCGATCTAGAAGGGTTCCTCACCCACCTGAGAGTTACTTCGGTTTCTCTATGACAGTGGGAGCGAGGATTGCATCATGAGATGATGACCCAACTAGTTTCGAGCTGGCCATCAGGAGTGAGACTCTGTAAGAATGGCTGGATGTTTATCGATCTGAGATGGAATCCTTATACACCAACAAAGTATGGACTTTGCTTGCTATATCTGAAGGGTTAAATCCCCATCAGGAGAAAGTATATCTTGAGAAGATTACTTGGTGTACATGGAAAAGTTGAGACTTTCAAAACTAGACTTGTTAAAGGTTTTCGTCATCAACCAGGCGTGGATAATAATGAAACCTTTTTTGGGGCCTATGCTTAAGTCCATCCGGATCCTACTTGCCACGGCTACATACCATGACTACGATATCTGGTGGTTGGGTGTCATGACTGCTTTTCTAAATGATGTTTTAGAAGAGAACGTCTGTAAGTACACAGCCAGAGAGCTTCGTAAACAGTGGGAGCAGCGGAAACGTGTGCAAGATGTTTTATAGGATAAAGCAGGCATCGCGGAGTTGGAACGTCTGTTTTGATGTGTTAGTCAAAGAGTTTGACATCATCAAAATGGTAGATGAACCTTGTATAAAAAAAAAGGTAGTAGGGAGTATGGTGACGATCCTCGTAGAGTATGTGGATGACATACTCTTGATAGGGAAGTAGTTTCCTATGCTACGCTCGATCAATCTCTGATTATCACAAAGATTCTCCATATAGGATCAAAGTGATACCTATTAAATCCTGAATTTTGGATCTATGAGATAGATCTAATTGGATGTTAGGATTCTCACTAGTTGTAGTGAGATGATATCAAACGATTCTGGGGAGAATCACTGGAACGGTTCCAGGGTGATAAAGACGACTGATTGTCAGTCGCAGGCATTGTCTTTACCCTCAGTAAAGGGACGGTATGTTGGATGAGTTCCAAGCTAGATACCGTGACATACTAGATGATAAAGGCACGATACATCGCTACTTAAGATGCTACCAAAGAGGATGTTTGGGTGTATATTAGTTCATGAGATGAATTACGTTCCTACCATTGTGAGACAATGGAGTTGTGGCTTATGCCAAGGAACGCCGGTCCCATCAGTGATCCAGACTTATTCTAAGGCAGTATCACCTGATCATGGAGATGGTTGATCTCCAGGGTGATCGAGGCAAGGAGAGCAGACTCAGAGGACAACACGGCGGATCCACTTACAAAGGCCTATTCCCAGAGTGATATTTTTATGGGATGGTTGAGTATGAGATACTACAACCACTGCTACAGATGGCCCTAGTGCAAGTGGGAGATTGTTAGTTATATGTATACCCTAGAGGCCATTACTGTACATAGGATGTATATTGTAGTGGATGCTGGGACATATATAGGGAGGACTTTCTTGCTCGATATGATAGTATGCTATCTGGTTGCTCTTTATCTTAACGTGTACACTGATTGTCTCTCTGTTACATGTTAGTAAAGCCCTTAGGATGTGTACTTGACTACCTGGACTATGATGCGGATCATACTAGTGGGGACATGGTAGTCCATAAGTACATCCTACAAGGTTCCTAGTCGTGGGTGTATCGAGACGGGGCATCGATATACCAGAGTAGACTAGCGTATACCTTCTCGACCCATACAGATGGGCGATGGATGATCCTATATCCATTGGTGTTTGACATCATAGATTATATACGGGTGCTCATTGGAGACTGGGTACACTGGACGGACTCGCCGAGAACTCCCAGATGGTATTATACCTCACGTTAGATGGCAGTTCTCGGGTGACATTGGTACAGGTTAGTCTGTTGACCCGAGATCGTCATAGAGTCTTGTGTGGTTCCCACTGTGCTTTGATTTCCACCTTACCACGTCCAAGAGGGCGTGAAAAACGGTGGCTTTTGGGTACAGTCCCGAATCACATGGAGGCAATGAGCGATAGGAGGGGATTCGTCTCTCCCGGTATAGGGAGTTGATGTTGCGCTGTGTTCGATTGGCTATAACCAGAAATCCCTGGCCAGGGTTGCTGAGATTTACTGGTAAGTGTTACCAATAGTTTCTCGAATTGTTATAGACCTCGTATCGACACGACTTATCGAGCTATTGGGGTCTGACGTTTACCACCCCTAGGCAAGATATGCGACATATCAGACGAACAGACCGGACTGTACGGTAAGTGTTACTGGTTGGATTCACAGGTGTATGAGCGGGCTTGCTCGTCGATCTTCTGATCGCTCAATACCCGGGTGGCCGTTACGTTTAGCAGACCGCTTGTAGCTTGTGGGTGGTTGATATGATCATCACCTGCTGCCGGCGTATTGACGAGTCTTTAGAGTCCTACACAGAGGTTTCCTGGCTCAAGCGAAACGAAATAGGAGCGCATATGAGATATGTGCGGGACCGAGAATGATACCAGTATGTGATACTGTATTCGATTCTCGCGATTTGTGACACTTATCGGTTATATGCGATATAGCCGGGTTATCGGATCAAGTGTTGATTCGATAAGTTGTTACAGTTGATATTAGTCGGTTATATGCGACATGACCGGATCATTGAATCAAGTGTTGATTTAATGATTTAATGAATAATTATATATTTGATATATTACTTTGCATTAACTAGTATTGGTTCACTTTAAAAGGATTTTCTCACTTGGTTGTACAAGTTGTATATGTGATATACTTTTTGTGCAAATGTTTGTATCATGTTTGATGATACATGTTTACTTGGTTAAGTGTAAAGAATTAAACCATGGTTAAACTAATGATTAGGGTTTTGTTTTTCCATTACTTATTTATTCTTTTATTTATTTGTTTATTCATTTTGGAAATAATATGAAAAGAATGGTGGCTTTATTTGTTGTTTTGTTGAAGCTTCATGAAGCTTTGACCTTGTCCACCATTCTTGTCCCTTGCTTAACCCTAACCATCATTACTAACCATGGTCTATTCTCTACACTTAACTAAGGTTAAAAATATGATAAGAATGATTTTCTTTTTCAATTATTCTAACAATACTTATCATCTTCTTCATCTTCTTCTTCTTCTTTTAAAAAGAAGAAGCTTGCCTCCATCAATGGCAACTCTTGAAAATGAGTGAGAAATCCAATTCTAAAGTGAACCCACTTCCTATTTCTTCATCCTCTACCTCTTGCCAAGTAGTATAGGGTGTTTCCTTCACAAGTTTTCATGGCTTGGTGAAGGTGGAGCTTGATCTAGTGATGCCTCGACGTAGATCATCTTCGGCATCGTCGTCGATGACCTAGCCCGCTTTTTCTCCGATGAAGCCGTTGCTAGAGTCATGGTTCGATTTGGACAGTGGAGAGGACTTCATCATGGAGCTATGGAGGTGGAGAAATGGATCTACAAAGGTTGTATTTCCGTTCTTTTAGTTTAGTTGTAAACTAGTTTCATTTGTCGCCTAAAATTATAGTTAACGATCCGTATTAGGGTTTCTCGGCACCGTAAAATTTTAAATTGGCATGGTTGATGCCTTGTGAGACCTCTTGAGAGTGCCTAGGAACCCTTCAGGAACCACCTGTAGTTCTGTAAAGAACTTTCTCATCTAGACTACTTCTTTTACGGCGTCACATACGGCGATATACACCGCTTCCATCATCGAGTCAGCAACGGTGTCCTGCTTAGAGCTCTTCCAACAGACCGCCCTTCCATTGAGGGTAAAGACATAACCCAACATGGACTTGGAGTCGTCCTTGTCACTCTGGAAGCTGGAGTCAGCAAAGGCCTCGATCTGGAGGACTTTTCCACCGTACACCATGAACATCCCCTTATTCTTTCTCAGGTACTTGAGAATGTTCTTTAGTGCTATCCATTGCTTCTCCCTAGGGTTTGACTGATACCGGCTTACCATGCTTAGTTTGTAAGCAACATCTGGTCTAGTACACAACATCGCATACATTATAGAGCTTACCGCAGAAGCGTAGGGTACAGTTGACATGCGATCCCTTTCAAAATCAGTCTTAGGAGACATCCCTTTTGAGATAGTGATTCCGTAACAAGCCGGTAGATTTCCGCGCTTTGAATCTTGTATACTGAATCTTTTCAGTATGGTGTCGATATACCTGGACTGTGAATGTCCCAACATCCTCTTAGATCTATCACGATAGATTTGGATTCCCAGAATGTAAGAGGCATCACCCAGGTCTTTCATGGAGAACCTTTGTGACAAGAATCCTTTGACTGATTGTAGCATAGGAATGTCATTTCCTATCAAGAGAATGTCATCCACGTACAAGATGAGGAATACAATAGTTCTTGCTACAATCTTACTATAAATGCATGGTTCATCTGGATTTTTGATAAAGTCAAATTCTTTGACCGTCTCATCAAAACAGATATTCCAACTCCGATATGCCTTCTTTATTCCTTAAATGGATTTAATCAACTTGCACACTTTCTCGTTGCTCCCACTCTGAATGAAACCTTTTGGATGATCCATATAGACGCACTTTTCTAAATTCCCATTTAGAAAAGCGGTCTTTACGTCCATCTGCCAAATCTCAAAATCGTGGACGGCAGCAATGGCAAGAAGGATCCGAATGGATTTGTGCATAGCCACTGGAGAAAATGTTTCATCATAGTCCAAACCAGGTCTTTAACGAAAACCATTTGCAACAAGTCTAGCCTTATAGATTTTAACCTGTCCATCTACAACAATCTTTTTTCTGAAGATCCATTTGCAGCCTATGGGTTTTACCCCTTCTGGAGCAATGTCCAAAGTCCATACTTTTTTGGTGTACATGGACTCCATCTCGGTCCGCATTGCATCCAGCCATTTTACCGAGTCTCTGCTCTGAATGGATTGCTGGAAGTTAGTTGGCTCATCATTATCAATGATGCAATCCTCTCTATCCCTATCTATGAGAAAACCGTAGTATCTCTCGGGCGGATGAGACAGCCTACTACTCCTGCGGAGTGGTGCGGGGATGTCCTGATCTTTTGAAACTTCTGGTTCCACCATGCTTTCAGTAATAGCTTGTGGTTATGGAATTTCTTCCAGTTCTATTGCGCTCCCACTTATCTCTTTTTCTAAAAATTGAGTTTCCAAGAAGTGGGCATGACGAGAAACAATAACCTTTTGTTTCTCTGCGTAATAGAAAAGATGCCCCCTGGAGTACTTTGGGTATCCTAAAAACATACACAGTACTGAGCGTGCCTCGGGCTTTTCCGCATAGAGCTTTTAAAAAAAAGCTGGACATCTTCATTTCTTTAGATACTAAAGATAGGCTTTCTTCCCACTCTACATCTGATATGGTGTGGTAGGCGTAATCTTGGTAGGAACATTGTTCAAAAGATATGCAGCTGATCTAGTGCATAGCCCCAGAAGGATCACGGTAACTAAGCGTTACTCATCATGGAACGTACCGTATCCAATAAGGTTCGGTTCCGCCTTTCCGATACACCTTTGTGTTGTGGTATGTATGGATGAGTAAGCTGAGAGAGAATTCCATTCTCTTTTAAGTAATCCATGAACTCGGCACTTAAGTATTCACCACCTTGATTAGATCTCAGTGTATTGATACTTTTGCTGGTTTGGTTTTCCATTTCATTCTTATATTCTCGAAATTTCTCAAAGGCCTCGGATTTATGTTTCATCAAGAAGACATATCCATACCTAGAGAAATCATCCGTAAAATAATGAAATAGGAATAACCACTTCTTGCTTGTATAGACATTAGACCACACACGTCGCTGTGTATGAGTCCCAAGAGCTCGCTCTTTTTTACTCCGTGTCTAGTGAACGGAGTCTCTGTCATCTTTCCTTTGAGACATTATTGACAAGTTGCATAAGACTGATATTCGAATGGATCCAAATATCCCTCTTTAAGTAACTTGGTCAACCGTGTTTCATTGATGTGACCTAGTCTACAATTCCATAAGAAAGCTTGATTTAATTCTGGAGACTTTCTGTTGTGTGTGTTTTGGACGTTGAAAACTTGCAGTTGGTTTAATATGTATATACCATTGTTCAGTGTAGCTGACCTAATAAAACCATGATTAAGGTGGATGTTTACGACAT
This sequence comes from Agapanthus africanus, assembly GCA_030015575.1. Classification (NCBI taxonomy): domain Eukaryota; kingdom Viridiplantae; phylum Streptophyta; class Magnoliopsida; order Asparagales; family Amaryllidaceae; genus Agapanthus; species Agapanthus africanus. The sequence goes on from JASDDO010000022.1 coordinate 391,782,080, forward strand.
CACTTATAAATGTAAAATCATAATCTTCTTTAGATAACAAAGATACAAAAATGATATTACAAGTCAAACTAGGTACACAAAAACAGTTGCGCAAAACCAAAATATATCCACTTGTCAATCCTAAGGGAAATTCCCCTACGGACACAGCATCCACGCTCGCTCCTTTAGCAACCGTGAAGGTCATATCACCCGCCTTCAAAACTTTAAGGCTTCTTAGTGCCGGTAAAGAATTACAGATATGAGATCCTGAACCGGTATCCAATACCCAGAAAGTAGAGTAGATTGACAGACAGTTTTCAATCACAAACACACATGAAGCTGAAGCCACAACCTACTTCGCACCCTGGTTTTGGGCTTTCTAGGCCCAGCAATCTTTCTTCCAATAGCCCTTCCTATGACAGTAGAAGCATTATTCCTTCCCTACCATCGGCTCCCCAACATTTTCCTTGCCCCTTTCCTCTACCTCACTAACACCGCCTTTCGGCTTGGTGGGGGCCTTTTTCTTCTTCCCCTTGGCTTTTGCTTTGGATCTAGAGGAGGAAGATCATCCAACAAGTAGAGCGGGTGTCTCCCTGGAATTCTGTAGGTTGCCCTCAGCGCTCCTCAAGATGTTGAAGAGTTCTGAAAGTGTAATTTCTTTCCCTTAAATGTTAAAATTCAAAATAAACTGGGCATAGGTAGAGGGAGGGATTGTAGAATAAAGTCTGTATACAGCTCGTTCTCCAACGTGGTACCCAGGTCCGCGAGCTCTTCAATCAAGCTGATCATCTTAAGGATGTGGTCCCCTACAGATGACCCGATAGCCAACCTCACTTGAAATAGTTTCTTCGAGGTCTCGTATCTTGCGATACGAGATTGCTCTCCATATAAGTCCTTGGTATGGAGGAAGATGGATTCAAGATCCATCTTCTCTTGCCGCCTCTGGTGTTTATTACCTATAAAGGCCAGCATGAGGCACTTGGCTTTCACACTGTCAATTTCCCAGGTCTTATGGATTTCCTTATCCATGACGCTGGAATCTGGACCTAGGACGGCGGGGGCTTTAGTAGTAAGAAGATAGCCCAGTTTGTCATATGTGATGACCATTTTGACATTCCTGAGCCAATCATTATAGTTTGGCCCCGTTAATATGTTTTTATCTAAAAGTAACTTAAGGCCGGTCATCTTGGTCGCTGCAATTAGGAGAGAGAGAAGAAATAGTTTAGCACGATGCTCTTGCAAGTTTTGATTAGTTTTTAGTTTATCTAAACAGGATGGCTCCCACTATTTCTCGAATCCTTCCTCAAACCATAAAAGTAGAATCATCCAGGATTAATCTCACCGTACAATTCTTGCTTAACATTTCGGCCAGGCTAGTGTCGGTACTTCGAAGGAGGTTTTACAATGCTTTCGCAAAGTTTTTTAATTAAATAACCACTTTTCCTTGGAGGCGTAGCCCCGCTAACACTATTCTAGACACCTACTTAGTTTATAGAAGTGATCGTTAAGTGAAAAAAATCTCCCGAGGAGTAGCGGATACTCACAGTAGGACCGGGATCCAAATATCATTGTGTGATAACCTTGAAGGAATCCTACCAAAATTATCACAGTCCAAATGGTATGCAACACTAGCATGTTTCAGTTTCTTTAGAAACTCCCAATGTGGATATTTGCCCCAAGCTCTTATGACCTTGACGAAGGCCAACATATTATAAGTCGCAAGTCAAGTTCTACCCGTTATTATCCAGGTTAACTTGAACCCATCCGTACATACCCTTGACGAAAGCCATAATAGTAGTATGACTATCCCAAACCAACGCATCTATCTATGCAACAGATGAATATTCAGCAGCTACCAATCACTATACCTTGGCGAAGGTCAAAATACCTAGCTTGAACACTACTGAATATCCATCTGAAATGACTGAGGGCTACGAATGGTTTTGGCTAAATCGTGAACGCAATGAACTTGATATGATCAAAGGAACCATGATATCTTTTTTTCTAAAGGAGTGGTTTAGGATCCGCATTTAAAAGTTTTCTTTTTGGAGAGAAAAACGAGTGGTTTTAAAAGTGTTCCAACGATTCAGCTTTAGTTTGTTTGCTTTGCATTAATCTTATGCAGTTCCATCATTTACACCTATCATCACAAAGGGAAACGAAAATACAGCGTACGCTTTTGCCATCCGCATTCGCCACTGGGCCCCGTCTAACACCGTTAGGTTACTTAACTAACGCCAGAGCGGGGGCGTACTAGCGCGGATGCAAAAGATAAACAATGTCTATTATATAACATATATAATATATCCATTCGTCTTAAGCAATAATAGGCATTCCAGATCATAGATGAACATATTAGATATACTAGGAATTCCGCGTTTTGTTTAAGCCTTTAGTGAAAAAAGGATTCCACGGTCGTGATGAATAGCCAAACCCCACCATAGACCCCTACGGATGCAGAAAACTACCCGCCAAATTTCTGAAGAGAAGCAACCCCCTCAGTAAAATGAGTAGGACACTCGGCACTTCATAGAACCCGGTAGTTTATGCACCCCACCTTGGGTCTATCCTAGGAGAAAAAACAGTAAATGGAATAATACAACGGTGGTTACAATCTCAACCCGGATGTCCCTTGCAAAAATAATATTACATCAATATTACAATTTACATCGAATAAAAGAATCTCTCATCTCACATCTCCGGCTATTCATCCATGACGATCCAATAAAGTTCATATACATAAACCAATCATCACAGATATGTGCAATCCCCAACTAACCGACATATGGCAATTAGCAGAAGTTTACGAACACATATAAGAAATACAGAAACGATACTTAGCCAAGAATTTTAGAATTTCTGTCATGACCGAAAGTTCGGCCCGTGACCGACACTTAACCATGTAACGTCTACAGGCGTAACGCGATTAAGTAAGCCGAAACCCAGAAATCAAAACCGTAAAAAAATAGTGAGTGATGAAAATATTAGTTTAAAACATTTAGAAAACCTTGAGTAAAAATCTTTAAAGTTTAACTTTTTTTCTTAAAAATTTCGGCAGCACATCCTTTGTAAAAACTAGCCCCGAAATAGGGTACAAGACACGATATAAGTAAAATGACATACAAAAAGAATAAAGTATCCCCAAACGAGAGCAATCACACCCAACGGCGGAAACAACCACAACAATAAAAGTATACGACACCGTAGCGAAGAATGAGCAATATAAGTGAAGAACAACATAAAAGATAAAACTGCATAAATAAAGCCGGCTCACACGAGCTCGACATCCAGAGTACAAATAAATATACAACATCGTCCTCACCACTGGTCTCTAAGTCAAAACATGAAATGGTAGATGGAGAGTACTAGATACAACAGAGAGTACAATGGAAATAAACGGATACCGAAAAACCACCTAAAGGTAAAACGGCTCACTATCCAACTGCAATGGTATCCGTAGCCAAAAAGATACAATGAGGTAGCCCTGCCGCAACTACTCTGAGAGTCGACCTGCAAACACTGCGGCACAACGGGGGTGAGTTGCCAACTCATGAATAGTAAATAACATATAATGGTAATCGCAGGTATGCACGTACTGCGATACTCTAAAATGTGCAATCTAATAACATCTATATGATGAACTGGGTATGCAGTAATCATGCAAAGTACTCTATCAGGTACTATGACTACATGATGCAACACATAACAGTGAATGCTGAGCATGGGATAAAATATCATCTACAGGAATCATCATCGTGGAACACCCCGGTGTCTACCAAAAACACACCAAAATCCTGATAACTCAGACACCGTCACTCTATCCGGCCCTTAATCCTGTAAATGTCATTGAAACGGGGTGCCCAACATCGGCACCCGAAAACATCATGAAATACTCGTGTCCAGCATCGACACGCAAATCCTCATATATCGGGCTTCGTCAGTCCGGATCAGCCCACGGGCTCTGTCAGCGGAATCGGCCCTCGGACCCGGCAGTACGGGTTGGCCCGTATCCATCTCTCGACTATGGTCAGTATCCTCCGGATAACCGCCAGGTCTAACCAATCATCGGTGGGAAGTAGTCCCTCTGCCAGGCTCACCGTCTGTATACACAGCATCCCTTTCTTGCCCCGGCGTACCATACCGGGTTCACCATGTACCCGCAATCGGCCTCATCCAGCTCCTCGAATCGGGTTTCACATGTCACAAGTCTCAGAACCGAGAAAACGCATGGTGGACGCACCAAAATATCATATCAAGAGAAACTAGGTTTTCAAAACAATGCATACTTTCTTGAAATAATACCACGGTTCTCAAATCCAAAAATCACATGAAGTCCAAACTCAATGCGTAAATCCATGCAATGTGACGTATGCATCATAAAATCGTACTATGAGTAAAAAAGATATATCATGCGGTTCCCACTTCTTCCAAATAAAAACCAGTTATCTATGCAGGTATAATACATATATGCGCAAGTATAGATGTATGATTGATCGAGATAAGATTTAGTGTGCGTGCTTTTAAAAGATAAATCAAAGAATATTAACCGCAATCAATAACGGTGTCGCTTGGTAGTTAGCCGGTTGAGTAGGGTCGGTCTACAGGGATTTTTTGTATTTTCTAGTTGTTCTAAAGAGTTAATTCCAATTGTGGTAGGTTTGATTATCAATAAACACTAAAGTTGATTTAGATTAGGATTAAAACCTTGCTAGGGTTAGGTTAAATTTGGAAAGTCAATATGTCTCACAGCTTTCTATGCCCTAATTAAGAACGATTTAGGTGTTAAGGTAATAATTAACAAAGGGTCTTAGCACGATCGGAAAGAAACTAGGTTTCTTCCTCTAGGCCCTTGTCCGTCATTTCTTAACTCTTACCCTAACCTACATGGAAAACATATACAACCGGTCTTTAACTATGGTATCACCGCTACCTCGTGGGATAGGATGCCATAGTGAGCGGTGTTTCTATGTATGCATAGAGTCCTATTAAAATGTATAACGGGCAAGAAAGGGTTGAGAGATTTTCATCTCTCAAACCTTTCCCAAACCTAACCCAAACAAGTGAGGAACTACTCACTCCTTAGGGAATGGACGAAAGATTTCATTTTTATGATTTTAATTCAATAACCTAATTAACTAAACTACGGCAGAGAAATAAGATTGCTATCTAATTAACAAGGGCAGATAAATAAAATTTATACTAGGGAAGAAAAGAAATTAAACTAAGGCATAGAAAAGAAAAACTTACTTTTTATTTGATGCACTATTCAAACATTTATAGTGAATAGAAATTCTGAAATTAGGAATTAAAAAGAGGCATAAGAAGAGGCATGCTCCAAAAAGAGCTGTAGGGTTCCTATTTATAGATTATAGAAACCCTAGGGTTTACATCTGATCCCTATCTGCATTTACAAAACTACCCTGAGAAGCCCAGTCAACGCACCGCCACCCACCGACATTTTTATACCGACACGTGCTTATCATGGCCGCGGAACCGCGGCCAAAAGCCATGTTTTGCCGCGGATTCGCGGCCATATAGAGGGGTCTTGGGCTCTGTTTTCTTCTGATGCTTCAAGTTGCTTTACACATCTGTTTTCTTCATTTGGTTCTTCAGAATGTCTTCTAGTTTCTTCCAGATTTCCACAGTGCACAATGTTGTGGACTTTTACCGTTGGCTTTATGTTGAAGTCTTGAATCTTGCGCTGCCTTTGTACTTTGTGAAATTTTCGATTGATCTTCGTTTGTCTTTCAAACTGTAGGCCTGATAAAGATTCTTCTATTTGTTGGTCGTAGTCTCACTTTTGTAGCGTCTTTTCACCATTTTCACTGTATTGTTCCGAGAACCTGTAACCTGCACCTATTGAGCAGACATGGATCAAAAGCACCTATTTATTTGTAAAATGATTAAGAATGGGGAATATAATAATGCAAAATTATGATATGAACAAATACCCCAAAACTTATCTTTTTCTCGTCCTAGAGCAAAACTAGTTTATTCTCGAAAAAGACCTAAGCTCACTTTCGCAGGGAAATGCGATTGAACTGAGCTCGTGCAACAAGCCGTTAAACCTCTAGGTGTCCCAAGTAGGAGGAGTGTTGTCTCATAAGAGTTTTCAGCAGATACTACCCACAAAATCCTATCAATTTAGCCGATTGACTTTTATTCTTCAATTCAGTTTTCCAGCAAGAAATCTATTATCTTCAACTCAGAAATTATCATCCCGTATTTTTCACGCTTCCTTATCATTTAACTTAATATTATATATGTTCTGTAAATATATTTAGTTTTTAGCATCTTTTGAGTTTTTCTTCAAAGATTCCATCTCAACTTAGGAATTTTTAAAATCTCTACTAAATATATAAGTCTTATTTTTCATTCCAATCTTTCATCCAAACCCCAATCATATACCCCTACGTGTGTGTATGTATCACCCCTACACTTGGTGTTGGAGATAGTGCCCTCAGAGTCAATTATTGGATCACAGGCACGTGATTGCAATGTTTGAGGGATGACCTATACCGGTAGGACAGTCTTACTCAAGATGATAGTATGCTATCTGGTTTATCTTTATCATCATATACTGTTTTAGGTGATATTACTGATCACTATTACACGTTAATAGAGCCGCTAGGATTCTTGCTTGACTACCAGCAGTATGAGAGCGATCATACACGTGGGAGCTCGGTTCTATAAGCACATCCTTAAAAGGTCCCTAGTCATGGGAGTTTCGAGACAGGGCATCGATACTCCAGAGTAGACTAGTGTATACAGTCGAGATCCCAACGAGGGGCGGTGGCCGGTCTCACAAGCCACTGGTGTCAGTTGGTTCACCTAAGATGTATACAGGTGCTCATTGGGTTATGAGTATACCGGACAGGACTCGCCGGGAACATGCTAGTTGGTCTTATACCTGACGTCAGATAGCAGTTCCCTGGTGACATGTGTACAGGTTAGTTCATCGACCTGAGATCGTCATTTGTCTCGTGTGAGTTCCCACTGTGCTTTGATTACTACCCTACCACGACTCAAAGGAGTCGTGCAAACATGTTTTAGTTGGGTACAGTCCCGAGCCACATGGAGGCAGTGAGCGGATCTGCAGGGGTTCGTCTCTCCCGGTATTGGGGGTGAGGTCGCGCTGTGTCTAGGAGAGCCATTACACAAAGCCCTCGGCCGTGGCAGGAGATTTACTGGTAGGTATTCCAGTAGTATCTCAGGGTGTTTTGGGCTACACTCCGACATGACTTGTACCGCTTTTGGGGTCTGACTTTTACCAACCCCCTAGGCCCGCCATGCGATACTCATAGACGAACGGACCGGACTGTACGGATATTGTCACTGACAGGCTCAGTAGGGTGTCAGGATGGGTTCGCTCATCGACGTCCCTTTTGGTCAATAGCTGGTAGCCCGTTACGTATGGCTAATACCTCTGACGTGCTAGTGGTTAAATCCACAGCCATAGTATTGACGAGTCTTTAGAGTCCCCCACACACAGTTACCCAAGTTTCGGGCGAAACGCTGTAGAGGCCGTATGGAGATATGGCAGGGTTCGATCAGATACGTGCGGTATTGCACGGATCGTGATCGGACGGATTTTACTAGCGGGCTTTGGTTTAAGCCGGATCCTAGTATTAGACAGTGTAGTTTTGTCTCTTTGCATTTGTATTCAGTGGGAATACAAATACGGGTATGTATATACAGTCGCAGGGTTTTCCTGTAATTTATTACGGGATCAGTTTTCTGAAGTTGCCAGTTTGCATTCCGTTCCGGCCAGTTTTCCTCTGTTCCTTCGCGGCCGGACTTTTCCGATGGAGGGGCTAATTTGCAATTATGAAAATTAGTATTTGTGGAGGGGGTCATTTGTATATGAGGCATTATGATTGATAAAGCATCTTTGCCTTTCTTGTCTCATCATGGTGCATTAAATGAGATTTGAATTGATTTGGTGTTGTTGTGACATATATACCTCATTATCATCTCTTTGTTTGTGGTCACCCCTTGGTTTTCCTACACTCACCTCCCTTGCATTTTTTCCCTCTCCATATTGAGGCCGGCCACTTTGTGGGAAAGGTGAGAGTTCATTTTTCATGAGGGTGTGGGAAATTTGATGATCTCATTTTTTTGCTTGCTTGCAAAAATTTCTCACTTCACTCCAAAGTTCATTCATTCCTACATCATGGCAACTTCACTACCCGTGAGAGACAAAGCATTCTACACTACACCTACAGCACTCTTGGACGCGTCGGCTTGCCAACTTCGCGCCCGAGTTGCCTCGGTTCAGAGGTGGGAGCCCGTAAAAGAATCCGGCGATGTGGTGCCCGTTCCGACGAGGATGTGAAGACCGGAGATTCTGCGAGGAGATCGGAGTGGAGGCGAAGAACGAAGGAGACGGATCGCTTGGTATAGCTCTCTACCCCATTCTCTTGATAGCTAGGATTAGGTTAATGGTTACGATCCGGGTTTATTGTCCGTGGTAGCGCCGGTTTAAAGTTAAGAAAATTTTTGATTCCGCATTTTGGCCTCGAGTAGACGGCCGGTGCGCTGCCATGGCACAACATGGTATCAGAGCAACGCCATTAACCTAGTCTAGCTTGCTCTAACATGTTTACAAGTTCGATCGATCGGAATTTCCAAAAACCGTGTTTTCATTGCATCAGTTTTCTGTCGAAATTTTTTTAGCTCCAAAAATTTTTCAGTTCATTGCAGAGGAACATGCAGGTAATTATAAGGGTTCTGCAAAAATTTGGTGGCCTAAACTTACTTTTCCACCGCGGAACCGCGGCCAAACCCATGATTTGGCCGCGGTTCCACGACCATAATAACTCCACGTGGCACCAAATTTTTCCAGAGGCTCTTGGACTTGAAAATAGGGGTTTTGGAATATTCTGTTTGGGCCCAGATTTTCTTTGGGTGCTACAGTAGTGCTTAGGGCCCACTTGGTAAAATTTGATCGATCGAAAATTTTAAATATGTTAGTTCACAGTATTTACATATATCTGCGACCGTGAATGTCATTTGATCGGTAAATCCTGTCTAACTGCTATAGCCCGGTTGGACGGATTTGCGAACGTGTCATTCATGTCGATGTTCTGTGTTGTGCTGTGATGTTGCGGATTGGTCGTAGGGGATAGGCTGGTTGCAGTGGTAGTACAGTTTTGTTTTATATGTACATTTAATATTGCGGGGCGAGCGTCCGACATGTGGACTGCCGTCACTGCATGTTTGTATTATTCTTTTGGGGCACGACCGGGTCGAGGTCGATGTACCCGTTGTATGTATATTTTACTTTCTGTACTAGGACTACCCCAAGGAGAGGTGCACGGATAGCCGGGTTCTAGAGGGCAACGGGCCCGCATCTAATGGCATTGAGACGGAGGGGGCTTTACTCTAGAATTGGCGGGCTATTCGCCGCACTCGTATGGGGTATAGGTTGACCCAGGAGGGGTGCCCAAGTTACCAGTTTCCGTGAAGTGTTGGGTGGTCCATTCGCGTTGCTGAAGGGGGCTGCCTCGCTTCAGGTTTTGGCGGGTAACTTGCCGCGCCCGTAGGGGTCTAGGATTTTCATTGCACAGCCTATCCACACGACCAGGGGAACGTCGGGTTTCAGTAGCGGCTCTATGAAACCCGGGGATCCCAGATATCTGTATTGTTCTGTGATGCTGGTTATATTTCTGTGATGTTGCATTTTATCACGCCTTGAGCGAATATTATATATTGATATATATACTAGTAGATGTTGTATATGTTTTGCATCCGCGCTAGTCCAGTCCCCACTCTGTCGTTAGTTAAGTAACCTAACGGGTGATGACGGGACACAGTGGCGAATGCGGATGGCATATACGTACATCATTATTTTCGTTCTTTTGTGGTGTGATCAATTCATGGGACTGCGTTGATTCGGATCAATGCAAGCTAAACAAACCTATTCTGATGTTGTTGGAACATTTTTCAAAAAGCTGTTATTGCAAGGTCGTTCTCTTTTGTTTTGCACAGTGGTATTCGGTTATGAATATCCAGCACCTCAGTCGACGAGGCAAGGGCCGAGGTCCCTTCACCGGGAGTGACCCCTTGGACAGAAGTTTGCGTCAAGGTAATAACTTCACTATAGCCGATTACTTTTTGCTTTGCATCGTGGTATTCAGTTGGAATATCCTGCACCTCATTCTACGGGGAAAGAGCCGAGATCCCTTCACCGGGAGTGACCTCTTTAGCAAAGGTTTTCGCAACTATATTTTTATAAAAAACTAAGCAGTTCCTTCAACGATATTAACTTCATTGCGCTAAAGGTTTTTCGCCAAAAACCAGTCGTAGCCCTCCGTCATTTCTTACGGGTATTATTTAGTATTCGTGCTGCGTTTGTTGACCTAGTCAAGACGTAGTGTTCGGTAGCTAAGTGGTACTTGTTTGTTGCATAAGTGGGATTGGTTAGGACAGTCGTGCGGCCTTGTTGACCTAGTCAAGGGCATGTACGGGTGGGTTTAACGCAATCCAGAATATTGACGGGTTGAACTTGACTGGCGGTTTATGGTTTGTTGACCTAGTCAAGGTCATTAGCCGCTTGGGGTAAAAAATCACATCGGGAGTTTCTAAAGAAACTGAAACATGCCAGGCATGAGCATACCTTCTGGAGTGTGGCAACGTGAGTGGATTCCGTCACGTTATCATGCGATGATAGTTGGATCCCGATTCCCACTGATGAGTTGGTTTACTCCTCGGTTGATCCAGACTAATTCTTCTTTCGGGTTTCGAGAAGAATTTGGGGTTACAGTGGGAGGTTTCCTGATTAGATAAAGTGACAACCATTCTGATCTAGGATAGAGTGCACGATGAGTGTTTCTTTTCTCTCTCTCTTTGGCAGCGACCATTGACCCGACCCTTGACTATGACTCAGTGACCAAGATTAACCGAATCTTCTTATAAGACTGGCTTTTGGATTGTCAGAGTTGCAAACCTTATTGCCACTCCTACTTTTACCCTTTTCTCCAGAACACCCCGTATTACTACGAACGTCCACTTCCATTGGACAAAACCATCGTATGGTTATATACGAACTCGAAGGAATTTATTCGAGGATGGTTTCCGGTTCTGGAGAAAACGAATAGGATTATTCAGTTGTCTTTTCCTTTCACCTTCTCTCGCATTGCGAGTGTTCCTAGGATTAGGACAGTACACCTATTATGCAAATTGGATAGTCTTCTTCCAAACCTTAGGCTGGTGCCGAACGGTAGGGAATGAAGAAAGCCGATTAACCTAAGTGTGGTGTACAGAAGGTATTAAGTAAAGACAAAGAAAGTGATTAGAAGGAGGGCAAGGTAAACTGCGACTGCTATTCACGACCAAACCAAGTATTTCATTACCACTCCAACTTCACCTTTGTATTTCTCCAGAACACTCCGTATCACTACGAAGATCCACAGTTATTTGGATACTCCATCGTATGGTTATATACGAACTCGAAAGGAACTTGTTCCAGTTCGGGGATGGATTCTGGTTCAGGAGAAATAGGAATAAGGTTTATTCATGTGTCTTTTATCTTCACCTTCTCTCGCATTGCGAGTGTTCCTAGGGTTGGGACAGTACACCCATTATGCTTATTGGATAGTCTTCTTCCAAACCATTGGCTGGTGTCGAACGATAGGGAAGGAAGAAAACCATTTGGCCTAAAGGGGTGTACAGAAGGTAACGACTAAAGACATATGAAGGGATGTGGAGATGTGGCAAAGAAATTTACGGTTACAGTTGTGAATCTGATAATGGAAGAGGCATTACTAGGAATACCCGGATACCCTATCGAAACTTTTCTATGTTTCAGTTTCACTCTGTACTGTTAAAAGAAAACTGATTTCCCAATTAGCACTTGCTCTAGGGTATGTATTTACCAGGTATGATTCTCACATCTGTATGGTTTTACAGATGATGAGTGGGAGTAAATTATTGGGAATTAGGTGATCATCCTCATTATATCGGAATTCGTTGTAATTGGTGATATTTGAGGAAATCGCCTGGGTTGTTTGCCGGACGGCAAATATTTGGTTTTGAATATCTGTTGTTGTGCACCAATTTCAAATTGATATATCTGTACGTCTATTTTTATAGAGTGAGATATACCTTTTTGAAATTATGTCTATGACATTTACCTATATCAGTGGGTGGTTAGGTAAGGAGTATTAAACAGCGGTGTAATTCTTCTTAACCATAAGTACAGTTTTCAACCTACGACACACAGTGAATGAGTCACTAGACTCAGAGGACTTATACAGAGGATTGTATATTGTCCAGTGTCTATTAGGACAGAGGGGTTGGTCCTCGTACTTTACTCTGTTTACTTATGACTTCTCTAGTTCTTAGACAGGTGTTTCGTAGAAACACAGGGTCCAAGTTTTGAGAAGTTATAGGTATAAGAATAAAGTAGAGAACCGGGTGTTGCAAGTATCGGGATTCTTCAAGATGATCGAAGATGTAGATACTTGTGTATGGTATTCAGATGATAGTAATGATTAAGAGAACTTGCTTCTCTTTCAGGTTACTCATAATTGGAAGCATTCCTAAGTTGAGTAACGCTGATCGGCCTCTGTCCATTTAGATGACATGTACTGGAGACAGCTGCATGATTTGAATCTGGTTCAATTAAATCAGTGCCTCTGTTTCTGTATTGGATATAGAACAGTTCATATCTTGACATTGTTAAGATACGAGGAGTTGTCCAGCTTATGCTTAAAACCAGACTCTGGATGACTCAAGGCACGTTTCTGTAATGGCTGTTTGTGGGTTGATCCAGGCTATGACGAGGGTTGATTTTCTACCATCTGGAAGATCAATAGTGATATTGTTCTTGACGTGCCACAGTTTTAATAAAAATGGTTTTTTTTCTTCAGAAAACAGTAGTGGGAGTATGGTAGAACTGGAAGTGATTCCAGAACCGCAAACGATTATTGAAAATTTGATAAGAACCTAAAGATTCAATCTGTTTTGACATTCCATTGGCCACTCCGCACATATGGTGGGTAACCTCAGGCACCCGAGAGGTACTCCGGCAGCCTCAAGGACGGTGACAGGGAGGTTCTTGTTTACCCAGACTTTCCATTGCTGTTGTTCCAGACTGGGAGACCCGGCAGGAGAATGAATATAGCGTCGTTCTAAACTGGCTTTAGAAGTGTACGTTTATATGATTCTGCCAAAGGGTTGTCGTAGTCAGTGGGAGCAGCGGAAGCATTGGTGGACAAGTGGCTTATGTCTATTTATAGATTAAAGCAGATATTGTGGAGATAGATCATCTATTTCTGATGTGACGGGCATAGGTTTGACTTCGTTAGAATAGGGGTGGATCTGTTAAGAAGGTAGTAGGGTGTGATGTCCTGGTATTTGATGACATACACAGAGTAGGAAGTAAAGTTCCTATACTACGATTAGTTATACTTTGGTTGTCACACAGTAGTTTCTCCACATAGGACGTGGATATTATATCAGATATTCTGGTTACTAGATCTATGGTTTTAGATCTAGATTTGGGTGGTTTCCCAATCTGGGTACTTAGACAGTATTCTAAAGGTATTTAGAATGGACGACTTCTGGCACGGTAGTGTACCTGCAGGGGATGGAGTCACCCTCTCTAAAGGTGTCTTACAGACTAAAGGGGAGAGGGATGTGCATGATTGGCAGATCACTTGCTTAGGCAATTGAGTCAATCATGAGATGTCAAGTACCACACCAGATGTTGTTTTTGTAGTAGATGCAATAAGTTGATATTAATCCAGTGCTGGAGAAACATTCGGAAGCAGTTTTAGAACATAAGTGGATGTTCTAGGGATATGATAACGACAGCCTCATTCGGGAGACGGTTATCATTCCAGGCTTCCAAGGTGACCTGGATGACAGAGTGACTGTCAGAGTTATAGTTTTTCCCTCTGACGAGGGGCAGTAGTTTGGACAGGTGGTCCAGGTGGATACTGAGGGAGGCATAGCGCAGGATACTGATTAAGTTCAGTTGACGATACAGTCTGAGAAGTTTAGATTTGGAGTTCATTTATGAACTAGGTCCCATCATATATCCAAACATACTCTAAGACAGGTATTGCTCATTTCGGGAGATGGCTTTCTCCGCGAACTTGAGATATAGAGAGACATAGAAAGAAACATCAAAGCGGATCCACTCACTGAGGCTATTCCTCGAACGCAATAGTTTCGCAAACGAGCTTTGTGAGACTGACTAGTAGAGGAGTTCGGTGTTCGGTATCACACGGGCTGTGAGTATGCGACATCGCAATAATTATCCTTGAGTGCAAGTGGGAGATTGTTGTAGATAGTGCCCTCAGAGTCAATTATTGGATCACAGGCACGTGATTGCAATGATTGAGGGAGGACCTATACCGGTAGGACAGTCTTACTCAAGATGATAGCATGCTATCTGGTTTATCTTTATCATCGTGTACTGCTTTAGGTGACATTACTGATCACTATTACACATTGATAGAGCCCCTAGGATTCTTGCTTAACTACCGGCAGTATGAGGGCGATCATACACGTGGGAGCTGTGGTCTATAAGCACATCCTTAAAAGATCCCTAGTCGTGGGAGTTTCGAGACAGGGTATTGATACTCCAGAGTAGACTAGTATATACAGTCGAGACCTAGACGAGGGGTGGTGGCCGGTCTCATAAGCCACTGGTGTCAGTTGGTTCACCTAAGATGTATACAGGTGCTCATTGGGTTATGAGTACACCGGACAGGACTCGCCGGGAACATGCTAGTTGGTCTTATACCTGACGTCAGATAGCAGTTCCCTGGTGACATGTGTACAGGTTAGTTCATCGACCTGAGATCGTCATTTGTCTCGTGTGAGTTCCCACTGTACTTTGATTACTACCCTACCACGACTCAAAGGAGTCGTGCAAACAGGTTTTAGTTGGGTACAGTCCCGAGTCACATGGAGGCAGTGAGCGGATCTGCAGGGGTTCGTCTCTCTCGGTATTGGGGATGAGGTCGCGCTGTATCTAGAAGAGCCGTTACACAAAGCCCTCGGCCGAGGCAGGAGATTTACAGGTAGGTATTCCAGTAGTATCTCAGGGTGTTCTGGGCTACACTCCGACACGACTTGTACCGCTTTTCGGGATCTGACTTTTACCAACCCCCTAGGCCCGCCATGCGATACTCATAGACGAACGAACCGGACTGTACGGATATTGTCACTAACAGGCTCAGTAGGGTGTCTGGATGAGTTCGCTCATCGACGTCCCTTTTGGTCAATAGCTGGTAGCCCGTTACGTATGGCTAATACCTTTGACGTGCTAGTGGTTAAATCCACAGCCATAGTATTGACGAGTCTTTAGAGTCCCCCACACACAGTTACTCAAGTTTCGGGCGAAACGCTGTAGAGGCCGTATAGAGATATTGCAGGGTTCGATCAGATACGTGCGGTATTGCACGGATCGTGATCGGACGGATTTTACTAGCGGGCTTTGGTTTAAGCCGGATCCTAGTATTAGACAGTGTAGTTTTGTCTCTTTGCATTTGTATTCAGTGGGAATACAAATGCGGGTATGTATATACAGTCGCGGGGTTTTCCTGTAATTTATTACGGGATCAGTTTTCTGAAGTTGCCAGTTTGCATTCCGTTCCGGCCAGTTTTCCTTTGTTCCTTCGCGGCCGGACTTTTCCGATGGAGGGGCTAATTTGCAATTGTGCAAATTAGTATTTGTGGAGGGGGTCATTTGTATATGAGGCATTATGATTGATAAAGAATCTTTGCTTTTCTTGTTCTCATCATGGTGCACTAAATGAGATTTGAATTGATTTGTTGTTGTTGTGACATATATACCTCATTATCATCTCTTTGTTTGTGGTCACCCCTTGGTTTTCCTACACTCACCTCCCTTGCATTTTTTCCCTCTCCATATTGAGGCCGGCCACTTTGTGGGAATGGTGAGAGTTCATTTTTCATGAGGGTGTGGGAAATTTGATGATCTCATTTTTTTGCTTGCTTGCAAAAATTTCTCACTTCACTCCAAAGTTCATTCATTCCTCCATCATGGCAACTTCACTACCCGTGAGAGACAAAGCATTCTACACTACACCTACAGCACTCTTGGACGCGTCGGCTTGCCAACTTCGCGCCCGAGTTGCCTCGGTTCAGAGGTGGGAGCCCGTAAAAGAATCCGGCGATGTGCTGCCCGTTCGGACGAGGAAGTGAAGACCGGAGATTCTGCGAGGAGATCGGAGTGGAGGCGAAGACCGATGGACACGGATCGCTTGGTATAGCTCTCTACCCCATTCTCTTGATAGCTAGGATTAGGTTAATGGTTACGATCCGCGTTTATTGTCCGCGGTAGCGCCGGTTTAAAGTTAAGAAAATTTTTGATTCCGCATTTTGGCTTCGAGTAGACGGCCGGGGCGCTGCCATGGCACAACACTTCGAAATTAAATTCAACCTCTTATACTCTTGTCCATTGTCCAAAGTACTTTTAGTTGGTGAATTTTTATATGAAATTGCTCACACATCCTTCATGCGACCGTTAATAGTTCTTGAGATACTAACGACCGATTACAAAATGTGTTTGCGCATTAAAGAGTAATTCCTTGTCTTGTAACACCTAAGATTTTAGCAGTGACTCCCAAACCAGTTGGTCTAAGACACTAGGTGATAAAGCATCCTCTCTATATATTTTTTTATTTTACATAGTGTTAATATTTTTTTAATCTCTTTATTCACACTTGTATTTTCATTTTCCATCATACTAAGGATTTTAGACAAGAGCATTACAATGTCTCCTCTATTATTCCAAGTTTCATGGTTCGTGTTTGTGCAAGTTGTATGGTATATATTTTTAGAATTTAGACTTAAACTTAGGAATTATTTTTCAGACTTATACTTTAATTAAAATATCAATACTCTTCCCTTATTTTGACTTAGCCCAAGATGTGAACTCAAAATTTGCCTATTTCTAAGTAAACTACAAAGTAATATATTTTCTACCGTTAAATTTTAAGAAAGGTTATTTTTAGGGATTTTAATTTACTAAGTTTAGGATCTAGTTTTTCCTAGCTAGTTAACCGTCTTGTCAAACTTAAGTCAATTATGGCCAAAATTGAATTTTTCAATTTTTATAATTTTTCAAATTTTTCTGTTTTTATGGGTTTTAAAAATAAGTATGCAAAGACACATGAATGCGAAGGAAGAAAGCTTACCGAGCACACCCCCAAACTTAAACTTGATAGTGTCCTCACTGTCAGGCTACACCAAGAGGGTCTAAATTATCGGCACTCCCCTGTTTATTTTTATTCTTTTTAAAACAGAAAATTTACAAAAACACCCCAAAATTAATTTTTTATTTATTTATTTACGAGTGGTAAACGTACCCCCAATTATATGGTTGGCTAAAAATCATTATCTTTCTAGAGCTAACATAATCTCCCCCAAACTTGAATTAAACAAAGTTACAAGTCAATGCCAAGCTTTACAAAGGCCAAAAGTCAATACCAACTATTCGAAGAATTTATCAGTGAAACACAGCGGTTGGTGGAAGAGTATATTGTCTAAAATCACGAAGAAGTGGGGAAGAAATAAGTGGTGGTATGGAAAGGGTTTGCTTGAACATGAATGTGAGAATATAAGAGGTGATGATAAATAAAAACGAGAATGTGAATGATCAGAAATGAGTGGAATATTGGCATTCTTGTATTTCATTAGAAGAAAAGGTGGTGGTTTAACTTCTATTGGTGGAGATTAATTAACCACAAAATTCTCGAGGTGTCTCTGTGGATCCTTTACTGGCTTGGCATCATCCATCATATGTATATGATGTTCAACTATGAGGGGACTATCCCCTTGATGTCCGCCATAGTACAGCCAAATGCTTGCCGATTGCTTTGTAAGACCATTAAAAGGGCATTCTCTTGCTCAAGGGCTAGAGAAGCCGATATAATAACAGGAAGGGTCTCATTCTCACCTAAGTAAGCGTATTTAAGGTGAGACGGCAACAGCTCGAGTTCGAGTTTTGGAGGTGAAATAATTGAAGGTAAAATTGGTGAAACTGTCTCGAACTCGAAGGATTCCAACAATGGTTCAAAGCAAGTGTAGGCAACCGAGTCGGATGGTTCGACTAACTCATCCGAAAATTCAAAAGACTCAAACTCGGGTAGTGAGTCTTCAAAATCGTCCGAAAAAGAGAAACACTCGTAATCGTTATCGGTTGCGAAAACTGTGTCAGATTCAAGGAGGAATGCACTAGTGGCGTCAAAACTGCTGTGATCGAACAGAAATTTTTTGAGCTCACAGTCCTCCTGCGTGATCTCTTGGATCGAGCAAACATCAAGTACACTAGCATTAGGCTCGGAGGGCAGACTTCCTATCTTGTAAATGTTGAACGCACTTGACATCTTCTCGAAAGATAGAGTCATAGAGCCGTTACGATAATTGATTACAGCATTGGAAGTAGCCAAAAGTGGTCGACCGAGGATCTCCGGAATTTGGTTCCTCCGGTTAGCCACAGGCTGTTTGTCCATAACAATGAAATCAACAGGGAATATGAAGTCTCCTACTTTGATTAACACATCCTCTAACTCACCCCTAGGATGGGTGATGAATCGATCGGCCAATTGGAGAGTACAATGAGTGGGTTTCAACTCTCCAACGCATAATTGCTCATAAACGGAATAGGGAAGCAAGTTAACACTGGAACCCAGATCTAAAAGTGCACGATTTACGTTCTTATCCCCAATTGTTTTTGAAATTGCAGGACAGCCAGGGTCCTTTCATTTTTGGGGCAAAGGTAAAGGTTGGGTAATAGCATAGCTCACGGCACTAGCTACGAATACTTTCTTGGGTACCTGAGACTTCCTCTTCTTGGTGCATAAGTCCTTCAAGATTTTAGCTCAAGAAGGGACTTGTTGGATCGCATCCAAGAGAGGTATGTTTATGCTAACCTGTTTGAATAACTCTACAATCTTCTCTATTTGTGGAGTTGGTTTAGTGGATCTCAACCTGTTTGGAAATGGATTATTTTGAAAATTTGTTGAGTCCAATGTTTGTGGAGTAGATTGCAGAGTTGGAACGGATCCCAGTGTTGGTGTTTTCGTGAAGTGAGATGTGGGTACGTTCGAATTAGAAGAAATAGAGCCTTGTGAAGAATGAAGAACAGGCTATGACGAAGAAGATGAAGAAGAAGATGATGAAGAAGAAGCACCGGCATGGGTGTCATTATTAATACCCACATTATTGTGCAACACTCTACCAGATCTCAACGTGGTCACAGCATTTACATTATGATTTTGTTGTTCATAAGCAACATGTGCGTTGTGTGTGTGACCGGGATTTGGCATTGGTTGAGACCGAAGCTTTCCCTTTTCTCGCTCGCTTAACGCAGCATTTAGTTGTGCAATTTGGGCATCAATCGATTTGATTCTCTGATCATGTGAAGCACTGTTTTGTACAAAGACTGAATGGATGTCTCCAACTTTGCTGCGGATTGTGTAGATTGTTTTAAAAACGCATCCAAATTTCGTTCTAGCGACGAAACCTTATCGTTATTTTGCTGAACAAAATTGTTTTGAGGATAAGAGTTGGGCACAAAATTGTTCATTTGGTTTGGGTAAGGTTGGGGTTGGAAAGGTTGCTGATATTGAGTTTGTTGATGTGGAGGAGGAGGCCTTTGAAAGTTGTTATTGCATTGGAATTGTTGATTTTGATTCCAAGCAAAATTTGGGTGGCTACTCCAACCAGGATTGTAAGTCGAAGAGTATGGATCATATCTTTGTCTTTGCTGAAAGGCAACATTGACTCGATCTTGTCCTTGAACAGGTGGGTTGTAAGGACACTCTTCAGTAAGATGAGATGGATCCGAATAACAAGCGCAAACATTGCGTGGCGGTAAAGCAGGGGCAGGAGAAGGCGATGAGAATTTGTTCTCAATTGCTTCTAGCTTTTTCATAAGTGCAGTCATTTCGGCTTTCATTGCAATCGACATATCAAGTTGATGTATGCCTGCCTCAGACTGACCTGATGAAGTAGATGAGGTGGTCTTAGTGCTTTCCTACTGAAGTGTTTGTTCAGCAAGATCGTCGAGAAACTGCCATGCTTCCTCGCTAGATTTTGTAAGAAAGTGACCTTGACAAATGGTTTC
Organism: Agapanthus africanus; assembly: GCA_030015575.1. NCBI lineage: Eukaryota > Viridiplantae > Streptophyta > Magnoliopsida > Asparagales > Amaryllidaceae > Agapanthus > Agapanthus africanus. The sequence continues at coordinate 391,802,169 of JASDDO010000022.1, forward strand.
CAACAACTGCTTAGTTGCTGGGTTCAGTCCTTCGTATAAAGTTTGGCAAAGTTGCCAATTCTCGATACCGTGGTGAGGGCACTGAACAAGGAGGTCCTTAAATCTTTCAAAACACTTCCGAAAAGGTTCGGAAGGAAGCTGTGAAAATTGAATAAGTTTATTGCGAATTCTCGCGGTCTTGTAGTGTGGGTAAAACTTTTTTAGAAAAGCCTTAACAAACTCTTCTCATTTTTTTATCGAGTGTGATGCTGTGCTATATAACCATTTCTCGTTTAGGTCATATAAAGTGAATGGAATGACACGTAGTCTTATAGCATCATCAGAAAGTTGTGTGGTCTTAATCATTGCGCAAACATTCTGGAATTTGTTAATGAAGATGTAGGCATATTCGGATTCCAGCCCGTGAAATTTGCGCAACATATTGATGAAGTGGGGTTTAATCTCAAAGTTATCCCCATTAGCCGGTGGAAGTGAAAGACAAGTGGGAAGTGCGGTGCGGATAGGGTAGAAAAGATCCTGGAGTGCGATTTGTTGGGGCGCTTCAACAAGAGGGTGTGGTGGGTTATTCGCACCTAGTGGAGGTGGAATCAATCCCGCGGGTAAGGGGTTGTTAGGATTGAATCCCGACATCTCCTTAGAAGACGAAGAATATGATGATGAAGGTAAAGAAGTGGATGGAATTTCGACTTCGGAGTCGAAAGCGTCGTCAGTCGGCACTAACGAGACACGGAATAAACGGACGCTAGTGTCCCAAGTCCAACTGGACATATACTAAAGAGGAGTAGTGTAGTCAAAAAGTGAAAACAAAAGGTGGGGGTAAGAAAACGTAAATGAAAAGAAGTGGGTGCAAGTGGGGTGCAATGGATTTCTTGGCGACAAGTGGCAAATTTTTGTAAAAATTTTTTGTTTTGTGTTTTTTTTTATATAAGGAGCTTTTTGCAAAAAGATTTTTATAAGAAGCTTAGACACAATCACAATATGCACAATCAAGCTTAGATCTAGAGTCTCCTAGATCAACTAGACTACTCCTAACTGTTCCAAAGGGCAAGTTGTGAGATCCTCAAATCGCCTGTTCACCGCCAATTGTGGCCAGGTAAGCACAAGTAAAGAAAGGAGGGATCCGCTCACGAATCACCGTGAGACGGGCCATTTAAAATTACCTTTCCCCACTTGTTTACCCTAGGCACCACAAAGTCTGGTTTAGATAAATGATCGATGCCTACAACTATTCCGTTGTCCTAATGAGCACGACAGTCCTTATAGGCTGTGTCTAATCTTTTTTAATTAACTCGATAGTTTATGCAAAATGCTTTTTGTGATTTTTGGGGTCCTAGGAAGGGTAATGAAATCCCCACCAAATCTGGATTGGTGTTAAAGCCCCTTAAAAGTCAGTTTAAGAATGCAAAGCAGTAAAACACAATCAAGCTACTTGCCAAAATTTTTTTTTTATTGAGGCGCAAACAATCCTGCACAAGATCAAGTTATTGGAGAAGGGAGAGAAGGTTTTTTTGTGCAAAGAATTTCAGAGGAGATCAGGGGTTACAGAGAAGAAGAGAAAGCTTACAGAGAGGTTTCCACGTGCTGACATCACCAGACCTTGGCGGATCCGCGGTCAAATGTGCGTATCTGTGGCGGAAACACGGTTGACTCGTTGACACAGGCCTCCAACGTCTTCTGTTGCTCTGTTGTGGTTATCCACTGTTTGTTCAGATCTGCGGTTTGCTGTTTTGCTCACTGGATTTTTCCAGTTCTGAATCTGTTCGTCGATCCTACACAATTCAAACGAAACACCCTTCAAAAAATAACAAGATGATAATTTTTTTATATTTTTAATATTTTTCAGTTTTTAATTTTTTTAATTTTTAATCAACCCGAAATAACAAAAAGAAAATAACTACGTCATCCCCGGCAACGGCGCCATTTGATTGATTGAGATGAGATTTAGTATGCGTGCTTTTAAAAGATAAATCAAAGAATATTAACCGCAATCAATAACGGTGTCGCTTAGTAGCTAGCCGGTTCAGTACGGGTCGGTCCACAGGGATTTTTTGTATTTTCTAATTGTTCTAACGAGTTAATTCCAATTGTGGTAGGTTTGATTATCAATAAAAACTAAAGTTGATTTAGATTAGAATTAAAACCTTCCTAGGGTTAGGTTTAGGTTAAATTTGGAAAGTCAATATGTCTCACCGCTTTCTATGCCCTAATTAAGAACGATTTAGGTGTTAAGGTAATAATTAACAAAGGGGGTTAGCACGATCGGGAAGAACCTAGGTTTCTTCCTCTAGGCCCTTGTCCGTCATTTTTTAACTCTTACCCTAACCTCCTTGGAAAACATACACAACCGGTCTTTAACTATGCTATCCCCGCTACCTCGTGGGATAGGGTGCCATAGTGAGTGGTGTGTATATGTATGCATAGAGTCCTATTAAAATGTATAACGGGCAAGAAAAGGGTGAGAGATTTTCATCTCTCAAACCTTCCCCAAACCTAACCCTAGTAAGTGAGGAACTACTCACTCATTAGGGAATTGATGAAAGATATTATTTTTTTGATTTTAATTCAATAACCTAATTAACTAAACTACGGCAGATAAATAAAATTGCTATCTAATAAACTAGGGCAGATAAATAAAATTTATACTAAGGCAGAAAAGAAATTAAACTAAGGCATAGAAAAGAAAAACTTACTTTTTATTTGATGCACTATTCAAACATTTACAGCGAATAGAAATTCTGAAATTAGGAATTAAAAAGAGGCATAAGAAGAGGCATGCTCCAAAAAGAGCTGTAGGGTTTCTATTTATAGATTATAGAAACCCTAGGGTTTACATCTGATCCCTATCTGCATTTACAAAACTACCCTGAGAAGCCTAGTCAACGCACCGCCATCCACGGACATTTTTGTACCGACAAGTGCTTATCATGGCTGCGGAACCGCGGCCAAAAGCCATGTTTGGCCACGTATCCGCGGCCATATAGAGGGGCCTTGGGCTCTATTTTCTTCTGATGCTTCAAGTTGCTTTACACATCTGTTTTCTTCATTTGGTTCTTCAGAATGTCTTCTGGTTTCCTCCAGATTTCCACAGTGCAGAATGTTGTGGACTTTTTCCGTTCGCTTCGTGTTGAAGTCTTGAATCTTGCGCTGCCTTTGTACTTTATGAAATTGTTCATTGATCTTCGTTTGTCCTTCAAACTGTAGGACTGATAAAGATTCTTCTATTTGTTGGTCATAGTCTCACTTTTGTAGCGTCTTTTCTCCATTTTCACTGTATTATTCCGAAAACATGTAACCTGCAACTATTGAGCAGACATGGATCAAAAGCACCTATTTATTTGTAAAATGAATAAGAATGGGGAATATAATAATACAAAATTATGATATGAACAAATACCCCCAAACTTATCTTTTGCTCGTCCTCGAGCAAAACTAGTTTATTCTCGAAAAAGACCTAACCTCACTTTCGGAGGGAAATGCGATTGCACTGAGCTCGTGCAACAAGCCGTTAAACCTCTAGGTGTCCCTAGTAGGAGGAGTGTTGTCTCCTGAGGGTTTTCAGCGGATACTACCCACAAAATCCTATCAATTTAGCCTGTTGACTTTTATTCTTCAATTCGGTTTTCTAGCAAGAAATCTATTATCTTCAACTCAGAAATTATCATCCTATATTTTTCACGCTTCATTATCATTTAACTTAAGATTATATATGTTCTGTAAATTAATTTAGTTTTTAGCATCTTTTGAGTTTTCCTTCTAAGGTTCCATCTCAACTTAGGAATTTTTATCATCTCGACTAAAGATATAAGTCATATTTTTCATTTCTATCTCTCATCCAAACCACAATCATATATACCCCTACGTGTGTGTATGTATCACCCCTACACTTGGAAATTCAATTCAAGCTCTTATACTCTTGTCCATTGTTCAAAGTACTTTTAGTTGGTGAATTTTTATATGAAATTGCTCACACATCCTTCATGCGACCGTTAATACTTCATGAGGTACTAACGACCGATTACAAAATGTGTTTGCGCATTAAAGCATGAATCCTAGTCTTGTAACACCTAAGACTTTAGCAGTGACTCCCAAACCAGTTGGTCTAAGGCACTAGGTGATAAAGCATCCTCGCTACATATTTGTTTATTTTACGCTGCCTTAAGTAATTACAAAACCAGTGTTAATATTTTTTTTATCTCTTTATTCACACTTGTATTTTCATTTTTTCCTTCATACTAAGGATTTTAGACAAGAGCATTTCAAGGTCTCCTCTATTATTCCAAGTTTCAAAGTTCGTGTTTGTCCAAGTTGTGTGGTATATAATTTTAGAATTTAGACTTAAGCTTAGGAATTATTTTTCAGACTTATACTTTAATAAAAATATCAATACTTTTCCCTTATTTTGACTTAGCCCAAGAAGTGAACTCAAAATTTGCCTATTTCTAAGTAAACTACAAAGTCATATATTTTCTACCGTTAAATTTTAAGAAAGGTTGTTTTTAGGGTTTTTAATTTACTAAGTTTAGGATCTAGTTTTTCCTAGCTAGTTAACCGTCTTGTCAAACTTAAGTCAATTATGACCAAAATTGAATTTTTAAATTTTTATAATTTTTCAGTTTTTATGGGTTTTAAAAATAAGTATGCAAATACACATGAATGAGAAAGAAGAAAGCTTACCGAGCACACCCCTAAACTTAAACTTGATTGTGTCCTCACTGTCAGGCTACACCAAGAGAGTCAAAATTGTTGGCACTCCTCTGTTTATTTTTTATTTTATTTTTATTCTTTTTAAAACTGAAAATTTACAAGAATACCCCAAAATAAATTTTTTTTTATTTATTTAAAAGTGGTAAACATACCCCCAATCATATGGTTGACTAAAAATCATTTTCGTTCTAGAACCAACATAATCTCCCCCAAACTTGAATTAAACAAAGTTACAAGTCAATGCCAACCTTTAGAAAGTCCAAAAGTCAATTCCAACCATTCGAAGAATTTATCAGTGAAATACAGCGGTTGGTGGAAGAGTATGTTGTCTAAAATCACGAAGAAGTAGGGAAGAGATAAGTGGTGGTATGGAAAGGGTTTGCTTGAACGTGAATGTGAGGAGATAAGAGGTGATGATAAATAAAAACGAGAATGTGAATGATCAGAAATGAGTGGAATATTGGCATTCTTGTATTTCATTAGAAGAAAAGGTGGTGGTTCAACTTCTATAGGTGGAGATTGATTAACCACAAAATCCTCGAGGTGTCTCTGTGGATCCTTTACTGGCTTGGCATCATCCATCATATGTATATGATGTTCAACTATGAGGGGACTATCCCCTTGATGTCCGCCATAGTACAGCCAAATGCTTGTCGATTGTTTTGTAAGACCATTAAAAGGGCATTCTATTGCTCGAGGGTTAGAGAAGCCGATTTGATAACAGGAAGGGTCTCATTCTAACCTAAGTAAGCGTATTTAAGGTGAGACGGCAACAGATCGAGTTCGAGTTTTGGAGGTGAAACAATTGAAGGTAAAATTAGTGAAACTGTCTCGAACTCGAAGGATTCCAACAATGGTTCAAAGCAAGTGTAGACAACCGAGTCGGATGGTTCAACTAACTCATTCGAAAATTCAAAGACTCAAACTCGGGTTGTGAGTCTTCAAAATCGTTCGAAAAAGTGAAACACTCGTAATCGTTATCGGTTGCGAAAACTGTGTCAGATTCAAGGAGGAACGCACTAGTGGCGTCAAAACTGCTGTGATCGAACAGAAATTTTTTGAGCTCACAGTCCTCCCGCGTGATCTCTTGGATCGAGCAAACATCAAGTACACTAGCATTAGGCTCGGAGGGCAGACTTCCTATCTTGTAAATGTTGAACGCACTTGACATCTTTCCGAAAGATAGAGTCATAGAGCCGTTACGACAATTGATTACAGCATTGGAAGTGGCCAAAAATGGTCGACCGAGGATCACCGGAATTTGGTTCCTCGGGTTAGCCACAGGCTGTGTGTACATAACAATGAAATCAACGGGGAATATGAAGTCCCCTACTTTGATTAACACATCCTCTAACTCACCCCTAGGATGGGTGATGGATCGATCGACCATTTGGATAGTACAATGAGTGGGTTTGAACTCTCTAACGCCTAATTGCTCATAAACGGAATAGGGAAGCAAGTTAACACTGGAACCCAGATCTAAAATTGCGCGATTTATGTTCTTATCCCTAATTGTTATTGATATTGTAGGACTGCCAGGGTCTTTTCGTTTTTGGGGCAAAGGTAAAGGTTGGGTAATAGCATTGCTCACGGCCCTAACTACGAATACTTTCTTGGGTACCTGAGACTTCCTCTTCTTGATGCATAAGTCCTTCAAGATTTTAGCGTAAGAAGGGACTTGTTGGATCGCATCCAAGAGAGGTATGTTTATGCTAACCTATTTGAATAACTCCACAATCTTCTCCATTTGTGGAGTTGGTTTAGTGGATCTCAACCTGTTTGGAAATGGAACTTTTTGAAAATTTGATGAATTCAATGTTTGTGGAGTAGATTGCGGAGTTGGAACGGATCCCAGTGTTGGTGTTTTTGTGAACTGAGATGTGGGTCTGTTCGAATTAGAAGAAGTAGAGCCTTGTGAAGAATGAAGAACAGGCTCTGACGAAGAAGATGAAGAAGAAGCACCGGCAGGGGTGTCATTGTTAATTCCCACATTATGGTGTAACACTCTTCCATATCTCAACATGGTCACGGTATTTACATTATGATTTTGTTGTTCATAAGCAAAATGTGCGTTGTGTGTGTGACCGGGATTTGGCAATGGTTGAGAAGGAAGCTTTCCCTTTTCTCGCTCGCTTAACGCGGCATTTAGTTGTGCTATTTGGGCCTCAATTGATTTGATGCTCTGATCATATGAAGCACTGTTTTGTACCAAAGACTGAATGGAAGTCTCCAACCTTGCTGCGGATTGTGTAGATTGTTTTAAAAACGCATCCAAATTTCCTTCTAGCGACGAAACCTTCTCGTTATTTGGCTGAACAAAATTGTTTTAAGGATAAGAGTTGGGCACAAAATTGTTCATTTGGTTTGGGTAAGGTTGGGGTTGGAAAGGTTGCAGATATTGAGTTTGTTGATGTGCTTGTTGTTGTGGAGGAGGAGGCCTTTGAAAGTTGTTATTGCCTTGGAATTGTTGATTTTGATTCCAAGCAAAATTTGGGTGGCTCCTCCAACCAGGATTGTAAGTCGAAGAGTATGGATCATTTCTTTGTCTTTGCTAAAAGGCAGCATTGACTTGATCTTGTCCTTGAACCGATGGTTTGTAAGGACACTCTTCAGTAAGATGAGACGGATCCGAATAACAAGCGCAAACATTGCGTGGGGGTAAAGCAGGGGCAGGAGAAGGCGATGAGAATTTGCTCTCAATTGCCTCTAGCTTTTTCATAAGTGCAGCCATTTCGGCTTTCATTGCAATCGACATATCAAGTTGATGTATGCCTGCCCTAGACTGACCTGATGAAGTAGATGAGGTGGTCTTAGTGCTTTCCAACTGAAGTGTTTGTTCAGCAAGATCGTCGAGAAACTGCCAAGCTTCCTCGCTAGATTTTGTAAGAAAGTGACCTTGACAAATTGTTTCCAACAACTACTTAGTTGCTGGGTTCAGTCCTTCGTATAAAGTTTGGCAAAGTTGCCAATTCTCGATACCGTGGTGAGGGCACTGAACAAGGAGGTCCTTAAATCTTTCAAAACACTTCCGAAAAGGTTCGGAAGGAAGCTGGAAAAATTGAATAATTTTATTGCGAATTCTCGCGGTCTTGTGGTGTGGGTAAAACTTTTTTAGAAAAGCCTTAACAAACTCTTCCCAATTTTTTATCGAGTGTGATGTTGTGCTATATAACCATTTCTCGTTTAGGTCACATAAAGTGAATGGAATGACACGTAGCCCTATAGCTGTTAGTTATATGTATGCCCTTGAGGCCATTACTGTACATTGGATGTATATAGTAGTGGAAGCTGGGACGTATATAGGGAGGACTTTCTTGCTCGGCATGATAGTATGCTATCTGGTTGCTCTTTACCTTAACGTATACACTGATTGTCTCTCTGTTACATGTTGGTAAAGCCGTTAGGATGTGTACTTGACTACCTGGACAATGATGCGGATCATACTAGTGGGGACATGGTAGTCCATAAGTACATCCTTCAAAGTCCCTAGTCGTGGGTGTATCGAGATGGGGCATCGATATACCAGAGTAGACTAGCGTGTACCTTCTCGACCCATACAGATGGGCGATGGATGATCCCATATCCATTGGTGTTTGACATCAGAGATGATATACGGGTGCTCAGTAGAGGCTGGGTATACTGGACGGACTCGCCGAGAACTCCCAGATGGTATTATACCTCACGTCAGATGGCAGTTCTCTGGTGACACTGGTACAGAGTAGTCTGTTGACCCGAGATCGTCATAGAGTCTTGTGTGGTTCCCACTGTGCTTTGATTTCCATCTTACCACGTCCAAGAGGGCGTGCAAAACGGTGGTTTTTGGGTACAGTCCCGAGTCACATGGAGGCAATGAGCGATAGGAGGGGATTCGTCTCTCCCGGTATAGGGAGTTGATGTTGCGCTGTGTTCGATTGGCTATAACAGGAAATCCCTGGCCAGGGTTGCTGAGATTTACTGGTAAGTGTTACCAATAGTTTCTCGAATTGTTATAGACCTCATATCGACACGACTTATCGAGCTATTGGGGTCTGACGTTTACCACCCCTAGGCAAGATATGCGACATATCAGACGATCAGACCGGACTGTACGGTAGTGTTACTGGTCGGATTCACTGGAGTGTGAGCGGGCTTGCTCGTCGATCTTCAGATCACTCAATACCCGGGTGGCCGTTACGTTTAGCAAACCGCTTGCGGCTTGTGGGTGTTTGATATGATCATCACCTGCTGCCGGCGTATTGACGAGTCTTTAGAGTCCTACACAGAGGATTCCTGGCTCAAGCGAAACGAAATAGGAGCGCATATGAGATATGTGCGGGACCGAGAATAATGCGTGTATGTGATACCGTATTTCATTCTCACGATCAATGTATCGATTAGGTTATATGCGATATACCCTAGTTATCGAATCAGGGGTTGATTCGATAAACCGATGCATTGCATACTAGTCGGTTATATACGATATGACCGGATCGTTAAATCAAGTGTTGATTTAATGATTTGATGCATAATAATATATTTGATATATTACTTTGCATTAACTAGTATCGGTTCACTTTAAATGGATATTCTCACTCGGATGTGCGCATTGCATATGCGATATGATTTTGTGCACTTGCTTGTATCATGTTTGATGATACATGCTTTTTGGTTAAGCGTAAAGAATTAAACCTTGGTTAATGAAATGGTTAGGGTTTACCTTTTCCTTATTCATTTATTTATCTATTTATTCTTTTTGGAAAATGATTTGCATAAAGATTAAATGGTGGCTTTCTTTGGATGCATTATGAAGCTTCATGATACTTTGACTAGGTCACCATTTTGTCTTGATGCTTAACCCTAACCCTTCAATCTAACCATGATTTATTCTCTACACTAAACTATGGTTGGTTAATGATAAGTATTCACATTTATTTCTTTTTACAAATTAACTTATGATAACTTTTCATCATCTTCTTCTTCTTCACCTCAAGAAGAAAGCTAACCTCATCAATGGTGATTGATGAATTAGAGTGAGAAATCCAAATCTAAAGTCTACCCACTTCCTATTTCTTCATCCTCTACCTCTTGCCAAGTAGTAGAGTGTGTTTACTTCACAAGTTTCTTGACTTGATGAAGTCGGAGCTTCATTTAGCGATGCCTCGACGTAGATCATCTTCGGCATGGACATCGACGACCTAGCTCGCTTATTCTTCGACGAAGCCGACGCTAGAGCCCGGGAGTTCAATTGGACAGCGAAGGCACTTCGTTGCGGAGCTATGGAGGTGGACAAACGGATCTACAAAGGTTGTAATTCCGTATTCCCTTAGTTAATTGTTAACTAGTTCTTGTTTTCGCCTATAAATCTAGCAAACGATCCGTAGTTTAGGGTTTCCGGCACCTAGAATTTTTGAAATTGGCATGTTCGATGCCTTGTGAGACCTCACTAGGGTGCCTAAGAACCGTACAGTGGTATCAGAGCCTAGCTAGAGCCTTAGGCGAAGTTTAGACGGAATTTGAAACCCGGACGAATTCGAAAACCAACTCAAAAATGCTCTCTGTCCTTTTTTCAAAACTGTGCATTTTTCCACATTAAAAATATTCAGAAAATCAAGCAGGGTTTTATATGAATTACTGTGAAATACGGGGGTCTAATTCAAATAATCCACCGCGGAACCGCGGCACGAGCTATGCATACGCGGCGGTTCCGCGGCAGTTTGGTCTCCTCCTGCGTTGACTTTTGCACAGTAATCCCTATTTAACAGTTCTTAGTTCTCTGGGTATTTTTAAGTTTTATTCAAGAGTTGAATAATCTGGGATGTTTTGGAACTTCGATAATTCGATCGGGTTTATCAAATTTTGTCTGTTTGGTTTTCCGGATAAACTTTAGAATATGTTAAAAAGTTCGACTGGATATAAATACCCAATTTTTCCCCTGTCGTGAAATTTCCAAGTGTTGGATTTTTCCGTAGTTTAACGACGTTCGAAGTAGTGCAAGTAACACAATGGACCCTCTATAAGACAACAAACCTTAACTCGATTATGTGACCATCTTGAACTGCCCTTTGAACCTTCGGGTTTGGGGCAGTACGGCGTGCCACATGTGAGGCGTTGGCTTGACCCTTCTACGGCTGGACCGTTGATACTGAGGCACGAACTGAATGTTGTTAGACTTGTTTCATGTGTTGATCTGTATCGGGAAAACTTGGGTGTTCGATTGTTCGATCGAAAAGTTTAACATTTTCTGTTTATCTGGAATGGGATACAATAATTGGAATTCACAATAAGTTATGAGATAACTGAATGAATGTTATAAACGTAGCAGTTTAGTCTCACTTGATCGGTTGCCACGGAATTTTGATGTGATCAAAAGTCCGTCGCAATCACGTAGCGTACGCGGATACTCGCCGGATAAACTTAATAGACAGCCTCACTCCATAGCCCCGACCAAGTGACTGTAGGAGAACCCCGTCGCCGAAAGCATCCGTCCGGGTGCTCGCGGGTAGCGGTGTTCCGCCTTGGTGCACTTCGTCGACGGTATCAGGGGTGTGGCCGCCTACTGAAGTTTGCGACGAGTATTCGATCAGACTGTCGGGAATCTTGTTGAATTGCCCGACTTGATATTGAAAAGAGTTTTCGATAATGAGACTAAAATGCGGGGTTTATAATTGTTAGGCATGCGATGTCTAAGTAATTCATTTGGTCAGGCATGCGATGTCTGAGGTGGTTGCGGATTCCAACTGTTGTAGTTTTACACTTTCTTTTCTGTGACCGTAAGTGTAATATGTGATATCGCCGGTTTCGTTGCTATATGCCAACGACAATTGGGATACGCATGTTTACTTACGTCGATGACATGTGATGTTATATGTTGCTGGATATGTTATATTGGATCGTCGTGTTTGAATAGCCGGGGGTTTTTATGTGAGATGAGTGTTTTTCATTTTCATTCATGTAAAAACTTGTATGTAATATTCTTTTATTGGGGCGCTTCCAGGTTGCGGAAGTTGTCACCGTTTGTAAATTATTTACTTTTCTGCACTAGGATAGACCCAAGGAGGAGGGCACAAGTAACCGGGTTCTGGGGTCCAGTGGGAGACCAACTCGAGGAGTCGAGTCCGGGTCTCCTAACCCTAGAATTGGCAGGGTTGCTTGCCGCTCTCGTAGGGGTCTAGGGGTGTGGGTTTGGCTATTCATCATGACCGTGGAATCCGTGTTTTATACTGGCTCGTATTGAAAACACGGACGTCCTAGTATATCCAATATTTCATATGATTCTTCTGCTGCGATATCTGTGATGCGATCATGTGATGTTCTGTGATAGATACTTTATATAGTATATACGATATATTATATAGCCGTTACTTATGTTTTACACCCATGCTAGCCCTGCCCCGCTCTGCCGTTAGTTACCTAACCTAACGGTGCACGAGGGGACATCGAGGCGAATGCGGATGGCATAAGTGTACGTCGTATTTATCTGTGATGTTTAGGTACTTAAATGATGGGACTTCATTAATGAGATTAATGAAATAAAAGAAACCTAAGATGTTGTAGAATCGAATTTCAAAATAAAATAAGTAGCTACAGTTCTTGCTTTGCACAGCGGTATATGTGATATATCCTGCACCTTATTCGATAAGGAAAGGACCGAGATCCCTTCACCGGGAGTGACTCCTTTAGCAATAACTGGCAGATGCTACACACTCGGTTTGTCTTTTGATTGCTTTTAAGTGTTTTTGCTTTGCACAGCGATATATATGATATATCCCGCACCTCATTCGACGAGGAAAGGACCGACGATCCCTTCACCGGGAGTGACTCCTTTAGCAAAACTGGAAAAGCCTAAAAAACACTCCATTTTAAAATTCATTCGATCCTACAACGATATCAAGTTCATTACGCAATAGGTTTTCAGAAAAACCTGTCGTAGCCCTCCGTCATTTCAGATAAGTACTAGTTAGTATTCGTGCTGCGGTTGTTTGGCATGCGTCAAGGCGTAGTGTACGGTAGCTAACTAGTGCTTATCTTCTAGCATACGATGCGATTGGATTAGGGTATTCGTACGGCGTTGTTTGGCATGCGTCAAGGGTCGTGCGGGTGGGTTTAATTCAATCAGGAAATGACGGGTTGAACTTGACTAGCAGACTATGGGTTGTTTGGCATGCGTCAAGGTCATAGCGAGCTAGGGGCAAAATATTATCGGGAATTTCAAGTGTTGAAATTTGCAATGAGATTGCATACCTTCTATGAGATAGTTGGATCCCGATACCCGCTGCGAGTAAGAGTTACTCCTGGGAGAGTTTTATACATTACAATTAGCCGATCAAGTAGGTGTCTAGAAAGGTGTCAACGGGGTTACGCCTCTGGGAAAACGAGGTTTACATTAATTAGGTTCGTGCGAAAGCACGGGGGACCTCCCTCAAAGTACCGACACTGGCCTGGCTGAAAGATTGGCGAACTTGTAGTGTGTAATTAATCCCGGCTAGTCTTTCCTTTTAGGGTTTGAAGGAAGATTTGATAAAAAGCAGTGGGAGCCATCCTGATTAGATAAAATAATAACCAATCTATTCTTGACAGAGCGCACGCTGAGTGTTTTCTTCTCTCTCTCCTAGTAGCGACCATATCACGTCTTAATCAAGATAATAATACGGATTATTGACCGAACCCGCTTGTTATACTGAGCTGGGGAACGTTGGTCCCGCTCCAACTTATAATTGTTATAAGACAGAGCAGGAAATTGGGGAATACCAGATTTCCCGTGCCGCCCAAACGAAGAGAGTGCATGCTGATGCATCATCTTCGGGTGTGTTCATTATACAGAACTGTTTCTCAGTATCCTCCGCTTCCTGGGTATATGATACCGGATAAGGATCCCAGATATGTAATCTGTTACATAGGGCTACAAAAGGGTAGAAAAACTGAGAACGGGTGATAAGTTTCATGAGGCAGAAAACGGGGCAAGTGTTGCAGCCAAGTCTGTCGGTCACTGTCACCCTGTATTACCGATACATTGATTCTGAACGAATGTTATTAGATACCGAACCTGATATTCAAAATCATATCAGTTTCTTTATTAGTAAAGAAAGGATATAATTTTGTATTGTTGGATAATGTTTTGAACATTTCCTATATCAAAAGTTGATCGGTTCAGGCACGTTATCTAAAAGCATTAATGTTCTAAATCAAACTACAGTTCTTAGTATACAAAACACACACAAGAGGAAAATTTCAGAAATGAACGAATTCTTCTTGAGGTATTGTAGACTAGGTCATATCAATGCGACCCGACTAGCTAGAGTTACATAAAGATGCATATTTAAATTAGTTTGAATTTACATCTTGTCAAACTCGCCAGTCATGTCACAAAGATAAGATGACACCAGCTCTGTTTATTGGAAACAGAGAAAGAGTTAATGAACTCTTGGGATGATACATGTTGATGTATGTAAGTCCCCTGTCTACACATACCAAGACCGGTTCTTTATACTTCATCACGTTCTCTGATGATCTCTTTAGATTCAGACATATGTTCCTGTTGAAACACAAGTCCGAACCTTTTGAGATATTCACAGAATATAAGTTAGAAGTAGAGAACCAAAATACGGGTATAAATATTATGTCCTTTGATGTGATTAAGGAGGAGAATACTTGAGCACGGAATTCCTGGACTATTCTAAAGGAGAATGAGATTCTCTCTCGGAATTACTCCTCCGAATACACCATGGCACGATGGTATATCGGGGCGGAGCAATCACACCCTATATGATAAGGTGTGCTCTATGATGAGTACTTCTGAGTTACTATTTCCTTTTTGGGAGTTATGCACTTATGAAGTTGCATACCTATTGAATTACGGTTCGAATCAAATCAAAGCCTACCATTTCATATGTGATATGGAAAGGGAAGAGCCCATATCTTAAGTTAGTTAAGATTTGGGGTTGTCCGGCCTATGTCTAGAAGCAAAATCCGGACAAGCTCGAGGCAACGTCAGTTATGTAGAACTGGAAAGGTTCCAGCTATACAAACTGCAGCCGATGATTTGATAAAACCAAAGGATTCAGTAGATTCCAACGAACCTCAGCCTCTCCGCCGATCTAGTAGGGTTCCTCACCCACCTGAAAGATACTTCGGTTTCTCTATGACAGTGGGAGCGAGGATTGCATCATGAGATGATGACCCAACTAGTTTCGAGCTGGCCATCAGGAGTGAGACTCTGTAAGAATGGCTGGATGCTTAGTGATCTGAGATGGAATCCTTATACACCAACAAAGTATGGACTTTGGTTGCTATATCTGAAGGGTTAAATCCCCATCAGGAGCAAGTATATCTTGAGAAGATTACTTGGTGTACATGGAAAAGTTGAGACTTTCAAAGCTAGACTTATTAAAGGTTTGCATCATTGACCAGGTGTGGATCATGATGAAACCTTTTCTAAGGATCTATGCTTAAGTCCATCCAGATCCTACTTGCCACGGCTACATACCTTGACTACGATATCTGGTGGTTGGGTGCCATGACTCCTTTTCTAAATAACGATTTAGAAGAGAAGGTCTATAAGAACACAGCCAGAGGGCTTCGTAGAAAGTGGGAGCAGCGGAAACGTGTGCAAGATGCTTTATAGGATAAAGCAGGTATCGCGGAGTTGGAACATCTGTTTTGATATATTAGTCAAGGAAGTTGACATCATCAAAATGGTAGATGAACCTTGTATAAACAAAAAGGCAGTAGGGAGTATGGTGGTGATCCTCGTAGAGTACGTGGATGACATACTCTTGATAAGAAAGGAGTTTCTTATGCTACGCTCGATCAATCTCCGCTTATCACAATGATTCTCCACATAGGATCAAAGTGATACCTACTAAATCCTGGATTTTGGATCTATGAGATAGATCTAAATGGATGTTAGGTACCTCACTAGCTGTAGTGAGATAATATCAATTGATCCTGGGGAGAATCACTGGAAGTGTTCCAGGGTGATAAAGACGACTGAATGTCAGTCGCAGGTAATGTCTTTACCCTCAGTAAAGGGACGGTATGTTGGAAGAGTTCCAAGCTAGAGACCGTGACATACTAGACGATAAAGGAGGGATACATCGCTACTTAAGATGCTACCAAAGAGGCTGTTTGGATGTATAATGGTTCATGAGATGAACTACGTTCCTACCATTGTGAGACAATGGAGTTGTGGCTTATGCCAAGGAACGCCGGTCCAATCAGTGATCCAGACTTATTCTAAGGCAGTATCACCTGATCATGGAGATGGTTGATCTCCAGGATGATCGAGGTTAGGAGAGTAGACTCAGAGGACAACACGGCGGATCCACTCACGAAGGCCTATTCCCAGAGAGAGACTTTTATGGGATGGTTGAGTATGAGATACTACAATCACTGCTACAGATGGCCCTAGTGCAAGTGGGAGTTTGTTAGTTATATGTATGCCCTAGAGGCCATTACTGTACATTGGATGTATATTGTAGTGGATGCTGGGACGTATATAGGGAGGACTTTCTTGCTCGGCATGATAGTATGCTATCTGGTTGCTCTTTACCTTAACGTGTACACTGATTGTCTCTCTGTTACATGTTGGTAAAGCCCTTAGTATGTGTACTTGACTACCTAGACTATGATGCGGATCATACTAGTAGGGACATGGTAGTCCATAAGTACATCCTTCAAAGTCCCTAGTCGTGGGTGTATCGAGATGGGGCATCGATATACCAGAGTAGACTAGCGTGTACCTTCTCGACCCATACAGATGGGCGATGGATGATCCCATATCCATAGTGTTTGACATCAGAGATGATATACGGGTGCTCAGTAGAGACTGGGTATACTGGACGGACTCGCCGAGAACTCCCAGATGGTATTATACCTCACGTCAGATGGCAGTTCTCTGGTGACACTGGTACAGAGTAGTCTGTTGACCCGAGATCGTCATAGAGTCTTGTGTGGTTCCCACTGTGCTTTGATTTCCATCTTACCACGTCCAAGAGGGCGTGCAAAATGGTGGTTTTTGGGTACAGTCCCGAGTCACATGGAGGCAATGAGCGATAGGAGGGGATTCGTCTCTCCCGGTATAGGGAGTTGATGTTGCGCTGTGTTCGATTGGCTATAACAGGAAATCCCTGGCCAGGGTTGCTGAGATTTACTGGTAAGTGTTACCAGTAGTTTCTCGAATTGTTATAGACCTCATATCGACACGACTTATCGAGCTATTGGGGTCTGACGTTTACCACCCCTAGGCAAGATATGCGACATATCAGACGATCAGACCGGACTGTACGGTAGTGTTACTGGTCGGATTCACTGGAGTGTGAGCGGGCTTGCTCGTCGATCTTCAGATCGCTCAATACCCGGGTGGCCGTTACATTTAGCAGACCGCTTGCGGCTTGTGGGTGTTTGATATGATCATCACCTGCTGCCGGCGTATTGACGAGTCTTTAGAGTCCTACACAGAGGTTTCCTGGCTCAAGCGAAACGAAATAGGAGCGCATATGAGATATGTGCGGGACCGAGAATAATGCGTGTATGTGATACCGTATTTCATTCTCACGATCAATGTATCGATTAGGTTATATGCGATATACCCTAGTTATCGAATCAAGGGTTGATTCAATAAACCGATGCATTGCATACTAGTCGGTTATATACGATATGACCGGATCGTTAAATCAAGTGTTGATTTAATGATTTGATGCATAATAATATATTTGATATATTACTTTGCATTAACTAGTATCGGTTCACTTTAAATGGATATTCTCACTCGGATGTGCTCATTGCATATGCGATATGATTTTGTCCACTTGCTTGTATCATGTTTGATGATACATGCTTTTTGGTTAAGTGTAAAGAATTAAACCTTGGTTAATGAAATGGTTAGGGTTTACCTTTTCCTTATTCATTTATTTATCTATTTATTCTTTTTGGAAAATGATTTGCATAAAGATTAAATGGTGGCTTTCTTTGGATGCATTATGAAGCTTCATGATACTTTGACTAAGTCACCATTTTGTCTTGATGCTTAACCCTAACCCTTCAATCTAACCATGATTTATTCTCTACACTAAACTATGGTTGGTTAATGATAAGTATTCATATTTATTTCTTTTTACGAATTAACTTATGATAACTTTTCAACATCTTCTTCTTCTTCACTTCAAGAAGAAAGCTAACCTCATCAATGGTGATTGATGAATTAGAGTGAGAAATCCAAATCTAAAGTCTACCCACTTCCTATTTCTTCATCCTCTACCTCTTGCCAAGTAGTAGAGTGTGTTTACTTCACAAGTTTCTTGACTTGATGAAGTCGGAGCTTGATTTAGCGATGCCTCGACGTAGATCATCTTCGGCATGGACATCGACGACCTAGCTCGCTTATTCTTCGACGAAGCCGACGCTAGAGCCCGGGAGTTCACTTGGACAGCGAAGGCACTTCGTTGCGGAGCTATGGAGGTGGACAAACGGATCTACAAAGGTTGTAATTCCGTATTCCCTTAGTTAATTGTTAACTAGTTCTTGTTTTCGCCTATAAATCTAGCAAACGATCCGTAGTTTAGGGTTTCCGGCACCTAGAATTTTTGAAATTGGCATGTTCGATGCCTTGTGAGACCTCACTATGGTGCCTAGGAACCCTACAATAGCATCATCAGAAAGTTGTGTGGTCTTCATTATTGCGCAAACATTCTGGAATTTGTTAATGAAGATGTAGGCCTATTCGGATTCCAGCCCGTGAAATTTGGGCAACATATTGATGAAGTAGAGTTTAATCTCAAAGTTATCCCCATTAGCCGGTGGAAGTGAAAGACAAGTGGGAAGTGCGGTGCAGATAGGGTAGAAAAGATCCTGGAGTGCGATTTATTGGGGCGCTTCAACAAGAGGGTGTGGTGGGTTATTCGCACCTAGTGGAGGTGGAATCTGTCCCGCGGGTAAGGGGTTGTGAGGATTGTATCCCGACATCTCCTTAGAAGACGAAGAATATGATGATGAAGGTAAAGAAGTGGATGGAATTTCGACTTCGGAGTCGAAAGCGTCGTTAGTCGGCACTAACGAGACACGGACTAAACGGGCGCTAGTGTCCCTAGTCCAACTGGACATATACTAAAGAGGAGTAGTGTAGTAAAAAGATGAAAACAAAAGGTGGGGGTAAGAAAACGTGAATGGAAAGAAGTGGGTGCAAGTGGGGTGCAATGGATTTCTTGGCGACAAGTGGCAAATTTTTGTAAAAATTTTTTGTTTTGTGTTTTTTTTATATAAGGAGCTTTTTGCAAAAAGATTTATATAAGAAGCTTAGACACAATCACAATATGCATAATCAAGCCTAGATCTAGAGTCTCCTAGGTCAACTAGACTGCTCCTAACTGTTCCAAAGGGCAAGTTGTGAGATCCTCAAATCGCCTCTTCACCGCCAATTGTGGCCAGGTAAGCACAAGTAAAGAAAGGAGGGATCCGCTCACGAATCACCATGAGACGGGCCTTTTAAAATTACCTTTCCCCACTTGTTTAGCCTAGGCACCATAAAGTCTGGTTTAGATAAATGATCGATGCCTACAACTATTCTTTTGTCCTAATGAGCACGACGGTCCTTATAGGCTGAGTCTAATATTTTTTAATTAACTCGATAGTTTATGCAAAATGCTTTTTGTGATTTTTGGGGTCCCAGGAAGGGTAATGTAATACCCACCAAATCTGGATTGGTGTTAAAGCCCCTTAAAAGTCAGTTTAAGAATGCAAAGCAGTAAAACACAATCAAGCTACTTGCCAAATTTTTTTTTATTGCGGCGCAAAGAATCCTGCACAAGATCAAGTTATTGGAGAAGGGAGAGAAGGTTTTTTTGCGCAACGAATTTCAGAGGAGATCAGGGGGTTACAGAGAAGAAGAGAAAGCTTACAGAGAGGTTTCCACGTGCTGACATCACCAGACCTCGGCGGATCCGCGGTCAAATGTGCGTATCTGCGGCGGAAACACGGTTGACTCGTTGACACAGGCCTCCAACGTCTTCTGTTGCTCTGTTGTGGTTATCCTCTGTTTGTTCAGATCTGCAGTTTGCTGTTTTGCACACTGGATTTTTCCAGTTCTGAATCTGTTCGTCGATCCTGCACAATTCAAACGAAACACCCTTCGAAAAATAACAAGATGATAATTTTTTTTATATTTTTAATATTTTTCAGTTTTTAATTTTTTTAATTTTTAATCAACCCGAAATAACAAAAAGAAAATAACTACGCCGTCCCCGGCAACGGCGCCATTTGATTGATCGAGATGAGATTTAGTGTGCGTGCTTTTAAAAGATAAATCAAAGAATATTAACCGCAATCAATAACGGTGTCGCTTGGTAGCTAGCTGGTTCAGTACGGGTCGGTCCACAGGGATTTTTTGTATTTTCTAATTGTTCTGACGAGTTAATTCCAATTGTGGTAGGTTTGATTATCAATAAAAACTAAAGTTGATTTAGATTAGAATTAAAACCTTGCTAGGGTTAGGTTTAGGTTAAATTTGGAAAGTCAATATGTCTCACCGCTTTCTATGCCCTAATTAAGATCGATTTAGGTGTTAAGGTAATAATTAACAAAGGGGGTTAGCACGATGGGAAAGAAACTAGGTTTCTTCCTCTAGGCCCTTGTCCGTCATTCCTTAACTCTTACCCTAACCTCCTTGGAAAACATACTCAACCGGTCTTTAACTATGCTATCCCCGCTACCTCGTGGGATAGGGTGCTATAGTAAGCGGTGTGTGTATGTATGAATAGAGTCCTATTAAAATGTATAACGGGCAAGAAAAGGGTGAGAGATTTTCATCTCTCAAACCTTCCCCAAACCTAACCCTAACAAGTGAGGAACTACTCACTCATTAGGGAATTGATGAAAGATTTTATTTTTATGATTTTAATTCAATAACCTAATTAACTAAACTACGGCAGATAAATAAAATTGCTATCTAATTAACTAGGGCAGATAAATAAAATTTATACTAGGGCAGAAAAGAAATTAAACTAAGGCATAGAAAAGAAAAACTTACTTTTTATTTGATGCACTATTCAAACATTTACAGCGAATAGAAATTCTGAAATTAGGAATTAAAAAGAGGCATAAGAAGAGGCATGCTCCAAAAAGAGCTGTAGGGTTCCTATTTATAGATTATAGAAACCCTAGGGTTTACATCTGATCCCTATCTGCATTTACAAAACTACCCTGAGAAGCCTAGTCAACGCACCGCCATCCACCGACATTTTTGTACCGACAAGTGCTTATCATGGCCGCGGAACCGCGGCCAAAAGCCATGTTTGGCCACGGATCCGCGGCCATATAGAGGGGTCTTGGGATCTATTTTCTTCTGATGCTTCAAGTTGCTTTACACATCTGTTTTCTTCATTTGGTTCTTCAGAATGTCTTCTGGTTTCTTCCAGATTTCCACAGTGCAGAATGTTGTGGACTTTTACCGTTTGCTTCGTGTTGAAGTCGTGAATCTTGCGCTGCCTTTGTACTTTGTGAAATTGTTCATTGATCTTCGTTTGTCCTTCAAACTGTAGGCCTGATAAAGATTCTTCTATTTATTGGTCGTAGTCTCACTTTTGTAGCGTCTTTTCACCATTTTCATTGTATTGTTCCGAGAACATGTAACTTGCAACTATTGAGCAGACATGGATCAAAAGCACCTATTTATTTGTAAAATGATTAATAATGGGGAATATAATAATGCAAAATTAAGATATGAACAAATACCCCCAAACTTATCTTTTGCTCGTCCTCGAGCAAAACTAGTTTATTCTCGAAAAAGACCTAACCTCACTTTCGCAGGGAAACGCGATTGCACTGAGCTCGTGCAACAAGCCGTTAAACCTCTAGGTGTCCCTAGTAGTAGGTGTGTTGTCTCCTGAGGGTTTTCAGCGGATACTACCCACAAAATCCTATCAATTTAGCCTGTTGACTTTTATTCTTCAATTCGGTTTTCTAGCAAGAAATCTATTATCTTCAACTCAGAAATTATCATCTTGTATTTTTCACGCTTCATTATCATTTAACTTAAGATTATATATGTTCTGTAAATTAATTTAGTTTTTAGCATCTTTTGAGTTTTCTTCTAAGGTTCCATCTCAACTTAGGAATTTTTATCATCTCTACTAAAAATATAAGTCCTATTTTTCTTTTCAATCTCTCATCCAAACCCTAATCATATATACCCCTACGTGTGTGTATGTATCACCCCTACACTTGGAAATTCAATTCAAGCTCTTATACTCTTGTCCATTGTTCAAAGTACATTTAGTTGGTGAATTTTTATATGAAATTGCTCACACATCCTTCATGCGACCGTTAATATTTCTTGAGGTACTAACGACCGATTACAAAATGTGTTTGCGCATTAAAACGTAAATCCTAGTCTTGTAACACCTAAGGCTTTAGCAGTGACTCCCAAACCAGTTGGTCTAAGGCACTAGGTGATAAAGCACCCTCGCTATATATTTTTTTATTTTACGCAGCCTTAAGTAATTACAAAACCAGTGTTAATATTTTTTTTATCTCTTTATTCACACTTGTATTTTCATTTTCCTTCATACTAAGGATTTTAGACAAGAGCATTTCTAGGTCTCCTCTACTATTCCAAGTTTCAAGGTTCGTGTTTGTGCAAGTTGTATGGTATATAATTTTAGAATTTAGATTTAAGCTTAGGAATTATTTTTCAGACTTATACTTTAATAAAAATATCAATACTCTTCCATTATTTTGTCTTAGCCCAAGAAGTGAACTCAAAATTTGCCTATTTCTAAGTAAACTACAAAGTCATATATTTTCTACCGTTAAATTTTAAGAAAGGTTATTTTTAGGGTTTTTAATTTACTAAGTTTAGGATCTAGTTTTTCCTAGCTAGTTAACCGTCTTGTCAAACTTAAGTCAATTATGACCAAAATTGAATTTTTAAATTTTTATAATTTTTCAAATTTTTCAGTTTTTATGGGCTTTAAAAATAAGTATGCAAATACACATGAATGCGAAAGAAGAAAGCTTACCGAGCACACCCCCAAACTTAAACTTGATAGTGTCCTCACTATCAGGCTACACCAAGAGGGTCAAAATTGTCGGCACTCCCCTGTTTATTTTTTATTTTATTTTTATTCTTTTTAAAACACAAAATTTACAAAAATACCCCAAAATAATTTTTTATTTATTTATTTACAAGTGGTAAACGTACCCCCAATCATATGGTTGGCTAAAAATCATTTTCTTTCTAAAGCCAACATAATCTCCCCCAAACTTGAATTAAACAAAGTTACAAGTCAATGCCAACCTTTAGAAAGGCCAAAAGTCAATTCCAACCATTCGAAGAATTTATCCGTGAAATACAGCGGTTGGTGGAAGAGTATGTTGTCTAAAATCACGAAGAAGTGGGGAAGAGATAAGTGGTGGTATGGAAAGAGTTTGCTTGAACGTGAATGTGAGGAGATAAGAGGTGATGATAAATAAAAACGAGAATGTGAATGATCAGAAATGTGTGGAATATTGCCATTCTCGTATTTTATTAGAAGAAAAGGTGGTGGTTCAAGTTCTATAGGCGGAGATTGATTAACCACAAAATCCTCGAGGTGTCTCTGTGGATCCTTTACTGGCTTGGCATCATCCATCATATGTATATGATGTTCAACTATGAGGGGACTAATCCCCTTTATGTCCGCCATAGTACAGCCAAAAGCTTGCCGATTGTTTTGTAAGACCATTAAAAGGGCTTTCACTTTCTCGAGGGATAGAGAAGCCGATATGATAACAGAAAGGGTCTCATTCTCACCTAAGTAAGCGTATTTAAGGTGAGACGGCTACAGCTCGAGTTTGAGTTTTGGAGGTGAAACAATTGAAGGTAAAATTGGTGAAACTGTCTCGAACTCGAAGGATTCCAACAATGGTTCAAAGCAAGTGTAGGAAACCGAGTCGAATGGTTCAACTAACTCATCTGAAAATTCAAAAGACTCAAACTCGGGTGGTGAGTCTTCAAAATCGTCCGAAAAAGTGAAACACTCGTAATCGTTATCGGTTGCGAAAACTGTGTCAGATTCAAGGAGGAACGCACTAGTGGCGTCAAAACTGCTGTGATCGAACAGAAATTTTTCGAGCTCACAGTCCTCCTGCGTGATCTCTTGGATCGAGCAAACATCAAGTACACTAGCATTAGGCTCGGAAGGCAGACTTCCTATCTTGTAAATGCTGAATGCACTTGACATCTTCCCGAAGGATTGAGTTATTGAGCCGTTATGACGATTGATTAGAGCATTGGAAGTGGCCAAAAATGGTCGACCGAGGATCACCGGATTTTGGTTCCTCGGGTTTGCCACAGGCTGTGTAAACATAACAATGAAATCAACGGGATATATGAAGTCCCCTACTTTGATTAACACATCCTCTAACTCACCCCTAGGATGGGTGATGGATCGATCGGCCATTTGGAGAGTACAATGAGTGGGTTTGAACTCTCTAACGCCTAATTGCTCATAAACGGAATAGGGAAGCAAGTTAACACTGGAACCCAGATCTAAAAGTGCGCGATTTATGTTCTTATCCCTAATTGTTATTGAAATTGTAGGACTGCCAGGGTCTTTTCGTTTTTGTGGCAAAGGTAAAGGTTGGGTAATAGCATTGCTCACGGCACTAGCTACGAATACTTTCTTGGGTACCTAAGACTTCCTCTTCTTGATGCATAAGTCCTTCAAGATTTTAGCGTAAGAAGGGACTTGTTGGATTGCATCCAAGAGAGGTATGTTTATGCTAACCTGTTTG
This sequence comes from Agapanthus africanus, assembly GCA_030015575.1. Taxonomy (NCBI): domain Eukaryota; kingdom Viridiplantae; phylum Streptophyta; class Magnoliopsida; order Asparagales; family Amaryllidaceae; genus Agapanthus; species Agapanthus africanus. The sequence goes on from JASDDO010000022.1 coordinate 391,826,616, forward strand.
AATAACTTCACAATCTTCTCCATTTGTGGAGTTGGTTTAGTGGATCTCAACCTGTATGGAAATGGAACATTTCGAAAATTTTTGAGTCCAATGTTTGTGGAGTAGATTGCGGAGTTGGAACGGATCCTAGTGTTGGGGTTTTTGTGAACTGAGATGTGGGTCTGTTCGAATTAGAAGAAGTAGAGCCTTGTGAAGAATGAAGAACAGGCTCTGACGAAGAAGATGAAGAAGAAGAAGATGAAGAAGAAGCACCGGCAAAGGTGTCATTGTTAATTCCCACATTATTGTGTAACACTCTTCCATATCTCAACGTGGTCAAGGTATTTACATTATGATTTTGTTGTTCATAAGCAAAATGTGCGTTGTGTGTGTGACCGGGATTTGGCAATGGTTGAGACGGAAGCTTTCCCTTTTCTCGCTCGCTTAACGCAACATTTAGTTGTGCAATTTGGGCTTCAATTGATTTGATGCTCTGATCATGTGAAGCACTGTTTTGTACCAAAGACTGAATGGAAGTCTCCAACCTTGCTGCGGATTGTGTAGATTGTTTTAAAAACGCATCCAAACTTCGTTCTAGCTAGGAAACCTTATCGTTATTTGGCTGAACAAAATTGTTTTGAGGATAAGAGTTGGGCACAAAATTGTTCATTTGGTTTGGGTAAGTTTGGGGTTGGAAAGGTTGTTGATATTGCGTTTGTTGAGGTGCTTGTTGTTATGGAGGAGGAGGCCTTTGAAAGTTTTTATTGCCTTGGAATTGTTGATTTTGATTCCAAGCAAAATTTGGGTGGCTCCTCCAACCAGGATTGTAAGTCGAAGAGTATGGATCATATCTTTAGCTTTGCTGAAAGGCAGCATTGACTTGATCTTGTCCTTGAACTGGTGGGTTGTAAGGACACTCTTCAGTAAGATGGGACGGATCCGAATAACAAGCGCAAACAGTGCGTGGGGGTAAAGCAGGGGCAGGAGAAGGAGATGAGAATTTGCTCTCAATTGCTTCCAGCTTTTTCATAAGTGCAGCCATTTCGGCTTTCATTGCAATCGACATATCAAGTTGATGTATGCCTGCCCTAGACTGACCTGATGAAGTAGATGAGGTGGTCTTAGTGCATTCCCACTGAAGTGTTTATTCCGCAAGATCTTCGTGAAACTGCCAAGCTTCATCGCTAGATTTTGTAAGAAAGTGACCTTGACAAATGGTTTCCAACAACTGCTTTGTTGCTGGGTTCAGTCATTCGTATAAAGTTTGGTAAAGTTGCCAATTCTCGATACCATGGTGAGGGCACTAAACAAGGAGGTCCTTAAATCTTTCAAAACACTTCCAAAAAGGTTCGGAAGGAAGTTGAGAAAATTGAATAATTTCATTGCGAATTCTTACGGTCTTGTGGTGTGGGTAAAACTTTTTTAGAAAAGCCTTAACAAACTCTTCCCAATTTTTTATCGAGTGTGATGCTGTGCAATATAACCATTTCTCGGCTAGGTCACATAAAATGAATGGGATGACACGTAGCCATATAACATCATCAGAATGTTGTGTGGTCTTCATCATTACGCAAACATTCTGGAATTTATTAATGAAGATGTAGGCATCTTCGGATTCCAGCCCGTGAAATTTAGGCAACATATTGATTAAGTGGGGTTTAATCTCAAAGTTATCCCCATTAGCGGGTGGAAGTGAAAGATAAGTGGAAAGTGCAGTGCGGATGGGGTAGAAAAGATCCTGGAGCGCGATTCGTTGGGGCGCTTCAACAGATGGGTGTGGTGGGTTATTCGCACCTAGTGGAGGTGGAATCAGTCCCGCGGGTAAGGGGTTGTCAGGATTGAATCCCGACATCTCCTTAGAAGATGAAGAATATGATGATGAAGGTAAAGAAGTGGATGGAATTTCGACTTCGGAGTCGAAAGCGTCGTCAGTCGGCACTAATGAGACACAGACTAAACGGGCGCTAGTGTCCCTAGTCCAACTGGACATACACTAAAAAGGTGTAGTGTAGTCAAAAGGTGAAAACAGAAGGTGGGGGTAAGAAAACGTGAATGAAAAGAAGTGGGTGCAAGTGGGGTGCAATGGATTTCTTAGCGACAAGTGGAAAATTTTTGTAAAAATTTTCTGTTTTGTGTTTTTGTTTTATATAAGGAGCTTTTTGCAAAAAGATTTTTATAAGAAGCTTAGGCACAATCACAATATGGACAATCAAGCCTAGATCTAGGGTCTCCTAGGTCAACTAGACTGCTCCTAACTGTTTTAAAGGGCAAGTTGTGAGATCCTCAAATCGCCTCTTCACCGCCAATTATGGCCAGGTAAGCACAAGTAAAGAAAGGAGAGATCCGTTCACGAATTATCGTGAGACGAGCCTTTTAAAATTACCTTTCCCCACTTGTCTAGCCTAGGCACCACAAAGTCTGGTTTAGATAAACGATCGATGCCTACAACTATACCTTTGTCCTAATGAGCACGACAGTCCTTATAGGCTGAGTCTAATCTTTTTTTATTAACTCGATGGTTTATGCAAAATGCTTTTTGTGATTTTTGGGGTCCTATGAAGGGTAATGAAATCCCCACCCAATCTGGATTGATGTTAAAGCCCCTTAAAAGTCAGTTTAAGAATGCAAAGCAGTAAAACACAATCAAGCTACTTCCAAAAAAAAATTTTATTGCGGCGCAAAGAATCCTGCACAAGATCAAGTTATTGGAGAAGGGAGAGAAGTTTTTTTTGCGCAAAGAACTCTGCAGGAAAATTTTTCAGAGGAGATCAGGGGGTTACAGAGAAGAAAAGAAAGCTTACAGATAGGTTTCCACGTGCTGACATCACCAGACCGCGGCGGACCCGCGTTCAAATGTGCGTATCTGCGGCGGAAATGTGGTTGACTCGTTTACTCAGGCCTCCAACTTCTTCTGTTGCACTGTTGTGGTTATCCTCTGTTTGTTCAGATCTGCGGTTTGCTGTTTTGCTCACTGTATTATCCCAGATCTGAATCTGTTCGTCGATCCTGCACAATTCAAACGAAACACCCTTCAAAAAATAACACGATTATAATTTTTTTATATTTTTAATATTTTTTAGTTTTTAATTTTTTTAATTTTTAATCAACCCGAATTTACAAAAAGAAAATAGCTACGTCATCCCTCGCAACGGCGCCATTTGATTGATCGAGATGAGATTTAGTGTGCGTGCTCTTAAAAGATAAATCAAAGAATATTAACCGCAATCAATAACGGTGTCGCTTGGTAGCTAGCCGGTTGAGTACGGGTCGGTCCACAGGTATTTTGTGTATTTTCTAGTTGTTCTAACGAGTTAATTCCAATTGTGGTAGGTTTGATTATCAATAAAAACTAAAGTTGATTTAGATTAGGATTAAAACCTTGCTACGGTTAGGTGGTTAAATTTGGAAAGTCAATATGTCTCACCGCTTTCTATGCCCTAATTAAGAACGATTTAGTTGTTAAGGTAATAATTAACAAAGGGGATTAGCATGATCGGGAAGAAACTAGGTTTCTTCCTCTAGGTCCTTGTCCGCCCTTTCTTAACTCTTATCCTAACCTCCATGGAAAACATACACAACCGGTCTTTAACTATGGTATAACCGCTACCTCGTGGGATAGGGTGCCAAAGTGAGCGGTGTGTGTATGTATGCATAGAGTCTTATTAAAATGTATAACGGGTAAGAAAGGGGTGAGAGATTTTCATCTCTCAAACCTTCCCCAAACCTAACCCTAACAAGTGAGGAACTACTCACTCAATAGGGAATTGATGAAAGATTTCATTCTTACGATTTTAATTCAATAACCTAATTAACTATATTACGACAGATAAATAAAATTGCTATCTAATTAACTTGGGCAGATAAATAAAATTTATAGTAGGGCAGAAAAGAAATTAAATTATGGCATAGAAAAGAAAAACTTACTTTTTATTTGATGCACTCTTCAAACATTTAAAGCCAATAGAAATTCTGAAATTAGGAATTAAAAAGAGGCATAAGAAGAGGCGTGCTCCAAAAAGAGCTGTAGGGTTCCTATTTATAGATTATAGAAACCCTAGGGTTTACATCTGATCCCTATCTACATTTACAAAACTACACTGAGAAGCCTAGTCAACGCACCGCTACCCACCGACATTTTTGCACCGACACGTGCTTATCATGGCCGCGGAACCGCGGCCAAAAGCCATGTTTGGCCGCGGATCCGCGGCCATATAGAGGGGACTTGGGCTCTGTTTTCTTCTGATGCTTCAAGTTTCTTTACACATCTGTTTTGTTCATTTGTTTCTTCAGAATGTCTTCTAGTTTCTTCCAGATTTCCACAATACAGAATGTTGTGTACTTTTACCGTTCGCTTCGTGTTGAAGTCTTGAATCTTGCGCTGCCTTTGTACTTTGTGAAATTGTTCATTGATTTTCGTTTGTCCTTCAAACTGTAGGCCTGATAAAGATTCTTCTATTTGTTGGTCGTAGTCTCACTTTTGTAGCGTCTTTTCACCATTTTCACTATATTGTTCCGAGAACCTGTAACCTGCAACTATTGAGCAGACATGGATCAAAAGCACCTATTTATTTGTAAAATGATTAAGAATGGGGAATATAATAATGCAAAATTATGATATGAACAATGTACCAATGTATATGTGCATCAATATGAGTGTACAATGTGTATGTGCGCATGAACCGTCAGTAATAGTTCAGTGTCCACTAGGTAATAAATCGAGCATAACAATGATGGCATATAACGATGCTTATGTAAAAGTGACATATATGAATATGGATATGCTGCTACAATATCCTATCAAAGCTAGACGCATAACGCCATACGGGCGATTTCCTCGTAAATGTTAAATCTACTCACCGTGATATCGTGCTAAGTGTAACCGACTACCTGCTTCCCCTTCTTTGCTGCATCCGAAGTACCCACCTGCGAACCTAGAATTTACACAAGAAACATTCATAAGGCTAAAATCTTTCAAAAACGCGATATCAAAACCAAACGAGAAACTCGCGTCGCAAGCTAAACGCGTGTGCATCCGATACACCAAAACGTGTGTATACGCGTCTGAAACTACCCTGAAACGCTGCGACATGCAGCAACCACTAAACCCACTCACAAAACGTACGTGTCGCGTGTTAGTGTATATGCCCTAGAGGCATTACTGTATCATACTAGTTTGTATATTACTTAATGGAAGTTTGGGATATTCACCTTGTATAGACAATCTTGCTCAAAATGGTAGTATGCTACTTGGTTTGTTTCTACTTTAATGTGTATATGTGTTTCTTTTAGTACATCACCTATACACATTAGTAGAGCCCTTAGGATCTTTGCTTGATTACCAGCGTTGTGATGGCAGTCACACTCGTGGGGGCAGGGTAATCCACAAGCACATCCTTATGCAGGTCCCTAGTCATAAGACTATCGAGACAGGGCATCGATACTCCGGAGTAGACTAGCGTATGCGCTTCTCATCCCATCAGGGGAGACGGTCTGTCCCACAGCCGTCAGTACGTCGTACTTGAGATAGTATGCTGGTGCTCGTTAGGTTACGAGTACACTGGACAGGACTCGTCGGGAACTGTTGGTTGGTACTATACCTATCGTCAGTTATCAGTTCCCAGGTGACATGAGTACAGCTTAGTCCGCTGACTTGACACTGTCACTTTGCCTCGAGTGTGTTCCCACTGTACTTAGATTACTACCCTACCACGGCTCAAAGGAGTCATGCAAACAGGTAGTAGTTGGGTGCAGACCCAAAGCACTTGGAGGCAGTGACGGTTAGACAGGATTCGTCTCTCCCGGTATTGGGGGTTGATATCGCGCTGTGTCTAGGAGAGCCATTACACAAAGTCCCTGGCCAGGGCAAGCGAGATATACTGGTAGGTTTCCAGTGTTATCTCAGGGTTATCTGGGCTACACTCCGACACGACTTGTACCTCTATTAGGGGACTGACGTTTACCGCCCCCCTAGGCCCGCCATGCGATATTCTCAGACGAACAGACCGGACTGTACGCAGATTATCACATTCAGGCTCAGTAGGAGTTCAGATGGGTTTCACCTCGTCCGTCTTCTTATTTTTGGAGATAGTGCCCTCAGAGTCAATTATTGGATCACAGGCATGTGATTGCAATGATTGAGGGAGGACCTATTCCGGTAGGACAGTCTTACTCAAGATGATAGTATGCTATCTGGTTTATCTTTATCATCGTGTACTTCTTTAGGTGACCTTACAGGTCACTATTGCGCGTTGATAGAGCCCCTAGGATTCTTGCTTGATTGCCAGCAGTATGAAGGCGATCATATACGTGGGAGCTGGTAGTCTATAAGCATATCCTTAAATGGTCCCTAGTCGTGGGAGTTTCGAGACAGGGCATCGATACTCCAGAGTAGACTAGTGTGTACAGTCGAGACCCCGACGAGGGGCGATGGCCAGTCTCACAAGCTATTGGTGTCAGTTGGTTCACCTAAGATGTATACAGGTGCTCATTGGGTTATGAGTACACCGGACAGGACTCGCCGGGAATATGCGAGTTGGTCTTATACCTGACGTCAGATAGCAGTTCCTGGTGACTTGTGTACAGGTTAGTTCATCGACCTGAGATCGTCATTTGTCTCGTGTGAGTTCCCACTGTACTTTGATTACTACCCTACCACGCTCAAAGGAGACGTGCAAACAGGTTTTAGTTGGGTACAGTCCCGAGCCACATAGAGGCAGGGAGCGGATCTGCAGGAGTTCGTCTCTCCCGGTATTGGGGGTGAGGTCGCGCTGTGTCTAGGAGAGCCATTACACGAAGTCCTTGGCCAAGGCAGGAGATTTACTGGTAGGTATTCCAGTAGTATCTCAGGGTGTTCTTGGCTACACTCCGACACGACTTGTACCGCTTTTGGGTGTCTGACTTTTACCAACCCCCTAAGCCCGCCATGCGATGCTCATAGACGAACGGACCGGACTGTACGGATATTGTCACTGACAGGCTCAGTAGGGTGTCAGGATGAGTTCACTCATCGACATCCCTTTTGGTCAATACCTGGTAGCCCGTTACGTATGGCTAATACCTTTGACGTGCTAGTGGTTAAATCCACAGCCAAAATATTGACGAGTCTTTAGAGTCCCGCACAGACCGTTTTCTCAAGTTTCGGGCGAAACGCTATAGAGGACGTATGGAGATATGGCAGGGTTCGATCATATACGTGCGGTATTGCACGGATCATGATCGGGCGGATAATACAAGCTGGCTTTGGTTTAAGCCGGATCCTAGTATTGTACAGTGTAGATTTTGTCTCATTGCATTTGTATTCGGTCGGAATACAAATGCGGGTATGTATATACAGTAGCAGGGTTTTCCTGTAATTTATTACGGGATCAGTTTTTTGAAGTTGCCAGTTTGCTTTCCGTTTCGGCCATTTTCCTTTGTTCCCTTCTTTGACTGAAAATTGGTGGAGTAGGGCTTATTTGCAATTGTGCAAATTAGCTTTATGGAGGGTGGTCTTTGCATATTGTTGCTTCATGATGGTTGCACCATCATTTGACTTCTTGACTTCATCATGGCTTGACTTTTATGGGGACATGGTTTTCATGATTGTTGATGGAGTGTTGGACTTTCTTTATGATGATTTCTTCTCATGATCACATATCATTCCTCTCCCTTGCATTATTGTTTTTTTTCCCTCATTCATACTCCCCATTCTCATTCCTAATGAAGAGGGGCCGGCCACTAAGGGGAGGGGGCTGTACAAATTTTTGGGCATGAGTTTTGCTCTCATTTGCTTGCTAAAAAATTCCATTGTTCATCATAAAATCACATCTCCTCCTCCACTTCATAAAAGGGAAACTTCTAGTAACCCCAAAAGACAAACCATCCTACACTTATTCTACAGCAATTCTTGGGCACGTCGGCTCGCCAACTTCGTGCCCGAGTTGCCTCGGTCCAGAGGTGGGAGCCCGTAAAAGAACCCGGCGATGTGGTGCCCTTCCGACAAGGAGTTGAAGACCAGAGATTCCGCGGGGAGATCAGGACGACGACGAGAAGACCGAAGGACACGGATCGCTCGGTATATCTCTCTACCCCTTCTCTATTTAGCTAGGACTATGTTAATGGCTCGATCCGGGTTTAAAGTGCGCGGTGGTGCCGGTTTACAAGTTTCGTAAAAAGTTTCGTTTCCGCATTCCTGCGTCGGATTGACGACCGGGGCGCCGCCATGAACTTACACTTATCGGCGTCTACCTGGGGGCCGTTACGCACAGCTAGTGCCGCTTGCGGTCTGTGGTTAAACCCACTGCCAGCGTAGTGTCGAGTATTTAGAGTCCTACACAGAGAGTTATTCACCTTTAGCCAAAAGAGTAGAGGTCGCATGGTTTTGCAACAGGGTTCGGTCACATCCGTGCACTTGTGCACGTTTAGTGTCCGGGCAGTTATCACTAGCGGGCTTTGGTTTAAGCCAGATCCTAGTGTACGTTTTGGGATTGGTTTTATCTCGTTTGTATTCGTGTTCCTCGGAATGCGGATGCGGGTGTGTATGCACGGTTGACAGAGACAGAGGCAGAGGATTCTCATTAGGGTTGTTGACTGTTGACTTTTGCTAAACCCTAATGAGAATAAGAAATATGATTAATGATAATATTAATTAAGTATTATTGTGCCATGGTTGGGTTGAAAGGTTGTCTTTGTTGACTTGTTGACTTAGTTGACCGGTTGACTAGGTTGGACTTGTTGACCTTCATCATTACAATGGCTATCATTTCATGGCAAAGACTTTTGCTTGCTTGTTATTCTTCACAAAATGAGTGCATGAAATGATATTGCCATTTTGACTTGAACCATCACATAATACTCAATTACTATTATTGGTTATGATGATTTTGGATTATGTGAGCAAGGGTGAGAAAAGTCTTGCTCATTCTATCATTCTCATTCTCTCTCATCCTCAAGCTCTCCCTCTTCCTCTTGCTCTCTCTCTAGTTCATGGTTCTATTGTCTCATGTGTTGAGAAGAAAGAACCATAGAGATAAAGCCCAACACATCTCTCTACTCATCCTAGTATACAAGGTTTAGCAAACCAAGTGTTCTAGTTTCCTCAAGATTGAGGTTGAAGCCAAAGGTAGAAGCTTTCAGGTGGATCAATCTTCGGCACAAAGAGACGACGAGGAGAGAACCATCCGACCACCACAAGGAGTCCAAGAGAAAGAGATCAAGTTAAGGTATAACCCCTAACCAAGTAGGTAAAACTCCTAGTTAGGTTGTTAGATAGTTGTTTAACAAAGATCCGTATTTTGAGTCCATGTTACCACCAAAAGAAAAATCGTTTTTCATCATTTCCGCAAGCCCGAAAGAACAGGGAGAGGTAACGTAGACTTACAGTAGTATCAGAGCCTAGTTAAACACTATCTAACATGTTAGCAAAGTAACTAGAAGTTCGATCGGAGAAAAAGTCACGAAACATGCCCGGAACATGAACTTTCTGTCGATTTTTAAACTGCTGTAAAAATTATTTGACATATACCAAAAACCGGCTCAGGGTTTTTAGCGAAGAGTGCATAAAAACGATCCACTGAACCGACCAACTCACCGCGGAAACGCGGCAACTAGAGCTTCTTGCCGCGGAACCGAGGCCGAGTTGACTCGGCCGTGGATCGGTTTTGCTGCAGTGTATTTCTGGGGGTGTTTTGGGATTTTTGGAATATGATTTTTCTGCGTAGATTTTCCAGAAAGAAAATTTTCTTTTTGGGGTTTAAAAATCCGTATTTTGATCGAACTTATAAAGACTTAAGCTAACGGGTTATATCTTTGATGTGATATATGTATTGAACGTCAGCTAATCGCTATACGTCGATTAGTGGGGGTTATACATATCTGTGATCTGTAATGTTGATGGTATGTGTATATGAATTCATTGGATTGTCGCAGATGAATAGCCGGGGGGACGTGAGATGAGAGTTTTCTTTTTCTTTCAATTCATGTAATTTGTAATTGATGTAATATTATTTATATGGCCGCACAACCGGGATGGGGTTGTAGCCGTCATTGTATAATTTCTTTTACTGTTTTTGCTCCTAGGATAGACCCAAGGTGGGGTGCACAAACTACCGGGTATCTCGAAGTGCCGAGTGGCCTACTCACGGTGTTGAGGGAGGTTGCTTCGCTTCGGGAACTTGGCGGGTAGTTTGCCGCAGCCGTAGGGGTCTAGGGTGGGGTCTTGGCTATTCATCGCGACCGTGTAATCCGCTCTTCGTTACAGGGTCGTACGGGTTGCGGATTCCTAGTATATCCAATGTGTTCATCTGTGATCTGGAATGGCTATCATTGCATGTGACGAATGTGCGTATCTATATATGATATCTATTTAGGCGTTGCTTATGTTTTGTATCCGCGCTAGTCCAGCCCCCGCCCTGTCGTTAGTTAAGTAACCTAACGGGTAATGACGGGGCCCCGTGGCGAATGCAGATGGCATAAGCATACGTCATATTTTCGTTGTTTTCTGCAATGGTAGGATTAAATGATGGGACGCATTAAATTAATGCGAGAAAATAAACCAAAGTTGAGTCTTTGGAAAACTTTCAAAACTATTCGGTTTCTTTTCAAAAACAACTTTTAAACGCGGAGCTTAAGCCACTCCTTTTAAAAGCTATCTCGTTCCATCGATTTTATCAAGTTCACTACGTTCACGGTTTCGCCAAAACCATTCGTATCCCTCCGTCGTTTCATATGGATAGTCAATTGTATTCAAGCTATATTTGTTGGCCAAAGTCAAGGCATAGTGATTGGTAACTATTGGGTATTCATGTGCAGCATAGATAGATGTGTTGGTTTGGGACAGTCGTACTGCCTTGTTGGCCAAAGTCAAGGGTAAGTACGGGTGGGTTCAAATTAACCTGGAGAATGACGGGTAGAACTTGACATGTGACATATGATTTGTTGGCCAAAGTCAAGGTCATAAAAGCATGGGGCAAAAATCCACATCGGGAGTTTCAAAAGAAACTGAAACTTGCTAGCGCTGCATACCATTTGGAGTGTGATAATTCTGGTAGGATTCCTTCAGTTTTGTCACGTGATGATATTTGGATCCCGATCCTACTGTGAGTATATGTTACTCCTCCGGAACTTTCTCACTTAACGATCAATGCTATAAACCAAGTAGGTGTCTAGAAAGGTGTTAGCGGGGCTACGTCCACAGGGAAAAGAGGTTATTTAATTAATGAACTTCGCGAAAGCGTTGGAAAACCTCCCTCAAAGTACCAACACTGGCCTGGCTGAACAGTTAAGAATGTATTGTACGATGAGATTGATCCCGACTAATTCTTCCTTTTTGGTTTGAGGAGGGATTCGAGAGACAGTGGGAGCCATCCTGTTTAGACAAATTAAAAACCACTCTAAACTTGCAAGAGCATCATGCTAAAGTGTTTCTTCTCTCTCTCCTAATTGCAGCGACCAAACATCATGACTGGACTTAAGTTACTACTAGATAAAAACATACTGACAGGGCCAAACTACAAAAGATTGGCTCAGGAAACTCAAAATGGCAATCACTTATGACAAGTTGGGGTATCTCCTTACCACTAAAGCTCCCCCTGTCCCAGGTCCCAAAACCAGCGTCGCGGATAACGAAATCCGTAAGACCTGGGAAATCGACTGCGCGAAGGCTAAGTGCCTCGTGCTTGCCTCTATGGACAATGAATATCAGAGGAGGCACGAGAATATGGACCTTGAATCCATATTTCTCCATACAAATGAACTGTATGGAGAACAATCCCGTATCGCCAGATACGAAGTCTCGAAAAAGCTGTTTTCGGCGAGATTGGCCGTCGGATCATCGGTAGCGGAACACGTACTTAAGATGATTAGCTTCATTGAGGAGCTCGCGGACCTTGGGACCACATTAGAGAACGGGCTCTACACGGACTTGATTCGCAAGTCCCTTCTATCCACTTACGCCCAGTTTATCCTGAACTTCAACTTGCAAGAAAAAGAAGTTGAACTTTCAGAACTCCTCAACATGCTGAGGAGTGCAGAGGGCACCCTACAGAAAGGTAGGAAAACATCCACTTTGTTTGTAGGAGGATCTTCCTCTTCTAGGTCCAAGGCGAAAGCCAAGGGAAAGAAGAAGAAAGCCCCCGCCAAACCAAGGGGCGGAGTTAGTAAAGTGGATACGAAGGGAATGACAAAGGCAATAAAGGTAGCGGGAAAGCTTGTGGGAAAGGAAGAATGCTATTACTGTTACAAGAGTGGACACTGGAAAAAGGATTGCTGGGCTTGGAAGGCTAGAAACCAGGATCTGAAGCAAGTTGCAGCTTCAGCTTCAGGTGTGTATGTTATTGAAAACTGTCTATCAATAAACTCTACATCCTGGGTATTGGATACCGGATCAGGACCTCATATCTGTAATTCTTTACAGCCACTGAGAAGGCGTAGGGTTTTGAAGGCAGGTGATATGACCCTCAGAGTTGCAAACGGAGCTGGCATGGATGCTGAGTCCGTGGGGGACTATCACCTGGGAATGTCAGATGGACATGTTTTGGTTTTGCGTGATTGTTATTTTGTACCCAATGCAACCTGTAATATCATATCTTTATCTTTATTATCTAAAGAAGGTTATGAATTTGCATTTGTAAGCAATGTTGTAAACATTCACCTTAATCAAGTTTTGATTGGGTCAGGTACATTAAGCAATGGTATATACGTATTAAACCAACCATAGATTTTCAATGTCCAGAATACACACAAATGAAAGCCTCCGGAAAAAAATCAGGCTTTCTTATGGCATTATAGACCGGGTCACATCAATGAGAGAAAGTTGACGAAGTTACTTACAGAAGGATATTTGGATCCGTTCGAATATCAATCATATGCAACTTGTCAATCCTGTCTCAAAGGAAAGATGACAAAGACTCCGTTCACTGGACACGGAGTAAGAGCGAGCGAGCTCTTGGGACTCGTACACAGCGACGTGTGCGGTCCAATGTCTACCCATGCGCGAAGCGGTTATTCTTACTTCATCACTTTTAAGGATGACTTTTCAAGGTACGAATATGTCTTCTTAATGAAACATAAATCCGAAGCCTTTGGAAAATTCCAGGAATATAAGAATGAAGTAGAAAAACAAACAGGCAAAAGTATTAAGACACTGAGATCTGATCGAGGTGGTGAATACTTAAGTGCCGAGTTCCTAGATTACTTAAAAGAGAATGGAATTCTCTCTCAGCTTACTCCTCCGTACACTCAGCAACATAACAGTGTATCGGAGAGAAGGAACCGGACCCTATTGGATATGGTACGTTCCATGATGAGTAACGTTGAGTTACCGCGATCATTCTGGGGATATGCACTAGAATCAGCTGCATACCTTTTGAACCGAGTTCCAACTAAGACTGTGCCTACTACACCATATCAGATGTGGTGTGGGAAGAAACCCTATCTTTAGCACATTAAGACATGGGGATGTCCAGCTTTTGTCAAAAAGCAGCATGCGGACAAACTCGAGGCACGCTCAGTACAGTGCATGTTTGTGGGATATCCAAAGAACTCCAAGGGATATTTCTTCTATTGCGAAGAGGAACAAAAGGGTTTTGTTTCTCGTCATGCCCACTTCTTGGAAACTGAGTTTTTGGAAAATCAGATAAGTGGGAGCGCAATAGAACTGGAAGAAATTTCAGAACCATGAGCTATTACTGAAAGCTTAGTAGAACCAGAGGGTTCGAATGATCAGGACATTCCTGCGCCGCTCCGTAGGAGTAGTAGGCAGTCTCATCCGCTCGAGAGATACTACGGTTTTCTCATAGATGGGGATAGAGAGGATTGCATCATTGATAGTGATGAGCCGACTAGCTTCCATGTCACGACCCAATGTTCGGCCCGTGACCGGCACTTAACCACGCAACATCTACTGGCGTAACGTGACTAAGTAAGCCGAACCCAGAAATCAAAACCATTAAAATATAGAGTGTTAAAACATTTAAAAGAATATTTGTCGAAACATTTAGAAAACTTTCAGTTGTTTAGAAGAAATCCTTTTTGGTCTAAGTTATTATTAAATAATTTTAACCACATTTCTTTCAACAAAATTTGTCCCGAAATCGGTAAAAGGCGGGATATAAGTAAAAGTAACATGTGAAATAAATAGAGTATCTCAATGGGGGAATCGCGCCTAACGGCGGAGCAATCACTACAATAAAATATACGACGCCGAAGCGAAGAATGAGCAGTAAAGTGAAAACAAATATCATAAGAGGTAAAACTGCATGAATAAAGTCGGCTCACAACGAGCTCGACACCAGAGTACAAATAACATACATCGTCCTCACAACCGTCTCTATGTCAATACATGAAAGTAGATGGAGAATACTAGATACATCAAGATGCAACTGAAAAGTAAACAGATACCGTACAAAACCCACCTAATAGCAAAAGGGCTAACACGCCTCAGCAATGGTATTTGTGTCAAAAGGTGCGGTAAATAGCAAGCCGCGGCTACTCCCAAGGGCAACCTGCAAGCACTGTGGCACAACGGGGGTGAGTTGCCAACTCGTGAATAGTAGATAATGTAGGGTTCCTAGGCACTCTTGTGAAGGTTCATAAGGCATCAAACATGCCCGAATAAAATTTTAGATGTGTCGAACAACCCAAAGCCGGGATCTTTGCTAGATTATTAGGGTTTAACATGCAAGTAAACATCTTTACTACTAAGTGTGAGGGATTACAACCTTTGTAGTCCGCTCCTTCGCTTCACGATCTCCGAGTAGAAGTCCCTTCGCCGCAATCCGCAATCTCCCGGACTCAAGAGAGGCTCCACGACTCGAACGATCCATGATAGCTTGTCGTATTCCTTTTCTCCGATGATCTACGTCGAAGTTGCAATAACTCAAGCTCTCTCACTCTAATGAGGTGAACACCTAATCAAATGGGCTAGATTAGATGAGGATGATGGTGTAGTATTTATGCTTTCTTTTTATATCATTTTCTCACAAGAATTCATCACAAAAGAAATAACAAGTAAGCTTTCTCAAAGCTAAAGAGAGAAGAAGATGAATGAAAAAATAGTTAATCCTTTTGTGATGAATAATAGAAGTGAATATATGATTGATTATAGAACCATGGTCAAGGATGAGAAGCTTAACCTTTGTAGAGAATAAACTAGAGTTAGGGTTTGGTTAGGTTAAAAATGAGTCATGGATAAGTATCAACCATAATATCTTAACCAAGACAAAAGGAAAGCTTCTAGATGGTGCAAGAAGAAGCTAACCCTAATCAAACCCTAATCTCTTTTTATCATCACTAAACATGTTTCATAATAAATCATATCATGTTACTATAATATATATCACATATATATTATATTTGTAACAAAAGAAAATAATACAATTAATATATATTGCATATATATCAATGTATTATCCGGTGAGAAAATGAAATAATAAAGTGAGCCAATATTAGATAATGTAATACAATATATCATATATATTATTATACATTAAATCATCGAATCAACACTTGATCCGACAATCCGGCTATATCGAATATAACCGACAAATATATCATGTACCGATTCATCGAATCAACACTTGATCTGATGACCCGGTTCATATCTAAATATCGCTAGAATATAGTACGATATCACATATCGCATTATCCTCGGTCCTGCACATATCACATATATGCCTCTACTCCGTTTTGCCTGAGCCAAGAAACCTCTGTGTAGGACTCTACAGAATCGTCAATACGCCGGTAGCAGGTGATGATCATATCAAACACCCACAAGCTGCAAGCGGTCAGCTAAACGTAACAGCCACCCAGGTATTGAGCGATCAGAAGATCAACAAGCTAGCATGTACGTTCTCCTGTGAATCCAATCAGTAACACTCCCGTACAGTCCGGTCTCTTCGTCTGATATGTCGCATATCAAGTCTAGAGGTGGTATACGTCAGACCCCAGTAACCGATAAGTCGTGTCGATGTGAGGCTCATAACAGGTCGAGAAACTACTAGTAATAATTACTAGTAAATCTCTATATCAGCCCTGGCCAGGGACTTCCAGTTATAGCCAATCGAACTCAGCATAACATCAACTCCTTATACCGGGAGAGACGAATCCCCTCCTATCGCTCATTGCCTCCATGTGATTCGGGACTGTACCCAAAAGCCACCGTTTTGCACGCCCTCTTGGACGTGGTAAGGTGGAAATCAAAGCACAGTGGGAATCACACAAGACTCTATGACGATCTCGGGTCTACAGACTACCATGTACCAGTGTCACCGGAGAACTTCCATCTGACGTGTGGTATATCACCATATGGGAGTCCGTCTAGTGTACCCAGTCTCCACTAAGCACCCGTACACCATCCTTGATGTCAAACACCGATGGATATGGGATCATCCATCACCCATCATATGGGTCAAGATGCGTATACGCTAGTCTACTCTGGAGTATCGATGCCCTGTCTCGATATACCCTCCACTAGGAACATTTATAGGATGTACTCCTCGACTACCGTGGCCCCACTAGTATGATCTCATCATAATCCCAGTAGTCGAGTACAGATCCTAAGGGCTTTATCAACATGTGAGAGAAAGACAATAAACCAATACAAGTCAACATGTTAAGATAAAGTGAAACCAAATAGCATACTATCATGACGAGCAAGAAAGTCCTCTCTGTATATATCCAAGCATCCATCATATGTACAACACTGGCCTCTAGGGCATATACATAACTAACAATCTCCCACTTGCACTAAGGCCAGCTGCTGTAGTATCTCATACCTAGCATCCAGAATAATCTCTCAAACTGTATCTGGGGAATGGCCTTCGTGAGTGGATCCGCAGTGTTGTCCTTCGTATCTACTCTCCTGACCTCGATCTCCCGGCGATCAACTATCTCGCTGATTAGGTGATACCACCTCAGAATATGTCTGGATTTCTGATGGGACCTGGGTTCCTTGGCCAAAGCTACAGCTCCATTGTTATCGCAATACAGAGGTATTGGATGCTCAATGGATGGAACCACACCAAGTTCACTAATGAACTTCTTAATCCAGACAGCCGCTTTGGCAGCATCGTTGGCAGCGATGTATTCAGCCTCCATCGTCGAGTCTGCAACGGTATCCTGTTTGGAACTCTTCCAACATACCGCCCCTCCATTGAGGGTAAAGACAAATCCCGAGTGCGACTTAGAGTCGTCCTTATCACTTTGGAAGCTGGAATCGGTAAAGGACTCCATCCGGAGTTCTCCGTTACCATACACCAAGAACATGTCTCTAGTCCTTCGTAAGTACTTGAGAATGTTCTTCACAGCTGTCCAGTGACTCTCTCCAGGATCTGCTTGATACCGACTCACTACACTTAGTGAGTATGCTACATCGGGTCTGGTACATAGCATCGCATACATGATAGAGCCTACTGCCGAAGCATAGGGTATCCCTTGCATGCGAGCTCTCTCCAAATCAGTCTTGGGAGACATCTCTTTGGAGAGAGTGAGTCCAGAGATCGTGGGTTGGTTCCCACGCTTGGATTCTTCCATACTAAACCTCTTTAGTATGGTGTCAATGTACCTGGATTGGGACAATCCCATTATCCATTTAGATCTATCTCTATAGATCATGATTCCCAATATGCAGGAGGCATCACCTAGATCTTTCATTGAGAATCTTTGTGATAAGAAGAGCTTGACTGATTGCAGCATAGGAATATCATTTTATATCAAGAGTATGTCATCCACGTACAATACGAGGAAGACAACCTTACTCTCTGCTACCTTTTTTATAGATACAAGGTTCATCTATATTTTTGATGAAGTTAAACTCTTTGACTACAACATCAAAACAGATGTTCCAACTCCGCGATGCTTGCTTTAACCCATAAATGGATTTAAGCAGTTTGCACACCTTTCCGCTGCTCCCACTATCTACGAAGCCCTCTGGCTGAGTCATGTACACGCACTTATCTAAATCACCGTTTAGAAAGGCGGTCTTAACATCCTTTTGCCAGATTTCGTAGTCATGGTATGCAGCAATGGAAAGTAAGATCCGGATGGACTAAAGCATAGCCACTGGAGAAAAGGTTCGTCATAATCCACACCTGGTCGTTGACGAAAACCCTTTGCTACAAGTCTAGCTTTGAAAGTCTCAACTTTTTCGTCCACACCAAATTTCTTTTTAAAGATCCACTTGCTCCCAATGGGTTTTACCCCTTCAGGAGCATTTTCTAAAGTCCATACTTTGTTGTTGTACATGGATTCAATCTCAGATCGCATTGCATCCAGCCATTTCACAGAGTCACCACTCGTGATGACCTGCTCGAAACTAGTCGGGTCATCATCTTCCATGATGCAATCCTCGCTTCCACCATCAATGAGAAAACCGTAGTATCTCTCAGGCGGATGAGAAACCCTGCTAGATCGGCGGAGAGGCTGGGGTTCGTCGGGTACTACTGAATCCTCTGGTTCTGCCAAGTCTTCTGTTATAGTTTGTGTCGCTGGAACCTCTTCCAGTTCTACCTCAATGCCACTAATCTGTTTCATAAGAAAACCTTTTCTAAGAAAGTGGCATGTCGAGAAACAAACACCTTTTGTTCCTCGGGGTTGTAGAAGATATACCCTTGTGAATTTTTAGGATATCCTACAAACTTACATAAGACAGATCTTGCCTCGAGTTTGTCCGGATTTTGTCTTTTGACATAGGCTGGACAACCCCATATCTTAACATACTTAAGAGATGGTCTCTTCCCTTTCCATATCTCATATGGAGTGGTAGGCACTAATTTGGTAGGAACCATATTCAATAGGTGTATGGCTGTCTCAAGCGCATACCCCCAGAAGGAAATAGGCAACTCAGCTGTACTCATCATCGAGCGCACCATATCTAATAGGGTGCGATTCCTCCGTTCCGATACACCGTTGTGCTGTGGTGTGTAAGGAGGAGTAAGCTGAGAGAGAATCCCATTCTCTTTTAGATAATATAGGAACTCATTGCTTAAGTATTCTCCTCCTCGATCAGATCGAAGAATCTTAATACTTTTTCACGTTTGGTTCTCTACTTCGTGCTTATATTCTCTGAATTTCTCAAAAGCTTCAGACTTGTGTTTCAACAGGAACACATGCCCGTATCTAGAGAGATCGTCGGTGAATGTAATAAAGTAGGAAGAACCGTTCCTGGCATGTGTAGACATGGGACCGCATACATCACTATGTACCAGTCCTAATAGTTCCGTAACTCTTTCTCCGTGTCCACTAAACGGAGCTTTGGTCATTTTTCCTTTGAGACATGAATGGCAAATATCATAAGATGATAATTCGAACGAATTCAAATATCCATCTTTATGTAACTCAGCCAGTCGTGTCGCATTGATATGACCAAGTCTACAATGCCACAAGAAGGATTCGTTCATTTCTGAACTCTTCCTCTTATGTGTGTTTTGTATATTGAGGACTGTATTTTGATTTAGAATGAATATGCCATTTGTAATGAGCCTGATGCAATCAACTTTTGATCTAGGAATATGTTCATAACATTATCCTGTACTACAAAATTATATCCTTCTTTACTTAATAAAGAAACTGATATAATGTTGCACAACATGTTCGGTATATAATAGCACTCATTCAGAATCAGTGTATCACCACTTGATAATACTAGGTGATATTCGCCAACTGCTTTGGCTGCAACATTTGCCCCATTCCCTACTTGAACGGAATGATCACCTTTTCCCAGTTCTCTAACTTTCCTCAGCCCATGTAACAATTTACATATGTGGGATCCTGATCCTGTATCTAATACCCAGGACGTAGGGTGAACTGAGAAACAGTTCTCAATAACTAACTCACCTGAAGAAATTGCATCAACATGCATGTTCTTTTGGGCGGCTTGAGAATCCAGATATTCTCCTATTCCCTGTTCAGTCTTATAACTCTTATAAGAAAGAACGGGTCCAACGTTCCCCTGCTCAGTATAATAAGCGGGTTCAGTCAATACATCCATATTATTATCTTGATTATGGCCTGACATGGTCGCTACCTAGAGAGAGAGAGAAGAAAACACTTTAGCGTATGCTCATGCAAGATTAGATTGGTTATTATCATATCTAATCAGGATGTTTCCCACTGTTTTTATCAAATCTTCCTTCAAACCCTAAAAGGTAAGATTAGCCGGGATTAATTACACCCTACAATTTTGTCAATCTTTCAGCCAGATCAGTGTCGGTACTTGATAGAGGTTCCCCGTGCTTTCGTACGGACCTAATTAAAGTAAATCTCGTTTTCCCAGAGGCGTAACCCCGTTAACACTTTTCTAGACACCTACTTGATCGACTAATTGTCCTGTGTAAAACTCTCCCAGGAGTAACTCTTACTCGCAGTGGGTATCGGGATCCAACTATCTAATAAGAGGTATGCAATCTCATTGCAAATTTCAACACTTAAAATTCCCGATAATGCTTTTGCCCCTAACGTGCTATGACCTTGACGAATGCCAAACAACTCATAGTCCGCTAGTCAAGTTCAACCCGTACATTTCTTGATTTAATTAAACCCACCCGCACGCCCCTTGACGAATGCAAAACAATGTCGTACGAATACCCTAATCCAATCACATCATATGCTACAGATAAATAGTAAATAGCTACCGTACACTACGCCTTGACGAATGCCAAACAACCGTAGTACGAATACTAAGTAATATCTATCTGAAATGTCGGAGGGCTAGGAAAGGTTTTCCTGAAAACCTATTGTGTAATGAATTTGATATCGTTGTAAAATCAAGTGAAATTTTGAAATGGAGTGATTTTTAGGCTTTCATCAGTTTTGCTAAAGTGGTCACTCCCGGTAAAGGGATCTTGGCTCTTTCCCCATCGAATAAGGTGCAGGATATATCATATATATCGCTATGCAAAGCAAAACTCTAAAAGCAATCAAAACACAAACCGAGAGTTGTAGCATCTGCCAGTTTTGCTAAAGAGTTCACTCCCGGTGAATGGATCTCGGCTCTTTCCTTATCGAATAAGGTGCAGGGTATATCACATATACCGCTATACAAAGCAAAACTATAGCTACCCATTTTATAAAGTTTTGATTCTACAACATCTTTTAGGTTTCTTTTCTTTTTATTAATCTCATTAATAAAATCCCATCAACTTATGCTTCCTAAGCATCACAGAAGAAACGAAAGCAGTAATATTTATATATCAGCATATATATATTGTATAAGCATTCGTCTCAGGCAGTAATATGATCTCATCACAGAACATTACAGCAGAAGAACATATATGAAATATTGGATATACTTGGGCGTCCGTGTTTTCAATACGAGCCTGTATAAAACACGGATTCCACGGTCGCGATGAATAGCCAAACCCACAACCCTAGACCCCTACGAGAGCGGCAAGTAACACTGCCAATTCTAGGGTTAGGAGACCCTGTCTCGACTCCCCGAGATGGCCTCCCACTGGATCCTAGAACCCGGTTACTTGTGCTCCCCTCCTTGGGTCATCCTAATGCGGAAAAGTAAATAATATACAATGGTGACATCAACCTCATCCCGGAAGTGCCCCAATAAAAGAATATTACAAACAAATGAATTTTACATGAATGAAAATAAAAACCCTCATCTCACATAAAACCCCCGGCTATTCAGAACATGACGATCCAATATAACATATCACAGCAACACATAATATCACATATCATCAACGTAAGTAATTATGCATACACCGATTGTCGTTGATGTATAGCAACGAAAACCGGCAATACAACTACATACTACACTTACGGTCACAGAAAAGAAATTGTAAAACTACAATATTTGGAATCCACAATCACTTTAGACATCGTAAATCCGAAATATCACATACTTCGCATTTCATGCCTAACTACATGAATTCCACATATTGTATCACATTACAGATAAATAGACAGTATTAAACTTTCCGAACAGATAATCAAATACCCAAAATTTCTTAAATTGCTCAACACTTGAGCGGAGTTCAAATAATCCCAGAATATGTCACAGTACTGGTGATCCAGCCGTAGAAGGTCAAGCCAACGCCTCGCATGTGGCACGCCGTACTGCCCCAAACCCTAAGGTTTAGAGGCAGTTCAAGACGGTCACATAATCGAGTTAAGCTTTGTTGTCTTCTAGAGGGTCCACCGTGTTACTTGCACATTTTTCCGAAAGATTTAAACCCGATAAAAATTCAACACTTGAAAGTTTTTCGTGCCGGGAAAAAGTGAGTTAATGATATCCGTTCGACCATTTTAACAGTTTCTAAATATCCGGAAAACATAACAAAATTAAATTTTCCGATCGAATCAATCGATTACAAAATAAACCCCAGAACACTCAACACTTGAGTCATAATAAAAAAAATACCCTGAAAGTATAAAAGCAGAAAAAGGAATTACTGTGAAAACAGAAGTGTCCAATCAAACAGTAGTGTCGCAAATCCGCGGCCCAGGAAAGGTACGGCCGCGGTTCCGCGGCGCTCTATACGGATGACATCATCGTTTTTCACTATTATTCTTGAATTTACCTGCTGATTTTTTTAGGTATTTTTAATTCATAAAAATCACAGTTTTTAAAAAATATCCAGAGACGGGTTCATTTTCGTCGTATCGGGTTCGATCGGAGTTTTAACTTCGTATACACGTCGCCTAATGCTCTAGCTAGGCTCTGATACCACTGTATGGTTCCTAGGCACTCTTGTGAAGGTTCATAAGGCATCAAACATGCCCGAATAAAAATTTAGATGTGCCGAACAACCAAAAGCCGGGATCTTTGCTAGAATATTAGTGTTTAACATGCAAGTAAATATCTTTACTACTAAGTGTGAGGGATTACAACCTTTGTAGTCTGCTCCTTCGCTTCACGAGCTCCGAGTAGAAGTCCCTTCGCCGCAATCCAAGATCTCCCGGACTCAAGAGAGGCTCCACGACTCGAACGATTCATGATAGCTTGTCGTATTCCTTTTCTCCGATGATCTACGTCGAAGTTGCAATAACTAAAGCTCTCTCACTCTAATGAGGTGAACACCCTAATCTAATGGGCTAGATTAGATGAGGATGATGGAGTAGTATTTATGCTTTCTTTTTATATCATTTTCTCACAAGAAATCATCACAAAAGAAATAACTAGTAAGCTTTCTCAAAGCTAAAGAGAGAAGAAGATGAATGAAAAATAGTTAATCCTTTTGTGATGAGTAGTAGAAGTGAATATATGATTGATTATGGAACCATGGTCAAGGATGAGAAGCCTATCCTTTGTAGAGAATAAACTAGAGCTAGGGTTTGGTTAGGTTAAAGATGAGTCATGGATAAGTATCAACCATAATATCTTAACCAAGACAAAAGGAAAGCTTCTAGATGGTGCAAGAAGAAGCTAACCCTAATCAAACCCTAATCTCTTTTTATCATCACTAAACATGTTTCATAATAAATCATATCATGTTACTATAATATATATCACATATATATTATATTTGTAACAAAAGAAAATAATACAATTAATATATATCGCATATATATCAATGTATTATCCGGTGAGAAAATGAAATAATAAAGCGAGCCAATATTAGATAATGTAATACAATATATCATATATATTATTATACATTAAATCATCGAATCAACACTTGATCCGACAATCCGGCTATATCGAATATAACCGACTAATATATCATGTACCGATTCATCGAATCAACACTTGATCCGATGACCCGGTTCATATCTAAATATCGCGAGAATATAGTACGGTAACACATATCGCATTATCCTCGGTCCTGCACATATCACATATGTGCCTCTACTCCGTTTTTCCTGAGCCAAGAAACCTCTGTGTAAGACTCTAAAGAATCGTCAATACGCCGGTAGCAGGTGATGATCATATCAAACACCCACAAGCTGCAAGCGATCAGCTAACTTAACGGCCACCCAGGTATTGAGCGATCAGAAGATCAACAAGCTAGCCTGTACGTTCTCCTGTGAATCCAATCAGTAACACTCCCGTACAGTCCGGTCTCTTCGTCTGATATGTCGCATATCAAGTCTAGGGGTAGTATACGTCAGACCCCAGTAACCGATAAGTCGTGTCGATGTGAGGCTCATAACAGGTTGAGAAACTACTAGTAACACTTACCAGTCAATCTCTATATCAGCCCTGGCCAGAGACTTCCAGTTATAGCCAATCGAACACAGCACAACATCAACTCCCTATACCGGGAGAGACGAATCCCCTCATATCGCTCATTGCCTCCATGTGATTCGGGACTGTACCCAAAAGCCACCTTTTTGCACGCCCTCTTGGACATGGTAAAGTGGAAATCAAAGCATAGTGGGAATCACACAAGACTCTATGACGATCTCGGGTCTACAGACTACCCTGTACCAGTGTCACCGGAGAACTGCCATCTGACGTGTGGTATATCACCATCTGGGAGTTCTCGGCGAGTCCGTCCAGTGTACCCAGTCTCTACTAAGCACCCGTACACCATCCTTGATGTCAAACACCGATGGATATGGGATCATCCAACGCCCATCATATGGGTCAAGATGCGTATACGCTAGTCTATTCTGGTGTATCGATGCCCTGTCTCGATATACCCTCGACTAGGAACATTTATAGGATGTACTCATCGACTACCGTGGCCCCACTAGTATGATCTCATCATAATCCCAGTAGTCGAGTACAGATCCTAAGGGCTTTATCAACATGTGAGAGAAAGACAGTAAACCAATACAAGTCAACATGTTAAGATAAAGTGAAACCAAATAGCATACTATCATGATGAGCAAGAAAGTCCTCTCTGTATATATCCAAGCATCCATCATATGTATACATCATATGTACAACAATGGCCTCTAGGGAATATACATAACTAACAGATAACATATAAAGGTAATCGCGAGTATTCGCGTGCTGCGATACTCTAACCTATGCCAACAGATAACATCTATATGATGAACTGAATGCTCACATCAGGCAATAAGTGCAATCTAAAAGTCTCTCCATATGATGTGCATGATATGCAATAATCATGTCTGATATGGAATCTAACAACCCTATATATCATGAGCAAGGTATGCGATAATCATGTATAGCATGTGTACTATATCAGGTACAATAGTTACAGGATGAGATGTCAATACTAAATGCTGAGCATGGGAATAAATAGTGTCTACACGGAATATCAACGTGGAAAAAAGACCGGTGTCCATCAATACACCCAAATCCCAGTAAAACTCAGGTGCCGTCATCCACATCGGTCCTCAAATCCTGTGAATCTTATACAATCGTGAGTGCCCAACATCGGCACCCAAATCTCATGAAATCGGCCGTGTCCTACATCGACACGCAAATCCTCCAGTATGGGGCTTCCGTCCATCGGAATTGCCCACGGGCTCCGTCTGCGGAATCGGCCCTCGGCCCTTCGCAGTACGCGTCATCCCGTATCCATCTATTGACTCTGTTCGGTATCCTCCGGATAATCGCCAGGTCTAACCAATCACCGGTAGGTAGTAATCCCTCCGCCGAGCTCACCGTCTAACAATACGAGTCTTCTCGCCCCGGGGTACCGTACCAGGTCTACCATGTACTCGCGATCGGTGCCTACCTCTCCTCGAATCGGGTATACTCACACAAGCTCTCTGGAACCGAGAAAACTCATGGTGGACGCACTAAAATATCATCTCAAGGGAAACCGGGTTTTTAAACAGTACTTATTTTCTTAAATTAGTACTCCGGTTCCCAAATCCAGAAATCACATAATCAAATACAATGTGTAATCCATGCAATGTGTCGTATGACGCTAAGAGTAAAAGAAAGGGGAAACCTCTCTTTTGAAAGATCTAGATTTGAAAATATCGCCTGCGGTCCCTTAGTTTTAAATCAAGTCTATATCATCCATGTATGTAGCATATGAATATGTGTATCGGTATGGATGTGTGCATGGATAAGTATGCAAAGTGAATATAGCAATGTACATGTGCACTGTAAGTCGATGTACAATACCCCATGACTTGCGGGGAAGCAGAATAATGAAAAACGATCTTGTTTTTTGCGTAAATATCGACTAACCGAGAATCTTTGTATAAACAATAACTAACAAGAAACCATAGAAGAGTTAACTACTATGATAAGTGATTATACCTAAAGAACCGAGTCCTTCGTCTTGTCGTTCTCCACGTCCTCTCCGGCCTTCTCTATGTAGTAGAAGATCCACCCGAGAGCTTTACTACAAGCTTCACCTCTAACTTGAGGTAACGAGGTTTCTTAAATCGCTAATCTAAATAACCTAGGTGATATAGAAAATGGTTAAGGATTAAGTAGTCTACTCTAATCCTTGGTCTCAACACATGAGAGGGGAGGATTAGGGTTTGAAGAGAGAGAGCTTGAGGAGAGAGAAAGTGAGCAAGAGAATCAGATGAGATAATGAGTTATCATAATATATATCAAGCATTATCATTTATCCAATAAAAGAAAATAAAGGATTAATCAACATGCTTAATAAATACAAGAGGGCGATTCATCTCCATGAGTCATTAAGCATTTATGATGCATTAATGACATGGATGAATCACTCAAATGACTCACTAATCTCATTTAATACATATGCCACCTTAACCCCCAAGTCACCATCTTCTAGAAGCTTCTCGCGCAATTACGAGAACGCCCCTCCTATCCGTGAAAACACGGAAAAACTTTAGACTATATAAATCTAATAACCGGATACTAGAAACTGGCTTAAACCAAAGCCGGCTAGTAAAAACTGTCCGGATGTCGTACGTGCGTAAACACACGTATGCGTCCGAACCCTTGTAGTAAAACCATACGACCTGTATATCGTTTCTCCTGGAGTAGGGAAACTCTCTGTGTGGGACTCTAGAGACTCGACTACTACGCTGGCAGTGGGTTCAACCACAGACCGCAAGCGACACTAGCTGTACTTAACGGTCCCCAGGTAGATGTCGATATGAAGGCCGATGAGGAAACCCATCCGAACACTTACTGAGTCTGATGTGACAATCTCCGTACAGTCCGGTCTGTTCGTCTAAGACTATCGCATATCGGGCCTAGGGGGCGGCAAGCGTCAGTCCCATAATAGTTGTATAAGTCGTGTCGGAGCGAAGCCCTTTACACCCTGAGAAACTACTGGAACCTACCAGCAAATCTCGCTTGCCCTGGCCAGGGACTTTGCGTAATGGCTCTCTGAAAAAGCGCGATATCAACTCCCAATACCGGGAGAGACGAATCCTGTCTAACCGCCACTGCCTCCAAGTGCTCGGGACTGCACCCAACTGCTACCTATTTGCACGACTCCTTTGAGCCGTGGTAGGGTAGCAATCTAAGAACAGTGGGACACACTCGAGGCGAAGTAGCAGTGTCAAGTCTGCGGACTATGCTGTACTCATGTCACCTGGGAACTGTTCACTGACTACTGGTATAAAACCAACCAACAGTTCCCTGTGAGTCCTGTCCGGTATACCCGTAACCCAATGAGCACCTGCATACTTGTAAGTGCACGGTGGCGCCCCGGCCGTCAATCCGACGGCCAAACGCGGAAACGGTGATAAAATTTAATTTTGCGGACTTAGCAAACCGGCACCACCGCGCACTAAACCCCGGATCATGCCATTAAACTAATTCTAGCAAACAAGAGAAGGGTTAGAGATATACCGAATGATCCGAGTCCTCCGGTATTCATCTCCGCTCCGATCTCCTCGCGGGATCTCCGTCCGTCTCCTCCTCGTCGGAAAGGGCACCACGAAGCCGGGTACTTTTACGGGCTCCCACCTCAAAACCGAGGCAACTCGGGCGCGAAGTAGGCTACCCGACGCGTCCAAGATATGCTGT
Organism: Agapanthus africanus; assembly: GCA_030015575.1. Taxonomy (NCBI): domain Eukaryota; kingdom Viridiplantae; phylum Streptophyta; class Magnoliopsida; order Asparagales; family Amaryllidaceae; genus Agapanthus; species Agapanthus africanus. The sequence continues at coordinate 391,854,418 of JASDDO010000022.1, forward strand.
AGGAAGTGTAGTGTAGAATGTATGTCTCACTTTGGGGTTGGTTGCCATAGATGGAGGAATGGTATATAGAAAATTGGTGCTTTCAATTTTCTAGCAATGGAATGAGATGAATGAATGAAGCTCTCTCAAAGATGAAGATGAAGCTCTCTCAAAGATGAAGATGAAGCCCTCTCTCTCTTCTCTTTTTCTTTTCTCAACCATAATAATAATCTCTCATCTTTAGAAATGGTGGAGCAAAGCTTATCAAGCATGAAGGGAGGTGATGGTAGGAGAAATCAAGAGGTGACCACAAACAAACATGAGCCATACTTCATTCACATCCAAATCAAATCCTTTTCAATCTCATTAATGCAGGAATGGTGCAACAAAATAAAAGATGCTCTCATAATAAATCCTTTTGCAATAAAACCCCTCCACTACCCCCTCCATCGGAAAAGTCCGGCCGGGAAAGAACAAAGGAAAACCGGCCGGAACGGAATGCAAACTGGCAACTCCAGAAAACTGGTCCCGTAATAAATTACAGGAAAACCCCGATACTGTGTATACACACCCGCATCTGTATTCCGTCCGGATACAAATGCAAAGAGAGACAAAATCTACACTGTACTAAACTAGGACCGGCTTAAAGCAAAGCCGGCTAGTAAAATCCGTCCGATCCTGATCCGTGCAATACCGCACGTATCAGATCGAACCCTGTCATATAACAATACGGCCACTAGTACAAAAACTGTCCGATCCTGATCCGTGCAATACCGCACGTATCTGATCGGACTCTGCCATATCTCCATACGGCCTCTACAGCGTTTCGCCCGAAAGCTTGAGTAACTGAGTGTGGTGGACTCTAAAGACTCGTCAATACTATGGCTGTAGATTTAACCACAAGCACGTCAGAGGTATAAGCCAATACGTGACGGGCCACCAGCTATTGACCAAAAGGGACGTCGATGAGCGAACTCATCCTGACACCCTACTGAGCCTGTCAGTGACAATATCCGTACAGTCCGGTCCGTTCGTCTATGAGCATCGCATGTCGGGCCTAGGGGTTGGTAAAAGTCAGACCCCCAAAAGCGGTACAAGTCGTGTCGGAGTGTAGCCCAGAACACCCTGAGATACTACTGGAATACCTACCAGTAAATCTCCTGCCTTGGCCAAGGTCTTCGTGTAATGGCTCTCCTAGACACAGCGCGACCTCACCCCCAATACCGGGAGAGACGAAACCCTGAAGATCCGCTCACTGCCTCCATGTGGCTCGGGACTGTACCCAACTAAAACCTGTTTGCACGACTCCTTTGAGCCGTGGTAGGGTAGTAATCAAAGCACAGTGGGAACTCACACGAGACAAATGACGATCCCCAGGTCGATGAACTAACCTGTACACATGTCACCTGGGAACTGCTATCTGACGTCAGGTATAAGACCAACTAGCATGTTCCCGGCGAGTCCAGTCCGGTGTACTCATAACCCAATGAGCACCTGTATACATCTTAGGTGAACCAACTGACACCAGTGGCTTGTGAGACCGGCCACCGCCCCTCGTCGAGGTCTCGACTGTATACACTAGTCTACTCTGGAGAATCGATGCCCTGTCTCGAAACTCCTACGACTAGGGACCTTTTAAGGATGCGCTTATAGACTCCAGCTCTCACTTATATGATCGCCCTCATACTGCTGGCAATCAAGCAAGAATCCTAGGGGCTCTATCAACATGCAATAGCGACATGTCATGTCACCTAAAGCAGTACACGATGATAAAGGTAAACCAGATAGCAAACTATCATCTCGAGTAAGACTGTCCTACCGGGATAGGTCCCCCCTCAATCATTGCAATCACGTGCCTGTAATCCAATAATTGACTCTGAGGGCACTATCTCCAACAATCTCCCACTTGCACTCAAGGCTAATTATTGCGATGTCGCATACTCACAGCCCGTGTGATATCGAACATCCAACTCCTCTACTAGTCAGTCTCACAAAACTCGTTTGCAAAACTATTGCGTTCGAGGAATAGCCTCAGTGAGTGGATCCGCCTTGAAGTTTCTTTTTATGTCTCTCTATATCTGAAGTTCGCGGAGAAAGCTATCTCCCGAAATGAGCAATACCTGTCTTAGAATGTCTGGATGTCTGATGGGACCTAGCTCATAAATGAACTCCAAATCCAAACTTTTTAGACTGTATCGTCAACTGAACTTAATCAGTATCCTGCGCCATGCGACCCTCAGTATTACCTCGGACCATCTGTCTAAAATACTGCCCCTTGTCAGAGGGAAAACTATAACTCTGACAACCTCCTTGTCGTCCATGTCACCTTGGAAGCCTGGAATGATAACTGTCTCCCGAATGAGGCTGTCGTTATCATATCCCTAGAACATCCACTTATGTTCTAAAACTGCTTCCGACTGTTCCTCCACGATTGGATCAATATCAACTTATTGCACCTATTGCAAGAACAACATCTGGTGTGGTACTTGACATCTCATGATTGAATCAATTGCCTAAGCAAGCGATCTGCCAATCATGAACATCCCTCTCCCCTTTAGTCTGTAAGACACCTTTGGAGAGGGTGACTCCTTCACCTGCAGGTATACTACCGTGCCAGGAGTCGTCCATTCTAAATACTCTTAGAATGCTGTCAAAGTACCTAGATTGGGAAACCACCCAAATCTAGATCTAAAACCATAGATCTAGTAACCAGTATGTCTGATATAATGTCCAAGTCCTTTGTGGAGAAACCACTGTGTGACGACCAAAGTATAACCGATCGTAGTATAGGAATATCACTTCCTACTACCTTCTCAACAGATCCATCCCCTATTCTGATGACGTCAAACCTATGACTGTCACATCAGAAATAGATGATCTATCTCCGCTACATCTGCTTTAGTCTATAAATAGACATAAGCCTGATGTCCACCAATGCTTCCGCTGCTCCTACTGACTACGACAACCCTCTGGCATAGTCATACAGACGTGCACTTCTAAAACATGTTTAGAACGACGCTATACTCATCCTCCTGCCGGGTCTCGCAGCCTGGAAAAACAACAATGGCAAGTGTGGGTAAACAAGAACCTCCCTGTCACCGTCCTTGAGGCTACCGGAGTACCCCTCGGGTGCCTGAGGTTACCCACCTTATCTGCGGAGTGGCCAATGGAATGTCAAATCAGATTGAATCTTTAGGTTCCTTACCAAATCTTCAGTAATCGTTTGCGGTTCTGGAATCACTTCCAGTTCTACCATACTCCCACTACTGTTTTTGAAAAAAAATCCATTTTTAATAAACTGTGGCGAGTCTAGAACAATATTTCTATTGATCTGCCAGATGGTAGAAAATCAACCCTCGTCATAGCCTGGGTCAACCCACAAACAGCCATTACAGAAACGTGCCTTGAGTTATCCAGAGTCTGGTTTTAATCATAAGCCGGACAACTCCCCGTACCTTAACAATGTTAAGATATGAACTGTACTATATCCAATATAGAACCAGAGGCACTGATTTAATTGAACCAGATTCAAATCATGCAGCTATCTCCAGTGCATGTCAACTAAATGGAGAGAGGCCGATCAGCGTTACTCAACTTAGGAATACTTCCAATTATGAGTAACCCGAGAGAGAAGTAATTACTATCAACTGAATACCATACACAAGCATCTACATCTTCGATCACTTTGAAGAATCCCGATACTTGCTACACCTGGTTCTCTACTCTATTCAAATACCTATAACTCCTCAAAACTTAGACCCTGTGTTTCTATGAAACACATGTCTAAGAACTAGAGAAGTTAAAAGTAAACAGAATATAGTATGAGGACCAACCCCTCTGTCCTAATGGACACTGGACAACATACAATACTCTGTATGAGTCCGCTGAGTCTAACAACTCCTTCACTGTGCGTCGTAGGTCGAAAACTGTACTTATGGTTAAGAAGAATTACACCGCTGTTTAATGCTCCTTACCTAACCATCCACTGATATAGGTAAATGTCATCGACATAATATCAAAATGTATATCTCACTCTATGAAAATAGACGTACAGATATATCAATTTGAAATTGGTGCACAACAGCGGATATTCAAAACCAAATATTTGCCAACCGGCAAACAGCCCAGATGATCTCCTCAAATATCACCGATTATAACGAATCCCGATATAATGAGGATGATTACCCTATTCCCAATAACTTACTCCCACTCATCATCTGTAAAACCATACAGATGTGAGAATCAAACCTGGTAAATACATACCCTGGAGCAAGTGTCTAATCGGGAAATCAGTTTTCTTTTAACATTACACAGTGAAACTGAAACATTGAAATGTTTCGATGGGGTATCCCGGTATTCCTAGTAATGCCTCTTCCATCATCCAGATTCACAACTATAACCTTATAATTCTTTGCCACCTCTCCAAATCCCTTTATATGTCTTTAGTCATTACCTTCTGCACACCCCTTAGGCCAAATGGTTTTCTTCCTTCCCTACCGTTCGGCACCAGCCTATGGTTTGGAAGAAGACTATCCAAAAAGCATAAAGGGTGTACTGTCCTAATCCTAGGAGCACTCGCAACGCGAGAGAAGGTGAAGATAAAAGACACCTGAATGTACTTTATTCCTATTTCTCCTGAACCAGGATCTATTCCCGAACTGGAACAAGTTCCTTTCGAGTTCGTATATAACCATACGATGGATTATCCAATAAAATGGGATCTTCGTAGTGATACGGAGTGTCCTGGAGAAATACAAAGGTGATTTAGGATTGGCGAAGAAATACTTGGTTTGGTCGTGAATAGCAGTCGCAACTTACTTTGCCCTCTTACTAATCCCTTTCTTTGTCTTAACTTAATACTTTCTGTACACCGTTTAGGCTAACTGGTTTTCTTCATTCCCTACCGGTCGGCACCAGCCTATGGTTTGGAAGAAGACTATCCAATTTGCATAATAGGTGTACTACTCCTAAACCAAGGAGTACTCGCAACCTGAGAGAAGGTGAAAAGAAAAGACAACTGAATAATCCTATCCGTTTTCTCCAGAACCAGAAACCATCCTCGAATTCCTTCGAGTTCGTATCTAACCATACGATGGTTTTGTCCAATGGAAGTGGACGTTCGCAGTAAAACGGGGTGTCCCGGAGAAAAGGGTAAAAGTAGGAGTGGCAATAAGGTCTGCAACTCTGACAATCCAAAAGCTAGTGTTAAGTATGTTCGGTCAACTTGGTCACTGAGTCATAGTCTTAGGGTCGGGTCAATGGTCGCTGCCAGAGAGAGAGAAAAGAAACACTCAGCGTGCACTCTAACCTAGATCAGAATGGTTATCACTTTTTCTAATCAGGAAACCTCCCACTGTACCTCAAATTCTCCTCCAAACCTTAAAGAAGAATTAGTCGGGGTCGCCCGAGGAGTAAACCAACTCATCAGTGGGAATCAGGATCCAACTATCATCGCATGATAACGTGACGGAATCCGCTCACGGTGTCACACTCCAGAAGGTATGCGCATATCTGGCAAGTTTCAGTACTTTTGAAAATCCTGATGTGATTTCTGCCCCATGCTCTTATGACCTTGACTTTGGCCAACATATCATAAGTCACATGTCAAGTTCAACCCGTCATTCTCCAGGTTAATTTGAACGCACCCGTACATACCCTTGACTTTGGCCAAAATGGCAGTACGACTGTCCCAAACCAACGCATCTATCTATGCTGCATATGAATACCCCAATAGCTACCAATCACTGTGCCTTGACTTTGGCCAACATACACAGCTTGAATACTATTGACTACTCATATGAAACGACGGAGGGCTACGAATGATTTCTGGCGAAAACCTTTAACGTAATGAACTTGATCTCGTTGAAGGAACGGATAGCTTTTTAGAAAATATAGTGACGAAAACCTTTACTAAAGAGGTCACTCCCGGTGAAGGGATCTCGGCTCTTTCCCCGTAGAATGAGGTGCAGGATATTCCAACTAAATACCACGATGCAAAGCAAAAGTAATCGGCTATAGTGAAGTTAATGCCCTGACGCAAACTTCTGTCCAAGGGGTCACTCCCGGTGAAGGGATCTCGGCCCTTGCCTCGTCGACTGAGGAGTAGGATATTCCAACTGAATACCACGATGCAAAACAAAAGTGAACGTCCTTGCAATAACAGCTTTTTGAAAAGTGTTCCAACAACATCAGAATAGGTTTGTTTAACTTGCATTGATCCGAATCAATGCAGTCCCATCAATTGATCACACCACAAAGAACGAAAATATACTGACGTACGTATATGCCATCCGCATTCGCCACTGGGTCCCGTCATCACCCGTTAGGTTAGCTTACTAACGGCAGAGCGGGGACTGGACTAGCGCGGATGAAAAACATATACAACATCTACTAATATATATACCAATATATTATATTTTGCTCAAGGCGTGAAAAGAAATGCAACATCACAGAAATGTACAGCATCACAGAACAATACAGATTTCTGGGATCCCCGGGTTTCACAGAGCGACTACTGAAACCCGACGTTCCCCTGGTTGTGTGGATAGCCTGTGCAATGAAATCCTAGACCCCTACGGGCGCGGCAAGTCACCCGCCAAAACCTGAAGCGAGGCAGCCCCCTTCAGCTCCGTGAATGGACCACCCAGCACTTCACGGAATCCGGCAACTTGGGCACCCCTCCTGGGTCAAACTGTACCCCCTACGAGTGCGGCGAATGGCCCGCCAATCCTAGAGTGAAGCCCCCTCCGTCCCAATGCCATGAGATGCGGGCTTGTTGCCCACTAGAACCCGGCTATCCGTGCACTCCTCCACGGGGTAATCCTAGTACAGAAAATAAAATATACATACACCGGGTACATCGACCGCAACCAGGTCGTGCCCCAAAAGAATAATACAAACAGGCAGTGACGGCAGTCCACATGTCGGACGCTCGCCCCGCAATATCAAATGTATATAATACAACAGCACTGTACTAGCATTGCATCCAGGCTATCCCCCACGACCGATCCGCAACATCACAGCATAAACATAGAACATCAACGCGAAAGTCACGTTCGCAAATCCGTCTAACCGGGCTATAGCAGCTAGACAGGATTTACCGATCGAGTGACATTCACGGTCGCAGATATAATGTAAATACTGTGAAAAATGTGTTTAAAATTTTCCGATGGATCAAACCTTAACAAGTGGGCCCCCAAACAAAACTGTAGCACTCACAGAAAACCTGGGCACAATTTTAATATTCCAGAAATCACATTTTCAACTCAGGAACATTCTGCAAAGTTTTGGGGGCATGAACAGTTGTTACTGCGGCGGAAGCGCGGCCCAAGCAGGGGTTTGGCCGCGCTTTCGTGGTGGAACAGTGAGTTCATGGTACCAAATTTTTACAGTATGTTTCTAATTCCCTGCACATCACTCTAAGACAACCTGAAAAATTTTTGGACTCAAAAAAAATTCGACAGAAACTGATGTGCTTGAAATACGCGTTTTCGGGATTTTGTTCGATCGGAACGTAAAACACATTAAACAAAGCTAGACGAAATTAATGGCGAGACTCTGATACCACTGTAAGTGCACGGCGGCGCCCCGGCCGTCAATCCGACGGCCAAACGCGGAAACGGTGAAAAACTTTAATTTTGCGGACTTAGCAAACCGGCACCACCGCGCACTAAACCCCGGATCATGCCATTAAACTAATTCTAGCAAACAAGAGAAGGGTTAGAGATATACCGAATGATCCGAGTCCTCCGGTATTCATCTCCGCTCCGATCTCCTCGCGGGATCTCCGTCCGTCTCCTTCTCGTCGGAAAGGGCACCATGAAGCCGGGTACTTTTACGGGCTCCCACCTCAATACCGAGGCAACTCGGGCGCGAAGTAGGCTACCCGACGCGTCCAAGATATGCTGTAGGAAGTATAGTGTAGAATGTATGTCTCACTTTGGGGTTGGTTGCCATAGATGGAGGAATGGTATATAGAAAATTGGTGCTTTCAATTTTCTAGCAATGGAATGAGATGAATGAATGAAGCTCTCTCAAAGATGAAGATGAAGCTCTCTCAAAGATGAAGATGAAGCTCTCTCTCTCTTCTCTTTTTCTTTTCTCAACCATAATAATAATCTCTTATCTTTAGAAATAGTGGAGCAAAGCTTATCAAGCATGAAGGGAGGTGATGGTAGGAGAAATCAAGAGGTGACCACAAACAAACATGAGCCATACTTCATTCACATCCAAATCAAATCCTTTCCAATCTCATTAATGCAAGAATGGTGCAACAAAATAAAAGATGCTCTTATAATAAATCCTTTTGCAATAAAACCCCTCCACTACCCCCTCCATCGGAAAAGTCCGGCCGGGAAAGAACAAAGGAAAACCGGCCGGAACGGAATGCAAACTGGCAACTCCAGAAAACTGGTCCCGTAATAAATTACAAGAAAACCCCGATACTGTGCATACACACCCGCATCTGTATTCCGTCCGGATACAAATGCAAAGAGAGACAAAATCTACACTGTACTAAACTAGGACCGGCTTAAAGCAAAGCCGGCTAGTAAAATCCGTCCGATCCTGATCCGTGCAATACCGCACGTATCAGATCGAACCCTGTCATATAACAATACGGCCACTAGTACAAAAACTGTCCGATCCTGATCCGTGCAATACCGCACGTATCTGATCGGACTCTGCCATATCTCCATACGGCCTCTACAGCGTTTCGCCCGAAAGCTTGAGTAACTGAGTGTGGTTGACTCTAAAGACTCGTCAATACTATGGCTGTGGATTTAACCACAAGCACGTCAGAGGTATAAGCCAATACGTGACGGGCCACCAGCTATTGACCAAAAGGGACGTCGATGAGCGAACTCATCCTGACACCCTACTGAGCCTGTCAGTGACAATATCCGTACAGTCCGGTCCGTTCGTCTATGAGCATCGCATGTCGGGCCTAGGGGTTGGTAAAAGTCAGACCCCCAAAAGCGGTACAAGTCGTGTCGGAGTGAAGCCCAGAACACCCTGAGATACTACTGGAATACCTACCAGTAAATCTCCTGCCTTGGCCAAGGTCTTCGTGTAATGGCTCTCCTAGACACAGCGCGACCTCACCCCCAATACCGGGAGAGACGAACCCCTGAAGATCCGCTCACTGCCTCCATGTGGCTCGGGACTGTACCCAACTAAAACCTGTTTGCACGACTCCTTTGAGCCGTGGTAGGGTAGTAATCAAAGCACAGTGGGAACTCACACGAGACAAATGACGATCCCCAGGTCGATGAACTAACCTGTACACATGTCACCTGGGAACTGCTATCTGACGTCAGGTATAAGACCAACTAGCATGTTCCCGGCGAGTCCAGTCCGGTGTACTCATAACCCAATGAGCACCTGTATACATCTTAGGTGAACCAACTGACACCAGTGGCTTGTGAGACCGGCCACCGCCCCTCGTCGAGGTCTCGACTGTATACACTAGTCTACTCTGGAGAATCGATGCCCTGTCTCGAAACTCCTACGACTAGGGACCTTTTAAGGATGCACTTATATACTCCAGCTCTCACTTATATGATCGCCCTCATACTGCTGGCAGTCAAGCAAGAATCCTAGGGGCTCTATCAACATGCAATAGCGACATGTCATGTCACCTAAAGCAGTACACGATGATAAAGGTAAACCAGATAGCAAACAATCATCTCGAGTAAGACTGTCCTACCGGGATAGGTCCTCCCTCAATCATTGCAATCACGTGCCTGTGATCCAATAATTGACTCTGAGGGCACTATCTCCAACAATACTATCTCCAGTACGACGTACTGACGGCTGTGGGACAGACCATCTCCCCAACTGGGATGAGAAGCGTACACACTAGTCTACTCCGGAGTATCGATGCCCTGTCTCGATAATCCTACGACTAGGGACCTGAATAAGGATGTGCTTGTAGACTACCCAGCCCCCACTAGTGTGACTGCCATCACAACGTTGGTTTTCAAGCAAGATCCTAAGAGCTCTATCAATACGTATACTCACATATTAAGATAGAAAAACCAAGTAGCATACTACCATGTTTAGCAAGACTGTTATATACATGTGAATATCCCAAGCTTCCATTAAGTAATATACAAACTAGTATGATACAATAATGGCCCCTAGGGCATATACACTAACAATCTCCCACTTGCACTAGGGCCATGTACTGGCATATCGAAGACCGATGATCTCGAGTAGCCTCTCGAACTGAATCTGAGGTAGGGCCTTTGTGAATGGATCAACAATGTTCTCTTCAGTAGCAACTCTTCGAACCTCGATCTCCCGATGATCAATGATCTCCCTGATCAGGTGATACCGCCTTAAGATGTGTCTGGACTTCTGATGGGACCTTGGTTCCCTCGCTAAAGATATAGCTCCGTTGTTGTCACAATACAGAGGTATTGGATCAACAATGGTATGAACCACCTGAAGTTCTGTTAGGAACTTCTTCATCCAGACCGCTTCTTTTGCGGCATCGCAAGCAGCTATATACTCCGCTTCCATCGTCGAGTCAGCAACGGTGTCCTTCTTGGAGCTCTTCCAGCACACCGCCCCTCCATTGAGGGTAAAGACATAACCTGACATGGACTTGGAATCGTCCTTATCACTCTGGAAGCCGGAATCAGCATAGGCCTCCATCCTGAGGTCTTTTCCGCCGTAAACCAAGAACATCTCCGTAGTCCTCCTCAGGTACTTGAGAATGTTCTTTACTGCTATCCAGTGCTTCTTCCCTGGGTCTGACTGATACCGGCTTACCACGCTTAGAGCGTAAGCTACATCTAGTCTGGTGCACAACATCGCATGCATTATAGAGCCTACCGCAGAAGCGTAGGGTATAATAGATATGCGTTCCCTTTCCAAATCAGTCTTGGGAGACATCTCTTTGGATAGGGTGATTCCGTTACAAGCCGGTAGATTACCGCACTTAGAATCTTCCATACTGAATCTTTTCAGTACAGTGTCGATATACCTGGACTGCGAAAGTCCCAACATCCTCTTGGATCTATCACGATAGATCCGGATCCCCAGAATGTAAGAGGCATCACCCAGGTCTTTCATGGAGAACCTGTGTGAAAAGAATCCTTTGACAGATTGTAGCATAGGAATGTCATTTTCTATCAATAGAATGCCATCCACGTACAAGACGGGGAATATGACAGTTCTTGCTACAACTTTACTATATATGCACGGTTCATCTGGATTTTTGATAAAGTCATATTCTTTGACTGTTTCATCAAAACAGATGTTCCAACTCCGCGATGCCTGCTTTAGTCCATAAATGGACTTAAGCAACTTGCATACTATCCCGCTGCTCCCACTCTGATTGAAACCCTCTGGCTGATCTATATAGACGCACTCTTCTAAATTTCCATTCAGAAAAGCCGTCTTTACGTCCATCTGCCAGATTTCATAATCATAGAAGGCAGCAATAGCAAGAAGGACCCGAATGGATTTCAGCATAGCTACTGTAGAAAAAGTTTCGTCATAGTCCAAACCAGGTCTTTGACGAAAACCCTTTGCAACAAGTCTAGCCTTATAGGTTTCCACCTGTCCATCTACACCAATCTTCTTCTTGAAGATCCATTTGCATCCTATGGGTTTTACCCCATCTGGAGAAAAGTCCAAAGTCCATACTTTGTTGGTGTACATGGACTCCATTTCGGTCCGCATTGCATCTAGCCATCGTACCGAGTCGCCGCTCTGGATGGACTGCTGGAAGCTAGTAGGTTCATCATCATCTATGATGCAATCCTCTCTGTCCCCATCTATGAGAAAAACGTAGTATCTCTCAGGCGGATGAGACGGCCTACTACTCCTGCGGAGGGGTGCGGGAATGTCCTGTTCTTCTTGAACCACTTGTTCTACCAAACTTTCAGTATTAGTTTGTGGTTCTGGAATTTCTCCCAGTTCTATTTCGCTCCCATTTATTTCCTTTTCTAAAAACTGATATTCTAGAAAATGGGCATTACGAGAAACAAACACCTTTTGTTCCTCTGCGTAATAGAATAGATACCCCTTGGAGTTTTTTGGATATCCCACAAACTTACACTTTACTGATCGTGCCTCGAGCTTGTCCACATGCTGCTTTTTAACAAAAGCTGGACATCCCCATATTTTCAGATACTGAAGATAGGGTTTCTTCCCACTCCACATCCGATATGGCGTGGTAGGCACAGTCTTGGTAGGAACTATGTTCAAAAGATATGCCGCTGATTCTAGCGCATAACCCCAAAAAGATCGTGGTAACTCAGTATTACTCATCATGGAACGTACCATATCCAATAGGGTTCGATTCCGTCTCTCCGATACACCGTTATGCTGTGGAGTGTATGGAGGAGTAAGATGAGAGAGAATTCCTTTCTCTTTTAGGTAACCTAGGAACTCGGCACTCAAGTATACACCACCTCGATCAGATCTTAGTGTTTTGATACTTTTGCCAGTTTGATTTTCTACTTCATTCTTGTACTCTTGGAATTTCTCAAAAGCCTCGGATTTATGTTTCATTAGATAAATGAATCCGTACCTTGAGTAATCATCCGTGAAAGTAATGAAATAGGAAAAACCACCTCTTGCATGTGTAGACATTAGACTACATACATCGCTGTGTAAGAGTCCTAAGAGCTCGCTCGCTCTTACTCCATGTCCAGTAAATGGAGTCTTTTTCATCTTTCCTTTAAGACAAGATTGACAAGTGGCATAAGTTTGATATTCGAAGGAGTCCAAATATCCTTCTCTATGTAACTTAGTCAACCTTCTCTCATTGATGTGACCCAGTCTACAATGCCATAAGAAAGCTTTATTTAAATATGGAGACTTTCTTTTTAGTGTGTTCTGGACGTTGAAAATTTGGAGTTGGTTTAACACATATATACCGTTATCCAGTGTACCAGACCCAATCAAACTATGATTAAGGTGGATGTTAACAACATCACTTACAAACGTGAAATCATAACCTTTATTTGATAACAAGGAAACAGATATGATATTACACGTTAAGTTGGGTACACAAAAACAGCTATGTAAAACCAAAATGTATCCACTCGTCAATCCCAGGTGATAATCCCCTACGGACACAGCTCCGACGCTAGCTCCGTTAGCAACCATCAAGGTCATATCACCTTCCTTCAGCACTCTACGGTTTCTCAGTGCCTGCAATGAATTGCAAATATGAGATCCTGATCCGGTATCCAATACCCAGGAAGTAGAGTTGATTGACAGACAATTCTCAATTACAAACACACCTGAAGTCGAAGCCACAGCTTGCTTCGGTTCCTGGTTCTTGGCGTTCCACGCCTTACAATCCTTTTTCCAGTGCCCTTTCCTGTGACAATGGAAGCACTCATCCTTGGCCACTACCGGTACTGCAAACTTTTTCTTTCCCTTCCCTCCCACCTTACTTACACCTCCTCTAGGTTTGGGGGCGGCCTTCTTTTTCCTTCCTTTGGCCCTAGCCTTGGACCCGGAAAAAGAAGCACCGCTAACAAACATAGCGGGTGTTTCCCTTGCCTTCTGCAAGGTGCCCTCTGCACTCCTCAACATGTTAAAGAGTTCCGGAAGTTCAACTTCTTTTCTTTTAATGTTGAAGTTCAGAATAAACTGGGCGTAGGTGGAAGGAAGGGACTGGAGAATAAGGTCTGTATAGAGCTCATTATCCAAAGTCGTCCCAAGGTCTGCGAGCTCTTCTATGTAGCCAAGCATCTTTAGGACATGTTCTCCTACCGATGATCCGACAGCCAACCTCACTCGAAACAAGTTCTTAGAGGTCTCGTATCTTGTTATACGAGATTGCTCTCCATAAAGTTCCTTTGTATGGAGAAATATGGGATCTAGTTCCATATCCTCGTGCCTCCTCTGATGTTCATTGTTCATCGAGGCAAGCACGATGCACTTGACTTTCGCGCAATCATACTCCCAGGTTTTGCGGATTTCCTTATCCGCATTACTGGATTTGGGACCAGGGACAGCAGGTGCCTTAGCGGTGAGGACGTACCCCAATTTGTCATAGGTCAAAGCCATTTTGACATTTTGCAGCCAATCTTTATAGTTTGGCCCTGTCAGTATATTTTTCTCTAAAAGTAACTTAAGTCCAGTCATTTTCAGGGGAGCTGCAATTAGGAGAGAGAGAAGAAAACTCTTTAGCATGATGCTCTTGCAAGTTTATAGTGGTTTTTAATTTATCTAAACTGGATGGCTCCCACTGTTTCTCGAATCCTTCCTCAAACCATAAAAGAAGAATTAACCTGGACTATTCTCACTGTACAATACTTGCTTAACCGTTCAGCCAGGCTGGTGTCGGTACATCGAGGGAGGTTTTCCAACGCTTTCGTGAAGTTCCTTAATTAAATAACCTCTTTTCTCTGGGGCGTAACCCCACTGACACCTTTCTTGACACCTACTTGGTTTATAGCATTGATCGTTAAGTGACGAATATCCTGATGAGTAGCATATACTCACAGTAGGATCGGGATCCAAATATCATCGTATGATAATGTTGAAGGAATCCTACCAACATTCATCAAACTCCAAATGGTATGCAACTCTTTGCAAATTTCAGTTTCTTTAGAAATTCCCGATATACATTTTTGCCCTATGCTCTTATGACCTTGGCGTTGGTCAAAATGTCATAAGTCACATGTCAAGTTCTACCCATCATTATCTTGTTAATTTGAACCCATCCGTACATATCCTTGACGTTGGCCAAAATGATAATACGACTGTCCCAAACCAACTCATCTATCTATGCAATAAATGAATACCCAGCAGCTACCAAACACTATGCCTTGGCGTTGGTCAAAATACATAGCTTGAATACCCAAATGAAATGACGGAGGGCTACGAATGGTTTTGGCGAAACCGTGAACGTAGTGAACTTGATATGACCGAAGGAACTTGATAGCTTTTTAGAAGGAGTGGTTAAAGCTCCGCAATTAAAAATTATCATCTGTTTTAAAATAACCTAGTGTTTTCTTTTAAATTGTTCCAACGATTCAACTTTTTTGTTTATTCTCTTTGCATTATAAATAATGCGTCCCATCATTAACCTATCATTGCAGAAAACAACGAAAATACAACGTCCTCTTATGCCATCCGCATTCACCACGGGGTCCCGTCATCACCCGTTAGGTTACTTAACTAACGGCAGAGCGGGGGCTGGGCTAGCGCGGGTGTAAAACATAACTGACGTCTAAATAGCTATCATATATAGATATTGTACATTCGTCAGCCGCAATAATAGGCATTCCAGATCTCATATGAACTTTATTGGATTTGCAAGCAATCCGTGTTTGTTTAGAGCCTGCAACAAAAGACGGATTACACAGTTGTGATGAATAGCCATTACCCCACCCTAGACCCCTACGGGTACGGCAAACTACCTGTCAAATACCCGAAGTGATGCGGTCTCCCTCAACAAAGTGAGTAGGCCACTAAACACTTCAAAGTACCCGGTAGTTTGTGCACCCCATCTTGGGTCTATCCTAGGAGCAAAAACAGTAAAATGAAATAATTCTACGGTGGCTACAACCTTAACCTGGATGTGCCCCGCAAAATAATATTACAACATATTACAATTACATTGAATGAATGAATATAAAAACCCATCTCAAACCCCGGCTAATCATCACAACAGTCCAATACAGTTCACAACCACAAACAGTAAAAACCATTACAGAAATGTGCAACCCCCTGCCAACCGACATACTAGCAGTTAGGGGAGGTTTACGAACACATTATACAAACACAGATATAATCAAATTAGCAAACATCGTATAGTTTCGATCGAGCAAACATATCATATTCTACTCCTAAAACTTCTCTGTGCACCTGAGACTTTGAGCAGAAAATAAACATTCCAGAAAACACAACAATATCACAAAAGAATAACAGGAGCAAACTGGGTCGAATCGGCCCCAACTCGGCCGCGGATCTGCGGCGGATCGGTGGGATCGGCTGCGGTTCCGCGGCGGTATGGCCGATTCACTAACACATTTTTCTCCAGTGTTCTTATCTTTCTATACTTGTTACTCTGCAGCAACCTGAAAAATTTTTTGAGCCTGTTTAAAATTCGACAGAAACTTGTTATATCGATGTCGTTTTTTGGTTCGTTTTGCGTTCGAAATTCATACGACTTTGCTAATGAGTTAAATATTGTTTGGCGAGGCTCTGATACCACTGTAAGTCGATGTACAACACCCCACGACTTGCGGGGAGTCGGAATAATGAAAAACGATCTAGTTTTTTGCGTAAACATCGACTAACCGAGAATCTTTGCATAAACAATAACTAACAAGAAACCATAGAACAGTTAACTACTATGATAAGTGATTATACCTAAAGAACCGAGTCCTTCGTCTTGTCGTTCTCCACGTCCTCTCCGGCCTTCTCTATGTAATAGAAGATCCACCCGAGAGCTTTACTACAAGCTTCACCTCTAACTTGAGGTAACTAGGTTTCTTAAATCGCTAATGTAAGTAACCTATGTAAGTCTACGCTAGCGCCCCGGCAGTCTACAGACGCCAAAATGCGGAACAAAACTTTTAAACTGGCGCTATAGTATACTTTAACCCGGATCTGCCATTATTGCTAAACTAACAAACTGTAAAGAGTGTAGAAAGATTGTACCGAACGATCCGAGTCCTTCGTTCTTCAACCATCATCCCACGCTCTGTTGCGGCTGCTCCGATCTCGTAGATCTCCGATATCCTCGTCGAGGTGGCAACACATGATCGGTTCTTTAAACGGGCTCCCGCCTCTGACTCGAGGCAACTCGATCGTCAAGTTTGCTAAAAGAGACGACCAAGATTGATGTAGAGAATGAATAGATGACTTTGTCTCACTTCGTCCAAATCCGTGGACGATCGGTTAATAAAGTTGCCGAGGGAATTGGGTGATGGAATGAAATGAACTGTAAAATTCCATACACCCCAAAATCTATCATATCTTTTTCCCGAATGAAATCAACAACCATAAGAGAGAGAGAGGGGCCGGCCTCTTTATAGAATGAGGGAGGTGACCGTAGGAGAGGGGGGTGACCATAGGATGCAACCTTATCATAACCCAAAAGATATTATGAACAAATATCAAGCATAAAGATCATTAAGCAAAACAAGAAATGGTTGATATCAAAGCATGAGTCACACGACACCTCACCCAATCTAGAACCTTCTAGAACCTTCTAGAAGCACGACTCACTCTCATCCAAGAAAAGATAAATCCGCCTTTAACCAAATGTTAAAAGACGGCAGATAGAAAACTGGAAACTGGCAACTTCCAAAAGTGATCCTGAAACGACTTTCAGGACAACCCCGAAACTGTATATATATACCCGCATTTGTATTACGACCGAATACAAATGTAACCGAGACAAAGATATTATACTTACTCAATATAATACTCGGATCCGGCTTAAACCAAAGCCGACCAGTATTATCTGCCCGAAAAATAACACGTGCGTAAACGCACGTGCATTTTCCGAACCCTGCCATAAAACCATACGGCCTCTACAACGTTTCGTCCGAACTTGGGAAACTGTCTGTGGGGGACTCTAATGACTCGTCAGTACCCTGGCAGTGGGTTTAACCACAAACCGTCAGCGGCACTAGCTATGCGTAACGGCTGCCCATGGACTGACCTCAAGGGTGGACGAGGAGTGAACTCAAGGGAGACCGATGAGCGAACACCTCCGAAAACCCTACTGAGCCTAACAATGACAATGTATATACAGTCCGGTCCGTTCGTCAATGAGTATCGCATATCTGCCTAGGGGGCTTGAAACGTCAGACCCCCAAAAGCAGTATAAGTCGTGTCGGAGTGAAGCCCAAATACACCCTGAGATACTACTGGAGTACCTACCAGTAAATCTCCTACCATGGCCATGGATTTGTGTAATGGCTCTCCTAGACACAGCACGATCTCGCCCCCAATACCGGGAGAGACGAATCCCCTGCCGATCCGCTCACGTGCCTCCATATGGCTCGGGACTGTAACCAAAAGCTACCTGTTTGCACGACTCCTTTGAGCCGTGGTAGGGTAGAAATCAAAGCACAGTGGGAACTCACACGAGAAAAATGACGACCTCAGGTCGATGAACTAACCTGTACACATGTCACCAGGGAACTGCTATCTGACGGTAGATATAATACTAACTAGCAGATTCCCGGCGAGTCCTGTCCGGTGTACTCATAACCCAATGAGCACCTGTATACATCTTAGGTGATCCAACTGACACCAGTGGCTTGTGAGACCGGCCACCGCCCCTCGTCGGGGTCTCGACTGTACACACTAGTCTACTCCGGAGTATCGATGCCCTGTCTCGAAACTCCCACGACTAGGGACCACAATTAAGGATATGCATATAAACTACCCAACTCTCACGTATATGATCGCCATCATACTGTTGGTAGTAAAGCAAGATCCTAAGGGCTCTATCAAAGTGTAACATGCAATCAGTCACCTGAACATGTACACGACTGATAAAGGCAAACCAGATAGCATACTATCATCTCGAGTAAGACTGTCCTACCGGGATAGGTCCTTCGCAATCATTGCAATCACGTACCTGCGATCCAATAATTGACTATGAGGGCACTATCTCCAACAATCTCCCACTTGCACTCAAGGCTAATTATTGTGATGTTGCGTACTCACAGCCCGTGTGAAACCAACACCCAACTCCTCTACTAATCAGTTTCACAAAGCCCGTTTGCAAAACTATTGTGTTCGAGAAATAGCCTCAGTGAATGGATCCGCCTAGAAGTATCTTTCTATATCTCTCTTAATCTCAAGTTCGCGGAGAAAACCATCTCCCGAATTGAGTAATACCTGTCTTAGAACATGTCTGGATATCTGATGGGACCTTAGTTCATAAATGAACTCCATATCCAAACTTCTTAGACTGAATCGATCACCGAACCTAATCAGTATCGGGCACCTTGCTTCCCACAGTATCCTCTTGAACCACCTGTCCATAATACTGTCCCTCTTCGTCAGAGGGAAAAACTATAACTCTGACAATCACTCTGTCAACACGTCACCTTTGAAGCCTGGAATGATAATCGTCTCCCGAAGGAGGCTGCCGTCATCAGATCCGTAGAACATGCACTTATGTTCTATAACTGCTTCCTTATGTTTCTCAAGGATTGGATTAATACAAACTTATTGCATCTAGTGCAAAACCAACATTTGGTGTGGTACTTGACATCTCATGATTGACTCAATTGCCTAAGAAAGTGATCTGCCAATCATGCACATCCCTCTCCCCTTTAGTCTGTCAGACACCTTTAGAGAGGGTGACTCCATCACCTGCAGGTACACCACCATGCTAGGAGTCAACTATTCCAAAAACCATTAGAATATCTTTCAAAGTACCCACATTGGGAAACTACCCAAATCCAGATCTAAAACCATAGATCTAGAAACCAGAATGTCAAATATTATATCCATATCCTGTCTGGAGAAACAACTGTGTGACGACCACAGTACAACCGATCGTAGTATAGGAATTTTACTTCCTACTCTGTGTATGTCATCCAGATACCATGACATCACACCCTACTACCTTCTTAACAGATCCATCCCCTATTCTGATTGAAGCCAAACCCATGACTGTCACATCAAAATTAGATGATCTATCTCCGCTATAACTGCTCAAGTCTATAAATAGATATAAGCATCTTGCCCACTGTACTTCCGCTGCTCCCACTGACTACGACAACCCTCCTACCGGGTCTCATATCCTGGAACAATAGTAGTGTCAAGCCTTGGTAGATAAGAACCACCCTGTCACCGTCTCTGAGGCTACCGAAGTACCTCTCGGGCGTCTGAGGTTACCTGCCATACCTGCGGAGTGGCTATTGGAATGTCAAACCTGATTGAATATATAGGTCCTATTAAAATTTCCGTAATCGTTCGCGGTTCTGGAATAACTTCCAGTTCTACCATACTCCAACTACTGTTTTCTGAAAAAGATCTATTTTTACTAAAACTGTGGCGAGTCAAGAACAATATCACTATTGATCTTCCAAATGGTAGAATATCAACCCTCGTCATAGCCAGGGTCAACCCACAAACAGCCATTACAGAAACGTGCCCTGAGTTATCCAGTGTCTGGTTTTAATCATAAGCTAGACAACTCCCCGTACCTTAATTTCTTTTAAGGTACGAGCCATTCTATATCCAATATAGAAACTTTGGCACTAATTTAATTGGAACCAAATTCAAATCATGCTACTGTCTCCAGTGCATATCAACTTAACGGAAAGAGGCTAATCAGCATTACTCAACTTAGCAATCCATCCACTTATGAGTAACCTGAAAGAGAAACACGTTTCTCAAAACCATCACTATCATCTGAATACCAATCACAAGAATCTACATCTTCGATCTCTTTGAAGAATCCCGATACTTGTGATACCTGGTTCTATACTTTATTCTTATACCCACAACTTCTTAAAACTTAGACCATGTATTTCTACGAAACACTCGTCTAAATACTAGAGAAGTTATAAGTAAATAGAACATAGTACGAGGACCTACCCCTTTGTCCTGAAGGACACTTGGACAACATACAATACTCTGTATAAGTCCGCTGAGTTAAACAACTCAAAACCTGTGCGTTGTAGGTGGAAAACTGTACCCTGGCGATTTCCTCAAATATCACCAATTACAACGAATTCCGATATAATGAGGATGATCACCTTATTCCCAATATCTTACTCCCACTCATCATCTGTAAAACCATACAGATATGAGAATGAAACCTGGTAAATACATACCCTTGGAGTAAGTGTCTAATCGGGAAAACAGTTTTTCTTTAACAATGCACTGAAACATGAAAATGTTTCGTAGGGGTATCCTGGTATTCTTAGCAATGCCTCTTCCATAATCCAATTCATGACTTCAACCGTATATCTCTTTGCCATCTCTCCAAATCCCCTTTATTTGTCTTTAGTCGTTACCTTCTGTACACCATTGTTAGGCTAAATGGTTTTCTTCCTTCCCTACCGTTCGGCACCAGCCTATGGTTTGGAAGAAGACTATCCAGTAAGCATAATAGGTGTACCCTCCTAAACCAAGGAGTACTCATAACTGAGAGAAGGTGACGATAAAAGACAACTGAATAATACCTTATTCTTTTAAAAGTGAAATAGGAGTGGCGATGAAGTACGCAGTTTGGTCGTGAATGATATCAGTTGCAATTTACTTTGCCCTCTTTCTAATCCCTTTATTTTGTCTTTACTTATTACCTTCTGCACACCCTACTTAGGCTAATTGGTTTTCTTCATTCCCTACCTTTCGGCACCGGCCTATGGTTTGGAATAAGACTATCCAATAGGCGTAATAGGTGTACTCTCCTAAACCAAGGAGCTCTCGCAACCTGAGAGAAGGTGATAATAAAAGACAACTGAATAAACCAATTCTTTTTCTCCTGAACCTGGATCCATCCCCGAAGAAGTCCCTTCGAGTTCGTATATAACCATACGATGGATCTATCCAATGGAAGTGGATATCCGTAGTAATACGGGTGTTCTGAGAAATGCAAAGGGTAGAAGAAGGAGTGGCAATGACTTATGCAACATAGACAATCCAAAAGCCAGTATTTTAAGAAGGTTCGGTCAACCTGGTCACTGAGTCATAGTCTAGGGTCGGTCAAAGGTCGCTGCCAAAGAGAGAGAGAGAAAAGAAACACTCTACGTGCACTCTAACCTAGATCAGAATGGTCATCACTTTATCTAATCCGGAAACCTCCCACTGTCCTGTCAAATTCTCCTCCAAACCTAAAGAAGAATCAATCGGGATCACCCGAAGAGTAAACCAACTTATCAGTGGGAATCGGGATCCAACTCTCATCGTATGATAACGTGATGGAATGCATCCACGTTACTCATACTCCAGAAGGTATGCGCATACTTGGCAAGTTTCAGTTTCTTTAGAAACTCCCGATATCGTTTTTGCCCCATGCTCTTATAACCTTGGCGTTGGTCAAAATGTCATAAGTCACATGCCAAGTTCTACCCGTCACTATCTTGTCAATTTGAACCCACCCGCACATGCCCTTGACGTTGGCCAAAATGGCAGAACGACTGTCCCAAACTAACTCATCTATCTATGCAACAATTGAATACCCAGCAGCTACCAAACACTATGCCTTGGCGTTGGTCAAAATACGTAGCTTGAATACTACTGAATACCCAAAAGAAGTGACGGAGGGCTACGACTGGTTTTTGGCGAAAAACCTTTAGCGTAGTGAACTTGATATCGCTGAAGGAACCTGATAGCTTTTTAAAATATAGTGGCGAAAACCTTTTGCTAAAGAGGTCACTCCCGGTAAAGGGATCTCGGCTCTTTCCTCGTGGAATGAGGTGCAGGATATTCCACTGAATACCGCTATGCAAAGCAACATGTAATCGACTATAGTGAAGTTATTACTCTGACGCAAACTTCTGTCCAAGGGGTCGGTCCCGGTGAAGGGATATCGGCCCTTGCCTCGTCGAATGAGGTGCTGGATATTCCACTGAATACCGCTATGCATAACAAAAGGAAACGTCTTTGCAATAACACTTTTTAAATTGTTCCAACAACTGTAAACAGGTTTTTTTTTACTTTGCGTTGATCAGAATCAACACAGTCCCATCAATTATCACACCAGAAAAGAACGAAAATAAAATGTACGTATATGCCATCCGCATTCGTCACTGGGTCCCGTCATCACTCGTTAGGTTACTTAACTAACGACAGAGCGGGGGCTGGACTAGCGCGGGTGTAAAACATATACAACATCTAATAGTATATAAACCAATATACAATAATCGCTCCAGGCGTGATAGTATGCAACATTACAGAAAAGTAATAAGCATCACAGAATAATACAGATAATCTGGGATCCCCGAATTTCACAGAGCCGCTGCTGAAACTCGACGTTCCCCTGTCGTGTGGATAGCCTGTGCAATGAAACCTAGACCCCTACGGGTGCGGCAAGTTACCCGCCAAAACCTGAAGCGAGGCAGTCCCCACAGCATAGTGAATGGAACACCCGGCACTTCACGGAATCCGGTAAATTGAGCACCCCTCCTTGGGTCAACCTGTACCCCCTACGAGTGCGGCGAATAGTCTGCCAATTCTGAAGTGGGGTCCCTCTGCCTCTCAAAGCCATGAGATGCGGACCCGTTGCTTTCCCGAATCCGGCTATCCGTGCACTCCGTCGCGGGGTAAAACCTAGTACAGTAATGAAAAATAGTAAAATAGGTACATCGACCGCAACCTGGTCGTGCCCCAAAAAGAATATTATACAACAAGCAGTGACGGCTGTCCACAAGTTGGACGCTCGCCCCGCAATATCAAATGTACAAATAAACACAAACTGTACTACCATTGCACACTGCTATCCACCACGACAAATCCGCAACATCACAGCACAACACAGAACATCAACGCGAATGTCACGTTCGCAAACCCGTCTAAAAGAACTATAGCAAATAAACGCGGTTTACCGATCAAATGACATTCCCGGTCGGAGATATAATGTAAGCACTGTAAACTAACGTGTTTAAATTTCGATCGACCAAAGACCAAATATCGAAAAGTGGGCCCCACTGCTTACTGGTGAACAGTAACAAAACCTGGGCCAAAAATATATATACCAAAAATCACAAAACCCAACAGAGAAACCACTGACCAAATTTGGGAGCACGTGCTCCCCACGTGGCCGCGGATGCGCGGCCAAACCATGGGTTTGGCCGCCCTTCCGCGGCATCTTGGAGGGATCACGACCCCAAATTTTGTCGTGACTCTTAAAAAAGCCTGCACGGATTTTTAAGACATCCAGAAATGAATTTTCAAGCCATTTAAAATTAACAGAAACTGTCGGCTTGGATATTTGCAGTTTTCGATTTTCGGTCGGATCGATATTTTAAACGCGTTAGCACAAGTTAGTATAGCAAAATGGTGAGGCTCTGATACCACTGTAAGTCTATGCTAGCGCCCCGGCAGTCTACAGACGCCAAAATGCGGAACAAAACTTTTAAACTGGCGCTATCGTATACTTTAACCCGGATCTGCCATTATTGCTAAACTAACAAACTGTAAAGAGTGTAGAAAGATTGTACCGAACGATCCGAGTCCTTCGTTCTTCAACCATCATCCCACGCTCTGTTGCGGCTGCTCCGATCTCGTCGATCTCCGATACCCTCGTCGAGGTGGCACCACATGATCGGTTCTTTAAACGGGCTCCCGCCTCTGACTCGAGGCAACTCGATCGTCAAGTTTGCTAAAAGAGACGACCAAGATTGATGTAGAGAATGAGTAGATGACTTTGTCTCACTTCGTCCAAATCCGTGGACGATCGATTAATGAAGTTGCCGAGGGAATTGGGTGATGGAATGAAATGAACTGTAAAATTCCATACACCCCAAAATCTATCATATCTTTTTCCCGAATGAAATCAACAACCATAAGAGAGTGAGAGGGGCCGTCCTCTTTATAGAATGAGGGAGGTGACCGTAGGAGAGGGGGGTGACCATAGGATGCAACCTTATCATAACCCAAAAGATATTATGAACAAATATCAAGCATAAAGATCTTTAAGCAAAACAAGAAATGGTTGATATCAAAGCATGAGTCACACGACACCTCACCCAATCTAGAACCTTCTAGAACCTTCTAGAAGCACGACTCACTCTCATCCAAGAAAAGATAAATCCGCCTTTAACCAAATGTTAAAAGACGGCAGATAGAAAACTGGAAACTGGCAACTTCCAAAAGTGATCCTGAAACGACTTTCAGGACAACCCCGAAACTGTATAAATATACCCGCATTTGTATTACGACCGAATACAAATGCAACCGAGACAAAGATATTATACTTACTCAATATAATACTCGGATCCGGCTTAAACCAAAGCCGACCAGTATTATCTGCCCGAAAAATAACACGTGCGTAAACGCACGTGCATTTTCCGAACCCTGCCATAAAACCATACGGCCTCTACAACGTTTCGCCTGAACTTGGGAAACTGTCTGTGGGGGACTCTAAAGACTCGTCAGCACCCTGGCAGTGGGTTTAACCACAAACCGTCAGCGGCACTAGCTATGCGTAACGGCCGCCCATGGACTGACCTCAAGGGTGGCCGAGGAGCGAACTCAAGGGAGACCGATGAGCGAACTCCTCCGAAAACCCTACTGAGCCTAACAGTGACAATGTATATACAGTCCGGTACGTTCGTCAATGAGTATCGCATATCTGCCTAGGGGGCTAGAAACGTCAGACCCCCAAAAGCAGTATAAGTCGTGTCGGAGTGAAGCCCAAATACACCCTGAGATACTACTGGAGTACCTACCAGTAAATCTCCTACCATGGCCATGGATTTGTGTAATGGCTCTCCTAGACACAGCATGATCTCGCCCCCAATACCGGGAGAGACGAATCCCCTGCCGATCCGCTCACGTGCCTCCATATGGCTCGGGACTGTACCCAAAAGCTACCTGTTTGCACGACTCCTTTGAGCCGTGGTAGGGTAGAAATCAAAGCACAGTGGGAACTCACACGAGACAAATGACGACCTCAGGTCGATGAACTAACCTGTACACATGTCACCAGGGAACTGCTATCTGACGGTAGATATAATACTAACTAGCAGATTCCCGGCGAGTCCTGTCCGGTGTACTCATAACCGAATGAGCACCTGTATACATCTTAGGTGATCCAACTGACACCAGTGGCTTATGAGACCGGCCACTGCCCCTCGTCGGGGTCTCGACTGTACACACTAGTCTACTCCGGAGTATCGATGCCCTGTTTCGAAACTCCCACGACTAGGGACCACAATTAAGGATATGCATATAAACTACCCAACTCTCATGTATATGATCGCCATCATACTGTTGGTAGTAAAGCAAGATCCTAAGGGCTCTATCAAAGTGTAACATGCAATCAGTCACCTGAACATGTACACGACTGATAAAGGCAAACCAGATAGCATACTATCATCTCGAGTAAGACTGTCCTACCGGGATAGGTCCTCCCCAATCATTGCAATCACATACGTGCGATCCAATAATTGACTATGAGGGCACTATCTCCAACAACCTAGGCGATATAAAGAATGGTTAAGGATTAAGTAGTCTACTCTAATCCTTGGCCTCAACACATGAGAGGGGAGGATTAGGGTTTGAAGAGAGAGAGCTTGAGGAGAGAGAAAGTGACCAAGAGAATCAGATGAGATAATGAGCTATCATAATATATATCAAGCATTATCATTTATCCAATAAAAGAAAATAAAGGATTAATCATCATACTTAATAAATACAAGAGGGTGATTCATCTCCATGAGTCATTAAGCATTTATGATGCATTAATGACGTGGATGAATCACTCAAATGACTCACTAATCTCATTTAATGCATATGCCACCTTAACCCCCAAGTCACCATCTTCTGGAAGTTTCTCGCGCAATTACGAGAACGGCCCTCCTATCCGTGAAAACACGGAAAGACTTTAGACTGTATAAATCCAATAACCGGATACTAGAAACTGGCTTAAACCAAAGCCGGCTAGTAAAAACTGTCCGGATGTCGTACGTGCGTAAACACACGTATGCGTCCGAACCCTTGTCGTAAAACCATACGACCTCTATATCGTTTCTCCTGGAGTAGGGAAACTCTCTGTGTGGGACTCTAGAGACTCGACTACTACGCTGGCAGTGGGTTCAACCACAAACCGTAAGCGGCACTAGCTGTACGTAACGGTCCCCAGGTAGATGTCGATAAGAAGGCCGATGAGGAAACCTATCCGAACTCCAACTGAGTCTGATGTGACATTCTTCGTACAGTCCATTCTGTTCATCTAAGACTTTCGCATATCGGGCCTACGGGGCGGCAAGCGTCAGTCCCCTAATAGTGGTATAAGTCGTGTCGGAGCGAAGCCCATTACACCCTGAGAAACTACTGGAACCTACCAGCAAATCTCGCTTGCTCTGGCCAGGGACTTTGCGTAATGGCTCTCTGACACAGCGCGATATCAACTCCCAATACCGGGAGAGACGAATCCTGTCTAACCGCCACTGCCTCCAAGTGCTCGGGATTGCACCCAACTGCAACCTGTTTGCACGACTCCTTTGAGCCGTGGTAGGGTAGCAATCTAAGAACAGTGGGACACACTCGAGGCGAAGTAGCAGTGTCAAGTCTGCGGACTATGCTGTACTCATGTCACCTGGGAACTGTTCACTGACGACTGGTATAAAATCAACCAACCCTGTGAGTCCTGTCCGGTATACCCGTAACCCAATGAGCACCTGCATACTATCTCCAGTACGACGTACTGACGGCTGTGGGACAGACCATCTCCCCAACTGGGATGAGAAGCATACACACTAGTCTACTCCGGAGTATCGATGCCCTGTCTCGATAATCCTACGACTAGGGACCTGAATATGGATGTGCTTGTAGACTACCCCGCCCCCACTAGTGTGACTGCCATCACAACGCTGGTAGTCAAGCAAGATCCTAAGAACTCTATCAATACGTATACTCATATATTAAGATAGAAAAACCAAGTAGCATACTACCATGTTTAGCAAGACTGTTATATACATGTGAATATCCCAATCTTCCATTTAGTAATATACAAACTAGTATGATACAATAATGGCCCCTAGGGCATATACACTAACATGCACTATTGTAGACTTATGATGCATATGTGCCCAAGTAGGGATATATCAATGAAGGTACTCACGATAGTGCGTATACAGCGTGCATGGTATGAATTTCCATATGATAGTATGCGGCAATCATGACAACGTCAATAAAGCAGCATCAAATGTGCGGTTTATAGCAATCCTATAATGTGAGTGTCATGGCAATCACTAACGGTGTGAGTGTCGCATATAAATCGTGCTCGTGCAACTTGGACCGTTAGTGACAGTGCAGTGTTCTATACTATCAGTATATCTATATATATAAGGAGGTATGCTACTCTAGTATGTCTACATGAACACATAAAACTAACATCCTATCACGCCCTGACGCTTAAGGCCATACGGGCGATTTTCCCATAGATGTTAAATCTACTCACCTGGTCGCGTGCTAAGTATAGCCGACCACCTGCTTCCCTTTCCTGGTGGCGTCTGACGTACCCGCCCGCGAACATGGAATTTACACAAGAATCCCAATATATCAAAATCTCGTAAAACGTGATATCGGAACGAAACGAGATACTCGCGTCGCAAATTAACGCGCGTGCGCGCGATACGCTGGAACGTGTGTGTGTGTCCAGAACTCAAACCGATACGCCGCGATACGCTGAATCACAGAATCCACTGGCGTATCGCGCAAACTAAAAATACCAGAAAATGACATACTGTCCCAGATTTTACCCAGGTTAGAATATTACAAAACTATATATACCATGGACCCACAAAATGTAGCAGACACCTGTACCAAAAACCCTAGCTCCTAACTCCCTGGTCTGGCCGCAATTTGCGGCCAGAATGATTATTCCGGCGGCCGTGGGTTGGAGTGGTGGGGTCGGGCTCTGGTGGTGGGGTCAGGGTGTCACCAGTCGGCTATGGTCCACTTAATTCTATTCTGAACTTACAGGGGTAACAGCAAATCTCAAAAAGCTAAGTTTTGCTCAAAAACATCAAGTTTTGTACAATTTGAAAACTGAGGGTATTTTAGTGTAATCTGGGGTTATCCTAGGTTAACTTGGCCTTAACAACACTTACTTAGGCTAGTCTACCCAACACCAACACCACTTAAACACAATTTCACACAAATCACCCAAAAAGCACAAAAACGTATAATTATCGCTAATCGAAGCTATTTCTACACAACTAAGCAAACAAGGAAGGAGTTTAGAAGTTATACCCCACTAGGAACCTCACAAACAAGGAGAAGGAGAAGAAGAAGAGCGGATGGAGCTGCTGGGGTGCTGCTGTTGCTGCCTGGACTGTTGCTGCTGCTGTTAAAGGCTGAAGCTGCTGATGCAGCTTATGCTGGTGCTTGCTACTTCTCTTGTTGTTTTTGTTGTGTTTGTTGCTGTTGTGGAGGGTGTGTTGTGTGTTGCTGCTGCTGCTGCAACTCCTGTTGTTGCTTGTGCAGCTGCTGGGTGTTGAAATGAGGTTAGGGGCTGTTTGTTAAGGGAGTGCTGCTGCTGATGCAGCTGATGCTGATGTGTTTGGGGCTGAAGTATAGCAGCAGCTACTGCTGTAGGTTATAAGTGAGAGGGTGAGTGAGTGAGTTTGAGTGTATGTGTGAGTGAGAGATGTGAGGGATGTGAGGGAGAGGGAGAGTGTGGAGGCTATGAAATAGTTTTGAAGTGAAATGGGTGTGACCCTTCCTTAAGCCACCATTCGCTCTCTCTATCAAAAGCTAACATGACACCCATCATGCCCTCTCTCTCCTCAACCTAAGTCAACCAAAAGAAATATTAATCCCTTTATTTTTTTTGAAAACCAAATTCTTAATTTAAAACTAATTAGCTTAACAAAAGGGGTTAGACCACCATGGTTTCCTAAACATGGTTAAATCCAATTTTTAACCCTAGGTTACATGCACATGTTTGTGCAAGCTTAGGAAAATTCTAGAAAAATGTTTATTAATTTTGATAAAATATTCGAAGGTCAATTTGGTAAACTTTTATTAAAAATTTCACTTATTAAAAATATAATTAGTTACTAATATATTCCTAGTTGTTACATTCCAGCAGGCCATTCAGAGCGTCGACTCGGTAAAATGGCTGGATGCAATGCGGACCGAAATGGAGTCCATGTACACCAACAAAGTATGGACGTTGGACGTTGCTCCAGATGGGGTAAAACCCGTAGGATGCAAGTGGATCTTCAAAAGGAAGTTTGGTGTAGATGGACAGGTTGAGACCTATAAGGCTAGACTTGTTGCAAAGGGTTTTCGTCAAAGACCTGGTTTGGACTATAACGAAACCTTTTCTCCAGTGGCTATGCTGAAATCCATTCGGATCCTTCTTGCCATTGCTTCCTTCCATTATTATGAGATTTGGCAGATGGACTTAAAGACTGCTTTTCTAAATGGAAATTTAGAGGAGTGTGTCTGTATGGACCAGCCAGAGGGTTTCATTCAGAGTGGGAGCAGCGGAAAGGTGTGCAAGTTGCTTAAGTCCATTTATGGACTAAAGCAGGCATCACGGAGTTGGAACATCTGTTTTGATGAGACGGTCAAAGAATTTGGCTTTATCAAAAATCCAGATGAACCATGCATCTATAGTAGATTTGTAGCAATAACTGTCGTATTCCTCGTTTTATACGTGGATGACATTCTTTTGATAGGAAATGACATTCCTATGCTACAATCTGTCAAAGGGTTCTTGTCACACAGGTTCTCCATGAAAGACCTGGGTGATGCCTCTTACATTCTGGGGATCCGGATCTATCGTGACAGATCCAAGAGGATATTAGAACTTTCACAGTCCAGGTACATCGACACCATACTGAGAAGATTCTTTATGGAAGATTACAAGCGCGGAAATCTACCGGCTTGTCACGGGATCACCCTCTCCAAAGAGATGTCTCCCAAGACTGATTTGGAAAGGGATCGCATGTCTATTATACCCTACGCTTCTGCGGTAGGATCTATAATGTATGCGATGTTATGTACCACACCAGATGTAGCTTATGCACTGAGTGTGGTAAGCCGGTATCAGTCAAACCCTGCGGAGAAGCACTGGATAGCGGTAAAGAACAATCTCAAGTACCTGAGAAGGACTAAGGAGATGTTCTTGGTGTATGGCGGAAAAGACCTCCAGATCGAGGCCATTGCTGACTCCAGCTTCCAGAGTGACAAGGATAATTCCAAGTCCATGTCGGGTTATGTCTTTACCCTCAATGGAGGGGTGGTGTGTTGGAAGAGTTCCAAACAGGAAACCGTTGCTGACTCGACGATGGAAGTGGAATATATCGCTGCTGCAGATGCCGCAAAAGAAGCTGTCTGGATAAGGAAGTTCTTGACAGAACTTCAGGTGGTTTCGTCCATTGTTGATCCAATACCTCTGTATTGCGACAACAACGGGGCTATAGCTTTAGTGAAGGAACCCAGGTCCCATCAGAAGTCCAGACACAACTTGAGGCGGTATCACCTGATCAGGGAGATCGTGGGTCTCCAGGAGATCGAGGTTCGGAGAGTTACTACGGAAGATAACACTGCTGATCCACTCACGAAGGCCTTACCCCAGACTCAGTTCGAGCGGCTGATCGAGATGATAGGTCTTCGATACGCCAGTACATGGCCTTAGTGCAAGTGGGAGATTGTTAGTGTATATGCCTTAGAGGCCGTTACTGTATCATACTATTTTGTATATTACTTAATAGATGCTTGGGATATTCATCTTGTATAGAAAATCTTGCTCAAAATGGTAGTATGCTACTTGGTTTGTTTCTACTTTAATGTGTACATGTGTTTCTTTTAGTACATCACCTATACACATTAGTAGAGCCCTTAGGATCTTTGCTTGATTACCAGCGTTGTGATGGCAGTCACACTCGTGGAGGCTGGGTAATCCACAAGCACATCCTTATGCAGGTCCCTAGTCGTAGGACTATCGAGATAGGGCATCGATACTCCGGAGTAGACTAGCGTATGCGCTTCTCAACCCAACAGGGGAGACGGTCTGTCCCACAGCCGTCAGTACGTCGTACTTGAGATAGTATGCGGGTGCTCGTTAGGTTACGAGTACACTGGACAGGACTCGTCGGGAACTGTTGGTTGGTACTATACCTATCGTCAGTTATCAGTTCTCAGGTGACATGAGTACAACTTAGTCCGCTTACTTGACACTGTCACTTCGCCTCGAGTGTGTTCCCACTGTGCTTAGATTACTACCCTACCACGGCTCAAAGGAGTCGTGCAAACAGGTAGTAGTTGGGTGCAGTCCTGAAGCACTTGGAGGCAGTGACGGTTAGACAGGATTCGTCTCTCCCGGTATTAGGGGTTGATATCGCGCTGTGTCTAGGAGAGCCATTACACAAAGTCCATGGCCAGGGCAAGCGAGATATACTGGTAGGTTTCCAATGTTATCTCAAGGTGTTCTGGGCTACACTACGACATGACTTGTACCGCTATTAGGGGACTGACGTTTACCGCCCTCCTAGGCCCGCCATGCGATATTCTCAGACGAACAGACCGGACTGTACGCAGATTGTCACATTCAGGCCAGTAGGAGTTCAGATGGGTTTCACCTCGTCCGTCTTCTTATCGGCGTCTACCTGGGGGCCGTTACGCAGAGCTAGTGCCGCTTGCGGTCTGTGGTTAAAACCACTGCCTGCGTAGTGTCGAGTCTTTAGAGTCCCACACAGAGAGCTATTCGCTTTTAGGCAAAAGAGTAGAGGTCGCATGGTTTTACGACAGGGTTCGGTCACATCCGTGCACTTGTGCACGTTTAGTGTCCGGGCAGTTATCACTAGCGGGCTTTGGTTTAAGTCAAATCCTAGTGTACGTTTTGGGATTGGTTTTATCTCGTTTGTATTCGTGTTTCTCGGAACGCGGATGCGGGTGTGTATGCACGGTTGACAGAGACAGAGGCAGAGTATTCTCATTAGGCTTGTTGACTGTTGACTTTTGCTAAACCCTAATGAGAATAAGAAATATGATTAATGATAATATTAATTAAGTATTATTGTGCCATGGTTGGGTTGAAAGGTTGACTTTGTTGACTTGTTGACTTAGTGGACCGGTTGACTAGGTTGGACTTGTTGACCATCATCATTACAATGGCTATCATTTCACGGCAAAGACTTTTGCTTGCTTGTTATTCTTCACAAAATGAGTGCATGAAATGATATTGCTATTTTGACTTGAACCATCACATAATACTCAATTACTATTATTGGTTATGATGATTTTCGATTATGAGAGCAAGGGTGAGAAAAGTCTTGCTCATTCTATCATTCTCATTCTCTCTCATCCTCAAGCTCTCCCTCTTCCTCTTGCTCTCTCTCTCTAGTTCATGGTTCTATTGTCTCATGTATTGAGAAGAAATAACCATAGAGATAAAGCCCAACACATCTCTCTACTCATCCTTGTATATAAGGTTTAGCAAACCAAGTGTTCTAGTTTCCTTAAGATTGAGGTTGAAGCCAAAGGTAGAAGCTTTCAGGTGGATCCATCTTCGGAACAAAGAGACGACGAGGAGAGAACCATCTGACCACCATAAGGAGTCCAAGAGAAAGAGTTCAAGTTAAGGTATAACCCCTAACCGAGTAGGTAAAACTCCTAGTTAGGTTGTTAGATAGTTGTTTAACAAAGATCCGTATTTTGAGTCCATGTTACCACCAAAAGAAAAATCGCTTTTCATCATTTCCGCAAGCCCGAAAGAACCGGGAGAGGTAACGTGGACTTACATCGCGCAAGTTTACAAGTATTGAAAATAAGGTATTTGTTCCAGATTTTGATACGAACAGAATTAAGAAAAGTTGCATATATCAAACATCTTAGATATGTAGCAGACTCCCCCAGACCAAACCCAGCCACCCAACTCACCCCTCTGGCCTCAATTTAAGGCCAGAATGAATTTTTCTATGGCCTGGTGTAGGAATTAGGGTCCCGTGCTCTGTGTGTGTGGTCTAGGTCTACTGAACATGCTCCAGTAAACTCAACTTTTCCCTGAAGCACCCGGGTCAAAAGCAGATCTCAAAACGGAAATAAATCCTCACTAAACTCTAATTTAACCCTAAACTTATAACATTAGGGGGTTTTAGTGTAACCTGAGGCAAAAACATGGATTTAACAGCACTAATAACCCAAAGTTAAGCTAATAAGGCCATAAAAACCATTACTTGACCTAATCTACACATAAATCACCTAATTAGCACTAATACACTACTTAAACCTTAAATTAAGTTAAATAATTAAAAGTTTAGCAAAGAAAAGGATTAGGGTAAGCTTTATACCTCAAAGGGGTTTAGTGATGGCTCAACTTGCTAACCTTGCCTTCAAAGGCAAAGATTTGCCTTAAGAACCCACAAGAAGTGCTTAAACAAGAGGTTTAGTTAAGAGGGAAGGGATTTTTAATGGAGAATGGGGCTTAAATGAAGGGAAGAAGAAGAAGAATGATGAGGGAGAGGTGGGCTGCTGCTGGACAGAAAAGAGAGGGGGAGAGAGTGTGTGAGGTGAGGGAAAAATGAGGGTTTTCTTTTTGAAAAAGAGTAGAGAGAGTGTGAGAGGGTTTAGGGGATAAAGCATGGCATTTTCTTTCCCCTCATTTAATGCCAAGCATGCTTTGTCTCCCATGCCCTCTCTCTCCTTCTCAAGTCAACCCAAAAGGAAAATCAATATATATTTTTTTTGAAACTAAAAATACTTAATTTAAATTCATATTTTATCTAATGAAATGGTTAAAGCACCATGGCTACTAACCATGGTTTAACCCCAAATTAGCCCTAGGTTATCATGCACATGTGTGTGCAAGCCCAAATAAATTCTAATAAAATATTCATTAATTTTTATAAAATATTTGAAAACCGTTTTGGTAAACTTTTTACTAAAAAAAACATATTTTCACATAATCAACCACTAATCGCATCCTAAGGTATTACAATCTTCCCCCCTTAAAGAAATTCGTCCCCGAATTAAAAAAAAATATAGCTACGCGTACCTTCAAAGAGGTGAGGGAATTTCTTCCGCATCT
The DNA here is from genome assembly GCA_030015575.1 of Agapanthus africanus. Taxonomy (NCBI): domain Eukaryota; kingdom Viridiplantae; phylum Streptophyta; class Magnoliopsida; order Asparagales; family Amaryllidaceae; genus Agapanthus; species Agapanthus africanus. Next base: position 391,889,066 of record JASDDO010000022.1, read on the forward strand.
CGCCCTCGGCCTCTTAAGTGATCTCTTCACCATTCGGGCTGCACCAAAGCACCTTCACAGATGTCAAGACCTTTGATCGAAATTTCTTCACCTGCCGGTCCAATATCACTATTGGCTGCTCGGTGAATGAAAGATCGCGCTCGAGCTGAACGGTCTAATGCTGAATCATGTGAGAAGGGTCATGAAGGTATCTGCGAAGCATCGACACATGGAATACGGGGTGAACATCCGGGATGTCGGGTGGAAGAGTCAAACGATATGCCACTGCGCCCACACGCTCGAGGATCTCGAAGGGACCTATAAATCTGGGACTAAGCTTCCCTTTTCGCCCAAATCTCATCACGCCCTTCATCGGAGAGACCCTCAGAAATACATGATCGCCAACGGCGAACTCGAGTCTGCGGCGGCGTCTGTCAACATACGATTTCTGCCTGCCCTGAGCTGTCATCATCCTTTCTTAAATCAACTGTATCATTTCTGACATCTCTTGTACGATCTGCGGCCCCGAAATACTACTCTCGCTGAGCTCTGTCCAACAGATGGGCGATCGACATCTCCTCCCATATAAAGCATCGAAAGGTGCCATCTGAATCGTATCTTGGAAGCTATTATTGTAGGAGAACTCCACCAAGGGAAATGACGATCCCAGCTACCACCGAAATCTAGAATACATGCTCGAAGCATGTCCTCAAGAGTCTGAATAGTCCGCTCTGACAGGCCGTCGTCTGCGGATGGAATGCTGTGCTGAAACTCAAGCGGGTGCCCAAAGCCTCCTGAAGTCTTTGCTATAGTCGGCTGGTGAACTGGGTGCCTCGGTCGGACACGATACAATTCGGGACGCCATGCAATCGTACAATCTCGTCGATGTATATCTGGGCAAACTGAGCAAATCCAAAAGTGGTCTTCACTGGAACGAAGTGAGCCGCTTTCGTCAATCGATCCGCGATCACCCAAATGGAGTCGTACCCTCGACTGGTCCTGGGTAGACCCACAATGAAGTCCATAGAAATCTGCTCTCATTTCTAGTCCGGAATAGGCAATGGCTGTAGCTCTCCCGTGGGCCTCTGGTGCTCGGCCTTGACTTGCTGACAAGTCAGGCATCTTGACACGAAGTTTGTGACATCCTTCTTTATCCCTTCCCACCAGTAAACATCTCTCAGATTATGGTAAATCTTAGTGGAACCTGGATGAATGTTGTACACCGATCGATGCGCCTCCTCGAGAATATCATGCCTCAGTCCCTCAGAATCTGGTACGCATAGTCGAGTCCCAAATCGCAGTATCCCCTGATCATCGATCACGATTTTGGAGTCTCTGCCCTGCCAAACCTGCTCCCTGGTCTCTGAAAGACGGTCATCACTGGGTTGCGCCTCACGGATACGGTCAAGCAACTGTGGACGTGCACGGATATGCGCAAGCTGTCCCCTGGTCGGAGTAGACTCGAACTGCACTCGGCTGTCGCATAGAGTGTGCCAATCTACTGACGACTGCCTCTGTACGGCGCTCAAACAAGATAAACTACCTCCAGGCCTCCGACTCAAAGCATATTCTACTAGTTCGCCTTTCCCGAATGATAAAGGATCTCGCAATCGTAGTCCTTCACTAGCTCCATCCAACGGCGCTGTCTCAGATTCAGGTCTCGCTACTAAAATATATACTTCAAGATCTTGTGCTCTGTGAATATCTGGCATGCCTCGCCGTATAGGTAATGTCTCCAGATCTTGAGTACAAACACCACTGCAGCCATCCCTAAATCATGAGTGGGGTAGTTCTGTTCGTGTTTCTTCAGCTGCCAAGAAGCATACGCGATAAATCTATCGTGCTGCATCAATACGCACCCTAGCCCCACTCGAGAAGCGTCACAATAGACCGCAAATCCGCCCGATCCTGAAGGCAATGATAACACCGGCGCCGTAGTCAAACGAGTGTGCAACTGCTGAAAACTATGCTCGCACGCCTCCGTCCAATCAAAAGGAACTCCCTTCCGGGTTAACCCGGTCAACGGTGCAGCGATACGGGAGAAGTCCTGAACAAATCGTCGGTAGTAGCCAGCCAGTCCTAGGAAGATGCGGACCTCTGTAACTGATGCTGGTCTGGGCCAATGCTGAATTGCCTCGATCTTCTTCGGGCCCACACATATGCCATCTCTCGTCACCACGTGACCCAAAAAGTCTACACTGTCGAGCCAGAATGCGCACTTGGAGAATGTGGCGAACAGCCGATGCTCCGTTAAGGTCTGCAACGTAATACGCAAGTGCTGCTCGTGCTCCTCTCGGCTCCGGGAGTACACTAAGATATCGTCGATGAATACGATGATGAACTAATCAAGATACGGCCTTAAGATGCGGTTCATCAAGTCCATAAACGCTGCTGGGGTGTTGGTGAGATCGAAAGACATCACCAAAAACTCATAGTGACTGTAACGTGTGCGAAAGGCCGTCCTCGGAATATCCTCCTGCCGAACCTGCAACTGATGGTAGCCTGATCGCAAGTCAATCCTCGAAAAGTACCCCGCACCCTGAAGCTGCTCGAACAAGTCATCGATACGTGGTTAAGGGTATCTGTTCCGTACGGTAACCCTGTTCAGCTGGCGGTAATCAATACACAAGCGCAAACTTCCGTCCTTCTTCTTGACGAACAGGACATGAGCACCCCAAGGAGACACACTAGGTTGAATAAGCCCTTTATCCAGCAAATCTTGCAACCGACCTTTCAGCTCTTTAAGCTCCGGCGAGGCCATCCGATAAGGAAGTATGGAAATAGGCCCCGTGCAGGGAATCAAGTCAATGCAGAAAACAATATCGCGCTCAGGCGGTAGCCCAGGCAGCTCGTCAGGGAAAACGTCAGGGAACTCACTAACAATCGGGATCTGGTCCAAGGGAACCTCTACGGCTCTAATATCGCTAACATAAGCTAGAAATCCCTGACATCCCCTCCTCAAAAGCTGTCCAGCGTGAAGAGGCAAAATTAAACTGTGAGGGGTGGCACCACGGTCCCCCTGCACAACAAAAACCGACTCGCTGGGGAAACAAAACCTAACTGTCTTCTCGCGGCAGTCCACAGACGCATAGCACGTGGCTAACCAGTCCATGTCCAGGAGAACGTCGAAGTCCAACATCTCAAGAAGGATCAAGTCGACGGACGACTCTCTTTCACTTATATGGAAAACACAGGACCGGAACACGTGCCTAGAAACAAACGACTCACCAACGGGAGTATCACAATAACCGGCTGGTCAAGCAAACCCGACTCTCTTTCCAAACTCGGCACAAAGTGTGTGGAAACGTACGAGTGTGTAGACGCCGGATCGAACAACACGTGTGCGTCAAAAGAACTTACTGAAAGAGTACCTGAGACCACTGCATTGGACGCCTGTACGTCTGATGCGCCAAGGCGAATACCCATGCCTGCCATCCACCTGCAACTGGCTGTCCTCTGCCGGCAACTGGCTGTCCCTTGCCTCGGTCACCCCATCCTCTCTGAACGAACCCTCCGTGGCTACGACCTCTCTGTGCGTAAGTCTGACGCGGAGCAATAGCAGGTGCAAGAGGCAACGCCCTCTGAGGTGGAGAAGATGGTAGGGTAATATGTGGTACGGCCGTCTCACCCTCACGTTGGTTCAGACAATCTCGAATACGATGATAAGTACTCCCATACTGGAAACATCTAGATGGTGCCGGCTGACCCTCCTGGGGATAAGTGCTGAATAGCTGACCTCGTCCCAAGCCTCCGCTACCCCCCATACCTGAACGAAACCTGTCGCGGCTCCTAAACGGCTGTCTCTGTGCTGATGTATCTGTACGAGCCCTCTTTAGCTCTTGAACACCGAAGTCTCAACAAGGCGCTCCTCGACTAAAAGGGTTGTATCTACAGCTGCTGCATAGGTCTCGTAATGCTATGCGCTGATCGCAAGAAACAACGGGGTAAGAAGGCCTCGAACAAACCTCTTAACCCGCATCTCCTCGGTAGCTACCAAATACGGGGCATACGTAGATAGCTCGGTAAACAGCACGTCGTACACTGCCACTGTCCTCTCCGGAGTCTGACGTAAAGACTCGAACCTGCGCGCTCGAGAATCTCTGACACTCTATGGAAGGAAACAGGCAAGAAACATCATCACGAACTCAGTCCAGGTCATAGGAGGAAAACCTGCTGCTCTGCCCTTCTCTACCGACTCGCACCACTTCTGCGCAAGACCTTCCAGGCGAAAGCTCGCGAACACCACCCATCTCGCATCTAAGCATCTGAGTGAACGACATATCCGGGCCATCCTATCGATAAATGACTGCGGGTCGTCGGCTGCATCGGTGCCTGTGAAGACCGGAGGCTTCAGCCTCATAAATTTAGATAGCGATACTGTGATAACCTCTGTAGCTGCAGGTGCAACTGCCTGAACTGTAGGTACCATCGCGTTCATCGTACCGGGTGGAACTACCTCTGGTCGCTTGCTCGAAGTGCCTCAACTAACGATCCCATCATCTGGCGCATCTCCTGCATACTAGCCCCTAGCATAGTGATCTGGTTTGTCGAAGGGGGAACAGTCTCCTCTGGTACAACGGGTGTACTGCCCGGGTCAGTCCTCGTCTCAGACGAATCAAATCTAATCTCAGCTCTCGCGGCCGCTCACTGCGCCCTCGTAGTCTTCGGCAGCATAATGGCTGGAAATGAAACAAGATTCGATAAGAATACGGAAATCGAATCACAAGAATGTATATAATCATGAAGGAATTTCAACCAATAAGTCCTAAGGTCACTTATGCGAAGTACCGTGTCGTGAGTATGTCGTGGAACATACACACGCTACGCCACTCTTCTTCAGCTACCTACTCCATCATACCAAGGTCAGCCTACACTTCGAAAGATAAAACTTACGCTCTGATACCAACTTTGTCACGACCCAAAGTTCGGCCCATGACCGGCACTTAACCACGTAACGTCTACCGGCGTAACGCGATTAAGTAAGCCGAAACCCAGAAATCAAAACCATAAAAAAATAGTGAGTGATGAAAATATTAGTTAAAAACATTTAGAAAACCTTGAGTAAGAATCTTTATTGTTTAAGTTATTTTCTTAAAAATTTCGGCAGCACCTCCTTTGTAAAAACTAGCCCCGAAATCGGGTACAAGACATGATATAAGTAAAATGACATACAAAAAGAATAAAGCATCGCCAAACGGGAGCAATCACACCCAACGGCATAAACAACCACCATAATAAAAGTATACGACGCCATAGCGAAGAATGAGCAATCTAAGCGAAGAATGAGCATAAAAGATAAAACTGCATAAATAAAGCCAGCTCACACGAGCTCGACATCCAGAATACAAATAAATATACAACATCGTCCTCACCACTGGTCTCTATGTCAATACATGAAATCGTAGATGGAGAGTACTAGATACAACAGAGAGTACAAATAAACGGATACCGCAAAACCCACCTAAAGGCAAAAGGGCTCACTCGCTAACTGCAATGGTATCCGTAGCCAAAAAGATACAATGAGGTAGCCCAGCCGCAACTACTCTGAGGGTCGACCTGCAAACACTGCGGCACAACGGGGGTGAGTTGCCAACTCGTGAATAGTAAATAACATATAAAGGTAATCGCGGGTATGCACGTACTGCGATACTCTAAAATGTGCAATCTAATAACATCTATATGATGAACTGGGTACGCAGTAATCATGAAAAGTACTCTATCAGGTACTGCGACTACATGATGCAATACATAACAGTGAATGCTGAGCATGGAATAAAATATCATCTACATGAATCATCATCATGGAACACTCCGGTGTCTACCAAAAACACCCTAAAATCCCGATAACTCAGGCACCGTCACTCTATCCGGCCCTCAATCCTGTAAATGTCATAGAAACGGGGTGCCCAACATCGGCACCCGAAAACATCACGAAATACTCGTGTCCAGCATCTACACGCAAATTCTCATATATCGAGCTCCGTCAGTCCGGATCGGTCCACAGGCTCCGTCTGCGGAATCGGCCCTCGGCCCCAGCAGTACGGGTTGGCCCGTATCCATATCTCGACTCTGGTCAATATCCTCCGGATAACCGCCAGGTCCAACCAATCACCGGTAGGTATTAGTCCCTCAGTCAGGCTCATAGTCTGGATACACAGCATCCCTTTCTTGCCCGGGGGTACCATACCGTGTCCACCATGTACCCGCAATCGGCCTCATCCAACTCCTCGAATCGGGTTTCACATGTCACACGTCTCAGAACCGAGAAAACATATGGTGGACGCACCAAAATATCATATCAAGAGAAACCGGATTTTGAAAACAATGCATACTTTCTTGAAATAATACCATGGTTCTCAAATCCAAAAATCACATGAAGTCCAAACTCAATGCATAAATCCATGAAATGTGACGTATGCATCATAAAATCGTACTATGGGTAAAAAGAGAAAAAACGCTATTTTAAAAGAATCCAGTTTAAAAAAGATATATCATGCGGTTCCCACTTCTTCCAAATAAAAACCATTTATCTATGCAGGTACAATACATATAAGCGCAAGTATGGATGCACCAATGTATATGCGCATCAATATGACTGTACAATGTGTATGTGCGCATGAACCGTCGGTAATAGTGCAGTGTCCACTAGGTAATAAATCGAGCATAACAATGATGGCATATAACGATGCTTATGTAAAAGTGACATATATGGATATGGATATGCAGCTACAATATCTTATCAAACCCTGATGCATAACGCCATACGGGCGATTTTCCCGTAGATGTTAAATCTACTCACCGTGATATCATGCTAAGTGTAGCCGACTACCTACTTCCCCTTCTTTGTTGCATCCGAAGTACCCGCCTGCGAACCTAGAATTTACACAAGAAACATTCATAAGGCTAAAATCTTGCAAAAACGCGATATCAAAACCAAACGAGAAACTCGAATCGCAAGATAAACGCGTGTGCATCCGATACGCCAAAACGTGTGTATACGCGTCTGAAACTACCCTGACACGCTGCGACACGCAGCAACCACCAAACCCACTCACAAAACGTACGTGTCGCGCAAGTTTAAAAGTATTGAAAATAAGGTATTTTGTTCCAGATTTTGATACGAACAGAATTAAGAAAAGTTGCATATACCAAACATCTTAGATATGTAGCAAACTCCCCCAGACCAAACCCAGACACCCAAATCACCCCTCTCGCCGCAATTTGCGGCCAGAATGAGTTTTTCTGCAGCCTGGTTTAGGAATTAGGGTCCCGTGCTCCGTGTGTGTGGTCTAGGTCTAGTGAACACGCTCCAGTAAACTTAGCTTTTCACTGAAGCACCCGGGTCAAAAGAAGACCACAAAACGGCAATAAATCATCACTAAACACTAATTTAATACTAAACTTTATACATTATAGGGTTTTAGTGTAACCTGAGGCAAAAACTTGGATTTAACAGCACTAATAACCTAAAGTTAAGCTAATAAGGCCATAAAAACCATTTCTTGACCTAATCTACACATAAATTACCAAATTAGCACTAATACACCACTTAAACCTTAAATTAAGTTAAATAATTAAAAGTTTAGCAAAGAAAAGGATTAGGGTAAGTTTTATACCTCAAAGGGGTTTAGTGATAGCTCAACTTGCTAACCTTACCTCAAAGGCAAAGATTTGCCTTAAGAACCCACAAGAAGTGCTTAAACAAGAGGTTTAGTGAAGTGGGAAGGGATTTTTAATGGAGAATGGGGCTTAAATGAAGGGAAGAATAAGAAGAATGATGAGGGTGAGTGGAGCTGCTGCTGGACAGAAAAGAGAGGGAGAGAGAGTGTGTGAGGTGAGGGAAAAATGAGGGTTTTCTTTTTGAAAAAGAGTAGAGAGAGTGAGAGGGGGGTTAGGGGACAAAGCATGGCATTTTCTCTCCCCTCATTTAATGCCAACCATGCTTTGTCTCCCATGCCCTCTCTCTCCTTCACAAGTCAACCCAAAAGGAAAATCAATATATATATTTTTTTGAAACTAAAAATACTTAATTTAAATTCCTATTTTATCTAATGACATGGTTAAAGCACCATGGCTACTAAGCATGGTTTAACCCCGAATTAGCCCTAGGTTATCATGCACATGTGTGTGCAAGCCCAAATAAATTCTAATAAAATATTTATTAATTTTTATAAAATATTTGAAAACCGTTTTGGTAAACTTTTTACTAAAAAAACATATTTTAACATAATCAACCACTAATCGCATCCTAAGGTGCTACAATTTCGTTCGTAACATATTTTGCGTGTCTACCCCATGTACAAACCAGCACACAAACAACACTGGGTAGAAACCAAATATACTAGAAACCACAACACAATATATAAGACCCACAGAAGAAATACGAGTCGATTCGCCCTCGACTCGGCCGCGAAACCGCGGCGAAACGCACTGTTTCGCAGCGCTTCCGCGACGGTCTTGACGAGTTACTGAATCATATTTCTTTTGTGTTCTTAGAATTCTCTGCTTGTATTTTTATGTCCTCTGAAAAAATTTTAAGACCAGATTTTAAAAAGGGACAACAAGCAAGGATTTTGAGTTATGATTTCGGGTTTTTCCGACGATCGAAGTTCTTAGTAATTGCTAACAAGCTAGTTAAGGTTTAGTAGGCTCTGATACCACTGTAATTCGATGCTATGCATCTTGCGGGTTCGCGGGGAGGCGGAGTTTGCAAAAAACGATTTTTATATTCTTCGTAACATCGACTAAACTCCAGGATTGATACTAAACACTAATTAACAAGATAACTAAAAGGTTTAACTACCATGTAAGAAAGTTATACCTCAAGTTACTATTCCTTGTTGTGCTTGTTGTGCTTGTTGTCCTCCTCCTCTTTGTGAGCTTCTTGGAGTTTGTATGGATCACGCCTCCTCGTCGGCCTCCTCAAGTCGAAGAAGATCCACCCGAAAGTGCCTACCTTGAGCTTCTACCTCTAAGATGAGGTAACTAGGTAACCTAGAGTGCTAATCTAAGTGACCTAGAGGATATAGAGAGTGATTAAGGATTTATAAGTCTCACTAACCCTAGGATTCTCAACACATGAGACAATTAGGGTTTAAAGAGAAGAAGAGAGCTTTTGAGGTAAGAGAGAGTGTTTGTGATAATGCTAAATGAATATGGTTATTTTTTATGACTATATGGCATCCAAAAATATCTCACAAATATCTTACAAAATATCTCAAAATATCTAAGTCCGCCCTTGCCTCAATAGTCATACATGAGTCACCAAATAACCATGCTTCATTTATCATACAAATAACACCTCATGCCTCCACCTCATTAAGGATTTAATCAAGAGATTAAATCATAAATGAGGTGTCTTCTTCTAGAAGCACACTTGAGTAAATTACGAGAATGCCCCTCAGCCGTATATACATACCCCTATCCGTATTTCAAAAAACACGAATACAATGAGAGGAAACTAATCCAATAATCTAATACTAGGATCCGACTTAAACTAAAGCTCACCAGTATTATCCGCCCGAACATCATACGTGCACAAGTACACGTATATGATCGAACCCTATCGTAAAACCATACGACCTCTATATCGTTTCGCCATAAGCAGGGAAACCCTCTATGTGGGATTCTAAAGACTCGACAGTATGCTGGCAGTGGGTTTAACCATAAGCATGTCAGCAGTACTAGCTGCATATAACAGCTACCCAGGTATCTGTCGATAAGAAGACCGATGAGCAAACACATCCGAACTCCTACTGAGCCTATCTGTGACAATTTTCATACAGTTCGGTCTGTTCGTCTAAGAGTATCGCATATCGGGCCCCTAGGGGAGGTAAACGTCAGACCCCTAATAGCACAATAAGTCATGTCGGAGTGTAGCCTAAAACACCCTGAGAAACTACTTGAGTACCTACCAGTAAATCTCGCTTGCCTTGGCTAGGGACTTTTTGTAATGGCTTTCCGAATCACAGCATGACATCAACCCCAAACACCGGGAGAGACGAATCCTATCTAACCGCCACTGTCTCTGTAACATTTTGAAATATTTTAGATAATTAATTATTTTATTTATTTAATTAAAAATGTTATTTTAATAATTTTATTTTAATAATGAGACCTTTTTATATGTAGTGTAAGAAATTAAGTAATTTGAATATTTAATTTGTAACATTTGTTGATAAGAAGGGTTTTAGTAAAAATTGTTAGCTTCTTTGTGTATTATGATATAGTGGGAGGGTTTATATGTTAATGTGTTAAGTTAGGGTTAAGGTTAGATTAAACCTCATAGACACCACACCTTAGATTAAACCTAAATCCTACACCTCCTACTTGGATGAATGCACAACACTCCTGTTAGTTGTATTTATGCCCTAGAGGCCATTATTGTATATGAGATGTATATTATAGTGGATGCTGGGACATATATAGCGAGGACTTTCTTGCTCGACTATCTAGTTGCGCATTATCTTAACATGTACACTTAATGTCTCTCTGTTACATGTTGATAAAACCCTTAAGATGTGCACTTGTCTACCAGGATTATGATGTAGATCATACTAGTGGGGCATGGGCAGTCCATGAGTTCATCCTTCAATTATTCCTAATCGAGGGAATATCGAGACATGGCATCGATATTCCAGAGTAGACTAGCGTATATGCTTCTCGACCCATATGATGGGCGAAGGATGATCCCATATCCCTTGGTGTTTGACATCAGAGATCATATACGGGAGCTCAGTGGAGACTGGGTACACTGAACGGACTTACCGAGAACCCCTAGATGGTATTATACCCCACGTCAGATAGCAGTTCTCTGGTGACACTGGTACTGGTCAGTCTGTCGACCCAAGATCGTCATAGAGCCTTGTGTGTCTCCCACTGTGCTTTGATTTCCACCCTACCACGGCTCTACCGAGTCGTGCAAACATGTGGTTTTTAGGAACAGTCCTGAGTCACATGGAGGCAATGAGCAATAGAAGGGGATTTCATCTCTCCTGGTATTGGGGGTTGATGTTGCGCTATGCTCAATTGGACATAACTGGAAATCCCTGTCCTGGGTAGATGAGATTTACCGATAAGTGTTATCAGTAGTTTCTCGACCCGTTATGGACCTTGCATTGGCATGACTTATCAAGCTATTGGGGTCTGACGTTTACCACCCCTAGGTGAGATATACGACAAATAAGACGAAGAGACCGGACTGTACGGTAGTGTTACTGATTGGATTCGCCGGAGTATCAGCAGGCTTGCTTGTTGATCTTCTGATCGCTTAATACCCGGGTGTCCGTTACGTTTAGCACACCGCATGCGGCTTGTGTGTGTTTGATTTGATCATCACCTACTATTAGTTATATATATGCCCTAGAGGCCATTGTTCTACACATGACGTATATTATAGTGGATGCTTGGATAAATATAGAGAGGACTTTCTTGCTCGATATGATAGTATGCTATCTGGTTTCACTTTATCTTAACATGTTAACAAATACTGTTTTGTGATCACGTGTTGATAAAACTCTTAGGATATGTACTCGACTACTAGGACTATGATACAGATCATACTAGTGGGGCTAGGGTAGTCTACGAGTACATCCTATAACTGTTCCTAGTCGAGGGTGTATCGAGACAGGGCATCGATACTCCAGAGTAGACTAGCGTATACGCATCTTGACCCATATGATGGGCGATGGATGATCCCATATCCATTGGTGTTGGACATCAAAGATGGTGTACGGGTGCTCAGTGGAGGCTGGGTACGCTGAACAAACTCGCCGAGAACTCCTGGATGGTATTATACCTATCGTCAGATAGCAGTTCTTCGGTGACACTGGTACAGGTTAGTCTGTAGACCCGAGATCGTCATAGAGTCTTGTGTGATTCCCACTATGCTTTGATTTCCACCTTACCACGTCCAAGAGGGCGTACAAAACGGTGGCTTTTGGGTACAGTCCCGAATCACATGGAGGCAATGAGCAATAGGAGGGGTTTCGTCTCTCCCGGTATAGGGAGTTGATGTTGTGCTGTGTTCGATTGGATATAACTGGAAGTCCCTGGCAAGGGATGATATGGAGATTTACCGGTAAGAGTTATCAGTAGTTTCTCGACCCGTTATGAGCCTTACGTCGACACGACTTATCGGTTACTGGGGTCTGACGTTTACCACCCCTAGACTAGATATGCAACATATCAGACGAAGAGATCGGACTGTACGGTAGTGTTTACTGATTGGATTTACAGGAGAAAGTACAGGCTTGCTTGTTGATCTTCTGATCGCTCAATACCTGGGTGGCTGTTATGTTTAGCTGACCGCTTGCAGCTTGTGGGTGTTTGATATGATCATCACCTACTGCCGGCGTATTGACGATTCATTAGAGTTCTACACAGTGGTTTCCTGGCTCAGGCAAAACAGAGTAGGAGCACATTTGTTATATGTGCGGGACCAAGAATAATACGATATGAGATGCCGTATTATATTCTTGCGATATGAGATATCGGCCGGGTATATGTGATATAGCCGGGTCATCGGATCAAGTGTTGATTCGATGAATTGGTACATGTTATATTAGTCAGTTATATGAAATATAGCCGGATTGTCGGATCAAGTGTTGATTCGATAATTTAATGTATAATTATATATGTGAGATATTACATTACGTTAACTAATATAAGCTCGCATTATTGATTCATTTTCTCACTTGATAATACATTGATGTATATACGATATATGTTAATTGTATTATTTTCTTTTATTACAAAATATATTGTATATGTGATATATAATATTGTGACAAGTTAGGGTTACAAATGCAACATGGTTGTTAAGTTTAAACAAAGTTAGGGTTTGGATTTGGGTTAGCTTTTGGGCTAGCTTTTTCATGAAGCTTCATAAAGCTTTCCTTTTGTCATTTTGCTTTGATATTTTGTGTAGATATTTGTTAATCCAACCCAAACCCTTAACTCTAGTTTATTTTCTACATGAGTTAAAGCCTTCATTTTATTAACTCATGGTTGTAATTGTAACAACAACAATAATTCATTATTCATCACAAAAGCTTTCTTCTTCTTCTTCCTCCTTGAAAAAACTTTCTAGTTTTTTGTGTTGTGATTATTTAAAGTGAGAAATTAAAAACAAAAGAGAGAAAAATTCCTAACTCATCATCCTCATATATTCTAGCCACTTAGATTAGGGTGTTCACTTCACTAATACTTGATTAGAGAAGTGAGAGCTTGAGTTTGAGATTTTTCAAGGTAGATCATCTTCGAAAAGGAAGACTTCTAGCTAGCATGGATCATTCGACTTGTGGAGCCTCTCTAGAGTCGGGAAGTTCATGGATCGCGGCGAAAGGACTACTACTCGGAGCTTATGAAGTGAAGGAACAGACTACAAAGGTTGTAATCCCTCTCTCCTAGATGTAAAGTTGTTTACATGCATGTTAACCCTAATTCTCTAGTTAAGATCTTTGTTAGGGTTTGTTTAGCACCCCAAAATTTTTAAAGTAGCTTGATTGATGTTTGACAAAACCTTCACAAGGTGCTATGCTAACCCAACAGTGGTATCAGAGCCAAGCTAGAGCATTAGGAGTTGTCTAGACAAATTTAGAAGCCGATCGAACCCCGAAACCCCGAAAAGACACCTTTTCTGGAAATTTTTCAAAAAGTTTAAATTTTTCGTATTAAAAATACTCAGAAAATCATGTAGGGAATTTTATGGACCCACCTGAAGAACGAGTCCCTAACTCGCTACGGTGACCGCGTAACCGCGGCCAAAACCTTATTTTGGCGGCGGTTCCGCGGCGCTACTGTGGAGGCTTGGGACGGGCCCTTCAGCGACGGTCCATAGGTGCTGGGGCATGCTACTGGGAATTTATGTTTCTTCTAAAGTGTTGAGCTCACAGGGGTATTTTGGGAATTCGTTGAATCGATCGAATTGTGTAACTTCGCATAGATATCTGTGTTGTGATACAATATGTGGAATTCATTTAGTTAGGCATGAAATCCGTAATATGTGATATTTCGGGTTTACGATGTCTAAAGAGATTGTGGATTCCAAATATTGTAGTTTTACATTTTATTTTCTGTGACCGTAAGTGTAATATGTAGTATATCACCGTTTTCGTCGCTATAGATCGACGACAATTATGATAGGCATATTTACTTACGTTGATGACAGGTGTTGTTATGTGTTACTTTGATATGTTATATTGGATCGTCGTGTTTTGAATAGCTGGGGTTTTTATGCGAGATGAGAGTTTTCTTTTTCATTCATATAAAATTCATCTGTAAGTAATATTCTTTTATTGGGGCACTTCCGGGTTGAGGATGATGTCACCATTGTATATTATTTACTTTTCTGCATTAGGATAGACCCAAGATGGGGAGCACAAGTAACCGGGTTCTACGGTCCAGTGGGAGGCCATCTGGAGGAGTCGAGACCGGGTCTCCTAACCCTAGAATTGGCAGGGTTACTTGCCGCTCTCGTAGGGGTCTAGGGATGTGTGTTTGGCTATTCATCGCGACTGTAGAATCCGTGTTTTATGCAGGCTCAAAATAAAACACGGACGTCCTAGTATATCCAATATTTCATATGTTGACTTCTGCTGCAATGTTCTTGTAAGTGCACGGCAGCGCCCCGGCCGTCGGAACGAGGCTAAAATGCGGAAACAAAAACTTTTCTGTAACTAGAAACCGGCGCTACCGCGGACTATCATACCCGGATCGGACCATTAACTTACTACTAGCTAACTGGAGAAAGGGTAGAGAGCTATACCGAGTGATCCGTGTCCTTCGGTCTTTGGCCTCCATCCCGATCTCCTCGCGGAATTTCCGGTCTTCATCTCCTCGTCGGAAAGGGCACCACATCGCCGGGTTCTTTTACGGGCTCCCACCTCTGGACCGAAGCAACTCGGGCACGAAGTTGGCGAGCCGACGTGTCCAAGAATGCTGTAGGCTAAGTGTAGAATGGTTTGTCTCTAGGGGTTGTTGAAGTTTCCATTTGGAAGTGGGGAAGGGGATGTAAACTTTTTAGATGAACTAGGGAATTTTTGCAAGCATGAAGAGAACAAAATCCCCTACCAAATTTTTTTGACAGCCCCCACAAACATATGGCCTACCTTGCTAAAGAGAGGAGGAGGGAATGAGCAATAATCCAAGAGAGAGAAAAAAGGTGATGATGATAAATAATCATTACCCCAAAGTCCAATCATAATCCCATCATATAAAGTAAACAATGATGAACATAAAAGAAGTCAAATACTAGAACCATCATGAAACAACAACTTACAAAAACCACCCTCCACTTTGCTAATTTGCACATTTGCAAATAACCCCCTCCCATCAATTTTCAGCCAAGGAAAGAAACAAAGGAAAATGGCTGAAACGGAATGCAAACTGGCAACTCCAAAAATCGATCCCGTAATAAATTACAGGAAAACCCCATGACTGTATATACATACCCGCATTTGTATTCCGACCGAATACAAATGCAATGAGACAAACTCTACACTGTACAATACTAGGATCCGGCTTAAACGAAAGCCCGCTAGTATTATCAGTCCGATCATGATCCGTGCAATACCGCACGTATATGATCGAACCCTGCCATATATCTATACGGCCTCTACAACGTTTCGCCCGAAACTTGAGAAACTGTCTGTGGGGGACTCTAAAGATTCTTCAATACTTTGGCTGTGGATTTAACTACTAGCACGTCAGAGGTATTAGCCATACGTAACGGGCTACCAGGTATTGACCAAAAGGGAGGTCGATGAGCGAACTCATCCTGACATCCTACTGAGCCTGTCAGTGACAATATCCGTACAGTCCGGTCCGTTCGTCTACGAGCATCGCATGGCGAGCCTAGGGGGTTGGTAAAAGTCAGACCCCCAAAAGCGGTACAAGTCGTGTCGGAGTGAAGCCCAGAACACCCTGAGATACTACTGGAATACCTACCAGTAAATCTCCTGCCTTGGCCAAGGACTTCGTGTAATGGCTCTCCTAGACACAGCGCGACCTCACCCCCAATACCGGGAGAGACGAACCCCTAAAGATCCGCTAACTGCCTCCATGTGGCTCAGGACTGTACCCAACTAAAACCTGTTTGCACCACTCCTTTGAGCCATGGTAGGGTAGTAATCAAAGTACAGTGGGAACTCATACGAGACAAATGACGATCTCAGGTCGATGAACTAACCTGTACACATGTCACCTGGGAACTGCTATCTGACGTCCAGTATAAAACCAAATAGCATGTTCCCGGCGAGTCTTGTCCGGTGTACTCAAAACCCAATGAGCACCTGTATACATCTTAGGTGAACCAACTGACACCATGGGCTTGTGAGATCGGCCACCGCCCCTCGTCGGGGTCTGGACTGTATACACTAGTCTACTCTGGAGTGTCGATGCCCTGTCTCGAAAACTCCCACGTGCTTATAGACCCCAGCTTCCACGTATATGATCTCCATCATACTGCTGGACGTCAAGCAAGAATCCTAAGGGCTCTATCAGCGTGCAATAGTGACCTGTAAGGTCACCTAAAGCAGTACACGATGATAAAGATAAACTAGATAGCATACTATCATCTTGAGTAAGACTGTCCTACCGGCATAGGTCTTCCCTCAATCATTTCAATCACGTGCCTGTGATCCAATAATTGACTCTGAGGGCGCTATCTCCAACAGTTCTGTGATGAGATCATATTACTGCCTGATACGAATGCTTATACTATATATATGATATATAAATATTACTGCTTTCGTTTCTTTTGTGATGCTTAGGAAGCTTAAATGATGGGATTTATTAATGAGATTAATAAAAGAAAAGAAACCTAAAAGATGTTGTAGAATCAAATTTTCAAAAAGGGTAGCTACAGTTTTTGCTTTGCATAGTGGTATATGTGATATACCCTGCACCTTATTCGATGAGGAAAGAGTCGAGATCCCTTCACCGGGAGTGACCTCTTTATCAAAACTGGAAAATGCTACAAACTCACGGTTTAGTTTTTTATTGCTTCTATAGTTCTTGCTTTGCACAGCGGTATTTATGAAATATCCTGCACCTTATTCGATGAGGAAAGCGCCGAGATCCCTTCACCGTGAGTGTCCTCTTTAGTGAAACTAGAAAAGCCTCAAAAACATTCCTTTTTCAAAATCACTTGTTTCTACAACGATATCAAGTTCATTGCGCTCATGGTTTTCAGAAAAACCTGCGTAGCCCTACGACAATTCAGATAAGTAATATTTAGTATTCGTACTGCGTTTGTTAGTTTTCGTCAAGGCGTAGTGTGCGGTAGCTATTTATTGCTTATCTGCAGCAAATGATGTGATTAGGTTAGGGTAGTCGTACGGCTTTCTTGGCTTTCGTCAAGGGTCGTGCGGGTGGGTTTAATTCAATCAAGAAATGTACGGGTTTAACTTGACTAGCGGACTATGGTTTGTTGGCATTCGTCAAGGTCATAGCACGTTAGGGGTAAAAGATATTATCGGGAATTTCAAGTGTTGAAATTTGCAATGAGATTGCATACCTTTTATGAAATAGTTGGATCCAGATACCCACTGCGAGTAAGAGTTACTCCTGGGAGAGTTTTACACACGACAATTAGCCGATCAAACAGGTGTCTAGAAAGGTGTTAACGGGGTTATGCCTCTGGGAAAACGTGGTTTATTTTAATTGGGTCCGTGTGAAAGCACGGGGAACCTCCCTCAAAGTACCAACACTGAACTGGCTCAAAGATTGGTGAACTTGTAGGGTGTAATTAATCCCGGCTAATCTTACCTTTTAGGGTTTGAAGGAATATTTTGATTAAAACAGTGGGAGCCATCCTGATTAGATAAGATAATAACCGATCTAATCTTACAAGAGGGCACGCTAAAGTGTTTTCTTCTCTCTCTCTCTCCAGGTAGCGACCATTTCAGGCCTTAATCAAGATAATAATATGGATGTATTGACCGAACCCGCTTGTTATACTGAGCAGGGGAACGTTGGTTCAGTTCTTTCTTATAATTGTTATAAGACTGAACAGGAAATAGGGGAATACCAAAATTCACACGCCGCTCAAACGAAGAATAAACATGTTGATGTATCTTCTTCGGATGTGTTAGTTATCGAGAATTGATTCGCAGTTCACTCTACGTCCTGGGCATTAGATACCGGATCAGGATCCCACAATATATTGCATGGGCTAAAGAAAGGTAGAGAACTGGGAATGGGTGATCATTCTGTAAGAGTAGGGAATGGTGCAAATGTTACAGCCAATGCAGTTGGCGAATATCACCTTGTATTACCAAGTGGTAATACATTGATTCTGAACGAATGCTATTATATAACGAACATGATATGCAACATTATATCAGTTTCTTTATTAAGTAAAGAAGGATATAATTTTGTAATACAGTATAATGTTATGAACATCTTCCTAAATCAAAAGTTGATTGGATCAGGCTCGTTAAATAATGGCATATATGTTCTAAATCAAAACACAGTTCTAAACATACAGAACACACACAAAAGGAAAAGTTCAGAAATGAACGAATCCTTCTTGTGGCGTTGTAGACTTGGTCATATCAATGCGACACGACTAGCTAAGTTACATAAAGATGGTTATTTAAATGCGTTCGAATTATCATCTTATGAAACTTGCCATTCATGTCGCAAAGGCAAAATGATCAAAACTCCGTTTAGTGGACACGGAGAAAGAGTTACAGAACTCTTGGGACTGATACATAGTGATGTATGCGGTCCCATGTCTACACATGCCAGGAATGGTTCCTCGTACTTCATTACATTCACTGACGATCTCTCAAGATACGGACATGTGTTCTTGTTGAAACACAAGTCTGAAACTTTTGAGAAATTCAGAGAATATAAGAACGAAGTAGAGAACCAAACGTGTAAAAGTATTAAAATCCATCGATCTGATTGAGGAGGAGAATACTTGAGTAATGAGTTCCTCGATTATCTAAAAGTGAATGGGATTCTCTCTCAGCTTACTCCTCCTTATACACCACAGCACAACTGTATC
The DNA here is from genome assembly GCA_030015575.1 of Agapanthus africanus. NCBI lineage: Eukaryota > Viridiplantae > Streptophyta > Magnoliopsida > Asparagales > Amaryllidaceae > Agapanthus > Agapanthus africanus. The sequence continues at coordinate 391,908,060 of JASDDO010000022.1, forward strand.
GGAGTGGAGGAATCACACCCTATTAGATATGGTGCGTTCTATGATGAGCAATGCTGAGTTGCCTATTTCCTTCTGGGGGTATGCGCTTGAGACAGCCATACACCTATTGAATATGGTTCCTACCAAATCAGTGCCTACCACTCCATATGAGATATGGAAGGGGAAGAGACCATCTCTTAAGTATGTTAAGATATGGGGTTGTCCGGCCTATATCATAAGGCACAATCCGGACAAACTCGAGGCAAGGTCTGTCCTGTGCAAGTTTGTAGGATATCCTAAGAACTCACAAGGGTATATCTTCTACCACTCTGAGGAACAAAAGGTGTTTATTTCTCCACATGCCACCTTTTTAGAAAAGGAATTTCTTACAAAGGAAATTAGTGGCGAGGAGGTAAAAATGGAAGAAGTTCCAGCAACACAAACTACGATAGAAGATTTGGTGGAACCAAAGGATTCAGTAGTCCCCGACGAACCCCAGCCTCTTCGCCGATCTAGCAGGGTTCATCATCCACCTAAGAGATACTACGGTTTTATCATTGACGGTGGAAGCGAGGATTGCATCATGGAAGATGATGACCCGACTAGCTTCGAGCAGGCCATCACGAGTGGTGACTCTGTGAAATGGCTGGATGCAATGCGATCTGAGATGAAATCCATGTACACCAATAAAGTATGGACTTTGGATGTTTCTCCGGAAGGGGTAAAACCCATTTGGAGCAAATGGATCTTTAAGAAGAAACTTGGTGTAGATGGAAAAGTCGAGACTTACAAAGCTAGACTTATTGCAAAGGGTTATCGTCAACGACCAAGTGTGGATTATGACGAAAACTTTTCTCCAGTGGCTATGCTTAAGTCTATCCGGATCTTACTTGCCATTGCTGCATACCATGAATACGAAATCTGGCAAATGGATGTTAAGACCACCTTTCTAAATGATGATTTGGAAGAGTGCGTGTACATGACTCAGCCAGAGGGCTTCGTAGATAGTGGGAGCAGCGGGAAGGTATGCAAGCTGCTTAAATCCATCTATGGGTTGAAGCAAGCATCGCAGAGTTGGAACATATGTTTTGATGTGGTAGTCAAAGAATTTGACTTCATCAGAATAATAGATGAACCTTATATATACAAGAAGGTGGCAGAGTGTAAGGTTATCTTCCTCGTATTGTACGTAGATGACATACTCTTGATAGGAAATAATATTCCTATGCTGCACTCGGTCAAGCTCTTCTTATCACATAGATTCTCAATGAAAGATCTAGGTGAAGCCTCCTGCATTTTGGGAATTAAGATCTATAGAGATAGATCTAAATGGATACTGGGATTGTCCCAATCCAGGTACATTGACACAATACTACAGAGGTTTAGTATGGAAGAATCCATGCGTGGGAAGCAACCCACGATCTTTGGACTCACTCTCTCCAAAGAGATGTCTCCCAAGACTAATTTGGAAAGAGCTCGCATGCAAGGGATACCCTATGCTTCGGAAGTAGGCTCTATCATGTACGCGATGCTATGTACCAGACCCGATGTAGCATACTCACTAAGTGTAGTGAGTAGGTATCAAGCAGATCCTGGAGAGAATCACTGGATAGCTGTGAAGAATATTCTCAAGTACTTGAGAAGGACTAAAGAGATGTTCTTGGTGTATGGTAACGGAGAATTCCAGGTGGAGTCATTTACCGATTAGAGCTTCAAAAGTGATAAGGATGACTCGAAGTCGCACTCGGGATTTATCTTTACCCTAAATGGAGGGGAGGTTTGTTTGAAGAGTTCCAAACAGAAAACCGTGGCAGACTCGACGATGAAGGCTGAATACATCGATGCCAACGATGCTGCCAAAGAGGCTGTCTGGATAAAGAAGTTCATCACTGAACTTGGTGTGGTTCGGTACATTGAGCATCCAATACCTCTGTATTGTGATAACAATGGAGCTGTGGCTTTAGCCAAGGAACCCAGGTCCCATCAGAAGTCCAGACATATTCTAAGGCGGTATCACCTGATCCGGGAGATAGTTAATCGCCACGAGATCGAGATCAGGAGAGTTGATACGGAGGAAAACACTGCGGATCCACTGACAAAGGCCATTCCTCAGATACAATTTGAGAGACTCTTCGGGATGTTGGGTATGAGATACTACTACAGCTGGCATTAGTGCAAGTGGGAGATTGTTAGTTATATATATATGCCCTAGAGGCCATTGTTGTACATATGATGTATATTATAGTGGATGCTTGGATATATATAGAGAGGACTTTCTTACTCGATATGATAGTATGCTATCTGGTTTCACTTTATCTTAACATGTTAACAAATACCGTTTTATGATCACGTGTTGATAAAACCCTTAGGATATGTACTCGACTACTAAGACTATGATACAGATCATACTAGTAGGGCCAGGGTAGTCTACGAGTACATCCTATAACTGTTCCTAGTCAAGGGTGTATCGAGACAGGGCATCGATACTCCGGAGTAGACTAGCGTATACGCATCTTGACCCATATGATGGGCGATGGATGATCCCATATCCATTGGTGTTGGACATTAAAGATGGTGTATGGGTACTCAGTGGATACTAGGTACACTGAACGAACTCGCCGAGAACTCCTGGATGGTATTATACCTATCGTCAGATAGCAGTTCTCCGGTGACACTGGTACGTGTTAGTCTGTAGACCCGAGATCGTCATACAGTCTTGTGTGATTCCCACAATGCATTGATTTCCACCTTACCACGTCCAAGAGGGCGTGCAAAACGGTAGCTTTTAGGTACAGTCCCGAATCACATGGAGGCAATGAGCGATAGGAGGGGTTTCGTCTCTCCCGGTATAGGGAGTTGATGTTGTGCTGTGTTCGATTGGGTATAACTGGAAGTCCCCGGCCAGGGCTGATATAGAGATTTACTGGTGAGAGTTATCAGTAGTTTCTCGACCCGTTATGAGCCTTACATCGACACGACTTATCAGTTACTGGGGTTTGACGTTTACCACCCTTAGACTAGATATGCAACATATCAGACGAAGAGAACGGAATATACAGTAGTGTTTACTGATTGGATTCACATGAGAATATACAGGCTTGCTTGTTGATCTTCTGATCGCTCAATACCTGGGTAGCTGTTATGTTTAGCTAACCGCTTGCAGCTTGTGGGTGTTTGATATGATCATCACCTACTGCCGGCGTATTGACGATTCTTTAGAGTCCTACACAAAGGTTTCTTGGCTCAGGAAAAACGGAGTAGGAGAACATATGCGATATGTGCGGGACCGAGAATAATACGATATGAGATACCGTATTATATTCTCGCGTTATGAGATATCGGCCGGGTATATGTGATATAGCCGGGTCATCGGATCAAGTGTTGATTCGATGAATTGGTACATGTTATATTAGTCGGTTATATGAAATATAGCCGGATTGTCGGATCAAGAGTTGATTCGATAATTAAACGTATAATTATATATGTGATATATTACATTACGTTAACAAATATAAGCTCTCTTTATTGATTAATTTTCTCACTGGATAATACATTGATGTATATGCGATATATGTTAATTGTATTATTTCTTTTTGTAACAAAATATATTGTATATGTGATATATAATATTGTGACAAGTTAGGGTTACAAATGCAACATGGTTGTTAAGTTTATACAAAGTTAGGGTTTGGATTTGGGTTAGCTTTTGGGCTAGCTTTTTCATGAAGCTTCATGAAGCTTTCCTTTTGTCATTTTTCTTTGATATTTTATGTAGATATTTGTTAACCCAGCCCAAACACTTAACTCTAGTTTATTCTCTACATGAGTTAAAGCCTTCATTTTATTAACTCATGGTTGTAATTGTAACCACAACAATACTTTATTATTCATCACAAAAGCTTTCATCTTTTTCTTCCTCCTTGAAAAAGCTTTCTATCTTTTTGTGTTGCGATTATTTAAAGTGAGAAATTGAAAACAAAAGAGTGCAAAATTCCTACTTCATCATCCTCATCTATTCTACCCACTTAGATTAGGATGTTCAGTTCACTAATACTTGATTAGAGAAGTGAGAGCTTGAGTTTGAGATTCTTCATGGTAGATCATCTTCGAAAAGGAAGACTTCTTGCTAGCATGGATCATTCGACTTGTGGAGCCTCACTAGAGTCCGGGAGTTCATGGATCGCGGTGAAGGGACTACTACTCGGATCTTATGAAGCGAAAGAACGGACTACAAAGGTTGTAATCCCTTTCTCTTAGATGTAAAGTTGTTTACATGAATGTTAACCCTAATTCTCTAGTTAAGATCTTGGTTAGAGTTTGTTTAGCACCCCAAAAATTTTAAAGTAGCATGATTGATACTTTCCAAAACCTTCACAAGGTGCTATGCTAACCCAATAGCTGCCGGCGTATGGACAAGTCTTTAGAGTTCTACACAGAGGTTTCCTGGTTCATGCGAAATGAAGTAGGGGCACATATATGATATGTACGGGACCGAAATTAATCCGTGTATGTGATACTGCATTCTACTCTCGCGATATGTGATATCGGCCGGTTATATGTGATATAGCCGGGTTATCGGATCAAGTGTTGATTCGATAGGATGTTACATTTGATATTAGTCGGTTGTATGTGATATAGCCGGATTATTAAATCAAGTGTTTATTTAATAATTTAATGTATAATTATATATGTGATATATTGATTTACATTAACTAATATTAGCTCACTTAAACATTTCTTTTTCTCACTAGTGCACACTTAGTATATATGTGATATATATTAATGTCCATTATTTTGTGTCATGCTAGATGTCACATGATACATGGGTGTATGAGACTCACACCATGCAAATAATAATGAAGGGTTTTTTTATTTATTTAAAGTAAATCAAAATTGGTTGGAAATTGTCACATGGTTGAAGCTTGTAGAAGCTTGTGGAACCATTGACCAAGTCCACTGTTTTTGTTTTACTTGATGATATTTATTAACCCAACCATTATTGTTTAGCCATGGTTTATTCTCTATATGAGTTAATGTATAACACTAACTCAACCATGGTTGCTATTCTCACCTCATGAGTTTCATTTGTTCTTCACTTCATCTTCTTCTTCATTTTTTAGAAAAAGCTTGCTAGCTTTTTCTAAGTGAGAAAATATTGTGTGAAAATAAAATCTAATGTGAGCCCACTTCCTATTTCATCATCCTCTACTATTAGCCATTTAGTTTAGGATGTTTTCTTCACTAATCTACCATTAGTGAAGAGGTAGCATGAGCTTGAGTCTCCTCGACGTAGATCATCTTCGGCCTCGAAGACTTTGAGCAAGCTTGTTCATTTATTCAAGTGAACCCATACTAGATTTCGAGAGATCACTACTTGGAGCGAAGGGACTACTACATGGAGCTTTAGAAGTGAAAGACCGGTCTACAAAGGATGTATTCCTTATTCACTTAGTTGTAATGTTTGATTACATATTAGTTTCGTCTAGTTACTCTAGCTAGATCCTTGTTTAGGGTTCTTTAGCACTCATGAAATTTTTGAAATTGGCATGGTAGATGCTGTGAAAACCCAGTAGGGTGCTGAGGAATCCCAACAGTGGTATCAGAGCAGGGCTAGAGTATTAGACGATGTTTGTTAGATTACGAAACCGAAACGACTCCGAAACACCCGATATCAAACCTAAGTTTCTGTCGATTTTAAAATGGATTCTAAAATTTTTTTAAACAACTGCAGAATGATGTATGAGATACATCATGAACACTACCAAAATTTGAGACCTAGTGATCGGTTTTTGGCCGAGCAAAGTGGGTAAATTTCCAAAGTGGCCGGCCCAGGCGAGGAATTTTGGCTTAAAATTTTGGTGGTGTTCCAGGATCTGGGTTTTGGTTCATCAGGTGTTGCTTGTTTTTTCTATGATTGCATATGATGTGGTCATACTGTATAGGCTATTCGGAGTGTTTCTTATTCGTAGTTTAACTTTACTTTCAGGTTTTCACATGTTATGTAGGTGAAGTTAAAAAGTTCGAACGAATGTCAAAAACCCATTTTTCCAAGTTTAAGGTATTTAGAAAATGATGCAAGCTATTCTGTGGACCCTCTAGAAGAATCAAACCCTAACTCGACATAATGACCATGGAACCGCTTTCGAACCTTAGGGTTTGCGGTAGTTCTGCGGTGCCATTAATAAGGCTTGGGTCTGCTTCTACGGTTGGTGCATAGGTGCTCTGGTATGTTCTGGGTTAATTTTAAACTGTGCTCAAGTGGTGAGCTCTCGGAGAATTGTGCGACATTGATTAATCGATCGAAAAGTTTAACGTCGTCCGGATATTTGTGTTGGGATACAATACATGGAATCCACAATATTTGAATTTTATAAATCTAGCAATTTAGTTTCATTTGATCGGTTGCCATGGGATTTTGATGTGATCAAAAGTCCGTCGCAATCACGTAGCGTACGCGGATACTCGCCGGGTAAGCTTACTAGAAAGACACGCCCCATAGCCCTGACTAAGTGACTGTAGGAGAACTCCATTGCCAAAAGCATCTGTCCGAGTGCTCGCGGCCGCGGTGTTCCGTCTAAGTGCACTTCGTCTTCGGTATCGGGGGTGCGCCCGTCAACTAAAGTTTCCGACGAGCATTCGATCAGGATGTCGAGAATCTTGTTGAATTGCCCGACTTTTTATTGGAAAGTGTATCAATATCGAGACTAAAATGTGGTGTTTATAATTGTTAGGCATGCGATGTCTAAGGAATTCATATTGTTAGGCATGAAATTCGGAATATGCGATATTTCGGGTTTATGATGTCTAAGGTGGTTGCGGATTCAAATTGTTGTAGTTTTCACTTTCTTTTCTACGGCCGTAAGTGTAATATGTGGTGTATCGCCGGTTTCGTTGCTATACGTCAATGACAATTGGGAGATGCATATTTACTTACGTTGATGAAATGTGATGTTATGTGTTGCTGTGATATGTTATATTTGATCATCGTGTTTGAATAGAAAGGTTTTTTTTATGTGAGATGAGAGTTTTTCATTTTCAATCAATTAAAACCTTGTATGTAATATTCTTTTATTGGGGCACTTCCGGGTTGAGGAAGATGTCACCGTTGATTTATATTATTTACTTTTCCGTATTAGGATAGACCCAAGGAGGGGAGCACAAGTTACCGGGTTCTAGAGTCCAGTAGGAGGCCATCTCGAGGAGTCGAGTCTGGGTCTCCTAAATATAGAATTGGTAGGGTTTCTTGCCGCTCTCGTAGGGGTCTTGGGATGTGGGATAAGCTATTCATCACGACCGTAGAATCCATGTTTTATACAGGCTTAAATTAAAACCCGAAAATCCTAGTATATCCAATATTTCAAATGTTGTCTTCTGCTGCTGATATTCTGTGTGTGATCACTTTATATTCTGAGATAAATACTATATATAATATATATGTTATATTATAGACGTTGCTTATGTTTTTCACCAGCGCTAGCCCTGCCCCGCCCTGCCGTTAGTTACCTAACCTAACGGTGCATGACGGGACGTCGTGGCGAATGTGGATGGCATAAGCGTACGTTGTATTTATCTGTGATGCTTAGGTAACTTAAATGATGGGACATTCATTAATGAGATTAATGAAAGAAGATAAACCTAAAGATATTGTAGAATCGAATTTGAAACCCACTCGGCTTTTTACGAAAAAGCAAAGTTTCAAAATGTGGAGCTTAAGCCACTCCTTTTAAAAACATTTGATTCTAAAACAATATCAAGTTCAAAGCATTAAAGGTTTTCTTAAAAACCATCTGCAACCCTCTGTCATTTTTGGAAGTAGAGTACTTAGTATTCGTGCTGTGTTTGTTGACCTTAGTTAAGGCACAATGTACGGTAGCTAAGTGATATCTTCCTGCACAGCATATGATGCGATTGGTTAGGACATTCATGTGACTTTGTTGACCATAGTTAAGGGTCATGTGGGTGGGTCTAATTAATCAAGAAATGATGGGTAGAACTTGACTAGTGCTTGTAATTTGTTGACTATAGTTAAGGTCATGAGCCACTAGGGGTAAAAACCATTATCGGGAGTTTCAAGTGTTGAAATTTGCAATGAGATTGCATACCTTCTATAAGATAGTTGGATCCTGATACCCACTGCGAGTAATAGTTACACCTGGGAGAGTTTTGCACTTTAGAATTAGTCGATCAAGCAGGTGTCTAGAAAGGTGTCAATGGGGTTATGCCCCTGGGAAAATGAGGTTTATTTTAATTAGGTCCGTGCGAAAGCACGGGGAACCTCCCTCAAAGTACCGGCACTGGCCTGGCTGAAAGATTGGCAAACATGTACGGTGTAATTAATCCCGGCTAGTCTTTCCTTTTAAGGTTTGAAGAAAGATTTGATAAAAACAGATGGAGCCAACCTCATTAGATAAAATATATAACCAATCTAATGTTGCAAGAGCGCACGCAGAGTGTTTTCTTCTCTCTCTCTCTAGGTAGCGACCAAGTCACGTCTTAATCAAGATAATAATATGGATGTATTGACTGAACCCGCTTGTTATACTGAGCTGGGGAACGTTGGTTCCGTTCTATCTTATAATTGTTATAAGACCGAGCATGAAATAGGGGAATACCAGATTTCCCATGCCGCCCAAACGAAAAAGTGCATGTTGATGCATCTACTTTGGGTGTGTTCGCTACCAAGAACTATTTTTCTTAGTATCCTCTACGTCCTGGGTATTAGATTCCGGATCAGGATCCCACATATGTAATCTGTTGCATAGGCTTCTGAAAGGTAGAGAACTGAGATTGGGTGATATGTCTCTAGGTACAGAGAATGGTGCAATTGTTGCAGCAAAAAAGGTTGGCAAATATCACCTTGTATTACCAAATACATTGATTCTGAACGAATGTTATTAGATACCGAAACTGATATGAAACATTATATCAGTCTCTTTATTTACTAAAGAAAGATATAATTTTGTATTGTTGGATCATGTTTTGAACATTTCTTATATCAAGAGTTGACCAGTTTAGGAACGTTATCTAATAGCATATACGTTCTAAATCAAACCACAGTTCTTAACGTACAGAACACACACAAGAGGAAGAGTTCAAAAATGAATGAATCCTACTTATGGCATTGTAGACTAGGTCATATCAATGTGACCCGACTGGCTATATTATATTAAGATGCATATTTAAATCAGTTTGAATTTACATCTTTTGAAACTTTCCATTCATGTCACAAAGATAAGATGATCATAGCTCCGTTTACTTGAAATAGAGAAAGGGTTAGTGAACTCTTGGGACTGATACATGATGAAGTATGATGTCCCCTGTCTACACATGCCAGGACTGGTTCTTTGTACTTTATTATATTCACTGATGATCTCTCAGGATTCGGACATGTGTTCCTGTTGAAACACAAGCCTGAAGCTTTTGAGAAATTCAATGAATATAAATCCAAAGTGGAGAACCAAAACAGGTGTAAGTATTATGTCCTTTGATGGGATCAGGGAGAAGAATACTTGTGCATGGAATTCTTGGACTATTCTAAAGGAGAATGAGATTCTCTCTCAGCATTACTCCTCCGAATACACCACAGCACAACGATGTATCGGGGCGGAGCAATCGCACCTTATTAGATATGATGCGCTCTATGATGTGTACTGCTGAGTTGCCTGTTTCCTTTTGGGGTTATGCGCTTGAAGAAGCAGCATACCTATTGAACCGGGTTCCAATCAAATCAGAGCCTACCACTCCATAAGAGATATGGTATAGGAAAAGCCCATCTCTTAAGCATGTTAAGATTTGAGTTGTCCGGCCTATGTCTAAAAGCAAAATCCGGACAAGCTCGAGGCAAGGTTAGTTCTGTGGAAGTTTGTTTGATATCCTAAACATTCGCAAGGGAATATATTCTACCACACCGAGAAACAAAAGGTATTTTATTTCTCGGCATGCCACCTTTTTAGGAAAAGGAAATTTTTAAGGAAGAAATTTGTGGTCATTCGGTACAACTGGAATTAGTTCCATCTATACAAACTACAGCTGATGATTTGGTAGAACCAGAGGATTCAATAGTTCCCAACGAACCTCAGCCTCTCCGCCGATCTGGTAGGGTTCCTCATCCGTCTGAGAGATACTTAGGTTTCTCAATGAAAGTGGGAGCGAGGATTGCATCTTGAGAGATGATGACCCAACTAATATCGAGTAGGCTATCAAGAGTGGGGACTCTATAAGAATGGATGGATGCTAAGCGATCTTAGATGGAATCCATGTACACTAACAAAGTATGGACTTTGGTTGCTATATCTGAAGGGTTAAATCCCCATCAGGAGCAAGTATATCTTGAGAACATTACTTGGTATAGATGGGAAAGTTAAGACTTTCAAAGCTAGACTTGTCGCAAAAGGTTTTCGTCGTTAACCAGGCATGGATTATGTTGAAACCTTTTCTCCAATAGCTATGCTTAAGTCTATCCAGATCCTACTTGCTATTGCTACATACAATAACTACGATATCTGGCCGTTGGGTGTCATAACTTCTTTTCTGAAAAGTAATTTAGAAGAGAGCGTCTTTAAGTACACAGCCAGAGGGCTTCGTAGATAGTTGGAGCAGCGGAAATGTGTGCAAGTTGCTTTATGCGTTAAAGCAGGCATCGCGGAGTTGGAACATCTGTTTTGATGTGATAGTCAAAGCGTTTGACTTCATCAAAATGGTAGATGAACCTTGTATATACAAAAGGGTAGTAGGGAGTAAGGTTGTCTTCCTTGTATTGTACGTGGATAACATACTCTTGATAGGAAAGGTGTTTCCTATACTACCCTTAGTCAATCTCCTCTTATCACATTGATTCTCTATGTAGGATCTAGATGATTCCTCCTAAATCCTGGGTTTTGGATCTATAAGATAGATCTAAGTGGATTTTAGGATTCTCACTAGCAGTAGTGAGATGGTGTCAGATGATCCTGGGGAGAATCACTGGACAGCTTTAGAGAACCTTCTTGTATCTTGAGAAGCACAAAAGAATTGTTCTTAGAGTTTGGTAACGGTGAACTCTATTGGGAGTCCTTTACCGACTCAAGCTTCCATAGTGATAAGGTCGACTGTCAGACAGTCACAGGCTTTGTCTTTACCCCAGAAATAGGGCGGTATGTTGGAAGAGTTCCAAGCTAGATACCGGGGCAAACTAGACGATAAAGGCTGGATACATCGCTTTCAACGATGCTACCAAAGAGGCAGTCTGGGTGTATATATGTTAATAAGATGAACTTGGTTCCTACCATTGTGTGACAATGGAGTTGTGGCTTAGGCCTAGGAACCCCCGTCCCATCAGTGACGGAGACAGATTCTAAGACGGTGTCACATTATCAAGGAGATGGTTGATCTCCAGGGGATCGAGGTCAGGAGTGTTGACGTGAAGGATAACACGACGGATCCACTCACAAAGGTCTTTCCTGCGAGAGACTTTTATAGGACGTTGGGTATGACATACTACAACAAATGGCCTTAGTGCAAGTGGGAGATTGTTAGTTGTATGTATGCCCTAGAGGCCATTATTGTACATGAGATGTATATTATAATGGATGCTGGGACATATATTGGGAGGACTTTCTTGCTCGACATGATAGTACGCTATCTGGTTGCTCTTTATCTTAACATGTACACATATTGTCTCTCTGTTACATGTTGATAAAGCCCTTGGGATGTGTACTTAACAACCAGGATTATGATGCAGATCATACTAGTGGGGCCTGGGCAGTCCATGAGTTCATTCTTCAATTGTTCCTAGTCGATGGAATATCGAGACGGGGCATTGATATTCCAGAGTAGACTAGCGTATACGCTTCTCGACCCATATGATGGGCGATGGATGATCCCATATCCATTGGTGTTTGACATCAAAGATCGTATACGGGTGCTCGGTGGAGACTGGGTACACTGAACGGACAAGCCGAGAACTCCTAGGTGGTATTATACCTCACGTCAGATAGCAGTTCTCTGGTGACACTGGTACAGGTTAGTCTGTCGACCAGAGATCGTCATAGAGTCTTGTGTGTCTCCTACTGTGCATTGATTTCCACCATACCACGGCTCTACTGAGTCATGCAAACAGGTGGTTTTTTGGTACTGTCCCGACCCAAATTTAGGCACGTGACCGGCACTTAAACCATGTAACGTCAACAGGCGTACGCAATTTAAGTAAGCCGAAACCCAGAAATCTAAACCACCCAAAAATGGATAAGTGGAGAAAAACATAGTTTAAAACATTCGGAAAATCTCAAGTAAAATTTTTTAACTTTAGTTTTCTTTCTTTAAAGTTTCGGCAGCACCTCCTTTGTAAAAACTAGCCCCGAAAATGGGTACAACATAGAATATAAATAAAGCATCCCAAACGGGAGAAAATCATGCCCAACGGTGGAGACAACCACAACAAGCATATATACGATGCCGAAGCAAAGAAATATAAATGAAAACAGTATAAGGAGGTAAACTTTACAACAAGATCGGCTTCCACGAGCACGGCACCCAAAAGACACCAAAATATATACAACAACGAATCCTCACAACTTGTCTCTAAGTCAAATACATGAAGTGGTAGATGGAGAATACTAGATCCAACAAAAAGATATACAATGTACATAAACGGATAACCGCGAACCCACCTAAAAGCAAAGGCCTCACAGCCAACCGTAGCGGTATCTGTAAGAATAGAGATAATAAGGCGCCCTGCCGCGACTACTCTGAGGGTATGTCTTCCAAAACACTGTGACACAACGGGGGTGAGTTTCCAACTCATGAATAGTAAATAACATCATACTGTAATCGCAAGTATGCACTAACAGTAATAATCAATCACATGTAAGCTGGTAGCATAAGTATGACAATACGAATATGCAACTATCATGATCAAGGTACACCACCAGGGTACTATATCTACATGAATCAAATGCATATCAACTACATACTGAGTGCGGGCAAATTAATAATCTCAGGCATAAATCATGGGCATGGAAAAACCCGGTGTAATTCAACAACAGCCCAAATCCCAAAATCCTCAGATCGGCCCTCAGAGCAGCCTTGTAAATCTCATGTTGTCAAACATCGACACCCGAAAATATCATGAAAACTAGTGCCCAGCATCGACACATAAAATACTCGTATCCATACGTTCCTCGAATCCTAAGTGCCCAATATCGACACTTGTGATCCACGTATCAGTTCTCTGATATCCATACGTTCCTCGAAACCTAACTGCCCAACCTCGACACTTGTGTTCCACATATCGGTTTCCAATATCCATATATCCGTTGGAATATAATTTCCAAACATCGACACTTGAAATCCCCCAAATCGCATGAAAACATATCTCAAATGCGGAAATCCATGTAATATAACATATGCACCTAGAACCACAATATGAGCATATCACGGGAAAAGTCCGCTATTTAAATGCATCAAGTAATTAAATATATCACACGGTTCCCAAGTATCTGAATCCCATATACATATATAACAGCTTCACATACCACCGATATATATCATATAAAGCTGAACATATAACTATAGCAAGGTATATGTGTGATCATGTAGGTATAGCAAGGCATATGTGTAAGCAGGTAGGTGTACATGTATGCTATATTTCATATGCGCCATCGCACAAGAATAAATGCCTCTATGTCGCTAACCAAAAGCAAACTATATCATATGAATACATGTGTTGTGCGTATCATGGCAATTACCGACAGTGTGTGTAGCATAATATTGGTGCTCGTGCAACATGGACTGTCAATAATAGTGCAGTGTACAATGGATACAGGTTCAGGCACAATAAGTAACTATATGCAATGAAATTCATGCACCATCTCTATATGTGCATATAAACATGCGGCTAATATCATATTATATCTATCCCTGACGCTTAACGCCATACAGGCGATTTCCTCGTAGATGTTAAATCTACTCACCGATGATCTCGAGCTACGAAAATCCGACCACCTGCTTCCCTTTCTTCGCAGCGTCCGAAGTCCCCACTTGCGATCCTAAAATTTCACAAACACATCACATAAGGCTAAATATCCTACACCGACACAAAGATAACGAAACGTAAGGATAACGCCAAGAAAAAAAAGCACTGTGCACCTAGTGCACAAAACGCGCACAACATCGGCAAAACCCTAGCTAGGATCACTAAACTACGCAACCACCAAGCCTAGACCCCGATTGTACCGATCGCGCATTCACAACACAATATATCGTGAGGTAGATAATATACATAATATCTCAACGCCCACTAGAACCTATGTCCAACTTTTACCGAAACCTAGTAAGCAACTTTATCACATATTAACTCAAGTCTAAAAGTTAACACAATTCTAGCGATCACAAACATCGCAATATAGCAAAACTACGTCATCCAAACCATTACCACAATTTTAATCTTACCCAAATATGTTATGTTAAAACATAGTTTGATAAAAACCTCAATTAGACAAATTTGAAACTTAACAACAACTTTCATCCACTAGGTTAAGTATTCCAAATCTATCCTTATCAATTAACCATATCATCAGCTTAAACCCTAACTTGATCTTCACAAAAATTATCATGAATCATCTAAACATGAAATTAAAGCTATATTAAACATTTAAATAGATAGCTTAAAGATTTTAACCAACAAATAAAGATTAGGGTTGGAATTTATACCTCTTCAAGAACACAATTTAGCAACTAAACTCATCATTTTAGCCTCCAAAATGATGTCTTTCTTGAAGATCTAAGCAAGTTTAGTGATGAAGAATGATGGGTAGGGATTAGTTTGTGAGTTTGTGGGATTATTTGAGGATTTTTAGTGAATTAAATGAGCTTGAGGAAGATGAAAATGGGTAAAGAAAAAGAAATGGCAGAACATGGGGAGGGCTCGGCCATTGCAAGAAGTGAGGGGGGTTTTGTGAAATGAGTGGAAAAAATCTAGCCAAAAATGCAATAAATGCTCATTAATGCAATAAATATCCAAAGCCACCTCATTTCTTTTCTTTTAAAATTTTTCTTTTAATCACAAATATCTAGATATTTTTGGATGGATGGATTAAGCCTAATCTAGTGATTAGATTAGCAAAGATTCACATTAGAAGTAATTAACCCAAACCAAAATGTAATTACCACTAATTAAGTGCATAATTAACAACTTAAAATAATATTTTAATTAGGGAAAAATCTATGTGTACCAAAATTTTCAATTGACCCCCAAAGCCCGCAAACTAGCACTATTCTAGTTAAACTAGGTTGTCACGACCCGAAATGGCACGTGACTGGCACTTGAATCATATGAAGTATATAGGACCCCATCTAATTCAAGTAAGCAAAAAATCTTAGAAATCTAAACCATTTTAAAGAAGAAGTGAAGAAAACTTATTTTAAAGCAAGTGGATTTTAATAACATAAGCCGAAATATGCATTTTTTATATCTCAAGTCTTTTCTGAAAGTTTCGGCAGAGTTTCCTTTGTAAATACTGGCCCCAAAAGGGGTACAACATGCATAACATGAATAAAGGCATCCCCAACCGGGATCTAGCTCTTCATCAATTGACGGTCACAACCACGCAAGCAATATAATATACAACGCCAAGGGCGAGGATCAAAACTCAAAAGGAAACTCAAACTCATCAAGAAAACCATAATAATACAACGTGCGATTCTAAGGTCGAAATAATAACAACTGGCTTTCTAAGTCTAAAATAAATATACAAGTCTGGTTGATGGAGTTTACTAGATACAACTGAATATATATATACAACGGTGGTCATGATGTGAATGAACCTACCTACCAGAGCAATCACCCGGAATGGGAGCAGTGTGCAAGAAAGCCGCAATGAAACCTGTACGGCAAAAACCTGCAAGAACTGTGGCACAACGGGGGTGAGTTGCCAACTCGTGAGTAGAAAACATCACAGAGCAGAAATCGTATGTATGACTAAATCCTAGATCAATACGATCAGTAATATATATCCTCAACATGATAAGGTCTGAAGCATGATAAAGTGACAAGGGTAAACATGTATACATAAGTGTAATACCAAGTGCTCGTGTCAGTACCTCAGGTAGCAACATATCATAAATATGAGGTCAGATCAATGTAATCAACATGAAATCAGTGTCAACTATATACTCAAGTCTATAAGTATGTGGATATCATCCAACTATGTAATCAATGCCTGTATGCATGTGGATCTCGTCCACGTGTCAACCAATGACACAACAACATCATGCATGTAAATGTCATAAAAGCATATGCATGAAAGTATGAGGATATAAATAAACGTGTGTCTCTCGCGACACATCAAAATCATGGAACCTGAGTGTCCAGCATCGACACTCAAAACATTATGAAACCCGTGTCTACCATCGACACATAAAATCCTCATATATCTTAGGCTGCGTATCATCTGCGGTATCGGCCTGCGGGCTCCGGCAGTACAGATCGGCCTATATCCATCTCATGACTCCGGTGGGTATCCTCCGGATAACCGCCAGGTCCAAATACTATCACCGGTAGGTAGTGGCCCCTCTGACAAGCTCACCGTCTACTGCACAGCAATCCGTTCTCGCCCCGGGGTACCATACCGGGTCCACCATGTACCCGTAATCGGCATCATCCAGCTCCTCGAATCGGGTATCACTGTCACACGTCTAAGAACCGAGAAAACGCATGGTGGGCGCACAGAAATATCATATCAAGAGAAACCGGGTTTTTAAAACAGTATATACATTCTTTTGAAATACCCACGGTTCTCAAATCCAGAAATCTTATGAAAACAGCATATCTCAATGCGTATAATCATAAAGCATGATGTATGCGACATATAATAGAAATGTAAGCATATCTGTATATCATGCAACATAAAACAGTAATATGCACATATCGAGGGAAAACCGCTCTTTTAAATGAATCCAGTTTTAAAATATATCATGTAGTTCCCAAATCTCCAAAATCAAGCCAGCATCATCTATATAAGTACAAATATGTATGTACGCAAGTATGGGTGTACAATATGTGTATACGCAAGTATGGGTGTACAATATGTATGTATGCAAGTATGGGTGTACAATATGTCTGTACGCAAGTATGGATGTACAATATGTCTGTACGCAAGTACGGGTGTTCAATATGTGTGTTCGCAAGTATGGGTGTACAATATGTATGTACGCAAGTATGGGTGTACAATATGCATGTACGCAAGTATGGGCGTACATGTATGTACAATATGTGTGTTCGAAAGTATGGGTGTACAATATGTGTGTTCGAAAGTATGGGTGTACAATATGTGTATACGCAAGTATGGGTGTACAATATGTGTGTACGCAAGTATGGGTGTACAATATGTGTGTACGCAAATATGGGTGTACAATATGTCTGTACGCAAGTATGGGTGTACAATATGTCTGTATGCATGTATGGGTGTACAATATGTCTGTACGCAAGTATGGGTGTACAATATGTGTGTTCGCATGTATGGGTGTACAATATGTGTGTATGCAAGTATGGGTGTATAATATGTTTGTACGCAAGTTAGGGTGTACAATATGTATGTACGCAAGTATGGGGGTACATGTTTGTACGCAAGTATGTCATGCAAGTAGTCATATCCTGATGCAGCAATCCTACTGTGTAGTGACATGGCAATTATCGATGATGAAGTGTGTGAGCCGGCAAGCAGGTGTACGTGGAGCATACGCATCATCGGTAATGGTGCTGGTGTCCTGACAACATGGGTTTAATATAACATAAATCATAAGTATATAAGCATGAGATGCAATAATAACAACATGAATACATGGAAATGGAAGGTAAATGCAACAATAAGGAATCTACATTAGTTATACGAGTCATACAGTTTGTCATTTGAAATCACATGAATCGTGGTGTTTGGAAAAATAGGGCTACGGTGTTTTCGAAGAAAAAGGGTACGTCCTTTGAAATATTTGTAGAATCCATTGTCATGTCTTTAAAATACTCACGATTCGTTAGTTTTGAAATAGGTATGACTCGAATCTAGTCTATCATCTACAAGTAACTACATGACTAAACTAACAGGCTAATCAAAAAGGTAAGGAAGACCACCTAGGTCTAAGTCGATACATAAAAATATAATAGTCGGTGATCCCGCCTCAATAGTATCACATACGATACAATATATAACATGACATCCTCGAGTCAAGAGTGCGGATCTATCATCAATATATATCTCGTATGGTAAATCTATCGTACGGCATCCCAAATCTGGGTACGTATCGAATCTCACATTTATCTCTTCAATTATCTGGTATCCTTATCATCATATCTCATGAACTGGGGGTACTTATCTAAGTCTAGTACAAACTGATACCATCTGCATATATATATGCGTGTATGAAAACACACGTCTAAAGGCCCGCTAAAATCTCATGTCGTATCTCACAATACGAAACAAAGCATATCACCGATCTCATAGCATCATGCCTAAGCTCATTGACTCATCTCCAAGTACCATGTACAATCCTCATCATCCATGTATAAGTATACGTGTGTGTATATATATATACATAGTCCCATATACGCACAAGTAAAATAAAGTAAGCATGTGTGTGCGTGTGGGTGTAAACCTTATTCTAGGGCTCGCGACTAAATTAACTAACGACGCTATCATCCAGTTATACTAAAATTATCCATGACTCCGAAAGTCTATCTAGATAATCATAATCTCAAAATAAACATATAATTATATCCATATAATATGTACCATACACTACACTACGAACTGCGGGGGTGCTATACGCCATCCACTCGACTTCCCCCGTAGATATGTATCTACTCACCTTGATCCTCACTTGCTGGAGTCGATGACGCCATGCTCATCCTCGTCATCTCGAAGTCCACGTGAGGGTACCTACAATTTCCAACGCATCATATAGTATCAAGAATGGAACATGAAAGCCAAAACGGCATGCGAATCGCTTATGGGTTAGAACCTATAGCCTACGCCTGCAAAACGATTAAAAAAAAACTGTCGCTGACGTACAAACATCAGAAGACGGAACACAAAATCAAATACCAAATCCTAAATTAAAACGAAGTCACAAAACAATGCAGCAACTCAAGAAAAAGGTGCCAGATTTTACCCTAGGCAAAATTATCCAATTTTGCATACATGGAGGGTCTAATTTACTGGAGATAAAGCCCTGGACAGGCACGAAGCAAATTAGGTGTACCAAGGCCGCAAATTATGGGCCAAATGAATAAATCTGCGTCCTGGACAAGGTGGTTGGGGCTCGGGTCTTTAGGGTACACTCCATCTTGCCTGCATGACTCCCAGTAATCGCCAAAAAATTTCAGGTCACCCAGGTTATAGCAGATCACCAAAACACATCACTATTCTCCCAATTCCCCGACATCGGGGTTTCTAAGTTCGTTAATTGGGGTTCTAGTCTCTGGTTCAGTCCAATATATCATCACTACAGGGGTTGTATGGTCTCTACTGACCTCAATTACACCTTTGGATTCAACTCAAACCCTAACCTCTTCTAGAAATTTTCAAATTTCACAAAACCACACTAAATCGGTTCTAAGCATGTATAGGTGCTAAGGTGAAAGAAATACCATATAAATGATGAAGGAATTAGATCATTTGGCAACTCAAGAATTTTCTTGAGTTGCCCCAAGTCTTCAAAATCCGATTTCTCTTGGTCCAAAGTGTTTGTAGTGGGCTTGTGCTTGTTTTTAATGAAGTGGGGATGATGTTTTGAGGTGGGGATGTAGGTGTTTTGAGGAGGGAGAGGAGGGAGGATGGAGTGGGTTGCTATGGGGTTGAAGGGAGAGGAAAAATGATGAAGATGATGAATGATAAACAAAGGCCATAGTCAATGAAGACCCCTCACCTCTCTCTCATTTCTCTCTCATGCCCATACCTCAATACTATATTGCTTTCTTTTCTTTTTGTTTTCTTTTCCTCTCATTTAAAAACAAAGCCTTGCATAAAAATGAACAAAAGACAATGGTTGGAAATGTAAAAATGCAAAATATGACATGGTGCATGTCATATGCACAAATCCGGCTTAATGCACGATTAGCGATATTTAATCGCGATTAGCATTAAAATTGTTTATAATTAATTATAAAAATTCATAATTTGCTTAAATCAAATAAAACATCCTATTTTCAGTAATTCCTATAATTTTCGAAATATTTTACACTTTATCAGTATTTAATTATAACGCATTATTAAAATATTCATAATATTTATTATTTAATTATAAAATTTCCAAAAATAATATTTTATTTTTCTGAAATGTTACAGTCTTCCCCCCTTAAAGAAATTCGGTCCCCGAATTTAAATTTAAACCCCTCAAATACTAAAACATTTTAGTAAAATGATCTAGTCGTTGGGGCTCCGAAATCATAAATACATAAAACACATCGTAGCGCAATACATGCGCATGAAAAACGAGTATATAAACCAAGATCAAAACTCCATCAAGCATCACGCAATCATCGGAGTTATGGTGAAGACACCAATGTCAAAATTCAATACGAAAACCAACATGATATACATCAAAACTATGCATGTACACATCGTTGTAAATTCATTAAAACATCTGAAAGAAATGCATGCCAACCTTTTTAAGTCGCTCTGCAATGCGCGTATCACGGCACCGTGGCGGACGTCTATTGTAAGAAAAATAACTATGTATATATACCCTTTGTTTAACATATACGTCCCGCCGTTTTGAAAATAATTTAGAAGGGTTTCCTTTATAAAATGTTTCGTGTCATCTCGGACACGTAGGTAAATACTGATACTATAGCTCCTTTTTGGAAATCCCTTCGATAACTATCGATGCATGCAAAAACATATTCAGGTACTGTCCTCTGACTAGTCCTGCTCAGCTACTATACCAAATAGTAAATATCATAACACATACTGCTCAAAGAAAATCAATCCCAAAAGGTATATAAGACTGCCACGTGCGTCTGGTGCGCACGGAAATCGAAATCAATGAATGTGCATACATGTGCACAGAAACAAAATCTAAGTGCAACGGGTGTGCACGAACACCTGTCAAAGGCAACGGGTGTGCCTGACAGCAATATCAGGTACATCTGATATGCACGAAGAATCTCGATTTAGTGCATCTGGTGTGCACTAAAATCACATCAGGCGCCCAAGTATGCGCAAGAATCCAAGTCAAGTGCACAAGGTGCACGAAAACAAATATCGAATATCACAATCGAAATCGACGGTATACAACACATTTCAATCCAAATCCAAATCTGGTATACCGTGGTATATAATCTCACAACCATGTGCATCAGCGTGCATAAAATGTAATCAAAATACTGTAAGTGCATGAAAACTAAGCCGAAAGCATAAGTCAAATCACATGCATAGTCTAGGTATGAAATCAAAATCAACATCTCGAATGACATCAAATCAAAGTCAAGAGAAACTGCGGTGCACAAAATCTCAATCATGCAAACAAATAGTCCAAAATATCAGGCATGAAATAAAAAATGACAGAAATAGTCCTGCTCTAGCACATCCTCTAAAGATCTCTGGCCAACTGTCATGGTCACTCATAATATGTCTTGTCGACAATGCCAAACTCCGGCCTGCTGGGTGTGAGCAATATGACCGATCCTGGGTCCAGGTCTTCTCGTTTAGTATTCCAGAAAGGTTCTGTCGAAGGCTCCCTCAAATCTCATTTCTGCCGAACTGCCCGGAAATTATAATCCTTTACTAAATCTATTCCTTGTTCCGGAACGGCTGCATACTCATCACGACTCCTTCTAGAAGATATATCCATGTACAATGCCTCTGCTTGCGTATCACATCTCTGATGTCAGTGGAGTAGAACGTCATCTCATCAAGATCTCGTATGAACCTCTTACCCCACTTTTCTCTAATGTCGACTGCTTTGGACTCGTCTCTTCGTGGCTGCATGGACCGCGCTCCAACGGCTATACTCGTATCTGGAGTCTCCCAAGCAATATATCCCATCACATGATATCCGAATGATGTCGAACCTTTCGATCGATTTGTCAAGGTTCAATAATCCCCCAAGAGCTCAAAATCTTGAGTACAGTTTAATAGTATTCCCGTACATGCTACAGTACCTATGGGCCAACCGTAGAAGGGCAAACCAAAGCCTCATCAATGGCACCTCTGAACTGCTGTAAACCTTAAGGTTTTAGAGTGTTCTCATGGTCATTATATCGAGTTAGGGTTTCATTCTTCTAGAGGGTCCACGGAATTACTTGCATATTTTTCCGAATACTTTAAACTGGAAAAATGGGTTTCTGACATTCGATCGTCTTCTATCGACTCTCAACGTGCCTGTGTGAAGTCGTCTTTAGCTGCAATAAATCAATCTGATGACCTCACATCGGGGTAGGCAACGAATCACATGTCCTAGTCATTCCTCCTTGGGTGACTAGCGATCTTCTATCAAATCTCTAAGTACAATTCGCGCCCAAATATCTTGGGCGATATCTCGTCAGTCGCAGCAATAACTGAATCCTTCGTCCGCACACTAAAAAGTGCCTCAATCATCAAGAATAATAAGTGTATTGACGGTCATCATATTCTGGCTGGCCTCTAGCAGTGGCCCAATCCTCTGGTGCTGATCTGCACGTCTGAGAAATCTTGTAGAAGCGATCCATCAAATGCTCATGGCGCGAAGACACAATAACGACGCATCTATGCAAATTGTATGTCCCTCGAATCACGCCCTGGTTAGTCCTCATCCGTGACGAGCTCGTGCTGACGCAACTCTAGCCGTAGCTCTCTCTGCAAGTGTAATCATGGCAGCAAAACCATAAACCAATATCGATGAGGATAGATCATATGAATGAATATAATGTTGTGCAAGGAAATGTACATCCTAAGGCTTCTTAAGCGGACTAGCGTATCGTAAGTATGCTGCGGAAAATACACACGATACGTCACTCTCCTTAAGTCACCTAATCTATCAACCAAGGTCAACCTACGCGATGAAATTTTAGGTCTAATACTTCCTCGACCAAGTCTAAGTTCCGTAAGGTCAAGCCTAGATTCCGTATATATACAAACGCCCTACGCTCCGCATAGTCAACATAGACTCGAACCAAGGTTAACTTATCACTCTGATACCAACTTTGTCACGACCCGAAATGGCACGTGACTGGCACTTGAATCATATGAAGTCTATAGGACCCCATCTAATTCAAGTAACCCAAAAATCTGAGAAATCTAAACCATTTTAATGAAGAAGTGAAGAAAACTTATTTTAAAGCAAGTGGATTTTAATAACATAAGCCGAAGTATGCATTTTTAAAAGCACAAGTCTTTTCTGAAAATTTCGGCAGAGTTTCCTTTGTAAATACTGGCCCCAAAAGGGGTACAACATGCATAACATGAATAAAAGCATCTCCATGCGGGAGCTAGCTCTTCGTCAATTGACGGTCACAACCACACAAGCAATATAATATACAACGCCAAGGGCGAGAATCAAAACTCAAAAGGAAACTCAAACTCATCATGAAAACCATAATAATACAACGCGCGACTATAAGGTCGAAATAATAAGAACTGGCTTTTAAAGTCTAAAATAAATATACAAGTCTGGTTGATGCGGTTTAGTAGATACAACTGAATATAAATATACAACGGTGGCCATTATGTGAGTGAACCCACCTACCAAAGCAATCACCCGGATTGGGAGCAGTGTGCCAGAAAGCCGCAATGAAACCTGTACGGCAAAAACCTGCAGGAACCGTGGCACAACGGGGGTGAGTTACCAACTCATGAGTAGAAAACATCACAGAGCAGAAATCATATGTATGACTAAATCTTAGGTCAATACGACCAGTAATACATATCCTCAACATGATAAGGTCAGAAGCATAATAAAGTGGCAAGGGTAAACATCTATACATAAGTGTAATACCAAGTGCTCGTGTCAGTGCCTCAGGTAGCAACATATCATAAATATGAGGTAAGATCAATGTAATCAAAATGAAATCAGTGTCAACTATATACTTGTAACATTTCAAAAAAATAAAATATTATTTTTGGGATATTAAATAATTAAAATAATAAATATTATGAATATTTAATATTGCGGTAAAAATTAAATACCGATAAATTGGGGAAAATTTGGAAAATTGTTGGAATTACTGAAATGAGGGTGTTTTAAGTGATTTATATAAATTACAAACTCTTATAATTAATTATACACTATTTTAATGCTAATCGCGATTAAATATCGCTAATCGTGCATTAAGCTTGTTTTGTGCATTATATCACATTTACAACTACTTGTTACATTTTCTACCATGGTTCTTCTTCTTTCATGCATGGTTTTGTGTTAGAAAAGAAAAGATAATGATAAGAAAAGAAAAGATAAAGAAAACAAGAAAAAGAAAAGACAAAGAGGGATGGGCATGAGAGAGAGTGAGGTGAGGGGTTCCCTTGAGTTGGTCTCATCTCCTCTCTCATCTTCACTTCATCATTTCCCCTTCCTCCTTCACCATGGCTGCTGCCCTCTCTGTAGGACAACGGTAGCGCCCCGGCCGTCTATCCGAGGCCAAAATGCGGAAACGAAAAATTTTCTTGACTTTAAAACCGGCACTACCGCATCCTAAAAACCCGAATCGAACCATTAACCTAGTGCTAGCTAACATGAGAATGGGTAGAAAGCTATACCGAGCGATCCATGTCCTTCGGTCTTCGACCTCCACTCCGATCACCTCGCGGAATCTCCGGTCTTCACCTCCTCGTCGGAAAGGGCACCACATCGAGAAGTCTTTTTACGGGCTCCCGCTTCATCCGAAGAAACTCGGGCGTGAAGTGTGCTAGCCGACGCGTCCAAGGTGTTGTAGAGAATGTTGTGATCACTTTGTCTCTTTGCATCCATGGCTTGGTTGGAGGTTGGAGTTGTTGCCATTAGAGGAAAACAATGAGCTAGAGGAAGAAGAAGAAGAAGAAGAGAAGGCTTTCTCATCTTTTCTTTTCTTTTTGATGCTATGAATAATGAGAGTGAGAGAGTGTAGAATAATAGGAGAGCTCACTACCAGTACTAGGCAGCCCCTCTCTCTCTCCATCTCATTTCATGACATAAAACAATTCATTAATGTGACACATTTGCTAAAAAAGAGACCATGACTTATGATATATGTCTATGTCACATTAATGCATTGTCATGATGATTTCTAGCTCATTATTTCCTTAAGCAAACATTAATCCAAATGTTTGCCAAAATAAAGAAAATCCGGCAACATCTAAAGTAAACTCGTGACGGATCACAAGGATACCCCTCACATGTATATACATACCTGCACCCGCATTCCGACTGAATGCGAATGCGATGATACTAAAGTAATCCAACAAATCTAATACTAGGATCCGGCTTAAACCAAATCCCACTAGTATGATCCGTCCGATCATGATCCGTGCAATACCGCACGTATAAGATCGAACCCTGCCATATATCATACGGCCTCTACAACGTTTCGCCCGAAACTTGAGAAACTGTCTGTGGGGGACTCTAAAGACTCGTCAATACTTTGGCTGTGGATTTAACCACTAGCACGTCAGTGGTATTAGCCGTACGTAACGGGATACCAAGTATTGACTAAAAGGGACGTCGATGAGCGAACTCATCCTGACACCCTACTGAGCCTGTCAGTGACAATATCCGTACAGTCCGGTCCGTTCGTTTATGAGTATCGCATGGCGGGCCTAGGGGGTTGGTATGAGTCAGACCGCCATAAGCAGTACAAGTCGTGTCGGAGTGTAGCCCAGAACACCCAGAGATACTACTGGAATACCTACTAGTAAATCTCCTGCCTCGGCCGAGGGCTTTGTGTAAAGGCTCTCCTAGACACAGCACGATCTCACCCCCAATACCGGGAGAGACGAAACCCCTGCCGATCCGCTCACTGCCTCCATGTGGCTCGGGACTGTTCCCAACTAAAACCTGTTTGCACGACTCCTTTGAGCCGTGGTAGGGTAGTAATCAAAGCACAGTAGGAACTCATACGAGACAAATGACGATCTCAGGTCGATGAACTAACCTGTACACATGTCACCAGGGAACTGCTATCTGATGTCTGGTATAATCCCAACTAGCATGTTCCCGGTGAGTCCTTTCCGGTGTACTCATAACCCAATGAGCACCTGTATACATCTTAGGTGAACCAACTGACACCAGTGGCTTGTGAGACCGGCCACCGCCCCTCGTCGGGGTCTCGACTGTATACACTAGTCTACTCTGGAGTATCGATGCCCTGTCTCGAAAACTCCCACGACTAGGGACCTTTTAAGGATGTGCTTATAGACCCCAGCTCCCACGTATATGATCGCCATCATACTGCTGGCCGTCAAGAAAGAATCCTAAGGGCTCTATCAACGCGCAATAGTGACCTGTAAGGTCACCTAAAGCAGTACACGATGATAAAGATAAACCAGATAGCATACTATCATCTTGAGTAAAATTTTCCTACCGGTGTAGGTCCTCCCTCAATCATTGCAATCACGTGCCTGTGATCCAATAATTGACTCTGAGGGCACTATATCCAACAATCTCCCACTTGCACTCAAGGCTAATTATTGTGATGTCGCATGCTCACAGCCCGTGTGATACCAAACAACCAACTCCTCTACTAATCTGTTTCACAAAGCTCGTTTGCGAAACTATTACGTTCGAGGAATAGCCTCAGAGAGTGGATCCGCTCTGATGTTTCTTTCTATGTCTCTCTTTATCTCAAGTTCGCGAAGAAACCCATCTCCCCAAATGAGCAATACCTGTCTTAGAATATATCTGGATATCTGATGGGACCTAGCTCATAAATGAACTCCAAATCCAAACTTCTTAGACTGTATCGTCAACTGAAATTAATCAGTATCCTGCGCCATGCCTCCCTCAGTGTCCTCTTGGACCACCTGTCCAAAACACTGTCCCTTGTCAGAGGGAAAACTATAACTCTGACAGTCATTCTGTCATCCAAGTCACCTTGGAAGCCTGGAATGATAACTGTTTCCCGAATGAGGCTGTCGTTATCATATACCTAGAACATCCACTTATGTTCTAAAACTTCTTCCGAATGTTTCTCCTGGATTGGATCAATATCAACTTATTGCACCTACTGCAAAAAGCAACATTTGGTGTGGTACTTGACATCTCATGATTGACTCAATTGCCTAAGCAAGTGATCTGACAATCATGCACATCCCTCTCCCCTTTAGTCTGTAAGACACCTTTAGAGAGGGTGACTCCATCACCTGCAGGTATACTACCTTGCCAGGAGTTTTCCATTCTAAAAACCTTTAGAACGCTGTCTAAGTACCCAGATTAGGAAACTACCCAAATCTAGATCTAAAACCATAGATCTAGTTGTTGGAGATAGTGCCCTCATAGTCAATTATTGGATCGCAGGTACGTGATTGCAATGATTGCGGAGGACCTATCCCGGTAGCACAGTCTTACTCGAGATGATAGTATGCTATCTGGTTTGCCTTTATCAGTCGTGTACATGTTCAGGTGACTGATTGCATGTTACACTTTGATAGAGCCCTTAGGATCTTGCTTTACTACCAACTGTATGATGGCGATCATATACGTGAGAGTTGGGTAGTTTATATGCATATCCTTAATTGTGGTCCCTAGTCGTGGGAGTTTCGAGACAGGGCATCGATACTCCGGAGTAGACTAGTGTGTACAGTCGAGACCCCGACGAGGGGCGGTGGCCGGTCTCACAAGCCACTGGTGTCAGTTGGATCACCTAAGATGTATACAGGTGCTCATTGGGTTATGAGTACACCGGACAGGACTCGCCGGGAATCTGCTAGTTAGTATTATATCTATCGTCTGATAGCAGTTCCCTGGTGACATGTGTACAGGTTAGTTCATCGACCTGAGATCGTCATTTGTCTCGTGTGAGTTCCCACTGTGCTTTGATTTATACCCTACCACGGCTCAAAGGAGTCGTGCAAACAGGTAGCTTTTGGGTACAGTCCCGAGCCATATGGAGGCACGTGAGCGGATCGGCAGGGGATTCGTCTCTCCCGGTATTGGGGACGAGATCGTGCTGTGTCTAGGAGAGCCATTACACAAAGCCCACGGCCATGGCAGGAGATTTACTGGTAGGTACTCCAGTAGTATCTCAGGGTGTTATTGGGCTTCACTCCGACATGACTTATACTGCTCTTGGGGGTCTGACGTTACTAGCCCCCTAGGCGGATATGCGATACTCATTGACGAACGGACCGGACTGTATATACATTGTCACTGTTAGGCTCAGTAGGGTTTCTGGATGAGTTCGCTCATCGGCCTCCCTTGAGAGCGCTCATCGGTCTCCCTTGAGGTCAGTCCGTGGGCAGCCGTTACGCATTGCTAGTGCCGCTGACGGTTTGTGGTTAAACCCACTGCCAGGGTACTGACGAGTCATTAGAGTCCCCCACAGACAGTTTCCCAAGTTCGGACGAAACGTTGTAGAGGCTGTATGGTTTTATGGCAGGGTTCGGAAAATGCACGTGCGTTTACGCACGTGTCAGTTTTCGGGCAGATGATACTGGTCGGCTTTGGTTTAAGCCGGATCCGAGTATTATATTGAGTAGGTATAATATCTTTGTCTCAGTTGCATTTGTATTCGGTCGTAATGCAAATGCGGGTATATTTATACAGTTTCGGGGTTATCCTGAAATTCGTTTCAGGATCACTTTTGGAAGTTGCCAGTTTCCAGTTTTCTATCAGCCGTCTTTTAACATTCGGTTAAAGACGGATTTATCTTTTCTTTGATGAGGGTGAGTCATCATTCTAGAAGCTTCTAGAAGTGATGATGAGGCTTGGTGAGTCATTTATGATAAGGTGACTAGGTTTAATGTGATTGGTTCCATTATATGAGTCATTGTTTTCATTATGGTTTTTTGGATTCCTTAAGATCTTTTCATATGATATTTTCCCTTAAGGTTACCTCCCTCCTCCTACACTCACCTCCCTCCTTCGATATAAGTGGCCGGCCATCATATTTGAGAGAGATTGATTGATTTTCATTTTGGGAGAGAAAAGACTATGGTTTTGTGTGCATGGAAATTTCATTGCTTCTTTCATTTCCATCACCCGATAAAATTGGCAACTTCATTAACTGATCGTCCACGGACTTGGATGAAGTGAGACAAAGTCATCTACTCATTCTCTACATCATTCTTGGTCGTCTCTTTTAGCAAACTTGACGATCGAGTTGCCTCGAGTCAGAGGCGGGAGCCCGTTTAAAGAATCGGTGATGTGGTGCCACCTCGACGAAGGAATCGGAGATCGACGAGATCGGAGCAGCCGCAACGGAGCGTGGGATGATGGTTGAAGAACGAAGGACTCGGATCGTTCGGTATAACTTTTCTACACTCTTTACAGTTTGTTAGTTTAGCAATAATGGCAGATCCGGGTTAAAGTATACGATAGCGCCAGTTAAAAAGTTTTTGTTCCGCATTTGGCGTCTGTAGACTGCCGGGGCGCTAGCGTAGACTTACAGTGGTATCAGAGCCTCACCATTTTGCTATACTAACTTGTGCTAACGCGTTCAAAACATCGATCGAACCGGAAATCAAAAATCACATTTTTCCAAGCTCACAGTTTCTGTCAATTTTAAATGGCTTCAAAACTTTATTCTGCATATCTTAAAAATCTGTGCAGGCTTTTTTATGAATACTGTAAAAATTCGAGCCAGTAATTCCACTGTTCAGGCGCGGATCCGCGGCCAAAGCTAGGGTTTTGCCGCGGATCCGCCGCAGGAATGTGGGATGACTCTCTCAAATTTCTACAGTGAATTCTCTGTTGGGAATTGGGATTTTTGGTAAATATCTTTTTGGCCCAGGTTTTGTTACTGTTCACCAGTAAGTCGTGGGGCCCACTTTTTGATATTTGGTCGATCGAAATTTAAACACGTTAGTTTACAGTGCTTACATTATATCTCCGACCGGGAATGTCATTTTATCGGTAAACCGCGTTTGATTGCTATAGTTCTTTTAGACGGGTTTGCGAACGTGACATTCGCGTTGATGTTCTGTGTTGTGCTGTGATGTTGCGGATTTGTCGTGGTGGATAGCAGTGTGCAATGGTAGTACAGTTTGAGTTTATTTGTACATTTGATATTGCGGGGCGAGCGTCCAACTTGTGGACAGCCGTCACTGCCTGTTGTATAATATTCTTTTGGGGCACGACCAGGTTGCGGTCGATGTACCTATTGTACTATTTTACATTACTGTACTAGGTTTTGCCCCGCGACGGAGTGCACGGATAGCCGGGTTCTGAGAAGCAACGGGTCCGCATCTCATGGCTTTGAGAGGCAGAGGGGCCCCACTCTAGAATTGGCAGACTATTCGCCGCACTCGTAGGGGGTACAGGTTGACCCAAGGAGGGGTGCCCAAGATTACCGGATTCCGTGGAGTGCTGGGTGGTCCATTCACTATGCTGTAGGGGGCTGCCTCGCTTCAGGTTTTGGCGGGTAACTTGCCGCGCCCGTAGGGGTCTAGGTTTCATTGCACAGGCTATCCACACGACAGGGGAACGTCGAGTTTCAGCAGCGGCTCTGTGAAACTCGGGGATCCCAGATATCTGTATTGTTCTGTGATGCTTATTACTTTTCTGTAATGTTGCATATTATCATGCCTGGAGCGATTATTGTATATTGGTTTATATACTATTAGATGTTGTATATGTTTTACATCCGCACTAGTCCAGTCCCCGCTCTGTCGTTAGTTAAGTAACCTAACGGGTGATGACGGGACCCAGTGACGAATGCGGATGGCATATACGTACATTTTATTTTCGTTCTTTTCTGGTGTGATTGATTGATGGGACTGCGTTGATTCTGATCAATGCAAAGTAAAGCAAACCTATTTACAGTTGTTGGAACAATTTTAAAAGTGTTATTGCAAAGACGTTTCCTTTTGTTATGCATAGCGGTATTCAGTGGAATATCCTGCACCTCATTCGACGGGGCAAGGGACGATATCCCTTCACCGGGACTGACCCCTTGGGCAGAAGTTTGCGTCAGGGTAATAACTTCACTATAGTCGATTGCATGTTGCTTTGCATAGAGGTATTCAGTGGAATATCCTGCACCTCATTCCACGAGGAAAGAGCCGAGATCCCTTTACCGGGAGTGACCTCTTTAGCAAAAGGTTTTCGCCACTATATTTTAAAAAGCTATCAGGTTCCTTCAACGAGATCAAGTTCATTACGTTAAAGGTTTTTTGCCAAAAACCAGCCGTAGCCTTCCGTCGTTTCTTATGGATGGTCAGTAATATTCAAGCTATGTTTGTTGGCTTTCGTCAAGGCATAGTGTTTGGTAGTTGCTGGGGTATTCATTTGTTGCATAGATAGATGTGTTGGTTTGGGACAGTCGTATTACCTTGTTGGCTTTCTTCAAGGGTATGTACGGGTGGATTCAAAGTAACAAGATAATGACGGGCAGAACTTGACATGTGACTTATGATTTGTTGACTTTCGCCAAGGTCATAAGAACATGGGGCAAAAATCATATCGGGAGTTTCTAAAGAAACTGAAACTTGCCAGGCATGCGCATACCTTCTGGAGTGTGATAACGCGAGTGGATTCCGTCACGTTATCATACGATGAGAGTTGGATCCCGATTCCCACTGATGAGTTGGTTTACTCTTCGGGTGATTCCGATTGATTCTTCTTTAGGTTTGGAGGAGAATTTGACAGGACAGTGGGAGGTTTCCGGATTAGATAAAGTGATGACCATTCTGATCTAGGTTAGAGTGCACGCAGAGTGTTTCTTTTCTCTCTCTCTATTTGGCAGCGACCTTTGACCAACCCTAGACTATGACTCAGTGACCAGGTTGACCGAATCTTCTTAAAATACTGGCTTTTGGATTGTCTATGTTGCATAAGTCATTGCCACTCCTTCTTTTACCCTTTGAATTTCTCAGAACACCCGTATTACTACGGATATCCACTTCCATTGGATAGATCCATCGTATGGTTATATACGAACTTGAAGGGACTTCTTCGAGGATGGATCCAGGTTCAGGAGAAATAGAATTGGTTTATTCAGTTGTCTTTTATTATCACCTTCTCTCAGGTTGCGAGAGCTCCTTGGTTTAGGAGAGTACACCTATTACGCTTATTGGATAGTCTTATTCCAAACCATAGGCTGGTGCCGAAAGGTAGGGAATGAAGAAAACCAATTAGCCTAAGTAGGGTGTGCAGAAGGTAATATGTAAAGACAAAATAAAGGGATTAGAAAGAGGGCAAAGTAAATTGCGACTGTTATCATTCACGACCAAAACCGCGTACTTCATCGCCACTCCTATTTCACCTTTAAAAGAATAAGGTATTATTCAGTTGTCTTTTATCATCACCTTCTCTCGAGATGCTAGTACTCCTTGGTTTAGGAGGGTACACCTATTATGCTTACTGGATAGTCTTCTTCCAAACCATAGGCTGGTGCCGAACGGTAGGGAAGGAAGAAAACCATTTAGCGTAACGATGGTGTACAGAAGGTAACGACTAAAGACAAATAAAGGGATTTGGAGAGATGGCAATAAAATATACGGTTGAAGTCATGAATTGGATTATGGAAGAGGCATTGCTATGAATACCAGGATACCCCTAAGAAACATTTTCATGTTTCAGTGCATTGTTAAAAGAAAAACTGTTTTCCCGATTAGACACTTACTCCAAGGGTATGTATTTACCAGGTTTCATTCTCATATCTGTATGGTTTTACAGATGATGAGTGGGAGTAAGATATTGGGAATTAGGTGATCATCCTCATTATATCGGAATTCGTTGTAATTGGTGATATTTGAGGAAATCGCCAGGGTACAGTTTTCCACCTACAACGCACAGGTTTTGAGTTGTTTAACTTAGCGGACTTATACAGAGTATTGTATGTTGTCCAGTGTCCATCAGGACAAAGGGGTAGGTCCTCGTACTATGTTCTATTTACTTATAACTTCTCTAGTATTTAGACGAGTGTTTCGTAGAAATACAAGGTCTAAGTTTTGAGAAGTTGTGGGTATAAGAATAAAGTAGAGAACCAGATGTCACAAGTATCGGGATTCTTCAAAGAGATCGAAGATGTAGATTCTTGTGATTGGTATTCAGATGATAGTGATGGTTTTGAGAAACGTGTTTCTTTTTCAGGTTACTCATAATTGGATGGATTCCTAAGTTGAGTAATGCTGATTAGCCTCTTTCCATTAAGTTGATATGCACTGGAGACAGCTGCATGATTGAATCTTGGTTCCAATTAAATAAGTGCCAAAGTTTCTATATTGGATATAGAATAGTTCGTACCTTAAAAGAAATTAAGGTACGGGGAGCTGTCCAGCTTATGCTTAAAATCAGACTCTGGATAACTCAGGGCACGTTCCTGTAATGGCTGTTTGTGGGTTGACCCTGGCTATGACGAGGGTTGATATTCTACCATTTGGAAGATCAATAGTGATATTGTTCTTGACTCGCCACAGTTTTAGTAAAATGGATCTTTTTCAGAAAACAGTAGTGGGAGTATGGTAGAACTGGAAGTGATTCCAGAACCGCGAACGATTACGGAAAATTTAATAGGACCTATATATTCAATCAGGTTTGACATTCCAATAGCCACTCCGCAGATATGGTAGGTAACCTCAGACACCCGAGAGGTACTTCGGTAGGCTCAAGGACGGTGACAGGGAGGTTCTTATCTACCCAGACTTGACACTACTGTTGTTCCAGGTTATGAGACCCGGTAGGACGGTTGTCATAGTCAGTGGGAGCAACGGAAGCTTGGTGGGCAAGTAGCTTATGTCTATTTATAGACTAGAGCAGTTATAGCGGAGATAGATCATCTAATTTTGATGTGACAGTCATGGGTTTGACTTCAATCAGGATAGGGGATGGATCTGTTAAGAAGGTAGTAGAGTGTGATGTCATGGTATCTGGATGACATACACAGAGTAGGAAGTAAAATTCCTATACTACGATCGGTTGTACTGTGGTCGTCACACAGTTGTTTCTCCAGACAGGATATGGATATAATATTTGACATTCTGGTTTCTAGATCTATGGTTTTAGATCTGGATTTGGGTAGTTTCCCAATGTAGGTACTTTGACAGATATTCTAATGGTTTTTAGAATAGTTGACTCCTAGCATGGTGGTGTACCTGCAGGTGATGGAGTCACCCTCTCTAAAGGTGTCTTACAGACTAAAGGGGAGAGGGATGTGCATGATTGGCAGATCACTTACTTAGGCAATTGAGTCAATCATGAGATGTCAAGTACCACACCAAATGTTGGTTTTGCACTAGATGCAGTAAGTTTGTATTAATCCAATCCTGGAGAAACATAAGGAAGCGGTTTTAGAACATAAGTACATGTTCTACGGATTTGATGACGGCAGCCTCCTTCGGGAGACGGTTATCATTCCAGGCTTCAAAGGTGACATGGTTGACAGAGTGATTGTCAGAGTTATAGTTTTTCCCTCTGACGAAGAGGGACAGTATTATGGACAGGTGGTTCAAGAGGATACTGTGGGTGGCATGGTGCCGGATACTGATTAGGTTCAGTGATCCATACAGTCTAAGAAGTTTGGATATGGAGTTCATTTATGAACTAAGGTCCCATCAGATATCCAGACTTATTCTAAGACAGGTATTACTCAATTCGGGAGATGGCTTTCTCCGCGAACTTAAGATTAAGAGAGATTCAGAAAGAAACTTCTAGGCGGATCCACTCACCGAGGCTATTTCTCGAACACAATAGTTTTACAAACGGGCTTTGTGAAACTGATTAGTAGAGGAGTTGGGTGTCGGTTTCACACGGGCTGTGAGTAGTCGACATCGCAATAATTAGCCTTGAGTGAAAATGGGAGATTGTTGGAGATAGTGCCCTCATAGTCAATTATTGGATCGCAGGTACGTGATTGCAATGATTGCGGAGGACCTATCCCGGTAGCACAGTCTTACTCGAGATGATAGTATGCTATCTGGTTTGCCTTTATCAGTCGTGTACATGTTCAGGTGACTGATTGCATGTTACACTTTGATAGAGCCCTTAGGATCTTGCTTTACTACCAACTGTATGATGGCGATCATATACGTGAGAGTTGGGTAGTTTATATGCATATCCTTAATTGTGGTCCCTAGTCGTGGGAGTTTCGAGACAGGGCATCGATACTCCGGAGTAGACTAGTGTGTACAGTCGAGACCCCGACGAGGGGCGGTGGCCGGTCTCACAAGCCACTGGTGTCAGTTGGATCACCTAAGATGTATACAGGTGCTCATTGGGTTATGAGTACACCGGACAGGATTCGCCGGGAATCTGCTAGTTAGTATTATATCTATCGTCAGATAGCAGTTCCCTGGTGACATGTGTACATGTTAGTTCATCGACCTGATGTCGTCATTTGTCTCGTGTGAGTTCCCATTGTGCTTTGATTTCTACCCTACCACGGCTCAAAGGAGTCGTCCAAACAGGTAGCTTTTGGGTACAGTCCCGAGCCATATGGAGGCACGTGAGCGGATCGGCAGGAGATTCGTCTCTCCCGGTATTGGTGGCGAGATCGTGCTGTGTCTAGGAGATCCATTACACAAAGCCCACGGCCGTGGCAGGAGATTTACTGGTAGGTACTCCAGTAGTATCTCAGGGTGTTATTGGGCTTCACTCCGACACGACCTATACAGCTCTTGGGGGTCTGACGTTACTAGCCCCCTAGGCGGATATGCGATACTTATTGACGAACGGACCGGACTGTATATACATTGTCACTGTTAGGCTCAGTAGGGTTTCTGGATGAGTTCGCTCATCGGCCTCCCTTGAGTGCGCTCATCGGTCTCCCTTGAGGTCATTCCGTGGGCAGCTGTTACGCATTGCTAGTGCCGCTGACGGTTTGCGGTTAAACCCACTGCCAGGGTACTGACGAGTCATTAGAGTCCCCCACAGACAGTTTCCCAAGTTCGGGCGAAACGTTGTAGAGGCCGTATGGTTTTATGGCAGGGTTCGGAAAATACACGTGCGTTTACGCACGTGTCAGTTTTCGGGCAGATGATACTGGTCGGCTTTGGTTTAAGCCGGATCCGAGTATTATATTGAGTAGGTATAATATCTTTGTCTCAGTTGCATTTGTATTCGTTCGTAATACAAATGCGGGTATATTTATACAGTTTCGGGGTTATCCTGAAATTCGTTTCAGGATCACTTTTGGAAGTTGCCAGTTTCCAGTTTTCTATCAGCCGTCTTTTAACATTCGGTTAAAGACGGATTTATCTTTTCTTTGATGAGGGTGAGTCATCATTCTAGAAGCTTCTAGAAGTGATGATGAGGCTTGGCGAATCATTTATGATAAGGTGACTAGGTTTAATCTGATTGGTTCCATTATATGAGTCATTGTTTTCATTATGGTTTTTTGGATTCCTTAAGATCTTTTCATATGATATTTTCCCTTAAGGTTACCTCCCTCCTCCTACACTCACCTCCCTCCTTTGATATAAGTGGCCGGCCATCATATTTGAGAGAGATTGATTGATTTTCATTTTGGGAGAGAAAAGACTATGGTTTTGTGTGCATGGAAATTTCATTGCTTCTTTCATTTCCATCACCCGATAAAATTGGCAACTTCATTAACCGATCGTCCACGGACTTGGACGAAGTGAGACAAAGTCATCTACTCATTCTCTACATCATTCTTGGTCGTCTCTTTTAGCAAACTTGACGATCGAGTTGCCTCGAGTCAGAGGCGGGAGCCCGTTTAAAGAATCAGTGATGTGGTGCCACCTCGACGAAGGAATCGGAGATCGACGAGATCGGAGCAGCCGCAACGGAGCGTGGGATGATGGTTGAAGAACGAAGGACTCGGATCGTTCGGTATAACCTTTCTACACTCTTTACAGTTTGTTAGTTTAGCAATAATGGCAGATCCGGGTTAAAGTATACGATAGCGCCAGTTAAAAAGTTTTTGTTCCGCATTTGGCGTCTGTAGACTGCCGGGGCGCTAGCGTAGACTTACACTAGTAACCAGAATGTCTGATATAATATCCAAGTCCTATGTGGAGAAACCACTGTGTGACAACCAAAGTATAACCGATCGTAGTATAGGAATTTCACTTCCTACTCTGTGTATGTCTTCCAAATACCAGGACATCACACCCTGCTATCTTCTTAATAGATCCATCCCCTATTCTGATGAAGTCAAAACTATGACAGTCACATCAGAAATAGATGATCTATCTCCGCTATATCCGCTTTAGTCCATAAATAGACATAAGCCACTTGTCCACTTTGCTTCCGCTGCTCCCACTGACTACGACAACCCTCTGGCAGAGTCATATAGACGTACACTTCTAAACATAGTTTAGAACGACGCTATACTCATCCTCCTGCCGGGTCTCATAGTCTGGAACAACAGCAATGGCTGTTGCGCCACGGCAGCGCCCCGGCCTCTTGGTCGAGACCAAAATGCGGAATAAAAATTTTCCTTACTCGGAAACCGGCGCTACCGCGGACAATGAAAAACCCGGATCGTTTACCATTAACCTAAAGCTAGCAATCAAGAGATAGGGTAAGAAGTATACCGAGTGATCCGAGTCCTCCGGTCTTCTCGTCGTCGTCCCGATCTCCCGCGGAAAGTGTTGCCTCCACACCGTCGCCTCCTCGCCGGAAAGGGCACCACATCGCCTGCGTCTTTTACGGGCTCCCGCCTCAATACCGAGGCAACTCGGGCATGAAGCCGGCAACTCGACATGCTCAAGATATGCTGTAGAATGTGTAGTGTAGTGTCTCACTTGGGTTTTGGATGCCTTGATGGAGGAAATGAGATAAGAAAAATGGTGCTTGCATTTTTCTAACATGAATGAGATCAAGAAGATGAAACACTCAAGAATGAAGAACTCTCTCCTTCTTCTTCTCTCTTTCTTTTTCCTCTCATGAAAAACTTATCATATTCAACAAGTGAGAAGAAGAATGGTGGAGGAAACAATATGAACACATAAACATGAAGGGAGGTGAGTGTAGGAAAAAGGAGAGGGTGACCATATCCTAACACCATCATCACAAACTCACATCAAGCTTAAAATCAATCCTAATCACCTTTTCAAGAAATGATGATAGAAAAGAAAGGAATATAAAAGATGCTTTCATAATAAATACTTTTACAAATAAAACCTCCACCATAGGTAATTTGCAAAACTGCAAATTACCCCCTCCATCAGAAAAGTCCGGCCGGGAAAGAACAAAGGAAAACCGGCCGGAACGGAATGCAAACTGGCAACTCCAGAAAACTGGTCCCGTAATAAATTACAGGAAAACCCCATACTGTGCATACACACCCGCATCTGTATTCCGTCCGGATACAAATGCAAAAGAGACAAAATCTACACTGTACTAAACTAGGACCGGCTTAAACCAAAGCCGGCTAGTAAAATCCGTTCGATCCTGATTCGTGCAATACCACACGTATCTGATCGAACGCTGCCATATAACTATACGGCCACTAGTACAATACCGTCTGATCAGTCGAAAATATTGCATATTTTAACCGGCAATTTCCTTGTCATCTGCATACATATAGGAGAGTACGGTATTCATAATTCACATATTAGATAATTGGTCGCAAAATATCAAATTACATGTATTCGACCTTAAAACCGGAAATTCTAGGGAAGTTAACTGCATTTCATTACATAGCATATTTTCTATATCTTGCAACCCCTATTTTGAAGTCTATGCAGAAAAAGAGATGCTTGTTCGATCAATACATTGCTCGACCATTACAATTGCTCGTAAACTCATTGAAAGCAAATCTGGTATCAACATAGAAGGTCAACTGCAATTCTAAACATCAAAGAATAACCCAAATAGATGTACAAAGCAACTGCAGAAGACACAGATCCCAAGGCCATAAAGGCGCGGCGGAAGCGCGGCCTTAAGCTACCTCACGCGGCGGAAGAGCGGCCCATTGGTGACATCAACTCCTCAAACTTCACCACAACTCCTGTTTCAGTGCCCACTACTCAAAAATGCATACAAAAGTCCAGAAGAGTCCAGACACTTCCACCAGATCATCAAGCTCCTAAACTAGCCTAGAACTTCTAGAACTTTCCTAAACCCTTGCTTAAACCCTAAGCTAAAGCCCAACAAACTTGTCAACAAACTTTGGGAGGGAAAGTCCAATTCAAACCTAAACCTAGTTCTATAAATAGGACCCTTGACTCATTCATTAAGGAGGTTATGTTGCCATAGAGAGGAAAAGATTCAACATCTTAGATTTTAGCCATTCTCTCTTTCTCCATCTTCTTCTTCCTCAAGATTAGTGAGAAATCTTGTAGGAAACCCTAACCCTAAATCCAACCACAATTCAAGATCTTGAGTGCAAGCCAAGCAAGATTCCTTCAACCCTTTTATGAGCCGAGCCGATCTTCCATCGGGCAAGAGATCAAAAGTAGATCCACGATCCACGGAGTCGAGCGAAGCCGAGTCAACGATCGATTTTTCTTTCTTCTTGTAGATCTTGAAAGAATGTATTGACAAATTGTTGATTAAATAAAAGGTGATATTTTCTCCATTCTTGTTTTCTTTAAAATTCCGCTATCTTTACTGTTCTTGAATATTGTCTATGTGGTGATGCGTGAGTAAAACTCCGCTCGTTAAGGAGTCGAAACGATCTTTAGTATGATGATGTAGCAAATTTGTAATCAATTCTTGAATCCCACGAGATTGTAAACCCTAGCTAGTTCAAGAATTGACAACCAAATTTGATGCGATGCTTTATTGATCAACATCGCTCGAGATTGGGGTGATCCGATCGATTCTTGAAATTGCTAGAGGCTAGAATATAAATGGTATCCTCGAAAGAGCAAGGGTTAAGAGATGAAACCTTAATTTCATCAAGAAAACCCTAACTCTCGTCGATAACCATTGATCTAGTATCAATTCTTCGAAGGACAAGAATATGAAATATTGTAGACTACAACACATCTAAAGATCCTATCGATTCCTACGAGCCTCTCTTTCATTCTTGATTGTCGTTTGGAAAATATCATTGAAACCCGATTCTTGTTGTTTATAGTTTCTTGATTCTTTAGAAAAGATTAGTGACACACGAATACAAATCAATCAATTGAATCGTGTTTTCTCTTATTGTTGCTTAACATTTCATTTCAAACAAATAAAAATACAAACGAATATCGAGATCCCTGAGGACGATCCGCACTCATTCATTAACTTCAACTGACACCGTTGTTTGATTGCGGTCAAATATTTTTGGTTGTGATTTCTTTACTATTTGATTCGATAAACACATCCAACAAAATCATTCAATCAAAATGGCGCCGTTGCCGGGGAATCGCGCGTTAATTCGTTTACATTTTATAGTTTGAAGTGAAAGAATTATTATGTTTCATTTCTTGAAATCAAAATTCGTACAAACTCTTATACGTGTGTTGTGAATTGATTGCAAGGTGATCTGGAGCATTCTGAGCTGTGGAAAAATTATTTGGGATATACCAGAGAGCTGGAGATAGGAACAGAAAGCAGCTGAAGGAAATTGGTACAGTGAACCCACTGTTGGACCGCGGAAGGGCGGCATTTGCATGGTAATTGCGGCGGAAGCGCCGCAGTCTTGAGGGTTCTCTGGAAAATTTTCCAGCAGGTGATTTCTCTCTCTCTCCCCTCTCCCTTTTTAGCTCCAACTAATCCTTTCTGCAGGATTCTTTGCAAACAATAGCTGCGCCGCAAAAGCAAATTAAAATTGTGCGTGATTTTTGTTTTCTTGGTTGTTTTGCATATTAAATACGGAAATTTAAGGGGCACGGCCAAATCCAAATTAGGTGGGGATTTCATTACCCTTCCTAGGCCCCGAAAACCACCAAACTTGCATCCACATTTACCCCCATTAACTAAAAGAAATCTAGAGATGACTCTAAGGACTGTCGCGCTCATTTAGGACAAGAGAGGGCCGTGGGTAATTCATTGCTTATCCGCGTTTTCTTGTGGTGCCTAAGGCGAGTGTGTCTAAGGCTAGTGGTTATTAATTAGGTCCACTGTAGTGGTGGTTCCTTCCCACTTACCTGGCACTCATCCGGCCACAGGGGGACAAATAGGCAGTGAAGGATTGATCCCGCGACTTGTCTTTTGGCAGTTAGGAGCGGTCTAGAGCCGGACCTAGGTGACCATTAGATTTTAGGGTTTTGTGTGCTGCATTTGGTTGTCGCATCAATTTTTTTCAAAATCCGTCCCTTTTCAAAAGCAAACACCGCATTCATTTTACCCCTAATTATAAGCCAACGCTGCCACTTGTACTAACCCTTTTTAGTACAAGATAGGCTGGACACGGGATTCTAGTGCCCGTTTAGTCCGCGTACCTTTTATCGACTCTGAAGTCGATAATTCTCCATTTACCTTTTCTTTACCTACTACCACACCCACACCGATGGATCCGAATCCATCAAACTTCTTTAACCCAAATCTGCCACCGTCCGTTGGTGCGCAGAATCCTCCACACATTTCTCTTCAGGAAAGATGTTATCCACTTAGAGGTCCTCTTTCGACCTGCTTATCCACACCACCAGCCAACGGGGATAACTTTGAAATAAAGCCCCAGTATATCAACCTTCTACCTAAATACCACGGACTCGAGACCGAGGACGCTTACGTTTTCATTACCAAATTTGAAAACGTATCTGCTATGATGGGTACGTCTCAACTTTCTGTGGATGCGATGCGTCTACGACTTCTTCCTTTTACCTTGTGCGATATAGCCGAGAAGTGGCTATATAACACCACCGCACACTCTATCACGAACTGGGAAGAATTCGTCGCAGCATTCCTAAAGAAATTTTACCCAGTCTAAAGAACGGCTCGAATTCGTAGCGAATTGAACCAATTTGCCCAGCTCCCTACCGAACCATTTTCAAAGTACTTTGAACGTTTCAAGGATTTAATGGTTCAATGTCCTCATCACGGCATCCCGAGATGGGAGCTTTGCCGAATCATCTATGAGGGCAGTAACCCTAGCACGAAACAAAGCCTTGAAAATATGTGTCAGGGTACATTTATGACTAAAGACGATGGGGAAGCCTGGCGATACTTAGAAGAATTCGCTGAAAAATCACTAATTTGGGAGAGTGGAACCCAACCATTGAATAGGGGTGGCGTACACCAAGTAGATGTGTCCATAGGTGTTCGAGTTGAAATGGCAGCAATGCAAAATAAGCTCGACGCTATGGAACACAAATTTGCAGCAGCCTCCCTAAACCCGGTATCACTCCCCAAAACTATTTGTGGGTGCTGTTCTGATCCGTCACATTTAACGGAAGAATGTCCTTTAAACTCGACGTTTCAAGGTCACGAGCATTCTAATGCCGCATTTCAACGACCTCGAAACGATCCATATTCTTCCACGTACAATCAGGGTTGGAGGAACCACCCGAATTTTGCTTGGAACCAAAATCAATCTCAAAGCACGGTTCCAAACACAAATAACTTTCAAAGGGCTCTTCCTCC
Source organism: Agapanthus africanus (assembly GCA_030015575.1). Lineage (NCBI taxonomy): Eukaryota > Viridiplantae > Streptophyta > Magnoliopsida > Asparagales > Amaryllidaceae > Agapanthus > Agapanthus africanus. The sequence goes on from JASDDO010000022.1 coordinate 391,950,540, forward strand.
ACCACAACAGCAACCCCTCCAACTCACTCAGCACCCCTACCAGTCACAAAATTTCCAAAACCAGGGCAACACTCATGCACAGTCTAATCCTATGCAGTCCTGTTCTGACGATTTCTCTCAATTTACTCAAACCATGAAATCACTTTTATCCAATTTCATGGAGGTTTCAACTGAGGTTAGATCTTCCGTCAATGAAATAAAGAAAAACTCAGCGTCACAAGCTGAGAGTATTAGAACGATGGAAGCTGAAATCGCACGCCTCAAAGCTGAAATGAGTGCAAGAGAAAAAGGGAAACTTCCCTCTCAACCCCTACAGAATCCTGGGCATTACAATGTAAATGCCATTACCACGTTGAGATCGGGAAGAGTGCTGAATAATAATGTCGGGGAAGATATTGATAATACTGAAAATCATGTCAAAACCCCGGCTGAGACCTTTCCACATACACACACTTCTCCTTCTGATCCTTCTTCTTCTACCAAACAACCTTCGCACGAGCCTATTCTCCAGTTCCCTTTAGGCTCAACACCTTCACCCAACCCTTATAGTTCTCCACAGACGGTCCCCACACCTCTTTTGGGATCTCGTCTACCCCCCTTTCCTTCTCCTATGATGGACCCTGCGCTTATTGCGAAAGCACCTTACCCGAACCGGCTAAGGGCTAACAGAACGAGTCCTCATATAGAGAAAATTTTAGAAATGTTCAAACAGGTTAACATCAATATCCCTCTCCTAAATGCGATTCAACAAGTCCCCGCTTATGCGAAGATTCTAAAGGACTTGTGCACTAGGAAGAGGAAGACTCAAGTGCAGAAGAAGGTCTTTATGGCTAATAATATCAGCACTGCTTTTATTCCCCAGCTACCAAAGAAACGAAAGGACCCAGGATGTCCTACAATATCGATTTCGATTGGGGGTAAAAACATAAATCGTGCTCTTTTAGACCTTGGCGCGAGTGTTAACCTGTTACCTTATTCTGTCTATGAGCAATTAGGAATTGGAGAGCTGAAACCTGCTCATTGTACTCTCCAGATGGCAGACCGATCTATCACCAAACCAAGGGGTGAATTAGAGGATGTGTTGATAAAGGTCGGGGAATTTGTTTTCCCTGTAGACTTCATTGTGCTCGACACACATCCTGTAGCAAACCCCCGGGGCCAAATTCCGGTGATCTTAGGTCGTCCTTTCCTTGCCACTTCCAACGCTGTTATAAACTGTAGAAATGGTTCAATGAATTTATCATTTGGAAATATGACCATTGAACTAAATATCTACAGAGTTGGGAGTCAGCCATCAGAACCTAGTGCTCATATTTTAGATGTGTGTTCTGTCCATGAGATCGCTCCCGATAGTTGTGGAGCCGAGGAACTTTGCTTTACTGATCTCGATGACATTAGCACATCTCTGCTTGATCTTACACTTAGTGAGGACACTACACTTACACTTGAGTCCTGCACTTCTGACTTTTCTCCACCCGAGTCTGTATCTTTCACAGGCTCTGAGCTTCTTTGTAAATCCAAAAATCATTCTATGATTCTTCCTTCGATCATTTCTCCGCCTGAATTAGATCTCAAGGTCTTACCTTCTCACCTAAAATATGCATATCTTGGTGAGAACGAGACTTTACCGGTTATAATATCCACTTCTCTTGCATTAGAGCAAGAGAATGCACTTTTATCGGTATTAAGATCTAATAAAGAGGCGTTTGGTTGGAGTATGGCGGACATCAAAGGGATTAGTCCCTTGATAGTTGAACATCATATACATGTGATGGATGATGCCAGACCGACCCGAGAACCACAGAGACGGTTAAATCCCGTCATGAAGGAAGCTGTCATGAAAGAGATCGTCAAATGGTTAGATAGTGGTATTATATACCCGATCTCCGATAGCCAGTGGGTAAGTCCTATACACGTCGTTCCTAAGAAATCCGGCATCACAGTTATCACAAATGAAGCGAATGAGTTGATTCAGACACGCGCCCAAACTGGGTGGCGTGTATGCATTGATTATAGAAAACTCAACGCTGCTACGAGGAAAGATCATTTTCCTCTACCATTTATTGATCAAATGCTGGAACGCTTAGCGGGACGACAATACTATTGTTTCATGGACGGTTACTCAGGCTACAATCAGGTCCCCATCGCCAAAAAGGATCAAGATAAAACCACTTTTACTTGTCCTTTTGGTACCTTTGCTTATAGTCGCATGCCCTTCGGGCTATGCAATGCTCCCGCTACCTTTCAGCGGTGTATGATGGGGATATTCTCTGATATGGTAGAGAATTTCCTGGAGATCTTTATGGACGACTTTTCGATTTTTTGAAATTCTTTTTCTAAATGCCTAGCGAATCTGGACGCTGTTCTTACTCGATGCAAAGAGAAGAACTTGACTTTGAACTGGGAAAAATGCCACTTTATGGTCCAAGAAGGAATAGTCCTTGGACATGTCATTTCACAGAAGGGCATTGAGGTTGACAGAGCTAAAGTAGATGTCATTCAAAACCTCCCTCATCCCAGAAGCGTCAAAGATATTCGCTCTTTCCTTGGCCATGCTGGCTTTTATAGGAGATTCATAAAGGACTTTAGCAAAATTGCTAGACCTTTAACACTACTCCTGGCCAAGGATACAACCTTCCACTTTGACTCGGATTGCGAGACAGCTTTCGACTCACTTAAACACTCACTCACTTCAGCCCCCGTTTTATCATCACCAAATTGGGACTACCCTTTTGAGCTGATGTGTGACGCATCTGATTTTGCAGTAGGTGCTGTCCTTGGACAGCACATCGAAAAGATGCCACATGTGATTTACTATGCTAGTAAGACCCTGAATGATGCGCAAATCAATTATACAACCACAGAGAAAGAACTATTAGCGGTTGTATTCGCATTAGAGAAATTCAGGCCTTACTTAATCGGCTCACCTATTGATGTATATACTGATCATTCCGCTTTGAAACATCTTCTGGCGAAGAAAGATGCCAAAGGTCGACTAATACGTTGGATCCTTCTTTTACAAGAATTCGATCTTGTTATCAAAGATAAGAAAGGATGTGAAAACGTAGTAGCTGACCACCTTTCACGCATCGTTTCTTCCCCTGTGACCCTGCCGATCAATGACTCATTCCCTGACGAACAACTCTTGAGCGTATCCTCTGAACCATGGTTCAGGGATATTGTGAACTATCATGCCACGGGATTGATACCGAGCGATTGGTCTAAACAGGACAAATACCGCTTTCCTTCCCAAGTAAAACACTATTACTGGGACGAGCCTTATTTGTTTAAATACTGTCCTGATCAGATCATTCGCCGGTGCGTCCCGAATGAAGAGTTCAAGAGTATTCTTTCATTTTGTCATGATCAGGCCTGTGGGGGTCACTTTGGTCCAAGAAAAACAGCGGAAAAGGTTTTGCAATGTGGATTTTATTGGCCGACCTTATTCAAGGACGCATTTGAACATTGCAAAACCTGTACACAATGTCAGTATACGGGTAGAATATCCCAAAGGAATGAAATGCCTCAGCAACCCATTCTGGTTGTTGAAATGTTTGATGTTTGGGGCATAGATTTTATGGGTCCTTTTCCCAACTCCTTTGGGAATCTGTATATATTGCTGGCGGTTGATTATGTCTCCAAGTGGGTAGAAGCCATCCCAAGTCGCACTAATGACTGGAAAGTTGTCATTAAGTTCTTGAAAGAGAATATCTTCTCGCGATTTGGACACCCACGCGCTATTATTAGCGATAATGGGACACACTTCTGCAACAGATCTTTCGAGACTCTGATGCGGAAATATTCAATCAACCACCGTCTTTCTACACCCTATCACCCCCAAACAAGCGGGCAGGCTGAGATCTCAAACAGACAAATCAAACTTATCCTGGAGAAGACTGTTGCTAAAAATAGAAAAGATTGGTCGACCAAATTGACGGATGCTCTTTGGGCATTCAGGACTGCATATAAGACCGACCTAGGAATGTCTCCATATAGGATAGTGTTTGGAAAAGCATGTCATCTACCTGTTGAGATAGAACATAAAGCATTGTGGGCTATAAAGGAAATTAATTTTGATCTAAACCTTGCTTGCAACTTTCGGAAGCTGCAACTTAACGAGCTAAGCGAACTCCGCGATGAAGCTTATGATGATGCTGTAATCACAAAGAATAGGACCAAGGTTTTTCATGATAAAAACATTGTAAGGAAAACATTTTTACCTGGTCAACAAGTCCTTCTTTATGATTCACGATTACACCTTCATGCGGGCAAGCTCCGATCTCGTTGGAAGGGACCTTTTGTTGTGCGGTCTGTATACCCGCACGGGGCAGTTGATGTTGAAAATGTTAAAAACGGCACTGTTTTCAAAGTAAATGGACATATATTAAAGCCGTATTTTTCCACTGACCCCACGGAGGAGCTCTTGTTCTTACAAGAGCCAGTTTATCTTGATTAAAATTCCTCCGTCTCACTTTCATGTCCAGTATATCATTGTATCATATTTTGAATGAAGGTGAGTAAATAAAACAAGTTTGGGGGAAGTTCTTCACTTATATATTTGCCCCCACTAATAATTCCTCCCAGATGTACAGATTTTTGTAGGTATAACTGTCGGCAACAGTGAGGACACTGTTGAAAACAAGTTTGGGGGAGGTTTGTGCTTATTTTCGCATCATTTGCATATCATCTGCATAAGCACAAAACATTTCTTTTAAAAATCTATAAATTTTCAAAACCCATAAAAATTTAAAAATTTTCAAATATAAAAATAATTTTAATATTTACACTTTTTTGTATATAAATAAGATAATGAAAGTTTACACAGTGAACAATTACATCCATGAGATTGGAAAAATTTTAGAAAACTAAGAAAATTAGAAGTTTTCTTATACGAACTAGTAATAAGTAGTTATGAGCCGTTGTCCCAAGGGTTAGTAAGATGAAGGACGTCACTAATCTGAGGATAAAAATAAGTCTGAAAAATAGTTTCTATTCTGGAAGCCAAACATTTTGAACGTTGCTACCCTGCTATTCGCACCTACACACGTCTTGAAGCCTGGGATAGTAGAGGATACCTTGAAATGCTCTTGTCTTAAAGCCAAAAGTATGAAAAAAAAAGAAAAGAGTGTTTTAAAGTGGTGAGAAAAATGGATACTGGTTTTGTTATCACCAAGGGCAAGAAAAATATATAGCAAAAGGGTGCTTCTTCACCTAGTGCCCCAAGGTCAACTGGTCTGGGAGTCTCTGCTATGCCTGAGGTGGTGCAAGATTAGGAAAATACACCAAGTTAGCATGCACATTAGTAATCGGTCGGTTAGTACCTCAAGAAGTATTAACGGTCGCATGAAAGTGTGTAAGCAATCTCGTTTGCCAAGAAGTACTGAGGTCGATGGGCAAGAGTATGATAGCTTGAATTGAATTCTCCGGGTGTAGGGATGTCTTTACACACACGCAGAGTGATATGATCGATGTTTGGAATAAAGATAGGAATGAAGAATAAGACGATGTTTTATTGAGGGAGGACGTGATTTCTGACATCTTTTCATGACCATTAAGATAGGGCTCATGACAACCGAAAAGCTAGCTTAGTTGGAAACCCTAGTTTTCAAGGCTTTTCTTTTACAATTCTTGTCTTTAAATGTAATATTCATGATCTTGCTTTTATTATTGGATTTTGTGGGTGCAATCCGCTGAAAACCCTCAGGAGACAACACTCCTCCTACTAGGGACACCTAGAGGTTTAAAGGCTTGTTGCACATGCTCAGTGCAATCGTGTTGCCTACGAAAGTGTGCTAGTTAGTTTTTCTCTTTCTTTGTTTTCTCCTTCTCTTTTTAATAAAACATTCTCTCGAGACGATCGAAATTAAGTTTGGGGGTATTTGATCAGTCGAAAATATTGCATATTTTAACCGGCAATTTCCTTGTCATCTGCATACATATAGGAGAGTACGGTATTCATAATTCACATATTAGCTAATTGGTCGCAAAATATCAAATTACATGTATTCGACCTTAAAACCGGAAATTCTAGGGAAGTTAACTGCATTGCATTACATAGCATATTTTCTATATCTTGCAACCCCTATTTTGAAGTCTATGCAGAAAAAGAGATGCTTGTTCGATCAATACATTGCTCGACCATTACAATTGCTCGTAAACTCATTGAAAGCAAATCTGGTATCAACATAGAAGGTCAACTGCAATTCTAAACATCAAAGAATAACCCAAATAGAAGTACAAAGCAACTGCAGAAGACACAGATCCCGAGGCCATAAAGGCGCGGCGGAAGCGCGGCCTTAAGCTACCTCACGCGGCGGAAGAGCGGCCCATTGGTGACATCAACTCCTCAAACTTCACCACAACTCCTGTTTCAGTGCCCACTACTCAAAAATGCATACAAAAGTCCAGAAGAGTCCAGACACTTCCACCAGATCATCAAGCTCCTAAACTAGCCTAGAACTTCTAGAACTTTCCTAAACCCTTGCTTAAACCCTAAGCTAAAGCCCAACAAACTTGTCAACAAACTTTGGGAGGGAAAGTCCAATTCAAACCTAAACCTAGTTCTATAAATAGGACCCTTGACTCATTCATTAAGGAGGTTATGTTGCCATAGAGAGGAAAAGATTCAACATCTTAGATTTTAGCCATTCTCTCTTTCTCCATCTTCTTCTTCCTCAAGATTAGTGAGAAATCTTGTAGGAAACCCTAACCCTAAATCCAACCACAATTCAAGATCTTGAGTGCAAGCCAAGCAAGATTCCTTCAACCCTTTTATGAGCCGAGCCGATCTTCCATCGGGCAAGAGATCAAAAGTAGATCCACGATCCACGGAGTCGAGCGAAGCCGAGTCAACGATCGATTTTTCTTTCTTCTTGTAGATCTTGAAAGAATGTATTGACAAATTGTTGATTAAATAAAAGGTGATATTTTCTCCATTCTTGTTTTCTTTAAAATTCCGCATCATGTTATCTTTACTGTTCTTGAATATTGTCTATGTGGTGATGCGTGAGTAAAACTCCGCTCGTTAAGGAGTCGAAACGATCTTTAGTATGATGATGTAGCAAATTTGTAATCAATTCTTGAATCCCACGAGATTGTAAACCCTAGCTAGTTCAAGAATTGACAACCAAATTTGATGCGATGCTTTATTGATCAACATCGCTCGAGATTGGGGTGATCCGATCGATTCTTGAAATTGCTAGAGGCTAGAATATAAATGGTATCCTCGAAAGAGCAAGGTTTAAGAGATGAAACCTTAATTTCATCAAGAAAACCCTAACTCTCGTCGATAACCATTGATCTAGTATCAATTCTTCGAAGGACAAGAATATGAAATATTGTAGACTACAACACATCTAAAGATCCTATCGATTCCTACGAGCCTCTCTTTCATTCTTGATTGTCGTTTGGAAAATATCATTGAAACCCGATTCTTGTTGTTTATAGTTTCTTGATTCTTTAGAAAAGATTAGTGACACACGAATACAAATCAATCAATTGAATCGTGTTTTCTCTTATTGTTGCTTAACATTTCATTTCAAACAAATAAAAATACAAACGAATCTCGAGATCCCTGAGGACGATCCGCACTCATTCATTAACTTCAACTGACACCGTTGTTTGATTGCGGTCAAATATTTTTGGTTGTGATTTCTTTACTATTTGATTCGATAAACACATCCAACAAAATCATTCAATCACCGTCCGATCCTGATCCGTGCAATACCGCACGTATCTGATCGGACCCTGCCATATCTCCATACGGCCTCTACAGCGTTTCGCCCGAAAGCTTGAGTAACTGTAAGTGTGGTGGACTCTAAAGACTCGTCAATACTATGGCTGTGGATTTAACCACTAGCACGTCAGAGGTATAAGCTAATACGTGACGGGCCACCAGCTATTGAACAAAAGGGACGTCGATGAGGAAGCTCACCCCGACACCCAACTGAGCCTGTCAGTGACAATATCCGTACAGTCCGGTCCGTTCGTCTATGAGCATCGCATGGCGGGCCTAGGGGGTTGGTAAAAGTCAGACCCCCAAAAGCGGTACTAGTCGTGTCGGAGTGTAGCCCAGAACGCCCTGAGATACTACTGGAATACCTACCAGTAAATCTCCTGCCTCGGCCGAGGGCTTTGCGTAATGGCTCTCCTAGACACAGCGCGACCTCACCCCCAATACCGGGAGAGACGAACCCCTGCAGATCCGCTCACTGCCTCCATGTGGCTCGGGACTGTACCCAACTAAAACCTGTTTGCACGACTCCTTTGAGCCGTGGTAGGGTAGTAATCAAAGCACAGTGGGAACTCACACGAGACAAATGACGATCTCAGGTCGATGAACTAACCTGTACACATGTCACCTGGGAACTGCTATCTGACGTCTGGTATATGACCAACTAGCAGGTTCCCGGCGAGTCCTGTCCGGTGTACTCATAACCCAATGAGCACCTGTATACATCTTAGGTGAACCAACTGACACCAGTGGCTTGTGAGACCGGCCACCTCCCCTCGTCGGGGTCTCGACTGTATACACTAGTCTACTCTGGAGAATCGATGCCCTGTCTCGAAACTCCTAGGACTAGGGACCTTTTAAGGATGTGCTTATAGACTACCAGCTCCCACGTATATGATCGACATCATACTGCCGGCAGTCAAGCAAGAATCCTAGGGGCTCTATCAACGTGTAATAACGACATTCCAGGTCACCTAAAGCAGTACACGATGATAAAGATAAACCAGATAGCATACTATCATCTCGAGTAAGACTGTCCTACCGGGATAGGTCCTCCCTCAATCATTGCAATCACGTGCCTGTGATCCAATAATTGACTCTGAGGGCACTAACTCCAACAATCTCCCACTTGCACTCAAGGCTAATTATTGCGATGCCGCATACTCACAGCCCGTGTGATACCGAACACCCAACTCCTCTACTAGTCAGTCTCACAAAACCCGTTTGCGAAACTATTGCGTTCGAGGAATAGCCTCAGTGAGTGGATCCGTAGAGAAGTTTCTTTCTATGTCTCTCTATATCTCAAGTTCGCGGAGAAATCCATCTCCCGAAATGAGCAATACCTGTCTTAGAACGTCTGGAGGTCTGATGGGACCTAGCTCATAAATGAACTCCAAATCCAAACTTCTTAGACCGTATCGTCAACTGAATTTAATCAGTATCCTGCACCAGGCCACCCTCAGTATTGCCTTAGACCACCTGTCCAAAATACTGCCCCTCGTCAGAAGGAAAACTATAACTCTGACAACCTCCTTGTTGTCCATGTCACCTTGGAAGCCTGGAATGATAACTGTCTCCCAAATGAGGCTGTCGTTATCATATCCCTATAACATCCACTTATGTTCTAAAACTGCTTCCGACTGTTTCTCCAGGATTGGATCAATGTCAACTTATTGCATCTACTGCAAGAACAACATCTGGTGTGGTACTTGACATCTCATGATTGACTCAATTGCCTAAGCAAGTGATCTGTCAATCATGCGTATCCCTCTCCTCTTTAGTCTGTAAGACACCTTTACAGAGGGTGACTCCATCACCTGCAGGTACACTACCGTGCCAGGAGTCGTCCATTCTAAATACTCATAGAATGCTGTCAAGGTACCCAGATTGGGAAACCACCCAAATCTAGATCTAAAACCATAGATCTAGTAACCAGTATGTCTGACATAATGTCCAAATCCCATACGGAGAAAACGCTGTGTGACGACCAAACTATAACCGATCGTAGTATAGGAATATCACTTTCTACTAGCTTCTCAACAGATCCACCCCTTATTCTGATGACGTCAAACCTATGACTGTCACATCAGAAATAGATGATCTATCTCCGCTACATCTGCTTCAGTCTATAAATAGACATAAGCCTGATGTCCACCAATGCTTCCACTGCTCCCACTGACTACGACAACCCTCTGGCAGAGTCATATAGACGTGCACTTCCAAAGCTAGTTTAGAACGACACTATACTCATCCTCCTGCCGGGTCTCGCAGCCTGGAACAACAGCAATGGCAAGTGTGGGTAAACAAGAACTTCCCTGTCACCGTCCTTGAGGCTACCGGAGTACCTCTCGGGTGCCTGAAGTTACCCACCGTATCTGCGGAGTGGCCAATGGAATGTCAAACCAGATTGAATCTTTAGGTTGCTTATCAAATCTTCAGTAATCGTTTGCGGTTCTGGAATCACTTCCAGTTCTACCATACTCCCACTACTTTTTCTGAAAAAATCCATTTTTAATAAAAACTGTGGCGAGTCTAGAACAATATTGCTATTGTTCATCCAGATGGTAGAAAGTCAACCCTCGTCATAGCCTGGGTCAACCCACAAACATCCATTACAGAAACGTGCCTTGAGTTGTCCAGTGTCTGGTTTTAATCATAAGCCGAACAACTCCCCGTACCTTAACAATGTCAAGATATGAACTGTCCTATATCCAATATAGAACCAGAGGCACTGATTTAATTTAACCAGATTCAAATCATGCAGCTGTCTCCAGTGCATGTCAACTGAATGGAAAAAGGCCGATCAGCGTCACTCAACTTAGGAATGCTTCCAATTATGAGTAACCCGAAAGAGAAGCAAGTTCTCTTTATCATTACTATCAACTGAATACCATACACAAGTATCTACATCTTCGATCTCTTTGAAGAATCCCGATACTTGCTACACCTGGTTCTCTACTCTATTCAAATACCTATAACTCCTCACAACTTAGACCCTGTGTTCCTACGAAACACATGTCTAAGAACTAGAGAAGTTAAAAGTAAACAGAATATAGTATGAGGACCAACCCCTCTGTCCTAATGGATACTGGACAACATACAATACTCTGTATAAGTCCGCTGAGTCTAACAACTCTTTCACTGTGCGTCGTAGGTTGAAAACTGTACTTATGGTTAAGAAGAATTACACCGCTGTTTAATGCTCCTTACCTAACCATCCACTGATATAGGTAAATGTCATCGACATAATATCAAAAGGTATATCTCACTCTATGAAAATAGACGTACAGATATAACAATTTGAAATTGGTGCACAACAGCGGATATTCAAAACCAAATATTTGCCGACCGGCAAACAGCCCAGATGATCTCCTCAAATATCACCGATTACAACGAATCCCGATATAATGAGGATGGTCACCTAATTCCCAATAACTTACTCCCACTCATCATCTGTAAAACTATACAGATGTGAGAATCATACCTGGTAAATACATACCCTGGAGCAAGTGTCTAACTGGGAAATCAGTTTTCCATTAACAGTACACGGTGAAACTGAAACATTGAAATGTTTCGTTGGGGTATCCTGGTATTCCTAGTAATGCCTCTTCCATTATCCAGATTCACAACTGTAATCGTATAATTCTTTGCCACTTCTCCAAATCCCTTTGTATGTCTTTAGTCATTACCTTCTGTACACCCCATTAGGCCAAATGGTTTTCTTCCTTCCCTACCGTTCGACACCAGCCTATGGTTTGGAAGAAGACTATCCAATAAGCATAAAAGGTGTACTATCCTAATCCTAGGAACACTCGCAATGCGAGAGAAGGTGAAGATAAAAGACACCTGAATGTACTTTATTCCTATTTCTCCTGAACCAGAATCCATCCCCGAACTGGAACAAGTTCCTTTCGAGTTCGTATATAACCATACGATGGAGTATCCAATAAACTGTGGATCTTCGTAGTGATACGGAGTGTCCTGGAGAAATACAAAGGTGATTTAGGATTGGCGAATAAATACTCGGTTTGGTCGTGAATATCAGTCGCAATTTACTTTGCCCTCCCACTAATCCCTTGCTTTGTCTTAATCTTAATACCTTCTGCACACCATCGTTATGCTAATTGGTTTTCTTCATTCCCCACCGTTCGGCACCAACCTAAGGTTTGGAAGAAGACTATCCAATTTGCGTAATAGGTGTACTATCTCCTAAACCAAGGAGTACTCGCAATGAGAGAAGGTGAAAAGAAAAGACAACTGAATAATCCTATCCGTTTTCTCCAGAACCAGAAACCATCCTCAAAGTCCTTCGAGTTCGTATATAACCATACGATGGTTTTGTCCAATGGAAGTGGACGTTCACAGTAATACGGGGTGTCCTGGAGAAAAGGGTAAAAGTAGGAGTGGCAATGAGGTCTGCAACTCTGACAATCCAAAAGCCAGTGTTAAGAAGGTTCGGTCAACTTGGTCACTGAGTCATAGTCCAGGGTCGGGTCAATGGTTGCAGCCAGAGAGAGAGAAAAGAAACACTCAGCGTACAGTCTAACCTAGATCAGAATGGTTATCACTTTATCTAATCAGGAAACCTCCCACTGTACCTCAAATTCTCCTCCAAACCTGAAAGAAGAATTAGTCGGGATCACCCGAGGAGTAAACCAACTCATCAGTGGGAATCGGGATCCAACTCTCATCGCATGATAACGTGACGGAATCCACTCACGTCACCACACTCCAGAAGGTACGCGCATGCCTGGCAAGTTTCAGTTCTTTTGAAATCTCCCGATGTGATTTTTACCCCAAGCGGTTTATGACCTTGACTAGGTCAACAAACCATAAACCGCCAGTCAAGTTCAACCCGTCATTATTCTGAATTGCATTAAACCCACCCGTACGTGCCCTTGACTAGGTCAACAAGGCCGCACGACTGTCCTAACCAATCCCACTTATGCAACAAACAAGTACCACTTAGCTACCGAACACTACGTCTTGACTAGGTCAACAAACGCAGCACGAATACCAAATAATACCTGTAGGAAATGACGGAGGGCTACGGCTGGTTTTTGGCGAAAAACCTTTAACGTAATGAACTTGATATCATTGAAGGAACTGCATAGCCTTTTATGAAAATATAGTGACGAAAACCTTTACTAAAGAGGTCACTCCCGGTGAAGGGATCTCGGCTCTTTCCCCGTAGAATGAGGTGCAGGATATTCCAACTGAATACCACGATGCAAAGCAAAAGTAATCGGCTATAGTGAAGTTAATGCCCTGACGCAAACTTCTGTCCAAGGGGTCACTCCCGGTGAAGGGATCTCGGCCCTTGCCTCGTCGACTGAGGAGCAGGATATTCCAAATGAATACCACGATGCAAAACAAAAGTGAACGTCCTTGCAATAACAGCTTTTTGAAAAATGTTCCAACAACATCAGAATAGGTTTGTTTATCTTGCATTGATTCGAATCAACGTAGTCCCATCAATTAATCACACCACAAAGAACGAAAATATACTGACGTACGTATATGCCATCCGCATTCGCCACTGGGTCCGGTCATCACCCGTTAGGTTAGCTAACTAACGGCAGAGCGGGGACTGGACTAGCGCGGATGTAAAACATATACAACATCTACTAATATATATACCAATATATTATATTTCGCTCAAGGCGTGATAAAATGCAACATCACAGAAATGTACAGCATCACAGAACAATACAGATATCTGGAAGCCCCGGGTTTCATAGAGCCGCTGCTGAAACCCGACGTTCCTCTGGTCGTGTGGATAGCCTGTGCAATGAAATCCTAGACCCCTACGGGCGCGGCAAGTCACCCGCCAAAACCTGAAGCGAGGCAGCCCCCTTCAGCTCCGTGAATGGACCACCCAGCACTTCATGGAATCCGGTAACTTGGGCACCCCTCCTGGGTTAACCTGTACCCCCTACGAGTGCGGCGAATACCCCGCCAATCCTAGAGTGAAGCCCCCTCCGTCTCAATGCCATGAGATGCGGGCCCGTTGCCCCCTAGAACCCGGCTATCCGTGCACTCCACCGCGGGGTAATCCTAGTACAAAAAGTAAAATATACATACACCGGGTACATCGACCGCAACCAGGTCGTGCCCCAAAAGAATAATACAAACAGGCAGTGACGGCAGTCCACATGTCGGACGCTCGCCCCGCAATATCAAATGTACATAATACAACAGCACTGTACTAGCATTGCATCCAGGCTATCCCCCACGACCGATCCGCAACATCACAACATAAACATAGAACATCAACGTGAAAGTCACGTTCGCAAATCCGTCTAACCGGGCTATAGCAGTTAGACCGGATTTACCGATCGAGTGACATTCACGGTCGCAGATATAATGTAAATACTGTGAAATAATGTGTTTAAAAGTATCCGATCGATCAAACAATTAACAAGTGGGCCCCAAAGAAAACTGTAGCACTCACAGAAATAATTGGCCCAATTTTAATATTCTAAAACTCCCACAAAAAGCCCAGAAGCCAACTGTAAAAATACGAAGCAGTGACCCCACCATCTTGCGGCGGAAGCGCGGCAGAAAGGGGGATAGTGCCGCGCTTCCGCGCTCATGTCAAGGGTTCACTGTCTCGTTTTTTCCCAGAGTTCTTAGAACTCCCTGCACATCTTTCTAAGACCACCTGAAAATTTTTTTGACACCAAAAATTTCCAACAGAAAACTGATGTGAAGGAATGTGTGGTTTTTGGGATTTCGGTCGATCGGATAAGCAAAACGTATTAAACGAAAGCTAGACGAAGGTTAATGGCGTGGCTCTGATACCATGTTGCGCCACGGCAGCGCCCCGGCCTCTTGCTCGAGACCAAAATGCGGAATAAAAATTTTCCTTACTCGGAAACCGGCGCTACCGCGGACAATGAAAAACCCGGATCGTTTACCATTAACCTAAAGCTAGCAATCAAAAGATAGGGTAAGAAGTATACCGAGTGATCCGAGTCCTCCGGTCTTCTTGTCGTCGTCCCGATCTCCCGCGGAAAGTGTTGCCTCCACACCGTTGCCTCCTCGCCGGAAAGGGCACCACATCGCCTGCGTCTTTTACGGGCTCCCGCCTTAATACCGAGGCAACTCGGGCATGAAGCCGGCAACTCGACATGCTCAAGATATGCTGTAGAATGTGTAGTGTAGTGTCTCGCTTGGGTTTTGGTTGCCTTGATGGAGGAAATGAGATAAGAAAAATGGTGCTTGCATTTTTCTAACATGAATGAGATCAAGAAGATGAAACACTCAAGAATGAAGAACTCTCTCCTTCTTCTTCTCTCTTTCTTTTTCCTCTCATGAAAAACTTATCATATTCATCAAGTGAGAAGAAGAATGGTGGAGGAAACAATATGAACACATAAACATGAAGGGAGGTGAGTGTAGGAAAAAGGAGAGGGTGACCATATCCTAACACCATCATCACAAACTCACATCAAGCTTAAAATCAATCCTAATCACCTTTTCAAGAAATGATGATAGAAAAGAAAGGAATATAAAAGATGCTTTCATAATAAATACTTTTACAAATAAAACCTCCACCATAGGTAATTTGCAAAACTGCAAATTACCCCCTCCATCAGAAAAGTCCGGCCGGGAAAGAACAAAGGAAAACCGGCCGGAACGGAATGCAAACTGGCAACTCCAGAAAACTGGTCCCGTAATAAATTACAGGAAATCCCCATACTGTGCATACACACCCGCATCTGTATTCCGTCCGGATACAAATGCAAAAGAGACAAAATCTACACTGTACTAAACTAGGACCGGCTTAAACCAAAGCCGGCTAGTAAAATCCGTTCGATCCTGATTCGTGCAATACCGCACGTATCTGATCGAACGCTGCCATATAACTATACGGCCACTAGTACAATACCGTCCGATCCTGATCCGTGCAATACCGCACGTATCTGATCGGACCCTGCCATATCTCCATACGGCCTCTACAGCGTTTCGCCCGAAAGCTTGAGTAACTGTAAGTGTGGTGGACTCTAAAGACTCGTCAATACTATGGCTGTGGATTTAACCACTAGCACGTCAGAGGTATAAGCCAATACGTGACGGGCCACCAGCTATTGACCAAAAGGGACGTCGATGAGGAAGCTCACCCCGACACCCAACTGAGCCTGTCAGTGACAATATCCGTACAGTTCGGTCCGTTCGTCTATGAGCATCGCATGGCGGGCCTAGGGGGTTGGTAAAAGTCAGACCCCCAAAAGCGGTACAAGTCGTGTCGGAGTGTAGCCCAGAACGCCCTGAGATACTACTGGAATACCTACCAGTAAATCTCCTGCCTCGGCCGAGGGCTTTGCGTAATGGCTCTCCTAGACACAGCGCGACCTCACCCCCAATACCGGGAGAGACGAACCCCTGCAGATCCGCTCACTGCCTCCATGTGGCTCGGGACTGTACCCAACTAAAACCTGTTTGCACGACTCCTTTGAGCCGTGGTAGGGTAGTAATCAAAGCACAGTGGGAACTCACACGAGACAAATGACGATCTCAGGTCGATGAACTAACCTGTACACATGTCACCTGGGAACTGCTATCTGACGTCTGGTATATGACCAACTAGCAGGTTCCCGGCGAGTCCTGTCCGGTGTACTCATAACCCAATGAGCACCTGTATACATCTTAGGTGAACCAACTGACACCAGTGGCTTGTGAGACCGGCCACCTCCCCTCGTCGGGGTCTCGACTGTATACACTAGTCTACTCTGGAGAATCGATGCCCTGTCTCGAAACTCCTACGACTAGGGACCTTTTAAGGATGTGCTTATAGACTACCAGCTCCCACGTATATGATCGACATCATACTGCCGGCAGTCAAGCAAGAATCCTAGGGGCTCTATCAACGTGTAATAGCGACATGCCAGGTCACCTAAATCAGTACACGATCATAAAGATAAACCAGATAGCATACTATCATCTCGAGTAAGACTGTCCTACCGGGATAGGTCCTCCCTCAATCATTGCAATCACGTGCCTGTGATCCAATAATTGACTCTGAGGGCACTAACTCCAACAATGGCAAGTCTGGGTAAACAAGAACCTCCATGTCACCGTCCTTGAGGCTACCGGAGTACCTCTCGGGTGCCTGAGGTTACCCACCATGTCTGCGGAGTGGCCAATGGAATATCAAGCAATATTGAATCTTTAGGTTCTTATCAAATTTTCAGTAATCGTTTGCGATTCTGGAATCACTTCCAGTTCTACCATACTCCCACTACTGTTTTCTGAAAAAATCCATTTTTATTAAAACTGTGGCGAGTCTAGAACAATATCACTATTGATCTTCCAGATGGTAGAAAGTCAACCCTCGTCATAGCCTGGGTCAACCCACAAACAGCCATTACAGAAACGTGCCTTGAGTTATCCAGAGTCTGGTTTTAAGCATAAGCTGGAAAACTCCCCGTACCTTAACAATGTCAAGATATGAACTGTTCTATATCCAATATAGAAACAGAGGCACTGATTTAATTGAACCAGATTCAAATCATGCAGCTGTCTCCAGTGCATGTCAACTAAATGGAGAGAGGACGATCAGCGTTACACAACTTAGGAATGCTTCCAATTATGAGTAACCTGAAAGAGAAGCAAGTTCTCTAAGTCATTACTATCAACTGAACACCATACACAAGTATCTACATCTTCGATCACCTTGAAGAATCCTGATACTTGCAACACCTGGTTCTCTACTTTATCCTTATACCTATAACTTCTCAAAACTTAGACGTTGCATTTCTACGAAACATATGTCTAAGAACTAGAGAAGTCACAAGTAAACAGAACATAGTACGAGGACCAACCCCTCTGTCCTAATGGACACTGGACAATATACAATACTCTGAATAAGTCCCCTGAGTCTAGAGACTCATTCACTGTGTATCGTAGGTTGAAAACTGTACTTATGGTTAAGAAGAATTACACCGTTGTTCAATGCTCCTTACCTAACCATCCACTGATATAGGTAAATGTCACAGACATAATTTCAAAAAGGTATGTCTCACTCTATAAAAATAGACGTACAGATATATCAATTTGAAATTGGTGCATCACAACGGATATTCAAAACCAAATATTTGCCATCCGGCAAACAACCCCGGTGACTTCTTCAAATATCACCAATTACAACGAATCCTGATATAATGAGGATAATCACCCAATTCCCAATAACTTACTCCCACTCATTATCTGTAAAACCATACGGATGTGAGAATGAAACCTGGTAAATACATGCCCTGGAGCAAGTGTATAATTAGGAAATCAGTTTTCTTTTAACAGTACACAGTGAAACTGAAACATTGAAATGTTTCGATGGGGTATCCCGGTATTCCTAGTAATGCCTCTTCCATTATCCAGATTCACAACTGTAACCGTATAATTCTTTGCCATATCTCCAAATCCCTTTATATGTTTTTAGTCATTTCCTTATGTTCACCCTCTTAGGATAAATGGTTTTCTTCCTTCCCTACCGTTCGGCACCAGCCTATGGTTTGGAAGAAGACTATCCAATAAGCATAATGGGTGTACTGTCCTAATCCTAGGAACACTCGCAATGCAAGAGAAGGTGAAGATAAAAGACAACCGAATAAACCTTATTCATATTTCTCCTGAACCAGAATCCATTCCCGAACTGGAACAAGTTCCTTTCGAGTTCGTATAAAACCATACGATGGAGTATCCAAATAACTGTGGATCTTCGTAGTGATACGGAGTGTTCTGGAGAAATACAAAGGTGAAGTGGGAGTGGTAATGAAATACTTGGTTTGGTCGTGAATAGCTGTCGCAGTTTACTTTGCCCTCTTACTAATCCCTTGATTTGTCTTAACTTATTTGTAACGTTTTGAAAATCGTTTCGGTGAAATTTCGAAAAATCGGAAAAATAAGGGGGTTTTCTGTAAAAAGTCAAAATACAAATATCTTATTATAAAAATTAAATATACATATTCTAGCTATGTAGTTGCTATTATTTGGTGTTTATTGAGCCGCTGGTGAAATTTCAAATTTTCTGAAAAAATATTATTTTATTATTATTTTAAGCCGTCATTAATACATTTAATTAGGGAAAATTACAAATTGGATTGAGTTGAAACAAATTTTATGCATCATAAAACATTAAATAAAATTTTATCATGTGGTTTTTGAAATGAAATCATTTGCTAAAACAGTTTATAAAATATCGAAGAAAAAGGCTTTTTTTCGGTGAAATTAGTGTTAATGGGAATTGGGGTATAACATTTATCATTTTTCCTCACCCACACTCACCCACACCCTCTCTCCTCTCCCCAAATCAGCAGCCCAAGTTTCCCCCTCCTCATTTCCCCACTTGTTTTGACCAAAAGAAATGAAAAGAAAAAGGAAATGAAAGAATAAAAGAATATATAAGTATGGGCTTTGACCTTGGGTTGACTTGATATCATTTTCCCCACTTGACACTCTCTCCTCTCTCCCTCAAATTCCTGGCCAAAATCAGCACCCTACTGCAGCAGCCCTCACTCAAAAAAAATCCCACCCAATTTGCATCAAAAATCCACAAAAATGCTTCAAAATCAATACAATTTCAAAGCTAATTCCAAATCCAACTCCTACCCATTTTTCCTTAGCCTCTCAAGCATGGTTTTTGGTGAAAAGTTTTCAAATTGGAGGTCAAGATTTTCATGCTAGATCTCAAATCTTGTGAGGTAAAAATCTTGAGCTTTTTGTTAAATTGTTGGTTATTGCTTTAATCTAACTTAATTAGGATATGAATTGTAGTTCTAATTGAAAGATTTAGGTTTTCAAGAGAAGAATTAAATTATAGTTAGGGTTTTTGTTGTGTGATTATGGTTGTAAAGTGGAATTCATCATTTTGTAATATGTGAAACATAATCAAATTGTTAGTTTGCAAATTGTTAAGTGGAATTGTAATAATTAAACTTTATTGCTAACTAGGTTTTTGTAAACCATGAATTGGTTTAAGAGAAAATGTAATTAGGTTTTTGATGACTTTATTATCATTATAAAATGTAGTTTAATACTTTAGATCATGAAAATCTAAGCTAGATTGTTGTATGTGCATTTTTGCTATAAAACTGTTAAAATTGGTTAAATTATAAACTAGAATTTTGGGGCTAATGAAATTTAATGAGATTAAATTATGAAAATGGTTTTTATGACTTATTTAAGATATTTAATAAGTATTATGGCCATTAGAATTGTTAAAACATCAAGTTTTGTACTAAAACGGTAAATTTTTGCTTACTAGATTTTCGGAAAAATGGCTTTTAAGGTGAATTTGGGGTTTTGGTGAATTTTAACTTATTTTATATTATAGTTAGTGTTCATGGATGCGCAAATGAGTGTGTTTGGGTTTTCTCGATGGTTTGACGTTTGTACATCGACATCGATGGTTGGTTTGGCTATTCTTGCATGCGTAGGCGATAGGTTTTGACCTATGCGTGATACGCGTGCCGATTTGATTTTCGTATGCCGTTTCGATTTCGAATTTGGTTTTAATGCAATACGGTGCGTTATGATATGTAGGTACCCCATATGGACTTCGAGACGACAAGAAAGCGCGCGGCGACGTCGGCACCGGCGAGCGAGGACCAGGTGAGTAGATTTATATCTACGGGGAGAAGTCGGGTGGATGGCGTATAGCACCCCCGCAGTTCGCAGTGATGTATACGAATATGTATACACTTAAATATATATTATATTAGTATTAGGCTTTGAGGATAAAGGTAGATGCTAGGTATTCATGGATTAGTTTACTGTTAGTTGCGAAACCCTAGATTAGTTGTTACACCCACACACGCACACACACACATGCATACATCTATGTTATTACCTATGCGTATATGGGGATATGTGTTTATGTGTTCACATGGGTATGGGACTTTGTGTTCACATACTGGATTTGAGGATAATGTTTGGGATTTAAGGTGAGTCGATGAAATTGATTTGAGGCCGTGAGATCGGTGATATGGCAGGGTTCGTATTTGAGATACGACATGACGTTGTAGCGGGTCCTTGACGTAGTGTTTCACACACGTGCATGCATACTTAGGCGGTATCAGTATTGTACTAGATGTAGATCAGTACCCCGATCATGATATTTGATGAAGAGGATACCAGATGAATAGTATGATGAATATGATATTGACCCGTACCCAGATTTGGGGATGCCGTACGACGGATTTACGTACGAGCTATATCTTGATGATTGATCCGCACTCTTGACTTGGGATGTCTGATTATAGATATGGTATTAGATATGATATTATTGAGGCGGGATCACCGACTAATATATATACAGGTATGTATATGGATCGACTCAGACGTTAGGCGATTTCCTTATCTGTAGTCCAGCTTGTTAGCTTAGCCCTTTAGTTTAATTTAGTTGTTAGACTAGATTCGATTCTTACCTATTTCAAAGCTTACGAATCATGCGTATTTTAAAAGATAGGTCAAGGGATTCTACGGATATTTCAAAAACGTATCTTTTCTTAAAAACACCGTAGCCCCTATTTTCAAAACCCCATGATTCGTGTTATTTCAAAAGGCACAATTTGTAGGATTTATATTAGATTAGTGCAGATTAGCTATAGTTGCGTCTAGTATTCAGCTTCCGCTCATTTTTACTGTTCGCTCCGCATCACATACTTATATTATAATTTCTTATTGCATTATTAATATCATACTGTTAGGACACCAGCACCATTACCGATGACGCGTATGTACCACGTACACTTATTTGCCGGCTCACACACATCTTCATCGGTAATTGACATATCACGAACACTTTAGAAAATACTATTTCATTTGACATAGGTTGTTAGCTAATAGTTTAGACATGATATTAGTGTACTTGCCTTATATGCTAGTTAGACATTGTAGTTATTGCCTACTACTTCATGCATGTTATTATTCACTGTTGTGTCGCATTCATGGATTCTCATCCCTATATTCACTGTTTACATGCTATTGATGACTTGGATTTCGATTTCATGAGATTTCTTGGATTTGGAGGAAAACCGCAAAAACATGAATAAACCTGTTCTCCCTTTTAAAATAAAAAGTGCGGTTTTCCCATGATGTATGAGTCGTCCACCATGAGTTTGTTGATGGATTTCGAGACCCGATTCGAGGAGTGGAGGAACCGTTTCGGGTACATGGTGGGCCCGGTATGGTACCCCGGGGCAAGATGAATGTGGTGTTGACGTTGAGCCTGGCAGGGGACAGATTACCTACCGGTGATATTACCCGACGCGTCGGATATCCGGAGGATACCGTCGTGGTCTTGAGATGGATGGTAGGGGCCGGTCTGGACTGACGGCGCCCTAGATATTGAGATTGAGACATTGATATTTCGAGACATTGAGATTTATGTTTTGTGTCGATGCTAGACACTGTTGATACTGATTTCATTTATGATACCTCAGTTTAAAAATACGAAGAAAATCTAACTAATTTATGAAAACAGTTTCTTCATTTACATGTATTCTGTTTTCATGCATTCATACCTCACTCACATGATATATTGCTACCTGAGGCACTGACACGGGCACATGAGATTACACTCGGGTTAGATATTTACCCTAGCCTTGTTATAGGCTACGTGTTATTCATATATTTGAGGATATATTATGATCATTGAGCTAGGTTGTGTTATTTATGCGATTTCTGTGCGTAGATGTTTTTCTATTCACGAGTTGGCAACTCACCCCCGTTGTGCCCCAGTTTCTTGCAGGTTGCCGTACAGGTTTCATTACGGCTTTGCGGGCTCAGTTTCATTCGGGTGACTTGCTAGTAGGTGGGTTTTTCTTGTATCGTACCCATCATTTTAGCTTGTATAATATTATTCCGTTGTATCTAGTAAATTCCATCAACCAAACATGTATTTATTTTAGAGATAGAGACCGGTAATGTTTATTCTTTCGACCTTAGAGTCAAACGCTGTATTTCTATGGATTTTCTTGCTGTTTTGAGTTTCCTTTTGAGTTTTGATCCTCGCCCTTGGCGTTGTATATTATATGGCTTGTGTGGTTGTGACCGTCGATTGACGAAGAGCTAGCTCCCGCTTGGGGATGCCTTTTTATTGATTTCGTATACTATTCATGTTGTATCCCGTTTCGGGGCCAGTATTTACAAAGGAGACTCTGCCGAAATTTTCAGGAAATATTTGATGTTTTTTTAAAACGCATAATTCGGCTATGCTATTAAAACTACTTGATTTAAATTGGTTTTCCTTCATTCTACTACTTTCTTGGTTTGGATTTCTGGGTTTTCGGCTTGCTTAGATTACGTACGCCTCGAGACGTTTCGTAGTTTAAGTGCCGGTCATATTCCGTACTTTCGGGACGTGACAAAGTTGGTATCAGAGCGTTAGGTTTTAACCTTCGGAGCGTAGGATGACCCTTGGTTGATAGAATAGGTGACTAAAGTAGAGTGACGTACCGTTGATATGTTCCGCGGCATATTTACGACACGCCACTCCACTTATGAAGCCTTAGGATGTACATTTCCTTGTTCAGTATTATATTCCTTCCTGATCTAGCCTCATCGGTACCAGTTTGGTTTTGCTGCTACGGTTACGGCAGGGAGAGCTACGGCTAGTTGCGGTCAGCACAAGCTCGTCACGAACGAGGACTGACCAGGGTGAAATTCCGGCGACACACGATTGCAGAGATGTATATTTTTACTGTGTTTCCGCGCCACGAGTGTTTGGCGGATCGCCTTTATGAGGTTACTCGGAGGCGCTGATCGACACTAGAGAATTGAGCCAATGATAGAGGCCAGCCAGATTTTGATGACCGTTGGTGTGTTGCTTACTCCTGATGATTAAGGCACTGTTCAGCATGCAGACGAGCGAGTCAGTTGTTGCTGCGAGCGACGAGATATCGCCCCATATGTTGGAGCTATTGCGGGGCGAGTTGTACGAATAGATGATAGAAGGTCGCTAGTCATCCGATGATGAATGACTAGGACATGTGGTTCGTTCGCCTACCCCGATGCGAGGACATCAGATAGATTGATCCCGGCTAGAGACGACTTCATGCGGAGACGTTGGGAGTCGACAGAGATGATCGAATGTCAGAAACCTATTATTCCAAGTTTAAAGTATTCGGAAGGACATGCAGGCAATTCTATGGTCCCTCTAGAAGAATGAAACCCTAACTCGACGTAATGACCATGTGAAAGCCTTTGAACCCTCGGTTTGTGGCAGTTCTACGGCGCCATTAGTGAGGCTTGGGTTTGCCCTTCTACGGCTGGACCACCGATACTGTGGTATGTACTCGATACTATTAAACTGTGCCCAAGATGTTGAGCTCTTGAGGGATTATGAGGTTTTGACGACTCAATCGGATGGCTCGACTTAATTCGGATGCCAGGTGGTGAGATTCATTTCTTGGGAGACTCCAGATACGAGGATAGCCATAGGAGCTCAGTCCATGCAGCCACGACGAAATGAGTCCGAAGCAGTCGACATTAAAGAAAGTGGAGTAAGAGGTTCATACGAGATCTTGATGAGACGATGTTCCACTCCGCCGACATCAGATATGTGATCAGTCGAAAATACTGCATATTTTAACCGGCAATTTCCTTGTCATCTGCATACATATAGGAGAGTACGGTATTCATAATTCACATATTAGCTAATTGGTCGCAAAATATCAAATTACATGTATTCGACCTTAAAACCGGAAATTCTAGGGAAATTAACTGCATTGCATTACATAGCATATTTTCTATATCTTGCAACTCCTATTTTGAAGTCTATGCAGGAAAAGAGATACTTGCTCGATCAATTCATTGCTCGACCATTACAATTGCTCGTAAACTCATTGAAAGCAAATCTGGTATCAACACAGAAGGTCAATTGCAATTCTGAACATCAAAGAATAACCCAAATAGAAGTACAAAGCAACTGCAGAAGACACTGATCCCGAGGCCACCAAGGCGCGGCGGAAGAGCGGCCTAAAGGCACCTCACGCGGCGGTTGCGCGGCGGTTTCAGGGACTGAGCTCCTCAAACTTCACCACAACTCCTGTGTTAGTACCTGCAGCTCAAAAATGCATACAAAAGTCCAGAAGAGTCCAGACACTTCCACCAGATCATCAAGCTCCTAAACTAGCCTAGAACTTCTAGAACTTTCCTAAACCCTTGCTTAAACCCTAAGCTAAAGCCCAACAAACTTGTCAACAAACTTTGGGAGGGAAAGTCTAATTCAAACCTAAACCTAGTTCTATAAATAGGACCCTTGAATCATCTTGGATCATATCATGAAACCCTAGAGAGAAAAAGATTCAACATCTTAGATCTTAGCCATTCTCTCTTTCTCCATCTTCTTCTTCCTCAAGATCAGTGAGAAATCTTGTAGGAAACCCTAACCCTAGATCCAACCACAATTCAAGATCTTGAGTGCAAGCCAAGCAAGATTCCTTCAACCCTTTTATGAGCCGAGCCGATCTTCCATCGGGCAAGAGATCCAAAGTAGATCCACGATCCACGGAGTCGAGCGAAGCCGATTCAACGATCGATTTTCTTTCTTCTTGTAGATCTTGAAAGATTGTATTGAAATTGTTGATGAAATAAAAGGTGATATTTTCTTCTATCTTGTTTCTTTTAAAATTCCGCATCATGTTATCTTTACTGTTCTTGAATATTGTCTATGTGGTGATGCGCGAGTAAAACTCCGCTCGTTAAAGAGTCGAGAAGATCTTTAGTATGATGATGTAGCAAATTTGTAATCAATTCTTGAATCCCACGAGATTGTAAACCCTAGCAAGTTCAAGAATCGACAACCCAATTCGATTCGATGCTTTCTTGATCAACATCGCTCGAGATTGGGGTGATCCGATCGATTCTTGAAATTGCTAGAAGCTAGAATATAAATGGTATCCTCGAAAGAGCAAGGGTTAAGAGATGAAACTTTAATTTCATCAAGAAAACCCTAATTCTCGTCGATAACCATTGATCTAGCATCAATTCTTCGAAGGACAAGAATATGAAATATTGTAGACTACAACACATCTAAAGATCCTATCGATTCCTACGAGCTTCTCTATCATTCTTGATTGTCGTTTGGAAAATACCATTGAAACCGATTCTTGTTGTTTATAGTTCTTGATTCTTTAGAAAAGATTAGTGACACACGAATACAAATCAATCAATTGAATCGTGTTTTCTCTTATTGTTGATTAACATTTCATTTCAAACAAATAAAGGTACAAACGAATCTCGAGATCCCTGAGGACGATCCGCACTCATTCATTAACTTCAACTGACACCGTTGTTTGATTGCGGTCAAATATTTTTGGTTGTGATTTCTTTACTATTTGATTCGATAAACACATCCACGAAAATCATTAAATCAAAATGGCGCCGTTGCCGGGGATCGCGCGTTAATTCGTTTACATTTTATAGTTTGAAGTGAAAGAATTATTACGTTTCATTTCTTGAAATCAAAATTCGTACAAACTCTTATACGTGTGTTGTGAATTGATTGCAAGGTAATCTGGAGCATTCTGTGCTGTGGAAAAATTATTTGGGATATACCAGAGAGCTGGAGATAGTAACAGAAAGCAGCTGAAAAAATTTGGTGGATTGATCCTTTGAACCGACCGCGGAAGGGCGGCAAATACAAGCTTTGTGCAGCGGAAGCGCCGCAGTCTTGGGTGATCTCTGTACCATCTTTCTTCAGGTGATTTCTCTCTCTCTCCTCTCTCCCTTTTTAGCTCCAACTAATCCTTTCTGCAGGATTCTTTGCAAACAATAGCTGCGCCGCAAAAGCAAATTAAAATTGTGCGTGATTTTGCTTTTCTTGGTTGTTTTGCATATTAAATACGGAATTTAAGGGGCACGGCCAAATCCAAATTAGGTGGGGATTTCATTACCCTTCCTAGGCCCCGAAAACCACCAAACTTGCATCCGCATTTACCCCCATTAACTAAAAGAAATCTAGAGATGACTCTAAGGACTGTCGCGCTCATTTAGGACAAGAGAGGGCCGTGGGTAATTCATTGCTTATCCGCGTTTTTCTGTGGTGCCTAAGGCGAGTGTGTCTAAGGCTAGTGGTTATTAATTAGGTCCACTGTAGTGGTGGTTCCTTCCCACTTACCTGGCACTCATCCGGCCACAGGGGGACAAAGAGGCAGTGAAGGATTGATCCCGCGACTTGTCTTTTGGCAGTTAGGAGCGGTCTAGAGCCGGACCTAGGTGACCATTAGATTCTAGGGTTTGTGTTGTTGCATTTGGTTGTCGCATCATTTTTTTTCAAAATCCGTCCCTTTTCAAAAGCAAACACCGCATTCATTTTACCCCTAATTATAAGCCAACGCTGCCACTTGTACTAACCCTTTTTAGTACAAGATAGGCTGGACACGGGATTCTAGTGCCCGTTTAGTCCGCGTACCTTTTATCGACTCTGAAGTCGATAATTCTCCATTTACCTTTTCTTTACCTACTACCCCACCCACACCGATGGATCCGAATCCATCAAACTTCTTTAACCCCAATCTGCCACCGTCCGTTGGTGCGCAGAATTCTCCACACATTTCTCTTCAGGAAAGATGTTATCCACTTAGAGGTCCTCTTTCGACCTGCTTATCCACACCACCAGCAAACGGGGATAACTTTGAAATAAAGCCCCAGTATATCAACCTTCTACCTAAGTATCACGGACTCGAGACCGAGGACGCTTACGTTTTCATTACCAAATTTGAAAACGTATGCGCTATGATGGGTACGTCTCAACTTTCTGTGGATGCGATGCGTCTACGACTTCTTCCTTTTACCTTGTGCGATATAGCCGAGAAGTGGCTATATAACACCACCGCACACTCCATCACTAATTGGGAAGAATTCGTCGCAGCATTCCTAAAGAAATTTTACCCAGTCCAAAGAACGGCTCGAATTCGTAGCGAATTAAACCAATTTGCCCAGCTCCCTACCGAACCATTTTCAAAGTACTTTGAACGTTTCAAGGATTTAATGGTTCAATGTCCTCATCACGGCATCCCGAGATGGGAGTTGTGCCGAATCATCTATGAGGGCAGTAACCCTAGCACGAAACAAAGCCTTGAAAATATGTGTCAGGGTACATTTATGACTAAAGACGATGGGGAAGCCTGGAGATACTTAGAAGAATTCGCTGAAAAATCACTAATTTGGGAGAGTGGAACCCAACCATTGAATAGGGGTGGCGTACACCAAGTAGATGTGTCCATAGGTGTTCGAGTAGAAATGGCAGCAATGCAAAAGAAGCTCGACGCTATGGAACACAAATTTGCAGCAGCCTCCCTAAATCCAGTATCACTCCCCAAAACTATTTGTGGGTGCTGTTCTGATCCGTCACATTTAACGGAAGAATGTCCTTTAAACTCGGCGTTTCAAGGTCACGAGCATTCTAATGCCGCATTTCAACGACCTCGAAACGATCCATATTCTTCCACGTACAATCAGGGTTGGAGGAACCACCCGAATTTTGCTTGGAACCAAAATCAATCTCAAAACACGGTTCCAAACACAAATAACTTTCAAAGGGCTCTTCCTCCACCACAACAGCAACCCCTTCAACTCACTCAGCACCCCTATCAGTCACAAAATTTCCAAAACCAGGGCAACACTCCTGCACAGTCTAATCCTATGCAGTCCTGTTCTGACGATTTCTCTCAATTTACTCAAACCATGAAATCACTTTTATCCAATTTCATGGAGGTTTCAACTGAGGTTAGATCTTCCGTCTGTGAAATAAAGAAAAACTCAGCGTCACAAGCTGAGAGTATTAGAACGATGGAAGCTGAAATCGCACGCCTCAAAGCTGAAATGAGTGCGAGAGAAAAAGGGAAACTTCCCTCTCAACCCCTACAGAATCCTGGGCATTACAATGTAAATGCCATTACCACGTTGAGATCGGGAAGAGTGCTGAATAATAATGTCGGGGAAGATATTGATAATACTGAAAATCATGTCAAAACCCCGGCTGAGACCTTTCCACATACACACACTTCTCCTTCTGATCCTTCTTCTTCTACCAAACCACCTTCGCACGAGCCTATTCTCCATTTCCCTTTAGGCTCAACACCTTCACCCAACCCTTATAGTTCTCCACAGACGGTCCCCACACCTCTTTTGGGATCTCGTCTACCCCCCTTTCCTTCTCTTATGATGGACCCTGCGCTTATTGCGAAAGCACCTTACCCGAACCGGTTAAGGGCTAACAGAACGAGTCCTCATATGGAGAAAATTTTAGAAATGTTCAAACAGGTTAACATCAATATCCCTCTCCTAAATGCGATTCAACAAGTCCCCGCTTATGCGAAAATTCTAAAGGACTTGTGCACTAGGAAGAGGAAGACTCAAGTGCCGAAGAAGGTCTTTATGGCTAATAATATCAGCACTGCTTTTATTCCCCAGCTACCAAAGAAACGAAAGGACCCAGGATGTCCTACAATATCGATTTCGATTGGGGGTAAAAACATAAATCGTGCTCTTTTAGACCTTGGCGCGAGTGTTAACCTGTTACCTTATTCGGTCTATGAGCAACTAGGAATTGGAGAGCTGAAACCTGCTCATTGTACTCTCCAGATGGCAGACCGATCTATCACCAAACCAAGGGGTGAATTAGAGGATGTGCTAATAAAGGTCGGGGAATTTGTTTTCCCTGTAGACTTCATTGTGCTCGACACACATCCTGTAGCAAACCCCCGGGGCCAAATTCCGGTGATTTTAGGTCGTCCTTTCCTTGCCACTTCCAACGCTGTTATAAACTGTAGAAATGGTTCAATGAATTTATCATTTGGAAATATGACCATTGAACTAAATATCTACAGAGTTGGGAGTCAGCTATCAGAACCTAGTGCTCATATTTTAGATGTGTGTTCTGTCCATGAGATCGCTCCTGATAGTTGTGGAGCCGAGGAACTTTGCTTTAATGATCTCGATGACATTAGCACATCTCTGCTTGATCTTACACTTGGTCTTAGTGAGGACACTACACTTACACTTGAGTCCTGCACTTCTGACTTTTCTCCACCCGAGTCTGTATCTTTCACAGGCTCTGAGCTTCTTTGTAAATCCAAAAATCATTCTATGAACCTCCCTTCGATCATTTCTCCGCCTGAATTAGATTTCAAGGTCTTACCTTCTCACCTAAAATATGCATATCTTGGTGAGAACGAGACTTTACCGGTTATAATTTCCACTTCTCTTGCATCAGAGCAAGAGAATGCACTTTTATCGGTATTAAGATCTAATAAAGAGGCGTTTGGTTGGAGTATGGCGGACATCAAAGGGATCAGTCCTTTGATTGTTGAACATCATATACATGTGATGGATGATGCCAGACCGACCCGAGAACCACAGAGACGGTTAAATCCCGTCATGAAGGAAGCTGTCATGAAAGAGATCGTCAAATGCTTAGATAGTGGTATTATATACCCGATCTCCGATAGCCAGTGGGTAAGTCCTATACACGTCGTTCCTAAGAAATCCGGCATCACAGTTATCACAAATGAAGCGAATGAGTTGATTCAGACACGCACCCAAACTGGGTGGCGTGTATGCATCGATTATAGAAAACTCAACGCTGCTACGAGGAAAGATCATTTTCCTCTACCATTTATTGATCAAATGCTGGAACGCTTAGCGGGACGACAATACTATTGTTTCATGGACGGTTACTCAGGCTATAATCAGGTCCCCATCGCCAAAAAGGATCAAGATAAAACCACTTTTACTTGTCCTTTTGGTACCTTTGCTTACAGTCGCATGCCCTTCGGGCTATGCAATGCTCCCGCTACCTTTCAGCGGTGTATGATGGGGATATTCTCTGATATGGTAGAGAATTTCCTGGAGATCTTTATGGACGACTTCTCGATTTTTGGAGACTCTTTTTCTGAATGCCTAGCGAATCTGGACGCTGTTCTTACTCGATGCAAAGAGAAGAACTTGACTTTGAACTGGGAAAAATGCCACTTTATGGTCCAAGAAGGAATAGTCCTTGGACATGTCATTTCACAGAAGGGCATTGAGGTTGACAGAGCTAAAGTAGATGTCATTCAAAACCTCCCTCATCCCAAAAGCGTCAAAGATATTCGCTCTTTCCTTGGCCATGCTGGCTTTTATAGGAGATTCATAAAGGACTTTAGCAAAATTGCTAGACCTTTAACACTACTCCTGGCCAAGGATACGACCATCCACTTTGACTCGGATTGCGAGACAGCTTTCGACTCACTTAAACACTCACTCACTTCAGCCCCCGTTTTATCATCACCAAATTGGGACTACCCCTTTGAGCTGATGTGTGACGCATCTGATTTTGCAGTAGGTGCTGTCCTTGGACAGCACATCGAAAAGATGCCACACGTGATTTACTATGCTAGTAAGACCATGAATGATGCGCAAATCAATTATACAACCACAGAGAAAGAACTATTAGCGGTTGTATTCGCATTAGAGAAATTCAGGCCTTACTTAATCGGCTCACCTATTGTTGTATATACTGACCATTCCGCTTTAAAACATCTGTTGGCGAAGAAAGATGCCAAAGGTCGACTAATACGTTGGATCCTTCTTTTACAAGAATTCGATCTTGTTATCAAAGATAAGAAAGGATGTGAAAACGTAGTAGCTGACCACCTTTCACGCATCGTTTCTTCCCCTGTGACCCTGCCGATCAATGACTCATTCCCTGACGAACAACTCTTGAGCGTATCCTCTGAACCATGGTTCAGGGATATTGTGAACTATCATGCCACAGGATTGATACCGAGCGATTGGTCTAAACAGGACAAATACCGCTTTCTTTCCCAAGTAAAACACTATTACTGGGACGAGCCTTATTTGTTTAAATATTGTCCTGATCAGATCATTCGCCGGTGCGTCCCAAATGAAGAGTTCAAGAGTATTCTTTCATTTTGTCATGATCAGGCCTGTGGGGGTCACTTTGGTCCAAGAAAAACAGCGGAAAAGGTTTTGCAATCTGGATTTTATTGGCCGACCTTATTCAAGGACGCATTTGAACATTGCAAAACCTGCACACAATGTCAGTATACGGGTAGAATATCCCAAAGGAATGAAATGCCTCAGCAGCCCATTCTGGTTGTTGAAATGTTTGATGTTTGGGGCATAGATTTTATGGGTCCTTTTCCCAACTCCTTTGGGAATCTATACATATTGCTGGCGGTTGATTATGTCTCCAAGTGGGTAGAAGCCATTCCAAGTCGCACTAATGACAGGAAAGTTGTCATTAAGTTCTTGAAAGAGAATATCTTCTCGCGATTTGGACACCCACGCGCTATTATTAGCGATAATGGGACACACTTCTGCAACAGATCTTTCGAGACTCTGATGCGGAAATATTCAATCAACCACCGTCTTTCTACACCCTATCACCCCCAAACAAGCGGGCAGGCTGAGATCTCAAACAGACAAATCAAACTTATCCTGGAGAAAACTGTTACCAAAAATAGAAAAGACTGGTCGACCAAATTGACGGATACTCTTTGGGCATTCAGGACTGCATATAAGACCGACCTAGGAATGTCTCCATATAGGATAGTATTTGGTAAAGCATGTCATCTACCTGTTGAGATAGAACATAAAGCATTGTGGGCTATAAAGGAAATTAATTTTGATCTAAACCTTGCTTGCAACTTTCGGAAGCTGCAACTAAACGAGCTAAGCGAACTCCGCGATGAAGCTTATGATAATGCTGTAATCACAAAGAATAGGACTAAGGTTTTTCACGATAAAAACATTGTAAGGAAAACATTTTTACCTGGTCAACAAGTCCTTCTTTATGATTCACGATTACACCTTCATGCGGGTAAGCTCCGATCTCGTTGGAAGGGACCTTTTGTTGTGCGGTCTGTATACCAGCACGGGGCAGTAGATATTGAAAATGTTAAAAACGGCACTGTTTTCAAAGTAAATGGACATAGATTAAAGCCGTATTTTTCCACTGACCCCACGGAGGAGCTCTTGTTCTTACAAGAGCCAGTTTATCTTGATTAAAATTCCTCCGTCTCACTTTCATGTCCAGTATATCATTGCATCATATTTTGAATGAAAGTGAGTAAATAAAACAAGTTTGGGGGAAGATCTTCACTTATATATTTGACCCCACTAATAATTCTCCCCAGATTTACAGATTTTTGTAGGTATAACTATCGGCAACAGTGAGGACACTGTTGAAAACAAGTTTGGGGGAGGTTTATGCTTATTTTCGCATCATTTGCATATCATCTGCATAAGCACAAAACATTTCTTTTAAAAATCTATAAAAATTGAAAAATTTTCAAAACCCATAAAAATTTAAAAATTTTCAAATATAAAAATAATTACACTTTTTTGTATATAAATAAGATAATGAAAGTTTAGACAGTGAACAATTACATCCATGAGATTGAAAAAATTTTAGAAAACTAAGAAAATTAGAAGTTTTCTTATACGAACTAGTAATAAGTAGTTATGAGCCGTTGTCCCAAGGGTTAGTAAGATGAAAGACGTCACTAATCTGAGGATAAAAATAAGTCTGAAAAATAGTTTCTATTCTGGAAGCCAAACATTTTGAACGTTGCTACCCTGCTATTCGCACTTACACACATCTTAAAGCCTGGGATAGTAGAGGATACCTTGAAATGCTCTTGTCTTAAAGCCAAAAGTATGAAAAGAAAAATATGTTTTAAAGTGGTGAGAAAAATGGATACTGGTTTTGTTATCACCGAGGGCAATAAAAATATATAGCAAAAGGGTGCTTCTTCACCTAGTGCCCCAAGGTCAACTGGTCTGGGAGTCACTGCTATGCCTGAGGTGGTGCAAGATTAGGAAAATACACCAAGTTAGCAAGCACATTAGTAATCGGTCGGTTAGTACCTCAAGAAGTATTAACGGTCGCATGAAAGTGTGTAAGCAATCTCGTTTGCCAAGAAGTACTGAGGCTGATGGGCAAGAGTATGATAGCTTGAATTGAATTCTCCGGGTGTAGGGATGTCTTTACACACACGCAGGGTGATATGATCGATGTTTGGAATAAAGATAGGAATGAAGAATAAGACGATGTTTTATTGAGGGAGGACGTGATTTCTAACATCTTTTCATGACCATTAAGATAGGGCTCATGACAACCGAAAAGCTAGCTTAGTTGGAAACCCTAATTTTCAAAGTCTTTCTTTTACAATTCTTATCTTTAAATGTAATGTTCATGATCTTGCTTTTATTTTTGGATTTTGTGGGTGCAATCCGCTGAAAACCCTCAGGAGACAACACTCCTCCTACTAGGGACACCTAGAGGTTTAAAGGCTTGTTGCACGTGCTCAGTGCAATCGTGTTGCCTACGAAAGTGTGCTAGTTAGTTTTTCTCTTTCTTTGTTTTCTCCTTCTCTTTTTAATAAAACATTCTCTCGAGACGATCGAAATTAAGTTTGGGGGTATTTGATCAGTCGAAAATACTGCATATTTTAACCGGCAATTTCCTTGTCATCTGCATACATATAGGAGAGTACGGTATTCATAATTCATATATTAGCTAATTGGTCGCAAAATATCAAATTACATGTATTCGACCTTAAAACCGGAAATTCTAGGGAAATTAACTGCATTGCATTACATAGCATATTTTCTATATCTTGCAACTCCTATTTTGAAGTCTATGCAGGAAAAGAGATACTTGCTCGATCAATTCATTGCTCGACCATTACAATTGCTCGTAAACTCATTGAAAGCAAATCTGGTATCAACACAGAAGGTCAATTGCAATTCTGAACATCAAAGAATAACCCAAATAGAAGTACAAAGCAACTGCAGAAGACACTGATCCCGAGGCCACCAAGGCGCGGCGGAAGGGCGGCCTAAAGGCACCTCACGCGGCGGTTGCGCGGCGGTTTCAGGGACTGAGCTCCTCAAACTTCACCACAACTCCTGTGTTAGTACCTGCAGCTCAAAAATGCATACAAAAGTCCAGAAGAGTCCAGACACTTCCACCAGATCATCAAGCTCCTAAACTAGCCTAGAACTTCTAGAACTTTCCTAAACCCTTGCTTAAACCCTAAGCTAAAGCCCAACAAACTTGTCAACAAACTTTGGGAGGGAAAGTCTAATTCAAACCTAAACCTAGTTCTATAAATAGGACCCTTGAATCATCTTGGATCATATCATGAAACCCTAGAGAGAAAAAGATTCAACATCTTAGATCTTAGCCATTCTCTCTTTCTCCATCTTCTTCTTCCTCAAGATCAGTGAGAAATCTTGTAGGAAACCCTAACCCTAGATCCAACCACAATTCAAGATCTTAAGTGCAAGCCAAGCAAGATTCCTTCAACCCTTTTATGAGCCGAGCCGATCTTCCATCGGGCAAGAGATCCAAAGTAGATCCACGATCCACGGAGTCGAGCGAAGCCGATTCAACGATCGATTTTCTTTCTTCTTGTAGATCTTGAAAGATTGTATTGAAATTGTTGATGAAATAAAAGGTGATATTTTCTTCTATCTTGTTTCTTTTAAAATTCCGCATCATGTTATCTTTACTGTTCTTGAATATTGTCTATGTGGTGATGCGCGAGTAAAACTCCGCTCGTTAAAGAGTCGAGAAGATCTTTAGTATGATGATGTAGCAAATTTGTAATCAATTCTTGAATCCCACGAGATTGTAAACCCTAGCAAGTTCAAGAATCGACAACCCAATTCGATTCGATGCTTTCTTGATCAACATCGCTCGAGATTGGGGTGATCCGATCGATTCTTGAAATTGCTAGAAGCTAGAATATAAATGGTATCCTCGAAAGAGCAAGGGTTAAGAGATGAAACTTTAATTTCATCAAGAAAACCCTAATTCTCGTCGATAACCATTGATCTAGCATCAATTCTTCGAAGGACAAGAATATGAAATATTGTAGACTACAACACATCTAAAGATCCTATCGATTCCTACGAGCTTCTCTATCATTCTTGATTGTCGTTTGGAAAATACCATTGAAACCGATTCTTGTTGTTTATAGTTCTTGATTCTTTAGAAAAGATTAGTGACACACGAATACAAATCAATCAATTGAATCGTGTTTTCTCTTATTGTTGATTAACATTTCATTTCAAACAAATAAAGGTACAAACGAATCTCGAGATCCCTGAGGACGATCCGCACTCATTCATTAACTTCAACTGACACCGTTGTTTGATTGCGGTCAAATATTTTTGGTTGTGATTTCTTTACTATTTGATTCGATAAACACATCCACGAAAATCATTAAATCAATATGCGATACGCATGCCGAGACATTGTACTTGGATATACCTTCCAGAAGGAGTCCCGATGAGTATGCAGCCGTTCCGGAACGAGAACAGATCTAGTAAGGGATGAGGACTTTCGGACAGTTCGACAGAGACGAGATTTAGGAGAGATCTCGACAGGAACTTTCTAGAATGAATTACGAGAAGACTTGGACCCAAGAGTGGTCATGTTACGCACACCGGCAGGCCAGAGTTCAGGATCGTCGACGAGACATGCTATGAGTGACCACGACAGTTGGCCAGAGATTCTTGGAGGATGTGCTTGAGCGGGACTATTCCGCCATACTTGATTTTGGTATTTTGAGCGATCTATTCGCATGATTTGGTTTTGATGATTGAGTTTCATGATATCGTTTTCAAGCACCATGGTTGCACCTACTGAGTATTTACGATTTTTGCACAGTTGTTGCACTTGAGATAGTTTTCGTGCCTTGGTTTCTTATGTTTGTGATTATATGGATTTCATACAGTTGAGTTGATTTATCCGTATATACGCATACGATTTAGTTTTTGCACTCGGTATAGTTCACATATGCTTGTAGTGCAGTGATACACATTTTGTGCACTTAGATGCACTGAGCTTCGATTTCGATTGCGATGCTCGATATTGGTTTTGTGCACCTGATTGGATTTTGCGCATGTTCGGCGCTTGGTATTGGATTTCATGATTTTGTGCATGATGGATGCACCTGGTTTAGATTTTCGCGCATGTTGAGCGCATGTTTTGAGAAGCGATTTTTGTGCACACCAGATGCACTAAATCGAGATTCCTCGTGCGTGTCAGACGCACCTGTCCTTGCTGTCAGGCACACACGTTGCCTATGACAGATGTTGTGTGCACAACCGATGCACTTAGATGTTGTTTCTATGCGCATGTATGGCACATATATGGATTTTGATTTCCGTGCGCACAAGACGCACATAACATTTATATGCATATTTTGGGATTGATTTCTTATGGAGCAGTACGTTTTTATGATGATTGCTATGAGTTTTTGTACCGAGCAGGACTAGTCAGAGGACAGTATCTGAATATATTTTGCATGCATTGATAGTTATTGAAGGGATTTCCAAAAAGCGAGCTATAGTTTCAGTATTTACCTACGTGTCTGATATGACACAAAATGTTTAAAAACAATGAGACCCTTCTAAATTGTTTCCAAAACGGCGGAACGTACATATTAAAAAAAAGGATATATATATATATGTAGTTATTTTCTTACAATAGACGTCCGCCACTGTGCAGTGCTGCGAGTATCGCACAGCGATTTGAAGAAGATTTGGCATGCATTGCTTCCAGATGTTTTAATGATGTATATCATATTGATTTTCATTTTGGATTTAGACAATGTGTCTTCACTATGACTCCGACGATTGCGGGAGGATGGATGGAGTTTTGATTTTGAGTTATAGGCTCATTGCTCATGCGTATGCATTACGCTATGGTGCGTATTATATACTTATGGTTTCGGAGCCCCGACGACTTGATGATTTTACTTAGATGTTTTTGTATTTGGGGGGAGTTTTACTTTAAATTCGGGGACCGAATTTTTTTAAGGGGGGAAGATTGTAACGTTTTGAAAATCGTTTCGGTGAAATTTCGAAAAATCGGAAAAATAAGGGGGTTTTCTGTAAAAAGTCAAAATACAAATATCTTATTATAAAAATTAAATATACATATTCTAGCTATGTAATTGCTATTATTTGGTGTTTATTGAGCCGCTGGTAAAATTTCAAATTTTCTGAAAAAATATTATTTTATTATTATTTTAAGCCGTCATTAATACATTTAATTAGGGAAAATTACAAATTGGAATGAGTTGAAACAAATTTTGTGCATCATAAAACATTAAATAAAATTTTATCATGTGGTTTTTGAAATGAAATCGTTTGCTAAAACGGTTTATAAAATATCGAAGAAAAAGGCTTTTTTCGGTGAAATTAGTGTTAATGGGAATTGGGGTATAACATTTATCATTTTTCCTCACCCACACTCACCCACACCCTCTCTCCTCTCCCCAAATCAGCAGCCCAAGTTTCCCTCTCCTCATTTCCCCACTTGTTTTGACCAAAAGAAATGAAAAGAAAAAGGAAATGAAAGAATAAAAGAATATATAAGTATGGGCTTTGACCTTGGGTTGACTTGATATCATTTTCCCCACTTGACACTCTCTCCTCTCTCCCTCAAATTTCTGGCCAAAATCAGCACCCTACTGCAGCAGCCCTCCCTCAAAAAAAATCCCACCCAATTTGCATCAAAAATCCACAAAAATGATTCAAAATCAATACAATTTCAAAGCTAATTCCAAATCCAACTCCTACCCATTTTTCCTTAGCCTCTCAAGCATGGTTTTTGGTGAAAAGTTTTCAAATTGGAGGTCAAGATTTTCATACTAGATCTCAAATCTTGTGAGGTAAAAATCTTGAGCTTTTTGTTAAATTGTTGGTTATTGCTTTAATCTAACTTACTTAGGATATGAATTGTAGTTCTAATTGAAAGATTTAGGTTTTCAAGAGAAGGATTAAATTATAGTTAGGGTTTTTGTTGTGTGATTATGGTTGCAAAGTGAAATTCATCATTTTCTAATATGTGAAACATAATCAAATTGTTAGTTTGCAAATTGTTAAGTGGAATTGTAATATTTAAACTTTATTGCTAACTAGGTTTTTGTAAACCATGAATTGGTTTAAGAGAAAATGTAATTAGGTTTTTGATGAATTTATTATCATTATAAAATGTTGTTTAATACTTTAGATCATGAAAATCTAAGCTAGATTGTTGTATGTGCATTTTTGCTATAAAATTGTTAAAATTGGTTAAATTGTAAACTAGAATTTTGGGGCTAATGAAATTTAATGAGATTAAATTATGAAAATGTTTTTTATGACTTATTTAAGATATTTAATAAGTATTATGGCCATTAGAATTGTTAAAACATCAAGTTTTGTACTAAAACGGTAAATTTTTGCTTACTAGATTTTCGGAAAAATGGCTTTTAAGGTGAATTTGGGGTTTTGGTGAATTCTAACCTATTTTATATTATAGTTAGTGTTCGTGGATGCGAAAATGAGTGTGTTTGGGTTTTCTCGATGGTTTGACGTTTGTACATCGACATCGATGGTTGGTTTGGCTATTCTTGCATGCGTAGGCGATAGGTTTTGACCTATGCGTGACACGCGTGCCGATTTATTTTCGTATGCCGTTTCGATTTCGAATTTGGTTTTAATGCAATACGGTGCGTTATGATATGTAGGTACCCCATATGGACTTCGAGACGACAAGAAAGCGCGCGGCGACGTCGGCACCGGCGAGCGAGGACCAGGTGAGTAGATTTATATCTACGGGGAGAAGTCGGGTGGATGGCGTATAGCACCCCCGCAGTTCGCAGTGATGTATACGAATACGTATACACTTAAATATATATTATATTAGTATGAGGCTTTGAGGATAAAGGTAGATGCTAGGTGTTCATGGATTAGTTTACTGTTAGTTGCGAAACCCTAGATTAGTTGTTACACCCACACACGCACACACACACATGCATACATCTATGTTATTACCTATGCGTATATAGGGATATGTGTTTATGTGTTCACATGGGTATGGGACTATGTGCTCACATACTGGATTTGAGGATAATGTTTGGGATTTAAGGTGAGTCGATGAAATTGATTTGAGGCCGTGAGATCGGTGATATGGCAGGGTTCGTATTTGAGATACGACATGACGTTGTAGCGGGTCCTTGACGTAGTGTTTCACACACGTGCATGCATACTTAGGCGGTATCAGTATTGTACTAGATGTAGATCAGTACCCCGATCATGATATTTGATGAAGAGGATACCAGATGAATAGTATGATGAATATGATATTGACCCGTACCCAGATTTGGGGATGCCGTACGACGGATTTACGTACGAGCTATATCTTGATGATTGATCCGCACTCTTGACTTGGGATGTCTGATTATAGATATGGTATTGGATAAGATATTATTGAGGCGGGATCACCGACTAATATATATACAGGTATGTATATGGATCGACTCAGACGTTAGGCGGTTTCCTTATCTGTAGTCCAGCTTGTTAGCTTAGCCCTTTAGTTTAGTTTAGTTGTTAGATTAGATTCGATTCTTACCTATTTCAAAGCTTACGAATCATGCGTATTTTAAAAGATAGGTCAAGGGATTCTACGGATATTTCAAAAACGTATCTTTTCTTAAAAACACCGTAGCCCCTATTTTCAAAACCCCATGATTCGTGTTATTTCAAAAGGCACAATTTGTAGGATTTATATTAGATTAGTGCAGATTAGCTATAGTTGCGTCTAGTATTCAGCTTCCGCTCATTTTTACTGTTCGCTCCGCATCACATACTTATATTATAATTTCTTATTGCATTATTAATATCATGCTGTTAGGACACCAGCACCATTACCGATGACGCGTATGTACCACGTACACTTATTTGCTGGCTCACACACATCTTCATCGGTAATTGACATGTCACGAACACTTTAGAAAATACTATTTCATTTGACATAGGTTGTTAGCTAATAGTTTAGACATGATATTAGTGTATTTGCCTTATATGCTAGTTAGACATTGTAGTTATTGCCTACTACTTCATGCATGTTATTATTCACTGTTGTGTCGCATTCATGGATTCTCATCCCTATATTCACTGTTTACATGCTATTGATGACTTGGATTTGGATTTCATGAGATTTCTTGGATTTGGAGGAAAACCGCAAAAACATGAATAAACCTGTTCTCCCTTTTAAAATAAAAAGTGTGGTTTTCCCATGATGTATGAGTCGTCCACCATGAGTTTGTTGATGGATTTAGAGACCCGATTCGAGGAGTGGAGGAACCGTTTCGGGTACATGGTGGGCCTGGTATGGTACCCCGGGGCAAGATGAATGTGGTGTTGACGTTGAGCCTGGCAGGGGACAGATTACCTACTGGTGATATTACCCGACGCGTCGGATATCCGGAGGATACCGTCGTGGTCTTGAGATGGATGGTAGGGGCCGGTCTGGACTGACGGCGCCCTAGATATTGAGATTGAGACATTGATATTTCGAGACATTGAGATTTATGTTTTGTGTCGATGCTAGACACTGTTGATACTGATTTCATTTATGATACCTCAGTTTAAAAATTCGAAGAAAATCTCACTAATTTATGAAAACAGTTTCTTCATTTACATGTATTCTGTTTTCATGCATTCATACCTCACTCACATGATATATTGCTACCTGAGGCACTGACACGGGCACATGAGATTACACTCGGGTTAGATATTTACCCTAGCCTTGTTATAGGCTACGTGTTATTCATATATTTGAGGATATATTATGATCATTGACCTAGGTTGCGTTATTTATGCGATTTCTTTGCGTAGATGTTTTTCTATTCACGAGTTGGCAACTCACCCCCGTTGTGCCCCAGTTTCTTGCAGGTTGCCGTACAGGTTTCATTACGGCTTTGCGGGCTCAGTGTCATTCGGGTGACTTGCTAGTAGGTGGGTTTTTCTTGTATCGTACCCATCATTTTTGCTTGTATAATATTATTCCGTTGTATCTAGTAAATTCCATCAACCAAACATGTATTTATTTTAGAGATAGAGACCGGTAATGTTTATTCTTTCGACCTTAGAGTCACACGCTGTATTTCTATGGATTTTCTTGCTGTTTTGAGTTTCCTTTTGAGTTTTGATCCTCGCCCTTGGCGTTGTATATTATATGGCTTGTGTGGTTGTGACCGTCGATTGACGAAGAGCTAGCTCCCGCTTGGGGATGCCTTTTTATTGATTTCGTATACTATTCATGTTGTATCCCGTTTGGGGGCCAGTATTTACAAAGGAGACTCTGCCGAAATTTTCAGGAAATATTTGATGTTTTTTTTTAAAACGCATAATTCGGCTATGCTTTTAAAACTACTTGATTTAAATTGGTTTTCCTTCATTCTACTACTTTCTTGGTTTGGATTTCTGGGTTTTCGGCTTGCTTAGATTACGTACGCCTCGAGACGTTTCGTAGTTTAAGTGCCGGTCATATTCCGTACTTTCGGGACGTGACATTAGTACCTTCTGGACACCATCGTTATGCTAATTGGTTTTCTTCATTCCCCACCGTTCGGCAAGTGCCTAAGGTTTGGAAGAAGTCTATCCAATTTGCGTAATAGTTGTACTATCTTCTAAACCAAGGAGTACTCGCAAACTGAGAGAAGGTAAAAGGAAAAGACAACTGAATAGTCCTATTCGTTTTTTCCAGAACCGGAAACCATCCTCGAATAAATTCCTTCGAATTCGTATATAACCATACGATGATTTTATCCAATGGAAGTGGACGTTCGTAGTAATATGGGGTGTCCTGGAGAAAAGGGTAAAAGTAGGAGTGGCAATGAGGTTTGCAACTCTGACAATCCAAAAGCCAATCTTATAAGAAGTTTCGGTTAATTTTTGTTACTAAGTCATAGTCAAGGGTCGGGTCATGGTCGCTGCCAAAGAGAGAGAGAAAAGAAATAGTCAGTGTGCACTCTAACCTAGATCAGAATGGTTATCACTTCATCTAATCAGGAAACCTCCCACTGTACCGTCAAATTCTCCTCCAAACCTGAAAGAAGAATTAGTCGGGATCACCCGAGGAGTAAACCAACTCATCAGTGGGAATCAGGATCCAACTATCATTGCATGATAACGTGACGGAATCCACTCACGTTATCACACTCCAGAAGGTATGCGCATGCCTGGCAAGTTTCAGTTTCTTTAGAAACTCCCGATGTGTGTTTTTACCCCTAGGACCCAAGGGACCTTGACGGAGTCAATAAATCAAAGAGTCCTAGTCAAGTTCAACCCGTCATTATCTGGATTGCATTAAACCCACCCGTACGTGCCCTTGACGGATTCAACAAGGCCGCACGACTGTCCTAACCAATCCCATTTATGCAACAAACAAGCACCACTTAGCTACCGTACACTACGCCTTGACGGAGTCACCAAACGCAGCACGAATACTAAACAATACCCGTAAGAAATGACGGAGGGCTACGGATGGTTTTTGGCGAAAAACCTTTAACGTAATGAACTTGATTTTGTTGAAGGAACTGCATAGCCTTTTTATAAAAAATATAGTGACGAAAACTTTTGCTAAAGAGGTCACTCCCGGTGAAGGGATCTCGGCTCTTTTCCCGTAGAATGAGGTGCAGGATATTCCAACTGAATACCACGATGCAAAGCAAAAAGTAATCGGCTATAGTGAAGTTATTGCCCTGACACAAACTTCTGTCCAAGGGGTCACTCCCGGTGAAGGGATCTCGGCCCTTGCCTCGTCGACTGAGGTGCTGGATATTCATAACCGAATACCACTTTGCAAAACAAAAGGGAACGTCCTTGCAATAACAACTTTTTGAAAATTGTTCCAACAACATCAGAATAGGTTTGTTTAGCTTGCATTGATCCGAATCAACGTAGTCCCATCAATTGATCACACCACAAAGAACGAAAACAATGATGTACGTATATGCCATCCGCATTCGCCACTGGGTCCCGTCATCACCCGTTAGGTTACTTAAGTAACGACAGAGCGGGGACTGGACTAGCGCGGATGCAAAACATATACAACATCTACTAGTATATATATCAATATATAATATTCGCTGAAGGCGTAATAAAATGCAACATCAAAGAAATGTAATAAGCATCACAGAACAATACAGATAATCTGGAAGCCCCGGGTTTCACAGAGCCGCTGCTGAAACCCGACGTTCCCCTGGTCGTGTGGATAGCCTGTGCAATGAAATCCTAGACCTCTACGGGCGCGGCAAGTTACTCGCCAAAACCTGAAGCGAGGCAGCCCCCTTCAACGACGTGAATGGACCACCCAGCACTTCACGGAATCCGGTAACTTGGGTACCCCTCCTTGGGTCAACCTGTACCCCCTACGAGTGCGGCGAATAGCCCGCCAATTCTAGAGTGAAGCCCCCTACCGTCTCAATGCCATGAGATGCGGGCCCGTTGCCCTCTAGAACCCGGCTATCCGTGCACCCCTCCGCGAAGCAATCCTCGTACAGAAAGTAAAATATACATACAACGGGTACATCGACCTCAGCCCGGTCGTGCCCCAAAAGAATAATATACAAACAGGCAGTAACGGCAGTCCACATGTCGGACGCTCGCCCCGCAATATCAAATGTACATATACAACCAAACTGTACTACCATTGCATCCAGGCTATCCACCACGACAGATCCGCAACATCACAGCACAACACAGAACATCAACGTGAATGTCACGTTCGCAAATCCGTCTAAAAGGGCTATAGCAGATAAACTGGATTTACCGATCGAGTGACATTCACGGTCGCAGATATAATGTAAATACTGTGAACTAACAAATTTAAATTTTCGATCGACAAAAGTTCCTGAAGTGGGCCCCAACCACAATTCCAAGTACTCAAACAAATCTGGGCCCAAACAAAAAATACCAGAAACCACAATTTTATGTCAGAGAAAACTGTACAAAATTTGGTGCACTGAAGAGACAAAACGGCGGCGGAACCGCGACCTCACCCCCAATACCGGGAGAGACGAACCCCTGCAGATCCGCTCACTGCCTCCATGTGGCTCGGGACTGTACCCAACTAAAACCTGTTTGCACGACTCCTTTGAGCCGTGGTAGGGTAGTAATCAAAGCACAGTGGGAACTCACACGAGACAAATAACGATCTCAGGTCGATGAACTAACCTGTACGCATGTCACCAGGGAACTGCTATCTGACGTCTGGTATAATCCCAACTAGCATGTTCCCGGCGAGTCCTGTCCGGTGTACTCATAACCCAATGAGCACCTGTATAC
The DNA here is from genome assembly GCA_030015575.1 of Agapanthus africanus. NCBI lineage: Eukaryota > Viridiplantae > Streptophyta > Magnoliopsida > Asparagales > Amaryllidaceae > Agapanthus > Agapanthus africanus. Next base: position 391,995,421 of record JASDDO010000022.1, read on the forward strand.
ATCTTAGGTGAACCAACTGACACCAGTGGCTTGTGAGACCGTCCATCGCCCCTCGTCGGGGTCTCGAGTGTATACACTAGTCTACTCTGGAGTATCGATGCCCTGTTTCGAAAACTCCCACGACTAGGGACCTTTTAAGGATGTGCTTATAGACCCCAGCTCCCACGTATATGATCGACATCATACTGCTGGCCGTCAAGCAAGAATACTAAGGGCTCTATCAACGCGCAATAGTGACCTGTAAGGTCACCTAAAGCAGTACACGATGATAAAGATAAACCAGATAGCATACTATCATCTTGAGTAAGACTGTCCTACCGGTATAGGTCCTCCCTCAATTATTGCAATCACGTGCCTGTGATCCAATAATTGACTCTGAGGGCACTATATCCAACACTCTCCACCATCCCCCTCTATCTCATGACACAACACCAAAAACAACTCAAAAGTTCACCACCATTTCACAAAAAACATGCAAAAGCTCCTCACAAGCACCTTGGTCCAAGAAAAATCCGATTTTGATCACTTGGGGCAACTCAAGAAAATTCATGAGTTGCCAAATAAGGTAATTTCTGCACCATTAGAATAGTATTTCAATTTCTTAAGCATCCATACAAGTTTAGAATCGATATTGTGTAGTTTAGCTAACTTTGAAAATTCCAAGATAGGGATTAGGGTTGAATTGATTCCAAAAGTGCAATTGAGGTGTAATTAGGGACTACGACCCCTGTAGGGATGGTATAATTGGCTAAACCATAGAGTAAACCCCCAATTCCTAAACTTAGAAACTCCAATATCGTATTTTGATAACTGCTGTGATGAAGTTTTGTGATCTGCTATAACCCGGGTGACCTGAAAAATATTTAGCGAAGACTGAGAGATGTGTAGGCAACCTAGAACCTATACCCAAAGACTGAGAGATGTGTAGGCAACCTAGAACCTATAACTCCAAGTTGTAGCCACAAATTTACTCATTTTGGCCGCAAATTGCAGCCTGGGTAGAGTGGAAATGATCTGTGTTTGGTCCAGGGCTTTATCTTCGGTAAACTAGACCCCTCCCATATGAAAAATTGGCTAATTTCACCTAGGGTAAATCTGGGACCATTTTCATGAGTTGCTTCCTTGTATTTCGTGATATTTATGAAATGAAGTTTTGGTATCGGTGTTTTTATCGGTCGATTCATGTTTATACGTCAATCGTCGAGAGTTGTTGGTTATTCTTGCATGCGTAAACGATAGGTTTTAACCTATGTGTGATACTCGTGCCGATTTGGTTTGCATGCGTGATTTCGGTTACGATATCTTGTGTGTATATATGTAGGTACCCCTACATGAATTTTGAGACTACGAGGAGAGCGTAGCGTCATCGACTCCAGCGAGCAAGGATCTAGATGAGTAGATTTATAACTACGGGGGAAGTCGGGTGGATGGCGTATAGCACCCCCTTAATTTCATAAGAATTTGATGTGACATGGTATAGATATACATATATGGGTTATTGAGAGATATGAACCTTAGATAGAAAAGCATTAGGAGATCATGGGTTAATGTTAGCGAGATTTGAGGAAAGTGGTTTCTTAGTCGCTAACCCTAGAGTGAGATTGTTACACATACACATACACACACGGGATATGGTTTTAGGTGTATACGCCATATGTATTTATATGTGTATCGGTGGATGTGTTAATGCTTATATATATATATATATATATATACACACACACATACACGTATACACGGAGGTTGAGGATAGAATATGTTACTTGGAGATGAGTCGATGTGATTGGGCATGATGCCGCGAGATCAGTGATGTGATTTGGTTCGTACTATGAGATACGACAGGAGATTATAGCGGATCTTTAGGCGATATGTTTCAGACACACGCACATATATTTGTTGATGGTATTAGCTTGTACTAGACATAGATCTATTCCCCAGTTCATGACATATGATGATAAGGATACCAGATGAGTACTGAGATAAATATGATATTTGACCTGTACCCATATTTGGGAGGCCGTGCGATAGATTTACCGTACGAGATATAGTTATGAGGTTAGATCCGCACTCTTAACTCAAGGATGTCATATTATTTATTGTATCGTACGTTATCCTATTGAGGTGAGATCACCGACTACTATATATATATATAGATCGACTCAGACTTAGGTGGATTTCCTTACCCTTTTGGCTGGGCTCAAGTCATACTCGTTATCAAAAGCGGAGAATCGTATGTATTTTAAATACCAAACTGTATGACTCGTATATGTTAGTTATCTATATGCCCTAGAGGGCATTGTTGTACATATGATGTATATTATAGTGGATGCTTGGATATATATAGAGAGGACTTTCTTGCTCGATATGATAGTATGCTATCTGGTTTCACTTTATCTTAACGTGTTAAAAAATACTGTTTTGTGATCACATGTTGATGAAGCCCTTAGGATATGTACTTGACTACTAGGACAATGATGAGATCATACTAGTAGGGCCAGGATAGTCAACGAGTACAACCTATAACTGTTCCTAGTCGAGAGTGTATCGAGACAGGGCATCGATACTCCAGAGTAGACTAGCGTACACGCATCTTGACCCATATGATGGGCGATGGCTGATCCCATATCCATTGGTGTTGGACATCAGAGATGGTGTACGGGTGCTCAGTGGAGACTGGGTATACTGAACGGACTCGCCGAGAACTCCTTGATGGAATTATACGTATCGTCAGATAGCAGTTCTCCGGTGATACTGGTACAGGTTAGTCTGTAGACCCGAGATCGTCATAGAGTCTTGTGTGATTCCCACTGTGCTTTGATTTCCACCTTACCATGTCTAAGAGGGCGTGCAAAACGGTGGATTTTGGGTACAGTCCCGAATCAGATGGAGGCAATGAGCGATAGGAGGGGTTTCGTCTCTCCCGGTATAGGGAGTTGATGTGTGCCGTGTTCGATTGGCTATAACTGGAAGTCCCTGGCCAAGGCTGATATGGAGATTTACTGGTAAGAGTTATCAGTAATTTCTCAACCCGTTATGAGCCTTACATCGACACGACTTATCGGTTACTGGGGTCTGACGTTTACCACCCCTAGACTAGATATGCAACATATCGGACGAAGAGATCGGACTGTACGGGAGTGTTACTGATTGGATTTGCAGGAGAATGTACATGCTTGCTTGTTGATCTTCTGATTGCTCAATACACGGGTGGCTGTTACGTTTAGCTGACCGCTTGCATCTTGTGGGTGTTTGATATGATCATCACCTGCTGCCGGGGTATTGACGATTCTTTAGAGTCCTACACAGAGGCTTCCTGGCTCAGGCAAAATGGAGTAGGAGCACATATGTGATATGTGCGGGACCGAGAATAATACGATATGAGATACCGTATTCTATTCTCGCGATATGAGATATCGGCCGGGTATATTTGATATGGTCGGGTCATCGGATCAAGTGTTGATTCGATGAATTGGGATATGTTATATTAGTCGGTTACATGCAATATAGCCGGATTGTCGGATCAAGAGTTGATTTGATAATTTAATGTATAATTATATATGTGATATATTATATTACGTTAACTAATATAAGCTCGCTTTATTGACTCATTTTCTCACTGGGTAATACATTGATGTATATGCGATATATGTTAATTGTATTATTTTCTTTTGTTACAAAATATATTGTATATGTGATATATAATATTGTAACAAGTTAGGGTTACAAATGCAACATGGTTGTTAAGTTTAAACAAAGTTAGGTTTTGGATTTGGGTTAGCTTTTTCATGAAGCTTCATGAAGCTTTCTTTTGTCATTTAGCTTGATATCTTGTGTAGATATTTGTTAACCGAACCCAAACCCTTTACCTATGGTTTATTCTCTACAATGGTTAAGCCCTTCATTCTTAACCAAGGGATGCAATTGTAACTACAACAATAATTCATTATTCATCACAAAAGCTTTATTCTTCTTCTTCCTCCTTGAAAAAGCTTTCTAGCTTTTTGTGAAGTGATGATTTAAAGTGAGAAAATGAAAACAAAATAGGGCAAAATTCCTACTTCATCACCCTTATCTATTCTAGCCACTTAAATTAGGGTGTTCACTTCACTAATACTTGATTAGAGTAGTGAAATATTGATCTTGAGATTCTTCAAGGTAGATCATCTTCGAAAAGGAAGACTTCAAGTAAGAATGGATCATTCGACTTGTGGAGCCTCTCTTGAGTCCAGGAGATCATGGATCGCAGCAAAGGGACAACTACTCGGAGCTTATGAAGTGAAGGAACAGACTACAAAGGTTGTAATCCCTCTCTCTTAGATGTAAAGTTGTTTACTTGCAAAGTTAACCCTAATTCTCTAGTTAAGATCTTGGTTAGGGTTTGTTTAGCACCCTAAAAATTTTAAAGAAGCATGTTTGATGCTTGCCAAAACCTTGCTAAGGTGTTATGCTAACCCTACAGTGGTATCAGAGCCAAGCAAGAGAATTAGGCGTTGTCTAGACGAAGTTAGAAGTCCGATCGAACCCCGAAACACCGAGAATTAACCCCTTGGTGGAAATTTTTTCAAAAGTTGAACTTTTTCATATTAAAAATACTCAGAAAATCATGCAGGGAATTTTATGGAACCACCTGAAGAAAGAGTCCCTAACTCGCTACAGTGACCGTGTAACCGCGGCCAAAACCAGGTTTTGGCGGCAGTTCCGCGGCGCCACTGTGGAGGCTTGGGACGGGCACTTCAGCGACGGTCCATAGGTGCTGGGGCATGCTACTGGGAATTTTTATTTTCTGCTCAAGTGTTGAGCTCACTTGGGTATTTTGGGAATTCGTTGTGTCTGTCGAATTATCTAACTTCGCCTAGTTATCTGTGATGTTTTGTGTTGCTGTGATATGTTATATTGGATCGTTGTGTATTGAATAGCTGGGGGTTTTATGTGAGATGAGAGTTTTCTTTTTCATTCATGTAAAATTCATTTGTATGTAATATTCTTTTATTGGGGCACTTCCGGGTTGAGGATGATGTCATCATTGTATATTATTTACTTTTTCGCATTAGGATAAACCCAAGGCGGAGAGCACAAGTAACCGGGTTCTAGGGTCCAGTGGGAGGCCATCTCGAAGAGTCGAGACCGGGTGTCCTAACCCTAGAATTGGCAGGGTTAGTTGCCGCTCTCGTAGGGGTCTAGGGATGTGGGTTTGGCTATTCATGGCGACTGTGGAATCCGTGTTTTATGCAGGCTCAAACTAAAACACGGATGTCCTAGTATATCCAATATTTCATATGTTGACTTCTGCTGCAATGTTCAGTGATGAGATCATATTACTGCCTGAGACGAATGCTTATACTATATGTTGATATATAAATATTGCAGCTTTCATTTCTTCTGTGATGCTTAGGAAGCTTAAATGATGGGTTTTATCAATGAGATTAATAAAAGAAAAGAAACCTAAAAGATATTGTAGAATCAAATTTTCAAAAAGGGTAGCTACATTTTTTGCTTTGCATAGCGGTATTCCTTGAAGAATATCCAGCACCTTATTCGATAAGGAAAGAGCCGAGATCCCTTCACCGGTAGTGACCTCTTTAGAAAAACTGGCAGATGCTGCAAACTCACGGTTTAGTTTTTGAGTGCTTCTATAGTTCTAGCTTTGCAAAGCGGTATTTATGAAATATCCTGCACCTTATTCGATGAGGAAAGAGCCGAGATCCCTTCACCGGGAGTGACCTCTTTAGCAAAACTAGAAAAGCCTAAAAAACACTCCTTTTCAAAATCACTTGTATATACAACGATATCAAGTTCATTACGCAATAGGTTTTCTGAAAAACCTGCGTAGCCCTCGGACATTTCAGATAGATACTACTTAGTATTCGTGCTACGTTTGTTGGCCTGTGTCAAGGCATAGTATGTGGTAGCTAACTAGTGCTTATCTATAACATGAGATGTGATTGGATTAGGGTAGTCGTACGACTTTGTTGGCCTGCGTCAAGGGTCGTACCGGTGGGTTTAATTCAATCAAGAAATGTACGGGTTGAACTTGACTAGCGGACTATGGTTTGTTGGCCTGCGTCAAGGTCATGGGATGCTAGGGGAAAAAGTATTATCGGGAATTTCAAGAGTTGAAATTTGCAATGAGATTGCGTACCTTCTATGAGATAGATGGATCCCGATACCCACTGCGAGTAAGAGTTACTCCTGGGAGAGTTTTACACATGACAATTAGCCGATAAAGTTGGTGTCTAGAAAGTTGTTAACGGAGTTAAGCCTCTGGGAAAACGAGGTTTATTTTAATTAGGTCCGTGCGAAAGCACGGGGAACCTCCCTCAATGTACCAACACTGATCTGGCTGAAATATTGACGAACTTGTAAGGTGTAATTAATCCCGGCTAATCTTACCTTTTAGGGTTTGAAGGAAGATTTGATTAAAACAGTGGGAGCCATCCTAATTAGATAAGATAATAACCAATCTAATCTTGCAAGTGCGCACGCTAAAGTGTTTTCTTCTCTCTCTCACCAGGTGCAACCATGTCAGACCTTAATCAAAATAATAACATTGATATATTGACTGAACCCGCTTGTTATACTGAGCAGGGGAACGTTGGTCCCACTCCCGCTTATAATTGTTATAAGTGCGAGCAGGGAATAGTAGAATATCTGGATTCTCACGCCTCCCTAACGAATAATAAGCATGTTGATGCATCTTCTTCAGGTGTGTTAGTTACCGAGAACTGTTTCTCAGTTCACTCTACGTTGTGGACATTAGATACCGGATCAGGATCCCACATATGCAATATATTGCATGGGCTAAAGAGAGGTAGAGAACTGGGAATGGGTGATCATTCCGTAAAAGTAGGGAATGGTGCATATGTTGCAGCCAAAGCAGTTGAAGAATATCACCTTGTATTACCAAGTGGTAATACGTTGATTCTGAATGAATGCTATTATATACCGAACATGATATGCAACTTATATCAGTTTCTTTATTAAGTAAAGAAGGATATAATTTTGTAATACAGGATAATGTTATGAACATCTTCCTAAATCAAAAGTTGATTGGATCAGGCTCGTTACATAATGGCATATCGTTCTAAATCAAAACACGGTTCTTAATATACATAACACACACATGAGGAAGAGTTCAGAAATGAACGAATCCTTCTTGTGGCATTGTAGACCAGGTCATATCAATGCGACATGAATAGCTAAGTTACATAACGATAGATATTTGAATCCGTTCGAATTTTCATCTTATGACACTTGCCAGTCATGTCTCAAAGGCAAGATGACCAAAACTCCGTTTAGTGGACACGGAGAAAGAGTTACGGAACTCTTAGGACTGATACATAGTGATGTATGTGGTCCCATGTCTACACATGCCAGGAACGGTTCTTCCTATTTCATTACATTCACTGACGATCTCTCAAGATACGGACATGTGTTCCTGTTGAAACAGAAGTCTGAAGCTTTTGAGAAATTTAGAGAATATAAGCACGAAGTAGAGAACCAAACGGGAAAAATTATTCAGATCCTTCGATCTGATCGAGGAGAAGAATACTTGAGCCATGAGTTTCTGGACTATTTAAAAGAGAATGGGATTCTCTCTCAGCTTACTCCTCCTTATACACCACCGCACAACGGTGTATTGGAGCGGAGGAATCGCACCCTATTAGATATGGTGCGCTCTATGATGAGCTCCACTGAGTTGCCTATTTCCTTTTGGGGTTATGCACTGAAGACACCAGCATACCCAATGAATCAAGTTCCATCTAAATCTGTACCTACCACACCACATGAGATATAGAGTGGAAAGAGACCATATTTTAAACGAGTTAAGATATAGGGTTGTCCGGCCTATGTCAAAAGACAAAATCCGGACAAACTCGAGGCACGACCAGTTCTTTACAAGTTTGTGGGATAACCTAAGAATTCACAAGGATATATTTTCTACAACACCGAGGAACAAAAGGTGTTTGTTTCTCAATATGACACCTTTTTGGAAAAGTAATTTCTTGCAAAATAAATTAGTGGCGAAGAGGTAGAACTGGAAGAAGTTCCGGCAGCACAAACTGCAACTGAAGATTTAATGAAACTAGAGGATTCAGTACTTCCAGACGAACCCCCGCCTCTCCGCCGATCTAGTAGTCCTCATCCACCTGAAAGATACTACGGTTTTCTCGTCGATGGTGGGAGTGAGGATTGCATCATGGAAGATGATGACCCAACTAGATTCAAGCAGGCCATCACGAATGGGGGCTCTGTGAAATGGCTGGATGCAATGCGATCAGAGATGGAATCCATGTACACTAACAAAGTATGGACTTTGGAAATTGCTCCTGAAGGAGTAAAACCCATTGGAAGAAAATGGATCTTTAAGAAGAAACTTGGTGTAGATAGAAAAGTTGAGACTTTCAAAGCTAGACTTGTTGCAAAGGGTTTTCGTCAACGACCAGGTGTGGATTATGACGAAACCTTTTCTCCAGTGGCTATGCTTAAATCCATCCGGATCTTTCTTGCCATTGCTGCATACCATGACTACGAATTCTGGCAAATGGATGTTAAGACCGCCTTTCCAAACGGTAATTTAGAGGAGTGCATGTACATGACTCAGCCAGAGGGCTTCGTAGACAGTGGGAGCAGCGGGAAGGTGTGCAAGCTGCTTAAATCCATCTATGGGTTAAAGCAGGCATCGCGGAGTTGGAACATCTGTTTTGATGTGGTAGTCAAAGAGTTTGACTTCATCAAAATCATAGATGAACCTTGTATATACAAGAAGGTGGCAGAGAGTAAAGTTGTCTTCCTCGTATTGTATGCAGATGACATACTCCTGATAGGAAATGATATTCCTATGCTGCACTCGGTCAAGCTCTTCTTATCACATAGATTCTCAATGAAAGATCTAGGTGATGCCTCCAGCATTTTGGGGATTAAGATCTATAGAAATATATCTAGACGGATACTGGGATTGTCCCAATCCAGGTACATTGACACCATACTAAAGAGATTTAGTATGGAAGAATCCAAGCGTGGGAATTTATCCACGATCTCTGAACTCACTCTCTCCAAAGAGATGTCTCCCAAGACTGATTTGGAAAGAGCTCGAATACAAGGGATACCCTATGCTTCGGCAGTAGGCTCTATCATGTACGCGATTGTAACAACTCCAATTTTTGTATACATAAAATTAATTTAAATTTGAAGTATACTTGGGGTATTTATTGTTGTTGTTACCACTTTAAGTAATTATTTCGCACCATAATTACAAGAAGGAGCTTGTAGCTCATTGGTAACACCTTACACTGCTGAACCATGCCACCCGGGTTCAAATCCCTTGCCCCATATTATTTTTACATTGTTTTTGTTTTAAATTCTTTGGAAGCCCAACAGTCCACACACCGTAACTCCCAAAAGTTGAACTAAACAAAAAAAACTAAATATACCGGTGTCTTAACCCGGAGACCCCCCACCTACCCATGCCCTGACTCGGGCCAGCACCGCCGGCCGGACTCGGCCGGACGACCGAGTCCCCAACACAAAATTTGTGTGTTTTGAGCTTCTTTAACCCCCTGCACACACCATTTATTTGGATCGGTACACGAATCTTAAATATCCCCCATTTACTACAATTTTTAATGAGTTTCTACATTTTTACAATTTTTTTTGATTAAAAACCTTTCACCTACCCTACCCTATAAATACACCCCCTACCCTCTACCGTCATCCCAAAACCCTAAGCTCACTCTCTCAAAATTTTCCAAGAGTTGTGTAATTTGAAAACAAGTGCGCGGCGAAGCTCCGACGAAATTCCGGCGGAAATTCCGGCGACGTTTTTAAGAACAATCGGTGACGAAGCAACGCCTCGGCAACCTCTCTAGTCCCCCCTTCACTCCCTTGATTAATCGAAACCCGTAAGTCCCATTCTATCCCCCTTTCTATTTCTCTAAAATATGAAATTACGAAACCCGACGGAATCGGAACAAATCCGATTTCCGATTCGGTTTTTTATAAAAGTTCACTTCTCACCAATACATTCATGTTTAAACATCTTTATCTTGACTATTAAACTTTTAAAAATCAATTTGAATAAGTTTCATCCCATGAAATTATAACCTTTCCAATTTATCGTATTTTTCACTTTAATACCATCATGTTTCGATTTCACATTTAACCCCTTAACTTTGCTATACATTTAAAGTAGAGCACGAGGTAATGACCTACCTCCAGACACACGCAAATACAACCCTAAACGATATCATCGAAAACTTAGAATAGGATAAAACAATACTTTCATTTAAATATCATTTTCTTAATAAAATCAATTCTAAAAGTTTAGCTTTGATACACTTTTAAATAAATATCTCTTATTAGGAAAACACGATAAGTTGTAGACATCGATCGTTTATCTAAACCTGACTTTGTGGTGTCTAGGCTAGGCAAGTGAGCAATGGTAACTTTAAAAGGCCCGTCTCACGATACGTGAGCGGATCCCTCCTTTCCTCATTTGTACTTACCTGGCCACAATTGGCGGTGAAGAGGCGATTTGAGGCTTCTAACGACTTATCGTTTAGACCCTTTAGAAATAGGCTAGTTGGCTTAGGAAACACTAGAATCTAAAATACGGAAAATTACACTTTGCAAATAAATACCTTTTACTTTATAAAACCGTTTTCGAAAGGATTAGTATTTTAGAGTCTTTGCAAAGCGCCGCTACAACCCATTTTTGGGGAACCCGTTCGGGAACGTGTGGTTTATCGCGCACCCTCGGGCTAGTAGTGCGAGATTCAGACCTCCGCAAGGAGCATTCGGTCTCGAAAGGTTTAAAATACGACATCTTAAGAAAATGAGATTTTTGGAATATAAAATATTTATTAAAATTATTTTTTGTATAAACATATGTATATTTATCATTTAAATATCTATTTTATTATAATATAAATTTTCCACCTTTTCCTAAAAATCACAAAGAATAAAGTTTACACTAAAATACCATGAACTTCAAATAATCAATATTACAGATAAATACCCTTATTTATAAAACTAGGATATTTTCACTAGAAATGTCACAACATAAAATCCACCCTCATTACAACTCTAAAGACGAACAATAAATACTTGAGGTGTATTTTGAAAAATATATAAAAGTATTTTTACATAAAACCACCTCAAGTTTTATAAATTACCCTAAGGACCCTAGCAATTATAAGACTTCGATTCACATTTCTGATTGTCTGACTCCGGTTTGAGTCTGATTAATCTGACTTGAATATGATTCAAGTCAATCTATAATCTACAAGATTCCAATTCAATATGAACACATGAATCTAAATATCAATTTATACAACTTGACCGAACCGAACCATGGATATATATTCCTTTTACATGATTCTCAGTATTCCATTTACATGACTCTACGGTTACAACCGTTTCCTGATATCATGGTTTCGGTCGGTCAGTCAATCACTCATACAATCACTACAATTTACAAGATAACAATACAAACAATACATCGCAGGGTTTAAGGGGTAGATTGGTACGGAAGGTGTTAAAGGTGGCACGAGGTGGTCAGATTTAATACACCTAACATGAATCCAGTTTCTGTTGTACCGTAGCATTAACGGTTCCTTGTACTATACGTGACTCTAGTCTCTGGCATATAGACACTCCCCTCGTATACACTGGCATCCTTCTGTACCAAGTTACAAACAACAGCGTTAACACAATATTACAAAAATAGTATACAATTTTAAAAGATATCTTCTTATTCTTTCTTTTCTACTTTCCTCTTACCTTTGGGACTTACCGAGCGACCTGTTCGCTGACGACATTCTGTTTTTTTCTTCTTTGAATGTCGTCAGGTGATTTGGACCCGGCAGAGATCGAGCTATCTCAAGAAGACTTGGAGCAGTTTGTCGAAGACCCTGCACTTTAGTTTCATTGTACACTTTTCCTTTGTGTACTTTTCTTTTCATGTTATGCCACTATTTAGGCATCTTTTTATTTCAGTTGTATTTCCTTTCATGCATTGTACAAAGAATGTTAATAAATAAAAGTTGCTGTTCTTTTTATTTCTTGTCTCTTGTGTATTTATTTTATATTGCTTAGATACGCTTAGCGTATGTACTTCTGAGTATATACGTAGCGGTCCTTGTCGCATCTCCTTTGCCGTATACCGGGAAGCGGGTCGTGACAAGTTTTGTTGGTGGCCCATCCAGGTCAGAGCTGTATGTAACCCTAAGCAATATAAAACACAAGAACCAGCAACGAAAACATTCTTTACAATTCATGTTCCTTGAATCTTACAATTTCATATTCTTTGAATCTTATCATTTCATGTGCTTGAATCTGTCCTAACCCAAATTTTTCTTCAGGGTTATGGATTCCCCGAACAACACCACCACCAACGTCAACAACACACCTCCAGCACTACCTCTCATAGCAGTTGTTCCTGCGCCACCTACCGAGCAAACAGTGCTACTTGAGGCGATCCACAGCCTTCTCGAGGGACAGCAACAACTCCTGAACTGTCCTGAGACTGATGCTCCTGGGGTAAAGCAATTTAAGGCTTTACATCCGAAGCAAATCTCCGGAAAAGGAAGCCCTCTTGAAGCTGAAGAATGGGCACAAAGCATAGAAGACGATCTGGCAGCAGCTCAAGTTCCAGACATAGCTTGGGTCGCGAAACTACAGCTCACGGACAATGCTCGCAACTGGTGGAAGACGGAAGAAAGCCGTCTTGCACAGCCAATCGAATGGAAGACTTTTCGCGAGAAGTTCGACACGAAATACTTCCTTGTGACTGCCAGGTTTGCCATGGAGCAGCAGTTCATTCATCTACAACAAGGATCGATGTGGGACAAATCAGTAGATGAATAAGATGCTGAATTCACCATGTTAAGCCGGTAAGATATGTCGCAATAGTTCAATTTCTAAAAATCACATACTACACTGCTAACACAATCCTTAAACAGATTCGTGACACATTTGATACCGACGGACGAGATCAAAGCCTGTCGCTTTCAACAAGGACTGGACACGGAGATTCAGGCTGCTCTAGCTACAGGGAAATTTTTGACTCATGAGGATGCTCTGGAAGCTGCCCGCAGTTATGAGGCAGTGATAAAAGCAAGGGGCAGACCTCAGTCTGCAGGAGTCAAGGGCCCTGCCAACCAGATGGCAGGTGGAGCTTCGTCCAGACAACCTTTTGTGCCAAGACGTCCTGGAGCAACAATCAACAGGCCCAGACCAGCCTTTTTGTAACTACTGCAAGAGAAATGAGCATCTGGCGAGAGATTGTCGGCGTGTGAACAACCTTTGCTTGATCTGCGGCTTAACTGCTCATTGTATTGGGGCTTGTCCTCATAAACAAAATCCAATTGCTGCACCAAGGCCAGCAAACAATTATCCACAGCGTCTAGCCTTCCAGGCCCCTGATCCAAGACTTGCACTACCTGCACCACCCAGAGGACCATAAGCTGCACCACCTCCTCGTCAGTTCCATCAAGCTCAAAGGAATGTTCCGAGGAATGCTCCTCAGGCCTGGAGGAATGTACTAAGGCGCCAGGCTTTCACGATGTCCGTGGAAGAAGCTGAGGCCACTGGCCAAGTCATTACTGGTAAACTTTCCTTCTCAAACTTATCTTTTAGTCTTGGTTATCTACGCACTTCCCTATACCTAAAACATATCCCACATACCTTAGGTACAATCCTAGTAGCCTCACTACCTGCACTTGCACTGTTTGATACTGGAGCATCCCACTGCTTTATGTCGTAACGGTTCGTCCGAACCCATGCGATTCCAGTCTCACCGCTTGTATCCAGCTGGAATGTCAGTTCAGGAAATGGCGTTTAAAGGTAACTATGGGATACAGCTTGTGTCCGGTCATCGTCTGCAGCCGAGAGTTTTATGCTGACTTCAAAGTACTGGACATACCGAATTTCGATGTGGTTCTAGGTATGGATTGGCTTGGAACTTTTTATGCTACCATCGACTATCGTCAAAGGAGGGTAGTATACGAGATTCCAGACCATCCGGTCTTCTATTTCAAGAGCGGAGACCGTACCCTGGAGCCAGGTACCTACAAAGCGAAGCCAAGAGAAGTAGTAGTTGCAGCAGCTCAAGCGGAAGAAGAATTAAGACCAGAGGTAGTTCGAGAGTTCGACGATGTATTTCCTGACGATATATCAGGTTTGCCTCATGATCGAGCTCTTGAATTCAGTATTGATTTAGTACCAGGAGCACAACCGGTGATCAAAGCACCTTATAGATTAAGTCCGAAAGGTTTGAAGGAAGTCCGAACACAGTTGGACGAATTATTGGCGAAAGGATGGATTCATTCCATCACTTCATGTTGGGGAGCACCTGTACTACTGGTGAAGAAGAAGGAAGGTTCATACAGAATGTGCATCGATTATAGAGCTTTGAACGAAGTCAATATAATGAACAAGTATCCACTCCCGCGCATCGATGATTTATTCGATTAGCTAAGTGGATCTTGTGTTTTCTCTAAATTGGATCTTCGTTCAGGTTATCATCAAGTGAAGGTCAAGGAAGCTGATATTCACAAAACAGCTTTCAGAACTCGCTATGGACATTACGAATTTCTAGTGATGCTATTTGGAGTGACCAATGCACCAGCAATATTTATGAACCTAATGAATAAAGTTTTCCGGGAGTATTTAGACAGGTTTGTTGTCATCTTCATCGACGACATCCTGGTATATTCTAAGAGTCGGAAAGAGCATGCAGAACACCTACGAATTGTCCTGGAAACTCTTCTGCAACATAAGCTTTATGCCAAGTACAGCAAGTGCGAGTTTTGGCTAAATCAAGTTGGTTTTCTTGGACATGTCGTATCAGGAGAAGGAATTTCTGTGGATCCAGCCAAAGTTTCAGCAGTTAGCGAATGGCCTACACCAAAGTCAGTGAAAGACATTCAGAGTTTCTTGGGTTTAGCTGGATATTACAGAAGGTTCATTGAAGGATTCTCAAAGATAGCAACACCCCTGACCAAGCTCACACGAAAAGATGAAGAATTTGTGTGGTCAGAAGCATGCGAACAAGCTTTCGTAGAACTCATGTCAAGATTGATATCTGCACCTATTCTCGTAATACCGTATCAATCTGGAGGATTCGAAGTGCATTGTGATGCATCCGGTAAGGGATTAGGATGTGTTCTACATCAGCACGGTAAGGTTGTGGCTTATACTTCAAGACAACTGATGACTCATGAGCCCAATTATCCGACGCATGGTCTGGAGTTGGCAGCCGTCATCTTTGCTCTCAAGATTTGGCGCCACTATTTACATGGTGAACGAGTGAACATCTACACAGATCATAAAAGTCTGAAGTACGTGTTTACTCAGAAGGAGTTGAATATGCGGCCGAGAAGATGGTTAGAACTCATGGCGGACTTTGACATCAACTTACAATATCACCGAGGGAAGGTGAACGTAGTACCTGATGCTCTTAGTCGGCAACCTTTATCGATGAATCTCACCGCTCAGTGGAAGCTTCAGGCAAGACTTGCATCAGATGGAGATTGAGGTAGTCATGCCAGGTAATGCTTCAAGTTTGATGAATCTACAAGTTCAATCAACCATTGTCAATCAGATCAAAGCAGCTCAAGTAAGTGATGCTAAGTTGCAAAGGATCAGAGAACAAGTGGAGAATGGACTTAGAACAGACTTCATCATCCATGAAGACGGATCATTGAGATACGGCAGCAGATTGTGTGTACCAAAAGGTCCTGTTCGGGAAGAGTTAATGAAAGAAGCTCACGGCTCTCCCTACTTAGTACATCCTGGAGGTACCAAAATGTACAAAGATCTACATCAGAATTATTGGTGGCATGGAATGAAGCGTGAAGTAGCCAGAAGCGTCGCAAAATGTTTGGTATGTCCGCAAGTAAAAGCTGAACATCACAGGATAGCTGGACTACTTCAACCGTTACCAATCCCAGAATGGAAGTGGCAGCACATCACGATGGATTTTGTGACTGCTCTTCCTCGCAGCACAAAGGGTAACGATGCTATATGGGTCATTATGGATCGACACACAAAGTCGGCTCACTTCATCCCATTTTGGGTTAACCAATCAACTGAGACACTAGCAAAGAAGTACATGAAGGTAATAATCTATTTAAGATTTAAAATCTTCATAATGTATTATCTCTGATACCCATGAACTCATACAGGAAATTGTGAGACTTCATGGAGTACGGATCTGCATTGTCTCCGATCGTGACACCAGGTTCCGATCACAATTTTGGCAGAGTCTGCAAGCAAGCTTGGGAACAAGTCTGAATTTCAGCACGGCTTATCATCCAGAAACAGATGGTCAGTCGGAACGAACTATTCAGATCTTGGAGGATATGCTCAGAGCGTGTATGCTAGACTTCAAAGGATCGTGGGAAGATCACCTGCATCTTGTGGAGTTCGCGTACAATAACAGCTACCAAGCAAGCATAGGAATCGCACCTTTTGCAGCATTGTATGGAAGGAAGTGTCGATCACCATTAAGTTAGGATGACATCGGAGATAGGGAACTTCTTAGACCAGAGATGATAGTAGCGACCGTTGATGTGGTTCGTACTATCAGGGAAAGGATGCGCATAGCCCAAGATTGACAGAAACACTGGGCTGATGCAAAGTGACGACACTTGGAGTTCCAGCTAGGAGATCATGTATTCTTGAAGATATCTCCGAACCGCAGAGTGATCCGATTTGGAAGACGGGGTAAATTGAGTCCGAGATATATTGGACCGTTCGACATACTCGAACGAGTCGGTGAAGTGGCATACCGCTTAGCGCTTTCACCCTCATTGGAAGGAGTGCATAACGTGTTCCACATATCCCAACTCAGAAAGTATGTGAGTGACACCAGTCATGTTCTTGATCATTCCGAGCTCACTATACAGCCCGACTTGTCTTGTGAGCAACAGCCTGTGGAGATCCTGGACAGGAAAGTGAAGACACTTCGGAACAAAGAAGTTAATTTGGTCCGGGTAATGTGGAGGAAAGACACTCCAGGAGAATCCACTTGGGAAAGGGAAGATGAAATGCGTGTAAGATATCCTCACCTCTTTGTAAACTAGTCCTCAAATAAAAGTCGTAAATTTCGAGGACGAAATTTTTGTAAGGAGGGTATATTGTAACAACTCCAAATTTTGTATACATAAAATTGATTTAAATTTGAAGTATACTTGGGGTATTTATTGTTGTTGTTACCACTTTAAGTAATTATTTCACACCATAATTACAAGAAGGAGCTTGTAGCTTATTGGTAACACCTTATACTGCTGAACCAAGCCACCAGAGTTCAAATCCCCGGCCCCACATTATTTTTATATTGTTTTTGTTTTAAATTCTTTGGAAGCCCAACAGTCCACACACCGTAACTCCCAAAAGTTAAACTAAACATAAAAAACTAAATATACCAGTGTCTTAACCCGGAGACCCCCCACTTACCCACGTCCCGACTCGAGCCGGCGCCGCCGGCCGGACTCGGCCGGACGGCCGAGTCCCCAACACAAAATTTGTGTCTTTTGAACTTCTTTAACCCCCTGCACACACCATTTATTTGGATCGGTACCCGAATCTTAAATATCCCCCATTTACTACAATTTTTAATCAATTTCTACATTTTTACAATTTTTTTAATTAAAAACCTTTCACCAACCCTACCCTAGCCTACCCCATAAATACACCCCCTACCCTCTACCGTCATCACAAAACCCTAAGCTCACTCTCTCAAAATTTTCCAAGAGTTGTGTAATTTGAAAACAAGTGCGCGGCGAAGCTCCAACGAAATTCCGGCGGAAATTCCGGTGATGTTTTTTAGAACAACCGGCGACGAAGCAACGCCTCGGCAACCTCTCTAGTACCCCCTTCACTCCCTTGCTTAATCGAAACCCGTAAGTCCCATTCTATCCCCCTTTCTATTTCTCTAAAATATGAAATTACGAAACCCGACGGAATCGGAACAAATCCGATTTTCGATTCGGTTTTCTATAAAAGTTCACTTCTCACCAATACATTCATATTTAAACATCTTTATCTTGACTATTAAACTTTTAAAAATTAATTTGAATAAGTTTCATCACATGAAATGATAACATTTCCAATTTATTGTATTTTTCAATTTAATACCATCATGTTTCGATTTCACACTTAACCCCTTAACTTTGATATACATTTAAAGTAGAGCACGAGGTAATGACCTACCTCCACACACACGCAAATACAACCCTAAACGATATCATCGAGAACTTAGAATAGGATAAAAAAATACTTTCATTTAAATACCATTTTCTTAATAAAATCAAATCTAAAAGTTTAGCTTTGATACACTTTTAAATAAATACCTCTTATTAGGAAAACACGATAAGTTGTGGACATCGATCGTTTATCTAAACATGACTTTGTGGTGTCTAGGCTAGGCAAGTGAGCAAAGGTAACTTTAAAAGGCCCGTCTCACGATTCGTGAGCGGATCCCTCCTTTCCTCATTTGTACTTACCTGGCCACAATTGGCGGTGAAGAGGCGATTTGATGCTTCTAACGACTTGTCGTTTAGACCCTTTAGAAATAGGCTAGTTGGCTTAGAAAACCCTAGAATCTAAAATACGGAAAATTACACTTTGCAAATAAATACCTTTTACTTTATAAAACCGTTTTCGAAAGGATTAGTATTTTAGAGTCTTTGCAAAGCGCCGCTACAAACCATTTTTGGGGAACCCGTTCGGGATCGTGTGGTTTATCGCACACCCTCGGGCAAGTAGTGCGAGATTCAGACCTCCGCAAGGAGCATTCGGTCTCGAAAGGTTTAAAATACGACATCTTAAGAAAATGAGATTTTTGGAATATAAAATATTTATTAAAATTAATTTTTTGTATAAACATATGTATACTTATCATTTAAATACCTATTTTATTATAATATAAATTTTCCACCTTTTCCTAAAAATCACAAAGAATAAAGTTTACACTAAAATACCATGAACTTCAAATAATCAATATTACAGATAAATACCCTTATTTATAAAACTAGGATATTTTCACTAGAAATGTCACAACATAAAATCCACCCTCATTACAACTCTAAAGATGAACAATAAATACTGGAGGTGTATTTTGAAAAGTATATAAAAATATTTTTACATAAACCCCCTCAAGTTTTATAAATTACCCTAAGGACCCTAGCAATTATAAGACTTCGATTCACATTTCTGATTGTCTGACTCGGGTTTGAGTCTGATTAATCTGACTTGAATATGATTCAAGTCAATCTATAATCTACAAGATTCCAATTCAATATGAACACATGAATCCATGAATCCAAATATCAATTTATACAACTTGACTGATCCGAACCATGGATATATATTCCTTTTACATGATTCTCAGTATTCCATTAACATGACTCTACGGTTACAACCGTTTCCTGATATCATGGTTTCGGTCGGTCGGTCAATCACTCATACAATCACTACAATTTACAAGATAACAATACAAACAAGACATCGCGTGGTTTAAGGGGTAGATTGGTACGGATGGTGTTAAGGGTGGCACGAGGTGGTCAGATTTAATACACCTAACATGAATCCAGTTGTTGTTGTACCGTGGCATAAACGGTTCCTTGTACTATATGTAAGTCTACGCTAGCGCCCCGGCAGTCTACAGACGCCAAATGCGGAACAAAAACTTTTAAGCTGGCGCTATCGTATACTTTAACCCGGATCTGCCATTATTGTTAAACTAACAAACTGTAAAGAGTGTAGAAAGGTTATACCGAACGATCCGAGTCCTTCGTTCTTCAACCATCATCCCACGCTCCGTTGCGGCTGCTCCGATCCCTTTGTCGAGGTGGCACCACATCACCGATTCTTTAAACGGGCTCCCGCCTCTGACTTGAGGCAACTCGATCGTCAAGTTTGCTAAAAGAGACGACCAAGAATGATGTAGAGAATGAGTAGATGACTTTGTCTCACTTCGTCCAAGTCCATGGACGATCGGTAAATGAAGTTGCCGATGGAAATGAAATGGAACAAGAAATGAACTATGAAATTTCCATGCATCCAAAACTATACTCTTTTCTTTTTAGCAACCATAATTTTCTCTCATGAGTGAATGGAGGAGGAGAGGGGGCCGACCACATTATATGATGGAGGGAGGTGACCGTAGGAGCAAGTGGTGACCTTAAGCAAAAAGCTTCTCACTAAATATCCTAAGGAAAACAAGAAGCTTTAATGATAATGCATGAACCACTAAACACCTCATCAAGCCTTTAATGCATCCAATGAAAACTCAACACCAATTAATCCTAGTCACCTCATTTAGAACCTTCTAGAACACAGACTCACCTCATCTGAAGAAAAGATAAATCTGTCTTTAACCGAATGTTAAAAGACGGCTGATAGAAAACTGGAAACTGGCAACTTCCAAAAGTGATCCTGAAACGAATTTCAGGACAACCCCGAAACTGTATAAATATACCCACATTTGTATTACGACCGAATACAAATGCAACTGAGACAAAGATATTATACCTACTCAATATAATACTCGGATCCGGCTTAAACCAAAGCCGATCAGTATCATCTGCCCGAAAAATAACACGTGCGTAAACGCACGTGCATTTTCCGAACCCTGCCATAAAACCATACGGCCTCTACAACGTTTCGTCCGAACTTGGGAAACTGTCTGTGGGGGACTCTAATGACTCGTCAGTACCATGGCAGTGGGTTTAACCACAAACCGTCAGCGGCACTAGCTATGCGTAACTGCTGCCGATGGACTGACTTCAAGGGAGGCTGATGAGCGAACTCAAGGGAGGCCGATGAGCGAACTCATCCAGAAACCCTACTGAGCCTAACAGTGACAATGTATATACAGTCCGGTCCGTTCGTCAATGAGTATCGCATATCTGCCTATGGGGCTAGTAACGTCAGACCCCCAATAGCAATATAAGTCGTGTCGGAGTGTAGCCCAATAACACCCTGAGATACTACTGGAGTACCTACCAGTAAATCTCCTGCCATGGCCATGGACTTTGTGTAATGGCTCTCCTAGACACAGCACGACCTCTCCCCCAATACCGGGAGAGACGAATCCCCTGCTGATCCGCTCACGTGCCTCTATATGGCTCGGGACTGTACCCAAAAGCTACATGTTTGCACGACTCCTTTGAGCCGTGGTAGGGTAGAAATCAAAGCACAGTGGGAACTCACACGAGACAAATGACGACCTCAGGTCGATGAACTAACCTGTACACATGTCACCAGGGAACTGCTATCTGACGGTTGATATAATACTAACTAGCAGATTCCCGGCGAGCCGTGTCCGGTGTACTCATAACCTAATGAGCACCTGTATACATCTTAGGTGATCCAACTGACACCAGTGGCTTGTGAGACCGGCCACCGCCCCTCGTCGGGGTCTCGACTGTACACACTAGTCTACTCCGGAGTATCGATGCCCTGTCTCGAAACTCCCACGACTAAGGACCACAATTAAGGACATGCATATAAACTACCCAACTCTCACGTATATGATCGCCATCATACTGTTGGTAGTAAAGCAAGATCCTAAGGGCTCTATCAAAGTGTAACATGCAATCAGTCACCTGAACATGTACACGACTGATAAAGGCAAACCAGCTAGCACACTATCACCTCGAGTAAGACTGTCATACCGGTATAGGTCCTCTGCAATCATTGCAATCACGTACCTGTGATCCAATAATTGACTATGAGGGCACTATCTCCAACAATCTCCCACTTGCACTCAAGGCTAATTATTGCGATGTTGCGTACTCACAGCCTGTGTGAAACCAACACCCAACTCCTCTACTAATCAGTTTCACAAAGCCCATTTGTAAAACTATTGTGTTCGAGAAATAGCCTCAGTGAGTGGATCCGCCTAGAAGTTTCTTCCTATATCTCTCTTAATCTCAAGTTCGCGGAGAAAGCCATCTCCCGAATCGAGTAATACATGTCTTAGAATATGTCTGGATATCTGATGGGACCTCGTTCATAAATGAACTCCAAATCCAAACTTCTTAGACTGTATCGATCACTGAACCTAATCAGTATCCGGCACCATGCCACCCACAGTATCCTCTTGGACCACCTGTCCATAATACTGTCCCTTTTCGTCAGAGGGAAAAACTATAGCTCTGACAATCTCTCTGTCAACCATGTCACCTTTGAAGCTTGGAATGATAACCTTCTCCCGAAGGAGGCTGCCGTCATCAAATCCGTAGAACATGTACTTATGTTCTAAAACTGCTTCCTTATATTTCTCCAGGATTGGATTAATACAAACTTATTGCATCTAGTGCAAAACCAACATTTGGTGTGGTACTTGACATCTCATGATTGACTCAATTGCCTAAGCAAGTGTTCTGCCAATCATGCACATCCCCCTCCTCTTTAGTCTGTAAGACACCTTTAGAGAGGGTGACTCCATCACCTGCAGGTACACCACCATGCTAGGAGTCAACTATTCCAAAAACCATTAGAATATCTGTCAAAGTACCCACATTGGGAAACTACCCAAATCCAGATCTAAAACCATAGATCTAGAAACCAGAATGTCTAATATTATATCCATATCCTGTCTGGAGAAACAACTGTGTGACGACCACAGTACAACTGATCGTAGTATAGGAATTTTACTTCCTACTTTGTGTATGTCATCCAGATACCATGACATCACACCCTACTACCTTCTTAACTGATCCATCCCCTATTCTGATTGAAGTCAAACCCATGACTGTCACATCAAAATTAGATGATCTATCTCCGCTATAACTGCTCTAGTCTATAAATAGACATAAGCTACTTGCCCACCATGCTTCCATTCCTCCCACTGACTACGACAACCCTCTTACCGGGTCTCATAACCTGGAACAACAGTAGTGTCAAGTCTGGGTAGATAAGAACCTCCCTGTCACCGTCCTTGAGGCTACCGGAGTACCTCTCGGGTGTCTGAGGTTACCCACCAAATCTGCGGAGTGGCTATTGGAATGTCAAACCTGATTGAATGTATAGGTCCTATTAATTTTTCCGTAATCGTTCGCGGTTCTGGAATCACTTCCAGTTCTACCATACTCCCACTACTGTTTTCTGAAAAAGATCCATTTTTACTAAAACTATGGCTAGTCAAGAACAATATCACTATTGATCTTCCAAATGGTAGAATATCAACCCTCGTCATAGCCAGGGTCAACCCACAAACTGCCCTACAGAAACGTGCCCTGAGTTATCCAGAGTCTGGTTTTAAGCATAAGCTGGACAACTCCCCGTACCTTAATATCTTTTAAGGTACGATCCATTCTATATCCAATACAGAAACTTTGGCACTTATTTAATTGGAACCATATTCAAATCATGCAGCTGTCTCCAGTGCATATCAACTTAATGGAAAGAGGCTAATCAGCATTACTCAACTTAGGAATGCATCCAATTATGAGTAACCTGAAAGAGAAATACGTTTCTCAAAACCATCACTATCATCTGAATACCAATCATAAGAATCTACATCTTCGATCTCTTTGAAGAATCCCGATACTTGTGACACCTGGTTCTCTACTTTATTCTGATACCCACAACTTCTCAAAACTTAGACCTTGTATTTCTACGAAATACTCGTCTAAATACTAGAGAAGTTATAAGTAAACAGAACATAGTACGAGGACCTACCCCTTTGTCCCGATGGACACTGGACAACATACAATACTCTGTATAAGTCCGCTGAGTTGAACAACTCAAAACCTGTGCGTTGTAGGTGGAAAACCGTACCCTGGCGATTTCCTCAAATATCACCAATTACGACGAATTCCGATATAATGAGGATGATCACTTAATTCCCAATATCTTACTCCCACTCATCATCTGTAAAACCATACAGATATGAGAATGAAACCTGGTAAATACATACCCTTGGAGTAAGTGTCTAATCGGGAAAACAGTTTTTCTTTAACAATGCACTGAAACATGAAAATGTTTCGTAGGGGTATCCTGGTATTCATAGCAATGCCTCTTCCATAATCCAATTCATGACTTCAACCGTATAATTTATTGCCGTCTCTCTAAATCCCTTTATTTGTCTTGAGTCGTTACCTTCTGTACACCATCGTTAGGCTAAATGGTTTTCTTCCTTCCCTACCGTTCGACACCAGCCTATGGTTTGGAAGAAGACTATCCAGTAAGCATAATAGGTGTACCCTCCTTAACCAAGGAGTACTCGTATCTTGAGAGTAGGTGATGATAAAAGACAACTGAATAATACCTTATTCTTTTAAAGGTGAAATAGGAGTGGCGATGAAGTACGCGGTTTTGGTCGTGAATGATATCAGTCGCAATTTACTTTGCCCTCTTTCTAATCCCTTTATTTTGTCTTTACATATTACCTTCTGCACACCCTACTTAGGCTAATTGGTTTTCTTCATTCCCTACCTTTCGGCACCAGCCTATGGTTTGGAATAAGACTATCCAATAAGCGTAATAGGTGTACTCTCCTAAACCAAGGAGCTCTCGCAACCTGAGAGAAGGTGATAATAAAAGACAACTGAATAAACCAATTCTATTTCTCCTGAACCTTGATCCATCCTCGAAGGAGTCCCTTTGAGTTCGTATATAACCATACGATGGATCTATCCAATGGAAGTGGATATCCGTAGTAATACGGGTGTTCTGAGAAATGCAAAGGGTAAAAGAAGGAGTGGCAATGACTTATGCAACATAGACAATCCAAAAGCCAGTATTTTAAGAAGGTTCGGTCAACTTGGTCACTGAGTCATAGTCTAGGATCGGTCAAAGGTCGCTGCCAAAGAGAGAGAGAAAAGAAACACTCTGCGTGCACTCTAACCTAGATCAGAATGGTCATCACTTTATCTAATCCGGAAACCTCCCACTGTCCTGTCAAATTCTCCTCCAAACCTAAAGAAGAATCAATCGGGATCACCCGAAGAGTAAACCAACTCATCAGTGGGAATCGGGATCCAACTCTCATCGCATGATAACGTGATGGAATGCATCCACGTTACTCATACTCCAGATGGTATGCGCATACTTGGCAAGTTTCAGTTTCTTTAGAAACTCCCGATCTTATTTTTGCCCCATGCTCTTATAACCTTGGCTTTGGTCAAAGTGTCATAAGTCACATGCCAAGTTCTACCCGTCACTATCTTGTCAATTTGAACCCACCCGCACATGCCCCTGAGTTTGGCCAATCGGCAGAACGACTGTCCTAAACTAACTCATCTATCTATGCAACAATTGAATACCCAGCAGCTACCAAACACTATGCCTTAACTTTGGCTAAAATGCATAGCTTGAATACTACTAAATACCCAAAAGAAGTGACGGAGGGCTACGGTTGGTTTTTGGCGAAAAACCTTTAACGTAGTGAACTTGATATCGCTGAAGGAACCTGATAGATTTTTAAAATATAGTGGCGAAAACCTTTTGCTAAAGAGGTCACTCCCGGTAAAGGGATCTCGGCTATTTCCTCGTGGAATGAGGTGCAGGATATTCCACTGAATACCGCTATGCAAAGCAACTTGTAATCGACTATAGTGAAGTTATTACCCTGACGCAAACTTCTGCCCAAGGGGTCAGTCCCGGTGAAGGGATATCAGCCCTTGCCCCGTCGAATGAGGTGCAGGATATTCCACTGAATACCGCTATTCATAACAAAAGGAAACGTCTTTGTAACAACACTTTTTAAATTTGTTCCAACAACTGTAAATAGGTTTGTTTAACTTTGCATTGATCAGAATCAACGCAGTCCCATCATTTAATCACACCAGAAAAGAACGAAAATAAAATGTACGTATATGCCATCCGCATTCGTCACTGGGTCCTGTCATCACCCGTTAGGTTACTTAACTAACGACAGAGCGGGGACTGGACTAGCGCGGGTGTAAAACATATACAACATCTAATAGTATATAAACCAATATACAATAATCGCTCCAGGCATGATAATATGCAACATTACAGAACAGTAATAAGCATCACAGAACAATACAGATAATCTGGGATCCCCGAGTTTCACAGAGCCGCTGCTGAAAATCGATGTTCCCCTGTCGTGTGGATAGCCTGTGCAATGAAACCTAGACCCTTACGGGTGCGGCAAGTTACCCGCCAAAACCTGAAGCGAGGCAGCCCCCTACAGCATAGTGAATGGACCACCCAGCACTTCACGGAATCCGGTAATCTTGGGCACCCCTCCTTGGGTCAACCTGTACCCCCTACGAGTGCGGTGAATAGTCTGCCAATTCTAGAGTGGGACCCCTCTGTCTCTCAAAGCCATGAGATGCGGACCCGTTGCCCCCCAGAACCCGGCTATCCGTGCACTCCGTCGCGGGGCAAAACCTAGTACAGTAATGAAAAATAGTACAATAGGTACATCGACCGCAACCTGGTCGTGCCCCAAAAGAATATTATACAACAGGCAGTGACGGCAGTCCACAAGTTGGATGCTCGCCTCGCAATATCAAATGTATAAATAAACACAAACTGTACTACCATTGCACACTGCTATCCACCACGACAAATCCGCAACATCACAGCACAACACAGAACATCAACGCGAATGTCATGTTCGCAAACCCGTCTAAAAGAACTATAGCAATCAGACGCGGTTTACCGATCAAATGACATTCCCGGTCGGAGATATAATGTAAGCACTGTAAACTAACGTGTTTAAATTTCGATTGACCAAATATCAAAAAGTGGGCCCCACTGCTTACTGGTGAACAGTAACAAAATCTGGGCCAAAACGATATTTACCAAAAACCATAAAATCCAAAGAAGAACCCACTGACAAAATTTGGGAGCACGAGCTCACCACATGGCCGCGGATGCGCGGCCAAACCATGGGTTTGGCCGCGTTTCCACGGCTCTTTGGTGGAGACACGTGCCCAAATTTCGTCGTGGTTCTTAGAAAAGCCTGCACAGATTTTTAAGACATGTAGAATTAATTTTTGAGACCATTTAAAATCAACAGAAACTGTCGAGCTAGGATTTTGCAATTTTCGATTTCCGGTCCGATAGATGTTTTAAACGCGTTAGCACAAGTTAGCATAGCAAAATGGTTAGGCTCTGATACCACTGTAAGTCTACGCTAGCGCCCCGGCAGTCTACAGACGCCAAATGCGGAACAAAAACTTTTAAGCTGGCGCTATCGTATACTTTAACCCGGATCTGCCATTATTGCTAAACTAACAAACTGTAAAGAGTGTAGAAAGGTTATAACGAACGATCCGAGTCCTTCGTTCTTCAACCATCATCCCATGCTCCGTTGCGGCTGCTCTGATCCCTTTGTCGAGCTGGCACCACATCACCGATTCTTTAAACGGGCTCCCGCCTCTGACTTGAGGCAACTCGATCGTCAAGTTTGCTAAAAGAGACGACCAAGAATGATGTAGAGAATGAGTAGATGACTTTGTCTCACTTCGTCCAAGTCCGTGGACGATCGGTAAATGAAGTTGCCGATGGAAATGAAATGGAACAAGAAATGAACTATGAAATTTCCATGCATCCAAAAATATACTCTTTTCTTTTTAGCAACCATAATTTTCTCTTATGAGTGAATGGAGGAGGAGAGGGGGCCGGCCACATTATATGATGGAGGGAGGACACCGTAGGAGCAAGTGGTGACCTTAAGCAAAAAGCTTCTCACTAAATATCCTAAGGAAAACAAGAAGCTTTAATGATAATGCATGAATCACTAAACACCTCATCAAGCCTTTAATGCATCCAATGAAAACTCAACACCAATTAATCCTAGTCACCTCATCTAGAACCTTCTAGAACACTGACTCACCTCATCTGAAGAAAAGATAAATCCGTCTTTAACCGAATGTTAAAAGACGGCTGATAGAAAACTGGAAACTGGCAACTTCCAAAAGTGATCCTGAAACGAATTTCAGGACAACCCCGAAACTGTTTAAATATACCCGCATTTGTATTACGACCGAATACAAATGCAACCGAGACAAAGATATTATACCTACTTAATATAATACTCGGATCCGGCTTAAACCAAAGCCGATCAGTATCATCTGCCCGAAAAATAACACGTGCGTAAACGCACGTGCATTTTCCGAACCCTGCCATAAAACCACACGGCCTCTACAACGTTTCGCCCGAACTTGGGAAACTGTCTGTGGGGGACTCTAATGACTCGTCAGTACCATGGCAGTGGGTTTAACCACAAACCGTCAGCGGCACTAGCTATGCGTAACGGCTGCCCATGGACTGACTTCAAGGGAGGCTGATGAGCGAACTCAAGGGAGGCCGATGAGCGAACTCATCCAGAAACCCTACTGAGCCTAACAGTGACAATGTATATACAGTCCGGTCCGTTCGTCAATGAGTATCGCATATCTGCCTACGGGGCTAGTAACGTCAGACCCCCAATAGCAGTATAAGTCGTGTCGGAGTGTAGCCCAATAACACCCTGAGATACTACTGGAGTACCTACCAGTAAATCTCCTGCCATGGCCATGGACTTTGTGTAATGGCTCTCCTAGACACAGCACGACCTCGCCCCCAATACCGGGAGAGACGAATCCCCTGCCGATCCGCTCACGTGCCTCCATATGGCTCGGGACTGTACCCAAAAGCTACCTGTTTGCACGACTCCTTTGAGCCGTGGTAAGGTAGAAATCAAAGCACAGTGGAAACTCACACGAGACAAATGACGATCTCAGGTCGATGAACTAATCTGTACACATGTCACCAGGGAACTGCTATCTGACGGTAGATATAATACTAACTAGCAGATTCCCGGCGAGTCCTGTCCGGTGTACTCATAACCTAATGAGCACCTGTATATATCTTAGGTGATCCAACTGACACCAGTGGCTTGTGAGACCGGCCACCGCCCCTCGTCGGGGTCTCGACTGTACACACTAGTCTACTCCGGAGTATCGATGCCCTGTCTCGAAACTCCCACGACTAGGGACCACAATTAAGGACATGCATATAAACTACCCAACTCTCACGTATATGATCGCCATCATACTGTTGGTAGTAAAGCAAGATCCTAAGGGCTCTATCAAAGTGTAACATGCAATCAGTCACCTGAACATGTACACGACTGATAAAGGCAAACCAGATAGCACACTATCACCTCGAGTAAGACTGTCATACCGGTATAGGTCCTCCGCAATCATTGCAATCACGTACCTGTGATCCAATAATTGACTATGAGGGCACTATCTCCAACACTATACGTACCTCTAGTCTCTGGCATATAGAGACTCCCCTCGTATACCCTGGCATCCTTCTGTACCAAGCTACAAACAACAGCGTTAACACAATATTACAAAAATAGGATACAATTTTAAAAGATATCTTCTTATTATTTCTTTTCTACTTTCCTCTTACCATTGGGACCTACCGAGCGGCCTGTTCGCTGACGACATTATGTTTCTTTCTTCTTTGAATGTCGTCAGGTGATTTGGACCCGGCAGAGATCGAGCCATCTCAAGAAGACTTGGAGCAGTTTTCCGAAGACCCTGCACTTTAGTTTCATTGTGCACTTTTACTTTCTGTACTTTTCATTTCATGTTATGCCACTGTTTAAGCATCTTTTTATTTCAGTTGTATATCCTTTCATGCATTGTACAAAGAATGTTAATAAATAAAAGTTGCTGTTCTTTTTATTTCTTGTCTCTTGTGTATTTATTTTATATTGCTTAGATACGCTTAGCGTATGTACTTCTGAGTATATACGTAGCGGGCCTCGTCGCGTCTCCTTCGCCGTATACCGGGAAGCGGGTCGTGACAGGTCGATGCTATGTACCAGACCCGATGTAGCATACTCACTAAGTGTAGTGAGTTGGTATCAAGAAGATCCTGGAGAAGATCATTGGACAGCTGTGAAGTCCATTCTCAAGTACTTGAGAAGGACTAAAAAGATGTTCTTGGTGTATGGTAACGGAGAACTCCAGGTGGAGTCCCTTACCGATTCCAGCTTCCAAAGTGATAAGGGCGACTCTAAGTCGGACTCGGGTTTTGTCTTTACCCTCAATGGAGGGGCGGTGTGTTGGAAGAGTTCCAAACAGGAAACCGTGGCAGACTCGACGATGGAGGCTGAATACATCGCTGCCAATGATGCTGCCAAAGAGGCTGTCTGGATAAAGAAGTTCATCACTGAACTTGGTGTCGTTCGGTCCTTTGAGCATCCAATACCTCTGTATTGTGATGACAATGGAGCTGTGGCTTTGGCCAAGGAACCCAGGTCCCATCAAAAGTCCAGACATATTCTGAGGCGGTATCACCTGATCGGGGAGATAGTTGATCGCCGGGAGATCGGGGTTAGGAGAGTTGATACGAAGGACAACACGGCGGATCCACTCACAAGGGCCATTCCTCAGATACAATTTGAGAGACTCTTCGGGATGTTAGGTATGAGAAACTACAACAGCTGGCCTTAGTGCAAGTGGGAGATTGTTAGTTATGTATATGCCCTAGAGGCCATTGTTGTACATATGATGTATATTATAGTGGATGCTTGGATATATATAGAGAGGACTTTCTTGCTCGATATGATAGTATGCTATCTGGTTTCACTTTATCTTAACGTGTTAACAAATACTGTTTTGTGATCACATGTTGATGAAGCCCTTGGGATATGTACTTGACTAATAGGACTATGATGAGATCATACTAGTGGGGCCAGGGTAGTCAACGAGTACATCCTATAACTGTTCCTAGTCGAGGGTGTATTGAGACAAGGCGTCGATACTCCAGAGTAGACTAGCGTACACGCATCTTGACTCATATGATGGGCGATGGATGATCCCATATCCATTGGTGTTGGACATCAAAAATGGTGTACGGGTGCTCAGTTGAGACTGGGTACACTGAAAGGACTCGCCGAGAACTCCTGGATGGTATTATACCTCTTGTTAGATAGCAGTTCTCCGGTGACACTGGTACAGGTTAGTCTGTAGACCCAAGATCGTCATAGAGTCTTGTGTGATTCCCACTGTGCATTTATTTCTACCTTACCACGTCCAAGAGGGCATGCAAAACGGTGGCTTTTGGGTACAGTCCCGAATCACATGGACGCAATGAGCGATAGGAGGGGTTTCGTCTCTCCCGGTATAGGGAGTTGATGCTGTGCTGTGTTCGATTGGCTATAACTGGAAGTCCCTGGCCAGGGCTGATATGGAGATTTACTGGTAAGAGTTATCATTAGTTTCTCGACCCGTTATGAGCCTTACATCGACACGACTTACCGGTTACTGGGGTCTGACGTTTACCACCCCTAGACTAGGTATGCAACATATCAGAATTAGAGATCGGACTGTATGGGAGTGTTACTTATTGGATTTGCTGGAGAATGTATAGGCTTGCTTGTTGATCTTCTGGTTGCTCAATATGTTAGTTATATGTATGCCCTAGAGGCCATTACTGTACATACGATGTATATTATAGTGGATGCTTGGACATATATAGGGACGACTTTCTTGCTCGACATGATAGTATGCTATCTGGTTACTCTTTATCTTAACATGTACTATGTTTGTCTCTATGTCACATGTTGATAAAGCCCTTAGGATGAGTACTTGACTACCAGGACTATGATCAGATCATACTAGTGGGGACAATGTAGTCGCCAAGTACATCCTTCAAATGTTCCTAGTCATGGGAGTACCGAGACAGAGCATCTATACTCTAGAGTAGACTAGCGTATGCGCTTCTAGACCCATATGATGGGCGATGGATGATCCCATATCCATTGGTGTTTGACATCAGAGAAGGTATACGAGTGCTCAGTGGAGACTGGGTACACAGCACAGACTCGCCGAGAACTTCCAAATGGTATTATACCTCACGTCAGATGGCTGTTCTCTGGTGACACTGGTACAGGTTAGTCTGTAGAACCGAGATCGTCATAGAGTCTTGTGTGATTCCTACTGTGCTTTGATTTCCATCGTACCACGTCCAAGAGGGCGTGCAAAAAGGTGGCTTTTTGTCACGACCCGCAGGGTACGGAACGTGACTGGCACTTAAGTTACGAAACGTCTCAAGATATCCGTAAAATAAGTAAGCCAAAGCCCAGAAACCAAAACCAAATAAGCAAAAGAGTGAAGAAAACCCAATCAATTGAAAGCGAGTTTATCAAATAAGTCATATAAAGCCTTTTTAAAAACAATATCAATTTTTCCGAAAATTTCGGCTGAGTCTCCTTTGTAAATACTGGCCCCCAAAATGGGTACAACAAGAATATATACGAATCCAACAAATAAGGCATCCCCAAGCGGGAGCTAACTCTTCGCCACAAGGCGGTCACAAATCCCACGCAATATAAAGCAACAACATGCGAAATAATCGTAAAGAAGCATGAAAGAAAACAGCATGTCGACTCAAGTGAGCTCGACCCCAAAATACAGCATAAAAAGTCCACAAATCTCACAGTCTCATCTCTAGGTCAATATACAACAATACTGGTAGATACAGTAGATGGACTACGCTAGATACAAAGAATATACAAGGTGGTACAAAAATAGTAATATAACCCACCTAAGAGCAAAACCTCGAGTCCAGGCAAAGGAGGCAAAAGAAGCAAGTGCGCCTGCCGCTACTGTACTGACGGAGCGGACCTGCAAAAGGCTGTGGCACAACGGGGGTGAGTTGCCAACTCGTGAGTAATAAATAACATCTACACAGGCTATCGCAAGTATGCACACAAGCATCCTAGCATCTATAATACAGGTATGGCAGGATATAATAGCAGGTATGTATGCAATATGACTATACTAGCAAGTATGTATGCAATATAAATATACTCGTGATCCGCATATGTAAGTATAAGAAATCATCTTTTTCCTTTAGGAATGTCCTTTGAAATATCAGCACAATACCAATAGAACCAAACAGAATCCGTGTCCAGCAACGACACCTCAAAAATGTCTCAAATCTCATATCAATGTATCTCTGGCCTCAGCCGTCCGGCTGACCCATCTCAAATATCAATATCTCATCATCTCGCGGCCACGGTCGGTATCCTCTGGATATCCGCCGTGCCAAAACAGTCACTGGTAGGTAATCCATCCCCTGCCAGGCTCAACGTCAACAACACATTCCTCTTGCCCCGGGGTAACTTACCGGGCCTACCATGTACCCGTGACGGTTCCTCCACTCCCCGACACGGATCTCGAAAACCACAGCAAACTCATGGTGGACGACACTTACATCACTAGAAAACCGCAATTTACATATTTAAAAAAAAGTAATAAGTTTAGAAATTTTGCGGCTTTCCCCCAAAATCCAGAAATATCATAAAATCTCAAGAAGTCCTCATAAGTGCATATGCCAATGATAATGAATGCATATGGTATCAATAATCAAGTTGCGATGTATGATTAATAGACTAGGCATGAACAAATAATATGATGAGGTACATGCACATGGATAGCAATCCTACGATTTCATTTTAAGGAATTAAAGGCAATAACACATGTTTAAGTATCAATTATAGTAAAAGGTTTCAATTTAAAGGTTATCTACTGTGATGGCATGGCAATTACCAGGGTGTGTGTGTAAGCATGAATAGTGCTCGTGCTGCATATAAAAACCCTGGCAATGGTGCAGGTGTCCTATAGAATGGGTTCGTATGTGTATGTCAATATAAGGCATGAATATAGCAAATAATCATACAAGTATTACACCCCTAATTACTAACATTACTAAGAATCTTTTTAAGCTACTAAAACTATCGGGCGACTTGCGCCATCCAACGATAGTCCCCCGTAGATGTTACATCTACTCACCGGAATCCCTAGCTAGTCACGTCCAATCACCGCTTTCCCCTTTCGAGCCGCGTCTGACGTCTCCGCGACCGAACCTGGAATTACATCAATACCAGAGATAAGGTTACATACCAAGAACGACGCAAAACCCGAACGAAAATATTAACGTTCACAAGCTAGGTACAACGTGTACAGGTGCGCGGAACGCACGCGAAAATCGCAAAACTAACTAGAATCGTCGATTTGGTCGCCCGGAAAAACTAAAACCCGAACACTCAAAATCCGCACTCACACATCCTAAAAGTCATAGGATACGCTAAAAATGTCATCAAGACATCGCAATTAATTCATCACAATATTTTATAACACAACTAGTAAGCTAGAATTTGCAATATGGTGCAAACATCGACATTTAGGGACAAAGTTATCACAGTCCAACACAAACATCCAACCACACAACTAGTTAGCCACAATAACACAAATTTTAACTCATTTACCATGCTACAAAACCCAATATCCAAACACAACCCTTTCTTGAATTTGGTAATTAGCAATCTTAACGAAAATTTCACACAAGTTTAACTTAGATTAGCATAATATGAAGCCACTTAAGCAAAGTAACCTTAAAGATTGGTTTAGTAAACAACTAGATAGCTAATTAGCTATAATTAACTAAATAATGGTTTCTAAAAACCCTAGTTTAACTCTAACCATAAACCTTTAAAATCTAGATTAGAAACTGACACTAAATTAACACTAGATTTTAGCCCAATTAGCAAGTTAACCACTTAGATTAAGCTAACAAAATAACTAGATAACAAAATAGCTTAATTAATCTCTTAATGGTGTTCTAAACCCTAAATTAATTTCAAACCAAGAACTAGAAAAAACTAGATTAGGATTTAGCTATAATTTTAACAATAACACAACATGCAAGTCCTAATTAGCACCCTTTAACTACAAATAAC
The DNA here is from genome assembly GCA_030015575.1 of Agapanthus africanus. Lineage (NCBI taxonomy): Eukaryota > Viridiplantae > Streptophyta > Magnoliopsida > Asparagales > Amaryllidaceae > Agapanthus > Agapanthus africanus. Next base: position 392,030,156 of record JASDDO010000022.1, read on the forward strand.
AATTAGATTAGAAATTATACCTCACACTAGAGATCTAGCAAGAACAAGATGCCTCCAAAGATGCCACCTTTCTCCAAGATTTAAACCCATTTGGGCTTGAGAAGGGATAGAATAGGGTTTTGTGTTGAATTTGTGAAGAAATCTATGGATTTTTGTTGAATTTTGATGGAATTGTGATGAATTTTGGAAAGAAAAAGAGAAGGGAAATTTGGGACAGCACCTGGGAAGCTCTCAGCCAGAGGAGGGAAGTGGGGAGTTGTGAGGAAATTGTGAGAGAAAAATCCAAAGTCAAAGCCCTCATATCTCACTAAAAACCCATACCCAAATTACTATATTTTAATCCTATTCAAAACCATTCAATCACAATAGTTAAAGTCAAATAGAGGGGGGGAATGGGCTGCTGCAGGAGTGGTGGGGCCGGCCTTGGGGAGTGGGGGTGAGTGGGAGAGGTTACAAAAAGAATCCCATGCAAAAAGACCCCCCACAAGTCCAAAATTGCAAGTTTTAGCTTAAAATTCAATAAATTTCGTTTTCCATAATAAAAATTAGTTAAAACTTAAAAAAATACTAAAAATTTATTTTACAACTAGATTTTAATTAACATGATTTTAAAACTAAAATATAGCCCATTTAAATTTTTATTTATCGCTAATTTAATGTATTTTCTTACGGGTTTAAAATAATATTAAAAGATTGAAAAATTAGGGAAAAATTTTAAAGGACCAGAATTTCATAATTAACTCATTTGCTACTGAAAACTAGCAATTACCTATCCAAATTAGGTATAATTAGTCCTAAACTGCAAAATAACAAAAAGGACGGTTTTCGGAAAAATACCGAATTTTCACCGATTTTCAGGAAAACACCAAAACGACTTTTCAAGGCGCTACACTTTTGGGTACAGTCCCGAATCACATGGAGGCAATGAGCGATAGGAGGGGTTTCGTCTCTCCCGGTATAGGGAGTTGATGTTGCGCTATGTTCGATTGGCTATAACTGGAAATCCTTCTCCAGGGTTGCTGAGATTTACTGGTAAGTGTTATCAGTAGTTTCTCGAACTGTTATGGATCTCATATCGACACGACTTATCAAGCTACTGGGGTCTGACATTTACCACCCCTAGGCGAGATATGCGACATATCAGACGAAGAGACCGGACTGTACGGGAGTGTTACTGGTTGGATTCACGGGAGAAAGTAAAAGCTTGCTTGTTGATCTTCTGATTAATCAATACCTGGGTGGCTGTTATGTTTAGCTGACCGCTTGCAGCTTGTGGGTGTTTGATATGATCATCACCTACTGCCGGCGTATTGACGATTCTTTAGAGTCCTACACAGAGGTATCCTGGCTCGGGCAAAACGGAGTAGGAGCACATATGTGATATGTGCTGGACCGAGAATAATACGTGTATGCGATACCGTATTAGATTCTCGCGATATGTGATATCGGCCGGGTATATGTGATATAGCCGTGTCATCGGATCAAGTGTCGATTCGATGAACTGATACAGATTATATTAGTCGGTTATTTGTGAAATAGCCGGATTATAGGATCAAGTGTTGATTCGATAATTTAATGTATAATTATATATTAGATATATTAAATTACATTAACTAATATAAGCTCACTTAAAGATTCTTTTTCTCACTCAGGTAATACATTGATATATATGTGATATATGTTAATTGTATTATTTTATTTTGTTATAATAAATATTGTATATGTGATATATAATATTGTAACAAGTTAGGGTTATAAATGCAACATGTTTTGTGGAGTTTATATATGGTTAGGGTTTGGATTAGGGTTAAGCTTGCAAGAAGCTTTCAAGAAGCTTCTTGAAGCTTTGACTTTGACTTGTGATATTTTGCATAGATATTTCTTTAACCCAACCCAACCCTTTACCATAGTTATTTCTCTACAAGGGTTAAGTTTGTATTCTTAACCCATGGTTGCAATTCTAACCTCACACTTGAATTCATTATTCATCACAAATGGTTTTGTTGTTGTTCTTCTTCTTCTTCCCTTTTTTGATGAAAAGCTTTCTAGCTTTTTCATATGTGATGAAAATGAGTGAGAAATTGAAAACAAATGAGAGCTAAATTCCTACTTCATCATCCTCATCTATTCTTGCCACTTATATTAGGGTGCTGGCTTTGCTAATACTTGATTAGCAAAACAAGAGTTTGGGTTTGAGTTTCTTCAAGGTAGATCATCGTTATTGAAGATAGGAAGCTAGCTTGCATCTTTCTCTTCATGGAGCCTCTCTAGAGTCCGGGTACTTTATGATCGCAGCGAAGGGACCTCAACACGGAGCTTATGAAGTGAAGGAATGGACTGCAAAGGTTGTAATCCCAAACTCTTAGAAGTAAAGTTGTTTACTTGCTCTTTATTTCGCCTAATCTCTAGTCTAAGATCTTGGTAAGGGTTGTTCGGCACATGAAAAATATGATTTTAGTATGGTTGATGCCTTGTAGAACCTTGTTCTAGTGCCTAGTAACCCTACACAATACACGGGTGGCTGTTACGTTTAGCAGACCGCTTGCAGCTTGTGGGTGTTTGATATGATCATCACCTGCTGCCGGCGTATTGACGATTCTTTAGAGTCCTACACAGAGGATTCCTGGCTCAGGCAAAATGGAGTAGGAGCACATATGTGATATGTGTGGGACCGAGAATAATACGATATGAGATACCGTATTCTATTCTCGTGATATGAGATATCGGCCGGGTATATTTGATATGGCCGGGTCATCGGATCAAGTGTTGATTCGATGAATTGGTACATGTTATATTAGTCGGTTACATGCAATATAGCCGGATTGTCAGATCAAGAGTTGATTTGATAATTTAATGTATAATTATATATGCGATATATTACATTACGTTAACTAATATAAGCTCGCTTTATTGATTCATTTTCTCACCGGGAAATACATTGATGTATATGCGATATATGTTAATTGTATTATTTTCTTTTGTTACCAAATATATTGTATATATGATATATAATATTGTAACAAGTTAGCGTTACAAATGCAACATGGTTGTTATGTTTAAACAAAGTTAGGTTTTGGATTTGGGTTAGCTTTTTCATGAAGCTTCATGAAGCTTTCTTTTGTCATTTAGCTTGATATTTTGTGTTGATATTAGTTAACCCAACCCAAATCCTTTACATGTGTTTTATTCTCTACAATGGTTAAGCCTTTCATTCTTAACCAAGGGTTGCAATTGTAACCACAACAATAATTCATTATTCATCACAAAAGCTTTCTTTTTCTTCCTCCTCCTTGAAAAAAGCTTTCTAGCTTTTTGTGAAGTGATGATTTAAAGTGAGAAAATGAAAACAAAAGAGAGCAAAATTCTTACTTCATCATCCTCATCTATTCTAGCCACTTAGATTAGGGTGTTCACTTCACTAATATTTGATTAGAGAAGTGAAAGCTTGATCTTGAGATTCTTCAAGGTAGATCATCTTCGAAAAGGAAGACTTCAAGAAAGAATGGATCATTCAACTTGTGGAGCCTCTCTTGAGTCCGGGAGATCATGGATCGCGGAAAAGGGACTACTACTCGGAGCTTATGAAGCGAAGGAACGGACTACAAAGGTTGTAATCCCTCTTTATTAGATGTAAAGTTGTTTACATGCAAAGTTAACTCTAATTCTCTAGTTAAGATCTTGGTTAGGGTTTGTTTAGCACCCCAAAAATTTTAGAGAAGCATGTTTGATGCTTGCCAAAACCTTGCTAAGGTTCTATGCTAACCCTACAGTATATTATGTAGGTATATTTTTCAGTGTTGCTGTTACTACATCACTTTCTGTATATTCATGATGTTTCATCGCATTGCATGCTTGTACATATGTTATCTGTAATTATTATGAAACCATGCTGTCAGGACACCAGCACCATTACCGATGATGCGTATGTTCCACGTACACCTGCTTGCCGGCTCACACACATCATCATCGGTAAATGCCATGTCACGTACACTTTAGAGAATACTATTCATTGACATAGCTTGCTAGTTGATAGTTGCAATATGTTATAGCTTTCATATGCTAGTTTAACTATTGCATTTATTGCATGATATCAGATGCATTCATATATTCATTGGTCATGCAGTATTATGAAAATTTATGCCAGTATTCACTGTTTATTGATATCATGATTTTTATGATATCGGATCCTTTTTGAGATTTATGGATTTGGAAACCGCATGTGAAAGTTTTATAAACTGATGATTTGTTTTAAAGAGATGGATGCGGTTTTCCTTGATATGAAGAGTATAGTCCACCATGATGTTTTCTCGGTTCTGAAATGGTTTTTGAGACTCGATTCGAGGAGTTGGATAAACCGTCTGCGGGTACATGGTGGACCAGGTATGGTGCCCCGGGGCAAGAAGCTCGAGTTGTAGACGATGAGCCCGGCAGGGGCAGACTGCCTACCGATGATTGTCTGGCACAACGGATATCTGGAGGATACCGTTCGTGGTCATGTGATTGATGATATGGGCCGATCCGTACTGACGGAACCTGAGGTATTGAGATTGATGATATAGGCCAGTCCGGATAGCCGGAGCCTGAGATATTGAGATATTGAGATTTATGTTTTGTGTCGATGCTTGACACTGATTTCTTTGTTGAATTCATTGATGACACTCGATTTATATACATACAGAAATCTCATTAAATAAAGAAAACAGTTGTCTCGTTCATGATGTATTTTGTTTCCATTAGTAATGCATTCATACATCATATATCTGATATGTTGCCATCTGAGGCACGGACACGAGCATGTGGTATTGCACTTATATGTAGATGGATCAGGATATTTATTTGAGGATATTACTTGATATGACCTAGGATAGCGCCATACATTCGATTTCTGCTCTGTGATATTTTCTACTCACGAGTTGGAAACTCACCCCCATTGTGCCACAGTTTCTTGCAGGTTTTTCCGTACAGGTATCTTGACGGCTTGCTAGCACACTGCTTTCTTTTCGTGTGATTGCTTTGGTAGGTGGGTTCACTTGCATCGTGACCACCATTGTACATTTATTATTTTAGTTGTATTTAGTAAACTCCATCAACCAGACTTGTATATTTGATAGAACTAGAAGACTAGTATTTATTCTTTCGACCTTAGAGTCGCGCTTGTACTATTATTGTTTTTCTGGTGGATGTGGGCTTTCTTTTGGCTTTTGATCCTCGCCCTTCGGCATTGTATATTATATTGCTTTCATGGTTTTTTCCGCCCTGTTGGCGAAGAGCTAGCTCCCGCTTGGGGAAGCCTTTTTCATTATATATGCTTTATCAGGTTTTGTATCCGTTTGGGGTCACTATTAACAAAGGAAACTCTGCCGAAAATTTTAGAAAAGACTTGAGGTTTTTTTTTTGAAGATGCTATACTTCGGCTTATGTTGTTAAACTACTTGCTTTATATTGGTTTTCCCTTCACTCTACAACTTCATTGGTTTTGATTTCTGGGTTTTGGCTTACTTAGATTACATACGCCTCGAGACGTTTCGTAATTTAGGTGCCTGTCATGTTCCATACTTTTTGGGTCATGATAAAGTTGGTATCAGAGAGTTAGGTTTTACCTTCTGAGTGTAGGATGACCCTTGGTTGATGGAGTAGGTGACTTAAGAAGAGTGACGTACTGTGTGTATGTTCCGCGGCATACTTACGATACGATACTCCGCTTAAGTAGCCTTAGGATGTACATTTCTTTGCACAGTATTATCTTCATTCTTATGATCTATCCTCTTCGGTATCGGTTTATGGTTTTGCTGCCACGATTAGACGGGAAGAGAGAGCTACGGCTAGAGTTGTGTCAGCACGAGCTCGTCACGGACGAGGACTGACCACGGCGTGATTCCAGGGACATACGATTTGCTTAGAGTCGTCGTTTTTTTGTATTTTCGTGCCAGGAGCGTTTGATGGATCACTTTTAAAAGATTACTCGGACGTGCAGATCAGCCCCAGAAGATTGGGCCACTGATAGAGGCCAGCCAGATTGTGATGACCGTTGAGGCACCGTTTAGTTGATGATTGAGGCACTGTTCAGCGTACAGACGAATGAGCCAGTTGCTGCTGCGAATGACGAGATATCTCCCTAGATGTTTGGAGCTGTTGCAGCACGAGTTTATACTTAGTGATATGATAGAAGGTCGCTAGTCACCCGAGGATGAATGACTAGGACATATGGTTCGTTCGCTACCCCGATGCGAGGTCATCAGATTGAGTAATTCCAGCTTGAGAAGACTTCACGCAGATACGTTGCGAGTCGAAAGAAAATGATCGAATGTCAGAAACCATTTTCCAAGATTAAAGTATTCGGAGAAACATGCAAATAATTTTACGGACCCTCTAGAAGAATGAAACCCTAACTCGACATAATGACCATGAGAATGCCTTTAAACCTTAAGGATTTGCGGCAGTTCAGCGATGCCATTAATGAGGCTTGGGTTTGCCCTTCTACGGTTGGTCCATAGGTGCTGTGGCATGTACTCGATATTATTAAACTGTACCCAAGATGTTGAGCTCTTGGGGGATTATGAGGTTTTGACGACTCGATCGAAAGGTTCGACTTCATTCGGATATCATGTGACGGGATGCATTGGTTGGGAGACTCCAGATATGAGTATAGCCGTTGTGTAAGTCGATGTACAACACCCCACGACTTGCGGGGAGGCGGAATAATTAAAAACGATCTTGTTCTATGCATAAATATCGACTAACCGAGAATCTTTGCTAAACTATAACTAACAAGAATCATAGAAGTTAACAACTACTATGAAAAGTGATTATACCTGATGAACCGTGTCCTTCGTCTTCTCGTTCTCCACGTCCTCTCCGGCCTTCTCTATGTAATAGATGATCCACCCGAGAGCTTTACTACAAGCTTCACCTCTAACTTGAGGTAACTAGGTTTCTTAAAGTGCTAATCTAAGTAACCTAGGTGATATAGAGAAGGGTTATGGATTAAGTAGTCTAATCTAATCCTTGGTCTCAACACATGAGAGGGGAGGATTATGGTTTGAAGAGAGAGAGCTTGAGGAGAGAGAAAGTGAGCAAGAGTATGGAATGAGATAATGATCTCTCATAATATATTTGAAGCATTATATTTATCAAAATAAATAATATAAAGGAATTAACAACCATGCTTCATAAATATAAATGAGTGATTCATCTACATGAGTCATTAAGCATTTATCATGCATTAATGACAAGGATGAATCACACAAATGAGTCACTAATCTCATTTAATGCTTATGCCATCTTAACCCCCAAGTCACCAACCTTCTAGAAGCTTCTCGCATAATTACGAGTACGCCCCTTCTATCCGTGAAAACACGGAAAAAGTTTAGACTGTATAAATCCAATAACCGGATACTAGAAACTGGCTTAAACCAAAGCCGGCAAGTAAAAACTGTCCGGATGTCGTACATGCGTAAACACACGTATACAACCGAACCCTTGTCGTAAAACCATACGACCTCTATATCGTTTCTCCTGGAGTAGGGAAACTCTCTGTGTGGGACTCTAGAGACTCGACTACTACGTTGGAAGTAGGTTTAACCACAGACCGCAAGCGGCACTAGCTGTACGTAACGGTCCCCAGGTAGATGTCGATAAGAAGGCCGATGAGGAATCCCATCCAAACTCCTACTGAGTCGGATGTGACAATATCCATACAGTCCGGTCTGTTCGTCTAAGACTATCGCATATCAGGCCTAGGGTGGCGGCAAGCGTCAGTCCCTTAATAGCGGTATTGTCACGACCCGAAAGTACGAAACGTGACTGGCACTTAAATTACGAGACGTCTAAAGGCGTACCGTAACCAAAGTCAGCCAAACCCCAGAAAATCTAAACCAAAATCAAAAGAGAGTGAAGGAAAACCTTTAATGAAAACGGTTTTTTAAATCAATTAAGTTGCATAAAATCCCTTTTTAACAAAAAAACATCAAAAATTCCCGAAATTTTCGACAGAGTCTCCCCTGTATTTTCTATCCCCCAAAACGGGTACAACAAGATATATATAACCTGTAATCATAAATGGCATCCCCAAGCGGGAGCTAGCTCTTCGCCCAAGGCGGATCATAACCACACGCAATATATAAGTAATATCAAGAAAAAGGGCATAAAAGAAACGCAAAATATCAGAAAACACAACGTCGGCTCAAGTGAGCTCGTCCCAAAAGAAACCACATATATACAAATCTCTCAGTCTCAGCACTAGGTCGCATATACAAATAGAAAGTGGTAGATGGAGAATACTAGATACAATGATAGAGCAAAAAGAAATAAAGTGTGCTCGCAACCTACCTACGGGCGATGTCGCGAGTCTGAGCAAAAGGAGCTGGTGATATGATAGCCGCCGCTACTAGACTGATGAGTCCGACCTGCAAGACACTGTGGCACAACGGGGGTGAGTTGCCAGCTCGTGAGTAAAATATAACATCTAATAAGGCAATCGTAAGAATGCACGCAAATGTGTCACAGCATGTATGTTCAGGTGTGATATAATACCTCTAGTATGCATGCACATGTATGCAATGTCATTACTAAATCTTTAAGTGTTTTAAATGCTAAGTGTTCTGCATTCTAATCTTTAGAAAAAGAATATCTGTATAATAGCTAAATACCATCAAGAAATCATCTGAAATCCGTGTCAACCATCGACACCAAATATGAAATCACATCTGTCTCAATATCTCACTGTATCAATGTCTCAAATATCAGGCTCCGTCAGTCCGGATCGGCCCATGTCATCAAATCTCACGACAACGGTCGGTATCCTCCGGATATCCGCCGCGCCAGACATCACCGGTAGGTAGTCCTCCCCTGCCAGGCTCATCGTCTACAACTCGATCTTCTTGCCTCGGGGTACCATACCGGGCCCACCATGTACCCGAGACGGTTCATCCGCTCCTCGAATCGGGTCTCGAAATCCAACAGAAAACATGAAAACTCATGGTGGACGACACATGCATCACGAGAAAACCGCAACTTTGTTTTAAAAATGATAAATATAAGCTTTTGTTAAATTCTTGCGGTTTTCCCCAAAAATCCAGAAATCCCAGCAATACTGAAATCCTCAAGAAAAATCATAATGTCCACATGTTATATATGATAAATGCCTATGATAACAAGGTATGCGATGTGAATTGTGGCTAAAATCTATGTAAGTATGATGATGATGCGAGGTACATACATGCTATGCAATTTCATATATCATGTATGATGCAAGTGGCGATACTAAACTAAACAGGTTCTATGGTGCACGTGGCATGGCAATTACCAAAGGCGTGTGTGTCACATGAATAGTGCGCGTGCAACAGATGCCAATGGTAATGGTGTTCGTGTCCTACGAAATGATATCGCATATGTGTATATGAATGTTATATGAATGTCCATGCAATCTAGTATACGGTTAGCTGTGAGGGTATGCAATGTAAATAAAGGGGTAAGCTAACTAGCAATACAAGTCTTGCAAGAAATAGGGTAACCCTAACTAGGGGGCGCCTTGCGCCATCCAGACGATTCCCCCATAGATGAATATATCTACTCACCTGAAAGCCTCGCTAATCCGATCCGACCACCGCCTTGCCTTTACGCGCCGTGTCCGATGTTTCCCCGACCGATCCTATATTTGCACAACACCAAGCATAAGATTACATATCCTAAAACGATGCAAGTGACAATATACAAATATCGACGCTCTCTAATTAAACATAACGTGCACTCGGTGCGCGGGAAAACACTACGAAAATCGCTAAATCTTAACTAGAATCGTCATTTCGGGGAAATCGACAAAACTAAAACCCGGCTAGACAAAACCCCGCGTTCGCGCACTCTAATAGTCGTTTATGATGCTAATTATATCGCTAATATAACGCAATTAGATCACATCCTAATTTTAATAAAAATCTAGTAAGCAAAAAGCATACCGATTCGATGCAAATATCGCAATTTATCGATTTATCGAGCGTAACATCGCACAATTCACCACTCTAACTAATTAGATAACCAAACCCTAACTTAACTCCATCAACCATGCTACAAACCCTAATTCAAAATCAAATCCCATTCTTGATTTTCCTAAACAAACAATTACTACTAAATTAACACTTCAAATTTCAATTTTAGCACATTCAATCTACAATTTAACAACTAGTTTAGAAATTTCACCTTACAAGTTGAACCCTAGTTTGCTCAAGCCACCAAAGATGCCTCCTTTCTTCAAGTTTTTAAACTAATTTGGGTTGGAAAGGAGGTAGATTAAGGATGGGGTTTGAATTTGTAAGGAAAAGTGTAGAATTTTTGTAGATTTTTTTGCAAGAATTTGAAGAAGGAAAATGGTGAAAAATTTTGGGCTGTAGGAGGGGGGAAGCTCGGCCTGAGCAAGAGGAGAGCAAGTGGGGGGTTTTGTGTAGAGGTTTCTAGGTCAAAAAGACCCCTTAAATCTCATTTAATGCATTTCACATCAACTTTTTCCAAAAAAACCCCTTTTTACATCATTTTTTCATAAATTTCATACCATAAAACTAAAATGTTACAAAATCATGATACAATTTATTAACACTCTATTTTAGTTTATAAAGATTCCTAATTATGAAATTAACCTAATTAAATTTGTATTTATCACTAATTTAATGTATTTTTAAAAGCTTAAAATAATAAAAAAAATAATTAATTACGAATTTTTTTTATTTAACTAGAAAATTATAAGTGGCATTTTAGTGACCAATTTATAGTAATATCTTATCTAAATTTTGTATAATTAGGTCTACAATGAAAAATACCTATTTTGACTTTTTACGGAAAAAGCCGAAAAATTAGCCGATTACCGAAAAACTGCCTAAACGATTTTCGAAGGGTTACAGGTATAAGTCATGTCAGAGCGTAGCCCATTACACCCTGAGAAAACAACTGGAACCTACCAGTAAATCTCTCTTGCTGTGGCCAGGGACTTTACGTAATGGCTCTCTGACACAGCGCGATATCAACTCCCAATACCGGGAGAGACAAATCCTGTCTAACCTCCACTGCCTCCAAGTGCTCGGGACTGCACCCAACTGCTACCTGTTTGTACGACTCCTCTGAGCCGTGGTAGGGTAGCAATCTAAGAACAGTGGGACACACTCGAGGCGAAGTAGCAGTGTCAAGTCTGCGAACTATGCTGTACTCATGTCACCTGGGAACTGTTAACTGACGATGGGTATAATACAAATTAACAGTTCCCCGCGAGTCCTGTCCGGTGTACCCGAAACCTAACGAGCACCTGCATACTATCTCCAGTACGACGTACTGACGGCTGTGGGACAGACCATCTCCCCAACTGGGATGAGAAGCGTACACACTAGTCTAATTCGGAGTATCGATGCCCTGTCTCGATAATCCTACGACTAGGGACCTGAATAAGGATGTGCTTGTAGACTATCCATCCCCCACTAGTGTGACTGCTATCACAACGCTGGTAGTCAAGCAAGATCCTAAGAGCTCTATCAATACGTATACTCACATATTAAGATAGAAAAATCAAGTAGCATACTACCATGTTTATTAAGACTGTTATATACATGTGAATATCCCAAGCTTCCATTAAGTAATATACAAACTAGTATGATACAATAATAGCCCCTAGGGCATATACACTAACAATCTCCCACTTGCACTAGGGCCATGTACTAGTATATCGAAGACCGATGATCTCGAGTAGCCTCTCGAACTGAATCTGAGGTAGGGCCTTCGTGAATGGATCAGCAATGTTCTCTTCAGTAGCAACTCTCCGAACCTCGATCTCCTGACGATCAATGATCTCCCTGATCAGGTGATACCGCCTTAATATGTGTCTGGACTTCTGATGGGACCTTGGTTCCTTCGCTAAAGCTATAGCTCCGTTGTTGTCGCAATACATAGGTATTGGATCAACAATGGTAAGAACCACCTGAAGTTCTGTTAGGAACTTCTTCATCCAGACCGCTTCTTTTGCGGCATCGCAAGAAGAAATATACTCCGCTTCCATCGTCGAGTCAGCAACGGTGTCCTGCTTGGAACTCTTCCAGCACACCGCCCCTCCATTGAGGGTAAAGACATAACCTGACATGGACTTGGAATCGTCCTTATCACTCTGGAAGCCGGAATCAGCATAGGCCTCCATCTTAAGGTCTTTTCCGCCGTAAACCAAGAATATCTCCTTAGTCCTTCTCAGGTACTTGAGAATGTTCTTTACTGCTATCCAGTGCTTCTCCCCTGGGTCTGACTGATACCGGCTTACCACGCTCAGTGCGTAAGCTACATCTGGTCTGGTGCACAACATCGCATACATTATAGAGCCTACCGCAGAAGCGTAGGGTATAATATACATGCGTTCACTTTCCAAATCAGTCTTGGGAGACATCTCTTTGGATAGGGTGATTCCGTGACAAGCCGGTAGATTACCGCGCTTAGAATCTTCCATAGTGAATCTTTTCAGTACAGTGTCTATATACCTGGACTGCGAAAGTCCCAACATCCTCTTGGATCTATCACGATAGATCCGGATCCCCAGAATGTAAGAGGCATCACCCAGGTCTTTCATAGAGAACCTGTGTGACAAGAATCCTTTGACAGATTGTAGCATAGGAATGCCATTTCCTATCAATAAAATGTCATCCACGTACAAGACGAGGAATACGATAGTCCGTGCTACAACTTTACTATATATGCATGGTTCATCTGGATTTTTGATAAAGTCATATTCTTTGACTGTTTCATCAAAACAGATGTTCCAACTCCGCGATGCCTGCTTTAGTCCATAAATGGACTTAAGCAACTTGCATACTTTCCCGCTGCTCCCACTCTGATTGAAACCCTCTGGCTGATCCATATAGACGCACTCTTCTAAATTTCCATTTAGAAAAGCCGTCTTTACGTCCATCTACCAGATTTCATAATCATGGAATGCAGCAATAGCAAGAAGGACCCGAATGGATTTGAGCATTGCCACTGGAGAAAAAGTTTCGTCATAGTCCAAACCAGGTCTTTGACGAAAACCCTTTGCAACAAGTCTAGCCTTATAGGTTTCCACCTGTCCATCTACACCAATCTTTTTCTTGAAGATCCATTTGCATCCTATGGGTTTTACCCCATCTGGAGCAAAGTCCAAAGTCCATACTTTGTTGGTGTACATGGATTCCATTTCGGTCCGCATTGCATCTAGCCATCATACCGAGTCGCCGCTCTGGATGGCCTGCTGGAAGCTAGTAGGTTCATCATCATCGATGATGCGATCCTCTCTATCCCCATCTATGAGAAAACCGTAGTATCTCTCAGGCGGATGAGACGACCTACTACTCCTGCGGAGGGGTGCGGGAATGTCCTGTTCTTCTTGAACTACCGGTTCTACCAAACTTTCAGTAGTAGTTTGCGGTTCTGGAATTTCTTCCAGTTCTATTTCGCTCCCATTTATTTCCTTTTCTAAAAACTGATATTCTAGAAAGTGGGCATTACGAGAAACAAACACCTTTTGTTCCTCTGCGTAATAGAATAGATACCCTTTGGAGTTCTTTGGATATCCCACAAACTTACACTTTACAGATCATGCCTCGAGCTTGTCCACATGCTGCTTTTTAACAAAAGCTGGACATCCCCATATCTTCAGATACTGAAGATAGGGTTTCTTCCCACTCCACATCTGATATGGCGTGGTAGGCACAGTCTTGGTAGGAACCATGTTCAAAAGATATGTCGCTGATTCTAGTGCATAACCCTAAAAAGATCGCGGTAACTCAGCATTACTCATCATGGAACGTACCATATCCAATAGGGTTCGATTCTGTCTATCCGATACACCGTTATGCTGTGGAGTGTATGGAGGAGTAAGCTGAGAGAGAATTCCTTTCTCTTTTAGGTAACCTAGGAACTCGGCACTCAAGTATTAACCACCTCGATCAGATCTTAGTGTCTTGATACTTTTGCCGGTTTGGTTTTCTACTTCATTCATATACTCTTGGAATTTCTCAAAAGCCTCGGATTTATGTTTCATCAGATAAATGAATCCGTACCTTGAGTAATCATCCGTAAAAGTAATGAAATAGGAAAAACCACATCTTGCATGTGTAGACATTGGACCACATACATCGCTGTGTATGAGTCCTAAGAGCTCGCTCGCTCTTACTCCATGTCCAGTAAATGGAGTCTTTGTCATCTTTCCTTTGAGACAAGATTGACAAGTGGCATAAGTTTGATATTCAAACGAGTCCAAATATGCTTCTCTATGTAACTTAGTCAACCTTCTCTCATTGATGTGACCTAGTCTACAATGCCATAAGAAAGCTTTATTTAAATCTGGAGACTTTCATTTTAGTGTGTTCTGGACATTGAAAATTTGGAGTTGGTTTAATACATATATACCGTTATCCAGTGTACCGGACCCAATCAAACTATGATTAAGGTGGATGTTAACAACATCACTTACAAACGTGAAATCATAACCTTTATTTGATAACAAGGAAACAGATATGATATTACACGTTAAGCTGGGTACACAAAAACAGTTATGTAAAACCAAAATGTGTCCACTCGTCAATCCCAGGTGATAATCCCCTACGGACACAGCTCCCACGCTAGCTCCGTTAGCAACCATCAGGGTCATATCACCATCCTTCAGCACTCTACAGTTTCTCAGTGCCTGCAATGAATTGCAAATATGAGATCCTGATCCGGTATCCAATACCCAGGAAGTAGAGTTGATTGACAGACAATTCTCAATTACAAACACACTTGAAGTCGAAGCCACAGCTTGCTTCGATTCCTGGTTCTTGGCGTTCCACGCCTTGCAATCTTTCTTCCAGTGCCCTTTTATATGACAAAGGAAACACTCATCCTGGACCACTACCGGTACGGCAAACTTTTTCTTTCCCTTCCCTCCCACCTTACTTACACCTCCTCTAGGTTTGGTGGCGGCCTTCTTTTTCCTTCCTTTGGCCCTAGCCTTGGACCCGGAAGAAGAAGCACCGCTAACAAACATAGCGGGTGTTTCCCTTGCCTTATGCAAGGTGCCCTCTGCACTCCTCAACATGTTAAGGAGTTTCTGAAGTTCAACTTCTTTTCTTTGATTGTTGAATTTCAGAATAAACTGGGCGTAGGTGGAAGGAAGGGACTGGAGAATAAGGTATGTATAGAACTTATTATCCAAAGTCATCCCATGGTCTGCGAGCTCTTCTATATAGCCGATCATCTTTAGGACATGTTCTCCTACCGATGATCCGACGGCCAACCTCGCTCGAAACAAGTTCTTAGAGGTCTCGTATCTTGCTATACGAGATTGCTCTCCATAAAGTTCTTTTGTATGGAGAAATATGGCATCTAGTTCCATATCCTCGTGCCTCCTCTGATGTTCATTATTCATCGAGGCAAGCACGATGCACTTGGCCTTCGCGCAATCGAAATCCCAGGTTTTGCGGATTTCCTTATCCGCATTACTGGATTTGGAACCAGGGACAGCAGGTGCCTTGGCGGGAGGACGAACCCCAATTTGTCATAGGTCAAAGCAATTTTGACATTCCGCAGCCAATCTTTATAGTTTGGCCCTGTCAGTATTTTTCTCTAAAAGTAACTGAAATCCAGTCATTTTCAGGGTCGCTGCAATTAGGAGAGAGAGAAGAAAACTCTTTAGCATGATGCTCTTGCAAGTTTAGAGTGGTTTTTAATTTATCTAAACTGGATGGCTCCCACTGTTTCTCGAATCCTTCCTCAAACCATAAAAGAAGAATTAGCCAGGACTATTCTCACTGTACAATACTTTCTTAACCGTTCAGCCAGGCTGGTGTCGGTACTTCGAGGGAGGTTTTCCAACGCTTTCGCGAAGTTCCTTAATTAAATAACCTCTTTTCTCTGGGGGCGTAACCCCGCTGACATCTTTCTTGACACCTACTTGGTTTATAGCATTGATCGTTAAGTGACGAATCTCCTGATGAGTAGCATATACTCACAGTAGGATCGGGATCCAAATATCATCGTATGATAATGTTGAAGGAATCCTACCAACATTCATCATACTCCAAATGGTATGCATCTCTTTGCAAATTTCAGTTTCTTTAGAAATTCCCGATATAAGTTTTTGCCCCATGCTCTTATGACCTTGGTGTTGGTCAAAATGTCATAAGTCACATGTCAAGTTCTACCCATCATTATCTTGTTAATTTGAACCCATCCGTACATATCCTTGACGTTGGCCAAAATGATAATACGACTGTCCCAAACTAACTCATCTATCTATGCAACAAATGAATACCCAGCAGCTACCAAACACTGTGCCTTGGCGTTGGTCAAAATACATAGCTTGAATACTACTGAATACCCAAATGAAATGACGGAGGGCTACGAATGGTTTTGGTGAAACCGTGAACGTAGTGAACTTGATAAGACCAAAGGAACCTGATAGCTTTTAAAAGGAGTGGTTAAAGCTCCGCAATTTAAAAATATCATCTGTTTTAAAATAACCGCGTGGTTTCTTTTAAATTGTTCCAACGATTAATCCTTTTGGTTTATTTTCTTTGCATTATAAATAATGCGTCCCATAATTAACCTATCATTGCAGAAAACAACGAAAATACAACGTCCTCTTATGCCATCCGCATTCGCCACTGGGTCCCGTCATCACCCGTCAGGTTACTTAACTAACGGCAGAGCGGGGGCTGGGCTAGCGCGGGTGTAAAACATAAGTGACGTATAAATAGCTATCATATATAGATATTGTACATTCGTCAGACGCAATAAAAGGCATTCCTGATCTCATACGAACTTTATTGGATTTGCAAGCAATCCGCGTTTGTTTAGAGCCTGCAACAAAAGACGGATTACACAGTTGTGATGAATAGCCATTACCCCACCCTAGACCCCTACGGGTACGGCAAACTACTCGTCAAATACCCGAAGTGAAGCGGTCTCCCTCAACAACGTAAGTAGGCCACTAAACACTTCAAAGTACCCGGTAGTTTGTGCACCCCACCTTGGGTCTATCCTAGGAGCAAAAACAGTAAAATGAAATAATACAACGGTGGCTACAACCGCAACCTGGATGTGCCCCGCAAAATAATATTACAACATATTACAATTACATTGAATGAATGAATATAACAACCCATCTCAAACCCCGGCTAATCATCACAACAGTCCAATACAGTTCACAACCACAAACAGTAAAAACCATTACAGAAATGTGCAACCCCCTGCCAACCGACATACTAGCAGTTAGGGGAGGTTTACGAACACATTATACGATCACAGATATAATCAAATTAGCAAACATCGCAAGATTTCGATCGTGCAAACAAATTAGATTCTACTCCAAAACTTCTCTGTGCACCTGAGACTTGAGCAGAAAAATAAACATCCCAGAAAATACAAAAATATCACAGAAGAGTTACTGGAGCAAACTGGGTTGAATCGGCCCCAACTCGGCCGCGGATCCGCGGCGGATCGGTGGGATCGGCCGCGGTTCCACGGCTGTATGGCCGATTCAGGAACCCATTTTTCTCCAGTGATCTTATATATCTCTGCTTGTTATTCTGCAGCTCCCTGAAAAATTTTTAGAGCCAGTTTTAAAAACGACAGAAACATGGTGATTTCGATGTCTTTTTCGGTTCGTTTTGATTTCGAAATTCATGCGACTTTGCTAATGAGTTAATTATTGTTTAGCGAGGCTCTGATACCACTTTAAGTCGATGTACAACACCCCACGACTTCCGGGGAGGTGGAATAATGAAAAACGATCTTGTTCTATGCATAAACATCGACTAACCGAGAATCTTTGCTAAACTATAACTAATAAGAATCATAGAAGTTAACAACTATGAAAAGTGATTATACCTGATGAACTGTGTCCTTCGTCTTCTCATTCTCCATGTCCTCTCCGACTTTCTCTATGTAGTAGATGATCCACCCGAGAGCTTTACTACAAGATTCACCTCTAACTTGAGGTAACTAGGTTTCTTAAAGTGCTAATCTAAGTAACCTAGGTGATATAGAGAAGGGTTATGGATTAAGTAGTCTAATCTAATCCTTGGTCTCAACACATGAGAGGGGAGGATTAGGATTTGAAGAGAGAGAGCTTGAGGAGAGAGAAAGTGAGCAAGAGTATGGAATGAAATAATGATCTCTCATAATATATATGAAGCATTATATTTATCAAAATAAATAATATAAAGGAATTAACAACCATGCTTCATAAATATAAATGAGTGATTCATCTACATGAGTCATTAAGCATTTATCATGCATTAATGACAAGGATGAATCACACAAATGAGTCACTAATCTCATTTAATGCTTATGCCACCTTAACCCCCAAGTCACCAACCTTCTAGAAGCTTCTCGCATAATTACGAGAATGCCCCTCCTATCCGTGAAAACACGGAAAAACTTTAGACTGTATAAATCCAATAACCGGATACTAGAAACTGGCTTAAACCAAAGCCGGCTAGTAAAAACTGTCGGGATGTCGTACGTGCGTAAACACACGTATGTGTCCGAACCCTTGTCGTAAAACCATATGACCTCTATATCGTTTCGCCTGGAGTAGGGAAACTCTCTGTGTGGGACTCTAAAGACTCGACTACTACGCTGGCAGTGGGTTTAACCACAGATCGCAAGCGGCACTAGCTGTACGTAACGGTCCCCAGGTAGATGTCGATAAAAGGCCGATGAGGAAACCCATCCGAACTCCTACTGAGTCTGATGTGACAATCTCCGTACAGTCCGGTCTGTTCGTCTAAGACTATCGCATATCAGGCCTAGGGAGGCGGCAAGCGTCAGTCCCTTAATAGCGGTATAAGTCGTGTCGGAGCGTAGCTCATTACACCCTGAGAAAACAACTGGAACCTACCAGTAAATCTCGCTTGCCGTGGCCAGGGACTTTGCGTAATTGCTCTCTGACAAAGCGCGATATCAACTCCCAATACCGGGAGAGACGAATCCTGTCTAACCGCCACTGCCTCAAAGTGCTCGGGACTGCACCCAACTGCTACCTGTTTGCACGACTCCTTTGAGCCGTGGTAGGGTAGCAATCTAAGAACAGTGGGACACACTCGAGGCGAAGTAGCAGTGTCAAGTCTGCAGACTATGTTGTACTCATGTCACCTGGGAACTGTTAACTGACGATGGGTATAATACCAACTAACAGTTCCCCATGAGTCCTGTCCGGTATACCCGTAACCTAACGAGCACCTGCATACTATCTCCAGTACGACATACTGACGGCTGTGGGACAGACCATCTCCCCAACTGGGATGAGAAGCGTACACACTAGTCTACTCCAGAGTATCGATGCCCTGTCTCGATAATCCTACGACTAGGGACCAGAATAAGGATGTGCTTGTGGACTACCTAGCCCCCACTAGTGTGACTGCCATCACAATGCCGGTAGTCAAGCAAGATCCTAAGAGCTCTATCAATACGTATACTCACATATTAAGATAGAAAAACCAAGTAGCATACTACCATGTTTAGCAAAACTGTTATATACATGTGAATATCCCAAGCTTCCATTAAGTAATATACAAACTAGTATGATACAATAATGGCCCCTAGGGTATATACACTAACACGTTGGAGCACAGTCCATACAGCCACGAGGAGACGAGTATGAAGCAGTCGACATTAGACAAAAGTGGAGTGAGATGTTTGTACGAGATCTTGATGAGATGACGTTCCACTCCGCTGACATCAGAGATGTGATACGCATGAAGAGGCGTCGTAGATAGATATATCTTCCAGAAGGAGTCGCGATGAATATGCAGCCGTTCCGGAATAAGAAACAGATTTAGTAAAGGATGATGACTTCCGGGAAGTTCGGCAGAAACGAGATTGGGAGAGACTTCGACAGAACCTTTCTGGAATACTATACGAGAATACTTGGACCCAGGATCGGTCATAGTACGCACACCCAGTAGGCTAGAGTTCGACATCGTCGACGAGGCATGTTATTAGTGACCATGACAATTGGCCAGAGATCTTTAGAGGATGTGCCTGAGCGGGACTGTTTCCGCCATATTTGATTTGGTATTTTCAGTGATTTATTTGCATGATTGATATTTTGTGCACCACAGTTGCTCTTGACTTCGATTTGATATCGTTCGAGACGTTGATTTTGATTTCATGCCTGATATTTTGGACGATTTATATGCATGATTGAGATTTTGTGCGCTACAGTTGAACTTGACTTCGGTTTGATGTCATTTGAGATAGTGATTTTGATTCCATACCTATGGTATGCATGTGATTTGACTTATGCTTTCGGCATAGATTTCATTTACTTTTAGTATTTTGATTCGATTTTGTGCACGCTGGTGCATATGGTTGTGAGATTATATACCACGGTATACCGATTTGGATTTGGATTGAGATGTGTTGTATACCGTCGATTTCGATTATGATATTGATGTTGATTTCGTGCACTCGGTGCTCTTAATTTGGATTCTTGCGCAAACTTGGGCACTTGATGCGATTTTGGTGCACGCCAGATGCACTAAATCGAGATTCTTCGTGCACATCAGATGCACCTGATATTGCTGTCAGGCACACCATTTCCCTTGACAGGAGCTTTCTTGCACACCCGTTGCACTTACATTTTATTTCTGTGCACATATATGAAACATTCATTGATTTCGATTTCCGTGCGCACCAGACGCACGTGGTATTCTATATACATTTTGGGATTGATTTCCCTTGAGCAGCATGTTTTATGATATTTACTATTTGATATACTAGTTGAGCGACTAGTCCGAACACAGCACCTGAATATATTTTTGAATGCATTGATAGTTATCGAAGGGATTTCTAAAAAGGAGCTATAGTCTTAGTATTTACTTACGTGTCCGAGATGAGACAAGACATTTAATAAAGGAAACCCTTCTAAATTATTTTCAAAACGGCGGGACGTGTATGTTAAACAAAGGATATATATACATACATATATATAGTTATTTTATTACAATAAACGTCTGCCACTGTGCAGTGATACGCGCATCGCACGGCGATTTGAAAAGAGTTTGGCATGCATTTCTTTCTGATGTTTTGGCGAATTTACCACGATATTTACATGCATAGTTTTGATGTATATCATGTTGGTTTTCGTATTGGATTTTGACATGGGTGACTTTGCCATAACTCAGATGATTGCGGGATGCTTGACGGGGTTTTGATTTTGGATTATATACTCGTTTTTCATGTGCATACATTGCGCTACGATGTGTTTTATGTATTTATGATTTCGGAGCCCCGACGACTTGATCTTTTTACTGAAATGTTTTTAGTATTTGAGGGGTTTAAATTTAAATTCGGGGACTGAATTTCTTTAAGTGGGGAAGACTGTAACATTTCAGAAAAATAAAATATTATCTTTGGGAAATTAAATAATTAAAATAATAAATATTATGAATATTTAATATTGTGGTAAAAATTAAATACCGATAAATTGGGGGAAATTTGGAAAATTGTTTGAATTACAGAAATGAGGGTGTTTTATGTGATTTATGCTAATTACAAACTCTTATAATTAATTATACACTATTTTAATGCTAATCGCGATTAAATATCGCTAATCGTGCATTAAGCTTGTTTTGTGCACCATGTCACATTTACAAATACTTGTTATATTTTCTACCATGGTTCTTCTTCTTTCATGCATGGTTTTGTGTTAGAAAAGAAAAGATAAAGATAAGAAAAGAAAAGATAAAGAAAACAAGAAAAAGAAAAGACAAAGAGGGATGGGCATGAGAGAGAGTGAGGTGAGGGGTTACCTTGACTTGGTCTCATCTTCACTTCATCATTTCCCCTTCCTCCTTCACCATTGCTGCTGCCCTCTTCTCCATCCCCCTCTACCTCATCACACAACACCAAAAAAAACTCAAATGTTCACCTCCATTTCACAAAAAACATGCAAAAGCTCCTCACAAGCACCTTGCACAAAGAAATATCCGATTTTGATCACTTGGGGCAACTCAAGAAATTCTTGAGTCGCCAAATGAGGTAATTTCTACACCATTAGAATAGTATTTCAATTCGTTAAGCATCCATACAAGTTTAGAATCGATATTGTGTAGTTTAGCTAACTTTGAAAATTCCAAGATAGGGATTAGGGTTGAATTGATTCTAAAAGTGCAATTGAGGTGTAATTAGGGACTACGACCCCCTGTAGGGATGGTATAGTGGGCTAAACCATAGAGTGAACCCCCAATTCCCAAACTTAGAAACACCGATATCGTATTTTGATAACTGCTGTGATGAAGTTTTGTGATCCGCTATAACCCGGGCGACTTGAAAAATATTTAGCGAAGACTGAGAGATATGCAGGCAACCTAGAACCTATACCCAAAACCTGAGACCCCCACTCCAAGTTTTGGCCGCAAATTTACTCATTTTGGCCGCAAATTGCGGCCTGGGTAGAGTGGAAATGATCCGTGTTTGGTCCAGGGCTTTATCTTCAGTAAACTAGACCCCTCCCATATGCAAAATTGGCTAATTTCACCTAGGGTAAAATCTGGGGCCATTTTCATGTGTTGCTGCCTTGTATTTCGTGATATTTATGAAATGAAGTTTTGGTATCGGTGTTTTTATCGGTCGATTCACGTTTATACGTCAATCGTCGAGAGTTGTTGGTTATACTTGCATGCGTAAACGATAGGTTTTAACCTATGTGTGATACTCGTGACGATTTGGTTTTCGTGCATGATTTCGGTTTTGATATCTTGTGTGTATATATGTAGGTACCCCTACATGGATTTCCAGACGATAAGGAGAGTGTAGCGTCATTGACTCCAGCGAGCAAGGATCAAGGTGAGTAGATTTATATCTATGGGGGAAGTCGGGTGGATGGCGTATAGCACCCCAGCAATTTCATAAGATTTTGATGTGACGTGGTATAGATATACATATATGGGTTATTGCGAGATATGAACCTTAGCAAGAAAAGCATTAGGAGATCATGGGTTAATATTTGCGAGATTTGAGGAAAGTGGTTTCTTAGTCGCGAACCCTAGAGTGAGGTTGTTACACATACACATACACATACTCGCACGGGATATGGTTTTGGGTGTATACGTCATATGTATTTATATGTTTATAGGTGGATGTGTTGGTGCTTATATATGCATACATACATGTATACACAGAGGTTGAGGATAGTATATGGTACTTAAGATGAGTCGATGTGATTGGGCAAGATGCCGCGAGATTGGTGATGTGATTTGGTTCGGACTATGAGATACGACAGGAGATTATAGCGAATCTTTAGGTGATGTGTTTCAGACACACGCACATATATTTGTTGATGGTATCAGCTTGTACTAGACTTAGATCTGTTCCCCAGTTCATGGCATATGATGATAAGGATACCAAATCAGTAATGAGATAAATATGATATTTAACCCGTACCCAGATTTGGGAAGTCGTACGATAGATTTACCGTACGAGATATAGTTATGACGATAGATCCGCACTCTTGACTCGAGAATGTCATATTATTTTTTGTATCGTACGTGATACTACTGAAGCGAGATCACCGACTACTAGATATATATATAGATCGACTCACACTTAGGTGGATTCCCTTACCCTTTTGACTGGGCTCGAGTCATACTCGTTTTCAAAAGTGGTGAATCGTGAGTATTTTAAATACCAAATTGTATGACTCATATATTGGGTAGGTATATTTTTCAGTGTTGCTGTTACTACATCACTTTCTGTATATTCATGATGTTTCATCGCATTGCATGCTTGTACATATGTTATCTGTAATTATTATGAAACCCTGCTGTCAGGACACCAGCACCATTACCGATGATGCGTATGTTCTACGTACACCTGCTTGCCGGCTCACACACATCATCATCGGTAATTGCCATGTCACGTACACTTTAGAGAATACTATTCATTGACATAGCTTGCTAGTTGACAGTTGCATTTTGTTATAGCTTTCATATGCTAGTTTAACTATTGCATTTATTGCATGATATCAGATGCATTCATATATTCATTGGTCATGCAGTATTATGAACATTTGTGTCGGTATTCACTGTTTATTGATATCATGATTTTTATGATTTCGGATCCTTCTCGAGATTTCTGGATTTGGAAACCGCATGTGAAAGTTTTATAAACTGATAATTTGTTTTAAAGATATAGATGTTGTTTTCCTTGATATGATGAGTATTGTCCACCATGATGTTTTCTCGGTTCTGAGATGGTTTTCGAGACCCGATTCGAGGAGTTGGATAAACCGTCTGCAGGTACATGGTGGACCCGGTATGGTACCCCAGGACAACAAGTTCGAATTGTAGACGATGAGCCCGGCAGGGGCAGACTGCCTACAGGTGATTGTCTGGCACGGCGGATATCCGGAGGATACCGTTCTTAGTCGGGTGATTGATGATATGGGCCGATCCGGACTGACGGAGCCCGAGGTATTGAGATATTGAGATATTGAGATTGATGATACAGGCCAGTCCGGATTGCCGGATCCTGAGATATTGAGATTTATGTTTTGTGTCGATGCTTGACACTGATTTCTCTGTTGATTTCATTGATGATACTCGATTTATATACATACAGAAATCTCATTAAATAAAGAAAACAGTTGTCTCATTCATGATGTATTCTGTTTCCATTAGTAATGCATTTATACATCATACATCTGATATGTTGCTATCTGAGGCATGGACACGAGCACGTGGTATTGCACTTATATGTAGATGGATCAGGATATTTATTTGAGGATATTACTTGATAAGACCTAGGATAGCGTCATACATTCGATTTCTGCTCTGTAATATTTTCTACTCATGAGTTGGCAACTCACCCCCGTTGTGCCATAGTTTCTTGCAGGTTTTGCCGTACAGGTATCTTGACGGTTTGCTGGCACACTGCTTTTATTTTGGATGATTACTTTTGTAGGTGGGTAAACTTGAATCGTGACCACCATTGTACATTTATTATTTTAGTTGTATCTAGTAAACTCCATCAACCAGACTTGTATATTTGATAGAACTAGAAGACCAGTGTTTATTCTTTCGACCTTAGAGTCGCGCTTGTATTATTATGGTTTTCTGGTGGATGTGGGATTTCTTTTGGGTTTTGATCCTCGCCCTTCGGCGTTGTATATTATATTGCTTCCGTGGTTTTGTCCGCCCTTTTGGCGAAGAGCTAGCTCCCGCTTGGGGATTCCTTATTCATTATATATGCTTTATCAGGTTTTGTACCCGTTTGGGGTCAGTATTAACAAAGGAAACTCTGCCGAAATTTTTATAAAAGACTTGAGGTTTTTTTTAAAGATGCAATATTTCGGCTTATGTTGTTAAACTACTTGCTTTAAATTGGTTTTCCCTTCACTCTACTACATCATTGGTTTTGATTTCTGGCCTTTGGCTTACTTAGATTACATACGCCTCGAGACGTTTCGTAATTTAGGTGCCTTTCATGTTCCGTACTTTTCGGGTCGTGACAATACTCAAGTCTATAAGTATGTGGATATCATCCAACTATGTAATCAATTCCTATATGCATGTGGATCTCGTGCACGTGTCAACCAATGACACAACAACATCATGCATGTAAATGTCATAAAAGCATATGCATGAAAGTATGAGAATAAATCAACGTGTGTCCCTCGCGACATATCAAAATCATGGAACCTGAGTGTCCAGCATCGACACTCAAAACATCATGAAACCCGTGTCCAGCATCGACGTAAAATCCTCATATATCTCAGGCTCCGTATCATCTGCGGGATCGGCCCGCGGGCTCCGGCTGTATGGATCGACATATATCCATCTCATGACTCCGGTCGGTATCCTCGGATAATCGCCAGGTCCAAATACTATCACCGGTAGGTAGTGGTCCCTCTGCCAGGCTCACCGTCTACTTCACAGCAATCCGTTCTCGCCCCGGGGTACCATTCTGGGTCCACCATGTACCCGTAATCGGCCTCATCCAGCTCCTCGAATCGGGTATCACTGTTACACATATCAGAACCAAGAAAACGCACGGTGAACGCACTGAAATATCATATCAAGAGAAACCGGATTTTTAAAACATTACATACTTTATTTTGAAATACCCACGGTTCTCAAATCCAGAAATCTCATGAAAACAGCATATTTCAATGCGTATAATCATAAAGCATGATGTATGCAACATATAATAGAAATGTAAGCATATCCGTATATCATGCAACATAAAACAGAAATATGCACATATCGAGAGAAAACCGCTCTTTTAAATGAATCAAGTTTTAAAATATATCATGCGGTTCCCAAATCTCCAAAATCAAGCCAGCACCGTCTATGTATGTGCAAATATGTATGTACGCAAGTACGGGTGTACAATATGTGTGTACGCAAGTACGGGTGTACAATATGTGTGTACGCAGGTACGGGTGTACAATATGTGTGTACGCAGGTACGGGTGTACAATATGTGTGTACGCAAGTATGTCATGCAAGGAGTCATATCCAGATGCAGCAATCCTACTGTGTAGTGACATCACAATTATCGATGATGAAGTGTGTGAGCCGACAAGCAGGTGTACGTGGAGCATACGCATCATCGGTAATGTTGCTGGTGTCCTGACAGGATTGGTTTTTTATAACATAAATCACAAGTACATAAGCATGCAATGCGCTAATAACAACACGAATATATGGAAATGGAAGGTAAATGCAACAATAAGGAATCTACACTAGTTATACGAGTCATACAGTTTGTCATTTGAAATCACACGAATCGTGGTGTTTGGAAAAATAGGGCTAAGGTGTTTTTTAAGAAAAAGGGTACGTCCATTAAAATATTCGTAGAATCCATCGGCATGTCTTTAAAATACTCACGATTCGTTAGTTTTGAAATAGGTATGACTCGAGTCTAGTCTAGCATCTACAAGTAACTATAGGACTAAACTAACAGGCTAATCAAAAATGTACGGAAGACCACCTAGGTCTGAGTCGATACATAGAAATATAATAGTCAGTGATCCTGCCTCAATAGTATCACATACGATACAATATATAACATGACATCCTCGAGTCAAGAGTGCGGATCTATCATCAATATATATCTCGTACGGCAGATCCATCGTACGACATCCTAAATCTGGGTACGGGTCGAATCTCACATTTATCTCATCAATTATCTGGTATCCTTATCATCATATCTCATGAACTGTGGGTACTGTTCTAAGTCTAGTACAAACTGATACCATCTGCATATATGTGCGTGTATGAAAACACACGCCTAAAGGCCCGCTAAAATCTCATGTCGTATCTCACAATACAAAACAAAACATATCACCGATCCCATAGCATCATGCTTAAACTCATCGACTCATCTCCAAGTACCACGTACAATCCTCATCATCCATGTATAGGTATACATATACATATATATATATACATATATATATATATACATATATATATATATACACACATATACATAGTCCCATATACGCATAAGTAAAACAAAGTAAGCATGTATGTGCGTGTGGGTGTAAACCTTATTCTAGGGCTAGCTATTAAATTAACTAACGACACTATCATCCAATTATAATAAAATTATCCATGACTCCCTAAGTCTATCTAGATAATCATAATCTTAAAATAAACATATAAATATATCCATATAATGTGTACCATACACTACACTACAAACTGCGGGGGTGCTATACGCCATCCACCCGACTTCCCCCGTAGATATGTATCTACTCACCTCGATCCTCGCTTGCTGGAGTCGATAACACCGTGCTCATCCTCGTTGTCTCGAAGACCACGTGAGGGTACCTACAATTTCCAACACGTCATATAGTATCATGAATCAAACATGAAAGCCAAAACGGCATGCGAATCACTTATAGGTTAGAACCTATAGCCTACGCCTGCAAAACCATCAAACAACCCCCGTCGCTGACGTACAAACATCAGACGACGGAATAGAAAATCAAATACCAAATCCCAAATTAAAATGAAGTCGCAAAACAATGCGACAACTCAAGAAAAGGGTCCCATATTTTACCCTAGGCCAAATTAGCCAATTTTGCATACATGGAGGGTCTAATTTACTGGAGATAAAGCCCTGGAACAAGCATGAAGGAAATTGGGTGTACCAAGGCAGTAAATTGTGGCCCAAATGAATAAATCTGCCGCCTGGACAAGGTGGCTGGGGCTCGGGTCTTTAGGGTACACTCCAGCTTGCCAGCCCGACTCCCAGTAATCGCTAAAAAAATTTCAGGTCATCCGGGTTATAGCAGATCACCAAAACACATCATAATTCTCACAATTTCCCTACATTGGGGTTTCTAAGTTCGCTAATGGGGGTTCTAGTCTCTGGTTTAGTCTAATATATCATCACTACAGGGGTTGTATGGTCTCTACTGACCTCAATTACACCTTTGGATTCAATTCAAACCCAAACCTCTTCTAGAAATTTTCAAAGTTCACAAAACCAAACTAAATCGGTTCTAAGCATGTATAGGTGCTAAGGTGAAAGAAATATCACATAAATGATGAAGGAATTGTCTTTGGCAACTCAAGAATTTTCTTGAGTTACCCCAAGTCTTCAAAATCCAATTTTTCTTGGTCCAAAGTGTTTGAAGTAGGCTTGTGCATGTTTTTAATAAAGTGGGGATGATGTTTTGAGGTGGGGATGTGGGTGTTTTGAGGAGGTAGAGGAGGGAGGAGGGAGTGGGTTGCCATGGGGTTGAAGGGAGAGGAAAAATGATGAAGATGATGAATGATAAACAAACGTCATGGTCAATGAAGAGCCCCCACCTCTCTCTCATGCCCATACCTCAATACTATATTCTTTTCTTTTCTTTTCCTCTCATTTTAAAACAAAGCCTTGCATAAAAATGATGAAAAGACCATGGTAGGAAATGTAAAAATGGAAAATATGACATGGTGCATGTCATGTGCACAAATCCGGTTTAATGCACGATTAGCGATATTTAATCGCGATTAACATTAAAATTTTATATAGTTAATTATAAAATTTCATAATTTGCTTAAATCAAACAAAACATCCTCTTTTCAGTAATTCCTATAGTTTTCCAAATATTTTCCTCTTTATCGGTATTTAATTATACCGCATTATTAAAATATTCATAATATTTATTATTTAATTACAAAAAATCCCAAAAATAATATTTTATTTTTCTGAAATGTTACAGTGCAGGCAGGTCTGTACTGAAATTTGATCACTACCGGGTTATTACGGGAAACACCGACTATCTTACCCTAAAACGGAAAAATTCGCATAACGATTTCTAAAACGTTACAATCTCCCCCTTAAAGAAATTCGGTCCCCGAATTAAAAATTTAACTACGCGTACCTTCGAAGAGATGAGGGAATTTCTTCCGCATCTCGCTCTTGGCCTCCCAAGTGATCTCCTCACGAGTCAGGCCACGCCAAAGAACCTTCACAGATGGCAAGACATTTGACCGAAGTTTCTTCACCTGCCGATCCAATATAACTACCGGCTGCTCGGTGAACGAAAGATCACGCTCAAGCTGAACAGTCTGGTGCTGAATCGTGTGAGAAGGATCATGAAGGTATCTACAAAATATCGACACGTGGAAAACGGGGTGAACATCCGGAAAACTGGGCAGAAGTGCCAAACGATAGGTAACGACTCCAACTCGCTCAAGTATCTCGAAAGGGCCTACAAATCTGGGACTGAGCTTCCCCTTTTTCCCAAATCGCATAACGCCCTTCATCGGTGAAATCCACAGGAATAGATGATCCCTCATTGCGAACTCAAGTCTTCGACGACGACAGTCGGCATAAGAATTCTGCCTGCACTGGTTTGCTCTCATCCTGTCCTGAATCAGCCGGATCTTCTCCGTAGTCTCCTGAACTAGCTGGGTACCAAAACCCTACTCTCGCTGAGTTCGGTCCAACAGACTGGCGATCGACACTTCCTACCATAAAAAGCCTCAAAAGGCGTCATCTGAATCGTCTCCTGATAACTGTTATTGTAAGAGAATTCAATCAACGGCAAGTGACGATTCCAACTGCCACCAAAATCAAGCACACACGCACGAAGCATATCCTCTTGAGTCTGTATAGTCCGCTCCGACTGACCATCAGTCTATGGATGAAAAGCGGTGCTAAAACTCAACCGGGTACCCAAAGCTTCCTGAAGCTTCTACCAAAGATGGCTAGTAAACAGGATGTCTCTGTCGGATACGATGCATGTGGGAACGCCGTGCAAACGCACAATCTCATCTATGTACAACTGAGCATAATGAGCATAACCAAAAGTGGTCTTCACTGGAAGGAAGTGGGCCGCTTTCGTCAACCGGTCAACAATCACCCAAATAGAGTCATACCCTCGACTGGTCCTGGGTAGACGCACAACGATGTCCATGGAAATCTGCTCCCATTTCCATTCCAGAACGGAACGGGTAAATGCTGTAACTCACCTGCCGGCCTCTGATGCTCAGCCTTGACTTGCTGACA
This sequence comes from Agapanthus africanus, assembly GCA_030015575.1. Lineage (NCBI taxonomy): Eukaryota > Viridiplantae > Streptophyta > Magnoliopsida > Asparagales > Amaryllidaceae > Agapanthus > Agapanthus africanus. The sequence goes on from JASDDO010000022.1 coordinate 392,060,647, forward strand.
AGTTAGGCACCTCGAAACGAAGTCCAAAATATCGCGCTTCATCCCTTCCCACAAGTAAAAGTCTCTCAAGTCACGGTACATCTTGGTGGTACCTGGATGAACGCTAAAGGCTGACTGATGTGCCTGCTCTATGATCTCGCCTCTCAACCCATCAGCATTTGGTACACACAAGGGAGTCCTGCATCGTAGCACACCCTGGTCATCAGTCATGAATTCCGAAACTGTACCCTGCCGAACAAGCTCAAGAATCTCAGACTAACGGGCATCACTGGGTTGCGCCTCACGGATACGATCAAAAAGTAGTGGACTGGTGCGGACATGGGCAAGCTGTCCCCCAGTGGAAGTGAACTCAAACTATACTCTACCATCGCACAAGATCTGCCAATCTGCAGAAGACAGTCACTGAATTGCGCTCAACTGGGACAAGCTACCCCCGGGTCTATGACTCAAAGCATCGGCTACCACATTCTCTTTGCCCAGGTGTTAAAGTATCTTACAATCATAATCATTCACAAGCTCCATCCAACGGCGCTGCCTCAGATTTAGATCCCGCATTTGGAAGATGTACTTCAAGCTCTTGTGATTCGTGAAGATCTGACACGACTCCCCGTACAAGTAGTGTCTCCAAATCTTCAACGCAAATACCACCGCGTCCATCTCAAGATCGTGAGTGGGGTAATTCTGCTCGTGCTTTTTCAGCTGCCTAGATGCATAAGCAATCACTCTATCATGATGCATCAATACACAACCGAACCCCACTCGAGAAGTGATCAGTCGAAAATACTGCATATTTTAACCGGCAATTTCCTTGTCATCTGCATACATATAGGAGAGTACGGTATTCATAATTCACATATTAGCTAATTGGTCGCAAAATATCAAAGTACATGTATTCGACCTTAAAACCGGAAATTCTAGGGAAATTAACCGCATTGCATTACATAGCATATTTTCTATATCTTGCAACCCCTATTTTGAAGTCTATGCAGGAAAAGAGATACTTGCTCGACCATTACAATTGCTCGTAAACTCATTGAAAGCAAATCTGGTATCAACACAGAAGGTCAATTGCAATTCTGAACATCAAAGAATAACCCAAATAGAAGTACAAAGCAACTGCAGAAAGCACCAATCCCGAGGCCACCAAGGCGCGGCGGAAGCGCGGCCCAAAGCCACCTCACGCGGCGGATCCGCGGCTGAACCAGGGAATCAACTTCTCAAACTTCATCACAACTCCAGTGCTAGTACCTGCAGCTCAAAAATGCATACAAAAGTCCAGAAGAGTCCAGACACTTCCACCAGATCATCAAGCTCCTAAACTAGCCTAGAACTTCTAGAACTTTCCTAAACCCTTGCTTAAACCCTAAGCTAAACCCCAACAAACTTGTCAACAAACTTTGGGAGGGAAAGTCTAATTCAAACCTAAACCTAGGTCTATAAATAAGACCCTAGGCTCACTCATTTCTCATCTTGGAAAAATCTTGATTCAATCTTGGAGATAGATAGATTCAACCCATTTTTTAGTTTTAGCCATTCTTTTTCTCCATCTTCTTCTTCCTCAAGATTAGTGAGAAATCTTGTAGGAAACCCTAACCCTAAATCCATCCACAATTCAAGATCTTGAGTGCAAGCCAAGCAAGATTCCTTCAACCCTTTTATGAGCCGAGCCGATCTTCCATCGGGCAAGAGATCAAAAGTAGATCCACGATCCACGGAGTCGAGCGAAGCCGAGTCAACGATCGATTTTTCTTTCTTCTTGTAGATCTTGAAAGAATGTATTGACAATTGTTGATTAAATAAAAGGTGATATTTTCTCCATTCTTGTTTTCTTTAAAATTCCGCATCATGTTATCTTTACTGTTCTTGAATATTGTCTATGTGGTGATGCGCAAGTAAAAACTCCGCTCGTTAAGGAGTCGAGAAGATCTTTAGTATGATGATGTAGCAAATTTGTAATCAATTCTTGAATCCCACGAGATTGTAAACCCTAGCAAGTTCAAGAATCGACAACCCAATTCGATTCGATGCTTTCTTGATCAACATCGCTCGAGATTGGGGTGATCCGATCGATTCTTGAAATTGCTAGAGGCTAGAATATAAATGGTATCCTCGAAAGAGTAAGGGTTAAGAGATGAAACTTTAATTTCATCAAGAAAACCCTAATTCTCGTCGATAACCATTGATCTAGCATCAATTCTTCGAAGGACAAGAATGTGAAATATTGTAGACTACAACACATCTAAAGATCCTATCGATTCCTACGAGCCTCTTTATCAGTCTTGATTGTCGTTTGGAAAATACCATTGAAACCGATTCTTGTTGTTTATAGTTCTTGATTCTTTAGAAAAGATTAGTGACACACGAATACAAATCAATCAATTGAATCGTGTTTTCTCTTATTGTTGCTTAACATTTCATTTCAAACAAATAAAAGTACAAACGAATCTCGAGATCCCTGAGGACGATCCGCACTCATTCATTAACTTCAACTGACACCGTTGTTTGATTGCGGTCAAATATTTTTAGTTGTGATTTCTTTACTATTTGATTCGATAAACACATCCACGAAAATCAATCAAATCAAAATGGCGCCGTTGCCGGGGATCGCGCGTTAATTCGTTTACATTTTATAGTTTGAAGTGAAAGAATTATTACGTTTCATTTCTTGAAATCAAAATTCGTACAAACTCTTATACGTGTGTTGTGAATTGATTGCAAGGTGATCTGGAGCAATCTGAGCTGTGGAAAAATTATTTGGGATATACCAGAGAGCTGGAGATAGCAAAAGGAAGCAGCTGAAGAAATTTCGTACACTGTTCCCAACACTTGACCGCGGAAGGGCGGCAGATACAAGCTTTGTGCGGCGGAAGCGCCGCAGTCTTGGGTGATCTCTGCACCATCTTTCTTCAGGTGATTTCTCTCTCTCTCCTCTCTCCCTTTTTAGCTCCAACTAATCTTTTCTGCAGGATTCTTTGCAAATAATAGCTGCGCCGCAAAAGCAAATTAAAATTGTGCGTGATTTTGTTTTCTTGGTTGTTTTGCATTGCTAATACGGAAATTTAAGGGGCACGGCCAAATCCAAATTAGGTGGGGATTTCATTACCCTTCCTAGGCCCCGAAAACCACCAAACTTGCATCCGCATTTACCCCCATTAACTAAAAGAAATCTAGAGATGACTCTAAGGACTGTCGCGCTCATTTAGGACAAGAGAGGGCTGTGGGTAATTCATTGCTTATCCACGTTTTTCTGTGGTGCCTAAGGCGAGTGTGTCTAAGGCTAGTGGTTATTAATTAGGTCCACTGTAGTGGTGGTTCCTTCCCACTTACCTGGCACTTATCCGGCCACAGGGAGACAAAGAGGCAGTGGAGGATTGATCCTGCGACTTGTCTTTTGGCAGTTAGGAGCGGTCTAGAGCCGGACCTAGGTGACCATTAGATTTTAGGGTTGTGTTGCTGCATTTGGTTGTCGCATCATTTTTTTCAAAATCCGTCCCTTTTCAAAAGCAAACACCGCATTCATTTTACCCCTAATTATAAGCCAACGCTGCCACTTGTACTAACCCTTTTTAGTGCAAGATAGGCTGGACACGGGATTCTAGTGCCCGTTTAGTCCGCGTACCTTTTATCGACTCTGAAGTCGATAATTCTCCATTTACCTTTTCTTTACCTACTACCACACCCACACCGATGGATCCGAATCCATCAAACTTCTTTAACCCCAATCTGCCACCGTCCGTTGGTGCGCAGAATCCTCTACACATTTCTCTTCAGGAAAGATGTTATCCACTTAGAGGTCCTCTTTCGACCTGCTTATCCACACCACCAGCGAACGGGGATAACTTTGAAATAAAGCCCCAGTATTTCAACCTTCTACCTAAGTATCACGGACTCGAGACTGAGGACGCTTACGTTTTCATTACCAAATTTGAAAACGTATGCGCTATGATGGGTACGTCTCAACTTTCTGTGGATGCGATGCGTCTACGACTTCTTCCTTTTACCTTGTGCGATATAGCCGAGAAGTGGCTATATAACACCACCGCACACTCCATCACTAATTGGGAAGAATTCGTCGCAGCATTCCTAAAGAAATTTTACCCAGTCCAACGAACGGCTCGAATTCGTAGTGAATTGAACCAATTTGCCCAGCTCCCTACCGAACCATTTTCAAAGTACTTTGAACGTTTCAAGGATTTAATGGTTCAATGTCCTCATCACGGCATCCCGAGATGGGAGCTTTGCCGAATCATCTATGAGGGCAGTAACCCTAGCACCAAACAAAGCCTTGAAAATATGTGTCAGGGTACATTTATGACTAAAGACGATGGGGAAGCCTGGCGATACTTAGAAGAATTCGCTGAAAAATCACTGATTTGGGAGAGTGGAACCCAACCATTGAATAGGGGTGGCGTACACCAAGTAGATGTGTCCATAGGTGTTCGAGCTGAAATGGCAGCAATGCAAAAGAAGCTCGACGCAATGGAACACAAATTTGCAACAGCCTCCCTAAACCCGGTATCACTCCCCAAAACTATTTGTGGGTGCTGTTCTGATCCGTCACATTTAACGGAAGAATGTCCTTTAAACTCGGCGTTTCAAGGTCACGAGCATTCTAATGCCGCATTTCAACGACCTCGAAACGATCCATATTCTTCCACGTACAATCAGGGTTGGAGGAACCACCCGAATTTTGCTTGGAACCAAAATCAATCTCAAAACACGGTTCCAAACACAAATAACTTTCAAAGGGCTCTTCCTCCACCACAACAGCAACCCCTTCAACTCACTCAGCACCCCTACCAGTCACAAAATTTCCAAAACCAGGGCAACACTCATGCACAGTCTAATCCTATGCAGTCCTGTTCTGACGATTTCTCTCAATTTACTCAAACCATGAAATCACTTTTGTCTAATTTCATGGAGGTTTCAACTGAGGTTAGATCTTCCGTCAGTGAAATAAAGAAAAACTCAGCGTCACAAGCTGAGAGTATTAGAACGATGGAAGCTGAAATCGCACTCCTCAAAGCTGAAATGAGTGCGAGAGAAAAAGGGAAACTTCCCTCTCAACCCTTACAGAATCCTGGGCATTACAATGTAAATGCCATTACCACGTTGAGATCGGGAAGAGTGCTGAATAATAATGTCGGGGAAGATATTGATAATACTGAAAATCATGTCAAAACCCCGGCTGAGACCTTTCCACATACACACACTTCTCCTTCTGATCCTTCTTCTTCTACCAAACCACCTTCGCACGAGCCTATTCTCCAGTTCCCTTTAGGCTCAACACCTTCACCCAACCCTTATAGTTCTCCACAGACGGTCCCCACACCTCTTTTCGGATCTCGTCTACCCCCCTTTCCTTCTCCTATGATGGACCCCGCGCTTATTGCGAAAGCACCTTACCCGAACCGGCTAAGGGCTAACAGAATGAGTCCTCATATGGAGAAAATTTTAGAAATGTTCAAACAAGTTAACATCAATATCCCTCTCCTAAATACGATTCAACAAGTCCCCGCTTATGCGAAAATTCTAAAGGACTTGTGCACTAGGAAGAGGAAGACTCAAGTGCCAAAGAAGGTCTTTATGGCTAATAATATCAGCACTGCTTTTATTCCCCAGCTGCCAAAGAAACGAAAGGACCCAGGATGTCCTACAATATCGATTTCGATTGGGGGTAAAAACATAAATCGTGCTCTTTTAGACCTTGGCGCAAGTGTTAACCTGTTACCTTATTCTGTCTATGAGCAACTAGGAATTGGAGAGCTGAAACCTGCTCATTGTACTCTCCAGATGGCGGACCGATCTATCACCAAACCAAGGGGTGAATTAGAGGATGTGTTAATAAAGGTCGGGGAATTTGTTTTCCCTGTAGACTTCATTGTGCTCGACACACATCCTGTAGCAAACCCCCGGGGCCAAATTCCGGTGATTTTAGGTCGTCCTTTCCTTGCCACTTCCAACGCTGTTATAAACTGTAGAAATGGTTCAATGAATTTATCATTTGGAAATATGACCATTGAACTAAATATCTACAGAGTTGGGAGTCAGCCATCAGAACCTAGTGCTCATATTTTAGATGTGTGTTCTGTCCATGAGATCGCTCCCGATAGTTGTGGAGCCGAGGAACTTTGCTTTAATGATCTCGATGACATTAGCACATCTCTGCTTGATCTTACACTTAGTGAGGACACTACACTTACACTTGAGTCCTGCACTTCTGACTTTTCTCCACCCGAGTCTGTATCTTTCACAGGCTCTGAGCTTCTTTGTAAATCCAAAAATCATTCTATGATCCTTCCTTCAATCATTTCTCCGCCTGAATTAGATCTCAAGGTCTTACCTTCTCACCTAAAATATGCATATCTTGGTGAGAACGAGACTTTACCGGTTATAATTTCCACTTCTCTTGCATCAGAGCAAGAGAATGCACTTTTATCGGTATTAAGATCTAATAAAGAGGCGTTTGGTTGGAGTATGGCGGACATCAAAGGGATCAGTCCCTTGATTGTTGAACATCATATACATGTGATGGATGATGCCAGACCGACCCGAGAACCACAGAGACGGTTAAATCCCGTCATGAAGGAAGCTGTCATGAAAGAGATCGTCAAATGCTTAGATAGTGGTATTATATACCCTATCTCCGATAGCCAGTGGGTAAGTCCTATACATGTCGTTCCTAAGAAATCCGGCATCACTGTGATCACAAATGAAGCGAATGAGTTGATTCAGACACGCACCCAAACTGGGTGGCGTGTATGCATCGATTATAGAAAACTCAACAATGCTACGAGGAAAGATCATTTTCCTCTACCATTTATTGATCAAATGCTGGAACGCTTAGCGGGACGACAATACTATTGTTTCATGGACGGTTACTCAGGCTACAATCAGGTCCCCATCGCCAAAAAGGATCAAGATAAAACCACTTTTACTTGTCCTTTTGGTACCTTTGCTTACAGTCGCATGCCCTTCGGGCTATGCAATGCTCCCGCTACCTTTCAGCGGTGTATGATGGGGATATTCTCTGATATGGTAGAGAATTTCCTGGAGATCTTTATGGACGACTTTTCGATTTTTAGAGACTCTTTTTCTGAATGCCTAGCGAATCTGGACGCTGTTCTTACTCGATGCAAAGAGAAGAACTTGACTTTGAACTGGGAAAAATGCCACTTTATGGTCCAAGAAGGAATAGTCCTTGGACATGTCATTTCACAGAAGGGCATTGAGGTTGACAGAGCTAAAGTAGATGTCATTCAAAACCTCCCTCATCCCAAAAGCGTCAAAGATATTCGCTCTTTCCTTGGCCATGCTGGTTTTTATAGGAGATTTATAAAGGACTTTAGCAAAATTGCTAGACCTTTGACACTACTCCTGGCCAAGGATACTACCTTCCACTTTGACTCGGATTGCGAGACAGCTTTCGACTCACTTAAACACTCACTCACTTCAGCCCCCGTTTTATCATCACCAAATTGGGACTACCCCTTTGAGCTGATGTGTGACGCATCTGATTTTGCAGTAGGTGCTGTCCTTGGACAACACATTGAAAAGATGCCACACGTGATTTACTATGCTAGTAAGACCCTGAATGATGCGCAAATCAATTATACAACCACAGAGAAAGAACTATTAGCGGTTGTATTCGCATTAGAGAAATTCAGGCCTTACTTAATCGGCTCACCTATTGTTGTATATACTGACCATTCCGCTTTAAAACATCTGTTGGCGAAGAAAGATGCCAAAGGTCGACTAATACGTTGGATCCTTCTTTTACAAGAATTCGATCTTGTTATCAAAGATAAGAAAGGATGTGAAAACGTAGTAGCTGACCACCTTTCACGCATCGTTTCTTCCCCTGTGACCCTGCCGATCAATGACTCATTCCCTGACGAACAACTCTTGAGCGTATCCTCTGAACCATGGTTCAGGGATATTGTGAACTATCATGCCACGGGATTGATACCGAGCGATTGGTCTAAACAGGACAAATACCGCTTTCTTTCCCAAGTAAAACACTATTACTGGGACGAGCCTTATTTGTTTAAATACTGTCCTGATCAGATCATTCGCCGGTGCGTCCCGAATGAAGAGTTCAAGAGTATTCTTTCATGTTGTCATGATCAGGCCTGTGGGGGTCACTTTGGTCCAAGAAAAACAGCGGAAAAGGTTTTGCAATCTGGATTTTATTGGCCGACCTTATTCAAGGACGCATTTGAACATTGCAAAACCTGTACACAATGTCAGTATACGGGTAGAATATCCCAAAGGAATGAAATGCCTCAGCAACCCATTCTGGTTGTTGAAATGTTTGATGTTTGGGGCATAGATTTTATGGGTCCTTTTCCCAACTCCTTTGGGAATCTGTACATATTGCTGGCGGTTGATTATGTCTCCAAGTGGGTAGAAGCCATTCCAAGTCGCACTAATGACAAGAAAGTTGTCATTAAGTTCTTGAAAGAGAATATCTTCTCGCGATTTGGACACCCACGCGCTATTATTAGCGATAATGGGACACACTTCTGCAACAGATCTTTCGAGACTCTGATGCGGAAATATTCAATCAACCACCGTTTTTCTACACCCTATCACCCCCAAACAAGCGGGCTGGCTGAGATCTCAAACAGACAAATCAAACTTATCCTGGAGAAAACTGTTGCTAAAAATAGAAAAGACTGGTCGACCAAATTGACGGATGCTCTTTGGGCATTCAGGACTGCATATAAGACCGACCTAGGAATGTCTCCATATAGGATAGTGTTTGGAAAAGCATGTCATCTACCTGTTGAGATAGAACATAAAGCATTGTGGGCTATAAAGGAAATTAATTTTGATTTAAACCTTGCTTGCAACTTTCGGAAGCTGCAACTAAACGAGCTAAGCGAACTCCGCGATGAAGCTTATGATAATGCTGTAATCACAAAGAATAGGACTAAGGTTTTTCACGATAAAAACATTGTAAGGAAAATATTTTTACCTGGTCAACAAGTCCTTCTTTATGATTCACGATTACACCTTCATGCGGGTAAGCTCCGATCTCGTTGGAAGGGACCTTTTGTTGTGCGGTCTGTATACCCGCACGGGGCAGTTGATGTTGAAAATGTTAAAAACGGCACTGTTTTCAAAGTAAATGGACATAGATTAAAGCCGTATTTTTCCACTGACCCCACGGAGGAGCTCTTGTTCTTACAAGAGCCAGTTTATCTTGATTAAAATTCCTCCGTCTCACTTTCATGTCCAGTATATCATTGCATCATATTTTGAATGAAGGTGAGTAAATAAAACAAGTTTGGGGGAAGTTCTTCACTTATATATTTGCCCCCACTAATAATTCCTCCCAGATTTACAGATTTTTGTAGGTATAACTGTCGGCAACAGTGAGGACACTGTTGAAAACAAGTTTGGGGGAGGTTTGTGCTTATTTTCGCATCATTTGCATATCATCTGCATAAGCACAAAACATTTCTTTTAAAAATCTATAAATTTTCAAAACCTATAAAAATTTAAAAAAAATTTCAAATATAAAAATAATTTTAATATTTACACTTTTTGTATATAAATAAAGATAATGAAAGTTTAGACAGTGAACAATTACATCCATGAGATTGGAAAAATTTTAGAAAACCAAGAAAATTAGAAGTTTTCTTATACGAACTAGTAATAAGTAGTTATGAGCCGTTGTCCCAAGGGTTAGTAAGATGAAGGACGTCACTAATCTGAGGATAAAAATAAGTCTGAAAAATAGTTTCTATTCTGGAAGCCAAACATTTTGAACGTTGCTACCCTGCTATTCGCACTTACACACGTCTTGAAGCCTGGGATAGTAGAGGATACCTTGAAATGCTCTTGTCTTAAAGCCAAAAGTATAAAAAAAAAAAGAAAAGAGTGTTTTAAAGTGGTGAGAAAAATGGACACTGGTTTTGTTATCACCAAGGGCAAGAAAAATATATAGCAAAAGGGTGCTTCTTCACCTAGTGCCCCAAGGTCAACTGGTCTGGGAGTCACTGCTATGCCTGAGGTGGTGCAAGATTAGGAAAATACACCAAGTTAGCATGCACATTAGTAATCGGTCGGTTAGTACCTCAAGAAGTATTAACGGTCGCATGAAAGTGTGTAAGCAATCTCGTTTGCCAAGAAGTACTGAGGCTGATGGGCAAGAGTATGATAGCTTGAATTGAATTCTCCGGGTGTAGGGATGTCTTTACACACACGCAGGGTGATATGATCGATGTTTGGAATAAAGATAGGAATGAAGAATAAGACGATGTTTTATTGAGGGAGGACGTGATTTCTAACATCTTTTCATGACCATTAAGATAGGGCTCATGACAACCGAATAGCTAGCTTAGTTGGAAACCCTAATTTTCAAGGCTTTTCTTTTACAATTCTTATCTTTAAATGTAATATTCATGATCTTACTTTTATTATTGGATTTTGTGGGTGCAATCCGCTGAAAACCCTCAGGAGACAACACTCCTCCTACTAGGGACACCTAGAGGTTTAAAGGCTTGTTGCACGTGCTCAGTGCAATCGTGTTGCCTACGAAAGTGTGCTAGTTAGTTTTTTCTCTTTCTTTGTTTTCTCCTTCTCTTTTTAATAAAAAATTCTCTCGAGACGATCGAAATTAAGTTTGGGGGTATTTGATCAGTCGAAAATACTGCATATTTTAACCGGCAATTTCCTTGTCATCTGCATACATATAGGAGAGTACGGTATTCATAATTCACATATTAGCTAATTGGTCGCAAAATATCAAAGTACATGTATTCGACCTTAAAACCGGAAATTCTAGGGAAATTAACCGCATTGCATTACATAGCATATTTTCTATATCTTGCAACCCCTATTTTGAAGTCTATGCAGGAAAAGAGATACTTGCTCGACCATTACAATTGCTCGTAAACTCATTGAAAGCAAATCTGGTATCAACACAGAAGGTCAATTGCAATTCTGAACATCAAAGAATAACCCAAATAGAAGTACAAAGCAACTGCAGAAAGCACCAATCCCGAGGCCACCAAGGCGCGGCGGAAGCGCGGCCCAAAGCCACCTCACGTGGCGGATCCGCGGCTGAACCAGGGAATCAACTTCTCAAACTTCATCACAACTCCAGTGCTAGTACCTGCAGCTCAAAAATGCATACAAAAGTCCAGAAGAGTCCAGACACTTCCACCAGATCATCAAGCTCCTAAACTAGCCTAGAACTTCTAGAACTTTCCTAAACCCTTGCTTAAACCCTAAGCTAAACCCCAACAAACTTGTCAACAAACTTTGGGAGGGAAAGTCTAATTCAAACCTAAACCTAGGTCTATAAATAAGACCCTAGGCTCACTCATTTCTCATCTTGGAAAAATCTTGATTCAATCTTGGAGATAGATAGATTCAACCCATTTTTTAGTTTTAGCCATTCTTTTTCTCCATCTTCTTCTTCCTCAAGATTAGTGAGAAATCTTGTAGGAAACCCTAACCCTAAATCCATCCACAATTCAAGATCTTGAGTGCAAGCCAAGCAAGATTCCTTCAACCCTTTTATGAGCCGAGCCGATCTTCCATCGGGCAAGAGATCAAAAGTAGATCCACGATCCACGGAGTCGAGCGAAGCCGAGTCAACGATCGATTTTTCTTTCTTCTTGTAGATCTTGAAAGAATGTATTGACAATTGTTGATTAAATAAAAGGTGATATTTTCTCCATTCTTGTTTTCTTTAAAATTCCGCATCATGTTATCTTTACTGTTCTTGAATATTGTCTATGTGGTGATGCGCAAGTAAAAACTCCGCTCGTTAAGGAGTCGAGAAGATCTTTAGTATGATGATGTAGCAAATTTGTAATCAATTCTTGAATCCCACGAGATTGTAAACCCTAGCAAGTTCAAGAATCGACAACCCAATTCGATTCGATGCTTTCTTGATCAACATCGCTCGAGATTGGGGTGATCCGATCGATTCTTGAAATTGCTAGAGGCTAGAATATAAATGGTATCCTCGAAAGAGTAAGGGTTAAGAGATGAAACTTTAATTTCATCAAGAAAACCCTAATTCTCGTCGATAACCATTGATCTAGCATCAATTCTTCGAAGGACAAGAATATGAAATATTGTAGACTACAACACATCTAAAGATCCTATCGATTCCTACGAGCCTCTTTATCAGTCTTGATTGTCGTTTGGAAAATACCATTGAAACCGATTCTTGTTGTTTATAGTTCTTGATTCTTTAGAAAAGATTAGTGACACACGAATACAAATCAATCAATTGAATCGTGTTTTCTCTTATTGTTGCTTAACATTTCATTTCAAACAAATAAAAGTACAAACGAATCTCGAGATCCCTGAGGACGATCCGCACTCATTCATTAACTTCAACTGACACCGTTGTTTGATTGCGGTCAAATATTTTTGGTTGTGATTTCTTTACTATTTGATTCGATAAACACATCCACGAAAATCAATCAAATCAAGAAGCATCACAGTAAACAATATAGTCGCCCGATCCAGAAGGCAAAGATAGAATTGGTGCAGTCGTCAAGCGCGTCTTCAACTGCTGAAAACTCTGCTCACACGAATCAGTCCAAAGAAAAGGAACCCCCTTCCGGTTCAGTCCGGTCAGCGGTGCAGCGATACTCAAAAAATCCTGCATGAAACGGCAATAATAACTAGCTAAGCCAAAAAAGCTGCGGACCTCAGTCACAGATACAGGTCTGGGCCAAAGCTGCACAGCCTCGATCTTCCTCGGGTCCAAAAGAATACCATCTCCAGTCACCACATGACCTAGGAAATCAACTCTATCATGCCAAAACACGCACTTTAAGAATTTAGCATACAGCTGGTGCTCTCTCAATGTCTGCAAAGCAATCCTCAAGTGCTGCTAATGCTCCTCACGACTCCTAGAGTAGACCAGAATATCATCAATAAACATAATAATGAACTGGTCGAGGAACGGCCTTAAAATCCGGTTCATCAGATCCATGAACGCTGCTGGTGCATTGGTGAGTTCGAACTTCATCACCAAAAACTCATAATGCCCGTAGCGGGTATGAAAAGCAATCTTCGGAATGTTAACATTCCGAACCCGCAACTGATGATAACCCGAATGCAAATCAATCATAGAAAAAAAATTTGCACCCTAGAGCTGATCAAATAAATCGTCAATGCGAGGTAAAGGATACCTATTCCGCACCGTAACTCGGTTCAATTGACGATAATCCATACACAATCTCAAACTTCCGTCCTTCTTCTTGACGAACAGAACAGGAGCTCCCCACGGCGAAACACTCGGACACACAAGTCCCTTATCAAGAAACTCTTGCAATTGATCTTTAAGCACTCTAAGCTCCGCCTGTTGGTTATATGTATGCCCTAGAGGCCATTACTGTACATACGATGTATACTGTAGTGGATGCTAGGACATATATAGGGAGGACTTTCTTGCTCGACATGATAGTATGCTATCTGGTTGTACTTTATCTTAACATGTACTCTGATTGTCTCTATGTTACATGTTGATAAAGCCCTTAGGATGTGTACTCGACTACTAGGACTATGATGAGATCATACTAGTGGGGCCACGGTAGTCGACGAGTACATCCTATAACTGTTCCTAGTCGAGGGTGTATCGAGACAGGGCATCGATACACCAGAGTAGACTAGCGTATACGCATCTTGACCCATATGATGGGCGATGGATGATCCCATATCCATCGGTGTTTGACATCAAGGATGGTGTACGGGTGCTCAGTGGAGACTGGGTACACTGGACGGACTCGCCGAGAACTCCCAGATGGTATTATACCTCACGTCAGATGGCAGTTCTCCGGTGACACTGGTACAGAGTAGTCTGTTGACCCGAGATCGTCATAGAGTCTTGTGTGATTCCCACTGTGCTTTGATTTCTATCATACCACGTCCAAGAGGGCGTGCAAAAAGGTGGCTTTTGGGTACAGTCCCGAATCACATTGAGGCAATGAGCGATAGGAGGGGATTCGTCTCTCCCGGTATAGGGAGTTGATGTTGTGCTGTGTTCGATTGGCTATAACCGGAAATCCCTGGCCAGGGTTGCTGAGATTTACTGGTAAGTGTTATCAGTAGTTTCTCAAACAGTTATAGACCTCATATCGACACGACTTATCGAGCTACTGGGGTCTGACGTTTACCACCCCTAGGCGAGATATGCAACATATCAGACGACGAGACCGGACTGTACGGGAGTGTTACTGTTTGGATTCATAGGAGAAGTTACAGGCTTGCTTGTTGATCTTCTAAGCGCTCAATACCTGGGTAGCTGTTACGTTTAGCTGACCGCTTGCAGCTTGTGGGTGTTTGATATGATCATCACCTACTGCCGGCGTATTGACGATTCTTTAGAGTCCTACACAGAGGTTTCTTGGCTCAGGAAAAACGGAGTAGTAGCACATATGTGCTATGTGCGGGACCGAGGATAATGCGATATGTGATACCGTTTTATATTCTCGCGATATTTGATATCAGCCGGGTCATCGGATCAAGTGTTGATTCGATGAATCGGTACGGATAAATATTAGTAGGTTATATGCGATATAGCCGGATTGTCGGGTCAAGTGTTGATTCGATAATTTAATGTATAATAATATATATGATATATTAAATTACATTAACTAATATTAGCTCACTAAAAGATTCTTTTTCTCACTCGGGTAATACATTGATATATATGCGATATATGTTAATTGTATTATTTTATTTGGTTACAATAAATATTATATATGTGATATATAATATTGTAACATGATATGATAACTAATGCAACATGTTTTGTGGAGTTTAAACATGATTAGGGTTAAGTCTTCTAGTTGATTCTAGAAGCTTTTCATTTTGTCATGATAAAGATATTTGTGTGTGACTCATTCTTAACTCAACCCAAACCCTAACCCTTGGTTAATTCTCTACAAAGGTTATGTTGACCATGGTTGCATTATTAATCATATTAATTCTTTCTATTCATCACAAAAAGAAAATCTATCAATATTGTTCATCTTCTTCCTTCTTCTTTTTTTGCTTGAAATGCTTTCTTGCTTTGATTTTAGTGATGGATAAATATGAGAAAAAGATAAATAAAGAGAGCAAAAATCCTACTTCATCATTCTCATCTTCCCTTGCCATTTAGATGAGGGTGTTCACATCATTTCATGAGTGTTAGCTTGTGTTAAAGAAACTTCAAGTTAGATCATCTTAGTATCGAAGATCGGAAGCAAAGGTTGCGTCTTTCTCTTCGTGGAACCTCTCGAGTGTCCGGATCCCGATGATCGCAGCGAAGGGACCACAACACGGAGCATATGAAGTGAAGGACCGGATCTACAAAGGTTGTAATCCCTCTCACTTAGTGTTAAAATGTTTAGCATGCTTGTTTTCGCCTAATCTCTAGTTTAAAGTTCCGTATTCGGGTTGTTCGGCACGGCTAAATTTTTAATCGGGCATGGTTGATGCCTCATAGACCGTTGAGCGCGTGCCTAGCAACCCTACAGTGGTATCAGAGCCAGGTTAGAGCTTTAGGCGAATTCTAGACGACGTTTGAAGTCCGATCGAACCCGGAAAACCCGAACAAACCCCTTCTCTGGAAATTTTCTGAAAATTTGGATTTTTGTGAATTAAAAATTGCTAAAAGATTCAGCAGGGAATTTGATGAATTACTGTGAAGCACGAGCCATTGATTCGAAAGAAAAGCCGCGGAACCGCGGCCCCACCCTGGGTTTCGCGGCGGTTCCGCGGCCAAAGTACTGAATCAATGCACGTGCTTTGCACAGTAATTAGTAACTTTATGTGCTGAGTCTTCTGGAAATTTTTATTTTTACTCAACAGTTGAGTTTTTCTGGGGTTGTTTTGGGGATTCGATGATTCGATCGGATTATCAGATTTTGTCTATGTGTGTTTTCCGGATAAATTTTAGAAACTGTTAAAAAGTTCGAACGGATATCAATAACTCACTTTTTCCCCTGTCGGAAATTTTTTCAAAAGTTGGATTTTTTTTTTCTCGTGTTTAAGAATGTTCTAAGTCATGCAAGTAACTCGGTGGACCCTCTAGAAGACAATAAACCTTAACTCGATTATGTGACCGTCTTGAACTGCCTTTTGAACCTTAGGGTTTGGGGCAGTACGGCGTGCCACATGTGAGGCGTTGGCTTGACCCTTCTGCGGCTGGACCATTGGTACTGTGGCATGTAATGGATGTTTTTAAACTGATTTCAAGTGTTGAGATATATTGGGGAAATCTTGGGTGTTTGATGTTTCGATCGGAAAGTTTAACTTTTTCTATTTATCTGGAATGTGATACAATATTTGGAATCTACAGGTAGTTATGAGATAACTAATTTGAATATTATAAACAAAGCAGTTTAGTCTCAGATGATAGGTTGCCACGGAATTTTGATGTGATCAAAAGTCCGTCGCAATCACGTAGCGTACGCGGATACTCGCCGGGTAAACTTAATAGACAGCTACGCCCCATAGCCCCGACCAAGTGACTGTAGGAGAACCCCGTCGCCGAAAGCATCCGTTCGGGTGCTCGCGGCAGCGGTGTTCTGCCTTAGTGCACTTCGTCGACGGCATCTGGGGGTGCGGCCGTCTACAAAAGTTTGCGACGAGCATTCGATCAGGACATCGGGAATCTTGTTGAACTGCCCGACTTGATATTGAAAAGAGTTTCCGATAATGAGACTAAAATGCGGGGTTTATAATTGTTAGGCATGTGATGTCTAAGGAATTCATTTGGTTAGGCATGCGATGTCTAAGGAGGTTGCGGATTCCAACTGTTGTAGTTTTACACTTTCTTTTCTGTGACCGTAAGCGTAGTATGTGGTGTATCGCCGGCTTCGTTGCTATACATCAACGACAATCGGGATACGCATACTTGCTTACGTTGATGATATGAGATATTATGTGTTGCTGTGATATGTTATATTGGATCGTCGCGTTTTGAATAGCCGGGGGTTTTATGTGAGATGAGAGTTTTTTCTTTTTCATTCATGTAAAATTCATTTGTATGTAATATTCTTTTATTGGGGCACTTCCAGGTAGCGGAAGATGTCACCGTTGTATATTATTTACTTATCCGCATTAGGTAGACCCAAGGCGGGGAGCACAAGTAACCGGGTTCTAGGGTCCAGTGGGAGACCATCTCGAGGAGTCGGGACCGGGTCTCCTAACCCTAGGATTGGCAGTGTTACTTGCCGCTCTCGTAGGGGTCTAGGGATGTGGGTTTGGCTATTCATCGCGACCGTGGAATCTGTGTTTTATACAGGCTCGTATTGAAAACACGGACGTCCTAGTATATCCAATATTTCATATATGTTTTTCTGCTGCAATGTTCTGTGATGAGATCATATTACTGCCTGAGACGAATGTTTATATTATATATATATGAGATATATGTTATATTGCAGATTTCGTTTCAAAAGTGATGCTTGAGAAGCATATTAAAATGGGACTTCATTAATGAGATTAATGAAATAAAAGAAACCTAAGATGTTGTGGAATCGAATTTCTTAAAAACAAGTAGCTACAGTTCTTGTTTTGCATAGCGGTGTTCCTTGTAGAACATCCAGCACCTTATTCGATAAGGAAAGGACCGAGATCCCTTCACCGGGAGTGACTCCTTTAGCAATAACTGGCAGATGGTACAAACTCGGTTTGTCTTTTGATTGCTTCTATAGTTTCTGCTTTGCACAGTGATATATATGATATATCCCGCACCTCATTCGACGAGGAAAGGGCCGACGATCCCTTCACCGGTAGTGACCCCTTTAGCAAAACTAGAAAAGCCTAAAAAACACTCCATTTAAAATCACTCGATTCTACAACGATATCAAGTTCATTACGCAATAGGTTTTCCTAAAAACCTGTCGTAGCCCTCCGTCATTTCAGATAAGTCCTTCTTAGTATTCGTGCTACGTTTGTTGACCTCCGTCAAGGCGTAGTGTGCGGTAGCTGACTAGTATTTATCTGCTTATGCATATGATGCAGATTGGATTAGGATAGTCGTGCGGCCTAGTTGACCTCCGTCAAGGGTCGTGCGGGTGGGTTTAATTCAATCAGGAAATGACGGGTAGAACGTGACTAGCAGCCTATGGTTTGTTGACCTCCGTCAAGGTCATAAGACGCTAGGGGCAAAATATTATTGGGAATTTCAAGTGTTGAAATTTGCAATGAGATTGCATACCTTCTATGAGATAGTTGGATCCCGATACCCGCTGCGAGTAAGAGTTACTCCTGGGAGAGTTTTACACATTACAATTAGCCGATCAAGTAGGTGTCTAGAAAGGTGTTAACGGGGTTATGCCCCTGGGAAAACGAGGTTTACTTTAATTAGGTTCGTGCGAAAGCACGGGGGACCTCCCTCAAAGTACCGACACTGGCCTGGCTGAAAGATTGGCGAACTTGTAGCGTGTAATTAATCCCGGCTAGTCTTTCCTTTTAGGGTTTGAAGGAAGATTTGATTAAAACAGTGGGAGACATCCTGATTAGATATATTAGATAACCAATCTAATCTTGCAAGAGCATACGCTGAGTGTTTTCTTCTCTCTCTCTCTAGGTAGCGACCATATCACGCCATAATCAAGATAATAATACGGATATATTGACCGAACCCGCTTGTTATACTGAGCCGGGGAACGTTGGTCCCGCTCCAACTTATAATTGTTATAAGACAGAGCAGGAAATTGGGGAATACCAGATTTCCCGTGCCGCCCAAACGAAGAAAGTGCATGCTGATGCATCTTCTTCGGGTGTGTTCATTACAGAGAACTGTTTCTCAGTATCCTTTACGTCCTGGGTATGTGATACCGGATCAGGATCCCGCATATGTAATCTGTTACATGGGCTACAGATAGGTAGAGAACTGAGAACGGGTGATTAGTTTCATGAGACAGAAAACGGTGCAAGTGTTGCAGCCAAGTCTGTTGGTCACTATCACCCTGTATTACCAGAATACATTGATTCTGAACGAATGTTATTAGATACCGAACCTGATATACAACATCATATCTTTTTCTTTATTAGTGAAGAAGGATATAATTTTGTATTGTTGGATAATGTTTTGAACATTTCCTATATCAAGAGTTGATCGGTTCAGGCACGTTATCTAAAAGCATTGACGTTCTAGATCAAACTACAGTTCTTTATATACAGAACACACACAAGTGGAATAGTTCAGAAATGAACGAATCCTTCTTGAGGCATTGTAGACTGGGTCATATCAATGCGACCCGACTGGCTGAAGTTACATTTAGATGCATATTTAAATTTGTTTGAATTTACATCTTGTGAAACTTGCCGGTCCTGTCACAAAGTAAAGATGACCACAGCTCTGTTTATTGGAAACAGAGAAAAGGTTAGTGAACTCTTGGGATTGATACATGCTGATGTATGAAGGTCCCCTGTCTACACATGCTAAGGACGGTTCTTTTTACTTCATTACATTCTCTGATAATCTCTCAAGATTCAGACATATGTTCCTGTTGAAACACAAGTCTAAAGCTTTTGAGATATTCACAGAATATAAGTTAGAAGTAGAGAACCAAATACGGGTATAAGTATTATGTCCTTTGATGCGATCAAGGAGGAGAATACTTGAGTACGGAATTCCTGGACTATTCTAAAGGAGAATGAGATTCTCTCTCAGCATTACTCCTCCGTATACACCACAGCACGTCGGTGTATCGGGGCGGAGCAATAGCACCCTATTTGTTATGGTGTGCTGTATGATGAGTACTACTGAGTTTCCTATTTCCTTTTGGGAGTTATGCACTTGAGAAGCTGCATACCTATTGAATAGGGTTCAAATCAAATCAGTTGCCTACCACTTCATATGTGATATGGAAAGGGAAGAGCCCATATCTTAAGCTTGTTAAGATTTGGGGTTGTCCGGCCTATGTCTAAAAGCAAAATCCGGACAAACTCGAGGCAAGGTCTGTTATGTACAACTGGAAAGGTTCCAGCTATATAAAATGAAGCTGATGATTTGGTAGAACCAAAGGATTCAATAGTTTCCAACGAACCTCAGCCTCTCCGCCGATCTAGTAGGGTTCCTCACCCACCCGAGAGATACTTCGGTTTCTCTATGACAGTGGGAGCAAGGATTGCATCATGAGATGATGACCCAACTAGTTTCGAGCTGGCCATCAGGAGTGGGACTCTTTAAGAATGGCTGGATGCTTATCGATCTGAGATGGAATCCTTATACACCAACAAAGTATGGACTTTGGTTGCTTTATCTGAAGGGTTAAATCCCCATCAGGAGCAAGTATATCTTGAGAAGATTACTTGGTGTACATGGAAAAGTTGAGACTTTCAAAGCTATGCTTAAAGTCCATCCAGATCCAGCTTGCCACGGCTACATACCATGACTACGATATCTGGCGGGTGGATGTCATGACTGCTTTTCTAAATGATGTTTTAGAAAAGAGCGTCTATAAGTACACAGCCAGAGGGCTTCGTAGAAAGTGGGAGTAGCGGAAACGTGTGCAAGATGTTTTATATGATAAAACAGGCATCGCGGAGTTGGAACATCTGTTTTGATCTGCTAGTCAAAAAGTTTGACTTCATCAAAATGGTAGATGAACCTTGTATATACAAAAAGGTAGTAGGGAGTATGGTGGTGATCCTTGTAGAGTACGTGGAAGACATACTCTTGATAGGGAAGGTGTTTCCTATGCTACGCTCGGTCAATCTCCGCTTATCACAAGGATTCTCCATATAAGATCAAAGTGATACCTCCTAAATCCTGTGTTTTGGATCTATGAGATATATCTAATTGGATGTTAGGATTCTCACTAGTTGTAGTGAGATGTTATCAACAGATCCTGAGGAGAATCACTGGAAAGGTTCCAGGGTGATAAGGACGACTGAATTTCAGTCACAGGCATAGTCTTTACCCTCAGTGGAGGGACGGTATGTTGGAAGAGTTCCAGGAAAGATAACGTGACAAAACTAGACGATTAAGGGCAAGATATATCGTTACCAAAGATACTACCAAAGAGGCAGTCTGGATATATATAAGTTCATAAGATGAACTTCGTTCCTACCATTGTGTGACAATGGAGTTGTGGCATTTGCCAAGGAACTACCGTCCCATCAGAAATCTAGATATAATTCTTAGGCAGTATCACCTGATCATGGAGATGGTTGATCTCCAGGGAGATCGAGGTTAGGAGAGTAGACACAGAGGACAACAGCACGGATCCAATCACAAAGGCCTTTTTCCCAGTAGAGACTCTTACGGGATGGTTGAGTATGAGATACAACAACCGCAGCTAATTGTTGGGTATGCGATACCATAACAGATGGCCCTAGTGCAAGTGGGAGATTGTTAGTTATATGTATGCCCTAGAGGCCATTACTGTACATAAGATGTATACTGTAGTGGATGCTAGGACATATATAGGGAGGACTTTCTTGCTCGACATGATAATATGCTATCTGGTTGTACTTTATCTTAACATATACTCTGATTGTCTCTATGTTACATGTTGATAAAGCCCATAGGATGTGTACTCGACTACTAGGACTATGATGAGATCATACTAGTGGGGCCACGATAGTCGACGAGTACATCCCATAACTGTTCCTAGTCGAGGGTGTATCGAGATAGGGCATCGATACACCAGAGTAGACTAGCGTATACACATCTTGACCCATAAGATGGGCGATGGATGATCCCATATCCATCAGTGTTTGACATCAAGGATGGTGTACGGGTGCTCAGTGGAGACTGGGTACACTGGACGGACTCGCCGAGAACTCCCAGATGGTATTATACCTCACGTCAGATGGCAGTTCTCCGGTGACACTGGTACAGAGTAGTCTGTTGACCCGAGATCGTCATAGAGTCTTGTGTGATTCCTACTGTGCTTTGATTTCTATCATACCACATCCAAGAGGGCGTGCAAAAAGGTGGCTTTTGGGTACAGTCCCGAATCACATGGAGGCAATGACCGATAGGAGGGGATTCGTCTCTCCCGGTATAGGGAGTTGATGTTGTGCTGTGTTCGATTGGCTATAACCGGAAATCCCTTGCCAGGGTTGCTGAGATTTACTGGTAAGTGTTATCAGTAGTTTCTCAAACAGTTATAGATCTCATATCGACACGACTTATCGAGCTACTGGGGTCTGACGTTTACCACCCCTAGGCGAGATATGCAACATATCAGACGACGAGACCGGACTGTACGTGAGTGTTACTGTTTGGATTCACAGGAGAAGTTACAGGCTTGCTTGTTGATCTTTTGAGCGCTCAATACCTGGGTAGCTGTTACGTTTAGCTGACCGCTTGCAGCTTGTGGGTGTTTGATATGATCATCACCTACTGCCGGCGTATTGACGATTCTTTAGAGTCCTACACAGAGGTTTCTTGGCTCAGGCAAAACGGAGTAGGAGCACATATGTGATATGTGCGGGACCGAGGATAATGCGATATGTGATACCGTATTATATTCTCGCGATATTTGATATCAGCCGGGTCATCGGATCAAGTGTTGATTCGATGAATCGGTACGGATAAATATTAGTCGGTTATATGCGATATAGCCGGATTGTCGGATCAAGTGTTGATTCGATAATTTAATGTATAATAATATATATGATATATTAAATTACATTAACTAATATTAGCTCACTAAAAGATTTCTTTTCTCACTCGGGTAATACATTGATATATATGCGATATATGTTAATTGTATTATTTTATTTGGTTACAATAAATATTATATATGTGATATATAATATTGTAACATGATATGATAACTAATGCAACATGTTTTGTGGAGTTTAAACTTGATTAGGGTTTGGATTAGGGTTAAGTCTTCTAATTGATTCTAGAAGCTTTTCATTTTGTCATGATAAAGATATTTGTGTGTGACTCATTCTTAACTCAACCCAAACCCTAACCCTTGGTTAATTCTCTACAAAGGTTATGTTGACCATGGTTGCATTATTAATCATATTAATTCTTTCTATTCATCACGAAAAGAAAATCTATCAATATTGTTCATCTTTTTCCTTCTTCTTTTTTTGCTTGAAATGCTTTCTTGCTTTGATTTTAGTGATGGATAAATATGAGAAAAAGATAAATAAAGAGAGCAAAAATCCTACTTCATCATCCTCATCTTCCCTTGCCATTTAGATGAGGGTGTTCACATCATTTCATGAGTGTTAGCTTGTGTTAAAGAAACTTCTAGGTAGATCATCTTAGTATCGAAGATCGGAAGCAAAGGTTGCGTCTTTCTCTTCGTGGAACCTCTCGAGAGTCCGGATCCCGATGATCGCAGCGAATGGACCACAACACGGAGCATATGAAGTGAAGGACCGGATCTACAAAGGTTGTAATCCCTCTCACTTAGTGTTAAAATGTTTAGCATGCTTGTTTTCGCCTAATCTCTAGTTTAAAGTTCCGTATTCGGGTTGTTCGGCACGGCTAAATTTTTAATCGGGCATGGTTGATGCCTCGTAGACCCTTGTTCGCGTGCCTAGCAACCCTACACCGCCGGAGCCATCCGATAAGGCGGTATAGAAATAGGCCCCGCGCCGGAAATCAGATCAATGCAAAATTCAATATCGCGCTCTGGTGGCAACCCAGGTAACTCATCGGGAAAAACGTCGGGAAACTCTCGCACGGTAGGAACCCGGTCCAACGACTCCATTGTGGCTCCAGTATCATGAATGAAAGCCAAGAATCCCCGACATCCTCTCCTCAAAAGCCGACTAGTGCAAAGGACAAAAATCAAACTGTGAGGGGCGGCACCACGGTCCCCGTGCACAACATACACTGACTCTCCGGGAAAACAAAACCTAACTATCTTCTCGCGGCAGTCCACGGATGCGTACCAAGTAGCTAACCAGTCCAAACCCAGGAGAACGTCGAAGTCCAAAATCTCATGAAGGATCAAGTCGACGGCCAAATCTCTATCTCATATACGAACAACACACGACCGGAACGCGCGTCGCGCAATAAACGACTCGCCAACAGGAGTAGTCATGACAAGCAGCTGATCTAGCAAACACGACTCTCAGCCTAACCTCGGCACGAAGTGCATAGAAACATACGAATTCGTAGATCCCGGATCAAATAAAATATGTGCATCAAAAGAACATACAGAAAGGGTACCTGAAACCACAGCATTGGACGCCTGCACGTCCTGATGAGTCAAGGCAAACACCCAAGCCCGCCCTCTACCGGCAACTGGATGGCCTCCGCATCTACCACCCTACCCTCTCGGTACAAAACCACCACAACCCTAACCTCTCTGCACATGAGTCTGACGTGGAGCAACAACAGGCATAAGGGGCAACGCCCTCTGAAGTGGAGAAGGTGGTAAGGTAACCTGCGGTACAGCTGACTCACTCTCACGTGGCTCAGTACAATCTCGAACACGATGCCCCAAACTCCCGCGATGGTAACATCCAGATGCAAACTGCTGACTCTCCTGAGGATAAGAGCTAAAAAGCCGACCTTGTCCCGAACCTCCACTACCCCTATTATCTGAACGGGAACTGTCACGACGTCTAAACGCCCGCCTCCCCGCTGAATCCCCATTACGAAACCTTTTCGGTTCCGGAGCAACCGACGTCTCAGAAAGACGCTCCTCAACCAACAGGGCTGCGTCCACCACTACTACATAGGTGTCGCAATGCTGAATGCTGATAGCGAGGAACAACTGGGTAAGCAGGCCTCGAATGAACCTCTTCACCCGCATCTCCTCAGTAGCTACCAAATACGGCGCATACACAGACATCTCGATAAACAGTACATCGTACTCAGCCGCCGTCATCCCCGGAGTCTAGCGTAACGACTCGAATCTGCGCGCTCGAGCATCCCTGCCGCTCGGTGGAAGAAAACAGACGAGAAACAATGTCACGAACTCATCCCAGGTCATAGGAGCAAGACCTGCGGCTCTGCCCCTCTCCAAGGACTCACACCACTTCTGGGCCAGACCCTCGTGAAGAAAGCTCGCGAACTCTAACCATCTCGCGTCGGAGCATCGGAGCGAATGGCAAATCCTGGCCATCCGGTCGATAAACGATTGCGGATTCTCAGCTGCATCGGTGCCAGTGAAAACCGGAGGCCTCAGCCTCATGAACTCTGACAGCACAGTAATAACCTCCGTAGCTGTAGCTGCGACTGCCGGAACAGTAGGTACAATCACGGTCCCCGCAACAGGTGGAATGACCTCCTGCCTCTGTGCTCGAATGGCCTCAACTAACGACCCCATCATCTGGCACAAGTCCTACATACCAGCCCCTAGCATAGCAATCTGCTCCCGTACAACAGGCATACCTCCCTGGTCAGTCCTCGTCTCAAATGAGTCAACTCTGACACCGGCCCTCGCGGTCGCTCTCTGTGCCCTCGTAGTCTTCGGCGGTATAAAGGCTGGAAATGGAAACAAGATTCGATAAGGACACAGAAATCGAATCACAAGGATGTATATAATCAAGGAAGGAATTTCAATCAATAAGTCCTAAGGTCACTTAGGAGGAGTACCGTGTCGTAAGTATGCCGCGGAACATACACACGTTATGTTACTCTGCTTAAGCTACCTACTCCATCATACCAAGGTCATCCTACACTCCGAAAGATAAAACCTAGCGTTCTGATACCAACTTTGTCACGACCCAAATATAGGTACGTGACCGGCACTTGAACCACGTAACGTCAACAGGCGTACGTAATTTAAGTAAGCCAAAACACAGAAATCTAAACCACCCAAAAATGGACAAGTGGATAAAAACATAGTTTAATTCGGAAAATCATAAGTAAAATCTTTTAACTTCAGTTTTCTTTCTTGAAAATTTTGGCAGCACCTCCTTTGTAAAAACGAGCCCCGAAAACAGGTACAACATAGAATATAAATAAAGCATCCCAAATTGGAGCAAATCATGCCCAACGGCGGACACAACCACCACAAGCATATATACGACGCCGAAGCAAAGAAATATAAATGAAAACAGCATAAGGAGGTAAAACTTTACAACAAGAACGGCTCCCACGAGCACGACACCCAAAAGTCACCAAAATATATACAACACTGAATCCTCACAACTCGTCTTTAAGTCAAATACATGAAGTGGTAGATGGAGAATACTAGATCCAACAAAAAGATATACAATTTACATAAACGGATAACCGCGAACCCACCTAAAAGCAAAGGCCTCACAGTCAACTGTAGCGGTATCTACAAGAGTAGAGATAATAAGGTGCCCTGCCGCAACTACTCTAAGGGTAAGTCCTGCAAAACACTATGGCACAACGAGGGTGAGTTGCCAACTCGTGAATAGTAAATAAAATCATATTGTAATCGTAAGTATGCACTAACAACAATAATCAATCACATGTAAGCCGGTAGCATAAGTATGACAATATGAATATACAGCTATCATGATCAAGGTACACCACCAGGTACTATATCTACATGAATCAAATGCATATCAACTACATACTGAGTGCGGGAAAATTAATAATCTAATGCATAAATCATCGGCATGGAAAAACCCGGTGTAAATCAACAACACCCCAAATCCCAAAATCCTCAGATCGGCCCTCAAAGCGGCCCTGTAAATCTTATGGAACCTGAGTGTCAAACATCGACACCCGAAAATATCATGAAAACTAGTGCCCAGCATCGACACATAAAATACTCGTATCCATACGTTCCTCGAATCCTAAGTGCCCAATATCGACACTTATGATCCACGTATCGGTTCTCTGATATCCATATGTTCCTCGAAACCCAAGTGCCCAATCTCGACACTTGTATTCCACGTATCGGTTTCCAATATCCATATATCTCTCGGAATATAAGTGCCCAACATCGACACTTGAAATCCCCCAAATCGCATGAAAACATATCTCAAATACGAAAATCCATGTAATATAACATATGCACCTAGAACCAAAATATGAGCATATAATGGGAAAAGTCCGCTATTTAAATGCATCAAGTTATTAAATATATCACGCGGTTCTCAAGTATCCGAATCCCATATACATATATAACAGTGTCCCATACCACCGATATATATCATATAAAGCTGAACACATAACTATAGCAAGGTATATGTGTGAGCATGTTGGTATAGCAAACCATATGTGTAAGCATGTAGGTGTACAGGTATGCTATATTTCATATGCGCCATCGCACAAGAATAAATGCCTCTATGTCGCTAACCAAAAGCAAGGTATATCATATGTTGTGCGTATCATGGCAATTACCGACAATGTGTGTGTAGCATAATATTGGTGCTCGTGCAACATGGACTGTCAATAATAGTGCAGTGTACAATGGATACAGGTTCAGGCACAACAAGTAACTATATGCAATGAAATTCATGCACCATCTCTATATGTGAATATAAACATACGGCTAATATCATATCATATCTAGCCCTGACGCTTAACGCCATACGGGCGATTTCCCCGTAGATGTTAAATCTACTCACCGATGATCTCGAGCTACGAAAATCCGACCACCTGCTTCCCTTTCTTCGCAGCGTCCGAATTCCCCGCTTGCGATCCTAAAATTTCATAAACACGTCACATAAGGCTAAATAACTTATGCTGACACAAAGATAACGAAATGTAAAGATTAGGCCCAGAAAAAAAAAACACTGTGCACCTAGTGCACAAAACGCGCACGACATCGGTAAAACCCTAGCTAGGATCGCTAAACTACGCAACCACCAAGCCTAGACACCGATCGTACCGATCGCGCATTCACAACACAATATATAGAGAGGAAGATAATATACATAATATCGCAACGCCCACTAGAACCTACATCCAACTTTTACCGAAACCTAGTAAGCAACTTTATTACATATTAGCTCAAGCCTAAAAGTTAACACAATTCTAGCGATCACAAACATCGCAAAGTAGCTAAACTAAGTCATCCAAACCATTACCACAATTTAAATCTCACCCAAGTATGTTTCGTTACAACTTAGTTTTCTAAAAACCTCAATTAGACAAATTTGGAACTTAACAGCCACTTTCATCAACTAGGTTAAGTGTTCCAAATCTATACTTATCAATTAACCATATCATCAACTTAAACCCTAACTTGATCTTCACACAAATTATCATGAATCGTCTAAACTTGAAATTAAATCTATATTAAACATTTAAATAGCTATCTTAAAGATTTTAACCAACAAATAAAGATTAGGGTTAGAATTTATACCTCCTCAAGAACACAAATTAGCAACTAAACTCATCATTTTAACCTCCAAAATTTTGTTTTTCTTGAAGATCTAAGCTAGTTTAGTGATGAAGAATAATGGGTACGGATTACTTTTTGAGTTTGTAGGATTATTTGAGGATTTTTAGTGAATTAAATGAGCTTGAGGAAGATGAAAATGAAGAAAGAAAAAGAAAGGGTAGAATATGGGGAGGGCTCGGCCATTGCAAGAAGTGAGGGGGGTTTTATGAAATGAGTGGAAACAATCTAGCCAAAAATGCAATAAATGCACATTAATGCAATAAATATCCAAAGCCACCTCATTTCTTTTCTTTTAAATTTTTTCTTTTAATCAAAAATATCTAGATATTTTTGGATGGATGGATTAAGCCTAATCTAGTGATTAGATTAGCAAAGATTCATATTAGAAGTTAACCCAAACCAAAATGTAATTACCACTAATTAAGTGCATAATTAACAACTTAAAATAATATTTTAATTAGGGAAAAAATCTATGTGAACCAAAATTTTCAATTGACCCCTAAAGCCCGCAAACTAGCACTATTCTAGTTAAACTAGGTGCAGTCAAGTATGTACTGAAATTTGATCATTACCGGGTTATTACGGGTAACACCGATTATTTTACCCTAAAACGGAAATATTCGCATAATGATTTCTAAAACGTTACAGGTACAGTCCCGAGTCATATGGAGGTAATTAGCAATAGGAGGGGATTTCGTCTCTCTCGGTATTGGGGATTGATGTTGCGCTATGCTCGATTAGCCATAACTGGAAATCCCTGCCCAAGGTTGATGAGATTCACTGGTAAGTGTTATCAGTAGTTTCTCGACCCGTTATGGACCTTGCATCGGCATGACTTATCATGCTATTGGGGACTGACGTTTACCACTCTTAGGCGAGATATGGAACATATAAGACGAAGAGACCGGACTGTACGTGTAAGTGCACGGCGGCGGCCCGGCCGTCAATCCGAGGCCAAAATGCGGAAACGATAATTTACTTTAACTTTTTGAACCGTCACCACCGCGCAATATAAACCCGGATCGGGCCATTAACATTGTCCTAGCTAACTAGAGAAAGAGTAGAGAGATATACCGAGCGATCCGTGTCCTTCGGTCTTCTCGTCGTCGTCCCGATCTCCCCGCGGAATCTCCGGTCTTCGCCTCCTCGCCGGAAGTGCACCACGTCGCCGGCTTCTTTTACGGGCTCCCACCTCTGGACCGAGGCATCTCGGGCACAAAGTTGGCGAACCGACGTGCCCAAGAATTGCTGTAGAATGTAGTGTAGTGCTATGTCTCATTTGGGGTCACTAGAAGTTGCCATAATGGTGGAGGGATGAGATGTGAACCTTTTGTGGATGAACTTGGGAATTTTGTAGTATGAAAAGAACAAAAATTCCCCATACAAATTTTGGACAGCCCACTATACTTGGCCGGCCATGGCTCCTTGAGAAAATGAGAGGGGAGAGAGTATGAATGAGGTGAGTGAGTGACAAAAAGAATAATCCAAGAGAGAGAGAGAGAGAGAAAATGCCTATGATGATGAATCATGAACAATCATCATCATCACAACAAGATCCTCACTCAAAAATCTAATCATATCCCAACACCAAAGTCAAGCCATCATGAAGTCATGGAGTCAATAAAAGCTACACCCATCATGAAAACTATCATGAAGCAAAAGAAAGTCAAGGGTTGGAGAAACATCATGATACAACAATATGCAAAGACAAAACTCCAAAATGCTTATTTGCACAAATGCAAATAAGCCCTCCTCCACCATTATTCCAGCCAATGAAAGATACAAAGAAAAATGGCCGAAACGGAAAAACAAACTGGCAACTTCAGAAAACTGATCCCGTAATAAATTACAGGGAAACCCCGCTACTGTATATACATACCCGCATTTGTATTCCGACCGAAATACAAATGCAATGAGACAAATCTACACTGTACAATACTAGTATCCGGCTTAAACCAAAGCCCGCTAGTATTATCCGTCCGATCATGATCCGTGCAATACCGCACGTATGTGATCGAACCCTGCCATATCTCCATACGGCCTCTACAGCGTTTCGCCCGAAACTGGAGAAACTGGTCTGTGGGGGACTTTAAAGACTCGTCAATACTTTGGTTGTGGATTTAACCACTAGCACGTCAGAGGTATTAGCCTATACGTAACGGGCTACCAGGTATTGACCAAAAGGGACGTCGATGAGCGAACTCATCCTGACACCCTACTGAGCCTGTCAGTGACAATATCCGTACAGTCTGGTCCGTTCGTCTATGAGCATCGCATGGCGGGCCTAGGGGGTTGGTAAAAGTCAGACCCCCAAAAGCGGTACAAGTCGTGTCGGAGTGTAGCCCAGAACACCCTGAGATACTACTGGAATACCTACCAGTAAATCTCCTGCCTTGGCCAAGGACTTTGTGTAAGGGCTTTCCTAGACACAGCGCGACCTCATCCCTAATACCGGGAGAGACGAACCCCTGCAGATCCGCTCACTGCCTCCATGTGGCTCGGGACTGTACCCAACTAAAACCTGTTTGCACGTCTCCATTGAGCGTGGTAGGGTAGTAATCAAAGAACAGTGGGAACTCACACGAGACAAATGACGATCTCAGGTCGATGAACAAACCTATACACATGTCACCAGGGAACTGCTATCTGACGTCAGGTATAAGACCAACTAGCATGTTCCCGGCGAGTCCTGTCCGGTGTACTCATAACCCAATGAGCACATGTATACATCTTAGGTGAACCAACTGACACCAGTGGCTTGTGAGACCGGCCACCGCCCCTCGTCGGGGTCTCGACTGTATACACTAATCTACTCTGGAGTATCGATGACCTGTCTCGAAACTCCCACGACTAGGGACCTTTTAAGGATGTGCTTATAGACCCCAGCTCCCACGTATATGATCGCTCTCATACTGCTGGCAGTCAAGCAAGAATCCTAGGGGCTCTATCAACGTGCAATAGTGACCTGTAAGGTCACCTAAAGCAGTACACGATGATAAAGATAAACCAGATAGCATACTATCATCTCGATTAAGACTGTCCTATCGGGATAGGTCCTGCATCAATCATTGCAATCACGTGCCTGTGATCCAATAATTGACTCTGAAGGCACTATCTCCAACAATCTCCCACTTGCACTCAAGGCTGATTATTGCGATGTCGCATACTCACAGCCCGTGTGATACCGAACACCCAACTCCTCTACTAGTCAGTCTCACAAAACCCATTTGTGAAACTATTGCGTTCGAGGAATAGCCTCAGTGAGTGGATCCGCCTTGATGTTTCTTTCTATGTCTCTCTATATCTCAAGTTCGCGGAGAAAGCTATCTCCCGAAATGAGCAATACCTGTCTTAGAATGTGTCTGGATGTCTGATGGGACCTAGCTCATAAATGAACTCCAAATCCAAACTTCTTAGACTGTATCATCAACTGAACTTAATCAGTATTCTGCGCCATGCCTCCCTCGGTATACCCTTGGACCACCTGTCCAAAATACTGCCCCTCGTCAGAAGGAAAACTATAACTCTGACAACCTCTCTGTCATCCATGTCACCTTGGAAGCCTGGAATGATAACTGTCTCCTTAAAAGAGGCCGTTGTTATCATATCCCTAGAACATCCACTTATGTTCTAAAACTGCTTCCGACCGTCTCTCCAGGATTGGATCAATATCATCATATTGCATCTACTGCAAAAACAACATCTGGTGTGGTACATGACATCTCATGGTTGACTCAATTCCTAAGCAAGTGATCTGCCAATCATGCACTTCCCTCTCCCCTTTAGTCTATAAGACAGCTTTAGAGAGGGGTGACTCCATCACCTGCAGGTACACTACCATGCCAAGAGTCGTCCATTCTAAATACTTTAGAATGCTGTCTAAGTACCCTGATTGGGAAACTACCCAAATCTAGATTTAAAACTATAGATCCAATAACCAGAATGTCTGATATTATATCTATATCCTTATGTGGAGAAACCACTGTGTGACAACCAAAGCATAACCGATCGTAGTATAGGAATATCACTTCCTACTCTGTGTATGTCATCCAAATACCAGGACATTACACCCTACTACCTTCTTAACAGATCCATCCCCTATTCTGATGAAGTCAAACCTATCACTGTCACATCAGAAATAGATGATCTATCTCCGCTATATCTGCTTTAGTCTATAAATAGACATAAGCCACCTGTCCACCAATGCTTCCGCTGCTCCCACTGACTACGACAACCCTCTGGCAGAGTCATATAGACGTACACTTCTAAAGATAGTTTAGAACAACGCTATACTCATCCTCCTGCCGTGTCTCACAGTCTGGAACATCAGCAATGGCAAGTCTGGGTAAACAAGAACCTCCCTGTCACCGTCCTTGAGGCTACCGGAGTATCTCTCGGGTGCCTGAGGTTACCCACCTTATCTGCGGAGTGGCCAATGGAATGTCAAACCAGATTGAATCTTTAGGTTCTTATCAAATCTTCAGTACTCCCACTACTGTTTTCTGAAAAATTCCATTTTATTAAAACTGTGGCGAGTCTAGAACAATATCGCTATTGATCTTCCAGATGGTAGAAAGTCAACCCTCGTCATAGCCTGGGTCAACCCACAAACAGCCATTACAGAAACGTGCCTTGAGTTATCCAGAGTCTGGTTTTAAGCATAAGCCGGACAACTCCCCGTACCTTAACAATGTCAAGATATGAACTGTTCTATATCCAATATAGAAACAGAAGCACTGATTTAATTGAACCAGATTCAAATCATGCAGCTGTCTTCAGTGCATGTTAACTAAATGGAAAAAGGCCGATCAGCGTTACTCAACTTAGGAATGCTTCCAATTATGAGTAACCTGAAAGAGAAGCATGTTCTTTTAATCATTACTATCAACTGAATACTCTACACAAGTATCTACATCTTCGATCACCTTGAAGAATCCCGATACTTGCAACACCTGGTTCTCTACTTTATTCATATACCTATAACTTCTCAAAATTCGGACCTTGCGTTTCCACGAAACACCTGTCTAAAAACTAGAGAAGTCATAAGTAAACCGAATATAGTACGAGGACCAACCCCTCTATCCTAATGGACGTTGGACAACATACAATACTCTGTACAAGTCCTTTGAGTCTAATAACTCATTCCCTGTGTGTCGTAGGTTGAAAACTGTACTTATTGTTAAGAAGAATTACACCGCTGTTTAATGCTCCTTACCTAACCATCCATTGATATAGGTAAATGTCATAGACATAATTTCAAAAGGGTATATCTCACTCTATAAAAATAGACGTACAGATATATCAATTTGAAATTGGTGCATAACAACGGATATTCAAAACCAAATATTTGCCGTCCGGCAAACAACCCAGGTGACTTCCTCAAATATCACTGATTACAACGAATCCCGATATAATGAGGATGATCACCCAATTCCCAATAACTTACAACCACTCATCATCTGTAAAACCATACAGATGTGAGAATCATACCTGGTAAATACATACCCTGGAGTAAGTATCTAATCGGGAAATCAGTTTTCTTTTAACAGTACACAGTGAAACTGAAACATTGAAATGTTTCGTAGGGGTTTCCGGGTATTCCTAGTAATACCTCTTCCATTATCCAAATTCACAACTGTAACCGTATAATTCTTTTCCATCTCACCAAATCCCTTTATATGTCTTTAGTCATTACCTTCTGTACACCCTCTTAGGCCATATGGTTTTCTTCCTTCCCTACCGTTCGACACCAGCCTATGGTTTGGAAGAAGACTATCTAATAAGCATAATGGGTGTATTGTCCTAATCCTAGGAGCACTCGCACATAATGGGTGTACTTTCCTAATCCTAGGAGCACTCGCAATACGAGAGAAGGTGAAGATAAAAGACAACCGAATAAACCTTATTCATATTTCTCCTGAACCTGAATCCATCCCCGAACTGGAACAAGTTCCTTTCGAGTTCGTATATAACCATACGATGGAGTATCCAATAAACTGTGGATCTTCGTAGTGATACGGAGTGTTCTGGAGAAATACAAAGGTGATTTAGGATTGGCGAAGAAATACTTGGTTTGGTCGTGAATAGCAGTCGCAATTTACTTTGCCCTCTTACTAATCCTTTGATATGTCTTTACTTAATACCTTCTGTACACAATCGTTATGATAATTGGTTTTCTTCATTCCCCACCATTCGGCACCAGCCTATGGTTTGGAAGAAGACTATCCAATTTGCGTAATAGGTGTACTATCTCCTAAACCAAGGAGTACTCGCAACCTGAGAGAAGGTAAAAGGAAATGACAACTGAATAGTCCTATTCGTTTTCTCCAGAACCAGAAACCATCCTCGAATAAACTCCTTCGAGTTCATATATAACCATACGATGGTTTTGTCCAATAGAAGTGGACGTTCGTAGTAATACGGGGTGTCCTGGAGAAAAGGGTAAAAGTAGGAGTGGCAATGAGGTTTGCAACTCTGACAATCCAAAAGCCAGTGTTTAAGAAAGTTCGGTCAACTTGTTCACTGAGTCATAGTCTTAGGGTCAGGTCAATGGTCGCTGCCAAAGAGAGAGAGAAAAGAAACACTCAGCGTGCACTCTAACCTAGATCAGAATGGTTACCAATTTATCTAATCTGGAAACCTCCCACTGTACCGTCAAATTCTCCTCCAAACCTGAAAGAAGAATTAGTCGGGATCACCCGAAGAGTAAACCAACACGTCAATGGGAATCGGGATCCAACTATCATCGCATGATAACGTGACGGAATCCGCTCACGTTATCACACTCCAGAAGGTATGCACATATCTGGCAAGTTTCATTTTCTTTAGAAACTCCCGATGTGATTTTTGCCCCATGCTCTTATGACCTTGACTTTGGCGAACAAATCATAAGTCACATGTCAAGTTCTACCCGTCATTCTCCAGGTTAATTTGAGCCCACCTGTACAAGCCCTTGACTTTGGCCAACAAGGCTATACGACTGCCCCAAACCAACGCATCTATCTATGCTGCATATGAATACCCAATAGCTACCAATCACTGTGCCTTGACTTTGGCCAACAAACACAGCATGAATACTTATTGACTATCTATATGAAACGACGGAGGGCTACGAATGGTTTCTGGCGAAAACCTTTAACGTAATGAACTTGATATCGTCGAAGGAACCGGATAGCTTTTTAAAAAATATAGTGACGAAAATCTTTGCTAAAGAGGTCACTCCCGGTGAAGGGATCTCGGCTCTTTCCCCATAGAATGAGGTGCAGGATATTCCAACTGAATACCACGATGCAAAGCAAAAGTAACCGGCTATAGCGATGTTATTGCCCTGACGCAAACTTCTGTCCAAGGGGTCACTCCCGGTGATGGGATCTCGGCCCTTGCCTCGTCGACTGAGGTGCAGGATATTCCAACTGAATACCACTATGCAAAACAAAAGTGATCGTCCTTGCAATAACAGCTTTTTGAAAAATGTTCCAACAACATCAGAATAGGTTTGTTTATCTTGCATTGATCCGAATCAACGCAGTTCCATCAATTGATCACACCAATAAAGAACGAAAATAATGATGTACGTATATGCCATCCGCATTCGCCACTGGGTCCCGTCATTACCCGTTAGGTTACTTAACTAACGACAGAGCGGGGACTGGACTAGCGCGGATGCAAAACATATACAACATCTACTAGTATATATATCAATATATAATATTCGCTCAAGGCGTGATAAAATGCAACATCACAGAAATGTAATAAGCATCACAGAACAATACAGATATCTGGGATCCCCAGGTTTCACAGAGCCGCTACTGAAACCCGACGTTCCTCTGGTCGTGTGGATAGCCGGTGCAATGAAATCCTAGACCCCTACGGGCGCGGCAAGTTACCCGCCAAAACCTGAAGCGAGGCAGCCCCCTTCAGCAACGTGAATGGACCACCCGGCACTTCACGGAATTCGGTAACTTAGGCACCCCTCCTGGGTCAACCTGTACCCCCTACGAGTGCGGCGAATAGCCCGCCAATTCTAGAGTGAAGCCCCCTCCGTCTCAATGCCATGAGATGCGGGCCCGTTTCCCTCTAGAATCCAGCTATCCGTGCACCCCACCTTGGGGTAATCCTAGTACAGAAAGTAAAATATACATACAACGGGTACATCGACTTCACCCCGGTCGTGCCCCCAAAGAATAATATACAAACAGGAAGTGACGGCAGTCCACATGTCGGACGCTTGCCCCGCAATATCAAATGTACACAATACAGCCAAAATTGTACTAGCATTGCATCCAGGCTATCCCCCACGACCAATCCGCAACATCACAACACAATACAGAATATCAACGTGAATGTCACGTTCGTAAATCCGTCCAAAAGGGCTATAGCAGTTAGACAGGATTTACCGATCAAGTGACATTCACGGTCACAGATATAATGTAAATACTGTGAGCCAATATGTTTAAAATTTTCGATCGATCAAATTTACCCAAGTGGGCCCCCAAGCAGTACTGTAGCACTTAAAGAAAATCTGGACCCAAAAAGAACATTCCAAAAACCCCAATTTCAACTCAGAAGCCCACTGTTAAAATTTGGTACGTTGACAAGTCAAAGTGGCGGCGGAACCGCGGCCAATGCGTGGGTTTGGCCGCGGTTCCATGGTGAAATGATGACGTCACGCGACCAAATTTTCACAGAATGCTTACAATTCCCTACACGTGTTTCTGTAATGACCTGAAAAAATTTTGGAGCTAAAAAAAATTCGACAGAAACTGATGCACTTGAAATCGGGTTTTCGGAAAATCCGTTTGATCGAACTTGTAAACACGTTAGACCAAGCTAGACTAGGTTAATGGCGTGGCTCTGATACCATGTAAGTGTACGGCGGCGCCCCGGCCGTCAATCCGAGGCCAAAATGCGGAAACGATAATTTACTTTAACTTTTTGAACCGGCACCACCGCGCAATATAAACCCGGATCGGGCCATTAACATAGTCCTAGCTAACTAGAGAAAGAGTAGAGAGATATACCGAGAGATCCGTGTCCTTCGGTCTTCTCGTCGTCGTCCCGATCTCCCCGCGGAATCTCCGGTCTTCGCCTCCTCGTCGGAAGTACACCACGTCGTCGGCTTCTTTTACGGGCTCCCACTTCTGGACCGAGGCAACTCAGGCACGAAATTGGCAAACCGACGTGCCCAAGAATTGCTATAGAATGTAGTGTAGTGCTATGTCTCATTTGGGGTCACTAGAAGCTGCCATAATGGTGGAGGGATGAGATATGAACCTTTTTTGGATTAACTTGGGAATTTTGTAGTATAAAAAGAACAAAAATTCACCATACAAATTTTGGACAGCCCACAATACTTGGCCGGCCATGGCTCCTTGAGAAAATGAGAGGGGAGAGAGTATGAATGAGGTGAGTGAGTGACAAAAAGAATAATCCGAGAGAGAGAGAGAGAAAATGCCTATGATGATGAATCATGAACAATCATCATCATCACAACAAGATCCTCACTCAAAAACCTAATCATATCCCAACACTAAAGTCAAGCCATCATGAAGTCATGGAGTCAATGAAAGCTACACCCATCATGAAAACTATCATAAAGCAAAAGAAAGTCAAGGTTGGGAGAAACATCATGATACAACAATATGCAAAGACAACCCTCCAAAATGCTTATTTGCACAAATGCAAATAAGCCCTCTTCCACCATTATTCCAGCCAATGAAAGATACAAAGAAAAATGGCCGAAACGGAAAAACAAACTGGCAACTTCAGAAAACTGATCCCGTAATAAATTACAGGGAAACCCCGCTACTGTATATACATACCCGCATTTGTATTCCGACCGAAATACAAATGCAATGAGACAAATCTACACTGTACAATACAAGGATCCGGTTGAAACCAAAGCCCGCTAGTATTATCCTTCCGATCATGATCCGTGCAATACCGTACGTATCTGATCGAACCCTGCCATATCTCCATACGGCCTCTACAGCGTTTCGCCCGAAACTTGAGAAACTGGTCTGTGGGGGACTCTAAAGACTCGTCAATACTTTGATTATGGATTTAACCACTAGCACGTCAGGGGTATTAGCCTATACGTAACGGGCTACCAGGTATTGACCAAAAGGGACGTCGATGAGCGAACTTATCCTGACACCCTACTGAGCCTGTCAGTGACAATATCCATACAGTCCGGTCCGTTCGTCTATGAGCATCGCATGGCGGGCTTAGGGGGTTGGTAAAAGTCAGACCCCCAAAAGCGGTACAAGTCGTGTCGGAGTGTAGCCCAGAACACCCTGAGATACTACTGGAATACCTACCAGTAAATCTCCTGCCTTGGCCAAGGACTTCATGTAATGGCTCTCCTAGACACAGCGCGACCTCACCCCTAATACCGGGAGAGACGAACCCCTGCAGATCCGCTCACTGCCTCCATGTGGCTCGGGACTGTATCCAACTAAAAGCAGTTTGCACGTCTCCTTTTAGCGTGGTAGGGTAGTAATCAAAGCACAGTGGTAACTCACACGAGAAAAATGACGATCTCAGGTCGATGAACTAACCTGTACACATGTCACCAGGGAACTGCTATCTGACGTCAGGTATAAGACCAACTAGCATGTTCCCGGCGAGTCCTGTCCGGTATACTCATAACCCAATGAGCACCTGTATACATCTTAGGTGAACCAACTGACACCATCGCCCCTCGTCGGGGTCTCGACTGTATACACTAGTCTACTCTGGAGTATCGATGCCCTGTCTCGAAACTCCCACGACTAGGGACCTTTTAAGGATGTGCTTATAGACCACAGCTCCCACGTATATGATCGCCCTCATACTGCTGGCAGTCAAGCAAGAATCCTAGGGGCTCTATCAACGTGCAATAGTGACCTGTAAGGTCACCTAATGCAGTACACGATGATAAAGATAAACCAGATAGCATACTATCATCTCGAGTAAGACTGTCCTATCGGGATAGGTCCTCCATCAATCATTGCAATCACGTGCTTGTGATCCAATAATTGACTCTGAGGGCACTATCACCAACAGTTAGGTAGTGTTTCTGATTGGATTCGTAGGAGTATAAGCAGGCTTGCTTGTTGATCTTCTGATCGCTCAATAGCTGGGTGGTTGTTACATTTATCTGACCTCTTGCGGCTTATAGATGTTTGATATAATCATCACCTACTACCGGCGTGTTGACGAATCTTTAGAGTCTTACACAGACGTTTACTCGTTCATCCGAAACGAAGTAGGAGCACATATGTGATATGTGAGGAACCGAGATTAATGTGTGTATGTGATACCGCATTCTATTCTCGCGATATGTGATATCGGTAGGTTATATGTGATATAGCCGGGTTATCGGATCAAGTGTTGATTCGATAGGATGCTACATTTGATATTAGTCGGTTGTATGTGATATAGCCGGATTATTAAATCAAGTGTTAATTTAATAATTTAATGTATAATTATATATGTGAAATATTGATTTACATTAACTAATATTAGCATACTTAAACATTTCTTTTTCTCACTAGTGTACACTTAGTATATATGTGATATATATTAATGTACATTATTTTGTGTCATGCTAGATGCCACATGATACATGGGTTTATGAGACTCACACCATGCAAATAATAATGAAGGGTTTTTATTTATTTAAAGTAAATCAAAATTGGTTGGAAATTGTCACATGGTTGAAGCTTGTAGAAGCTTGTGGAACCATTGACCAAGTCCACTCTTTTTGTTTTACTTGAAGATATTTATTAACCCAACCATTATTGTTTAGCCATGGTTTATTCTCTACATGAGTTAATGTATGACACTAACTCACCCATGGTTGCTATTCTCACCTCACGAGCTTCATTTGTTCTTCACTTCATCTTCTTCTTCATTTTTGAGAAAAAGCATGATAGCTTGTTCTAAGTGAGAAAATATTGTGAGAAAATAAAATCTAAAGTGAGTCAACTTCCTATTTCATCATCCTCTACTATTAGCCATTTAGTTTAGGGTGTTTGCTTCACTAATCTACCATTAGTGAAGAGGTAGCATGAGCTTGAGTCTCCTCGACGAAGATCATCTTCGGCCTCGAAGACTTTGAGCAAGCTTGTTCATTTCTTTAAGTGAACCCATACTAGAGTTCGGGAGATCACTACATGGAGCGAAGGGACTACTACACGGAGCTTTATAAGTGAAGGACCGGTCTACAAAGGTTATATTCCTCATTCAATTAGTTGTAATGATTGATTACATATTAGTTTTGTTTGGTTACTCTAGCTAGATCCTAGGTTAGGGTTCTTTAGCACTCATGAAATTTTTGAAATTGGCATGGTAGATGCTGTGAAAACCCAGTAGGGTGCTGAGGAATCCCAGCAACTCCTTCATGGTGACACCTCTTCCTATCCTTATCACTCCTTATTCTTATCTTTTCATTTTGTTTCAGTTGATATATCATGTTTGGAAACAAATTAACTAACTTAGAAAAAAAATCCTAGACCTCACCTAAGAAAGAGAGAAGAAAAAAGAAGCTAACTACTAGGGAATCCTTACCTCAACCCTCAAGCTAGGATTACATGTTCTTGTGCATCTTTGAAGGAGCCTTTCAGTCAATCATTCAATTGGTATAAGCTTCAACCCTGTAGTTTTTTAGTTCAATACTGTTTTAGTATAGAAGTATGATATCGGTATATGTCGTATTCGGATAAATTATAGCTCTGTTTTGAATCTTCTATAGGTTAGTTAATCTTTAGCAAAATCAAATAATACAATAACCTTGTAAATTGGTCCTAGAATATACGCTAGAAACACGCACCCATTCTATGGATTTTCGACCGGCCACATTCCCTATTTTTCCGAGCTCGCCGGTTTTTCTTAGGAGTTGGCTAATGATTTCTCTAGGGTAGCTCTCAGTATATATTTTTAGGGTATCTGGTATAGTTAGATTATGTTATATGTTCTGTATATAAAATATGGAAGCAAATTCTTATTTTGGTTATAGTTCTAAATACGATACGGATATTTCGTGTCACGATTCTGTTTTTTCAGTTACGAACAACGAAGGTTTAGCTCAGGTTAGTATAAGATTTAGATAGTTCACAATATTCGGACATAGCACATTTAGTATGTAAGTCTTGTAGTTTTCACATTTTCGTCGTATCGGAGTTTAGCCGTTTCTTATATGAAAATTAATTTCGATATTAGGTTCGACCGCAGGGACTTCGGAGGTCGTAAGAAAAGGAAAAGGGCTGATGACATACGAGTAGATTCGACGTATTCTGGTGAGTAAACTAAACATCTACCGGGGTATATTTTATGGATGGCGTAATACGCCCGTAATTAGAAGTTTGACTAATTATCTTCCTTTGCATTGTGTATGTGTTTAAAACTAAAAACTTCATCGTATGCATTCATTTCTATAAAATTCCATTGTCTAACACTTGTTAGGAAACTGCACTAATTATCGATGAGTCATATTGCACGCGCACATACCTACATGTTACACTACACCTCATCGGTATTGACATGTTACGTAACCACTTAGAACCTGTTATGTCACATATAATTCACTTCATACCATAAGCATCATTAATAGTAGTTGTTTTTGCAATGATGTTATTGTTGATACTTATCATGTTCCCTTTCAATTGTGATTAATTGTAGTACAAGAGGTATTGAATTATGAGGATTTCTAGTTTTGAGTTTTATACTATTTTAAGTTATATTCAGTGGTTCTTCTTGATTGATGAGATATGTCCACCATGAGATTTCGTTTTTATGATTGGTTTTATTCTTGACCGAGTAGGGGAGGTATACGGTTACGGATTTTTACGTCATCCGGACTGAGTGGGGGTGTATACAGGCAGATTCATGGTGGACCCGGTCAAGACCGAGGGGTAGGAAAGCCGCATTTGGGGCGGGGAGCCTAGCGAGGATACTCGATACCGGAGATAGTTGTAAAACACGGAGGATATCTGGAGGATACCGACCGATATAACTAATTGACAGGATCGTTCGAGGAACGATGTCTGCTAAAACGGAAGATTTGTGTCCATGTTGGACACGGAAAAATAAATCTTAAATTGGAAATGACCAATATTCAGAGATATTTGATGAGATTTCATTATTTTGTTATACATTCATTTAGTACATATTCATGCATCAATATGATACTATACATCATGCTTATCTCGTCGCTTTTACCGTTATTTCGGCATGCTTACAATATCAACTGTTAGATGTTAGTTTTGCTCACTGAGTTGGCAACTCACCCCCGTTGTGCCTTAGTTCCATGCAGGAGATGCATGGACGCATAGCAGCAGTGCGGATCCACCTGTCAGCTTATATCGCTTATTTTGCTAGGTGGGTTACATATACAGTGACCGCCTATCTTTGATATATGTCTTTTGGATCTAGTATCACTCCATCTCACCCTGTATATTTGACTTAGAATGAAATATGTTTGTATATATTTTGATTTGATTGTGTGAAATCGTCTATTGTGTTAAATTATGCTTTCTTTACTTATGCATGAAATTCTTCGCTTGAGCGTCGTATTGTTGTTGCGTATTGATTTCCGCCGTCTGGCGTTATTTTGATCCCAACTAGGGATGCATCCTATTTAAAACATTTTATAACTTCTTTTATTAACAAATTAAAAAGGAAGTGTTGTCGAAATTTTAAATGCTAAAATTCATTTGTTTAGATTTTGTTTCTTCAAAATCATTCGACATGCTACCTCACTCTTTTTAGTTTTAAATCTGAAATTTTCTTAATTCCGTAAAAACGGTTTTGATCTTGGTTTCTGTCCTACTCAGATTGTGTCGGCATTTTTAGATGTCATACAATCTAAGTTCCGATCACGCACCAAATTTCAGGTCGTGACAAAGTTGGTACCAAAGCTTAGGATTAACCTTACGGAATCGAGTAGTGATTTGAAGTTAGTAGGCTTTAATTTCGTTATGTAGGTTAACCCTTGGTTTGATGGAGTTGGTGATTTAGGATGAGTAGAGTACCGTACATATGTTCCACGGCATATTTACGCTACGATACTCAGCCTAAATAACCTTAGGACGTATGTCTTGATTTATCCTTTCTTTGACTCCCTATTATTGCTGCTCCTATTCGTACACCTTATCAACTATCGTTTCTTATTCCAGTTGCTATAGCTAAGTGACCTAGGGGAGCCACAGCCAGGGATGCAGCTAGGACAGATCCGCCTGTGACGGCGACTGACGCACAGGACATTCCGGCAGTACCGGAGCATGTTGATCCTCCTCCTTTAGATAGAATTACTAAGATAGAGGAGGGCATGTTGGGCTTACAACAGATGATGGCGCGGTTAACGGAGGCCAACCATGTTTAGAGACAAGATCAGGAATTGATGATGGTAGAGCCCGTTGTATAGCCCGTGCAGACTGTCGCACCTGTAGACTCGAGGGTCATGGAGGTATCACTCCCGGAGTTCATGAGGTTGAGGCCTCCGGTGTTTACGGAGACAGATGCAACAGAGGATCCTCAGTCATTTCTTGAAAGGATGGCTATGATCAGTAGGTCATTAAGATGTTCAGATTCGAGGTCGGTGGAGCTGACTAGTTTTCGACTAGAGGGGCTTGCACAAACATGGTGTGAGTCGATGGAGAGATGGCGATCCGCAGAACTTTCCCCGATGTCATGGACAAAGTTTTTTGAGGTTTTCCTTGCCAGATTCCTTCCACAGAGCATGAGAGATGCCAGAGCCAGCAGTTTCGAGGCGTTGCGAAAATCTGCAGATATGCCGGTGGCAGAGTATGACTTGTAGTTCACTGAGTTATCACGCTATGCTCCATACTTAGTTCCTATGGAGGAGCTACGAGTAAGGAGGTTTGTGAGGAGCCTGGATACATAGTTGTTCCTTGCTATAGGCTTCCAGCATTCGACACTTATACATAGGCCATGGACGCAGCTATGCGAGTAGAGGAGCATCAGAATGAGACAACAATTGTTCCTGAGCTGAAGAGGACCAGACCTATTGGGTCAGTTGCCAGGCAGTTTGGCAGGGGTCGTGGCAAACACATTCCAGGCCGCTGTTTTGGTCGAGGTTGGTCTCAGGGCCAGATGTTCAGCTCGTACCCCGATGAGCAGAGGCCGCTACCGATATGTTTTAGTTATGGACGTCCAGAGCATTACACAAGGGATTGTAGACTCCACGGAGGGACTGTATTTCCACAGGATGCTTTACACCCTCCACCTTTTACTTCGATGGCATTACTTCCTCCACCAGCTGGTACTATGTGCCAAGCCGTTGCATCGCGAGGTCGGAGTTTTGCAGGACATTTTCAGATAGGACGAGGAGACCGAGGGAGAGGAAATCAGGATTCCGGTAGGGGCCAAGCTCGGGTTTTTGCTTTGACTCCATAGGATGCCCAGGCATACAATGCAGTTATGACAGGTACTCATTCCTGTTAGTGTATATGCCATAGGGGCCATTATTGTATCATACTTGTATGTATATTACTTAATGG
This sequence comes from Agapanthus africanus, assembly GCA_030015575.1. Lineage (NCBI taxonomy): Eukaryota > Viridiplantae > Streptophyta > Magnoliopsida > Asparagales > Amaryllidaceae > Agapanthus > Agapanthus africanus. The sequence continues at coordinate 392,105,387 of JASDDO010000022.1, forward strand.
AAGCTTGGGATATTCACAGTTATATATACAGTCTTGTTAAAAATGGTAGTATGTTACTTGGTTTGTGTCTACTTTAATATGTGCATATGTTTCTTGTAACGTATCACTTATACATATTAGTAGAGCCTATAGGATCTTTGCTTGATTACCAGCGTTGTGATGGCAGTCACACTAGTGGGGGCTGGGTAGTCTATAAGCAACATCCTATACTTGTCCCTAGTCGTAGGATTATCGAGACAGGGCATCAATACTCCGGAGTAGACTAGTGTGTACGCTTCTCATCCCAGTTGGGGAGATGGTCTGCGCACTGCCATCAGTACGTCGTACTGGAGACATTATACAAGTGCTCGTTAGGTTACGGGTACACCGGACAGGACTCGCAGGGGGACTGTTGGTTCGTATTATACCAATCGTCAGTTAACAGTTCCCAGGTTACATGAGTACAGCATAGTCCGCAGACTTGATACTGTTACTTCACCTCGAGTGTGTCCCACTGTTCTTAGATTTCTACCCTACCACGGCTCAAAGGAGTCGTGCAAACAGGTAGCAGTTGGGTACAGTCCCGAGCACTTGGAGGCAGTGGCGGTTAGAAAGGATTTGTCTCTCCCGGTATTGGGAGTTGATATCGCGCTGTGTCAGAGAGCCATTACGCAAAGTCCCTGGCCAGGGCAAGCGAGATTTACTGGTAGGTTCCAGTAGTTTCTCAGGGTGTAATGGGCTACGCTCCGACACGACTTATACCGCTATCAGGGGACTGACGCTTGCCGCCCCCATAGGTTAGATATGCGATAGTCATAGACGAACAGACCGGACTGTACGGAGATTGTCACGTCAGGCTTAGTAGGAGTTCGGATGGGTTTCCTCATCGGCCTTCTTATCGACATCTACCTGGGGACCGTTACGTACAGCTAGTGCCGCTTGCGGTCTATGGTTAAACCCACTGCCAGCGTATTGTCGAGTCTTTAGAGTCCCACACAGAGAGTTTCCCTGCTCTAGGAGAAACGATATAGAGGTCGTTTGGTTTTACGACAAGGGTTTGGACGCATACGTGTTTAAACGCACGTACTGTAGGGTTCCTAGGCACTCAAAGGAGATCTCACAAGGCATCAACCATGCAAATTTAAAATTTTACGGTGCCGAGAAACCCTAGACTAGATCGTTAACTAGAATTTTAGGCGAAACTAGAAACTAGTTAACAACTTAACTAAAGGGTAAACGGAAATACAACCTTTGTAGATCCGGTCCTCCACCTCCATAGCTCCGTGACGGTGTACCCTCACTGCGATCATCGGATCGCGGGCTCTTTCGATGGTTTCGTCGGAGAAATGATCGGGCCAGGTCATTGACTTCGAGGCCGAAGATGATCTACGTCGGGGAGACTCAAACTCAAGCTATTCCTTCTCTCGGTCGAAAACTTTGTGAAGAGAACACCCTATACTACATGGCAAGTAGTAGAGGATGAAGAAATAGGAAGTGGGTTCATTTTAGAATTGGATTTCTCACTCTTTTTCTTAGGATGCCATTGGAGCTAGCAAGCTTTTTCAAGCTTGATGAAGATGAAGAAGAAGAAAGAAAATGATTTCCATTAAAAGAATAATATGAACACTTATCCTTTTAATCATAGCACCATGGTTGAGTTAAGCCCTCATGCTTAACTCATGTACAGAATTAACCTTAGCATAAGGTTAAGGGTTGGGTTAGCTAATATCTTGAACAAATGATAAAAGAGTTGACTTTGTCAATGTTCATCAAGCTTCATGAAGCTTGATAACTTTGACCAAAGTCACTCTCTTTTGTTATTTGTTTAGGAAAATAATAAACCCTAATCCAACCTTGATATGGTTCAAGTCTCATACACACAACTTGTTTGTGTCATCAAGCATGATACAAACATGTACACTTGCATATATCACATATAAACAATGTACACTTTCAAGTGAGAAAATCAATCTTAAGTGAACCAATACTAGTTAATGTAAAGTAATATATCAAATATATAATTATACAATAAATCATTAAATCAACACTTGATTTAATGATCCGGTCATATCGCATATAACCGACTAATATCAATAGTAACAACTTATCGAATCAACACTTGATCCGATAACCCGGCTATATCGCATACAACCGATCAATGTCACAAATCGCGAGAATAGAATACAGTATCACATACTGGTATTATCCTCGGTCCCGCACATATCTCATATGCGCTCCTATTTCATTTCGCTTGAGCCAGGAAACCCCTGTGTAGGACTATAAAGACTCGTCAATACGCCGGCAGCAGGTGATGATCATATCAAACACCTACAAGCCGCAAGCGGTCTGCTAAATGTAACGGCCACCCGGGTATTGAGCGATCAGAAGATCAACGAGCAAGCCCGCTCACACTCCAGTGAATCCAACGAGTAACACTACCGTACAGTCCGGTCTGTTCGTCTGATATGTCGCATATCTCGTCTAGGGGTGGTAAACGTCATACCCCAATAACTCGATAAGTCGTATCGATATGAGGCTCATAACGGGTCGAGAAACTACTGGTAACACTTACCAGTAAATCCCAAAAGCTGCCTTGGCTAAGGACTTCCTCTTATAGCCAATCGAGCACTGCGCAACATCAACTCCCTATACCGGGAGAGACGAAACCCCTCATATCGCTCATTGCCTCCATGTGATTCGGGACTGTACCCAAAAGCCACCTTTTTGCACGCCCTCTTGGACATGGTATGATGGAAATCAAAGCACAGTGGGAATCACACAAGACTCTATGACGATCTCGGGTCTACAGACTAACCTGTACCAGTGTCCCCAGAGAACTGCCACCTGACGTAAGGTATAATACCATCTGGGAGTTCTCGGCGAGTCCGTCCAGTGTACCCAGTCTCTACTGAGCACCCGTATATCATCTCTGATGTCAAACACCAATGGATATGGGATCATCCATCGCCCATCTGTATGGGTCGAGAAGCTACACGCTAGTCTACTCTGGCATATCGATGCCCCGTCTCGATACACCCACGACTAGGGACTTTGAAGGATGTACTTATGGACTACCATGTCCCCACTAGTATGATCTACATCATAGTCCAGGTAGTCAAGTACACATCCTAAGGTCTTTACCAACATGTAACAGAGAGCCAATCAGTGTACACATTAAGGTAAAGAGTAACCAGATAGCATACTATCATATCGAGCAAGAAAGTCATCCCTATATATGTCCAAGCATCCACTACAATATACATCCTATGTATAGTAATAGCCTCTAGGGCATACATATAACTAACAATCTCCCACTTGCACTAGGGCCATCTGATAGCAGTGGTTGTAGTATCTCATACTCAACCATCCCATAAAAGTCTCTCTCTGGGAAAAGGCCTTTTGTGAGTGGATCCGTCGTGTTGTCCTCTGAGTCTACTCTCCTAACCTCGATCCCCTGGAGATCAACCATCTCCATGATCAGGTGATACTGTCTAAGAATATGTCTGGATCACTGATGGGACGGGCGTTCCTTGGCATAAGCCACAACTCCATTGTTACACAATGGGAGGAACGAAGTTCATCTCATGAACTAATATACACCCAGACTTCCTCTTTGGTAACGATGTATCTTGCCTTTAATCGTCTAGTATGTCACGGTATCTAGCTTGGAACTCTTCCAACATACCATTCCTCCACTGAGGGTAAAGACAATGCCTGCGACTGACATTCAGTCGTCCTTATCACCCTGGAACCTTTCCAGTGATTCTCCCCAGGACCGATTGATACCTTCTCACTACAACAAGTGAGTATCCTAATATCCAATTAGATCTATCTCATAGATCCAAAACCCAGGATTTAGTAGGTATCATTTTGATCCTATATGGAGAATCCTAGTGATAAGCGGAGATTGATCGAGCGTAGCATAGGAAACTTCTTCCCTATCAAGAGTATGTCATCCACGTACTCTACGAGGATCACCACCATACTCCCTGCTACCTTTTTGTATATACAAGGTTCATCTACCATTTTGATGATGTCAAACTCTTTGACTATCACATCAAAACAGATGTTCCAACTCCGCGATGCCTGTTTTATCACAAAAAACATCTTGCATACATTTCCGCTGCTCCCACTGTCTACGAAGCTATCTGGCTGTGTACTTATAGACGTTCTCTTCTAAATCAATATTTAGAAAAGCAGTCATGACACCAAACCACCAGATATCGTAGTCATGGTATGTAGCCGTGGCAAGTAGGATCTGGATGGACTTAAGCATAGCTACTTAGAAAAGGTTTCATCATAACCCATACTTGGTCAATGATGCAAACCTTTAACAAGTCTAGCTTTGAAAATCTCAACTTTTCCATGTACACCAAGTAATCTTCTCAAGATATACTTGCTCCTAATGGGGATTTAACCCTTCAGATAAAGCAACCAAAGTCTATACTTTGTTGGTGTATAAGGATTCCATCTCAGATCGATAAGCATCCAGCCATTCTTACAGAGTCCTACTCCTGATGGCCAGCCCGAGACTAGTTGGGTCAGCATCTCATGATGCAATCCTCGCTCCCACTGTCATAGAGAAACCGAAGTATCTCTCAGGTGGGTGAGGAACCCTACTAGATCGGCGGAGAGGCTGAGGTTCGTTGGTTGCTATTGAATCCTTTGGTTCTACCAAATCATCTGCTTCAGTTTGTATAGCTAGAACCTTTCCAGATCTATATAACTGACCTTGCCTCGAGCTTGTCCGGATTTTGCTTTTAGACATAGGCCGGACAACCCCAAATCTTAACTGATTTAAGAGATGGGCTCTTCCCTTTCCATATCACATATTAAGCGGTAGGCAACTGATTTGATTGGAACCCTATTCAATAGGCATGCTACTTCATAAGTGCATAACTCCCAAAAGGAAATAGGAAACTAAGTAGTACGCATCATAGAGCACACCATATCACATAGGGTGTTATTGCTCCGCCCCGATATACCATCATGCTATGGTCTATACGGAGGAGTAATGCTGAGAGAGAATCTCATTCTCCTTTAGAATAGTGCAGGATTTCCGTGCTCAAGTATTCTCCACCTTGATCACATCAAAGGACATAATACTTATACCCGTATTTTGGTTCTCTACTTCTAACTTATATTCTATGAATATCTCAAAAGGTTCGGACTTGTGTTTCAACAGGAACATATGTCTGAATCTTGAGAGATTATCAGAGAATGTAATGAAGTACAAAGAACCAAACTTGGCATGTGTAGACAGGGGACCTACATACATCAACATGTATCATCCCAAGAGTTTACTAACTCTTTCTCTGTTTCCAATAAACGGAGCTATGGTCATATTATCTCTGTGACATGACTGGCAAGTTTCATAAGATGTAAATTCAAACAGATTTAAATATGCATCTAAATGTAACTTCAGCTAGTCGGGTCGCATTGATATGACCTAGTCTACAATGCCTCAAGAAGGATTCGTTCATTTCTGAACTCTTCCGCTTGTGTGTGTTCCGTATACTTAGAACTGTAGTTTGATTTAGAAGATCAATGCTTTTAGATAACGTGCCTGAACCGATCAACTTTTGATATAGGAAATGTTCAAAACATTATCCAACAATACAAAATTATATCCTTCTTTATCTAAATAAAAAGACTGATATGATTTTGTATATCAGGTTCGGTATCTAATAACATTTGTTCAGAATCAATGTATTCTGGTAATACAGGATGACAGTGACCAACAGACCTGGCTGCAACACTTGCTCCGTTTTCTGCCTCATGAAACTTATCACCCGTTCTCAGTTCTCTACCTATCTATAGCCCATGTAACATATTACATATACGGGATCCTGATCCGGCATCACATACCCAGGACGTAAAGGACATTTGAGAAACAGTTCTCTGTAACGAACACACCCGACATAGATGCATCATATGCACTTTCTTCGTTTGGGCGGTACGGGAATTCTGGTAATCCCCTAATTCCTGCTCTATCTTATAACATTTATAAGTTGGAGCGGGACCAAGGTTTCCCAGCTCAGTATAACAAGCGGGTTCGGTCAATTTATCCGTTTTATTATCTTGAATAAGGCGTGATATGGTCGCTACCTGGAGAGAGAGAGATGAAAACACTCTGCGTGCGCTCTTGCAAGATCAGATTGGTTATTATGTTATCTAATCAGGATGGCTCCCACTGTTTTTATCAAATCTTCGTTCAAACCTTAAAAGGAAAGACTAGCCGAGATTAATTACACGCTACAAGTTCGCCAATCTTTCAGCCAGGCCAGTGTCGGTACTTTGAGGGAGGTCCCCCGTGCTTTCGCACGAACCTAATTAATGTAAACCTCGTTTTCCCAGAGGCGTAACCCCGTTAACACCTTTCTAGACACCTACTTGATCGGCTAATTATAATGTGTAAAACTCTCCTAGGAGTAACAATTACTCGCAGTGGGTATCGGGGTCCAACTATCACATAGAAGGTATGCAATCTCATTGCAAATTTCAACACTTGAAATTCCCGATAATATTTTACCCCTAGTGTTCTATGACCTTGACGAATGCCAAACAACCCATAGTCCACTAGTCAAGTTCAACCCGTACATTTCTTGATTGAATTAAACCCACCCGCACGACCCTTGACGAATGCCAAACAATGCCGTACGAATACCCTAATCCAATCTGCATCATATGCATAAGCAGATAAATACTAGTTAGCTACCGTACACTACGCCTTGACGAATGCCAAACTACCGCAGCACTAATACTAAGTAGTACTTATCTGAAATGACGGAGGGCTACGACAGGTTTTTCTGAAAACCTATTGCGTAATGAACTTGATATCGTTGTATAATCAAATGATTTTAAATGGAGTGTTTTTGAGGCTTTTCTAGTTTTGCTAAAGGGGTCACTCCCGGTGAAGGGATCGTCGGCCCTTTCCTCGTCGAATGAGGTGCAGGATATATCATATACATCACTGTGCAAAGCAGAAACTATAGAAGCAATCAAAAGACAAACCGAGAGTTGTAGCATCTGCCAGTTATTGCTAAAAGAGTCACTCCCGGTGAAGGGATCTCGGTCATTTCCTTATCGAATAAGGTGCAGGATGTTCTACAAGGAACACCGCGATGCAAAGTAAGAACTGTAGCTACCTGTTTTTGAAAATTCGATTCCACGATATCTGTGATGTTTAGGTATAATAAGTGGTATCAGAGCCTAGCTAGAGCTTTAGGCGAAGTGTAGATGAAGCTAGAAGTCCGATCGAACCCGATATCCCCCGATTTCACCCCTCTCTGTACAAATTTTAAAATAGTGGATTTTTCCAAATTAAAAATTCTCAAAAATATCAACAGGCAAGACATGGTAGTCCATAAGTACATCCTTCAAAGTCCCTAGTCGTGGGTGTATCGAGACGGGGCATCGATATGCCAGAGTAGACTAGCGTGTAGCTTCTCGACCCATACAGATGGGCGATGGATGATCCCATATCCATTGGTGTTTGACATCAGAGATGATATACGGGTGCTCAGTAGAGACTGGGTACACTGGACGGACTCGTCGAGAACTCCCAGATGGTATTATACCTTACGTCACAGATAAATACGACGTACACTTATGCCATCCGCATTCGCCTCGATGTCCCCTCGTGCACCGTTAGGTTAGGTAACTAACGGCAGAGCGGGGCAGGGCAAGCGCGAGTGCAAAACATAAGTAACGTCTATATAATATATCATATATACTATATACTGTATCTATCAGAGAACATCTCATGATCACATCACAGATATCGCAGCAGAAGAATCATATGAAATATTGGATATACTAGGACGTCCGTATTTTCAATACGAGCCTGTATAAAACACGGATTCCACGGTCATGATGAATAGCCAAACCCACACCACTAGACCCCTACGAGAGCGGCAAGCAACCCTGCCAATTCTAGAGTTAGGAGACCCGGACTCGACTCCTCGAGTTGGTCTCCCACTGGACTCCAGAACCCGGTTACTTGTGCTCTCTTCCTTGGGTCTATCCTAGTGCGGAAAAGTAAATAATATACAATGGGTGACATCTTCCGCTACCTGGAAGTGCCCCAATAAAAGAATATTACATACAATAAATTTTACATGAATGAAAATAAAAACTCTCATCTCACATAAAATCCCCGGCTATTCAATAACGCGACGATCCAATATAACATATCCAGCAACACATAACATCACATGTCATCAACGTAAGTAAATGTGCGCATCCCAATTGTCGTTGACATATAGCAACGAAACCGGCGATATCACATATTACACTTACGGTCACAGAAAAGAAAGTGTAAAACTACAACAGTTGGAACCGCAACCTTCTTAGACATCGCATGCTTAATCAAATGAATTCTTTAGACATCACATGCCTAACAATCATAAACCCCGCATTTTAGTCTCTATATCGAAAACACTTTTCAATATCTAGTCGGGCAATTCAATAAGATTCCCGATAAACTGATCATGCTCGTCGCAAACTTCAGTAGACGGCCGCACCCCGATACCGTCGACGAAGTGCACCAAGGCGGAACACCGCTGCCGCGAGCACCCGAACGGATGCTTTCGGCGACGGGTTCCTCCTACAGTCACTTGGTCGGGGCTATGGGGTATGGCTGTCTATTAAGTTTACCCGGCGAGTATCCACTTACGCTACGTGATTGCAACGGACTTTTGATCACATCAAAATTCCGCGGCAACCGATCAATCGAGACTAAAGTGCTATGCTTATAACATTCATATCAGTTATCTCATAACAACTTGTGAATTCCAATTGTTGTATCCCCATTCCAGATAAATAGAAACTGTTAAACTTTCCGATCGAACATTCAAACACCCACGTTTTCCCGATACAGATCAACACATGAAATAAGTTTAAAAAACATTCACTTCATGCCTCAGTACTAATGTCTAGCCGTAGAAGGGTCAAGCCAGCGCCTCACATGTGGCACGCCGTACTGCCCCAAACCCGAAGGTTACAAAGGGCAGTTCAAGACGGGTCACATAATCGAGTTAAGGTTTGTTGTCTTCTAGAGGGTCCCATCGCGTTACTTGCACTACTCAGAACGTCTTTAAACCATGGAAGATCCAACACTTGGAAATTCCCGACAGGGGAAAAGTGGGTATTTATATCCGGTCGAACTTTCTAACAAGTTCTAAATAATCCGAAAAACTAATAAACAAAGTTAAATATCCGATCGAATTATCGAGTCCCCAATACACCACAAAAAATTCAACTCTTGAGTGAAACATAAAAATTCCCAGAAGAATCACCAAACAACACCTGAGGTTACTGTGTAAAAATAATTCACTGATCTTTATCATACGGCCGCGGAACCGCCGTAAATACCTTGTTAAGGCCGCGGTTCCGCGGCGGTTTTGTCGTATTACGGTCACGTGCTTCACAGTAACCCTTAAAGTTGCCTGCTGATATTTTTGAGAATTTTTAATTTGGAAAAATCCACTGTTTTAAAATTTGTACAGAGAGGGGTGAAATCGGGGGATATCGGGTTCGATCGACTTCTAGCTTCGTCTACACTTCGCCTAAAGCTCTATCTAGGCTTTGATACCACTGTAGGGTTCCTAGGCACTCAAAGGAGGTCTCACAAGGCATCAACCATGCCAATTTAAAATTTTACGGTGCCGAGAAACCCTAGACTAGATCGTTAACTAGAATTTTAGGCGAAACTAGAAACTAGTTAACAACTTAACTAAAGGGTAAACGGAAATACAACCTTTGTAGATCCGGTCCTCCACCTCCATAGCTCCGTGACGGTGAACCCTCGCTGCGATCATCAGATCCCGGGCTCTTTCGATGGTTTCGTCGGAGAAAGAATGATCGGGCTAGGTCATTGACTTCGAGGCCGAGATGATCTACGTCGGGAGACTCAAACTCAAGCAATTCCTTCACTCGGTCGAAAACTTTGTGAATAGAACACCCTATACTACATGGCAAGTGGTAGAGGATGAAGAATAGGAAGTGGGTTCACTTAGAATTGGATTTTCTCACTCTTTTTCTTATGATGCCATTGAGCTAGCAAGCTTTTTCAAGCTTAATGAAGATGAAGAAGAAGAAAGAAAATGATTTTCATTAAAAGAAATATATGAACACTTAACCTTTTAATCATAGCACCATGGTTGAGTTAATCCCTCATGCTTAACTCATGTAGAGAATTAACCATAGCATAAGGTTAAGGGATGGGTTAGCTAATATCTTGAACAAATGACAAAAAAGTTGACTTTGTCAATGTTCATCAAGCTTCATGAACCTTGATAACTTTGACCAAAGTCACTCTCTTTTGTTATTGTTTAGGAAAATAATAAACCCTAATCCAACCTTGATATGGTTCAAGTCTCATACACACAACTTGTTTGTATCATCAAGCATGATACAACATGTACACTTGCATATATCACATATAAACAATGTACACTTTCAAGTGAGAAAATCAATCTTAAGTGAACCAATACTAGTTAATGTAAAGTAATATATCAAATATATAATTATACATTAAATCATTAAATCAACACTTGATTAATGATCGGTCATATCGCATATAACCGACTAATATCAATAGTAACAACTTATCGAATCAACACTTGATCCGATAACCCGGCTATATCGCATACAACCGATCAATGTCACAAATCGCGAGAATAGAATACAGTATCACATACTGGTATTAATCCTCGGTCCCGCACATATCTCATATGCGCTCCTATTTCGTTTCGCTTGAGCCAGGAAACCCCTGTGTAGGACTCTAAAGACTCGTCAATACGCCATGGCAGCAGGTGATGATCATATCAAACACCCACAAGCCGCAAGCGGTCTGCTAAACGTAACGGCCACCCGGGTATTGAGCGATCAGAAGATCAACGTGCAAAGCCCGCTCACACTCCAGTGAATCCAACGAGTAACACTACCGTACAGTCCGGTCTGTTCGTCTGATATGTCGCATATGTCGCATATCTCGTCTAGGGGTGGTAAACGTCAGACCCTAATAACTCGATAAGTCATGTCGATATGAGGCTCATAACGGGTCGAGAAACTACTGGTAACACTTACCAGTAAATCCCAAAAGCTGCCTTGGCCAAGGACTTCCTGTTATCGCCAATCGAGCACTGCGCAACATCAACTCCCTATACCGGGAGAGACGAAACCCCTCCGATCGCTCATTGCCTCCATGTGATTCGGGACTGTACCCAAAAGCCACCTTTTTGCACGCCCTCTTGGACGTGGTATGATGGAAATCAAAGCACAGTGGGAATCACACAAGACTCTATAACGATCTCGGGTCTACAGACTAACATGTACCAGTGTCACCAGAGAACTGCCATCTGACGTAATGTATAATACCATCTGGGAGTTCTAGGCGAGTCCGTCCAGTGTACCTAGTCTCTACTGAGCACCCGTATATCATCTCTGATGTCAAACACCAATGGATATGGGATCATCCATCGCCCATCTGTATGGGTCGAGAAGCTACACGCTAGTCTACTCTGGCATATCGATGCCCCGTCTCGATACATCCACGACTAGGGACTTTGAAGGATGTACTTATGGACTACCATGTCCCCCACTAGTATGATCTACATCATAGTCCAGGTAGTCAAGTACACATCCTAAGGGCTTTACCAACATGTAACAGAGAGACAATCACTGTACACGTTAAGGTAAGAGTAACCAGATAGCATACTATCATATCGAGCAAGAAAGTCATCCCTATATATGTCCAAGCATCCACTACAATATACATCCTATGTATAGTAATGGCCTCTAGGGCATACATATAACTAACACGTACGACGTTCGGACAGTTTTTACTAATCGGCTATGGTTTAAGCCAGATTCTAGTATCAGGTTATTGGATTTATACAGTCTAAAGTTTTTCCGTGTTTTCACGGATAGGAGGGGCGTTCTCGTAATTTGTCGAGAAGCCTCTAGATGGATGGTGACAAGGAGGGTAAGGTGGCATTAACATTTAATGAATTTGTGACTCACTTAGATGAATCATTCAAGTGAGTTAATGAAGCATTTATTGCTTAATGACTCACTTGATGATTCATTGCATATATTTAATGAAGCATGATGTTAATGCATTTTGATTTATTCTTTTTGATTTTCTTATGCTTCATAATATATTAGAAGTGAGAAGCTTTTTCATTAATAACTTATGCTCACCTTCTCTCTCCTCAAGCTCTCTCTTGAAACCCTAAACCTCCCCTCTCATGTGTTGAGATCAAGGATTAGATAGACTAATACATCCATAACCTCACTCTATATCCCCTAGGTAGCTTAGATTAGCACTTTGAGCAACCTAGTTATCTCAAGTTAGAGATCAAGCTTGGCGTAGGAGCTCTCGGGTGGATCGTCTTTGACTCGAGGAGGCCGTTGAGGTGTCTATGTTCCAAGAAGCCTACGAGGAGTGTAAGACAGAGATGAAGACCCGAAGGACAAGTAACGTGAGGTATAACTTCGAATCCGAGTAGTTTAACCTCTCGTAGTTTTCTAGTAACGGTTTAGACACGATTTATGCGCTCAAGTCCGTGTTACGAAGCTTTGATAATTGTTTTTCATATATTCCGCCTCCCCGCAAGTTCGTGGGGTACGTGACATGGACTTACAGTGGTATCAGAACCAACTAAACCATTACTATCTTGTTAGCAACTAATTAGAAGTTCGATCGATGGAAAACACGAAAACGAAACCCTGGAACCCTAACAGTTTCTGTAAATTTTAAACGTGTCGAAAAAAATATTTGATATGCATTAAAATTCACAGCAGGGAAATATAAGAATTCTGGGAAAATACGAGATTGCAACTCGGTTAGATGGCCTCGGAACCGTGGCAAGATAGTGATTTTGGCCACGGATCCGCCGCCGAGTCAACTCCGAGTTGACTCGGATTTGCTCAGTAATTCATATTGTTTGGTGTTTTGGTTTCCTGTATATTCTGTTTCTGCTCAGGTTACTTCATTGCTGGTTTGCTTTTGGGGTAGACACGGAAAAAGGTTGTTGATCGATGTTCTAAGTTATTTGCTAATTGGGTTTTTATCTGTAATGTTTAATGTGTTCGTAAACCTCCCCTAACTGCTAGTATGTCGGTTGGCAGGGGGTTGCACATTTCTGTAATGTTTACTGTTTGTGTATATGGACTTGATTAGAGTATTGTGATGATTAGCCGGGGTTTTGAGATGGGTTTAATATTCATTCATTCGATGTAAATGTAATATGATGTAATATTCTTTTGCGGGGCGCATCCAGGTTGCGGTTGTAGCCACCGTTGTATTATTTCTTTTTACTGTTTTTGCTCCTAGGATAGACCCAATGCGGGGTACACAAACTGCCGGGTACGTTGAAGTGTTTAGTGGCCTACTCACATTGTTGAGGGAGACCGCTTCACTTCGGGTACTTGGCGGGTAGTTTGCCGTACCCGTAGGGGTCTAGGGTTGGGGTAATGGCTATTCATCACAACTGTGCAATCCGTCTTTTATTGCAGGCTCAAAGCAAATACGGATTGCTAGTATATCCAATAAAGTTCATCTGTGATCTAGAATGCTTATTATTGCGTCTGACGAATGTACAATATCTATATATGATAGCTATTAGACGTCACTTATGTTTTACTCCCGCGCTAGCCCAGCCCCCGCTCTGTCGTTAGTTAAGTAACCTAACGGGTGATGACGGGACCCAGTGGCGAATGCGGATGGCATAAGAGGACGTGGTATTTTCGTTGTTTTCTGCAATGATAGGATAAATGATGGGACGCATTATTATAATGCAAAGAAAATAAACCAAAATTCAATCGTTGGAACAAATTTAAAAGAAACCACTCGGTTATTTTAAAAGATCAGAATTTTTAATTGCGGAGCTTTAACCACTCCTTTTAAAAAAGTATCAGGTTCCTTCGATTATATCAAGTTCACTACGTTCACGGTTTTGCCAAAACCATTCGTAGCCCTCCATCATTTCATTTGGGTATTCAGTAGTATTCAAGATATGCATTTTGACCAACGCCAAGGCATAGTGTTTTGTAGCTGCTGGGTATTTCATTTGTTACATAGATAGATGTGTTAGTTTGGGACAGTCGTATTATCATTTGGCCAACATCAAGGATATGTACGGATGGGTTCAAATTAACAAGGACAATAGTGGGTAGAACTTGACATGTGACTTATGACATTTTGACCAACGCCAAGGTCATAAGAGCATGGGGCAAAAAAAATTTTATCGGGAATTTCTAAAGAAACTGAAATTTGCAAAGAGATGCATACCATTTTGGAGTTTGATGAATGTTGGTAGGATTCTTTCAACATTATCATACGATGATATTTTGGATCCCGATCCTACTGTGAGTATATACTACTTATCAGGAGATTCGTCACTTAACGATCTATGCTATAAACCATGTAGGTGTCGAGAAAGGTGTCAGCGGGGCTACGCCCCCAGAGAAAAGATGTTATTTAATTAAGGAACTTCGCGAAAGCGTTGGAAAACCTCCCTCGAAGTATCGACACTGACCTGGCTGAACGGTTAAGCAAGAATTGTACGGTGAGAATAGTCCTGGCTAATTTTTCTTTTATGGTTTGAGGAGGGATTCGAGAAACAGTGGGAGCCATCCTGTTTAGATAAATTAAAAACCACTCTAAACTTGCAAGAGTATCATGCTAAAAGTGTTTTTCTTCTCTCTCTCTTAATTGCAGCGACCATGTGACCATGACTAGGTTACATCTAGATAACAAATTGACTGATTCTGACTTATATGACTGGCAAAGGTCTGTCCAGATGTCCATTGCCTATGTCAAGCTGAACCACCCTATTACTACTCAAGATCCCACCGTCCCAGGTCCAGTTTCCACCGTCGCGGATATGGATATCCGTCAGACAAGGGAAAAGGATAAAACGAAAGCTATGTGCCTCATGTAAGCTTTAGTTGATGGTGTATACCAGAAGCAACACGAGAAGATGGACTTATTTTCCATCTTTTTCCATAACAAAGATTTATATGGAGAGCAATCTCATATCGCAAGATATGAGACCTCGAACGAATTAATTCAAGCGAGGTTGACTTTCGGGTCATCTGTAGGGGACAACGTCCTTACAATGACTAGCCGTATTGATAAGCTCAAGGACCTGGAGACCACGTTGGGAAACAGGTCAGATACTGACTTGGTTCTACAGTCTCTACCTTCTACCCTGAAAGAAACCAGGGAAGTAGAAGGAAAGAGAAAGGCAATAGTTTCGGGACTGAATGTAGTAAAAGAGGGACATTTCTATTGTTATGGGATTGGGCATTGGCAGAATGATTGCAGGGCTTTTGAAGCCAGTAGCCAGGATACGAAGCATGTTGTAGCTTCAGCCACAAGTGTATTTGTAATTGAGAACTGTTTGTCAATTAACTCTACTTCCTGGGTATTTGATACCGGAGCAGGCTCTCATATCTTTAATTCAATACATGCTTTGAGAAACCGTAGAGTTATAAAGGTAGGTGATTGGTCTCTCAGAGTTGCAAACGGAATGAGCGTGGACGCTGAATCCGTGGGAGAATATCGCCTAGGTTTGACAAGTGGGCATATATTGATTCTACGTAACTATTTGTATGTACCTAGTATGACTTGTAATATCATATCAGTGTCCTCACTTTCGAGAGAGGGATATGATTTTACATTCGTAAGCGATGCAGTTAACATCCACCTAAATCAAGTTTTGATTGGGTCTGATACATTAGATAACGATATATACGTATTAAGTCAAGCTCAGGTTTTCAATGTCCAGAACACACTTAAAAAAAGTCTCCAGAAATAAATCAGGCTTTCTTATGGCATTGTAGACTAGGTCACATCAATGAGAGAAGGTTGACTAAGTTACATAGCGAAGGATATTTGAATCCGTTCGAATATCAATCTTATGCTACTTGTGAATCTTGTCTCAAAGGAAAGATGACAAAGACTCTATTCACTGGACACGGAGTAAGAGCATGCGAGCTCTTGGGACTCGTACACAGTGACGTGTGCGGTCCAATGTCTACACATGCGCGAGGTGGTTATTCCTACTTTATTACTTTTACAGCTGATTTCTCTAGGTATGGATATGTCTTTTTAATGAAGCATAAATCCGAGGCCTTTGAGAAATTCCAAGAATACAAGAATGAAGTGGAAAAACAAACAGGCAAGAGTATAAAGACACTGAGATCTGATCGAGGTGGTGAATACTTAAGTGTCGAGTTCCTGGGTTACTTAAAAGAATGGAATTCTCTCTCAGCTTACTCTTCCATACACGCCACAACATAACGGTGTATCGGAAAGGAGGAATCGAACCCTATTGGATATGGTTCGTTCCATGATGAGTAACGCTGAGTTACCGCGATCATTCTGGGGATATGCGCTAGAATCAGCGGCATATCTTTTGAACAGGGTTCCTACCAAGACAGTGCCTACCACCCCATATCAGATGTGGAGTGGGAAAAAACCATATCTTCAGTATCTGAAGATTTGGGGATGTCCATTTTTTTTTTAAAAAACAGCATGCGGACAAGCTCAAGGCACGATCAGTACAGTGTAAGTTTGTGGGATATCCAAAGAACTCCAAGGGGTATCTATTCTATTACGCAGAGGAACAAAAGGTTTTTGTTTCTCGTAATGCCCATTTTTTAGAACAGCAAGTTTTAGAAAAGGATACAAGTGGGAGCGAAATAGAACTGGAAGAAATTCCAGAACCACAAACTACAACTGAAAGTTTGGTAGAACCAGTAGTTCAAGAAGAACAGGACATTCCCGAACCCCTCCGCAGGAGTAGTAGGCCATCTCATCCGCCTGAGAGATACTACGGTTATCTCATAGATGGGGATAGAGAGGATTGTGTCATTGATGAACATGACCCTACTAGCTTCCAACAGGCCATTCAGAGCGGTGACTCAGTAAAATGGCTGGATCCAATGCGGACCGAAATGGAGTCCATGTACACTAACAAAGTATGGACTTTGGACTTTGCTCCAGATGGGGTAAAACCTGTAGGATGCAAATGGATCTTCAAAAAGAAGATTGGTGTAGATAGACAGGTTGAAACCTATAAGGCTAGACTTGTTGCAAAGGGTTTCCGTCAAAGACCTGGTTTGGACTATGACGAAACCTTTTCTCCAGTGGCTATGCTCAAATCCATTCGGGTCCTTCTTTCTATTGCTTCCTTCCACGATTATGAAATCTGGAAGATGGACGTAAAGACGGCCTTTCTAAATATTAATTTGGAAGAGTGCATTTATATGGATCAACCAGAGGGATTCATTCACAGTGGGAGCAGCGGTAAAGTATGCAAGTTGCTTAAGTCCATTTATGGACTAAAGAAGGCATCGCGAAGTTGGAACATCTGTTTTGATGATGCTGTCAAAGAATTCGACTTTATCAAAAATCCAGATGAACCATGCATATACAGTAAGATTGTAGGGAGAGCTGTAGTATTCCTCGTCTTGTACGTGGATGACATTCTCCTAATAGGAAATGATATTCCTATGTTACAGTCAGTCAAAAGATTCTTATCACAGAAATTCTCCATGAAAGACCTGGGTGATGCCACCTACATTCTGGGTATCCGGATCTATCGTGATAGATCAAAAAGGATGTTGGGACTTTCGCAGTCCAGGTACATAGACACCATAGTGAAGAGATTCAGTATGGATGATTCTAAGCGCGGTAACCTACCGTCTTGTCACGGAATCACCCTCTCCAAAGAGATGTCTCCCATGACTGATTTGGAAAGGGATCGCATGTCGATTATACCCTGCGCTTCTGCGGTATGCTCTATAATGTATGCGATGTTATGTACCAGACCAGATGTAGCATATGCATTGAGCGTAGTAAGCCGATATCAAGCAAACCCAGGGGAGAAGCACTGGATAGCCGTAAAGAACATTCTCAAGTACCTAAGAAGGACTAAGGAGATGTTCTTGATGTATTGCGGAAAAGACCTCCAGATTGAGGCCTTTGCCGACTCCGGCTTCCAGAGTGACAAGGATGACTCCAAATCCATGTCGGGTTATGTCTTTACCCTCAATGGAGGGGCGGTCTGTTGGAAGTGTTCCAAGCAGGAGACCGTTGCTGACTCAACAATGGAAGCGGAGTACATAGCTGCTTGCGATGCCGCAAAAGAAGCTGTCGGGATGAAGAAGTTCCTGACCGAACTTCAGATGGTTCCTACCAGTGTTGATCCAATACCTCTGTATTGTGACAACAACGGCGCTATAGCTTTAGCGAAGGAACCCATGTCCCATCAGAAGTCCAGAAACATCTTAAGGCGGTACCACCTGATCAGGGAGATCGTAGATCGATGGGAGATCGAGGTGAAAAGGGTAGAGACAGAGAATAACATTGCTGATCCATTCACAAAGGTCATTCCTCAGACACAGTTCGAGAGGCTATTCGAGATGATAGGTCTACGATATGCCAGCTCATGGCCCTAGTTCAAGTGGGGGTTGTTAGTTTATATGCCCTCGGGGCCATTATTGTATCATACTAGTATGTATATTACTTAATGGAAGCATGGGATATTCACAGTTGTATATAGAGTCTTGCTAAAAATGGTAGTATGCTACTTGGTTTGTGTCTACTTTAATATGTGCATATGTTTCTTGTAACGTATCACTTATACATATTAGTAGAGCGCATAGGATCTTTGCTTGATTACCAGCGTTGTGATGGCAGTCACACTAGTGGGGGATGGGTAGTCTATAAGCAACATCCTATACTTGTCCCTAGTCGTAGGATTATCGAGACAGGGCATCGATACTCTGGAGTAGACTAGTATGTACGCTTCTCATCCCAGTTGGGGAGATGGTCTGTCCCACAGCCATCAGTACGTCGTACTGGAGATAGTATACAGGTGCTCGTTAGGTTACGGGTACACCGGACAGGACTCGCAGGGGGACTATTGGTTGGTATTATACCAATCGTCAGTTAACAGTTCCCAGGTGACATGAGTACAGCATAGTCCGCAGACTTGACACTGCTACTTCGCCTCGAGTGTGTCCCACTGTTCTTAGATTGCTACCCTACCACGGCTCAAAGGAGTCGTGCAAACAGGTAGCAGTTGGGTGCAGTCCCGAGCACTTGGAGGCAGTGGCGGTTAGAAAGGATTCGTCTCTCCCGGTATTGGGAGTTGATATCGCGCTGTGTCAGAGAGCCATTACACAAAGTCCCGGGCCAGGGCAAGCGAGATTTAATGGTAGGTTCCAGTAGTTTCTCAGGGTGTAATGGGCTACGCTCCGACATGACTTATACCGCTATTAGGGGACTGATGCTTGCCGCCCCCATAGGAAAGATATGCGATAGTCTTAGACGAATAGACCGGACTGTACGGAGATTGTCACATCAGGCTCAGTAGGAGTTCGGATGGGTTTCCTCATCGGCCCTCTTATCTACATCTACCCGGGGACCGTTACGTACAGCTAGTGTCGTTTGCGGTCTATGGTTAAACCCACTGCCAGCGTAGTGTTGAGTCATTAGAGTCCCACACAGAGAGTTTCCCTGCTCCAGGCGAAACGACATAGAGGTCGTATGGTTTTACGACAAGGGTTTGGACGCATACGTGTTTAAACGCACGTACGACGTTCAGACAGTTTTTACTAGTCGGCTTTGGTTTAAGCCAGATTCTAGTATCAGGTTATTGGATTTATACAGTCTAAAGTTTTTCCGTGTTTTCACGGATAGGAGGGGCGTTCTCGTAATTTGTCGAGAAGCTTCTAGATGGATGATGACAAGGACGGTAAGGTGGCATTAACATTTAATGAATTTGTGACTCACTTAGATGAATCATTCAAGTGAGTTAATAAAGCATTTATTGCTTAATGACTCACTTGATGATTCATTGCATATATTTAATGAAGCATGATGATAATGCATTTTGATTTATTCTTTTTGATTTTCTTATGCTTCATAATATATTAGAAGTGAGAAGCTTTTTCATTAATAACTTATGCTCACCTTCTCTCTCCTCAAGCTCTCTCTTGAAACCCTAATCCTCCCCTCTTATGTGTTGAGATCAAGGATTAGATAGACTAATACATCCATAACCTCACTCTATATCCCCTAGGTAGCTTAGATTAGCACTTTGAGAAACCTAGTTATCTCAAGTTAGAGATCAAGCTTGGCGTAGGAGCTCTCGGGTGGATCCTCTTTGACTCGAGGAGGCCGTTGAGGTGCCGATGATCCTCCCCTCTCATGTGTTGAGATCAAGGATTAGATAGACTAATACATCCATAACCTCACTCTATATCCCCTAGGTAGCTTAGATTAGCACTTTGAGAAACCTAGTTATCTCAAGTTAGAGATCAAGCCTGGCGTAGGAGCTCTCGGGTGGATCCTCTTTGACTCGAGGAGGCCGTTGAGGTGCCGATGTTCCAAGGAGCCTACGAGGAGTGGAGGACAGAGATGAAGACCCGAAGGACAAGTAACGTGAGGTATAACTTCGAATCCGAGTAGTTTAACCTCTCGTAGTTTGCTAGTAACGGTTTAGACACGATTCATGCGCTCAAGTCCGTGTTACGAAGCTTTGATAATTTTTTTTCATATATTCCGCCTCCCCGCAAGTTCGTGGGGTGCGTGACATGGACTTACAGTTCCGTATGTTCCTTAGATGCACATATTTTATTTGATCCCGGTTCTACACACTCTTACGTGTCTGCACACTTTGCACTTTCTCTGGGGATAGAGTAGTCGTTGTTAGAATTGCCGCTTGTTGTGATTATTACTGTGGGAGATTCTTTCATAGCCCGACACGTATTTAGGTCCTGTTCAGTACGTATTGGTGATAGGGATTCGTTAGTCGATCCGATTCTCCTGGATATGCTAGATTTTTATGTACTTCTCGGTATGGATTGGCTGGCCGCTTGTCATGCTTACGTTGATTGTCGGGGGAAAGCGGTCAGATTTTGTTTTCCAGGTGAACCGATTTTTGTTGTGCAGGTAGACTACAGTATAACTCCTGCCAACCTGATTTCTGCTCTTTGTGCGGGACAGCTCTTGAAGAAGGGTTGTTGTGGTTTCTTAGCGTTTATTCAGGACGTGGGAGCCGCTGAGGTCCCGTTGGACCAGGTTCCAATCGTACGAGAATTTCCTGATGTGTTCACAGCTGAGTTACCAAGATTGCCGCCTGATCGCGATAATGAATTTTGCATTGACTTGATTCCGGATGTGGGGCCTATTTCTATACCGCTTTAACGGATGGCCCCGACGAAGCTGAAGGAGCCTAAGGGTCAGTTGCAAGAATTGCTTGATAGGGGGCTCGTTCGTCCGAGTGTATCGCCCTGGAGAGCTCCTTTCTTATTCTTTAAAAAGAAGTACGGCGGCATGAGATTGTGCATCGACTACAGTCAGCTGAATCAAGTTACGGTGCGAAATAGGAATCCGTTACCTCGTATTGATGACCTATTCGATCAGCTGCAGGGAGCTGTTTATTTCTCGAAGATCGATTTGTGGTTAGGGTATCACCAATTGAGACTGTTTTTCGCACATGATACGGGCATTATGAGTTTTTGGTGATGTCGTTCGGGCTCACCAATGCCCCAGCAGCTTTCATGGATATGATGAACCGCATTTTCAGGCCGTTTCTTGATCAGTTCATTATTGTATTCATTGATGATATTCTTGTATACTCCCATAGTCGAGAGGAGCATGAGCAGCACTTGCGAATTACATTGCATATTTTGAGAGAACACCAGTTGTTCGCTAAATTTTCCAAGTGTGCTTTCTGGCTGGATACTCTAACAACTTCATTTTTAGTGTAAAAAAAAATTGCTTAAAAATAATTCATGTATACATGGGGTATTTATTTTTGCTGTGATTACTTTATGTAATTAATTAGCTTTTTAATTACAAGAATGAGCTTGTAGCTCATTTGTAATACCTTGTACTGTTGAACCAAGACACTAGAGTTCAAATCCCATACCCCACATTATTTTAAGTATTGTTTTATTTTTGGATTTTTAGAATACCAACATTCTACACGTGCATATCTCACAAAAACCCCACAACACTAGAAAAAGTAACCATACCAGAGAGATCACCAAGCGTCGAGAGTGATTCCGGCCGCCTGACTCGGCCGGAATCGACCAACTTGGCCGGCGGACCGGCCGACTCAGGCCGCCGCCGCCGGCCAGAGTTGCCGATTCCGGCGAGTCACCAACAGGTGAAGTGTGCCTTTTGAGATCCCCTGTACACCTGCACACTCTAATTACTTAGACCAGTAACATAGCATTCATAAAACCCCAATTACTCCACTTTTAATACATTTTAATATATTTTATTACATTTTTTCAATTAAACCTTTCATCTACCCTAACCCTATAAATACAACCCCTAAACACTACCCCCTCACCCCAAAATTCTGAGCAGACTCTCAAGAAATTTCTTAGAACCCTTGTGTGCATTTGAAGTGAGCAAAGAGGCGAAGCTCCAGCGAATTTTCTGCCGATAACCCTAGGAGTTCTCAGCGAGGAAACGGCGCACCGGAAACTACGACCCCTCCCTTTCCCTCTCCTCTTTAAGCTAAACCCGTAAGTCCCACCTTCCCCCTTCTCTACTCTTTCTGAAAATACAAAATTCTAAAACCCGACAGAATCGGAACAAATCCGATTTCCAATTCGGTTCTTTCTAAAATATCACTTTTCCTTTAGTACAATCTTGTTAAACTATTACATGTTGACTCTTAAACACTAACTAATCATATTGAACAAGTTCCATATCAAAAGAAATTGCTATTTCCATTTTACCGTACATTTTCATTAAAATACCATATAGTTTCATTTTCGACTTTTAAACATCACAAACTTGCTATACTTTTAATTAGATCACGAGGTAATGACCTACCTCCTCACAACACTCATATGCAACATAGCAGAATACCTTTCGGGAACATAGAATACGGGAAAACGAAACATTTCAAATAAATACCATTAATATTAAAACTGTTTTATAAAAGATTAGTATTTTACACAAATCTTTGCAAAGCGCCACTACAACCCATTTTTGGGAACCCGACCGGGATGGTGCGGATTATCGCACATCCCTGGGCTTAGTAGTGCGAGATGCAGACCTCCGCAAGGAGCATTCGGTCTCGAGAGATTTAAAATACTACATCTTAAGAAAATGAGATTTTTAGAAATATAAAATATATATTAAAATTATTCCTATATAATTATGTATATATGTAATATTAAAATATCTATTTTGAAATAAAATAAGTATTCAAACCTTTTTCAAAAATCACAAGAATCACTTTACATTAATATACCATGAATTCCAAAAAGTCAGTATTACAAATAAATGCCCTTTATTATGAATTTAGGATATTTTTACTAGAAATATCACAATTATAAAATCTACATTCATGATAACTCTAAAGACGATAACTAAATACTTAGGGAGTATTTTGAAAATTTTACAAAAGTATTTTTACATAAACCCCCTCAAGTTCTATAAATTACCCTAAGGACCCTAGTAAACATAGGTTTAAACAGGACCAATCTCTTGAGCCTCAGGGAGCCGGAGAAGTGGGTGCTTGCCTTGTAGGGTTCCTAAGCACCCTAGTGAGGTCTCACAAGGTATCGAACATGCGAATATAAAATTTTACGGGTGCCGAGAGACCCGACTACGGATCGTCGGCTAGATGTTTAGGCGATAAATGAACTAGTTAACAATTAACTAAGGAAATATGGAAATACAACCTTTGTAGATCCGTTTGTCCACCTCCATAGCTCCGCAATGAAGTCTCCTCGCTGTCCATAACAAGTCCCGGGCTCTAGCGTCGGCTTCATCGGAGAATGGACGGGCTAGGTCATCGATGTCCATGCCGAAGATGATCTACGTCGAGGCATCGCTAAATCAAGCTCCGACTTCACCAAAGCATGAAAACTTGTGAAGGAAACACACTCTACTACTTGGCAAGAGGTAGAGGATGAAGAAATAGGAAGTGGGTAGACTTTAGAATTGGATTTCTCACTTGTTTCATCAATCCACCATTGATGAGGTAAGGTTTTCTTCAAGGAAGAAGATGAAGAAGAAGAAGATTATCAATATGATAAGTTATTTAAAATTGGAAAAGAAATGAATACTTATCATATTAGAACCATGGTTAGGTGTAGAGAATCAATCATGGTTAAAAGAAATGGTTAGGGTTAAGCATGAGACAAAATTGGTGACAAAGTCAAACATTCATGAAAGTTCATGAAAGAATAAAAGAAAGCCACCAATTCTTCTTATGCAAAATAAATTCCAAAAAGGAATAAATGAATAATTTAAGAAAATAAAACCCTAATCATTTAGTTAACCATGGTTTAATTCTTTGCACTTAACCAAGTAGGCATGCATCATCAACCATGATACAAACAAGTGCACAAAATCATATCGCATATGCAATGCGCACATCCGAGTGAGAAAATCCATTTAAAGTGAACCAATACTAGTTAATGCAAAGTAATATATCAAATATATAATTATGCATTAAATCATTAAATCAACATTTGATTTAATGATCCGGTCATATCGCATATAACCGACTAATATCAACAGTAACAACTTATCGAATCAACACTTGATCCGATAACTCGGCTATATCGTATATACCCGATCAATGTCATAAATCGCGAGAATCAAATACAGTATCACATACTGGTATCATTCTCGGTCCCGCACATATCTCATATGCGCTCCTATTTCGTTTCGCTTGAGCCAGGAAACCTCTGTGTAGGACTCTAAAGACTCGTCAATACGCCGGCAGCAGATGATGATCATATCAAACACCCACAAGCCGCAAGCGGTCTGCTAAACGTAACGGCCACCCGGGTATTGAGCGATCAGAAGATCGACGAGCAAGCCCGCTCACACTCCTGTGAATCCGACCAGTAACACTTACCGTAGAGTCCGGTCTGTTCGTCTGATATGTCGCATATCTCGCCTAGGGGTGGTAAACGTCAGACCCCAATAGCTCGATAAGTCATGCCGACTTGAGGTCCATAACATTCGTGAAACTACTCATAACTCTTACCAGTATATCACAGCAACCCTGGCCAGGGATTTCCTGTTATGGTCAGTCGTGCATTGCGCAACATCAACCCCCAATACCGGGAGAGACGAATCCCCTCCTATCGCTCATTGCCTCCATGTGAATCGGGACTGTACCCAAAAACCACCTATTTGCACGACTCAGTAGAGCCGTGGTAGGGTGGAAATCAAAGCACAGTGGGAGACACACAAGACTCTATGACGATCTCGGGTCAACAGACTAAGCTGTACCAGTGTCACCAGAGAACTGCCATCTGACGTGAGGTATAATACCATCTGGGAGTTCTCGGCGAGTCCGTTCAGTGTACCCAGTCTCCACTGAGCACCCGCATACCATCTTCGATGTCAAACACCAAGGGATATGGGATCATCCATCGCCCATCGCATGGGTCAAGAAGATATACGCTAGTCTACTCTGGAATATCTATGCCCCGTCTCGATATTCCCACGACTAGGAAAAATGAAGGATGTACTCACTGACTGCCCAGGCCCCACTAGTATGATCTTCATCATAGTCCTGAAAGTCGAGTACACATCCTAAGGGCTTTATCAACATGTAATAAGAGAGGCAGAAAGTATACATGTTGAGATAAAGAGCAACCAGATAGCGTACTATCATGTCGAGCAAGAAAGTCATTCCTATATATGTCCTAGCATCCACTACAATATACATCCAATGTACAGTAATGGCCTCTAGGGCATACATATAACTAACAATCTCCCACTTGCACTAGGGCCATCTGTAGCAGTGGTTGCAGTATCATATACTCAACCATCCCCTAAAAGTATCTTTTTGGGAAAAAGGCCTTCGTGAGTGGATCCGCCGTGTTGTCCTCTGAGTCTACTCTCCTAATCTCGATCACCCTGGAGATCAACTATCTCCATGATCAGGTGATGCTGCCTCAGAATATGTCTGGGTCACTGATGGGACCAGGGTTCCAGGGCCAAAGCCACACTTCCATTGTCATACAATGGCAGGAACCTAGTTCATCTTATGAACCAATATACACCCAAACTGCCTCTTTGGTAGTATCTTTAATAGCGATGTTACCAGCCTTTATCGTCTAGTTTGCCACGGTATCTAGCTTGGAACTCTTCCAACATACCGTCCCTTTAGTAAGGGTAAAGACAATGCCTGTGACTGA
This sequence comes from Agapanthus africanus, assembly GCA_030015575.1. Lineage (NCBI taxonomy): Eukaryota > Viridiplantae > Streptophyta > Magnoliopsida > Asparagales > Amaryllidaceae > Agapanthus > Agapanthus africanus. Next base: position 392,131,583 of record JASDDO010000022.1, read on the forward strand.
CATTCAGTCGTCTTTATCACCCTGGAACACTTCCAGTGATTCTCCCCTGGATCGATTGATACAATCTCACTATACCTAGTGAGAACCCTAATATCCCTTTAGATCTATCTCATAGGTCCAAATCTCAGGATTTAGGAGGTATCATCTTTATCCTATTTGGAGAATCCTAGTGATAATAGAAGATTGACCGATCGTAGTATAGGAAACTCTTTTCCTATTAAGAGTATGTTGTCTACGTACAATACGAAGATGACCACCTTACTCTTTACTACCCTTTTGTAAATACAAGGTTCGTCTACCATTTTGATGAAGTCAAACACTTTGACTATCACATCAAAACAGACGTTCCAACTCCGCGATGCCTGCTTCATTATGTAAAGCAACCTGCACACGTTTCCGCTGCTCCCACTGTTTACGAAGCCCTCTGGCTGTGTTCTTATAGACGTTCTCTTCTAAATCAGTATTTAGAAAAACAGTCATGGCACCCAACCGCCAGATATCGTAGTCATGGTATGTAGCCGTGGTAAGTAGGATCTGAATAGACTTAAGCATAACTACTCGAAAAATGTTTCATCATTATCCACGCCTGGTCGATGACGAAAACCTTTAACAAGTCTAGCTTTGAAAGTCTGAACTTTTCCATCTACACCAAGTAATCTTCTCAAGATATACTTGCTCCTGATGGGGATTTAACCCATCAGATATAGCAACCAAAGTCCATACTTTGTTTGTGTATAAGGATTCCATCTCAGATCACTAAGCATCTAGCCATTCTTACAGAGTCCCTACTCTCGATGGCCTGCTCGAAACTGGTTGGGTCATCATCTCATGATGCAATCCTTGCTCCCACTGTCATCGAGAAACCGAGGTATCTCTCAGGCGGATGAGGAACCCTACTAGATCGGCGGAGAGGCTGAGGTTCATCGGGAACTATAGAATCTTATGGTTCTGTCAAATCATCAACTGCAGTTTTGTATAGCTGGAACCTTTCCAGTTCTACAGAACTGATCCTGCCTCGATCTTGTCCGGATTTTGCTTTAAACATAGGCCGGACAACCCCAAATCTTAACTTACTTAAGAGATAGGATCTTCCCGCACCATATCTTATATGGAGTGGTAGGCACTGATTTGATTCGAACCTAATTCAATAGGTATGCAGCTTCTCAAGTGCATAACCCCAAAAGGAAATAGATAACTTAGTAATACTCATCATAGAGCACACCATATCTAATATTGTGCAATTGCTCCGCCCTGATACACTGTTGTGCTGTGGTGTATTCAGAGGAGTAGTACGGAGAGAGAATCTCATTCTCCTTTAGAATGGTCCAGGAATGCCATGTACAAGTATTCTCCTCCCTGATCTCATCATAGGACATAATACTTATACCCGGTTATTGGTTCTCTACTTCTAACTTATATTCTGTGAATACCTCAAAAGGTTCGGACTTATGTTTCAACAGGAACATATGACTGAATCTTGAGAGATTATCAGAGAATATAATGAAGTATAAAGAACCAATCCTGGCATGTGTAGACAGGAGACTTTACATACATCATCATGTATCAGTCCCAAGAGTTTACTAACTCTTTCTCTGTTTCTAATAAACAGAGCTATGGTCATCTAATCTTTGTGACATGACTGGCAAGTTTCACAAGATGTAAATTCAAACTGATTTAAATATGCATCTAAAATGTAACATCAGCCAGTCGGGTCGCATTGATGTGACCTAGTCTACAATGCCTCAAGAAGGATTCGTTCATTTCTGAACTCTTCTTCTTGTGTGTGTTCTGTATACTAGGAACTGTAGTTTGATTTAGAACTTCAATGCTTTTAGATAACGTGCCTGAACCGATCATCTTTTGATATAGGAAATGTTCAAAACATTATCCAACTATACAAAATTTTATCATTTCTTTATTAATAAAGAGACTGATATGATTTTGTATATCAGGTTCGGTATCTAATAACATTCGTTCAGAATCAATGTATTACAATACAGGGTGACAGTGACCAACAGACTTGGCTGCAACACTTGCCCCGTTTTCTGCCTCATGAAACTTATCACCCGTTCTCAGTTTTTCTACCCTTTTGTAGCCCTATGTAATATCTTACATATCTGGGATCCTGATCCGGTATCACATACCAAGGATGCGGAGGATACTGAGAAACAGTTCTGTATAATGAACACACCCGAAGATGATGCATCAGCATGCACTCTCTTCATTTGGGCGGCACGGGAAATCTGGTATTCCCCAATTTCCTGCTCTGTCTTATAACAATTATAAGTTGGAGCGGGACCAACGTTCCCCGGCTCAGTATAACAAGCGGGTTCGGTCAATAATCCGTATTATTATCTTGATTAAGACGTGATATGGTCGCTAACTGGAGAGAGAGAGAAGAAAACACTCAGCGTGCGCTCTTGCAAGAATAGATTGGTTATTATTTTATCTAATCAGGATGGCTCCGACTGCTTTTAATCAAATCTTCCTTCAAACCTTAAAAGGAAAGACTAGCCGGGATTAATTACACTCTACAAGTCCGCCAATCTTTCAGCCAGGCCAGTGTCGGTACTTTGAGGGAGGTTCCCCGTGCTTTCGCACGGACCTAATTACAGTAAACCTCGTTTTCCCAGAGGCGTAACCCCGTTGACACCTTTCTAGACACCTACTTGATCGGCTAATTGCAAAGTGCAAAACTCACCCAGGAGTAACAATTACTCGCAGTGGGTATCGGGATCCAACTATCATATAGAAGGTATGCAATCTCATTGCAAATTTCAACACTTGAAACTCCCAATAAAGGTTTTTTACCCCTAGCACCTATGACCTTGGCTAAGGTCAACAAATCATAGGTACTAGTCAAGTTCTACCCGTCATTTCGTGATTAATTAGACCCACCCACATGACCCTTGGCTAAGGTCAACAAAGCCGCATGACTGTCCTAACTAATCGCATCATATACGGTGTAGGAAGACATCACTTAGCTACCGTACACTGTGCCTTGACTATGGTCAACAAACACAGCACGAATACTAAGTACTCTACTTCCTAAAATGACGGAGGGTTGCGAATGGTTTTTGTGAAAAACTTTAACGCTTTGAACTTGATCTCGTTGCGGAATCAAACGGTTTTTAAATGGAATGCTTTTCGAAGCTTTTCTAGTTTTGCTAAAGGGGTCACTCCCGGTGAAGGAATCGTCGGCCCTTTCCTCGTCGAATGAGGTGCGGGATATATCATATATATCACTGTGCAAAGCGGAAAATATAGAAGCGATCAAATGACAAACCGAGGGTTGTAGCATCTGCCAGTTATTGCTAAAGGAGTCACTCCCGGTGAAGGGATCTCGGTCCTTTCCCTATCGAATAAGGTGCAGGATGTTCTACAAGGAACACCACGATGCAAAGCAAGAACTGTAGCTACCTGTTTTATTTTGAAATTCGATTCCACAATATCTATTAGGTTTATTTTCTTTCATTAATCTCATTAATGAATATCCCATCATTTAAATTACCTAAACATCACAGATAAATATGACGTACACTTATGCCATCCGCATTCGCCTCGATGTCCCCTCGTGCACCGTTAGGTTAGGTAACTAATGGCAGAGCGGGGCAGGGCTAGCGCGGGTGTAAAACATAAGTAACGGCTATATAATATATCATATATACTATATACTACATGTATCTGAACAGAGCACAGAACATCGCATGATCACATCACAGATAAAGCACAGCAGAAGAAACATATGAAATATTGGATATACTAGGACGTCCGTGTTTTCAATACGAGCCAGTATAAAACACGGATTCCACGGTCGTGATGAATAGCCAATCCCACACCCCAAGACCCCTACGAGAGCGGCAAGCTACCCTACCAATTCTAGGGTTAGGAGACCCGGACTCGACTCCTCGAGTTGGTCTCCCACTGGACCCCAGAACCCGGTTACTTGCGCTCCCCTCCTTGGGTCTATCCTAGTGCAGAAAAGTAAATAATATACATCAACGGTGACATCTTCCGCAACCTGGAAGCGCCCCAATAAAAGAATATTACATACATGTTTTTACATGAATGAAAATGAAAAACACTCATCTCACATAAAAACCCCCCCGGGTATTCAAACACGACGATCTAATATAACATATCCAGTAACACATAACATCACATGTCATCAACGTAAGTAAATATGTCCATCCCAATTGTCGTTGAGATATAGCAACGAAACCGGCGATATCACATATTACACTTACGGTCATAGAAAAGAAAGTGTAAAACTACAACAGTTGGAATCCGCAACCATCTCAGACATCGCATGCCTGACCAAATGAATTCTTTAGACATCGCATGCCTAACAATTATAAACCCCGCATTTTAGTCTCATTATCGAAAACACTTTTCAATATCAAGTCGGGCAATTCAACAAGATTCCCGAAAAACTGATCGAATGCTCGTCGCAAACTTTAGTAGGCGGCCGCACCCCTGATACCGTCGACGAAGTGCACCAAGGCGGAACACCGCTGCCGCGAGCACCCGGACGGATGCTTTCGGCGACGGGGTTCTCCTACAGTCACTTGGTCGGGGCTATGGAGTGAGGCTGTCTATTAAGTTTACCCGGCGAGTATCCGCGTACACTACGTGATTGCGACGGACTTTTGATCACATCAAAATTCCGTGGCAACCGATCAAGTGAGACTAAACTGCTATGTTTATAACATTCATTCAGTTATCTCATAACTACTTGTGAATTCCAATTATTGTATCACATTCTGGATAAATAGAAAATGCTAAACTTTTCGATCGAACAATCGAACACCCAAGTTTTCCGATACAGCTCAACACATGAAATAAGTCTAACACCATTCAATTCGTGCCTCAGTACCAACGGTCCAGCCGTAGAAGGGTCAAGCCAACGCCTCACATGTAGCATGCCGTACTGCCCCAAACCCGAGTTAAGGTTTGTTGTCTTCTAGAGGGTCCATCGCGTTACTTGCACTACTTAGATCGTCGTTAAACTACGGAAAAATCCAACAATTGGAAATTTCCCGGCAGGGGAAAAAGTGGGTATTTATGTCCGGTCGAAATTTTTAACATATTCTAAAATATCCGAAAAACACATAGACAAAATTAGACAATCCGATCGAATGTACGAACTCCTAATACAACCCAAAAAACTCAACTCTTGATTTCAGATAAAAAAAAATTCCGAGGAAAATTAGCACTGCAAAATAGGAATTACTGTGCAAAATTGAATGCCTAATAAGACAAAACGGCGGCGGAACAGCCGCATTAGCATGCTAATGCCGCGGTTCCGCCGCACTTTTGAGGGATCATTAGTTACTTTTTGCACCGTAATTCTTAGAATTTCCTGCTGATTTTTTTGCATATTTTTAATTCTCAAAAATCCACGAAAACAGAAAATGTCCAGAGAGCACTTTCAAGTCGGGGTTTCGGGTCGATCGGACTTCTAACTCCGTCTACGCATCGCCTAAGGCTCTAGCTAGGCTCTGATACCACTGTAGGATTCCTAGGCACCCTAGTGAGGTCTCACAAGGCATCGAACATGCCAATATAAAATTTTACGGGTGCCGAGAGACCCGACTACGGATCGTCGGCTAGATGTTTAGGCGATAAATGAACTAGTTAACAATTAACTAAGGGAATACGGAAATACAACTTTTGTAGATCCGTTTGTCCACCTCCATAGCTCCGCAATGAAGTCTCCTCGCTGTCCATAACAAGTCCCGGGCTCTAGCGTCGGCTTCATCGGAGAATGGACGGGCTAGGTCATCGATGTCCATGCCGAAGATGATCTACGTCGAGGCATCGCTAAATCAAGCTCCGACTTCACCAAAGCATGAAAACTTGTGAAGGAAACACACTCTACTACTTGGCAAGAGGTAGAGGATGAAGAAATAGGAAGTGGGTAGACTTTAGAATTGGATTTCTCACTTGTTTCATCAATCCACCATTGATGAGGTAAGGTTTTCTTCAAGGAAGAAGATGAAGAAGAAGAAGATTATCAATATGATAAGTTATTTAAAATTGGAAAAGAAATGAATACTTATCATATTAGAACCATGGTTAGGTGTAGAGAATCAATCATGGTTAAAAGAAATGGTTAGGGTTAAGCATGAGACAAAATTGGTGACAAAGTCAAACATTCATGAAAGTTCATGAAAGAATAAAAGAAAGCCACCAATTCTTCTTATGCAAAATAAATTCCAAAAAGGAATAAATGAATAATTTAAGAAAATAAAACCCTAATCATTTAGTTAACCATGGTTTAATTCTTTGCACTTAACCAAGTAGGCATGCATCATCAACCATGATACAAACAAGTGCACAAAATCATATCGCATATGCAATGCGCACATCCGAGTGAGAAAATCCAATTAAAGTGAACCAATACTAGTTAATGCAAAGTAATATATCAAATATATAATTATGCATTAAATCATTAAATCAACATTTGATTTAATGATCCGGTCATATCGCATATAACCGACTAATATCAACAGTAACAACTTATCGAATCAACACTTGATCCGATAACTCGGCTATATCGTATATAACCGATCAATGTCACAAATCGCGAGAATCAAATACAGTATCACATACTGGTATCATTCTCGGTCCCGCACATATCTCATATGCGCTCCTATTTCGTTTCGCTTGAGCCAGGAAACCTCTGTGTAGGACTCTAAAGACTCGTCAATACGCCGGCAGCAGATAATGATCATATCAAACACCCACAAGCCGCAAGCGGTCTGCTAAACGTAACGGCCACCCGGGTATTGAGCGATCAGAAGATCGACGAGCAAGCCCGCTCACACTCCTGTGAATCCGACCAGTAACACTTACCGTACAGTCCGGTCTGTTCGTCTGATATGTCGCATATCTCGCCTAGGGGTGGTAAGCGTCAGACCCCAATAGCTCGATAAGTCATGCCGACTTGAGGTCCATAACATTCGTGAAACTACTCATAACTCTTACCAGTATATCACAGCAACCCTGGCCAGGGATTTCCTGTTATGGCCAGTCGTGCATTGCGCAGCATCAACCCCCAATACCGGGAGAGACGAATCCCCTCCTATCGCTCATTGCCTCCATGTGAATCGGGACTGTACCCAAAAACCACCTGTTTGCACGACTCAGTAGAGCCGTGGTAGGGTGGAAATCAAAGCACAGTGGGAGACACACAAGACTCTATGACGATCTCGGGTCAACAGACTAAGCTGTACCAGTGTCACCAGAGAACTGCCATCTGACGTGAGGTATAATACCATCTGGGAGTTCTCGGTGAGTCCGTTCAGTGTACCCAGTCTCCACTGAGCACCCGCATACCATCTTCGATGTCAAACACCAATGGATATGGGATCATCCATCGCCCATCGCATGGGTCAAGAAGATATACGCTAGTCTACTCTGGAATATCGATGCCCCGTCTCGATATTCCACTAGTAAAATAGGGGGTTGCCCCTACGGATAGTTTAATCCGTAGGGGCAGAAATAACATGGACCTACGGATATATCCGTAGGTCTAAAAGGTTGCCCCTACGGGCAAAGACGTCCAAGAATAAAAATATTAATTCTTAATTAGGTGTTTGCCCCTACGGAGCTGCAAACAAAGGACCTACGGACATATCCGTAGGGGCAAGTAAATATCGATTTAATAAAATCCCAGATCTCGATCGCCTACGCTCATTTCCCTCTCTCTCTCGATCAGGCGCGAAAATAAGCCCCCAATGCGCGACGCCGTCACCGCCAAGGTTGTTCTCCTCGTGGCCACCGCCGGTTTCGTCGCCACTGGAGTTCTCGTCGCCACCGCGGTTAAGGTCGTCGCCACCGCCGTTCAGATCGTCGCCCCTGCCCCAGCAGCCGTTCAGGTGAGTAAATCTCGAGGTAAGTTAAAGAATTTATTGGATTATTTTGGGCTTAAGGTTCATGGCGCGCGAGTTGGGGTTGGGCTGGGGTCGCGGTCGCAGTCGGGGTCGGGTTAGGGTTAGGGCAGGGGCTGGGCTGCGGGGTCGGGTTCAGGGTCGGGGTAGGGTTAGGGTCGGGGTCGGGGTAGGGTTAGGGTCGGGGTCGGGGAAGGGGAAGGGTCAATTTATCCAATTTTTTATTGGGGGTGCGGCTGGGGCTGTGGGCTAGGGCTAGGGCTGGGGAAGGGGAAGGTCAATTTATCAAATTTTTAACAAGATTTGTATTAGTTTGCAAGAACACTTAAGTTTATCACAAAATATTGTTTGGGTTTTCGATTTATATCTTTTAGCGGTATGTATCCGTTGTCCCAAATTTTGAATTATCTTATACTAGTATTTATGCATGTGCAGATCTTCTTTATCCTGACAAAAGATCCATATCCATTATCTTAACTTAAAATCCTTTAGAGGGTGCTAATCCTAAATAACAACAAAATGATGTTAAATATTTCATCCGATTTTCACAAGATCATACTTGAAAAAAATGCAACTACTTTCACAATTTCACAATCCTAACCAACTCCCAATTTATTATGGTATTCGATCATAACTTGAGAACAAATTCTCTTTTCTATTGCCATCCCATATCAAACCCTAGAATCGTGGGCCATTTCAAATTACACCAAATTGAGGCAAGAATAGGATGAAACCAACATAACCAACAATAAAGAGCTTTATTTGGTAATAAATATTGATGAACAATGGTTGCTGTGTTAAATCCAACCCTCACATCACATGCATATCAATAAAGGAGAGGACTGACCAAAATGTTGAATTTTAACAATTGTGAAAGTTCTTCGGTCAGGATGTAACAGAAATAAGGAAAAAAAACCTAAAATATTTCTCACAAAAAAGAAAAAGCAAGCTTCTCTCCCATATCATTAACAAAGCTTATCACTTTTGATTCTCGAAATTATTTTACATTATATTTTCTTTCAAAACGTTTTGCTAGTTTGCTCACCAACCGTTTGATAAAATTCCAAAACTATTTTTACTTTCCTTGCTCACAATTGCTCTTGACTACGTACAAATCTTGAAAACCCATTAACGCTCTTGCAATAATATGCAAAATCACATGAGGATTCACATTCATCACCACCACCTAAGGCTAGGGTTTGGGCTGGGGCTGCGGCTAGGGCTGTGCGTCCTCAAGAGGGCGATCATAGGATCGGTGAAGTTAGGTGGCTGGATATGAGATACGATGGATTTCCATGTGTTCAATGGAATGCTGAGGGTCAGAGTCGGTTATTCATATATCTCCCAAAAAAGAATGAGTTTGTTATCAAAGGTGTATTGATTTCTACATCAAGGAATATCAGTTATATGTCATTCAGTGACTAAGTCTGTTTCTGGCCCAACCATATTTATGAATCGTTTCTTCTTTTTCCTTTTTACGTATATTTACTAGTTCAGACTGTATGCACCTCTGCAATCAACGCCGAGAACTTATACATTATAGGTTAATAGACATATGCTATGAAATCACGGTGCATATCGAATTCATGATATGTTATAGTCCCTCATTATTTTTACTGTGGTGAGAAAGCAGTCGCTGGTGGCCACAAGCCATAGAATTGGCAGTTGTCCTACCTGCGATAACATCTTACAAATCATCAGTAGACATCTCTGTTATATTAATCTTTTAATGTCAGCTTGCATGCATGTTTATTTGCATATTTCCTCTGCTAATTATATTCTTCTAGATCATGTTTGCCTAATCTATCCGAGGCTTAGCATAATCTAGTGGCGATAAACAATTCCATCTTCTGCTACTATGGTGGCACTGAGAAACTTCCATTTAGAAATGACAACACGTATTTTGTGGAAGTACTGTACATAATAAGAAGGAGAAGACAGTAATGTGACAGAAGAAGAAGGAGAAGACAGTAATGTGGCAGAAGAAGAAGGAGAAGACAGTATGCATGTATATACATTTGAAATTTAAGTAAAAACAACCCTACACTTAAGCGAAATCATAAATCGAAACACACATATATAGAATACAACTCATACATGGGTATCCTCAAATCTAACTTTCATCGAATTTGCACGCGCACTTAAAATAACAACCTTTATACTAAAAAATTATGTATGCCATTAGTTAGTAGTTTATGTTTTTTAGACGCAAAAGCCATTTGAGAAATACTTTTCCAACCCACTATTAATCCATATTCTCAATATAGTCATTGAATTTGCACGCGCACATAATAAGAAGGAGAAGACAATAATGTGGCAGAAGAAGAAGGAGAAGACAGTAATGTGGCAGAAGAAGAAAAAAATGACATTCCTCGTTCTCTGTTTCAGCATCAATCTTCTGATATGAACTAATGATGGCTTTCACATTGGCTTTTCCCTTTAGAGACTTCTTAGTGTCCAATGGAAAGCATACATCAGATTTGTGCAGGTCGGGTTCTTCTATGACTTTCAAGAGTCTCAACTGATTCTGTAAATTACACTCTAGTTGGGTGGTACTTTTACCACTTCTCACTGCAGGTGCGCTCTCTAATATCCATTTTGAATGTAATATTATCGATATTCAAAATGGATATTAGAGAGCGCACCTGCAGTGAGAAGTGGTAAAAGTATCACCCAACTAGGGTGTAATTTACAGAATCAGTTGAGACTCTTGAAAGTCATAGAAGAACCCGACCTGCACAAATCTGATGTATGCTTTCCATTGGACACTAAGAAGTCTCTAAAGGGAAAAGCCTATGTGAAAGCCATCATTAGTTCATATCAGAAGATTGATGCTGAAACAGAGAACGGGGAATGTCATTTTTTTCTTCTTCCGCCACATTACTGTCTTCTCCTTCTGCCACATTACTGTCTTCTCCTTCTTATTATGTGCGCGTGCAAATTCAATGACTATATTAAGAATATGGATTAATAGTGGGTAGGAAAAGTATTTCTCAAATGGCTTTTCCGTCTTAAAACCATAAACTACTAAGTAATGGCATACATAATTTTTTTAGTATAAAGGTTGTTATTTTAAGTTTTCCCTAATAGAGATATGATCTAACTGCATCTATCAACTATAAGTGTGCAGAAAATTATGATAAGAAATCATAAGAAAGGGTCGTAGCCATGCATAACCTTGAATCTACATACCAAATCATGCAAAAGCATGCACTTATTGTCACCTTGCCTTGGAATATAAAATATCTTGGAAGACTATAAGCGAGCATTTAAATATTGATAGCTTTTGACTTCAACATATATTTTTCTCAAGTACCATGAAATATACTTGCTCCGTATAAACCGTTTTCAGGAAGATGGATTAATAATGACAAATTATCCATTGTGGCTCACTAGGTTAGTATTTTCTCTTCTATTGACCATCTTTCTAATCTGCTTGGTAAATTTATTCGGAACCGGCTGCGAATCATTAAAAGACATGCATAAGAAAGAAAGCTAAAATACAGATATATAGCATACCGATACATCGAAACTTCATAGTTGCGATGGCAATCCAGAGATATTTATTTCTACACACGTGGTGCGCGTGCGAATGCGTCAGGCATCATGGACAAATATTTGAGAACATGGAAAGTATTATTCGTATAAAGTAATTAAAACTTTTAAACACCTTGGGTAGATATTTTATTAGTTGATGCAATCATATCATGAGGACTAAATTTAAGCTATTATACATATGCTTATGTATTTTTCTAACCTAATATATCACACACACACACAGAGAGAGAGAGAGAGAGAACACCAGGTAGATAGAGAAATCAGGTAGTCCTGAAGAAATGGAGTCCATAGCATTGCTCATCATCATCATCCGTGATCCCTTTGAAAAAATATTATCAAAGGGATCATGGATGATGATGATGAGCAATGCTATGGACTCCATTTCTTCAGGATCCTGCTACCTGATTTCTTTACCTACCAGGTGTTCTCTCTCTCTCTGTGTGTGTGTGTGATATATTAGGTTAGAAAAATACATATGCATATGTATAATAGCTTAAATTTAGTCCTCATGATATGATTGCATCAACTAAGAAAATATCTACCCAAGGTGTTTAAAAGTTTTAATTACTTTATACGAATAATACTTTCCATGTTCTGAAATATTTGTCCATGATGCCTGACACATTCGCACGCGCACCACGTGTGTAGAAATAAATATTTCTGGATTGCCATCGCAACTATGAAGTTTCGATGTATCGGTGCTATATATCTGTATTTTAGCTTTTTTTCTTATGCATGTCTTTTAATGATTCACAGCCGGTTCCGAATAAATTTACCAAGCAGATTAGAAAGATGGTCAATAGAAGAGAAAATACTAACCTAGTGAGCCACAATGGATAATTTGTCATTATTAATCCATCTTTCTGAAAACGGTTTATACGGAGCAAGTATATTTCATGGTACTTGAGAAAAATATATGTTGAAGTCAAAAGCTATCAAGATTTAAATGCTCGCTTATAGTCATCCAAGATATTTTATATTCCAAGGCAAGGTGACAATAAGTGCATGCTTTTGCATGTTTTGGTATGTAGATTCAAGGTTATGCATGGCTACGACCCTTTCTTATGGTTTCTTATCATAATTTTCTGCACACTTATAGTTTATAGATGCAGTTAGATCATATCTCTATAAGGGAAAACTTAAAATAACAACCTTTATACTAAAAAAATTATGTATGACATTACTTAGTAGTTTATGGTTTTAAGACGCAAAAGCCATTTGAGAAATAATTTTCCTACCCACTATTAATCCATATTCTCAATATAGTCATTGAATTTGCACGCGCACATAATAAGAAGGAGAAGACAGTAATGTGGCGGAAGAAGAAAAAAATGACATTCCTCGTTCTCTGTTTCAGCGTCAATCTTCTGATATGAACTAATGATGGCTTTCACATAGGCTTTTCCCTTTAGAGACTTCTTAGTGTCCAATGGAAAGCATATATCAGATTTGTGCAGGTCGGGTTCTTCTATGACTTTTAAGAGTCTCAACTGATTCTGTAAATTACACTCTTGTTGGGTGATACTTTTATCACTTCTCATTGCAGGTGCGCTCTCTAATATTCATTTTAAATGTAATATTATAGATATCCATGCCTCTTTATGTCAAAATTACTTATATTGTCAATGTTTGATTGTCTAGTTGTCGGTGATGCGTCCATATCAGGGACAGAGGCCACTCCCGTTCCTCCAGGTATGTTTATATATTATATAGGGCATGTATATTGATTTAGAATGCTATATCATAAATATACACACATTCCTTTTGCTCTTAGTCGTCCAACTCATTATCATGGGCTGCTTGATGAGATTAGATTTGCGCCTGATGATCTACAAGAGCTTGTTCACTCCCTGTCATATGTGTAAGCAGCGCTATATGCGAGTTTACCTTGTTAGTATGTATGTACTGAAATTAATTAATATTATTCAAATTTTGATACATGCAGATACCAGTGGAGCACATCTTCTATCTCTGTAGGTAAGGCTTTGAATTTGTTGATTTTGGTATTTCTTGTCAATTTTATAGACCAGTATGTGCTAAATATAATGTTCTTACAGTTGGTAGGGGGAAGGCAACATTCGAGGCTGCTGACCCCAGTCCTGGACGCCGCACACGGACGGCACCACGGAGGTTGGGAGAGAGGCCGAGGACTGGGCTCTAGCAAGGCCCATATGAGGTTGGACTCCACCCCGGCGGTTACTTCCTCTGTCTCCAGTGACCGGCATGTCCATCATGAACTGGATAGCTTGAGGGCCAGCATTCAGGAGTTGAAGGAGATGCTGGTATGTATACTACTTTATAGTAAAATATCATTTCATATTATATACATATCAACATATCCATAATTAGTACGTAGCTTGAGCTTATTTGGTTTTAGACTTAAGTTTGATTAATCATACATACATATGTAATTGAAATAAACAACGCTTTTCCAAACTAGATATCCAAACAGGGTTTCGAAATAACTTAATAATGATACGAATTCGAATAATAAACAGTTCTAACACGCTTCTTACACACGTTATATCCAGACACGACAGGGTAGATCGGCCGAGCCTCCACACGCATCTCCTTCGGCTGCGGCTTTGCAAGCCACTACATCGGCTGCGGTTCCGCAGACAGCTCCTGTAGCTCCACCGCCCACTCAGACTCCCGCTCGCGACGAATTGCAGAGTTTATTGACCGAGGAGAAAGCGCGCGTTATTCTATCGTTATTCAGAGGTGGAGCTGGACCGAGCTAGGGTAGATTTTTGGTTCTTTTTTTTTGAAACATGTATTTATTTATATCATACACATTGTACTACATTTTGAAACGATATTGATATTGGTTTGTATTTATATCATATTCAGTTTTTGTGTTTCTTTTGTATATTATATATATGCGTGAGATGTGATTATGAATACTGCAATATATGATTTGATTGATGTATATATTATTGTGCACAGGGCGGGAAAAAATCAAGCAGCCCATTTTTAAAAAAAAATTTCAGACAATATGTACCTACGGATTACTCCGTAGGCATACATGCTACCCCTACGGATATGTCCGTAGGGGAAAAATATCAGCAGTAACTGATATTTCCCCCAGATCTCAGTGCCAGGGGGTTGGGAAAGCCCCTACGGCTATATCCGTAGGGGCCACTGACTCTCCCCTACGGCGTTATCCGTAGGGGCAAAATGTCAGGAATCCTGAATTTGTGCCCCTACGGAAAAGTACCTACCCATATATCCGTAGGGGGCTGTACATGCCCCTACGGGTATATCCGTAGGGCCAAGTAATTTATTAAAATAAACCGTAAATAATATAAAATCTTATACCCTACGGTGTAATCCGTAGGGGCAAATGGACCTACACATATATCCGTAGGGACAAGAATTTAACCGTAGGGGCAAGTTCAGGGCCTCAACTTGCACCTGCGGCCTTTGCACCTACGGGGTATTTTTCTGCCCCTACGTATATATCCGTAGGGGCAACCCTTCTTTGTAGTAGTGTTCCCACGACTAGGAACAATGAAGGATGTACTCACTGACTACCCAGGCCCCACTAGTATGATCTGCATCATAGTCCTGAAAGTCGAGTACACATCCTAAGGGCTTTATCAACATGTAATCAGAGAGACAGAAAGTATACATGTTGAGATAAAGAGCAACCAGATAGCGTACTATCATGTCGAGCAAGAAAGTCATTCCTATATATGTCCTAGCATCCACTACAATATACATCCAATGTACAGTAATGGCCTCTAGGGCATACATATAACTAACATGCCTATCTAAGGTAGACAACTTAATAACGGTGTTATCAATACGGTAATCGTCTTTGAAAAAGACACAAATCCTGCCGCCCATGTGCAGCGGTTACCGATAACATCAAAACCATCAGGACTTCAATTTATTTTTCTAATTATCTGATTTAGGCTGAGTCTCATTAATAAACTGACTTGAATATGATTCAAAGACAATCTACAATTTGCAATCTACAATATTACAATTCAACATGAATCCATTCAATCTATATTGATTGAACCGAAGCATGGATATACTTCCATTTACATGATTCTCCAGTTACATCCATGATACTACAGTTACATCCATTTACTGATATCATGGTTTTGGTAAGTCATCTAATTATACAATCTATATAATTTACAATACAATACAATACAATACAACTATACAAACAAGACATCTCGGGATTTAAGGGGTAGATTGGTACGGAAGGTGTTAGAATTGGCACGAGTCGTTAAGATTAAGACACCTAAACTATATTCCGTTGCTGTTGTACCGTAGCCCTGAAGGGTTGCGGCAGCACCCCGGCCGTCGAAACGCGGCCAAAATGCGTAACAAAAATTTCTAAAACCGGCGCTACCGCTACCCGATTCCCGGATCGACCTTAAACCCTAAACTAGAAAACTAACTAAGAGTTAGAATTGTTATACCGAGTTGATCCGTGTCCTTCGGTCTTCATTCCAAGCTCCTTGCGGTTCTTTGACAAAGTTTGGTTTCCGGTCTTCCTCCATCTCCGATGGTCCACCCGAGGGAAACGGCGCAAGCTCCAACCTCGTCGAACGAGGTAACCGACACTCCAAAGTCGCTAGCGATGGAGAGTGGGGGTGTATGAAAATGTCACTATAATTTTTCTCTTATCCATGTGCTTCATGGAGCAACTCAAGAAGAAGATGATGGAGGTGAAACCTTTGGCATGAGCAAGAATAATGCTAAGTGTTTTTGTGTTCTTTTTTTTTTGAGTGAATGAGAGAGAGGGAGTATAGCAAGTGTAATGATATATCAAATGAGATGAATCCCCCTCCAAAAAATGGCCGGCCCCTCCTCTCTCTTCCACCCAAAAAAAAATATCATTTCCTTTTTAATCAAATAAAATATACACAACCATACCATGCACTATGCTTGACTCATGCCCATGCTTTTGCCTTGTCACCCTCCACCTCATCATTAAACAAAATGAAAAGTCAAATAATGAGGTGGCAAAACTTCTAGAAGCTATTCCGTATAAAATACGGAATACTTCCCAGTACATGTATCGAAATACATATACGCGTATTCGTACAAAAATACGAATAGCCAAGAGAGAAAATGAATAATGAACAATAATACTAGAATACGTATATACAAATACATATATGAATTATTAAATCAAAACCCGATTTAATAATCCAGCTTAATCCTAAACCGCTAGTATTATCAACCGTCCGATTAAAGTCTGCGCAGCAAGTGTACATATTTAATCGGACACCTGTATGTACCAACATACCTCATGTACACCATATCGCCTTAACCGTGAAAACCCTCTGTGTGGGACTCTAAAGACTCGTCAATACGCTGGCAGTGGGTTTAACCACAAGCACGTCAGCGGCACTAGCTGTACGTAACGGCTATCCAGGTATTGAGCGAAAGGGAGGCCGACGAGCAAACTCATCCTGAACCCCTACAGAGCCTGTCAGTGACATTATCCGCACAGTCCGGTCTGTTCGTCTAAGAGTATCGCATATCGAGTCTAGGGGGGTGGATAAAGTCAGACCCCCAACAACGCGACATTTAGTGTCGGTATGAAACCCCATCACCACCTGAGAAACTATCGATTCTGGATCGATAATTCTCGTCCACCGTGGCCACGGATTTATGGTGATGGCCATCCGTACACAACGCGACATCAACCCCCAATACCGGGAGAAACGAGTCCCCGACGATCCGATCACTGCCTCCATGTGGCTCGGGACTGTACCCAACTAAAACCTGTTTGCACGACTCCTTTGAGCCATGGTAGGGTAGTAATCAAAGAACGGTGGGAACTCACACGAGACAAACGACGATCTTAGGTCGACAGACTAACCTGTACACATGTCACCTGGGAACTGCTATCTGACAATATGTATAATACCAAATAGCAGGTTCCCGGTGAGTCCGTCCAGTGTACTCATAACCCAATGAGCACCTGTATACTATCTTAGGTGAACAAACTAACACCAATGGCTTGTGATACCTGGACACCGCTCCTCGTCGGGGTCTCGATCAGTATACACTAGTCTACACTGGAGTATCGATGCCCGGTCTCGATTCTCCTACGACTAGGGACATTTAAGGATGTGCTTATAGATTCCAGCTCCCACATATATGATCGCCATCATAATGCTGGCAGTCAAGCAAGAATCTTATGGGCTCTATCAACACGTACATGATGATAAAGACAAACCAGATAGCATACAATCATCTTGAGTAAGACTGTTTTATCGGTATAGGTCCTCACTCAATCATCATAATCAAAAGTCCGCGACTTTGATAATTGCCTTGAGGGCACTATAGCCAACAAGACCAACGGTTCCTTGTATATTCCGTTTGCCCTAATCTCTAGCATATAGAGACTCCTCTCGTATACACTGGCATCCTTCTGTACCAAGCTACAAACAACAGCGTTAACACCACATTATAACAATATAATACAACTTTAAAAGGTTCCTTCTTATTCTATCTATTCTATTTCTCTCTTATCTTTAGGACTTATCGAGCGATCTGTTCGCTGACGACATTCTATTCTTTCTTGTTTGAATGTCATCAGGTGATCTGGACACGTCAGAGATCGAGCCCAGCGCTGAAGACTTGGACCATTTCGTTGAAGACCCAAAGCTTTAGTTCATTGTAAACTTTTATTTCTGTTATGCCACTGTTTAGGCATTGGTTTCATTCAGTTGTATTTACTTTTTCATGCATTGTACAAAAGAATGTGAATAAATAAAGTTGTTGTTTTATTATATCTTGTCTCTTGTGCATTTACATTTATATTTCTTAGTTACGCTTAGCGTATTTATTTCAGAGTAAATAGGTAGCGGCCTCGTTGCGTCCTCTGCCCGTATACTGGGAAGTGAGGCGTGACAGGTTTTGTTGGTGGCCCATGCAGGTCAGAGCTGTATGAAACTCTATCATGCAGTTCTGTTCTGCGTGAACAACCTAAGCAATATAAAAACACAAGAACCAGCAACTAAAACATTCTTTACAATTCATACTTCTTGAATCTCATCATTTCATATACTTTGAATCTGTCCTAACCTAAATCTTTTTTCAAAGGTTATGGATTCTCCAAACAACACAAGCACCAATTTCAACAACACTCCACCACCACTACCAATCATACCTACTGTTCCTGCTCTACCCACCGAGCAAACGGTTCTGCTTGAGGCGATCCACAGCCTCTTAGAGGGACAACAGCAGATCTTGAACCGTCCCGAGACTGAAACACCTAGGGTGAAGCAATTCAGAGTTTTGCATCCCAAACAGTTCTCCGGAAAGGTAAACCCACTAGAAGCCGAAGAATGTGCACAAAGTATAGAAGATGATCTGGCAGTGGCACAACTGCCAGATATAGCTTGGGTTCGTATGGCAAAATTACAGCTCATGGACAATGCACGGAACTGATAGAAGGCGGAAGAAAGACGTCTTGATCAGCCCATTCAATGGAAGACTTTTCGCGATAGGTTCGACGCGAAGTACTTCCGTGAGACTGCCAGGTTCGACACGGAACAACAGTTTATTCATCTGCAACAAGGTTCGATGTGGATCAAGTCGGTAGATGAGTATGACGCTGAGTTCACCATGCTCAGTCGGTAAGATATGTCTCAAATAATTTGAATTTTTTAAATATCACTTACTACACAGCTAACACAATCCTTTAAACAGATTCGCGGCACATTTGATACCGACGGACGAGATCAGAGCCCATCGATTTCAACAAGGTTTGGACACGGAAATCCAGGCTGTACTAGCTACAGGGAAATTTCCGACTCATGAGGAGGCTCTGACAGATTCCCGCAGTTATGAGGCAGTGATAAAGGTGAGGGGCAGACCTCAGTCTGCAGGAGTTAAACGCCCTGTCAACCAGATGATAGGAGGAGCCTCGTCTAGGCCACCTTTTGAGCCAAGGCGACTTGGAGTACCGAACCATTGTCCCATCCCAGATTTTTTGTACCTACCGCAAGAGATCTGGACATGTGATGCAAGACTGCTGGCGAGCCAACCGTCTTTGCTTAGTCTGCGGCTCAGCTGCTCATGATATTGGATCTTGTCCTTATAGAAAAAATCCAATTGCTGCACCCAGGCCAGCAAACAGTTACCCATAGCGCCCAGCCATTCAAGCACCTGCTCCAAGCCTGGCACTACCTACTCCACCATCTAGAGGACCACAAGCTGCACTACCTCCTCGTCAGTTCCATCAAGCTTAAAGGAACATTACGAAGAATGCTTCTCAGGCCAGGAGGAATGTACCAAGGCGCCAGGCTTTCACGATGACCATGGAAGAAGCTGAGGCCACTGGCCAAGTTATCACCGGTAACCATTTCTTCTCAACCTTTATTTCAGTCTTGCTACTTATCTACATACATTTCCCCATACCTAAAACATATCCCACATACCTTAGGTACAATCTTATTATCCTCAATACTTGCACTAGCACTGTTCGATATTGGAGCATCTCACTGGTTTATGTCGCAACGGTTCGTCCGAACGCATGCGATTCCAGTCACACCGCTTGTATCTAGCTGAAATGCCAGTTCAGGAAATAGCGTTCTAAAGGCAACAATGGGATACAACTTGTGTCCAGTAGTCGCCTGCAGCAGAGAGTTCTACGCTGACTTCAAAGTGCTGGACATACCGAACTTCGATGTGGTTCTAGGTATGGATTGGCTTGAAACTTTTTATGCTACCATCGACTGTCGTGAAAGGAAGTTGTATTCGAGATTCCAGACCATCCGGTCTTCTATTTCAAAAGCGGAGACCGTACTCTAGAGCCAAGTACATACAAATCGAAGCCAAGGGAAGCAGTAGTTGCAACAGCTCAAGCAGAGGAAGAATCATGGCCATATGTGGTTCGAGAGTTCGACGACATGTTTCCTGACGATATATCAGGTTTGCCTTCCGATCGAGCTCTTGAATTCAGCATTGATTTAGTACCAGGAGCACAACCGGTGATCAATGCACCTTATCGATTAAGTCCGGAAGGTTTGAAGGAAGTCCGAACACAGTTGGACGAATTACTGGCAAAAGGATGGATTCGTCCCAGCACTTCAAGTTGGGGATCACTTGTACTACTTGTGAAGAAGAAGGAAGGTTCAAACAGAATGTGCATCGATTACAGAACCTTGAACGAAGTCATTATAAAGAACAAGTATCCACTCGCACGCATCAACGATTTATTCGATCAGCTAAGTGGGTCTTGTGTTTTCTCTAAATTAGATCTTCGTTTAGGTTATCATCAGGTGAAGGTCAAGGAAGCTGATATTCATAAAACAGCTTTCAGAACTCACTATGGTCATTACGAATTTCTAGTGATGCCATTTGGAGTGACCAATGCTCCAGCAATATTCATGAACCTTATGAATCGAGTTTTCCGGGAGTACTTAGACAGGTTTGTTTTCATCTTCATCGACGACATCCTGGTGTATTCTAAGAGTCGGAAAGAGCATGACGAACACCTACGAATTGTCCTGGAAACTCTTCGTCAACATCAGTGTAGCGTTTTGAAAATCGTTTCGGTAAAATTTCGAAAAAACGGTAAAATAAGGGGGTTTTCTGTAAAAAGTCAAAATGCAAATATCTGTATTATAAAATTAAATATACATATTCTAGCTATGTAATTGCTAGTATTTGGTGTTTATTGAGCCACTGGTGAAATTTCAAATTTTCTGAAAAAAATTTATTTTATTATTATTTTAAGCCGTCACTAATACATTTAATTAGGGAAAATTACAAATTGGAATGAGTTGAAACAAATTTTGTACATCATAAAACATTAAATAAAATTATATCATGTGGTTTTTGAAATGAAATCGTTTGTTAAAACGGTTTAGAAAATATCGAAGAAAAAGGCTTTTTTTTCCGGTGAAATTAGTGTTAATGGGAATTGGGGTAATACATTCATCTTTTTCCCTAACCCACAAACCCACACCTCACCCTCTCTCCCCCTCCCCATATGGCCGGCCCCACCATGACAGCCCTCCCCCTCTCTCTCTCTCCAATCACCAAGAAAAGAAAAGAAAACAAAGGAAAAGAAGAAAGAAATAGATAAGTGAGCGGGCTTTGACTTTTGTGTGGACTTGACTCTATTTTTTCCCACCTCCCTCTCTCTCCTCTCCTCCCCATTTTCTGGCCGAGCCCTCCCTCCACAACAGCCCCCAATTTCCCCTCTCAATTCCTCATCAAAAATCCTCACAAAATGCATCAAAAATCCACCAAAAATCCCACAAAATCAAAATCTAACTCCTACCCATTTTTCCTTAACCTCTCAAACATGGATTTTGGTGAAAAGCTTTCATTTTGGAGGCCAAGATTTTGGTGCTAGATTCATGATAGATCTCTTGAAATTGTGAGGTATAAATCTTTGCCCTATAGTTAAATTGTTGCTTTAATACTTCAATTCGACTAAATTAGATGCTTAATTAGGTTCTAAATTTAAAACTTGTGAATTCAAGAGAAGGGTTTCAAAAGTCAAGTTAGGTTTTTAGTGATGAGATTGTGGTTGTGTGATATAGTTAACATGTAGGGGGCATGCCAAATCAAATCTAGTTTCTTGTTTGCATTTTTGTTAATTTAAATTGTGATAATTATATAAATTGGAAACTAGGTTTTGGAAATTTATTGCAAATGTTAGACTAAAAATCTAATTAGGTTTTTCATGACTTCATTAACATTATTAAGTGTAGTTTAATATTTTAGATCATGCAAATCTAAGCTAGATTGTAGTTTGTGCATTTTTGCTATGAAATTGTTAAAATTGGTTATGTTTGCAAACTAGATTTCTGAGATTGATATTAAGAATTAAGTTTAAAATCTAATTAACATTGGTATGACTTAATTAAGATGGTTAGTGAGCCTTATGGCGATTAGTTTTATTAAAACATCATGTTTTGTACAAAAACGGGTAAATTTTGCTTGCTAGATTTTCGGAAAAATAGCTTTTAAAGTGAGTTTGAGGTTTTTGTGAATTGCAACCTATTTCATATTATAATTAGTGCTTGTAATTGTACAAATGAGTGTGTTTGGGTTTTTCTCGATGGTTTGGCGTTTGTAGGCCGACGTCGAGGGTTTTTTGGTTGATTTGTGAAAGCAAACCATAGGTTTTGACCTATGTGGGATTCATGAGTCGTTTTGGTCATGAGTCGGATTTTAATGCGATACGGTACGTTATGATATGTAGGTACCCCATGTGGACTTCGAGAAGACAAGCAAGCGCGTGGCGACGTCGGCACCGGCGAGCGAGGACCAGGTGAGTAGATTTATATCTACGGGGAGAAGTCGGGTGGATGGCGTATAGCACCCCTGCAGTCCGTGGTGGTGTATACGGATGCGTATACACACCAAAAATTTATTATATATGTTATTTGGGATTAATAACGATGTTTAGGATGGATATTGGTGTGTTGGATTATTTTAGTGTTGCGAATCCTAGGGTAGTGTTGCACTATACATACACACATACATACTTGCATACATTCCTATTTATATGTGCTCATGGGATTCTTTGTAGTTATGTGTTCACATGGGTATAGGACTATGTGTTCACATACGGATTTGAGGATGATACTTAGGATTGAGCTGAGTCGATGAGATTTGTTTTGTGGATGTGATATCGGTGATATGGCAGGATTCGTACTTGAGGTATGTCCTGGTGTTATAGCGGATCTTGGGACGACGATACGGGTGAATAGTGTTATTATTAAAATGGTCGACATGTGATCGTGATATGAGGCATGATATGCTAGGATATTGATACTAGGCCGTATTGGGCGATGTATACCCCTTGATGATGATATGTGCTAATGATATCGGTTTGTACGAGATTTTCGATCAGTAGTCAGATCATGAGTATCTTGAGGATATTAGTATTGTACTAAACATAGGTCAGTACCCTAGACTACGATCTTGAATAAAGAGGATACCAGAGGAATGGTGTGAGGAATATGATATTGACCCGTACCAAGATTTGGGGATGCCATACGACGGATTTACGTACGAGCTATATCTTGATGATTGATCCGTACTCTTGACTTGGGATGTCTGATTGTAGATATGGTATCGTATATTATATTATTGAGGCGGGATCACCGACTAATATATATACAGGTATGTATATGGATCGACTCAGATGTTAGGCGGTTTCCTTACCTGTAGTCCAGCTTGTTAGCTTAGCCCTTTTAGTTTAGTTTAGTTGTTAGATTAGATTCGATTCATACATATTTCAAAAACTAACAAATCGTGGGTATTTTAAAAGGCAGCCCAAGGGATCCTACGGATATTTCAAAAGACGTATCTTTTCATAAAACACCGTAGCCCCTATTTTCAAAACCCCATGATTCGTGTTATTTCAAAAGGCACCATTTGTAGGACTTATACTAGATTAATGCAGGTTAGTTACAGTTGCGTCTAGTATTCAGCTCCCGCTTATTATTGTGGTTCGCTTCGCATCGCATACTTATGTTATAATTTCTTATTGCAATGTTGATATCATATTGTTAGGACACCAGCACCATTACCAATGATGCGTATGTACCACGTACACTTACTTGCCGGCTCACACACATCTTCATCGGTAATTGCCATGTCACGTACACCTTAGAAAAATATTATTGCTTGACTTAGCTTGTTAGTTAGTAATTTGACATGATATTAGTGTACCTGCCTTATATGCCAGCTTAACATTGTAGTTATTACTTGTCACTTCATGCATACTGTTATTCATTGTTATGCCTATATTCATGGTTTTACATGCTATTGATGATTTGGATTCGGACTTCCATGAAATTTTCTGCATTTGGGGTGGAAAACCGCAAAACTTATATAAACCGATTTTTCTCTTTTTGAATAAAAAAGTGCGGTTTTTCCCATGATGTATGAGTCGTCCACCATGAGTTTGCTGATGGATTTCGAGACCCGATTCGAGGAGACGGATGAACCGTTTCGGGTATATGGTGGACCCGGTAAGGTACCCCGGGGCAAGAAGCGCGTGATGATGACGATGTGAGCCTGGCAGGGGAGCACTACCTACCGGTGATTTTACCCGACGCGTCGGATATCCGGAGGATACCGTCGTGGTCTTGAGATGGATGGTAGGGGCCGGTCTGGACTGACGGCGCCCTAGATATTGTGATTGAGACATTGAGATTTCGAGATATTGAGGTACAGAGACTATGATACAGAGATATCGAGATATTGGGATTACGTTTTGTGCCGATGCTAGGCATTGTTTTATGCTGATTTCATTGTGATACCTCATTTTAAAAATACAAAGGAAATCTCACTAAATTATGAAAACAGTTCTTCATTTACTTGTATTCTGTTTCCATGCATTCATACCTCATTCATATGATATATTGCTACCCGAGGCACTGACATGGGCACATGAGATTACACTCGGGTTAGATATTTACCCTAGCCTTGTTATTGGTTGCATGTTATATATATAATTGAGGATATATTCTGATCTTTGACCTAGGTTGCGTTATTTATGCGATTTCTTTTCGTAGATGTTTTTCTATTCACGAGTTGGCAACTCACCCCCGTTGTTCCCCAGTTTCTTGCAGGTTTGCCGTACAGGTTTCATTACGGCTTGCGGGCATAGTTTCCTTCGGGTGATTTGCTAGTAGGTGGGTTTACTTGTATCGTACCCCCCATTATATAACTTGTATATTATTACTCTGTTGTATCTAGAAGTTCCATCAACCAAAAATATTTTTTTTTGAGATAGAGACCAGAGATGCTATTCTTTCGACCTTAGAGTCGCGCGTTTTATTTCTGTGGTTTTCTTGTGGTTTTAAGTTTTTGATCCTCACCGTTGGCATTTTATTACTCTGTTGTATCTAGAAGTTCCATCAACCAAAAATGTTTTTTTTGAGATAGAGACCAGAGATGCTATTCTTTCGACCATAGAGTCGCGCGTTTTATTTCTGTGGTTTTCTTGTGGTTTTGAGTTTTTGATCCTCGCCGTTGGCATTGTATATTATATTGCTTGTGTGGTTGTGACCGTCGATTGACGAAGTGCTAGCTCCCGCTTGGGGATACCCTTTTATTGATTTCGTATACTATTCATGTTGTATCCCGTTTGGGTGCCAGTATTTACAAAGGAGACTCTGCCGAAATTTTCAGGAAATACTTGATGTTTTTTTTAAAACCGCATAATTTGGCTTATGCTATTAAAACTACTTGATTTTAAATTGGTTTTCCTTCACTCTACTACTTTTCTTGGTTTGGATTTCTGGGTTTTCGGCTTACTTAGATTACGTACGCCTCGAGACGTTTCGTAGTTTAATTGCCGGTCATTTTCCGTACTTTCGGGACGTGACAAAGTTGGTATCAGAGCTTTAGGTTTTACCTTCGGAGCGTAGGATGACCCTTGGTTGATGGAATAGGTGACTAAAGTAGAGTGACGTACCGTGGGTATGTGTAACGCCTTGAAAAGTCGTTTTGGTGTTTTCCCGAAAATAGGTGAAAATGTGGTATTTTTCCGTAAACCGTCTTTTTGTTATTTTGCAGTTTAGGACTAATTATACCTAATTTGGATAGGTAATTGCTTTTTTTTGGTAGCAAATGAGTTACTTATGAAATTCTGGTCGTTTAAAAATTTTCCCTAATTTTTCAATTTTTAATATTATTTTAAGCCGGTAAGAAAATACATTAAATTAGCGATAAATACAAATTTAAATGGGCTAAATTTAAGCTTTAAAATCATGTTAATTGAAATCTAGTTGTAACATAAATTTTTAGTATTTTATTTCAAGTTTTAACTAATTTTTATTATGGAAAACGAAATTTATTGAATTTAAGCTTAAATTTGCAATTTTGGACTTGTAGGGGGTCTTTTTGCAAAAAAATTTTATGCACTCTCACACACACATCCTCACATCTCCTTGGCTGTCCCAAACTGCAGAAAATTCTTCCCCTCTCTTTTGTTTTAAAACTCTTTTGTTAGGAATGAATTGAGTTGATGTGTAGGTTTTAAAATATAGTATTTTGGAGGTATGGTGTATTTGACTTTGAGGGGGGGTTGACCATGACTTTTCCCACACCCCACACCACTCCCCTCTCCCTTGTTCTGGCCGAAACCAGCAGCTCCCCCCTTCATTTTTCCCCTCTCTTTTATTCACAAATTCATCTCAAAATTCAACAAAAATCAACAAATCCTTCACTATTTCAACACAAAATCTTAATCCATCTGTTCTCACACCCACTTTAGTTTAAATCAAGGAGAAAGGAGGTGTCTTGGGAGGCTTGAGCAAGCTTAGGATTGATCTTTTGAGGTATAATTTCTAATCAAATGATTAAATTGTAGCTTAAGTGTGCTAAACTAGAACCTTGAAATTTGTTTAGTGTTAAATTTAGTGTTAGTTTCATTCTAGATTTTTAAAAAAGTTCATGGTTGAAATTAAACTAGGGTTTTTTAGAAACCATTATTTAGTTAATTAAATCTATTTTGCTATCTAGTTGTTTGCTAATCTAAGTTAATGAGGTTACTTTATTTGTGTGGGCTTCAAATTAGTGTTAATTTGGTATTGTCATGTTTAGTTTTGGGATTGAAATTGCTAATTATGAAAATCAAGAAAGGTTTTGTTTATGGAAATTAGGTTTTTAAGCATTGCTAGTATGTTGGAAAATTGTGTAGTGGCTATCTATGGTAAACTTGGGTGTTTGCGCGAAGTTGTGTGCACTTTATCGCAAATCCGCGAAGTTTGCACGAATTTGGTAGTCTTTTGTGCTTACTAGTTTTTATTAAATTTTTGTGGTGATGTATTTGCGATTTCTTGATGACATTTTTAGCGTATCCTATGACTTTTAGGATGTGTGAGTGCGGATTTTTGTGTGTTCGGGTTTTAGTTTTGCCGGGCGACCAAATCGACGATTCTAGTTAGTTTTGCGATTTTCCCGTGTGTTCCGCGCACCTTGTGCACGTTGTACCTAGCTTGTGAACGTTAGTATTTTCGTTTGGGTTTTGCGTCGTTCTTGGTATGTAACCTTATGTTTGGTCTTGATGTAAATTCCAGGTTCGGTCGCGGAGACGTCAGACGCGGCACGAAAGGGGAAAGCGGTGATTGGACGTGACTTGCTAGGGATTCCGGTGAGTAGATATAACATCTACGGGGGACTATCGTTGGATGGCGCAAGTCGCCCGATAGTTTTAGTAGCTTAAAAAGATTCTTAGTAATGTTAGTAATTAGGGGTGTAATACTTGTATGATTAATTGCTACATCCATGCCTTATATTGACATACATATGCGAAACCATTCTATAGGACACCTGCACCATTGCCAGGGTTTTTATATGCAGCACGAGCACTATTCATGCTTACACACACACCCTGATAATTGCCATGCCACCACACTAGATAACCTATAATTTGATACCTTTTACTAATTGATACTTAAACTTGTGCGATTGCCTTTAA
Source organism: Agapanthus africanus (assembly GCA_030015575.1). Classification (NCBI taxonomy): domain Eukaryota; kingdom Viridiplantae; phylum Streptophyta; class Magnoliopsida; order Asparagales; family Amaryllidaceae; genus Agapanthus; species Agapanthus africanus. Next base: position 392,159,474 of record JASDDO010000022.1, read on the forward strand.
TTCCTTAAAATGAAATCGTAGGATTGTTATTCATGTGCATGTACCTCATCATATTATTTGTTCATGCCTAGTCTACTAATCTTACATTGCAACTTGATTATTGATACCATATGCATTCATTATCATTGACATATGCACTTATGAGAAGTTCTTGAGATTTTATGATATTTCTGGATTTCGGGGGAAAGCCGTAAAATTTCTAAACTTATTATTTTTTTAAATACGTAAATTGCGGTTTTCTAGTGATGTAAGTGTCGTCCACCATGAGTTTGCTGTGGTTTTCAAGATCCGTGTCGAGGAGTGGAGGAACCGTCACGGGTACATGGTGGGCCCGGTAAGGTACCCCGGGGCAAGAGGAATGTGTTGTTGACGTTGAACCTGGCAGGGGATGGATTACCTACCGGTGACTGTTTTGGCACGGCGGATATCCAGAGGATACCGACCGTGGCCGCGAGATGATGAGATATTGATATTTGAGTGGGTCAGCCAGACGGCTGAGGCCAGAGATACTTTGATATCAGATTTGAGACAGTTTTGAAGTGTCGTTGCTGGACACGGATTCTTTTGGTTCTATTGGTATTGTGCTGATATTTCAAAGGAGATTCCTAAAGGAAAAAGATGATTTCTTATACTTACAAATGCGGATCACGAGTATATTTATATTGCTTACATACTTGCTAGTATAGTCATATTGCAAACATACCTGTTATTATATCCTGCCATACCTGTATTATAGATGCTAGGATTCTTGTGTGCATACTTGCGATAGCCTCTATAGATGTTATTTATTACTCACGAGTTGGAAACTCACCCCCGTTGTGCCACAGCCTTTTGCAGGTCCGCTCCGTCAGTACAGTAGCGGCGGGCGCACTTGCTTCTTTTGCCTCCTTTGCCTGGACTCGAGGTTTTGCTCTTAGGTGGGTTATATTATTATTTTTGTACCACCTTGTATATTCTTTGTATCTAGTGTACTCCATCTACTGTATCTACCAATATTGTTGTATATTGACCTAGAGATGAGACTGTGAGATTTGTGGACTTTTTATGCTGTATTTTGGGGTCGGGCTCACTTGTGTCGACATGCTGTTTTTCTCATGCTTCCTTATGATTATTTCGCATGTTGTTGCTTTATATTGCGTGGGATTTGTGACCGCCTTGTGGCGAAGAGCTAGCTCCCGCTTGGGGATGCCTTATTTGTTGGATTCATATATATTCTTGTTGTACCCATTTTGGGGGCCAGTATTTACAAAGGAGACTCTGCCGAAATTTTCGGAAAAATTGATATTGTTTTTAAAAAGGTTTTACATGACTTATTTGATAAACTCGTTTTCAATTGATTGGGTTCTCTTCACTCTTTTGCTTATTTGGTTTTGGTTTTCTGGGCTTTGGCTTACTTATTTTACGGACGTCTTGAGGCGTTTCGTAAACTTACGTGCCAGTCACGTTCCGTACCCTGCGGGTCGTGACAAAGTTGGTATCAGAGCGATAGGTTTTACCTTTTTGAGTGTAGGATGACCCTTGGTAGATGGAGTAAGTGACTTAAGTAGGGTAACGTAGCGTGTGTATGTCCGTGGCATACTTGCGATACGGTACTCCGCCTAAGTGACTTTAGGATATACTTGCTTGAAATCCCTTCTTCAATTCTTTGTATCCTCTGATCCTATTGCACTGTTCTTATTATCCGTTTTCCTGTAACAGCCACTATGCCGCCGAAAGCTACGAGGGCACAGAGGGCTGCCGCCCGAGACGAGATTCGAGCTGGCTCGTCCGAGACAAGGACTGAGCAGGGTGGTATGCCTATGCCGCAGGGACAGACCGATCCACCTTCCCAGGCCGTATGGATAGGCTCGAGCCTGGTATGGAGGAGTTGCGACAGATGATGGGGGGCATGCAGGAGCTACGTCAGATGGTAGGATCCCTAGTTGTAGCCAGTCGTACACCGAGGCCGGATGACGTACCTACTACATCACAGACGACCATGATACCTGCTCCTACTACTACCACCGTGGCCATTCCGGTTTCGCTACAGGATTTCATGAGGCTGAGACCTCCAGTATTCACCGGCACCGAGGCAACGGAGGACCCAGAGACGTTCCTTGACAGTTTAGCCAGGATCTGCCGTTCGCTGAGATGTTCGGATGATCGATGGGTAGAGCTTGCGAGTTTCCGACTAAAGGGTCTCGCGCAGACATGGTAGGAGTCAGTCTTGAGAGGTCGAGCTGCAGGTCTACCGCCTATGACTTGGGCCGAGTTTACAGCAGTCTTTCTAGCTCATTTCCTCCAAGAGAGCGTTCGTGACGCCAGAGCTCGTAGCTTCGAGGCCTTAGTCAAGACACCTGGGATGACGGTGTCTGAGTATGATATCCAGTTTACACAGTTATCCCGATATGCTCCGTATTTGGTGGATACCGAAGAGAAGATGGTGAAGAGGTTCGTACAGGGACTTGATGCCCAGCTATATCGTGCCATTGGCGCCCAGCACTACGACACTTATTCAGCTACTATGGATACGGCATTACGGATGGAGGCACGTATATCACAGACTTCGGCCGTTTCTGGGCCGAAGAGGATTCGCACCGATGTACCGTCTCAGAGGCAGCGCGCCAGATTCTTTCCGAGAGATAGGCCTGGCAGAGGATTTGGACGGGGACAGTTATATGGTTCTTATCCCCAGGGACAGCAGCCGTCGCCAGGGTGTTTTAGGTGCGGGAGTCCGCACCATCTTGTCAGAGACTGTCCGGTGAGACGACAGGGAGCGGCGACCGTTCCGCATGTGAACCTACCACCATCACCACCCCCTCCTCAGAGAGCCCTACTTCCTACCACAGGCGATGCTCCATGCCAGTTAGGTGCACCCAGAGGCCGTGGACGCGGCGGTCCTGTTCAGAGAGGATGAGGAGGCAGGGGCCGAGGTCGAGGCCAGCCCGCTATCGGTGGAGGATAGGCCCGAGTTTTTGCTTTGACACCGCAGGATCCGCAGGCATCCAATGCCGTTGTGACAGGTACCTTATCCGTATGTTCTTTCGACGCTCGGGTATTATTTGACCCAGGTTCTACACATTCGTACGTCTCTACACACTTTGCACCGATGTTGGGCCATGTGTCGTCGTCGTTAGATCATCCGCTTGTTGTTGTTACTCCGGTAGGCGAGTCGTTTGTCGCTCATTTTGTATTTCGTTTGTGATCCGTTCGTATCGGGGAGAGGGATTCATCAGTTGATTTGATTCTCCTCGATATGTTGGACTTTGATGTGCTTCTGGGCATGGATTGGCTAGCTACTTGTTATGCTTCGGTGCACTGCCGTGAGAAGGCAGTCATATTTAGCTTTCCGGGAGAGCCAGTCATTTTTATTCAGGGAGACCGCAGCATCACCCTTCCCATCTTGATTTCGTCTCTTCGCGCTGGTCAGCTCTTGCGGAAGGGATGTCAGGGATTCTTAGCGTATATTTGTGGTACTCGAGCTGCAGAGGTTCCGTTGGACCGGGTCCCGGTTGTTTGTGAGTTCCCTGATGTTTTCCCTGATGAGCTACCTGGGCTACCACCTGAGCGCGACGTTGAGTTCTGCATCGATTTGATTCCCGGCTCGGGGCCTATTTCTATACCGCCTTATCGGATGGCCCCGACAGAGCTTCGAGAGCTGAAGGATCAGTTGCAGGATTTGTTAGAGAAGGGGCTTATTCGACCTAGTGTTTCTCCATGGGGTGCTCCGGTCCTGTTTGTCAAGAAGAAGGATGGAAGTTTGCGCTTATGTATCGACTACCGCCAGCTGAACAAAGTTACCGTTCGGAACAGATATCCGTTGCCACGCATTGATGATTTGTTCGACCAGCTTCAGGGTGCGGGGTATTTTTCGAGGATCGACTTGCGATCAGGATACCATCAGCTGCGAGTTTGACAGGAGGATATACCGAGGACAGCTTTCCACACGCGCTACGGCCACTACGAGTTTTTGGTGATGTCGTTCGGACTCACCAACGCCCCAGCAGCATTCATGGATTTGATGAACCGTACATTCGGGCCGTATCTTGACTTGTTCATCATCGTGTTTATCGACGATATCTTGGTGTACTCCCGGAGCAGAGAGGAGCACGAGCAGCACTTGAAGATTACGTTACAGACTCTGAGGGAGCACCAGCTGTTCGCAAAGTTCTCCAAGTGTGCATTCTGGCTGGACAGCGTCGGATTCTTGGGTCACGTGGTTACGAGAGACGGCATATGTGTGGAGCCGAAGAAGATTGAGGCTGTTCAGCAGTGGCCCCGACCTATATCGGTTACTGAGATCCGTAGTTTTCTAGGCCTAGCGGGCTACTATAGGCGTTTTGTTCAGGACTTCTCCCGTATAGCTGCACCTTTGACCGGTTTGACCCGGAAGGGAGTTCCTTTCGTTTGGACAGAGGAGTGCGAGCGCAGTTTTCAGCAGCTACGGACTTGTTTGACTACGGCGCCGGTATTATCTTTGCCTTCGGGATCAGGCGGATTTGTGGTCTACTGTGATGCTTCGCGAGTGGGGTTAGGATGCGTATTGATGCAGCATGGCTGGGTGATCGCATATGCTTCTCGGCAGTTGAAGAAGCATGAACAGAACTACCCCACTCATGATTTGGAGATGGCTGCAGTGGTCTTTGCATTGAAGATTTGGAGACATTACCTATATGGCGAGTCGTGCCAAATATTCACAGACCACAAGAGCTTAAAATACATATTTCAGCAGCGAGACCTAAACCTCAGACAGCGTCGTTGGATGGAGTTGGTGAAAGACTACGACTGCGAGATCTTATATCACCCAGGCAAGGTGAATGTGGTAGCAGATGCTTTGAGCAGGAGGCCCGGGGGTAGTCTATCCTTTTTGCGCGCAGTGTAGAGGCAGTCGTCAGCAGATTGGCAGAAGTTATGCGACAGCCGAGTTGAGTTCGAGTTCACTCAGACAGGGGGACAGCTCGCGCATGTTCATGCACGCCCACAGTTGCTTGACCGTATATATGAGGCACGGCGCAGTGACGACCGTTGCTCAGAGATCATGGCACAGATGGGACAGGGCAGATTTTCCGAGTTCGTGATTGACGATCAGGGGATTTTACGCTATGGTTCTAGACTGTGCGTACCAGATGCTGATGGATTGCGGCACGACATTCTTGAGGAGGCACACCGATCAGTGTATAGTGTCCACCCCGGTTCCACCAAGATGTACCATGATATGAGAGAGACCTACTAGTGGGACGGGATGAAGAGGGACATTGCGGAGTTTGTATCGAGATGCCTGACTTGTCAGCAAGTCAAGGCCGAGCACCAGAGGACCGCAGGAGAGCTACAGCCGTTACCCATTCTGAAGTGGAAATGGGAGCAGATTTCGATGGATTTCGTTGTGGGTCTACCCAGGACCAGTCGAGGGTACGACTCCATCTAGGTGATCATAGATCGATTGACGAAAGCGGCCCACTTCCTGCCAGTGAAGACCACTTTCAGTTTCGCTCAGTATGCCCAGCTTTACATCGATGAGATCGTGCAGTTGCATGGCGTACCGACTTGTATCGTGTCAGATCGTGGCACCCAGTTCACCAGCCGACTTTGGCAGAGACTTCAGGAGGCTTTGGGCACTCGTTTGAGCTTCAGCACAGCGTTTCATCCGCAGATCGACGGACAGTCAGAGCGGACCATTCAGACTCTCGAGGACATGCTCAGAGCGTGCGTTTTAGACTTCGGCGGTAGCTAGGATCGTCATTTACCTCTAGTGGAGTTCTCCTACAACAACAGCTTCTAGGATACTATTCAGATGGCACCTTTCGAGGCATTGTATGGGAGGAGATGCAGATCGCCAGTCTGTTGGACAGAGCTCAGCGAGAGCAGTATTTTGGGGCCGCAGCTTGTTGAGGAGACGACAGCGAAGATACAGTTGATTCGAGACCGGATGAGAGCAGCTCAGAGTAGGCAGAAATAGTATGCAGACAGGCGCCGTCGCAGATTAGAGTTCGCAGTTGGCGACCATGTTTTTCTGAGAGTCTCTCCGATGAAGGGCGTGATGCGTTTTGGGCGAAAGGGGAAGCTTAGCCCTAGATTCGTAGGTCCCTTCGAGATCCTCGAGCGTGTCGGCGCTGTTGCATATCGTTTGGGTCTTCCACCCAGCTTTCCCGATGTTCACCCCGTCTTCCATGTTTCGATGCTCCGCAAGTACCTTCACGACCCTTCGCATGCGATTCAGCACCCGACAATCCAGTTAGAGCGCGACCTTTCGTTTGCAGAGCAGCCGGTGGCCATCCTGGATCGGCAGGTGAAGAAGTTGAGATCGAAGATTATACCAACCGTCAAGGTCCTTTGGCTTAGCCCGAGCAGCGAGGAGGTTACCTGGGAGACCGAGGGCGAGATGAGGAAGAAATATCCCCATCTCTTTGAAGGTACGCGTAGCTATATTTTTAAATTCGGGGACCGAATTTCTTTAAGGGGGGAAGATTGTAACGCCTTGAAAAGTCGTTTTGGTGTTTTCCCGAAAATCGGTGAAAATGTGGTATTTTTCCGTAAACCGTCTTTTTGTTATTTTGCAGTTTAGGACTAATTATACCTAATTTGGATAGGTAATTGCTTGTTTTTGGTAGCAAATGAGTTACTTATGAAATTCTGGTCGTTTAAAAATTTTCCCTAATTTTTCAATTTTTAATATTATTTTAAGCCGGTAAGAAAATACATTAAATTAGCGATAAATACAAATTTAAATGGGCTAAATTTAAGCTTTAAAATCATGTTAATTGAAATCTAGTTGTAACATAAATTTTTAGTATTTTATTTCAAGTTTTAACGAATTTTTATTATGGAAAACGAAATTTATTGAATTTAAGCTTAAACTTGCAATTTTGGACTTGTAGGGGGTCTTTTTGCAAAAAAAAATTTGTGCACTCTCACACACACATCCTCACATCTGATTGGCTGTCCCAAACTGTAGAAAATTCTTCCCCTCTCTTTTGTTTTAAAACTCTTTTGTTAGGAATGAATTGAGTTGATGTGTAGGTTTTAAAATATAGTATTTTGGAGGTATGGTGTATTTGACTTTGAGGGGGGGTTGACCATGACTTTTCCCACACCCCACACCACTCCCCTCTCCCTTGTTCTGGCCGAAACCAGCAGCTCCCCCCTTCATTTTTCCCCTCTCTTTTATTCACAAATTCATCTCAAAATTCAACAAATCCTTCACTATTTCAACACAAAACCTTAATCCATCTGTTCTCACACCCACTTTAGTTTAAATCAAGGAGAAAGGAGGTGTCTTGGGAGGCTTGAGCAAGCTTAGGATTGATCTTTTGAGGTATAATTTCTAATCAAATGGTTAAATTGTAGCTTAAGTGTGCTAAACTAGAACCTTGAAATTTGTTTAGTGTTAAATTTAGTGTTAGTTTCATTCTAGATTTTTAAAAAGTTTATGGTTGAAATTAAACTACGGTTTTTTAGAAACCATTATTTAGTTAATTAAATCTATTTTGCTATCTAGTTTTTTGCTAATCTAAGTTAATGAGGTTACTTTATTTGTGTGGGCTTCAAATTAGTGTTAATTTGGTATTGTCATGTTTAGTTTTGGGATTGAAATTGCTAATTATGAAAATCAAGAAAGGTTTTGTTTATGGAAATTAGGTTTTTAAGCATTGCTAGTATGTTGGAAATTTGTGTAGTGGCTATCTATGGTTAACTTGGGTGTTTGCGCGAAGTTGTGTGCACTTTATCGCAAATCCGCGAAGTTTGCACGAATTTGGTAGTCTTTTGTGCTTACTGGTTTTTATTAAATTTTTGTGGTGATGTATTTGCGATGTTTTGATGACATTTTTGGCGTATCCTATGACTTTTAGGATGTATGAGTGCGGATTTTTGTGTGTTCGGGTTTTAGTTTTGCCGGGCGACCAAATCGACGATTCTAGTTAGTTTTGCGATTTTCGCGTGTGTTCCGCGCACCTTGTGCACGTTGTACCTAGCTTGTGAACGTTAGTATTTTCGTTTGGGTTTTGCATCGTTCTTGGTATGTAACCTTATGTTTGGTCTTGATGTAAATTCCAGGTTCGGTCGCGGAGACGTCAGACGCGGCACGAAAGGGAAAAGCGGTGATTGGACGTGACTAGCTAGGGATTCCGGTGAGTAGATGTAACATCTACGGGGGACTATCATTGGATGGCGCAAGTCGCCCGATAGTTTTAGTAGCTTAAAAAGATTCTTAGTAATGTTAGTAATTAAGGGTATAATACTTGTATGATTAATTGCTACATCCATGCCTTATATTGACATACATATGCGAAACCATTCTATAGGACACCTGCACCATTGCCAGGGTTTTTATATGCAGCACGAGCACTATTCATGCTTACACACACACCCTGGTAATTGCCATGCCACCACACTAGATAACCTATAATTTGATACCTTTTACTAATTGATACTTAAACTTGTGCGATTGCCTTTAATTCCTTAAAATGAAATCGTAGGATTGCTATTCATGTGCATGTACCTCATCATATTATTTGTTCACGCCTAGTCTATTAATCATACATCGCAACTTGATTATTGATACCATATGCATTCATTATCATTGACATATGCACTTATGAGAAGTTCTTGAGATTTTATGATATTTCTGGATTTCGGGGGAAAGCCGCAAAATTTCTAAACTTATTATTTTTTAAATACGTAAATTACGGTTTTCTAGTGATGTAAGTGTCGTCCACCATGAGTTTGCTGGGGTTTTCAAGATCCGTGTCGAGGAGTGGAGGAACCGTCACGGGTACATGGTGGGCCCGGTAAGGTATCCCGGGGCAAGAGGAATGTGTTGTTGACGTTGAGCCTGGCAGGGGATGGATTACATACCGGTGACTGTTTTGGCACGGCGGATATCCAGAGGATACCGACCGTGGCCGCGAGATGATGAGATATTGATATTTGAGATGGGTCAGCCGGACGGCTGAGGCCAGAGATACTTTGATATGAGATTTGAGACAGTTTTGAGGTGTCGTTGCTGGACACGGATTCTTTTGGTTCTATTGGTATTGTGCTGATATTTCAAAGGAGATTCCTAAAGGAAAAAGATGATTTCTTATACTTACATATGCGGATCACGAGTATATTTATATTGCATACATACTTGCTAGTATAGTCATATTGCAAACATACCTGTTATTATATCCTGCCATACCTATATTATAGATACTAGGATGCTTGTGTGCATACTTGCGATAGCCTCTATAGATGTTATTTATTACTCACGAGTTGGCGACTCACCCCCGTTGTGCCACAGCCTTTTGCAGGTCCGCTCCATCAGTACAGTAGCGGCGGGCGCACTTGCTTCTTTTGCCTCCTTTGCCTGGACTCGAGGTTTTGCTCTTAGGTGGGTTATATTATTATTTTTGTACCACCTTGTATATTCTTTGTATCTAGTGTACTCCATCTACTGTATCTACCAGTATTGTTGTATATTGACCTAGAGATGAGACTGTGAGATTTGTGGACTTTTTTTGCTGTATTTTGGGGTCGAGCTCACTTGAGTCGACATGTTGTTTTTCTCATGCTTCCTTATGATTATTTCGCATGTTGTTGCTTTATATTGCGTGGGATTTATGACCGCCTTGTGGCGAAGAGCTAGCTCCCTCTTGGGGATGCCTTATTTGTTGGATTCATATATATTCATGTTGTACCCATTTTGAGGGCCAGTATTTACAAAGGAGACTCTGCCGAAATTTTCGGAAAAATTGATATTGTTTTTAAAAAGGTTTTACATGACTTATTTGATAAACTCGTTTTCAATTGATTGGGTTCTCTTCACTCTTTTGCTTATTTGGTTTTGGGTTTCTGGGCTTTGGCTTACTTATTTTACGGACGTCTTGAGGCGTTTCGTAAACTTACGTGCCAGTCGCGTTTCGTAAACTTACGTTCCAGTCACGTTCCGTACCCTGCGGGTCGTGACAGTATGTTCCGCGGCATACTTACGACACGCCACTCCACTTAAGGAGCCTTAGGATGTACATTTCTTTGCTCAGTATTATATTCATTCCGATCTAGCCTCATCAGTACCAGTTATGGTTTTGCTGCCACGATTACGGGCAGGGAGAGCTACGGCTAGAGTTGCGGTCAGCACGAGCTCGTTACGAACGAGGACTAACCAGAACATAATTCCGGCGACACACGATTGTAGAGATGTGTCTTTTGATTGTGATTTCGCGCCCCGAGCGTTGGATGGATCGCTGTATGAGATTACTTGGACATGCCGATCAGCACTAGAGGATTGAGCCAATGATAGAGGCCAGCCAGATTTCGATGACCGTTGGTGTGTTGCTTACTCCTGATGATTGAGGCACCGTTCAGCATGCAGACGAGCGAGCCAGTTATTGCTGCGAATGACGAAATATTGCCCCAGATGCTGGAGTTAGTGCAGAATGAGTTGTACTAAGAGATGATAGAAGGTCGCTAGTCATCGAGGATGAATGACTAGGACATGTGGATCGTTCGCCTACCCCGATGCGAGGTCATCAGATAGATTGATTCCAGCTAGAGACGACTTCACGCGGAGATGTTGGGAGTCGACAGAGACGATCGAATGTCAGAAACCTATTATTCTAAGTTTAAAGTAGTCGGAAAGACATGCAGGCAATTCTATGGTCCCTCTAGAAGAATGAAACCCTAACTCGACTTAATGACCGTGTGAAAGCCTTTGAACCTTCGGGTTTGCGGCAGTTCTACGGCGCCATTAGTGAGGCTTGGGTTTTCCCTTCTACGGCTGGACCACCGATGCTGTGGTATGTACTCGATACTATTAAACTGTGCCCAAGATGTTGAGCTCTTGGGGGATTATGAGGTTTTGACGACTCGATCGGATGGCTCGACTTAATTCGGATGCTAGGTGGTGAGATGCATTTCTTGGGAGACTCCAGATACGAGGATAGCCGTTGGAGCTCAGTCCATGCAGCCGCGACGAGACGAGTCCAAAGAAAACGACATTAGAGGAAAGTGAAGTAAGAGGTTCGTACCAGATCTAGATGAGATGACGTTCCACTCCGCCGACATCAGAGATGCGATGCGCATGCCGAGGCATGGTACTTGGATTTACCTTCCAGAAGGAGTCGCGATGAGTATGCAGTCGTTCCAGAGCAAGATGCAGATATAGGTAAGGGACGCTGACTTCCGGACAGTTCGGCAGAGACGAGATTTGGGAGAGATTTCGACAGGACCTTTCTGGAATGAATTACGAGAAGACTTGGACCCAGGAGTGGTCATGTTACGCACACCGGCAGGCCAGAGTTCAGGATCGTCGACGAGACATGCTATGAGTGATCACGACAATTGGCCAGAGATTCTTAGAGGAAGTGCTTGAGCGGAGACTATTCCGCCATTATTGATTTCGATGTTTTGGGTGATTTATTCGCATGATTTGATTTTGATGATTGAGGATTTACGATATTTGCACAGTGTTGCACTTGATATCGTTTTCGTGCTTGGTTTCACAAGTTGTGATTTTACGGTTTTAGGCATTTGAGTTGATTTTGTGCGTATATACGCACACGATTTGGTTTTTGCATGCGGTATAGTTCATATATGCTTACAGTGCAGTGTTACGTATGTTGTGCTTTTAGGTGCCCTGGACTTTGATTTCGATGGTGGTGTTCGATATTTGTTTTGTGCACCTTGTGCACCTGATTTGATTTTGCGCATGTTCGGCACTTGATATTGGATTTCATGATTTCGTGCACGATGAATGCACCTGATTTGGATTTTCGCGCATGTTGGGCGCATGTTTTGAAGTGTGATTTTGGTGCACACCAGATGCACTAAATCGAGATTTTTCGTGCATGTCAGATGCACCTGATTTTGCTGTCAGGCACACATGTTGCCTACGACAGATGTTTCGTGCACACCCGATGCACTTAGATGTTTCTGTGCATATGTATGGCACATAATTGGATTTTGATTTCCGTGCGCACCAGACGCACATAGTATTCATACGCGTATTTCGGGATTGATTTTTCTTATAGAGCAGTACGTTTTATGATATTGCTATGTGTCTTCGTACTGGGCAGGACAAGTCAGAGGACAGTACCTGAATATATTTGGCATTCATTTCCTTCAGTTATTTACATATATAGATTTGATATTTACGTGTATAGTTTCGAGTTATATCATATTGGTTTTGTATTGGATTTGACATTTGTGTCTTTACCATGACTTCGATGATTGCGGGATGCTTGACGGAGTTTTGATTTGAGTTATATGCTCATTGCTCATGCGCATGCATTGCGCTATGGTGCGTATTATTTACTTATGGTTTCGGATCCCCGACGACTTGATGATTTTGCTTAGATATTTTTGTATTTGGGGGGAGTTTTACTTTAAATTCGGGGACCGAATTTTTTTAAGGGGGAAGATTGTAGCGATTTGAAAATCGTTTCGGTGAAATTTCGAAAAAACGGTAAAATAAGGGGGTTTTCTGTAAAAAGTCAAAATGCAAATATCTGTATTATAAAATTAAATATACATATTCTAGCTTTGTAATTGCTAGTATTTGGTGTTTATTGAGCCACTGGTGAAATTTCAAATTTTTTGAAAAAAATTTATTTTATTATTATTTTAAGCCGTCACTAATACATTTAATTAGGGAAAATTACAAATTGGAATGAGTTGAAACAAGTTTTGTACATCATAAAACATTAAATAAAATTTTATCATGTGGTTTTTGAAATGAAATCGTTTCCTAAAACGGTTTAGAAAATATCGAAGAAAAAGGATTTTTTCGTTGAAATTAGTGTTAATGGGAATTGGGGTAATACATTCATCTTTTTCCTTAACCCACACACCCACACCTCACCCTCTCTCCCCCTACCCACATGGTCGGCCCCACCATGACAGCCCTCCCCCCCCTCTCTCTCCAATCACCAAGAAAAGAAAAGAAAACAAAGGAAAAGAAGAAAGAAATAGATAAGTGAGTGGGCTTTGACTTTTGTGTGGACTTGACTCTATTTTTCCCCACCTCCCTCTCTCTCCTCTCCTCCCCTCCCCATTTTCTGGCCGAGCCCATCCTCCACAACAGCCTCCAATTTCCCCTCTCAAATCCTCATCAAAAATCCTCACAAAATGCATCAAAAATCCACCAAAAATCCCACAAAATCAAAATCTAACTCCTACCCATTTTTCCTGAGCCTCTCAAGCATGGATTTTGGTGAAAAGTTTTCATTTTGGAGGCCAAGATTTTGGTTCTAGATTCATGATAGATCTCTTGAAATTGTGAGGTATAAATCTTTGCCCTATAGTTAAATTGTTGCTTTAATACTTCGATTCGACTAAATTAGATGCTTAATTAGGTTCTAAATTTAAAACTTGTGAATTCAAGAGAAGGGTTTCAAAAGTCAAGTTAGGTTTTTAGTGATGAGATTGTGGTTGTGTGATATAGTTAACATGTAGTGGGCATGCCAAATCAAATTTAGTTGCTAGTTTGCATTTTTGTTAATTTAAATTGTGATAATTATATAAATTGGAAACTAGGTTTTGGAAATTTATTGCAAATGTTAGACTAAAAATCTAATTAGGTTTTGCATGACTTCATTAACATTATTAAGTGTAGTTTAATGCTTTAGATCATGCAAATCTAAGCTAGATTGTAGTTTGTGCATTTTTGCTATGAAATTGTTAAAATTGGTTATGTTTGCAAACTAGATTTCTGAGATTGATATTAAGAATTAAGTTTAAAATCTAATTAACATTGGTATGACTTAATTAAGATGGTTAGTGAGCCTTATGGCCATTAGTTTTGTTAAAACATCATGTTTTGTACAAAAACGGGTAAATTTTGCTTGCTAGATTTTCGGAAAAATAGCTTTTAAAGTGAGTTTGAGGTTTTTGTGAATTGCAACCTATTTCATATTAAAATTAGTGCTTGTGATTGTACAAATGAGTGTGTTTGGGTTTTTCTAGATGGTTTGGCGTTTGTACGCCGACGTCGAGGGTTTTTGGGTTGATTTGTGAAAGCAAACCATAGGGTTTGACCTATGTGGGATTCGTGAGTCGTTTTGGTCATGAGTCGGATTTTAATGCGATACGGTGCGTTATAATATGTAGGTACCCCATGTAGACTTCGAGATGACAAGCAAGCGCGTGGCGACGTCGGCACCGGCGAGCGAGGACCAGGTGAGTAGATTTATATCTACGGGGAGAAGTCGGGTGGATGGCGTATAGCACCCCCGCAGTCCGTGGTGGTGTATACGGATGCGTATACACACCAACAATTTATTATATATGTTATTTGGGATTAATAACGATGTTTAGGATGGATATTGGAGTGTTGGATTATTTTAGTGTTGCGAACCCTAGGGTAGTGTTGCACTACACATACACACATACATACTTGCATACATTCCTATTTATATGTGCTCATGGGATTCTTTGTAGTTATGTGTTCACATGGGTATGGGACTATGTGTTCACATACAAATTTGAGGATGATACTTGGGATTGAGCTGAGTCGATGAGATTTGTTTTGTGGTTGTGATATCGGTGATATGGCAGGATTCGTACTTGAGGTACGTCCTGGTGTTATAGCGGATCTTGGGACGACGATACGGGTGAATAGTGTTATTATTAAAATGGTCGACATGTGATCGTGATATGAGGCATGATATACTAGGATATTGATACTAGGCTGTATTGGGCGATGTATACCCCTTGATGATGATATGTGCTAATGATATCGGTTTGTACGAGATTGTCGATCAGTAGTCAGATCATGAGTATCTTGAGGATATTAGTATTGTACTAGACATAGGTCAGTACCCTAGACTACGATCTTGAATAAAGAGGATACCAGAGGAATGGTGTGAGGAATATGATATTGACCCGTACCCAGATTTGGGGATGCCATACGACGGATTTACGTACGAGCTATATCTTGATGATTGATCCGTACTCTTGACTTAGGATGTCTGATTGTAGATATGGTATCGGATATGATATTATTGAGGCGGGATCACCGACTAATATATATACAGGTATGTATATGGATCGACTCAGATGTTAGGCGGTTTCCTTACCTGTAGTCCAGCTTGTTAGCTTAGCCCTTTTAGTTTAGTTTAGTTGTTAGATTAGATTCGATTCTTACCTATTTCAAAAACTAACGAATCGTGGGTATTTTAAAAGACAGCCCAAGGGATCCTACGGATATTTCAAAAGACGTATCTTTTCATAAAACACCGTAGCCCCTATTTTCAAAACCCCATGATTCGTGTTATTTCAAAAGGCACCATTTGTAGGACTTATATTAAATTAATGCAGGTTAGTTACAGTTGCGTCTAGTATTCAGCTCCCGCTTATTATTGTGGTTCGCTTCGCATCGCATACTTATGTTATAATTTCTTATTGCAATGTTGATATCATATTGTTAGGACACCAGCACCATTACCAATGATGCGTATGTACCACGTACACTTACTTGCCGGCTCACACACATCTTCATCGGTAATTGCCATGTCACGTACACCTTAGAAAAATATTATTGCTTGACTTAGCTTGTTAGTTAGTAATTTGACATGATATTAGTGTACCTGCCTTATATGCCAGCTTAACATTGTAGTTATTACTTGTCACTTCATGCATACTGTTATTCATTGTTATGCCTATATTCATGGTTTTACATGCTATTGATGATTTGGATTCGGACTTCCATGAAATTTTATGGATTTGGGGGGGGGGGGGGAAACCGCAAAACTTATATAAACTGATTTTTCTCTTTTTAAATAAAAAAGTGCGGTTTTTCCCATGATGTATGAGTCGTCTACCATGAGTTTGCTGATGGATTTCGAGACCCGATTTGAGGAGAAGGATGAACCGTTTCGGGTACATGGTGGACCCGGTAAGGTACCCCGGGGCAAGAAGCGCGTGATGATGACGATGTGAGCCTGGCAGGGGAGCACTACCCACCGGTGATTTTACCCGACGGGTCGGATATCCGGAGGATACCGTCGTGGTCTTGAGATGGATGGTAGGGGCCGGTCTGGACTGACGGCGCCCTAGATATTGTGATTGAGACATTGAGATTTCGAGATATTGAGGTACAGAGACTGTGATACAGAGATATCGAGATATTGGGATTACGTTTTGTGCCGATGCTAGGCACTGTTTTATGCTGATTTCATTGTGATACCTCATTTTAAAAATACAAAGGAAATCTCACTAAATTATGAAAATGGTTCTTCATTTACATGTATTCTGTTTCCATGCATTCATACCTCATTCATATGATATATTGTTACCTGAGGCACTGACACGGGCATCTGAGATTACACTCGGGTTAGATATTTACCCTAACCTTGTTATATGTTGCATGTTATATATATAATTGAGGATATATTCTGATCTTTGACCTAGGTTGCGTTATTTATGCGATTTCTTTTCGTAGATGTTTTTCTATTCACGAGTTGGCAACTCACCCCCGTTGTGCCCCAGTTTCTTGCAGGTTTTCCGTACAGGTTTCATTACGGCTTGCGGGCATAGTTTCCTTCGGGTGATTTGCTAGTAGGTGGGTTTACTTGTATCGTACCCCCCATTATATAACTTGTATATTATTACTCTGTTGTATCTAGAAGTTCCATCAACCAAAAATGTTTTTTTTGAGATAGAGACCAGAGATGCTATTCTTTCGACCTTAGAGTCGCGCATTTTATTTCTGTGGTTTTCTTGTGGTTTTAAGTTTTTGATCCTCACCGTTGGCATTTTATATTATATTGCTTGTGTGGTTGTGACCGTCGATTGACGAAGTGCTAGCTCCCGCTTGGGGATGCCTTTTTATTGATTTCGTATACTATTCATGTTGTATCCCGTTTGGGGGCCAGTATTTACAAAGGAGACTCTGCCGAAATTTTCAGGAAATACTTGATGTTTTTTTTAAAACCGCATAATTCAGCTTATGCTATTAAAACTACTTGATTTTAAATTGGTTTTCCTTCACTCTACTACTTTTCTTGGTTTGGATTTCTGGGTTTTCGGCTTACTTAGATTACGTACGCCTCGAGACGTTTCATAGTTTAATTGCCGGTCATTTTCCGTACTTCCGGGACGTGACAATCAGTTATATGCCAAGTACGGCAAGTGCGAGTTTTAACTAAATCAAGTTGGTTTTCTTGGACATATTGTATCAGGTGAAGGAATCTTTGTGGATCCAGAGTAAGTTTCAGCAGTTAGCGAATGACCGACACCAAAGTCAGTGAAGGACATTCGAAGTTTTTTAGGTCTAGCTAGATATTACAGAAGGTTCATTGAAGGCTTTTCAAAGATAGCAACACCCCTTACCAAGCTCACATGTAAAGATGAAGATTTTGTGTGGTCAGAAGCATGCGAACAAGCTTTCGTAGAACTCAAGTCAAGGTTGACATCAATGCCTATTGTCGTCATACCGGATCAATCTGGAGGATTCGAAGTGCATTGCGATGCAACCTGTAAAGGATTAGGATATGTTCCACATCAGCACGGTAAGGTTGTGGCTTATGCTTTAAGACAACTGAGGACTCATGAGCGCAATTATCCGACGCATGGTCTGGAGTTGGCAGCCATCATCTTTGCTCTCAAGATTTGGCACCATTATTTACATGGTGAACAAGTGAACATATACACAACTCATAAGAGCCTAAAATATGTATTTACTCAGAAGGAGTTGAATATGCGGCAGTGAAGATGGTTAGAACTCATGGCGGACTTTGACATCAACCTGCAATATCACCCAGGGAAGGTGAATATGGTTCTAGATGCTCTTAGTCGCCAACCATTAGCAATGCATCTCACCGCTCAGTGGAAGCTTCAACAAGACTTGCATCAGATGGAGATTGAAGTAGTCATGTCAGGTAACACTTCAAGTCTGATGAATTTACAAGTTCAATCAACCATTGTCAATCAGATCAAAGCAGCTCAAGCAAGTGATGCTAAGTTGCAAAAGATCAGAGAACAAGTGGAGAATGGACTCAGAATAGACTTCATCATCCATTAAGACGGATCTTTGAGATACGGCAGCAAATTATGTGTACCAAAAGGTCCTGTTCGGGAAGAGTTAACGAAAGAAGCTCACAACTCTCCCTACTCAGTACACCCTAGAGGTACCAAGATGTACAAAGATCTATGTCAGAATTATTGCTGGCATGGAATGAAGCGTGAAGTAGCCAGAAGCGTCGCAAAATGCTTGGTGTATCAGCAAGTAAAGGCTGAACATCACAGGACTGCTGGGTTACTTCAACCGTTACCAATCCCAGAATGGATTTGGCAACACATCACGATGGATTTTGTGACTGCTCTTCCTCACAGCACAAAGGGTAACGA
This sequence comes from Agapanthus africanus, assembly GCA_030015575.1. Taxonomy (NCBI): domain Eukaryota; kingdom Viridiplantae; phylum Streptophyta; class Magnoliopsida; order Asparagales; family Amaryllidaceae; genus Agapanthus; species Agapanthus africanus. The sequence goes on from JASDDO010000022.1 coordinate 392,177,777, forward strand.
TGCCGTATGGATCATTGTGGATCAACTCACAAAGTCGGCTCACTTCATCCCATTTTGAGTTGGCCAATCAACTGAGACACTAGAAAAGAAGTACATGGAGGTAATAATCTACTTAAGATTTAAACTCTTCATAATGTACTATCTCTGATACCTATGAACTCATACAGGAAATTGTGAGACTTCATGGAGTACCGGTCTGCATTGTCTCCGATCGTGACACGATGTTCCGATCGCAATTTTGGCAGAGTCTGCAAGCAAGGTTTGTAGCGTTTTGAAAATCGTTTCGGTGAAATTTCGGAAAATCGGTAAAATGAGGGGGTTTTCTGTAAAGAGTCAAAATACAAATATCTTATTATAAAAATTAAATATTCATATTCTAGCTATGTAATTGCTATTATTTGGTGTTTATTTAGCCGCTGGTGAAATTTCAAATTTTCTGAAAAAAATATTATTTTATTATTATTTTATGTCGTCACTAATACATTTAATTAGGGAAAATTACAAATTGGAATGAGTTGAAACAAATTTTGTGCATCATAAAACATTAAATAAAAATTTATCATATGGTTTTTGGAACGAAATCATTTGCCAAAACGGTTTAGAAATTATTGAAGAAAAAAGGCTTTTTTTTAGCGTAAATGGATGTTTGGGGTATTGTATTTATCATTTTTCATCACCCCACACCCGTACCCACACCCACACACCCCCATTCACTTCTCCCCTTAGCTAAATTCAGCAGCCCCCATTTTTTCCCCACTTGAATTTCAAAGGAAAAGAAATGAAAGAAAAGAAAAGAAAATGGATAAATTAGTTTGACTTTTGACCTTGAATTGACTTTGACTTTCTCCCCATTTTTCTCCACCTCCCTCTCTCTCCTCCCCCACTCATTTTCTGGCCAAAATCTGAACCCCAACAGCCCTTCATTCTTCATCTCCTTCTCTTTAAAAAAGTTCTTCAAAAATGCTTGAAAAATCCACAAAAAATCAAGCAAAAATCCAAATCAAAATCCACCTCCTACCCATTTTACCTTGGCTACCATAGCATGGATCTAGGGATTTAGATTTCAATTTGGGAGGCTAAGTGTGCTTGTGGGTTCTTCAAATTATTTGGGTATAAATTCTAACCTTTTTGCTTAATGTGTCGTTAATTGCTTAGGTTAGCTTAATTAATTGTTTAATTTGGTTTTTAATTAGTTTTAGGTGCATGATTTAAAATTCAAGAGAGGGGTTTGATTTTAAATTGGTATTTTGTGTTGTGAGATTTAGTTTATGTGATATAATTGACATATTAATGTTATGCTAAATCCAATTTAAGTTGCTAGTTTGCATATTTGTTAATTTAAAAGTGATAATTATATAATTGCTAACTAGGTTTTTGGAAATTTATTAAATGGTTTAAATTAAAATATGATTAAGGTTTCATGACATTATTAGCATTATAAATTTTGGTTTAATACTAATGTATATGCAAAACTAAGCTTAATGGATGAATTGTGAAATTTACTTTAAAAAGTGTAAAAATTGATATGTTTGCAAACTAGAATTTTGGAGTTTATGAAATTTAATGAGATTAAATTATGGGAATTATTTTTATGACTTATTTAAGATATTTAGTGAATATTGTGGCCGCTAGATTCGTTTATACATCGAGTTCTGTACTAAAACGGTGATTTGTGCTTACTAGATTTTCGGAAAAATGACTTTTTAAGTGAAATTGGGGTTTTTGTGAATTTTAAGCTATTTTATAATATAATTAGTGCTTGTATTTGTACAAATGAATGTGTTGGGAGCTTTCTCGATGGTTTGGCGTTTGTACACCGACGTCGAGGGTTTTAGGTCGATTTGTGAAAGCAACCTTAGGTTTTGACCTATGTGGGTTTCGTGCGTCGTTTTGGTCATGAGTCGGATTTTAATGCGATATGGTGCGTTATGATATGTAGGTACCCCATGTGGACTTCGAGACGACAAGCAAGCGCGTGGCGACGTCGGCACCGGCGAGCGAGGACCAGGTGAGTAGATTTATATCTACGGGGAGAAGTCGGGTGGATGGCGTATAGCACCCCCGCAGTCCGTGGTGATGTATACGGATGCGTATACACACCAACAATTTATGATATGTTGTTAGGACTTATTATTGATGATTTTAGATGGATATTGGTGATGGATTGGTGCATGGTTACGAAACCTTAGGTAGTGGGTGCACTACACTTACACATACACACATACACATACTTGCATACATTCCTTATTTCATATGTGCGTGTATGGGAATATATTTATATGTTCACATGGGTATGGGACTATGTGTTCACATACGGATTTGAGGAGGATACCTGGGATTGAGCTGAGTCGATGAGATTTGTTTATGGTTGTGATCTCGGTGATATGGCAGGATTCGTACTTAAGGTACGTCCTGGTGTTATAGCGGATCTTGCGGCGGCGATACGGGTGAATAGTGTTATAAATAAATGGTCGACATGTGATCGTGATATGAGGCATAATATGCTAGGATATTGATATTAGACCGTATCAGGCGATGTATACCCCTTGATGATGATATGTGCTGACGATATCGGTTTGTATGAGATTGTCGATCAGTAATCAGATCATGAGTATATTGAGGATATTAGTATTGTACTAGACATAGGTCAGTACCCTAGACTATGATCTTGGATAAAGAGGATACCAGAGGAATAGTGTGAGGAATATGATATTGACCCGTACCCAGATTTTGGGATGCCGTACGACGAATTTACATACGAGCTATATCTTGATGATTGATCCGCACTCTTGACTTGGGATGTCTGATTAAAGATATGGTATCGGATATGATATTATTGAGGCGGGATCACCGACTGATATATATACAGGTATGTATATGTATCGACTCAGATGTTAGGCGGTTTCCTCACCTGTAGTCTAGCTTATAGCGTAGCCATTTAGTTTAGTTAGTTGTTAGATTAGATTCGGTTCCTACCTATTTCAAAGCTTACGAATCGTGCGTATTTTTAAAGAGAGCCTAAGGGATCCTACGGATATTTCAAAAAACGTATCTTTTCTTAAAAACACCGTAGCCCCTATTTTCAAAACCCCACGATTCGTGTTATTTCAAAAGGCACTATTATAGGACTTATATTAGGTTAAAACAGATTAATTATCGTTGCGTCTAGTATTCAGCTCCCGCTCATTATTGTTGTTTGCTCCGCATCACATGCTTATATTATGCTTCATATTCTACTGTTGATATCTTGTGGTTAGGACACCAGCACCATTACCGATGATGCGTATGTACCACGTACACTTACTTGCCGGCTCACACACATCTTCATCGGTAATTGCCATGTCACGTACACCTTAGAAAATATTTTGCTTGACATAGCCTGTTAGCTAATAGTTTAGACATGATATTAGTGTACTTGCCTTATATGTTAGTTTAGACATTATAGTTATTACCTGCTACCTCATGCATACTGTTATTCATTGTTATGCCGCATTCATGGATTCTCATGCATATATTCACTTTTTACGTGCTATTGAGGTTTTGGATTTGGATTTCCATGAGATTTTCTGGATTTGGGGAAAACCGCAAAACATATACAAACTTCTTCTTTCTCTTTTTAAATAAAAAGCGCGGTTTTTCCCATGATGTATGAGTCGACCATCATGAGTTTGCTGATAGATTTGGAGACCCGATTCGAGGAGTTGGATGAACCGTTTCGGGTACATGGTGGACCCGGTAAGGTACCCCGGGGCAAGAAGCTCGTGGTGATGACGATGAGCCTGGCAGGGGGAGACTACCTACCGGTGATTTTACCCGACGCGTCGGATATCCGGAGGATACCGTCGTGGTCTTGAGATGGATGGTAGGGGCCGGTCTGGACTGACGGCGCCCTAGATATTGAGTTTGAGACATTGAGATTTCGAGATATTGAGGTACTGAGATTTGATGATACAGGCCAGTCCGGATGGCCGGAGCCTGAGGTTTTGAGACATTGAGATTTATGTTTTGTGTCGATGCTAGACACTGTTGATACTGATTTCATTTATGATACCTCATTTTTAAAATACAAAGGAAATCTCACTAATTTATGAAAACAGTTTCTTCATTTACATGTATTCTGTTTTCATGCATTCATACCTCATTCATATGATATATTGCTACCTGAGGCACTGACACGGGCATATGAGATCACACTCGGGTTAAATATTACCCTAGCCATTGTTATAGGCTGCATGTTATTCATATATTTGAGGATATATTATGATCATTGACCTAGGTTGCGTTTTTAATGCGATTTTCTGTTCGTAGATCTTTTTCTACTCACGAGTTGGCAACTCACCCCCGTTGTGCCCCAGTTTCTTGCAGGTGTTGCCGTACGGATTTCATTACGGCTTTGCGGGCACGGTTTCTTTTCGGGTGACTTGCTAGTAGGTGGGTTTATTGTATCTTACCCATCATTATACCTTGTATATTATATTTCAGTTGTATCTAGAAGTTCCATCAACCAAACTTGTATTTTTGAGATAGAGACCAGTAATGTTATTCTTTCGACCATAGAGTAGCATGTTATATTTCTTGAGTTTCTTGCTGGTTGAGTTCCATTTCTGTTGTGATCCTCGCCTTTAGGCGTTGTATATTATGTTGCATACAGGTTGATTTGATATGGTTCTTCCTATTCTCTACTACTTCTCTTGGTTTGGATTTCTGGGTTTCGGCTTACTTAGCATACGTACTCCTTGAGACGTTCGTAGTCTAAGTGCCGGTCATGTTCCGTACTTTCGGGTCGTGACAAAGTTGGTATCAGAGCGTTAGGTTTTTCCTTCGGAGCGTAGGATGACCCTTGGTTGATGGAATAGGTGACTAAAGTAGAGTGACGTACCGTTGGTATGTTCCGCGGCATATTTACGACACGCCACTCCACTTAAGAAGCCTCAGGATGTACATTTCCTTGTTCAGTATTATATTCCTTCCTGATCTAGCCTCATCGGTACCAGTTTGGTTTTGCTGCCATGATTACGGGCAGGGAGAGCTACGGCTAGAGTTGCGGTCAGCACGAGCTCGGCACGAACGAGGACTGACCAGGGCATGATTCCGGCGACACCCGATTATAGAGAGGTGTCTTTTGACTGTGTTTCCGCGCCACGAGCGTTTGGCGGATCGCCTTTATGAGGTTACTCGGATGTGCTGATCGACATTAGAGGATTGAGCTAATGATAGAGGCCAACCAGATTTTGATGACCGTTGGCGTATTGCTTATTCATGATGATCGAGGCACTGTTCAGCGTGCAGACGAGCGAGCCAGTTATTGCTGCGAACGACGAGATATCGCCCCAGATGTTGGAGCTATTGCAGAACGAGTTGTACTAAGAGATGATAGAAGGTCGCTAGTCATCGAGGATGAATGACTAGGACATGTGGATAGTTCGCCTACCCCGATGCGAGGTCATCAGATAGATTGATTCAAGCTAGAGACGACTTCACGCGAAGACGTTGGGAGTCGACAGAGACGATCGAATGTCAGAAACCTATTATTCCAAGTTTAAAGTAGTCGGAAAGACATGCAGGCAATTCTATGGTCCCTTTAGAAGAATGAAACCCTAACTCGACTTAATGACCGTGTGAAAGCCTTTGAACCTTCGGGTTTGCGGCAGTTCTACGGCGCCATTAGTGAGGCTTGGGTTTGCCCTTCTACGGCTGGACCACCGATGCTGTGGTATGTACTCGATACCATTAAATTGTGCCCAAGATGTTGAGCTCTTGGCGGATTATAAGGTTTTGACGACTCGATCGGATGGTTCGACTTCAATCGGATGCTAGGTGGTGAGATGCATTCTTGGGAGACTCCAGGTACGAGGATAGTCGTTGGAGCTCAGTCCATGCAGCCGCGACGAGACGAGTCCAAAGCAGACGACATTAGAGAAAAGTGGAATAAGAGGTTCGCACCAGATCTAGATGAGATGACGTTCCACTCCGCCGACATCAGAGAGGCGATGCGCATGCCGAGGCATGGTACTTGGACTTACCTTCCAGAAGGAGTCGCGATGAGTATGCAGTCGTTCCAGAGCAAGATGCAGATATAGGAAAGGACAATGACTTCCGGACAGTTGGCAGAGACGATACATGGAAGAGACCGTGAGCAGGATTCCTTCCAGGATACTGCTGCGATGATACTTGCACCCAGGATCAGATGTGTCACGTGCATTCAGAGAGCCAGAGGCCGACGCCAGTGATATGCTGCCTTGACAGGGCCGATGAGCCGATGGATTGTGAGATTGGTAATCCACGGAGAAGACTTGGACCCAGGAGTGGTCATGTTACGCACACCAGCAGGCCAGAGTTCATGATCATCGACGAGACGTCCCACTAGTGACCGTGACAGTTGGCCGAGATTCTTAGAGGATGCGCTTGAGCAGTACTATTCCGCCATTATTGATTTCGATGTTTTGGGTGATTTATTCGTATGATTTGATTTTGATGATTGAGGATTTACGATCTTTGCACAGTGTTGCACTTGATATCGTTTTCGTTCTTTAGTTTCACATGTTTGTGATTTTACGGTTTTAAACAGTTGAGTTGATTTTGTGCGTATGCACGCACGCGATTTGGTTCTGCACTCTGTATAGTTTATATATGCTGGCAGTGCAGTGACATGTATTATGTGCATTTGGATACACTGGATTTCGATTTCGAGGGTGATGCTCGACATTTGTTTTGTGCATTTTATGCACCGGATTGGATTTTTAGCGCCTGTTGGGCGCCTGTTACGAGATGCGATTTGGTGCACACCAGATGCACTAATTCGAGATTTTTCGTGCATGTCAGATGCACCTGATTTTGCTGTCAGGCACACATGTTGCCTACGACAGATGTTTCGTGCACACCTGATGCACTTAGATGTTGTTTCTGTGCGCATGTATGGCACATTCATAGATTTTGATTTCCGTGCGCACCAGACGCACGTAGTATTCATGTGCATATTTTGGGATTGATTTCTTATAGAGCAGTACATTTTTATGATATTGCTATGTGTTTCCGTACCGAGCAGGACTAGTCAGAGGACAGTACCTGAATACATTTTGCATGCATTGATAGTTATTGAAGGGATTTCCAAAAAGCGATCTATAGCCTCAGTATTTACCTACGTGTCTGATATGACACGAAATGTTTAAAACAAGGAGACCCTTCTAAATTGTTTCCAAAACGGCGGAACGTACATTTCAAACGAAAGTATATATGTATATAGTTATTTTCTTGTGGCAGTGTCCGCCACTGTGCAGTGTTATACGCGTTGCACAGCGACTTAAAGAGATTTGGCATGCATTTCCTTCAGATACTTACAGATATAGATTCGATATTTACATTTATAGTTTTGAGTTATATCATATTGGTTTTGATTTGGGTTTGGCATTGATGTCTTCTCCAGGACTCCGATGATCGCGGGATGCTTGACGGAGTTTTGATTTGAGTTATATACTCATTTTTCAAGCGCATGCGCTGCGCTACGATTTGTTTTATGTATTTACAATTTCGGAGCCCCGACGACTTGATGGTTTTTCTTAGATGTTTTAGTAATTGGGGGAGTTTGAATTTAAATTCGGGGACCGAATTTCTTTAAGGGGGGAAGATTGTAGCGTTTTGAAAATCGTTTCGGTGAAATTTCGGAAAATCGGTAAAATGAGGGGGTTTTCTGTAAAGAGTCAAAATACAAATATCTTATTATAAAAATTAAATATACATATTCTAGCTATGTAATTGCTATTATTTGGTGTTTATTGAGCCGCTGGTGAAATTTCAAATTTTCTGAAAAAAATATTATTTTATTATTATTTTAAGCCGTCACTAATACATTTAATTAGGGAAAATTACAAATTGGAATGAGTTGAAACAAATTTTGTGCATCATAAAACATTAAATAAAAATTTATCATGTGGTTTTTGGAACGAAATCATTTGCCAAAACGGTTTAGAAATTATTGAAGAAAAAAGGCTTTTTTTTTAGCGTAAATGGATGTTTGGGGTATTGTATTTATCATTTTTCATCACCCCACACCCGTACCCACACCCACACACCCCCATTCACTTCTCCCCTTAGCTAAATTCAGCAGCCCCCATTTTTTCCCCACTTGAATTTCAAAGGAAAAGAAATGAAAGAAAAGAAAAGAAAATGGATAAATTAGTTAGACTTTTGACCTTGAATTGACTTTGACTTTCTCCCCATTTTTCTCCACCTCCCTCTCTCTCCTCCCCCACTCATTTTCTGGCCAAAATCTGAACCCCAACAGCCCTTCATTCTTCATCTCCTTCTCTTTAAAAAAGTTCTTCAAAAATGCTTGAAAAATCCACAAAAAATCAAGCAAAAATCCAAATAAAAATCCACCTCCTACCCATTTTCCCTTGGCTACCATAGCATGGATCTAGGGATTTAGATTTCAATTTGGGAGGCTAAGTGTGCTTGTGGGTTCTTCAAATTATTTGGGTATAAATTCTAACCTTTTTGCTTAATGTGTCGTTAATTGCTTAGGTTAGCTTAATTAATTGTTTAATTTGGTTTTTAATTAGTTTTAGGTGCATGATTTAAAATTCAAGAGAGGGGTTTGATTTTAAATTGGTATTTTGTGTTGTGAGATTTAGTTTATGTGATATAATTGACATATTAATGTTATGCTAAATCCAATTTAAGTTGCTAGTTTGCATATTTGTTAATTTAAAAGTGATAATTATATAATTGCTAACTAGGTTTTTGGAAATTTATTAAATGGTTTAAATTAAAATATGATTAAGGTTTCATGACATTATTAGCATTATAAATTTTGGTTTAATACTAATGTATATGCAAAACTAAGCTTAATGGATGAATTGTGAAATTTACTTTAAAAAAGTGTAAAAATTGATATGTTTGCAAACTAGAATTTTGGAGTTTATGAAATTTAATGAGATTAAATTATGGGAATTATTTTTATGACTTATTTAAGATATTTAGTGAATATTGTGGCCGCTAGATTCGTTTATACATCGAGTTCTGTACTAAAACGGTGATTTGTGCTTACTAGATTTTCGGAAAAATGACTTTTTAAGTGAAATTGGGGTTTTTGTGAATTTTAAGCTATTTTATATTATAATTAGTGCTTGTAATTGTAAAAATGAATGTGTTGGGAGCTTTCTCGATGGTTTGGCGTTTGTATACCGACGTCGAGGGTTTTAGGTCGATTTGTGAAAGCAACCTTAGGTTTTGACCTATGTGGGTTTCGTGCGTCGTTTTGGTCATGAGTCAAATTTTAATGCGATATGGTGCGTTATGATATGTAGGTACCCCATGTGGACTTCGAGACGACAAGCAAGCGCGTGGTGACGTCGGCACCGGCGAGCGAGGACCAGGTGAGTAGATTTATATCTACGGGGAGAAGTCGGGTGGATGGCGTATAGCACCCCCGCAGTCCGTGGTGATGTATACGGATGCGTATACACACCAACAATTTATGATATGTTGTTAGGACTTATTATTGATGATTTTAGATGGATATTGGTGATGGATTGGTGCATGGTTACGAAACCTTAGGTAGTGGGTGCACTACACTTACACATACACACATATACATACTTGCATACATTCCTTATTTCATATGTGCGTGTATGGGAATATATTTATATGTTCACATGGGTATGGGACTATGTGTTCACATACGGATTTGAGGAGGATACCTGGGATTGAGCTGAGTCGATGAGATTTGTTTATGGTTGTGATCTCGGTGATATGGCAGGATTCGTACTTAAGGTACGTCCTGGTGTTATAGCGGATCTTGCGGCGGCGATATGGGTGAATAGTGTTATAAATAAATGGTCAACATGTGATCGTGATATGAGGCATAATATGCTAGGATATTGATATTAGGCCGTATCGGGCGATGTATACCCCTTGATGATGATATGTGCTGATGATATCGGTTTGTATGAGATTGTCGATCAGTAGTCAGATCATGAGTATATTGAGGATATTAGTATTGTATTAGACATAGGTCAGTACCGTAGACTATGATCTTGGATAAAGAGGATACCAGAGGAATAGTGTGAGGAATATGATATTGACCCGTACCCAGATTTGGGGATGCCGTACGACGAATTTACATACGAGCTATATCTTGATGATTGATCCGCACTCTTGACTTGGGATGTCTGATTATAGATATGGTATCGGATATGATATTATTGATGCGGGATCACCGACTGATATATATACAGGTATGTATATGTATCGACTCAGATGTTAGGCGGTTTCCTTACCTGTAGTCTAGCTTATAGCGTAGCCCTTTAGTTTAGTTAGTTGTTAGATTAGATTCGGTTCCTACCTATTTCAAAGCTTACGAATCGTGCGTATTTTTAAAGACAGCCTAAGGGATCCTACGGATATTTCAAAAAACGTATCTTTTCTTAAAAACACCGTAGCCCCTATTTTCAAAACCCCACGATTCGTGTTATTTCAAAAGGCACCATTATAGGACTTATATTAGGTTAAAACAGATTAATTATCGTTGCGTCTAGTATTCAGCTCCCGCTCATTATTGTTGTTTGCTCCGCATCACATGCTTATATTATGCTTCATATTCTACTGTTGATATCTTGTGGTTAGGACACCAGCACCATTACCGATGATGCGTATGTACAACGTATACTTACTTGCCGGCTCACACACATCTTCATCGGTAATTGCCATGTCACGTACACCTTAGAAAATATTATTGCTTGACATAGCCTGTTAGCTAATAGTTTAGACATGATATTAGTGTACTTGCCTTATATGTTAGTTTTGACATTATAGTTATTACCTGCTACCTCATGCATACTGTTATTCATTGTTATGCCGCATTCATGGATTCTCATGCATATATTCACTTTTTACGTGCTATTGAGGTTTTGGATTTGGATTTCCATGAGATTTTCTGGATTTGGGGAAAACCGCAAAACATATACAAACTTCTTCTTTCTCTTTTTAAATAAAAAGCGCTGTTTTTCCCATGATGTATGAGTCGTCCACCATGAGTTTGCTGATAGATTTGGAGACCCGATTCGAGGAGTTGGATGAACCGTTTCGGGTACATGGTGGACCCGGTAAGGTACCCCGGGGCAAGAAGCTCGTGGTGATGACGATGAGCCTGGCAGGGGGAGACTACCTACCGGTGATTTTACCCGACGCGTCGGATATCCGGAGGATACCGTCGTGGTCTTGAGATGGATGGTAGGGGCCGGTCTGGACTGACGGCGCCCTAGATATTGAGATTGAGACATTGAGATTTCGAGATATTGAGGTACTGAGATTTGATGATACAGGCCTGTCCGGATGGCCGGAGCCTGAGGTTTTGAGACATTGAGATTTATGTTTTGTGTCGATGCTAGACACTGTTGATGCTGATTTCATTTATGATACCTCATTTTTAAAATACAAAGGAAATCTCACTAATTTATGAAAACAGTTTCTTCATTTACATGTATTCTGTTTTCATGCATTCATACCTCATTCATATGATATATTGCTACCTGAGGCACTGACACGGGCACATGAGATCACACTCGGGTTAGATATTACCCTAGCCATTGTTATAGGCTGCATGTTATTCATATATTTGAGGATATATTATGATCATTGACCTAGGTTGCGTTATTCATGCGATTTTCTGTTCGTAGATCTTTTTCTACTCACGAGTTGGCAACTCACCCCCGTTGTGCCCCAGTTTCTTGCAGGTGTTGCCGTACGGATTTCATTACGGCTTTGCGGGCACGGTTTCTTTTCGGGTGACTTGCTAGTAGGTGGGTTTATTGTATCTTACCCATCATTATACCTTGTATATTATATTTCAGTTGTATCTAGAAGTTCCATCAACCAAACTTGTATTTTTGAGATAGAGACCAGTAATGTTATTCTTTCGACCATAGAGTAGCATGTTATATTTCTTGAGTTTCTTGCTGGTTGAGTTCCATTTCTGTTATGATCCTCGCCTTTAGGCGTTGTATATTATGTTGCATACAGGTTGATTTGATATGGTTCTTCCTATTCTCTACTACTTCTCTTGGTTTGGATTTCTGGGTTTCGGCTTACTTAGCATACGTACTCCTTGAGACGTTCGTAGTCTAAGTGCCGGTCATGTTCCGTACTTTCGGGTCGTGACAAGGTTAGGAACAAGTCTAAACTTCAGCACGGCTTATCATCCACAAACAGATGGTCAGTCTGAGCGAACTATTCAGATCTTGGAGGATATGCTCAGAACATGTATGTTAGACTTCAAAGGATCGTGGGAAGATTACCTACACCTTGTGGAGTTTTCGTACAACAACAACTACCAAGCAAGCATAGGAATGGCACCTTCTGCAGCATTGTATGGAAGGAGGTGTCGATCGCCATTAAGTTGGGACGACATCGGAGATAGGGAACTTATTGGACCAGGGATGATAGTAGCGATTGTTGATGTGGTTCGTACTATCAGGGAAAAGATGCGCATAGCCCAAGATCGACAGAAGCACTGGGCTGATGCAAAAAGACGTAACTTGGTGTTCCAGCCAGGAGATCACGTATTCTTGAAAATATCTCCGAACCGCGGAGTGATCCGATTTAGAAGATGGGGTAAGCTAAGTCCGAGATACATTGGATCGTTCGACATACTTAAACGAGTCGGTGAAGTGGCATATCACTTAGCACTTCTATCTTCATTGGAAGGAGTGCATAATGTGTTCCACATATCCCAACTCAGAAGGTATGTGAGTGACTCCAGCCATGTTCTTGATCATTCCGAGCTCACTATACAGCCGAATTATCTTGTGAGAAACAACCTGTAGAGATCCTGGACAGGAAAGTGAAGACACTTCGGAACAACGAAGTTAACTTGGTCCGAGTAATTAGGAGAAAAGACACTCCAGGAGAGTCCACTTAGGAAAGGGAAGAAGAAATGCGTACAAGATATCCTCACCTCTTTGTAAACTAGTCCTCAAATAAAAGTTGCAAATTTCGAGAACGAAATTTTTGTAATGAGGGTAGACTGTAACAACTCCATTTTTAGTGTACAAAAAAAATTTGATTAAAAAAAATCCATGTATACTTGGGGTATTTACTTTTGCTGTGATTACTTTAAGTAATTAATTAGCTCTTTAATTACAAGAAGGAGCTTGTAGCTCATTGGTAATACCTTGCACTGCTGAACCAAGCCACCAGAGTTCAAATCCCATACCCCACATTATTTTTAGTATTGTTTTATTTTTGGATTTTTAGAATACCAACAGTTTACACGTGAATATGTCACAAAAACCCCACTACACTAGAAAAAGTAACCATACCAGAGGGATTACCAAGCGTCGAGGGCAATTCCGGCCGCCTGACTCGGCCGGAATCGGCCAACTCGGCCGGCGGACCGGCCGACTAGGGCCGCCGCCGCCGGCCGGAGCTGCCGATTCCAGCGAGTCACCAACAGGTGAAGTGTGCCTTTTGGGATCCCCTATACACCTGCACACCCTAATTACTTAGACCAGTAACAGAGCATTCATAAAACCCCAATTACTCCACTTTTAATACATTTTAATATATTTTATTACATTTTTTTAATTAAACCATTCATCTACCCTAACCCTAGCCTAATCTTATAAATAAAACCGCTTAAGACTACCCCCTCACCCCAAAATTCTGAGCAAACTCTCAGGAAATTTCCTAGAACCCTAGTGTGCATTTGAAGTGAGCTAAGAGGCGAAGCTCCGGCGAATTTTCCGGCGACAACCCAAGGAGTCTCCGGAGACGAAACGGCGCACCGGAAACTACATCTACTCCCTCTCCCTCTCCTCTTTAAGCTAAACCCGTAAGTCCCACCTTTCCCCTTCTCTACACTTTTTGAAAATACGAAATTCTAAAACCCGACAAAATAAGAACAAATCCGATTTCCGATTCGGTTCTTCCTAAAATCTCACTTTTCCTTTAATACAATCTTGTTAAACCATTACATGTTGACTATTAAACACTAATTAATCATTTTGAACAAGTTCCATATCAAAAGAAATTGCTATTTCCGTTTTACCGTACTTTTTCATTAAAATACCATATAGTTTCATTTTCGACATTTAAACATTACAAACTTCCTATACCTTTAAGTAGATCACAAGGTAATGACCTACCTCCTCACAACCTTCATATGCAACATAGCACAATACTTTTCGGGAATATAGAATACAGCAAAACGAACATTTCAAATAAATACCATTAATATTAAAACCGTTTTCTAAAAGATTAGTATTTTACACAAATCTTTGCAAAGCTCCGCTACAACCAATTTTGGGGAACCCGACTGGGATGGTGCGGATTATCGCACATCCCTTAGCTTAGTAGTGCGAGATGCAGACCTCCGTAAGGAGCATTCAGTCTCGAGAGATTTAAAATACGACATCTTAAAAAAATGAGATTTTTAGAAATATAAAATATAAATTAAAATTATTCTTATATAATTATGTAAATATGTAACATTAAAATATCTATTTTTATATGATTTAAATATTCCAACTCTTTTCAAAAATCAAAAGAATCACTTTACATTAATATACCATGAATTCCAAACAAGTCAATATTAAAAATAAATACGCTTTATTATAAATTTATGATATTTTCACTAGAAATATCACAATTATAATATCTACATTAATGGTAACTCTAAAGACGATAACTAAATACTTGGGGAGTATTTTAAAAATTATACAAAAGTTTTTTTTACATAAAACCCCTCAAGTTCTATAAATTACCCTAAGGACCCTAGTAAACATAGGTTTAAGCGGGACCAATCCCTTGAGCCTCAGGGAACCGGAGAAGTGGGTGCTTGCCTATCTAAGGTATACAACTTAACAACGTTGTTATCAATAGGGTAATCGTTTTTGAAAAAGAAACAAATCCTGCCGCCCATGTGCAGCGGGTACCGATAACATCAAAACCATCAGGACTTCAATTTATTTTTCTAATTGTCTGAATCAGACTGAGTCTTATTAATAAACTGACTTGAATATGATTCAAGGACAATCTACAATCTGCAATCTGCAATCTACAATATTATAATTCAACATGAATCCATTCAATCTATATTTACTGAACCGAACCATGGATATATTTCCATTTAAATGATTCTCCAGTTACATCCATGATTCTACAGTTACATACATTTACTAATATCATGGTTTCGGTAAGTCATCCAATTATACAATTTATACAGTTTACAATACAAGACAATACAATACAACTATACAAACAAGACATCTCGGGGTTTAAGGGGTAGATTGGTACGTAAGGTGTTAGAAGTGGCACGAGACGGTAAGATTAAAACAACTAACATATATTCTTTTGCTGTTGTACCATAGCCCAACGGTTCCTTATACATTCCGTTTGCCCTAATCTCCAGCATATAGAGACTCCTCTCGTATACACTGGCATCCTTCTGTACCAAGCTACAAAGAACAACGTTAACACCACATTATAACAATATAATACAACTTTAAAAGGTACCTTCTTATTCTGTCTATTCTATTTCTCCCTTATCTTTGGGACTTACCGAGCGATCTGTTCGCTGACGACATTCTCTTCTTTCTTCTTTGAATGTCGTCAGGTGATCTGGACACGTCAGAGATCGAGCCCAGCGCTGAAGACTTGGACCATTTCGTTGAAGACCCAGAGCTTTAGTTCATTGTACACATTTATTTCAGTACTTTCCATTTCTGTTATGCCACTGTTTAGGCATTGCTGGTCAACTCAGAGCTTTAGCTTCAACCCTGTAGATTTTTAGTTCAATACTATTTTAGTATAGAAGTATGATATCGGTATATATCGTATTCGGATAAATTATAGCTCTGTTTTGAATCTTCTATAGGTTAGTTAATCTTTAGCAAAATCAAATAATACAGTAACCTTGTAAATTGGACCTAGAATATACATTAGAAACATAGACCCATTCTATGGATTTTGGACCGGCGACATTCCCCATTTTTCCGAGCTCGCCGGTTTTTCTTAAAAGTTGGATGTTGATTTCTCTAGGGTAGCTCTCAGTATATATTTTAGGGTATATGGTATAGTTAGATTATGTTATATGTTCTGTATGTAAAATATGGAAGCAAATTCTTATTTTGGTTATAGTTCTAAAGACGATACGGATATTTCGTGTCACGATTCTGTTTTTCCAGTTACGAACAGCGAAGGGTTAGCTCAGGTTAGTATAAGTTTTAGATAGTTCATAATATTTGGACGTAGCACATTTAGTATGTAAGTCTTGAAGTTTTCACATTTTCGTCGTATCAGAGTTTAGCCGTATCTTATATGAAAGTTAATTTCGATGTTAGGTTCGACCGCAGGGACTTCGGAGGATGTAAGAAAAGGAAAAGGGTTGATGACATCCGAGTAGATTCGACGTATTTCGGTGAGTATACCAAACATCTACCGGGGTATATTGTATGGATGGCGTAATACGTCCATAATTAGAAGTTTGACTAGTTATCTTCCTTTGCATTGTGTATGTGTTTAAAACTAAAAAATTCATCGTATGCATTCATATCTATAAAATTCCATTGTCTAACACTTGTTTGGAAACTGCACTAATTATCGATGAGTCATGTTGCACGCGCACATACCTACATGTTACACTACACCTCATCGGTATTGACATGTCACGCAACCACTTAGAACCTGCTATGCCACATATGATTCACTTCATACCATAAGCATCATTAATAGTAGTTGTTTTTGCAATGCTGCTATTATTGATACTTATCATGCTCCCTTTCAATTGTGATTAATTGTAGTACAAGAGGTATTGAATTATGAGGATGTATAGTTTTGAGTTTTATACTCTATTAAGTTATATTCAGTGGTTCTTCTTGATTGATGTGATATGTCCACTATGAGATTTCGTTTTTATGATTGGTTTTATTCCGGACCGAGTAGGGGAGCTATACGGTTACATTTTTTTACGTTATCCGGACTGAGTGGGGATGTATACAGTCAGATTCATGGTGGACCCGGTCAAGACCAAGGGGTAGGAAAGCCTCATTTGAGGCGGGGAGCCTAGCGAGGATACTCGATACCGGAGATAGTTGTAAAACACGGCGGATATCTGGAGGATACCGACTGATGTAACTGATTGACAGGATCGTTCGAGGAACGATGTCTGCTAAAACGGAAGATTTGTATCGATGTTGGACACGGAAAAATAAATCTTAAATTGGAAATGACCAATATTCATAGATATTTGATGAGATTTCATTATTTTGTTATACATTCATTTAGTAAATATTCATGCATCAATGTGATACTATACATCATGCTTATCTTGTCGCTTTTACCATTATTTCGGCATGCTTACAATATCAACTGTTAGATGTTAGTTTTGCTCACTGAGTTGGCAACTCACCCCCATTGTGCCTTAGTTCCTTGAAAGAGATGCATGGATGCATAACAGCAGTGCGGATCCACCTGTCAGCTTATATCGCTTATTTTGCTAGGTGGGTTACATATACAGTGACCCCCTATCTTTGATATATGTATTTTGGATCTAGTATCACTCCATCAGACCCTGTATATTTGACTTAGAACGAAATATGTTTGTATATATTTTGATTTGATTGAGTGAAATTGTCTATTGTGTTAAATTATGCTTCCTTTACTTATGCATGAAATTCTTCGCTTGAGCGTCGTATTGTAATTGCGTATTGATTTCCGCGGTTTGGCGTTATTTTGATCCCAACAAAGGACGCAGCCTATTTAAAACAATTTTAACTGCTTTTATTAACAAATTAAAAAGGAGGCGCTGTCGAAATTTTAAATGCTAAAAATCATTTGTTTAGATTTCGTTTCTTCAAAATCATTCGACATGTTACGTCATTCTTTTAGTTTAAAAACTGAAATTTTCTTAACTCCGTAAATAGGGTTTTGATCTTGGTTTGGCCTACTCAGATTGTGTCGGCATCTTTAGATGTCATACAATCTATGTTCCGGTCACGCACCAAATTTCGGGTCGTGACAAAGTTGGTACCAAAGCTTAGGATTAACCTTACGGAACCGAGTAGTGATTTGAAGTTAGTAGGCTTTAATTTCGTTATGTAGGTTGACCCTTGGTTTGATGTAGTAGGTGATTTAGGATGAGTAGAGTACCGTACATATGTTCCACGGCATATTTACGCTACGATACTCAGCCTAAATAACCTTAGGACGTAAGTCTTGATCTATCCTTTCTTTCACTCCCAATTATTGCTGCTCCTATTCGTACACCTTATCAACTCTCATTTCTTGTTCCAGTTGCTATGGCTACGCGACCTAAGGGAGCCGCAGCCAGGGATGCAGCTACGACAGATCCGCCTGTGGCGGTGACTGACAAAAAGGACATTCCGGAGGTACCAGAGCATGTTGATCCTCCTCCTCTAGATAGACTGACTAGGATATAGGAGGGCATGTTGGGTTTACAGCAGATGATAGGGAGGTTGACGGAGGCCAACCTTGTTTAGAGACAAGATCAGGCATTGATGATGGTAGAGCCCGTTGTACAGCCCATGCAGACTGTCGCACCTGTAGACTCGAGGGTCATAGAGGTATCACTCCCGGAGTTCATGAGGTTGAGGCCTCCGGTGTTTACGGAGACAGATGTAGTAGAGGATCCTCAGTCATTTCTTGATAGGATAGCTAGGATCAGCAGGTCATTAAGATGTTCAGATGCGAGGTCGGTGGAGCTGACCGGTTTTCGACTAGAGGGACTTGCACAAACATGGTGTGAGTCGATGGAGAGAGGGCGAGCCGTAGATCTTTCCCCGCTGTCATGGACAAAGTTTTTTAAGGTTTTCCTTGCCAGATTCCTTCCACAGAGCATGAGAGATGCCAGAGCCAGCAGTTTCGAGGCGTTGCGAAAATCTGCAGATATGCCGGTGATAGAGTATGACTTGCAGTTCACTCAGTTATCACGCTATGCTCCATACTTAGTTCCTACGGAGGAGCTACGAGTAAGGAGGTTTGTGAGGAGCCTGGATACACAGTTGTTCCTTGCTATAGGCTCCGAGCATTTCGACACTTATACATAAGCCATGGACGCAGCTATGCGAGTAGAGGAGCGTCTGAACGAGACAACGATTGTTCCTGGGCTGAAGAGGACCAGACCTATTGGGTCAGTTACCAGGCAGTTTGGCAGGGGTCGAGGAAAACACATTCCAGGCCGCAGTTTTGATCGAGGTTGGGCTCAGGGCCAGATGTTCAGCTCGTACCCCGATGAGCAGAGGCCGCCACCGATATGTTTTAGTTGTGGACGTCCAGAGCATTACGCAAGGGATTGTAGACTCCACTGAGGGACTGTATTTCCACAGGCTGCTTTACACCCTCAACCTTCTACTTTGATGGCATTACTTCCTCCACCAGCTGGTACTATTCGCCAGGCCGTTGCACCGCGAGGTCGGGGTTATGCAGGACGTTTTCAGATAGGACGAGGAGACCGAGGGAGAGGAAGTCAGGATTCCGGTAAGGGACAGGCTCGGGTTTTTGCTTTGACTCCACAGGATGCCCAGTAATCTAATGCAGTTGTAACAGGTACTCTTTCCGTATGTTGCTTAGAAGCACATATTTTATTTGATCCCGGTTCTACACACTCTTACGTGTCTGCACACTTTGCACTTTCTCTGGGGAGAGAGTAGTCGTTGTTAGAATTTCCGCTTGCTGTGATTACTACTGTGGGAGATTCTTTCATATCCCGACACATATTCTGGTCATGTTCAGTACATATAGGTGATATGGATTCGTTAGTCGATCTGATTCTCCTGGATATGCTAGATTTTTATGTACTTCTCGGTATGGATTGGCTGGCCGCTTGTCATGCTTACGTTGATTGTCGGGGGAAAGTGGTCAGATTCTGTTTTCCAGGCGAACCGATTTTGGTTGTGCAGGTAGACTACAGTATAACTCCTGCCAACCTGATTTCTGATCTTTGTGTGGGACAGCACTTGAAGAAGGGTTGTCGTGGTTTCTTAGCGTTTATTCAGGACGTGGGAGCCGCTGAGGTCTCGTTGGACCAGGTTCCGATCCTACGAGAATTTCCTGATGTGTTCACTGCTGAGTTACCAGGATTGCCGCCTGATCGCGATATTGAATTTTGCATTGACTTGATTTCGGGCGTGGGGCCTATTTCTATACCGCTTTATCGGATGGCCCCGACGGAACTGAAGGAGCCCAAGGGTTAGTTGCAAGAATTTCTTGATAGGGGGCTCGTTCGTCCGAGTGTATCGCCGTGGAGAGCTCCTTTCTTATTCGTTAAAAAGAAGGACGGCAGCATGAGATTGTCCGTCTTTCTTCTTTTCCATGCATTGTACAAAAGAATGTGAATAAATTGTTAGTTATGTATATGCCCTAGAGGCCATTGTTGTACATATGATGTATATTATAATGGATGCTTGGATATATATAGAGATGACTTTCGGATTCGTCTCTCCCGGTATAGGGAGTTGATGTTGTGCTGTGTTCGATTGGCTATAACTGGAAGTCCCTGGCCAGGGCTGATATAGAGATTTACTGGTAAGTGTTACTAGTAGTTTCTCGACCCGTTATGAGCCAAACATCGACACGACTTATCGGTTACTGGGGTCTGAAGTATACCACCCCTAGACTTGATATGCGACATATCAGACGAACAGACCGGACTGTACGGGAGTGTTACTGATTGGATTCACAGGAGAACGCACAGGCTAGCTTTTTGATCTTCTGATCGCTCAATACCTGGGTGGCTGTTACGTTTAGCTGACCGCTTGCAGCTTGTGGGTGTTTGATTGATCATCACCTGCTACCGGCGTATTGACGATTCTTTAGAGTCCTACACAGAGGTTTCATGGCTCAGGCGAAACGGAGTAGAGGCACATATGTGATTTGTGCAGGACCGAGAATAATGCGATATGGGATACCGTATTATATTCTCGCGATATTTTGATATGAACCGGGTCATCGGATCAAGTGTTGATTCGATGAATCGGTAAATGATATATTAGTCGGTAATATTCGATATAGCCAGATCGTCGGATCAAGTGTTGATTCGATGATTTAATGTATAATAATATATATATGATATATTATTACATTATCTAATATTGGCTCGCTTTATTATTTCATTTTCTCATTGGATGATACATTGATATATATATATGCGATATATGTTAATTGTATTATTTTATTTTGTTGCAAATATATAATATATATGTGATATATATTATTGTGACATGATATGATTAATTGTTAAACATGTTTAAGGATGATTAATTGAGGTTAGGGTTTGATTTGGGTTAGATGCTTCATGCACCTTCTAGAAGCATTTTCTTTTGTCATTGTTAAGATATTTTTGGATGACACATTTTTAACCCAAGCAAACCCTAACTCTAGTTTATTCTCTACACAATCCTAGCCACTCATCCTTGACCATGGTTTACATATCAATCATATAGCTTTATTTTCTATTCATCACAAAAGGATTATGATCATTATCATTTCCATTATCATCTTCTTCTCTCTTGAAAAAAAGCTTACTTGGTTTTCTTTATGTGATGAATAAATATGAGAAAATGATTTAAAAAGAAAGCAAAAATACTACTCTCTCATCCTCATCTCATCTAGCCCATGAGATTAGTGTGTTCATCTCTTTAGAGTGAGAAAGCTTGAGTCTTTGCAACTTCGACGTAGATTATCGGAGATTTGGAACACTTCAAGCTAGCATGGATCGTTCGAGTCGTGGAGCCTCTCATGAGTCCGGGAGATCGTGGATCGCGGCAAAGGGACTTCTACTCGGAGCTTGTGAAGCGAAGGAGTGGACTACAAAGGTTGTAATCCCTCACACTTAGATAAAAGTTATCATCTTGCATGTTAAACCCTAATAATCTAGCAAAGACCCCGGCTTTGGGTTGTTCGGCACGTCTAAATTTTTATCCGGGCATGTTTGATGCCTTATGACCCTTCACAAGAGTGCTTAGGAACCCTACAGTGGTATCAGAGCCTAGCTAGAGCATTAGGCGATGTGTTTACGAAGTTAAAACTCCGATCGAACCCGAACCGACGGAAAAAGCCCCCTCTCTGGAAATTTTTCAAAATTTGGGATTTTTCTGAATTAAAAATATGTAAAAAAATCAGTAGGGAATTCTAAGAATTACCATGAAATATGGGCCTCCAACTCCACCAAAACGCGGCGGAACCGCGGCGAAAACATGCTTTCCGCGGCGGTTCCGCGGCCGTTCTGTTGAATTGTGACACGTGGCTTCATGGTATTTTCTATAGTTGCTTGTGGATGCTTTTGGGTATTTTTAAACTGTTTTAAGTGTTAAGACTTCTGGGGTTTGTTTTGTAATAGTAGATTCGATCGGAAATTTTAAATTCGTATTTCTTTCCGGATATTTAGAAACTGTTAAACTAGTTGAACGGATATCATTAACCCACTTTTTCCCGGCACGTAAAACTTTCAAGTATTGAATTTTTAACGGGTTTAAATCTTTCGGAAAAATTGTACAAGTTAAGCGGTGGACCCTCTAGAAGACAACAAACCTTAACTCGATTATGTGACCGTCTTGAACTGCCTTTTGAACCTTCGGGTTTGGGGCAGTATGGCGTGCCACATGTGAGGCGTTGGCTTGACCCTTCTACGGCTGGATCACCGGTACTGTGACATATTCTGGGATTATTTGAACTCCGCTCAAGAGTTGACCACTTTGGGAAATTTTGGGTATTTGATTATCTGTTCGGAAAGTTTAATACTGTCTATTTATCTGGAATGTGATACAATATGTAGAATTCATAGAGTTAGGCATGAAATGCGAAGTATGTGATATTTCGGATTTACGATGTCTAAAGTGATTGTGGATTCTAAATGTTGTAGTTTTACACTTTCTTTTCTTTGACCGTAAGTGTAATATGTGATGTCGCCGGTTTCGTTGCTATATGTCAACGACAATTGGGATGCGTATATTTACTTACGTTGATGATATGTGATATTATGTGTTGCTGTGATATGTGATATTGGATCGTCGCGTTCTGAATAGCCGGGGGTTTTATGTGAGATGAGTTTTCTTATTTTCATTCATGTAAAATTCTTTTGTAATGTAATATTCTTTTATTTGGGGCACTTCCAGGTTGCGGTTGCTGTCACCAGTGTATATTATTTACTTTTCCGCATTAGGTAGACCCAAGGGGGGGAGCACAAGTAACCGGGTTCTAGGGTCCAGTGGGAGGCCATCTCGAGGAGTCGAGACCGGGTCTCCTAACCCTAGAATTGGCAGTGTTACCTGCCGCTCTCGTAGGGGTCTTGGGATGTGGGTTTGGCTATTCGTCGAGACCGTGTAATCCGTGTTTTATACAGGCTCGTATTGAAAACACGGACGTCCTAGTATATCCAATATTTCATATATGTTCTTCTGCTGCAATGTTCTATGATGAGATCATATTACTGCCTGAGACGAATACTTATACTATATATATATGCTGATATATAAATATTACTGCTTTCGTTTCTTCTGTGATGCTTAGGAAGCATAATATGATGGGATTTTTATTAATGAGATTAATAAAAGAAAAGAAACCTAAAGATGTTGTAGAATCAAAACTTTATAAAAAGGGTAGCTACAGTTTTGCTTTGCACAGTGATATATATGATATATCCTGCACCTTATTCGATGCGGAAAGGGCCGACGATCCCTTCACCGGGAGTGACCCCTTTAGCGAAACTGGCAGATGCTACAAAACGCGGTTTGTCTTTTGAATGCTTTTAGTGTTTTGCTTTGCACAGCGGTATATATGATATATCCTGCACCTTATTCGATGAGTAAAGGGCCGACGATCCCTTCACCGGGAGTGACCCCTTTAGCAAAACTAAGAAAAAGCCTCAAAAACACTCCTTTTCAAAAACACTCGATTCTACGACGATATCAAGTTCATTACGCTCAGGGTTTTCTGAAAAACCTGTGTAGCCCTCCGTCATTTCAGATAAAGACTATTTAGTATTCGTGCTGCGTTTGTTGACCTTTGTCAAGGCGTAGTGTGCGGTAGCTAACTGGTACTTATCTGTTTAAACATATGATGTGATTGGATTAGGGTATTCGTACGACCTTGTTGGCCTTTGTCAAGGGTCGTGCGGGTGGGTTTAATTTCAATCAAGAAATGACGAGTTGAACTTGACTAGCTTCCTATGGTTTGTTGGCCTTTGTCAAGGTCATAGGGGTTAGGGGCAAAAGCATTATCGGGAATTTCAAGTGTTGAAATTTGCAATGAGATTGTATACCTCCTATGAGATAGTTGGATCCCGATACCCACTGCGAGTAAGTGTTGCTCCTGGGAGAGTTTTACACAGGACAATTAGCCGATCAAGTAGGTGTCTAGAAAAGTGTTAACGGGGTTAGGCCTCTAGGAAAACGAGGTTTACTTTAATTAGGTCCGTGCGAAAGCACGGGGAACCTCCCTCAAAGTACCGACACTGATCTGGCTGAAAGATTGACGAAATTGTAGGGTGTAATTAATCCCGGCTAATCTTACCTTTTAGGGTTTTAAGGAAGATTTGATAAAAACAGTGGGAGACATCCTGATTAGATAAGATAATAACCAATCTAATCTTGCAAGAGCATACGCTAAAGTGTTTTCTTCTCTCTCTCTCCAGGTAGCGACCATGTAAGGCCATAATCAAGATAATAATATTGATGTATTGACTGAACCCGCTTATTATACTGAGCAAGGGAACGTTGGACCCGTTTTTTCTTATAAGAGTTATAAGACTGAACAGGAAACAGGAGAATGTCTGGATTCTCACGCCGCCCAAAAGAACATGCATGTTGATGCATCTTCTTCGGGTGTGTTAGTTATTGAGAACTGTTTCTCAGTTCACCCTACGTCCTGGGTATTAGATACCGGATCAGGATCCCATATATGTAAACAGTTACATGGGCTACGTAAAGGTAGAGAACTGGGAAAAGGTGATCATTCCGTTCAAGTAGGGAACGATGCAAATGTTGCAGCCAAAGCAGTTGGTGAATATCACCTAGTATTACCAAGTAGTGATACACTGATTTTAAATGAGTGCTATTATATACCGAACATGATGTGCAACATTATATCAGTTTCTTTATTAAGTAAAGAAGGATATAATTTTGTAGTAAAGGATAATGTTATGAACATATTCCTAGATCAAAAGTTGATTGCATCAGGTTCGTTACATAATGACATATTCATTCTAAATCAGAAAACAGTCCTAAATATAAAAAACACACACAAGAGGAAAAGTTCAGATATGAACGAATCCTACTTGTGGCATTGTAGACTTGGTCATATCAATGCGACACGACTGGCTAAGTTACATAAGGATGGTTATTTGAATCCGTTCGAATTATCATCTTATGATACTTGTCATTCATGTCTCAAAGGAAAAATGACCAAAGCTCCGTTTAGTGGACACGGAGAAAGAGTTACCGAACTCTTAGGACTGGTACATAGTGATGTATGCGGTCCCATGTCTACGCATGCCAGGAACGGTTCTTCCTACTTCATTACATTCACTGACGATCTCTCAAGATTCGGATATGTGTTCCTGATGAAACACAAGTCTGAAGCTTTTGAGAAATTCAGAGAATATAAGCACGAAGTAGAGAATCAAACGGGCAAAAGTATTAAGATTCTTCGATCTGATCGAGGAGGTGAATACTTAAGCAGTGAGTTCCTGGATTATCTAAAAGAGAATGGGATTCTCTCTCAGCTTACTCCTCCTTATACACCACAGCACAACGGTGTATCTGAGCGGAGGAATCACACCCTATTAGATATGGTGCGCTCGATGATGAGTACAGCTGAGTTACCTATTTCCTTCTGGGGGCATGCACTGGAGACAGCAGCATACTTGTTGAATCAAGTTCCAACTAAATCTGTACCTACCACACCATATGAGATATGGAGTGGGAAGAGACCATGTCTTAAACGAGTTAAGATACGGGGTTGTCTGGCCTATGTCAAAAGGCAAAATCCAGACAAACTCGAGGCACGGTCAGTTCTATGCAATTTTGTGGGATATCCCAAACATTCACATGGATATCTTTTCTACCATCGCGAGGAACAAAAGGTGTTTGTTTCTCGACATGCCACCTTTTTAGAAAAGGAATTTCTTACAAAAGAAATTAGTGGCGAAGAGGTAGAACTGGAAGAAGTTCCAGTAACATAAACTGCAACTGAAGATTTAGTGGAACCAGAGGATTCAGTAGTACCCGACGAACCCTAGCCTCTCCGCCGATCTAGTAGGGTTTCTCGTCCACCTGAGAGATACTACGGTTTTCTCATTGATGGTGGAAGCGAGGACTGCATCATGGATGATGATGAACCGACTAGTTTCGAGCAGGCCATCACGAGTGGTGACTCTGTAAAATGGCTGGATGCAATGCGATCTGAGATGGAATCCATGTACACCAACAAAGTATGGATTTTAGAAAATGCTCCTGAAGGGGTAAAACCCATTGGGAGCAAGTGGATTTTTAAAAAGAAATTTGGTGTAGATGGAAGAGTTGAGACTTTCAAAGCTATACTTGTAGCAAAGGGTTTTCGTCAACGACCAGGTGTGGATTATGACGAAACCTTTTCTCCAGTGGCTATGCTTAAGTCCATCCGGATCTTACTTGCCATTGCTGCATACCATGACTACGAAATCTGGCAAATGGATGTTAAGACCGCCTTTCTAAACGGTGATTTAGAAGAGAGCGTGTACATGACTCAGCCAGAGGGCTTCATAGATAGTGGGAGCAGCGGAAAGGTGTGCAAGCTGCTTAAATCCAATTATGGGTTAAAGCATGCATCGCGGAGTTGGATCATCTGTTTTGATGTTGTAGTCAAAGAGTTTGACTTCATCAAAAATATAGATGAACCTTGTATCTATAAGAAGGTAGCAGAGGGTAAGGTTGTCTTCCTCGTATTGTACGTGGATGACATACTCTTGATAGGAAATGATATTCCTATGCTGCAATCAGTCAAGCTCTTCTTATCACAGAGATTCTCAATGAAAGATCTAGGTGATGCCTCCTGCATATTGGGAATCATGATCTATAGAGATAGATCTAAACGGATACTGGGATTGTCCCAATCCAGGTATATTGACACCATACTAAAGAGGTTTAGTATGGAAGAATCCAAGCGTGGGAACCAACCCACGATCTCTGGACTCACTCTCTCCAAACAGATGTCTCCCAAGACTGATTTGGAGAGAGCTCGCATGCAAGGGATACCGTATGCTTCGGCAGTAGGCTCTATCATGTATGAGATGCTATGTACCAGACCCGATGTAGCATACTCACTAAGTGTAGTGAGTCGGTATCAAGCAGATCCTGGAGAGAGTCACTGGACAGCTGTGGAGAACATTCTCAAGTACTTACGAAGGACAAAGGAGATGTTCTTGGTGTATGGTAATGGAGAACTCCAGGTGGAGTCCTTTACCGATTCCAGCTTCCAAAGTGATAAGGACGACTCTAAGTCGCATTCGGGTTTTGTCTTTACCCTCAATGGAGGGGCGGTATGTTGGAAGAGTTCCAAACAGGATACCGTTGCAGACTCGACGATGGAGGCTGAATACATCGCTGCCAACGATGCTGCCAAGGAGGCTGTCTGGATAAAGAAGTTCATTAGTGAACTTGGTGTGGTTCCATCCATTGAGCATCCAATACCTCTGTATTGCGATAACAATGGAGCTGTGGCTTTGGCCAAGGAACCCAGGTCCCATCAAAAGTCCAGACATATTCTGAGGCGGTATCACCTGATCAGGAAGATAGTTGATCGCCGGGAGATCGAGGTCAGGAGAGTAGATACGAAGGACAACACCGCGGATCCATTCACGAAGGCTATTCCCCAGATACAGTTTGAGAGATTATTCGGGATGCTAGGTATGAGATACTACAGCAGCTGGCCTTAGTGCAAGTGGGAGATTGTTAGTTATGTAAATGCCCTAGAGGCCATTGTTGTACATATGATGTATATTATAATGGATGCTTGGATATATATAGAGATGACTTTCTTGCTCGTCATGATAGTGTGCTATTTGGTTTCACTTTATCTTAACATGTTGACTTGTATTGGTTTACTGTTTTACTCTCGCATGTTGATAAAGCCCTTAAGATCTGTACTCGACTACTGGGACTATGATGAGATCTTACTAGTGTGGCCACGGTAGTCGATGAGTACATCCTATAACTGTTCCTAGTCGAGGGTATATCAAGACAGGGCATCGATACACCAGAGTAGACTAGCGTATACGCATCTTGACCCATATGATGGGCGATGGATGATCCCATATCCATCGGTGTTTGACATCAAAGATGGTGTACGGGTGCTCAGTGAAGACTGGGTACACTGGACGGACTCGCCGAGAACTCCCAGATGGTGATATACCACACGTAAGATGGCAGTTCTCCGGTGACACTGGTACAGGGTAGTCTGTAGACCCGAGATCGTCATGGAGTCTTGTGTAATTCCCACTTTGCTTTGATTTCCACCTTACCACATCCAAGAGGGCGTGCAAAACGGTGGCTTTTGGGTACAGTCCCGAAAGCCACCGTTTTGCACGCCCTCTTGGACGTGGTAAGGTGGAAATCAAAGCACAGTGGGAATCACACAAGACTCCATGACGATCTCGGGTCTACAGACTACCCTGTACCAGTGTCACCGGAGAACTGCCATCTGACGTGTGGTATATCACCATCCGGGAGTTCTCGGCGAGTCCGTCCAGTGTACCCAGTCTTCACTGAGCACCCGTACACCATATTTGATGTCAAACACCAATGGATATGGGATCATCCATCGCCCATCATATGGGTCAAGATGCGTATACGCTAGTCTACTCTGGTGTATCGATGCCCTGTCTCGATATACCCTCGACTAGGAAAAGTTATAGGATATACTCATCGACTACCGTGGCCCCACTAGTATGATCTCATCATAGTCCCAGTAGTCGAGTACAGATCCTAAGGGCTTTATCAACATGCGAGAGTAAAACAGTAAACCAATACAAGTCAACATGTTAAGATAAAGTCAAACCAAATAGCATACTATCATGACGAGCAAGAAAGTCATCTCTATTCGGAGCTTGTGAAGCGAAGGAGCGGACTACAAAGATTATAATCCCTCACACTTAGATAAAAGTTATCATCTTGCATGTTAAACCCTAATAATCTAGCAAAGATCCCGGCTTTGGGTTGTTCGGCACGTCTAAATTTTTATCCGGGCATGTTTGATGCCTTATGTCCCTTCACAAGAGTGCCTAGGAACCCTACATAAATAAAGTTGCTGTTTTATTATATCTTGTCTCTTGTGCATTTACATTTATATTGTTTAGTTACGCATAGCGTATTTACTTCAGAGTAAATATGTAGAGGCTTCGTCGCGTCCTCTGCGCATATACAGCGAAGCGGGACGTAACAGATAGTGTGGATTTCTTAGGTCATGTAGTTACGAGAGATGGTATACTTGTGGACCCAAAGAAGATCGAGGCAGTACAGCACTGGCCCAGACCTGTATCAGTTATGGAGATTCATAGCTTCTTGGGTTTGGCCGGTTACTACCGACGTTTTATGCAGGATTTTTCTTGTATCGCTGCACCGCTGACCGGGTTGACCAGGAAGGAAGTTCCATTTCTTTGGACAGAGGCATGCGAGCAGAGTTTTCAGCAGTTAAAGACTCGCTTGACGACTGCAGCAGTTTTATCTTTACCTTCTGGGTCATGTGGTTTTGTTGTTTATTGCGACGCCTCTCGAGTGGGTTTAGGCTGTGTGTTGATGCGGCACGGCAGGGTCGTCGCTTATGCTTCTCGGTAGTTGAAGAAGCACGAGCAGAACTATCCCACTCATGACATAGAGATGCCGCGGTGGTCTTCACACTCATGATTTGGAGGCATTACTTATACGGTGAGTCATGCCAGATATTCACAGACCATATAAGATTAAAGTATATCTTCCAGCAGCGGGATCTGAATTTGAGGCAGCGTCGTTGGATGGAGCTCGTAAACGACTATGACTGCGAGATTCTCTATCATCCGGGTAAGGCGAATATGGTGGCGGAATCTTTGAGTCGAAGGCCTGGAGGTGGCTTATCTTATTTGAGAACAGTGCAAAGGCAGTCTTCCGCAGATTGGCAGATTCTATATGACAGCCGAGTACAGTTTGAGTTTACGTCGACAGGGGGACATTTCACTCATATCCTCACCCGTCCACAGTTACTTGATCGCATCTGAGAGGCACAGCCCACAGATGCTCGCTTGTCGGAGATCATAGAGCGGGTTAGACATGGTAGAGATTCTGAGTTCGTGATCGATGACCATGAAGTGTTACTATTTGGGACTCGTCTTTGTGTGCCAGATTCTGAAGGACTGAGACGCGGGATCTTAGAGGAGGCACATCGGTCTGCATATAGTAGTCATCCGGGTTCCACCAAGATATATCATGACTTGAGAGATGCCTACTGGTAGGAAGGGATGAAGAGAGATGTTTCGGATTTTGTTTCAAGATGCTTGACTTGCCAACAAGTCAAGGCCGAGCACCAGAGGCCGGCTGGAGAGTTACTGCCCTTGCCAATTCCGGAATGGAAATGGGAGAAGATCTCCATGGATTTTATTGTGGGTCTGCTCAGGACTAGCAGAGGGTATAATTCCATCTGGGTGATTGTGGATCGATTGACGAAGATAGCTCACTTTCTTCCGGTGAAGTCGATGTATGGATATGCGCAGTATGCCCAGATCTACATTGACGAGATTGTACGATTGTATGGAGTTCCGACTTGCATTGTATTCGATAGAGACACACAGTTCACCATCCGATTATGCAGAAACTTCATGAGGCTCTAGGCACCCGATTGAGATTCAGTACAGCTTTCCACCCGCAGACCGATGGTTAGTCAGAGCGGACCATACAGACTCTTGAGGATATGCTCCGAGCTTGCAGTCTAGATTTCGATAGAAGTTGGGATTGTCACTTGCCCTTGATAGAGTTCTCCTACAATAAAAGTTTTCAGGGGACGATTCAGATGGCCCCCTTTGAAGCATTGTATGGGAGAAAGTGTCGATCGCCCATTTATTGGACAGAACTCAGCGAGAGCAGCATTTTGGGACCGCAGTTAGTGCAGGAAACTAAAGAAAAGATCTAATTGATATGGGTGTTAGTTATATGTATGCCCTAGAGGCCATTACTGTACATTGGATGTATATTGTAGTGGATGCTGGGACATATATAGGTAGGACTTTCTTGCTCGACATGATAGTACGCTATCTGGTTGCTCTTTATCTTAACATGTATACTTTCTGTCTCTCTAATTACATGTTGATAAAGCCCTTAGGATGTGTACTCGACTTCCAGGACTATGATGCAGATCATACTAGTGGGGCCTGGGTAGTCAGTGAGTACATCCTTCATTGTTCCTAGTCGTGGGAATATCGAGACGGGGCATCGATATTCCAGAGTAGACTAGCGCATATCTTCTCGACCCATGCGATGGGCGATGGATGATCCCATATCCATTGATGTTTGACATAGAAGATGGTATGCGGGTGCTCAGTGGAGACTGGGTACACTGAACGGACTCGCCGAGAACTCCCAGATGGTATTATACCTCACGTTAGATGGCAGTTCTCTGGTGACACTGGTACAGCTTAGTCTGTTGACCCGAGATCGTCATAGAGTCTTGTGTGTCTCCCACTGTGCTTTGATTTCCACCCTACCACGGCTCTACTGAGTTGTGCAAACAGGTGGTTTTTGGGTACAGTCCAGATTCACATGGAGGAAATGAGCGATAGGAGTGGATTCGTCTCTCCTGGTATTAGGGGTTGATGTTGTGCTATGCTCGATAAGTCATGCCGACTTGAGGTCCATAACATTCGTGAAACTACTGATAACGCTTACCTGTATATCACTGCAACCCTGGCCAGGGCTTCTCTGGTGACACTGGTACAGCTTAGTCTGTTGACCCGAGATCGTCATAGAGTCTTGTGTGTCTCCCACTGTGCTTTGATTTCCACCCTACCACGGCTCTACTGAGTTGTGCAAACAGGTGGTTTTTGGGTACAGTCCCGATTCACATGGAGGCAATGAGCGATAGGAGGGGATTCGTCTCTCCCGGTATTGGGGGTTGATGTTGTGCTATGCTCGACTGGCCATAACAGGAAATCCCTGGCCAGGGTTGCAGTGATATACTGGTAAGAGTTATCAGTAGTTTCACAAATGTTATGGACCTCAAGTCGGCATGACTTATCGAGCTACTAGGGTCTGACGTTTACCACCCCTAGGCGAGATATGCGACATATCAGACGAACAGACCGGACTGTACGGTAAGTGTTACTGGTTGGATTCACAGGAGTGTGAGCGGGCTTGCTCGTCGATCTTCTGATCGCTCAATACCCGGGTGGCCGTTACGTTTAGCAGACCGCTTGCGTCTTGTGGGTGTTTGATATGATCATCATCCGCTGCCGGCGTATTGAAGAGTCTTTAGAGTCCTACACAGAGGTTTCCTGGCTCAGGCGAAATGAAATAGGAGCGCATATGAGATATGTGCGGGACCGAGAATAATTCGTGTATGTGATACCGTATTCTATTCTCGCGATGAATGTATCGAACGGTTATATGCGATATAACCTAGTTATCGAATCAAGGATTGATTCGATAAGCCGATACAGATGATACTAGTCGGTTATATCCAATATGACCGGATCGTTAAATCAAGTGTTGATTTAATGATTTAGTGCATATTTATATATTTGGTATATTACTTTGCATTAACTAGTATTGATTCACTTTAAAAGGATTTTCTCACTTGAATTGTGCAAGTTGTATATGTGATATACTTTTGTGCATAAGATTGTATCATGTTTGATGATACTTGCTCTTTTGGGTTTGTGTAAAGATTAAACCATGTTTAGTGAATGGTTAGGGTTTCTTTTCTCTTATTTATTTATCCATTTATTATTGTTTTGGGAAAGATAAAGAGAAAAAGATATGGTGGCTTAGTTTGTTTTTTCTTTAAAGCTTCTTGAAGCTTTGAACAAGTCAACCATTCTTGTTTCTTCTTTAACCCTAACCACTCATCTAAACCTTGGTTAAATCTCTACACTAAACCATGGTTGAAGTTATGATAAGTATTCTTTTTATTTTCCTTTTTAAATATAAGACTTATCATATCTTCTTCTTCTTCATCATCTTCTTCAACATGAAGAAAAAGCTTGCCACTCCAATGGCAAGTGATGAAAACTAGTGAGAAATCCAAAACTAAAGTCTACCCACTTCTTATTTCTTCATCCTCTACCTCTTGCCAAGTAGTATAGGGTGTTTCCTTCACAAGTTTTTCAAGGCTTGGTGAAGTTGGAGCTTGTTCTTGTGATGCTTCGACGTAGATCATCTTCGGCATCGAACCGACGATCAAGCCCGCCTATTCTTCGATGATGCCAATGCTAGAGTCAAGGTTTTGATTTGGACAGCGGAGGGAGATCATCGCGGAGCTTAGGAAGTGGTGGACCGGATCTACAAAGGTTGTAGCCCTTCCCTATTTCTATATTTCCGTTTACTTGCTTGCTTTGCCTAAATATCTAGTTAACGATCCGTTCTAGGTTTTCTCGGCACCGTAATTTTTAGAAATTTGCGTGTTTGATCACTTGCGAGACTTCACTAGAGTGCCTAGGAACCCTACAGTGGTATCAGAGCCTAGCTAGAGCCTTAGGCGAAGTCCCGACGGAGTTAGAAGTCCGATCGACCCAAAACCCGACTTTGAAAATGCTCTCTGGACTTTTCTGTAAAATGTGGATTTTTTGGAATTAAAAATATGCAGAAATATCAGCAGGTAATACTAAGAATTACTGTGAAATTCGGTAGCACGATTCCTCTAAACCGCGGCGGAACCGCAGCACGAGCATGGCTCGTGCAGCGTTTCCGCGGCCGACTAGTCACATCAGCATTATTCGTTTTCACAGTAACTCCTAGTTTCTGGTGTTGGTTTTCCTGGGAATATTTTAATATTTATTCCAGAGTTTTATTTTCTGGCTTGTATTGGGAACTCTGTATATTCGATCGGACTGTCTAATTTTGTCTGTGTGGCTTTCCGGGTAATTTTAGAATATGTAAAAAAGTTCGACCGGATATAAATACCCACTTTTTCCCCTGCCGGGAAATTTCCAAGTGTTGGATTTTTCCGTAGTTTAACGACGTTCTAAGTAGTGCAAGTAACGCGATGGACCCTCTAGAAGACAACAAACCTTAACTCGATTATGTGACCGTCTTGAACTGCCCTTTGAACCTTCGGGTTTGGGGCAGTACGGCGTGCCACATGTGAGGCGTTGGCTTGACCCTTCTACGGCTGGACCGTTGGTACTGAGGCACGAACTGAATGTTGTTAGACTTATTTCATGTGTTGAGCTGTATCGGGAAAACTTGGGTGTTCGATTGTTCGATCGAAAAGTTTAGCATTTTCTGTTTATCCGGAATGTGATACAACAATTGGAATTCACAAAAGTTATGTGATAACTGAACGAATGCTATAAACATAGCACTTTAGTCTCACTTGATCGGTTGCCACGGAATTTTAATGTGATCAAAAGTCCGTCGCAATCACGTAGCGTACGCGGATACTCGTCGGGTAAACTTTATAGACAGCCTCACCCTATAGCCCCGACCAAGTGAGTTTAGGAGAACCCCGTCGCCGAAAGCATCCGTTCGGGTGCTCGCGGCAGCGGTGTTCCTCCTTGGTGCACTTCGTCGACGGTATCGGGGGTGCGGCCGCCTACTAAAGTTTGCGACGAGCATTCGATCAGAATGTCGGGAATCCTGTTGAATTGCCCGACTTGATATTGAAAAGAGTTTTCGATAATGAGACTAAAATGCGGGGTTTATAATTGTTAGGCATGCGATGTCTAAGTAATTCATTTGTTCAGGCATGCGATGTCTGAGGTGGTTGCGGATTCCAACTGTTGTAGTTTTACACTTTCTTTTCTATGACCGTAAGTGTAATATGTGATATCGCCGGTTTCGTTGCTATATGTCAACGACAATTGGGATGCGCATATTTACTTACGTTGATGACATGTGATGTTATATGTTGCTGGATATGTTATATTGGATCGTCGTGTTTTGAATAGCCGGGGGTTTTTATGTGAGATGAGTGTTTTTTCATTTTCATTCATGTAAAAACTTGTATGTAATATTCTTTTATTGGGGCACTTCCAGGTTGCGGAAGTTGTCACCCATTGTATATTATTTACTTTTCTGCACTAGGATAGACCCAAGGAGGGGAGCACAAGTAACCGGGTTCTGGGGTCCAGTGGGAGACCAACTCGAGGAGTCGAGTCCGGGTCTCCTAACCCTAGAATTGGTAGGGTTGCTTGCCGCTCTCATAGGGGTCTTGGGGTGTGGGATTGTCTATTCATCACGACCGTGGAATCCTTGTTTTATACTGGCTCGTATTGAAAACACGGACGTCCTAGTATATCCAATATTTCATATGTTTCTTCTGCTGTGCTTTATCTGTGATGTGATCATGCGATGTTCTGTGCTCTGTTCAGATATTATAGTATATATGATATATTATATAGACGTTACTTATGTTTTACACCCGCGCTAGCCCTGCCCCGCTCTGCCGTTAGTTACCTAACCTAACGGTGCACGAGGGGACATCGAGGCGAATGCGGATGGCATAAGTGTCCGTCATATTTATCTGTGATTTTTAGGTAATTTAAATGATGGGATATTCATTAATGAGATTAATGAAAGAAAATAAACCTAATTGATGTTGTGGAATCGAATTTCAAAATTAAACAGGTAGCCACAGTTCTTGCTCTGCATCGTGGTGTTCCTTGTAGAACATCCTGCACCTTATTCGATAGGGAAAGGACCGAGATCCCTTCACCGGGAGTGACTCCTTTAGCAATAACTGGCAGATGCTACATCACTCGGTTTGTCTTTTGATAGCTTCTATAGTTTCTGCTTTGCACAGCGATATATATGATATATCCCGCACCTCATTCGACGAGGAAAGGGCCGACGATCCCTTTATCGGGAGTGACCCCTTTAGCAAAACTAGAAAAGCTCCGAAAAACATTCCATTTAAAAACCGTTTGATTCCGCAACGAGATCAAGTTCAAAGCGTTAAAGGTTTTCACAAAAACCAGCCGCAACCCTCCGTCATTTTAGGAAGTAGAGTACTTAGTATTCGTGCTGTGTTTGTTGACCATAGTCAAGGCACAGTGTACGGTAGCTAAGTGATGTCTTCCTACACCGCATATGATGCGATTAGTTAGGACAGTCATGTGGCTTTGTTGACCTTAGCCAAGGGTCATGTGGGTGGGTCTAATTAATCACGAAATGACGGGTAGAAGTTGACTAGTACCTATGATTTGTTGACCTTAGCCAAGGTCATAGGTGCTAGGGGTAAAAACCTTTATCGGGAGTTTCAAGTGTTGAAATTTGCAATGAGATTGCATACCTTCTATATGATAGTTGGATCCCGATACCCACTGCGAGTAATTGTTACTCCTGGGAGAGTTTTGCACTTTGCAATTAGCCGATCAAGTAGGTGTCTAGAAAGGTGTCAACGGGGTTACGCCTCTGGGAAAACGAGGTTTACTGTAATTAGGTCCGTGCGAAAGCACGGGAATCTCCCTCAAAGTACCGACACTGGCCTGGCTGAAAGATTGGCGAACTTGTAGAGTGTAATTAATCCCGGCTAGTCTTTCCTTTTAAGGTTTGAAGGAAGATTTGATAAAAACAGTGGGAGCCATCCTGATTAGATAAAATATATAACCAATCTGATCTTGCAAGAGCGCACGCAGAGTGTTTTCTTCTCTTTCTCTCCTGGTAGCGACCATATCACGCCTTAATCAAGATAATAAAACGGAATTTTGACCGAACCCGCTTGTTATACTGAGCTGGGGAAAGTTGGTCCCGCTCCAACTTATAATTGTTATAAGACAGAGCAGGAAATAGGGGAATACCAGAATTCCTATGCCGCCCAAACGAAGAAAGTGCATATGATGCATCTCCTTCGGGTGTGTTCATTACAAAGAACTGTTTCTCAGTATCCTACGCATCCTGGGTATATGATACCGGATCAGGATCCCTGATATGTAAGCTGTTACATAGGGCTACAAAAAGGTAGAAAAACTGAGAACGGGTGATAAGTTTCATGAGACAGAAACCGGGGCAAGTGTTGCAGCCAAGTCTGTTGGTCACTGTCACCCTGTATTACTAATACATTGATTCTGAACAAATGCTATTAGATACCGAACCTGATATACAAAATCATATCAGTCTCTTTATTAGTAAAGAAATGATATAATTTTGTATTGATGGATAATGTTTTGAACATTTCCTATATCAAAAGTTGATCGGTTCAGGCACGTTATCTAAAAGCATTGAAGTTCTAAATCAAACTACAGTTCCTAGTATACAGAACACACACAAGAAGAAGAGTTCAGAAATGAACGAATCCTTCTTGAGGCATTGTAGACTAGGTCACATCAATGCGACCCGACTGGCTAAAGTTACATTTTAGATGCATATTTAAATCAGTTTGAATTTACATCTTGTGAAACTTGCCAGTCATGTCACAAAGATTAGATGACCATAGCTCTGTTTATTAGAAACAGAGAAAGAGTTAGTAAACTCTTGGGACTGATACATGATGATGTATGTAAAGTCTCCTGTCTAAACATGCCAGGACAGGTTCTTTATA
Organism: Agapanthus africanus; assembly: GCA_030015575.1. NCBI lineage: Eukaryota > Viridiplantae > Streptophyta > Magnoliopsida > Asparagales > Amaryllidaceae > Agapanthus > Agapanthus africanus. The sequence goes on from JASDDO010000022.1 coordinate 392,215,481, forward strand.
CTTCATTATATTCTCTGATAATCTCTCAAGATTCAGTCATATGTTCCTGTTGAAACATAAGTCCGAACCTTTTGAGGTATTCACAGAATATAAGTTAGAAGTAGAGAACCAAAAACCGGGTATAAGTATTATGTCCTATGATGAGATCAGGGAGGAGAATACTTGTGCATGGCATTCCTGGACCATTCTAAAGGAGAATGAGATTCTCTCTCCGTACTACTCCTCTGAATACACCACAGCACAACGGTGTATCAGGGCGGAGCAATTGCACAATATTAGATATGGTGTGCTCTATGATGAGTATTACTGAGTTACCTATTTCCTTTTGGGGTTATGCACTTGAGAAGCTGCATACCTATTGAATTAGGTTTGAATCAAATCAGTGCCTACCACTCCATATGAGATATGGTATGGGAATAACCCATCTCTTAAACGAGTTAAGATTTTTGGTTGTCCGGCCTATGTTTAAAGCAAAATCCGGACAAGATCGAGGCAGGATCAGTTCTGTAGAACTGGAAAGGTTCCAGCTATACAAAACTGCAGTTGATGATTTGACAGAACCACATGATTCTATAGTTCCCGACGAACCTCAGCCTCTCCGCCGATCTAGTAGGGTTCCTCATCCGCCTGAGAGATACCTCGGTTTCTCGATGACAGTGGGAGCGAGGATTGCATCATCAGATAATGACCCAACTAGTTTCGAGCAGGCCATCGAGAGTAGGGACTCTGTAAGAATGGCTGGATGCTTAGCGATCTGAGATGGAATCCATGTACACCAGCAAAGTATGGACTTTAGCTGCTATATCTGAAGGGTTAAATCCCCATCAGGAGAAAGTATATCTTGAGAAGATTACTTGGTGTAGATGGAAAAGTTGAGACTTTCAAAGCTAGACTTATTAAAGGTTTTCGTCATCGACCAGGCGTGGATAATGATGAAACCTTTTTCCAGTAGCTATGCTTAAGTCTATCCAGATCCTACTTACCACGGCTACATACCGTGACTACGATATCTGGCGGTTGGGTGCCATGACTGCTTTTCTAAATACTGATTTAGAAGAGAACGTCTGTAAGTACACAGCCAGAGGTCTTCGTAAACAGTGGGAGCAGCGAAAACGTGTGCAAGTTGCTTTACATAATGAAGCAGGCATCGCGGAGTTGGAACGTCTGTTTTGATGTGATAGTCAAAGTGTTTGACTTCATCAAAATGGTAGACGAACCTTGTATATACAAAAAGATAGTAGAGAGTAAGGTGGTCATCTTCGTATTGTACGTAGACGACATACTCTTGATAGGAAAAGAGTTTCCTATACTACGATCGGTCAATCTTCTATTATCACTAGGATTCCCCAAATAGGATCAAAGTGATATCTCCTAAATCCTGAGTTTTCATCTATGAGATAGATGTAATTGGATGCTAGGATTCTCACTAGATGTAGTGAGATGGTATCAATCGATCCTGGGGAGAATCACTGGAAGAGTTCCAGGGTGATAAAGACGACTGAATGTCAGTCACAGGCATTGTCTTTACCCTCAGTAAAGGGACGGTATGTTGGAAGAGTTCCAAGCTAGATACCGTGGCAAATTAAACGATAAAGGCTGGTAACATCGCTATTAAAGATACTACCAAAGAGGCAGTTTAGGTGTATATTGGTTCATAAGATGAACTAGGTTCCTGCCATTGTATGACAATGGAAGTGTGGCTTCGGCCCTGGAACCCTGGTCCCATCAGTGACCCAGACATATTCTGAGGAAGCTGTTAGTGTATATGCCCTAGAGGCCATTACTGTATCATACTAGTTTGTATATTACTTAATGGAAGCTTGGGATATTCACAGTTGTATATACAATCTTGCTCGAAATGGTAGTATGCTACTTGGTTTGTCTCTGCTTTAATATGTGCATGTGTTTCTTTTAGCATATTGCAGGTATACATATTAGTAGAGCCCTTAGGATCTTTGCTTGATTACCAGCGTTGTGATGGCGCTCGCACTCGTGGGAGCTGGGTAATCTCGTGGGAGCTGGGTAATCTATAAGCACATCCTTATACTGGTCCCTGGTCGTTGGACTATCGAGACAGGGCATCGATACTCCGGAGTAGACTAGCGTATGCGCTTCTCATCCCAGTGTGGGAGACGGTCTGTCCCACAGCCGTTAGTACGTCGTACTTGGGATAGTATGCGGGTGCTCGTTAGGTTACGAGTACACTGGACAGGACTCGTCGGGAACTGTTGGTTGGTAATATACCTATCGTCAGTTATCAGTTCCCAGGTGACATGAGTACAGCTTAGTCCGCTGACTTGACACTGTCACTTCGCCTCGAGTGTGTTCCCACTGCACTTTGATTACTACCCTACCACGGCTCAGAGGAGTCGTGCAAACAGGTAGTTTTTGGGTGCAGTCCCGAAGCACTCGGAGGCAGTGACGGTTAGACAGGATTCGTCTCTCCCGGTATTGGGGGTTGACATCGCGCTGTGTCCAGGAGAGCCATTACACGAGTAGTCCCTGGCCAGGGCAAGCGAGATATACTGGTAGGCTTCCAGTGTTATCTCAGGGTGTTCTGGGCTTCACTCCGACACGACTTGTACCGCTATTAGGGGACTGACGTTCACCGCCCCCTAGGCCCGCCATGCGATGTATCAGACGAACAGACCGGACTGTACGGAGATTGTCACATACAGGCTTAGTAGGAGTGCAGATGGGGTTCACCTCGTCAGTCTTCTTATCGACATCTACCTGGGGACCGTTACGTACAGCTAGTGCCGCTTGCGGTCTGTGGTTAAACCCACTGCCAGCGTAGTGTCGAGTCTTTAGAGTCCCACACAGAGAGCTATTCGCCTTTAGGCAAAACGAGTAGAGGTCGCATGGTTTTGCGACAGGGTTCGTTCGCATCCGCGCACTTGTGCACGTTTGCTGTCCGGACAGTTTATACTAGCCGGCTTTGGTTTAAGCCGGATCCTAGTATATGATTTGAGATTGGTTTTTCTCATTGTGTTCATGTTCCTCGGATCACGAATGCGGGTGCGTATGCACGGTTGCTTGAGATTGAGGGAGAGGACCTTGTTTAGGGTTAATGACTATTGTCATTTTATTAACCCTATTGTTTTTGTGTGTATTATTGTTAATTAATAATTAGCTTAATTATTGTGCATGGTTGTTGTTGTTAACACTTTGACTTTGTTGACTTGTTGACCAAGTTGACACTTTGACCATGATCATTTCATTTGGAAGATGCTCTTTGATCCTTGCAATTTGCATTAAAAGTGAAATGATAATGGTCACCTCTTGATTAAACCATGACAATTTTCTTGCTAATTAATTAATTAAAATAACACACACATATTAGTGAGAATGGCTCACTAATAATTCATTCTATCATATCTTTTCTCTCTCTTGCTCATCCTCTCCCTCAAGCTCTCTCCCTCTCATGTGTTGAGAAACAAAAAGCTTGAGAAAAACCTTCACTTGATCTTCTCTACTCACTTCTAGGGTTCAAGTCTTAGCATTTCTTGCACTCTAGTTACTCCTAGCTTGGAGTTGAAGCTAAAGGTCGAGGCTTTCGGGTGGATCGTTCTTTGACGGAAGGAGACAAGCAAGGTGAGGCCTTTCTACCATTCCGACGAGCAAGGAGAGAAGGAGTTCGAGCTCAAGGTATAACCTTTCTACAACTTGACTAGTTGTTAGTTTGTTTTAGCTAGTTCTAGTTTAGTAAAGATCCTCACAAGCAAGGTCCATGTTGCCTAAGTCATTAAAAATCCAATTTTTATTATGTTTTCCGCCTCCCCGTAAGCACCGGGGTGGGCAACGTGGACTTACAGTGGTATCAGAGACTAACTAAACTCAAACTAGCTAGGTAGTGAAGTGTAACGAAGTTTCGAAACCGAAAATCCAAAAACCAAACTTTGCAAAACCCAAGTTTCTGTTCATTTTTTTTCTGGTCAAAATGACATTTGTTATATACCAAAAATTATCTCAGGGTTTTGTGTGAATAACCACCAAATACGAACCAGAGAGGAGATCAGAGGAGCGCGGATCCGCGGCAAGAGGAAGCTCCTGCCGCGGAAGCGCGGCCGTCTTGTCCCCTCTCTGCATCGTTTTTGGTGCAGTATCTGTCTGTGTTGATTTTGGGATTTTTAGGATATATATTATATGCCCAGATTTTCCAGAACTAAAATTTACTTTTGCGGGCCTATAAATCCGTATTTTTCGGAACTTCACTACGCTTTAACTACATCGGTTATATCTGTAATGCTTGCATGTATTGAACGTCGGCTAATCGCTATAAGACGATTAGTCGGGGTTATACATGATCTGTGATTGTTGTTGGTTTGTGGATATGAATGGATTGGATTGTCGCGGGTGAATGGCCGGGGTGGATGTGAGATGAGCGTTGTTTTTCTTTCATTCATTTGTAACATGTAAATTGATGTAATAATATTCTTTGTATGTCCGCACAACCGGGTCGGGGTTGTAGCCGTCATTGTATAATTCTTTTACTGTTTTTGCTCCTAGGATAGACCCATGGAGGGGTGCACAAACTACCGGGTATCTCGAAGTGCCGAGTGGCCTACTCACGGTGGTGAGGGAGGTTGCTTCGCTTCGGGTGCTTGGCGGGTAGTTTGCCGCACCCGTAGGGGTCTTGGGTGGGGTATTGGCTATTCACCGCGACCGTGTAATCCGCTTTGCGTTGCAGGCTTGAACGCATTGCGGATTCCTAGTATATCCAATGTATTCATCTGTGATCTGTAATGTCTATCATTGCTATATATTTATATATAATAACTATTTAGGCATTGCTTATGTTTTACAGCCGCGCTAGCCCAGCCCCCGCTCTGTCGTTAGTTAAGTAACCTAACGGGTGATGACGGGGCCCCGTGGCGAATGCGAATGGCATAAGCGTACGTCATATTTTGGTTGTTTTCTGCAATGGTAGGATTAAATGATGGGACGCATTAAAAGAACTAATGCAAGAAATAAACCAATTAAAAGTCGATTGGAACACTTTGAAAACCACTCGGTTCTTTTCAAAACTAAACTTTTAAACGCGGAGCTTGAACCACTCCTTTTAAAAGCTATCTCGTTCCATCGATTATATCAAGTTCACTACGTTCACGGTTTCGCCAAAACCATCCGTAGCCCTCCATCATTTCGGTTAAATATTCGGTAGTATTCAAGCTATGTATTTTGACCTCACGCCAAGGCATAGTGATTGGTAGCTGCCGGATATTTATCCTTTGCATAGATAGAATGCGTTGATTTGAGACAGTCGTACTGCCATTTTGGCCTACGTCAAGGGTAGGTACGGGTGGGTTCAAATTAACCAGGATAATGATGGGAAGAACTTGACATGTGACTTATGACATTTTGACCTCACGCCAAGGTCATAAGAGCATGGGGTAAAAATCCACATCGGGAGTTTCATAAGCACTGAAACTTGCTAGCGTTGCATACCATTTGGAGTGTGATGATTCTGGTAGGATTCCTTCGGTTTTATCACGCGATGACATTTGGATCCCGATCCTACTGTGAGTATATGCTACTCCTCGAGAAAACTCTCACTTAACGATCAATGCTATAAACCTAGTAGGTGCCTAGAAAGGTGTTAGCGGGGCTACGCCCACAGGGAAAAGAGGTTATTTAATTAAGGAACTTCGCGAAAGCGTTGGAAAACCTCCCTCGAAGTACCGACACTGGCCTGGCTGAACGGTTAAGCAAGTATTGTACGGTGAGAATGATCCCGGCTAATCCTTTTCTTTATGGTTTGAGAAGGGATTCGAGAAACAGTGGGAGCCATCCAGTTTAGACAAATTAAAAACCACTCTAAACTTGCAAGAGCATCATGCTAAAGTGTTTCTTTTCTCTCTCCTAATTGCAGCGACCATTCAACATGACCGGACTTAAGTTACTGTTAGATAAAAATATATTGACAGGGCCAAACTACAAAGATTGGCTCAGGAATGTCAAGATGGCGATCACTTATGATAAGCTGGGGTATATACTTACCACCAAAGCTCCCCCTGTCCCAGGTCCCACCTCCAGCGTCGCGGATGTAGAAATCCGTAAGACATGGGAGATAGATTGCGCGAGGGCCAGATGCCTCGTACTAGCCTCGATGGACAACGAACATCAGAGGAGGCACGAGAATATGGACCTAGAGTCCATATTTCTCCATACAAAAGAACTGTATGGAGAGCAGTCTCGTATCGCTAGATACGAAGTGTCGAAGAAGCTTTTTTCGGCAAGGTTGGCCGTCGGATCATCGGTAGCGGACCACGTGCTTAAGATGATCGGCTACATAGAGGAGCTCGCGGACCTTGGGACCACGTTGGAGAATGAACTCTATACCGATTTGATTCTCCAGTCCCTTCCTTCCACTTACGCCCAGTTCGTTCTTAACTTCAACATGCAAGGAAAGGAGGTTGAACTTGCCGAACTTCTGAACATGTTGAGGACTGCCGAGGGCACCCTACAGAAGGGTAGGGAGACATCCACTTTGTTTGTAGGAGGATCTTCCTCTTCTAGGTCCAGGGCGAAAGCCAAGGGCAAGAAGAAGAAAGCCCCCGCCAAACCAAGAGGCGGTGTCGGTAAAGTGGATACGAAGGGAAAGGGTAAAGCAACAAAAGTAGCGGGGAAGATGGTGGGGAAGGAAGAATGCTTCTATTGTCACAAAAGTGGTCACTGGAAACAAGATTGCAAGGCTTGGAAAGCCAGAACACAGGATTTGAAGCGAGTTGCAGCTTCAGCTTCAGGTGTGTATGTTATTGAAAACTGTCTATCAATAAACTCTACATCCTGGGTATTGGATACCGGATCAGGATCTCATATCTGTAATTCTTTGCAGGCGTTGAGAAAGCGTAGAGTTTTGAAGGCAGGTGACATGACCCTCAGAGTTGCGAACGGTGCTAGCATGGATGCAGAGGCCGTGGGGGACTATCACCTGGGATTATCTGATGGACACTTTTTGGTTTTGCGTAGTTGTTATTATGTACCAAATGCAACCTGTAATATCATTTCTGTATCTTTATTATCTAAAGAAGGTTATGAATTTGCATTTGTAAGTAATGTAGTGAACATTCACCTTAATCAAGTTTTGATTGGGTCAGGTACATTGAACAACGGTATATATGTTTTAAACCAACCGCAGGTTTTCAATATCCAGAATACACACAAAAGAAAGTCTCCAGATATTAATCAGGCTTTCTTATGGCATTGTAGACTGGGTCACATCAATGAGACACGGTTGACTAAGTTACATAAAGAAGGATAGTTGGATCCGTTCGAGTATCAGTCTTATGCCACTTGTGAATCTTGTCTCATGGGAAAGATGACAAAGGCTCCGTTCACTGGACACGGAGAAAGAGCGAGCGAGCTCTTGGGACTCGTGCACAGCGACGTGTGCGGTCCAATGTCTACACATGCGCGAAGCGGTTTTTCTTACTTCATTACTTTTACGGATGATTTCTCAAGATTCGGACACATCTTCTTAATGAAGCATAAATCCGAAGCTTTTGATAAGTTCCAGGAATATAAGAATGAAGTAGAAAAACAGACCGGCAAAAGTATCAAGATCCTAAGATCGGATCGAGGAGGAGAATACTTAAGTGCCGAATTCCTGAATTACTTAAAAGAGAATGGAATTCTCTCTCAGCTTACTCCTCCATACACTCCGCAATATAACGGTGTATCGGAGAGACGGAACCGGACCCTATTGGATATGGTACGGTCCATGATGAGTAACGATGAGTTACCGCGATCGTTCTGGGGACATGCACTAGAAACAGCTGCATATCTTTTGAACCGTATTCCCACTAAGACTGTGCCTACCACACCATATGACTTATGGAGTGGGAAGAAACCCTATCTTCAATACTTGAAGATTTGGGGATGTCCAGCTTATGTCAAAAAGCAGCATACGGACAAGCTCGAGGCACGCTCAGTACTGTGCAAGTTTGTGGGATACCCAAAGAACTCCAGGGGGTATCTTTTCTATTACGCAGAGGAACAAAAAGTCCTTGTTTCTCGTAATGCCCATTTTCTGGAACATCAGTTTTTAGAAAAAGAAATAAGTGGGAGAGCAATAGAACTGGAAGAAATTCCAGAACCACAAACTATTACTGAAAGCTTAGAGGAACCAGAAGGTTCAAAAGAACAGGACATTCCTATGCCACTCCGCAGGAGCAGTAGGCAGTCTCATCCGCCCGAGAGATACTACGGTTTTCTCATTGACGGGGATAGAGAGGACTGCATCCTAGATTGTGATGAGCCTACTAGCTTCCAGCAAGCCATCCAAAACGTCGACTCGGTAAAATGGCTGGATGCAATGCGGACCGAGATGGAGTCCATGTACACCAACAAAGTATGGACGTTGGACATTGCTCCAGACGGGGTAAAACCCGCAGGATGCAAGTGGATCTTCAAAAGGAAGATTGGTGTAGATGGACAGGTTGAGACCTATAAAGCTAGACTGGTAGCAAAGGGTTTTCGTCAGCGACCTGGTTTGGACTATGACGAAACCTTTTCTCCAGTAGCTATGCTGAAATCCATTCGGATCCTTCTTGCCATCGCTTCTTTCCAAGATTATGAGATTTGGCAGATGGACGTAAAGACAGCTTTTCTAAATGGTCATTTAGAGGAGTGTGTCTATATGGACCAGCCAGAGGGTTTCATTCAGGGTGGGAGCAGCGGAAAGGTGTGCAAGTTGCTCAAGTCCATTTATGGACTCAAGCAGGCATCGCGGAGTTGGAACATCTGTTTTGATGAGACGGTCAAAGAATTTGGCTTTATCAAAAATCCAGATGAACCATGTATCTATTGTAGATTTGTAGCGAGAATTGTAGTATTCCTCGTTTTATACGTGGATGACATTCTCTTAATAGGAAATGACATTCCTATGCTACAATCTATCAAAGGGTTCTTGTCACACAGGTTCTCCATGAAAGACCTGGGTGATGCCTCATACATTCTGGGTATCCGGATCTACCGTGACAGATCCAAGAGGATATTAGGACTCTCACAGTCCAGGTACATCGACACCATACTGAAGAGATTCAGTATGGAAGATTCCAAGCGCGGTAATCTACCGGCTTGTCACGGGATCACCCTCTCCAAAGAGATGTCTCCCAAGACTGATTTGGAGAGGGATCGCATGTCTATTATACCCTACGCTTCTGCGGTAGGCTCTATAATGTATGCGATGTTGTGTACCAGACCGGATGTAGCTTATGCACTGAGTGTGGTAAGCAGGTATCAGTCAAATCCTGGGGAGAAACATTGGATAGAAGTAAAGAACATTCTCAAGTACCTGAGAAGGACTAAGGAGATGTTCTTGGTGTATGGCGGAAAAGACCTGCAGATTGAGGCCTTTGCTGACTCCAGCTTCCAGAGTGACAAGGATGATTCCAAGTCCATGTCGGGTTTTGTCTTTACCCTCAATGGAGGGGCGGTGTGTTGGAAGAGCTCCAAACAGGAAACCGTTGCTGACTCGACTATGGAAGCGGAATACATCGCTGCATCTGATGCCGCAAAAGAAGCTGTCTGGATGAGGAAGTTCTTGAAAGAACTTCAGGTGGTTCCGTCCATTGTTGATCCAATACCTCTGTATTGCGACAACAACGGGGCTATAGCTTTAGCGAAGGAACCCAGGTCCCATCAGAAATCCAGACACATCTTAAGGCGGTATCACCTGATCAGGGAGATTGTGGATCGCCAGGAGATCGAGGTCCGGAGAGTTGCATCAGAGGATAACACAGCAGATCCATTCACCAAGGCCTTGCCCCAGACTCAGTTCGAGCGGCTGAACGAGATGATAGGTCTTCGATACGCCAGTATATGGCCTTAGTGCAAGTGGGAGATTGTTAGTGTATATGCCCTAGAGGCCATTACTGTATCATACTAGTTTGTATATTACTTAATGGAAGCTTGGGATATTCACAGTTGTATATACAATCTTGCTCGAAATGGTAGTATGCTACTTGGTTTGTCTCTGCTTTAATATGTGCATGTGTTTCTTTTAGCATATTGCAGGTATACATATTAGTAGAGCCCTTAGGATCTTTGCTTGATTACCAGCGTTGTGATGGCGCTCGCACTCGTGGGAGCTGGGTAATCTATAAGCACATCCTTATACTGGTCCCTGGTCGTTGGACTATCGAGACAGGGCATCGATACTCCGGAGTAGACTAGCGTATGCGCTTCTCATCCCAGTGTGGGAGACGGTCTGTCCCACAGCCGTTAGTACGTCGTACTTGGGATAGTATGCGGGTGCTCGTTAGGTTACGAGTACACTGGACAGGACTCGTCGGGAACTGTTGGTTGGTAATATACCTATCGTCAGTTATCAGTTCCCAGGTGACATGAGTACAGCTTAGTCCGCTGACTTGACACTGTCACTTCGCCTCGAGTGTGTTCCCACTGCACTTGGATTATTACCCTACCACGGCTCAGAGGAGTCGTGCAAACAGGTAGTTTTTGGGTGCAGTCCCGAAGCACTTGGAGGCAGTGACGGTTAGACAGGATTCGTCTCTCCCGGTATTGGGGGTTGACATCGCGCTGTGTCCAGGAGAGCCATTACACGAGTAGTCCCTGGCCAGGGCAAGCGAGATATACTGGTAGGCTTCCAGTGTTATCTCAGGGTGTTCTGGGCTTCACTCCGACACGACTTGTACCGCTATTAGGGGACTGACGTTCACCGCCCCCTAGGCCCGCCATGCGATGTATCAGACGAACAGACCGGACTGTACGGAGATTGTCACATACAGGCTCAGTAGGAGTGCAGATGGGGTTCACCTCGTCAGTCTTCTTATCGACATCTACCTGGGGACCGTTACGTACAGCTAGTGCCGCTTGCGGTCTGTGGTTAAACCCACTGCCAGCGTAGTGTCGAGTCTTTAGAGTCCCACACAGAGAGCTATTCGCCTTTAGGCAAAACGAGTAGAGGTCGCATGGTTTTGCGACAGGGTTCGTTCGCATCCGCGCACTTGTGCACGTTTGCTGTCCGGACAGTTTATACTAGCCGGCTTTGGTTTAAGCCGGATCCTAGTATATGATTTGAGATTGGTTTTTCTCATTGTGTTCGTGTTCCTCGGATCACGAATGCGGGTGCGTATGCACGGTTGCTTGAGATTGAGGGAGAGGACCTTGTTTAGGGTTAATGACTATTGTCATTTTATTAACCCTATTGTTTTTGTGTGTATTATTGTTAATTAATAATTAGCTTAATTATTGTGCATGGTTGTTGTTGTTGACACTTTGACTTTGTTGACTTGTTGACCAAGTTGACACTTTGACCATGATCATTTCATTTGGAAGATGCTCTTTGATCCTTGCAATTTGCATTAAAAGTGAAATGATAATGGTCACCTCTTGATTAAACCATGACAATTTTCTTGCTAATTAATTAATTAAAATAACACACACATATTAGTGAGAATGGCTCACTAATAATTCATTCTATCATATCTTTTCTCTCTCTTGCTCATCCTCTCCCTCAAGCTCTCTCCCTCTCATGTGTTGAGAAACAAAAAGCTTGAGAAAAACCTTCACTTGATCTTCTCTACTCACTTCTAGGGTTCAAGTCTTAGCATTTCTTGCACTCTAGTTACTCCTAGCTTGGAGTTGAAGCTAAAGGTCGAGGCTTTCGGGTGGATCGTTCTTTGACGGAAGGAGACAAGCAAGGTGAGGCCTTTCTACCATTCCGACGAGTAAGGAGAGAAGGAGTTCGAGCTCAAGGTATAACCTTTCTACAACTTAACTAGTTGTTAGTTTGTTTTAGCTAGTTCTAGTTTAGTAAAGATCCTCACAAGCAAGGTCCATGTTGCCTAAGTCATTAAAAATCCAATTTTTATTATGTTTTCCGCCTCCCCGTAAGCACCGGGGTGGGCAACGTGGACTTACAGAAGCATCACCTGATCATGGAGATAGTTGATCTCCGGGGTGATCGAGGTTAGGAGAGTAGACTCAGAGGACAACACGGCGGATCCACTCACGAAGGCCTTTTCCCAGAGAGAGACTCATATGGGATGGTTGAGTATTAGATACTGCAACCACTGCTACAGATGGCCCTAGTGCAAGTGGGAGATTGTTAGTTATATGTATGCCCTAGAGGACATTACTGTACATTGGATGTATATTGTAGTGGATGCTGGGACATATATAGGTAGGACTTTCTTGCTCGACATGATAGTACGCTATCTGGTTGCTCTTTATCTTAACATGTATACTTTCTGTCTCTCTGATTACATGTTGATAAAGTCCTTAGGATATGTACTCGACTTCCAGGACTATGATGCAGATCATACTAGTGGGGCCTGGGTAGTCAGTGAGTACATCCTTCATTGTTCCTAGTCGTGGGAATATCGAGACGGGGCATCGATATTCCAGAGTAGACTAGCGCATATCTTCTCGACCCATGCGATGGGCGATGGATGATCCCATATCCATTGGTGTTTGACATTGAAGATGGTATGCGGGTGCTCAGTGGAGACTGGGTACACTGAACGGACTCGCCGAGAACTCCCAGATGGTATTATACCTCACGTCAGATGGCAGTTCTCTGGTGACACTGGTGCAGCTTAGTCTGTTGACCCGAGATCGTCATAGAGTCTTGTGTGTCTCCCACTGTGCTTTGATTTCCACCCTACCACGGCTCTACTGAGTTGTGCAAACAGGTGGTTTTTGGGTACAGTCCCGATTCACATGGAGGCAATGAGAGATAGAAGGGGATTCGTCTCTCCCGGTATTGGGGGTTGATGTTGTGCTATGCTCGATAAGTCATGCCGACTTGAGGTCCATATAATTCGTGAAACTACAGATAACTCTTACCAGTATATCACTGCAACCCTAGCCAGGGCTTCTCTGGTGACACTGGTACAGCTTAGTCTGTTGACCCGAGATCGTCATAGAGTCTTGTGTGTCTCCCACTGTGCTTTGATTTCCACCCTACCACGGCTCTACTGAGTTGTGCAAACAGGTGGTTTTTGGGTACAGTCCCGATTCACATGGAGGCAATGAGCGATAGGAGGGGATTCGTCTATCCCGGTATTGGGGGTTGATGTTGTGCTATGCTCGACTAGCCATAACAGGAAATCCCTGGCCAGGGTTGCAGTGATATACTGGTAAGAGTTATCAGTAGTTTCACAAATGTTATGGACCTCAAGTCGGCATGACTTATCGAGCTACTGGGGTCTGACGTTTACCACCCCTAGGCGAGATATGCGACATATCAGACGAACAGACCGGACTGTACGGTAAGTGTTACTGGTTGGATTCACAGGAGTGTGAGCGGGCTTGCTCGTCGATCTTCTGATCGCTCAATACCCGGGTGGCCGTTACGTTTAGCAGACCGCTTGCGGCTTGTGGGTGTTTGATATGATCATCATCCGCTGCCGGCGTATTGAAGAGTCTTTAGAGTCCTACACAGAGGTTTCCTGGCTCAAGCGAAACGAAATAGGAGCGCATATGAGATATGTGCGGGACCGAGAATAATTCGTGTATGTGATACCGTATTCTATTCTCGCGATGAATGTATCGAACGGTTATATGCGATATAACCTAGTTATCGAATCAAGGATTGATTCGATAAGCCGATACAGATGATACTAGTCGGTTATATCCGATATGACCGGATCGTTAAATCAAGTGTTGATTTAATGATTTAGTGCATATTTATATATTTGGTATATTATTTTGCATTAACTAGTATTGGTTCACTTTAAAAGGATTTTCTCACTTGAATTGTGCAAGTTGTATATGTGATATACTTTTGTGCACAAGATTGTATCATGTTTGATGATACTTGCTCTTTTGGGTTTGAGTAAAGATTAAACCATGTTTAGTGAATGGTTAGGGTTTCTTTTCTCTTATTTATTTATCCATTTATTATTGTTTTGGGAAAGATAAAGAGAAAAAGATATGGTGGCTTAGTTTGTTTTTTCTTTAAAGCTTCTTGAAGCTTTGAACAAGTCAACCATTCTTGTTTCTTCTTTAACCCTAACCACTCATCTAAACCTTGGTTAAATCTCTACACTAAACCATGGTTGAAGTTATGATAAGTATTCTTTTTATTTTCCTTTTTAAATATAAGACTTATCATATCTTCTTCTTCTTCATCATCTTCTTCAACATGAAGAAAAAGCTTGCTACTCCAATGGCAAGTGATGAAAACTAGTGAGAAATCCAAAACTAAAGTCTACCCACTTCCTATTTCTTCATCCTCTACCTCTTGCCAAGTAGTATAGGGTGTTTCCTTCACAAGTTTTTCAAGGCTTGGTGAAGTTGGAGCTTGTTCTTGTGATGCTTCGACGTAGATCATCTTCGGCATCGAACCGACGATCAAGCCCGCCTATTCTTCGATGATGCTAATGCTAGAGTCAAGGTTTTGATTTGGACAGCGGAGGGAGATCATCGCGGAGCTTAGAAAGTGGTGGACCGGATCTACAAAGGTTGTAGCCCCTTCCCTATTTCTATATTTCCGTTTACTTGCTTGCTTTGCCTAAATATCTAGTTAACGATCCGTTCTAGGTTTTCTCGGCACCGTAATTTTTAGAAATTTGCGTGTTTGATCACTTGCGAGACTTCACTAGAGTGCCTAGGAACCCTACAATGGGATAGGATGAGAAGGGCCCAGAGCAGGTAGATATCTTATGCTGATCGACGTCGTCGTAGACTCGAGTTCGATGTGCGAGACCATGTGTTCCTCCGTATCTCTTCGATGAAGGGTGTGATGCGTTTCGGAAAAAAGAGGAAGCTCAGTCCCAGATACGTCGGACCCTATAAGATTCTGGAGAGGGTGGATGCTGTAGCTTATCGTTTAGCACTTTCACCAAGTTTTCCCGATGTACATCCAGTGTTCTACGTTTCTATACTTCACAAGTACCTTCGCGATCCCTCTCACGCGATCCAGTATCAGACTATACAGCTTGAGCAAAATTTAGCTTATACTGAGCAGTCGGTTGTTATTCTAGACCGGCAGGCAAAGAAAATGGGATCAAGGGTACTTCCTTCCGTAAAGGTCCTTTGGCAAGGACCAAATAGCGAGGAGGTCACTTGGGAGGCCGAGGATGAGATACGGAAGAAATTCCCGCATCTTTTTGAAGGTACGTGTACTTAAGTTTTAAATTCGGGGACCGAATTTTCTTAAGGGGGGGATATTGTAATATTTTGAGATATTTTAGATAATTAATTATTTTATTTATTTAATTAAAAATGTTATTTTAATAATGAGACCTTTTTATATGTAGTGTAAGAAATTAAGTAATTTGAATATTTAGTTTGTAACATTAGTTGATAAGAAGGGTTTTAGTAAAAATTGTTTGATTCTTTGTGTATTATGATATAGTTGGAGGGTTTACATGTTAATGTGTTAAGTTAGGGTTAAGGTTAGATTAAACCTCATAGACACCACACCTTAGATTAAACCTAAATCCTACACCTCCTACTTGCAAGAATGCACAACACTCCTTCATGGTGACACCTCCTCCTAACCTTATCACTCCTTATTCTTATCTTTTCATTTTATTTCAGTTGATATATCAAGTTTGAAAACAAATTAACTAACATAGAAAAAAATCCTAGACCTCACCTAAGAAAGAGAGAAGAAAAGAGAAGCTGAGTACTAGGTAATCCTTACCTCAACCCTCAAGCTAGGATTACATGTGCTTGTGCATCTTTGAAGGAGCCTTTCAGTTAATCATTCAATTGGTATAAGATTCAACCCTATAGATTTTTAGTTCAATACGGTTTTAGTATAGAAGTATGATATCGGTATATATCGTACTTAGATAAATTATAGCTCTGTTTTGAATCTGCTATAGGTTAGTTAATCTTTAGCAAAATCAAATAATACAGTAACCTTGTAAATTGGACCAAGAATATATACTAGAAACACAGACCCATTCTATGGATTTTCGACCGGCGACATTCTCTATTTTTCCGAGCTCGCCGGTTTTTCTAGGGAGTTGGCTGTTGATTTCTCTAGGGTAGCTCTCTGTATATATTTTAGGGTATCTGGTATAGTTAGATTATGTTATATATTCTGTATATAAAATCTGGAAGAAAATTCTTGTTTTGGTTATAGTTCTAAATACGATACGGATATTTCGTGTCACGGTTCTGTTTTTCCAGTTACGAACAGTGAAGGGTTAGCTCAGGTTAGTATAAGTTTTAGATAGTTCACAATATTCTCACATAGCACGTTTAGTATGTAAGTTTTCTAGTTTTCATGTTTTCGTCGTATCGGAGTTTAGCCTTCTCTTATACGAAAGTTAATTTCGATGTTCGGTTCGACCGCGGGGACTTCGGAGGCCGCAAGAAAAGGAAATGGGTTGATGACATCCCAGAAGATTCGACGTATTCCACTGAGTAGACTAAATATCAACCGGGGGATTTTGGATGGATGGCGTAATATGCCCGTAATTAGAAGTTTGGCTAATTATTTTCCTTTGCATTGTGTATATGTTTTAAACAAAAAACTTCATCATATGCATTCATATCTATAAAATTCCATTGTCCAACACTTGGTTGGACACTGCACTAATTATCGATGAGTCATGTTGCACGTGCACATACTTATATGTTAGAGTACACCTCATCGGTATTTCCATGTCACGTAACCACTTAGAACTTGCTATGTCACATAAGATTCACTTCATACCATAAGCATCATTAACATAGTTGTTTTTGCAGTGCTGTTATTATTGATACTTATCATGTTCCCTTTCAATTGTTATTAATTGTAGTACAAGAGGTATTGAATTATGAGGATTTCTTGTTTTGAGTTTTATGCACTATTAAGTTATATTCAGTGGCTCTTCTTGATTGATGTGATATGTCCACCATGAGATGTCGTTTTATGATTGGTTTTATTCCAGACCGAGTGGAGGAGCTATACGGTTACGAATTTTTACGTTATCCGGACTGAGTGGGGGAGTATACAGTCGGATTCATGGTGGACTCGGTCGAGACCGAGGGGTAGGAAACCCGCATTTGAGGCGGGGAGCCTAGAGAGGATACTTGATACCGGAGATAGTTATAAAACACGGCGTATATCTGAAGGATACCGACCGATGTTACTGATTGACAGGATCGTTCGGGAAACGATGTCTGCTAAAACAGAAGATTTGTGTCGATATTGCACACGGAAAAATTAAATCTTAAATTGGAAATGACCAATATTCAGTGATATTTGTTGAGATTTCTGTATTTTTTTATACATTCATTTAGTACATATTCATGCATCAATGTGATACTATACATCATGCTTATCTTGTCGCTTTTGCCATTATTTCGCCATGCTTACAATATTAATTGTTTGATGTTAGTTTTGCTCACTGAGTTGGTAACTCACCCCCATTGTGCCTAAGTTCCTTGCAGGAGACGCGTGGATGTATAGCAGCAGTGCGGATCTACCTGTCAGCTTATATCGCTTATTTTGCTAGGTGGGTTACATATACAGTGACCACCTATCTTTGATATATGTATTTTGGATCTAGTATCACTCCATCAGATCCTGTATATTTGACTTAGAACGAAATATGTTTGTATATGTTTTGATTTGATTGAGTGAGATCGTCTATTGTGTTAAATAATGCTTCTTTTACTTATGCATGAAATTCTTCACTTGAGCGTCGTATTGTTGTTGCGTATTGATTTCCGCCGTTTGGCGTTATTTTGCTCCCAACTAGGGACGTAGCTTATTTAGAACATTTTGTAACTGCTTTTATTAACAAATTAAAAGGAGGTGTTGTCGAAATTTTAAATGCTAAAAATCATTTATTTAGATTTCATTTCTTCAAAATCATTCGACATGCTACCTCATTCTTTTTACTTTAAAATCTGAAATTTTCTTAATTCCGCAAATAATGTTTTGATCTTTGTTTCTGGCTTACTCAGATTGTGTCGGCATCTTTAGATGTCATACAATCTAAGTGCCGGTCACGCACCAAATTTCGGGTCGTGACAGCCTCCAAGTGCTTCGGGACTGCACCCAACTATTACCTGTTTGCACGACTCATCAGAGCCATGGTAGGGTAGTAATCAAAGAACAGTGGGAACACACTCGAGACGAAGTAGCAGTGTCAAGTCAACAGACTATGCTATACTCATGTCACCTGGGGACTGCTAACTGACGATAGGTATATTACCAACCAACAGTTCCCCATGAGTCCGTCCAGCGTAACTTGTTCAGTTGAAAATATCGCACATTTGATATAACATTTTCCTTACTTTTCTTAAATATTTAAAGATGTTTATTATAAATATGAAACATATGAGGGTTTATCTGTAAAATATCAATTGTCATATGTTTATATATTATAATTAACATTATGAAGGAAAATATATGCATATAATATTTATATAATATTTTAGTAATTTAAATATGCATATCATATCAAATATCCCTAATCAATATTCTTAAAATATAGTATCATATAATATGGTTAGGATAATATCTCAAAAACACCAAATATTACTAACACTTTGATTTGAGATATTGTGCAGATATTAGCTCAGGTCTGGAATCAAGGAGATCCGGGTTAAATCAAGATGTCAGAATCGAATCTGCAAAATATTAAAGCAAATCATGAGATCTAGCAACGACAGAGACTCAGAGCATTATTTTCATAATCTAGACATCTAGGTGATGTCCAAATATCAACACAAAATACCAGAAAAAATCCCAAACACTAACTCTACCAAATTGCGGTGGAAGGGCGGCCAAATAGAGGTAAACACGGCGGATCCACGGTGCTTTGGTGGCCGTACGATGTGAGATTTCAGGATCATGATCTTAACAGCATATCTTAACTTATGGAATCTAGGGTTTCTGGTTTTGGGACTATATAAAGGACCGAGAGCCTCACTTGGAAAATCATCAAACCGAAGAGATCACGAAGTCCAAGTCGACCCACGCATCCAAGTTGATCAATCTGCTATTCTTTTACCTTCTTCAAGAAAGATTGAGAAGCAAACTAGGGTTTTGTATTCCACTTTCTAAACGAACAAAAAGTGTAATTGATCTAGTTGATTAATAAATGTAGTTGTTTTATTCTTATCGCATTTATTTTCTGTATTTACATTTTGATCTCTATCTGTTCTTCTTCTATCTCCATCATGCGCAAGTAATTCTCCGCTTGATAGGGTTCGTAGGATTATGGTAGATCAATAGAAGATGAAAAATTTCTTAATTTCTTTTAAGTCTTGTGAAGTTTATAAACTTTAGCAAAAGAATCTTTAACATCCTTATCAGGCGCGCTACCAATTTATTGATAGTCTTGACCGCGATTTGAGATCGGATTAACAATTGTTTTGTTAAGAGCTAGACATGAATAAAGATCAATAAAGGGACAAGTGTCAATAGTGGGGAAACCATAGTTTCTTCCAAGAACCCTAATCCTCATTCATCACTATCAATCTAATTTTAAATCTATCAAAAGATAAAAGGAGTCATCTTTATTAGTCATCCATGACTACTAAATCCAAACGAACCCTACAAGTCTTTTCCCTATAATATCTATATCCCTATTTAAACTAGATCTTAAAACTATAAATTCTACATCCGTGTTAAACATAGCTTTAGAATCTATTCTCCTTTCTTTCTTCTTTCTAATCAATTCGTCTAAAGCAAGATTAAAAGTTCCGCGCATCCCCGAGGATGACCTGTACTCATATTGGCTAGCTACACGCGACACCGTTATTGATTGAGGTTACTATACACTCTTTCACAAAATCAATCAAATGGCCTTGTTGCCGGGGATACATGCGTAATTTTTTTTCTTTCTATTCGTGTTGAATTCTTATTCAACTCATATCATAAAAATAAAATAAAACAGCAAATTGTGTATTTAACGATTACTGTGCGATTTTTGCGAGGGTATCTGGAGTCACTGTAGCGAGGAAATAAAGTTTTAGAGACATTCATCAAGACCCAGAGGAACTTAGAAGGCAAAGAAAACTCATCAGAAGAAAGCACCAAGGCGCGGTGGAACCGCCGCACTATTGCACATTTAGCCGTGGAACCACGGCCATTTGGTGGTCTTGCCTAGCCAAACTTCTCTGGTATATTCCTCAACTATTTCTCTCTCCTCTGAAAATCCTATAATATATTTTTCTGCAGGATTCTTTGCAAAATATCGCCGCTCAAAAATCTTTTTGCGTGTTTTGTTTTACGGGTTGTTTTTGTATATTTTAATACGGACTTTAAGGGGCAATAACCTAAATTTAGATTAGGTGGGGATTTCATCACCCTTCCTAAGCCCTACAAATTACAAAACGAGCATCCGCATAACCCTATATTAATTAAAAAATATCTAGGGCAAGACTCTAAGGACCGTCGCGCTCCATTAAGACAGAGGAAGGTCATGTGTAATTTATCGCTTATCCGCATTACTTTTGTGGTGTCTAGGCAAGCGTATCTAGGCAAGTGGTTACTTAATTAAGCCCGCTATTTTTGGTGATTCGTATAGCGGATACCTCCCTCTCACCTGGCACTTACCTGGCCACATGAGCGATAAAGTGGTGGTAGAGCATTCATCCCGCGGCTAGTCCTTTGGAAGTGTAGGAGCAATTTAGTGCTTGACCTAGGTGACCTTAGTTTTAGGGTTTGTTTGTGCATTTTGTGATTTGTTGAGTCAACCCTCAAGTCCCATGTTCAAAGAAAAACAATCCAACTAGAGCTTAAATATTTTCCTTTCCACTTTTCTTTTTACCTTCTTATAATGGGTAATCCAAACAAACGAACTCTTGCCGAGCTTTGCTATCCAGAACCAGATATTTCATGTTTTCGTAATTGCTTTGGTCAAAATTCCGACTCTACCAAGTCATTAAGAGATCGGATAGAGCAAGCGGAAAGAAACAGTTGGACACCTCACTCCAGGTCCTATCGACCGCATCAAAATTCTACATCTTCTTATGTTGATACTCCATTTAAAGCCTGTGAGGGAACTCTTAAACGCATGTCCATCGCTGAGCATATGGCGAGGGCTAAAAGGCAAAGTTTCAATCCGGTCAAACCGTTAGGACAACAAACACCATCACTTTCTAAGGAAGATATTGCTACTCGTTTTGCGGTGTATATGACATTTTTTCCAGTCTTTAACCAACCAACCGATATCAATATTCTTCTTATCACAATGTTGATCGTACTCCTGTCCAATTGTCACAACCATTCGATTCCTATCAATCCTACCTGACTTTTACACCTTCTCTAGATATTTCTTCTGAACAGTCATTTGGGAGTTTTACCTATCCATAAGAATTTCAATTTTCTGCTGAAACCCCTTATCGACCTATGTCTAGTCTTGAACGGACAGCGGAAGAATACCTGTTAGCGTCACGCCGCCACATAGAGGAATTAAATGCATCCATGGATGCCCTCATACAACCCAACTGTAATGCTTTGAAAATTCGTTTAGGTCAATTATATGTTAATTAGTGATAATGCGTGATTTTCATAAAACCTAATTAATAACTATTTTCCACATCGATAGGAATAAATCTATTTAATTGTGAAATTATGTAATTACATATATAAATGTGTTTTATTAGTTAACATTTAAATTATTGTTCACTTAATTATCTATTTTTCTTATTTATTATTTACTAAGCTAAATTTTTATTTAAACATGCACAAATCTTGTGTTACCCTAGGTTAATATGTGTTTTAGCAACCATGACAACTCAACACTAAATTTGTAACATGCCCTTTCCTTCTAGTTCTCTCTATGGTTCTAGAATTCTCTTTTAAAAAAGAAAATGGAAAATGAAATGGGAAATTTTAGGCATGGTGCATTTACGAGGTATGGGGGAGTTTGACTTGAGCACACACTCACACACACCCTCACTCTCTCCCTCTGCTCTCGGCCAAAGTAGCAGCCCCTCTCCACTTCTTCTTCTTCTTCTTCTTCTTCTCTCATTTCTAAGCCCTCATTACCATCAAAAGTCCACAAGTTTAAAACAAATTTCTACCCAAAGTCATCACTAAAATTCCCTCGTTCAATCTTGCATGGTTCTTGGCCCAAGTCTCCATAAGTACTAGCATGTTTGGATCACTTTCTCAACCATCTTGAGGTATAACCCTAACTTAATAACTTCTTTTCTAAAATTTGGTTTAAGGAACTTAAATTAGTGTTTAAGTGGTAATTAGTGCTAATTTTAAGATTTAAGAGAAGATTAGGTTAAGTTAGGATTTTTATGGCTTGAGCAGGATAATTAAGAGTGGTTAGTGTCAAATAATCCAATTCTTTCTTCAATTTTACACTAAAATACCTTAATGTCGCAAATTAGTGTTTTAATACGGTTTTAAATCAAGTTTTAGGATACGGAGAATCTACTATTTTTGTGGTTGTTTTTGGAACAAACAAACATATACAACAGACTATACTTTATTTTAGGAGTGTAAAGTAGAAATCTGGCCCCGTTTCACCCTAATTAACCCAGTGACCATCCGCTCGTGGCCGGCCCAATTTTAGAGTTAGGCGTTGAAATTTTGCAGGTAGTTGTCTTTAGGTATATTATGATATATGGTCTTGCTTGTTTTTCTTGTTTCTGCTCCAGATAAAATCTGGGACCAATTATCTACTTTTGGTGTATTGCGACTTGCACAATACGTGCGTTTCGAGTCTAGTTTTAGTGCTGCTGTGTATCATAGCCAATCAGGATGGTTTCAGATGATAACACTCACGTTTCGGTATTCCGAGTACACACGCGTTTAGCTTGTGGACGCTAGTTTTCTCGTATGGTCATGATATCGCGTTTTGCAGAAAATTAGCCTTATGTGTGTTTCATTGTGTGATTCTAGGATCGGTTAGGAGACGTCGGATGCGGCGCGAAAAGGCAAGGCTATAATGGGATCAGATTAGCCGAGGCGTCCAGGTGAGTAGATGTACACATCTACGGGGGAATCGTTTGGATGACGCAAAGCGCCCGATAGTCAGGATTACTAATAGTGCTTGTAATTATATGCGTAGTCTCCTAGTCATTCATCTCATTGCATTGCATTATCATAAATATATATGATATTATCTCATAGGACACTTGCACCCTTACCATTGGTTCATGCCACGTGCACTATTCATCCGAACACACACGCCTTTGGTAATTGCTATGTCACGAACCCTATAGAACTTGCTTAGAATCGGTATCTGTGCATTGCATCATATATGACCTATAAACCTGTACTTGTCTATTCATTTCATCAAGATGGATACGTAGGATTGTTAGTCATATATATATACCTCATTGCATCATGATTCATGCATAGCTATTGGCCGTATTTTGCATGGTATATATTATCGTATCATGGACATTTATCATCACCGACATGTTTAGATATTGCGATTCTTCTCATGGATTTCAGTATTTGTGAAATTTATGCATTTTGGGGAAAACCGCAAGGATTTTACAAACCTAGTATCATTTTAAAGTAGAAATTGCGGTTTTCTCGTGATATGATGTGTGTGGCGTCCACCATGGGTTTTCTCGGTTCTTGAGCGGTATCATACATCCGATTCGAGGAGAAGGAGGAACCGTCTATAGGTGCATGGTGGACCCGGTACGGTACCTCGGGGCAAGATGGTCGTAGATGATGGCGTTGAGCCTGGCAGGGGAGCACTACCTACCGGTGATTGTTGGCGCGTTGGATATCCGGAGGATACCGACGTGGTCATAAGATTTGATGATATGGGCCGATCCGGACTGACAGAGCCCGAGATATTGAGACATTAAGATATTGATACAATGAGACATCGAGGTATTGAGACTTGAGATGTCGAGACATTGAGATATTGAGACATTGAGATATTCATATTTGGTGTCGATGCTTGACACGGATTTCATTTGATTTCATTGATGATACTACAGTTAAATTACTTAAGTTTTACTAAGATAAGAATACAGATTTTCTCATACTAAACATATTCACATCTTGTGTTGATTATGCATTCATGTTGCATACATACTAGTGCATCGCATCATATTAGTATATGTAGGTTGTGACGCAATTGCGTACATGCTTACGATAGCCTTATTAGATGTTACTTACAACTCACGAGTTGGCAACTCACCCCTGTTGTGCCACAGTATTTTGCAGGTCCGACCAGTCAGTAAAGTAGCAGCGGGCGCACTTCCTCATTTTGTTCCTTTTGCTTGGACTTGCGGCATTGCTCATAGGGGGCTGCGAGGATATTTTGTTTCCACCTTGTATTATTATTGTATCTAGTATACTCCATCTACCGTATCTACGACTTCTGCTATTGTATATGTGACCTAGAGATGAGACCGCGAGATTTGTATATATATGTTGTTTCTCTGGGGTCGAGCTCACTTGAGCCGACGTGATGCTTTCTTACTTTTCTGTTTTATATGCTTATTGCTCGATGATATTACATATATTGCGTGTGGTTGTGTTTCCACCGTGGGCGAAGAGCTAGCTCCCGCTTGTGGATGCTGTTATTCATTTCATATATGTATTCTTGTCTTGTACCCGTTTCGGGGCCAGTATTTACAAGGGAGATCTGTCGAAATTTTCGGGAAAGTGTGATGTTTTAAAAATTGTTTTCATGAGACCTTATTTTGTTAAAATCACTTCTTTCAGATAAGTTTTCCTTCACTCTTTTATTCTAATGGTTTAGATTACTGGGGTTTGGCTTACTTGGATTACGTTACGCCTCTAGACGTTTCGTAATTTAAGTGACAGTCACGTTCAGTACCTTCGGATCGTGACAAAGTTGGTGGACCCGATACGGTACCTCGGGGAAAGATAGTCGCAGATGATGGTGTTGAGCCCGGCAGGGGAGCACTACCTACCGGTGATTGTTGGCACGGTGGATATCCGGAGGATACCGACATGGTTGTGAGATTTGATGATATGGGCTGATCCGGACTAACGGAGCCCGAGATATTGATACATTGAGACATCAAGGCATTGAGACTTGAGATGTCAAGACATTGAGATATTCATATTTCGTGTCGATACTTGACACAGATTTCTGTTGATATAATTGATGATACTACAGTTAAATTACAGATGTTTTACTAAAATAAGAATACAGATTTTCTCATACTAAACATATTCAGATCTCGTGTTGATTATGCATTCATGTTGCATACAAACTCGCACATCACATCATATTAGTATATGTAAGCTGTGATGCAATTGTGTGTATGCTTATAATAGCCTTATTAGATGTTACTTACTACTCATGAGTTGGCAACTCACCCCCGTTGTGCCACAGTATTTTGCAGGTCCGAACCGTCAGCACAGTAGCGACGGGCGCACTTTCTCATTTTGTTCCTTTTGCATGGACTTGCGGTATTGCTCGTAGGTGGGCTGCGAGGATATTTTGTTTCCACCTTATATTATTATTGTATCTAGTATACTCACTCTACCATATCTACCACTTCTACCATTGTTTATGCGACCTAGAGATGAGGCTGTGAGATTTGTATATATATGTTGTTTCTCTGGGGTCGAGCTCACTTAAGCCGATGTGATGCTTTCTTACTTTTGTGTTTTATATGCTTATTAATCGATGATATTACATATATTGCGTATGGTTGTGTTTCCGCCGTGGGCGAAGAGCTAGGTCCCCCTTGGGGATGCCGTTATTCATTTCATATATGTATTCTTGTCTTGTACCCGTTTGGGGTCCAGTATTTACAACGGAGACTCTGTCGAAATTTTCGGGAAAATGTGATGTTCTCAAAAAAAAAATCATGAGACCTTATTTTGTTAAAATCGCTTCTTTCAAATAATCTTTCCTTCACTCTTTTATTCTAATGGTTTAGATTACTGGGGTTTGGCTTACTTGGATTACGTTACGCCTTTAGACGTTTCGTAATTTAAGTGCCAGTCACGTTCCGTACCTTTGAGTCGTGACAAAGTTGGTGGACCCGGTACGGTACCTCAGGGAAAGATGCTCGCAGATGATGCTGTTGAGCTCGGCATGGGAGCATTACCTACCGGTGATTGTGGGCACGGCGGATATCCGGAGGATACCGACATGGTCGTGAGATTTGATGATATGGGCTGATTCGGACTGACGGAGCCCAAGATATTGAGACATTGAGATATTGATACATAGAGACATCGAGGTTTTAAGACTTGAGATGTCGAGACATTGAGATATTGAGACATTGAGATATTCATATTTGGTGTCGATGCTTGACATGGATTTTTGTTGATTTCATTGATGATACTACAGTTAAATTACAGAAGTTTTACTAAGATAAGAATATAGATTTTCTCATACTAAACATATTCAGATCTCGTGTTGATTATGCATTCATGTTGCATACTTACTAGTGCATCGCATCATATTAGTATATGTAGGCTGTGACGCAATTGCGTGCATGCTTAAGATATCCTTATTAGATGTTACTTATTACTCATGAGTTGGCAACTCACCCCCGTTGTGCCACAGTATTTTGCAGGTCCGACCCGTCAGCACAGTAGCGGCAGGCGCACTACCTTATTTTGTTCCTTTTGCTTGGACTTGCCGCATTGCTCGTAGGTGGGTTGCGAGGATGTTTTGTTTCCTCCTTGTATTATTATTGTATCTAGTATACTCCATTTACCGTATCTACCACTTCTACCATTGTATATGCGACCTATAGATGAGACTGTTAGATTTGTATATATATGTGGTTTCTCTGGGGTCGAGCTCCTTTGAGCCGACGTGATGCTTTCTTACTTTTGTGTTTTATATGCTTATTGCTCGATAATATTACATATATTGCGTGTGGTTGTGTTTTCGCCATTGGCGAGGAGCTAGCTCCTACTTGGGGATGCCGTTATTTATTTCATATATGTATTCTTGTCTTGTACCCGTTTGGGGGCCAATATTTACAACGGAGAGTCTGTCGAAATTTTCGGGAAAATGTGATGTTTTCAAAATTGTTTTCTTGCGACCTTATTTTGTTAAAATCACTTCTTTCAAATAAGTATTCCTTCACTCTTTTATTCTAATGGTTTAGATTACTGGGGTTTGGCTTAATTGGATTACGTTACGCCTCTAGACGTTTTGTAATTTAAGTGTCAGTCACGTTCCATACCTTCGGGTCGTGACAAAGTTGGTATCAGAGCGACAGGTTTTTACCTTTCTGAGTGTAGGATGACCCTTGGTAGATGGAGTAGGTAACTTAAGCAGTGTGACGTTGCGTGTGTATGTTCCGCGGCATACTTACGATACAGTACTCTGCCTAAGTGACCTTAGGATATAATTGCTTGTAATTCCTTCTTCGATTCCTTATATCCCTTGATTCAATTGCACTGTTCTTTTTAATCCTATTTCTTGTACCAGCCATTATGCCACAAAAGACTATGAGGGCACAAAGGGCTGCGGCCGGAGAAGAGATTCGAGTGGGCTCGTCTGAGATGAGGAACGATCAGGGCTGTACGCCTACCCCTCAGGGTCAGATTGATCCGCCTTCTCCAGGCCGTATTGTCAGGATAGAGGCCGGTATGCAGGAGTTACGTCAGATGATAGGATCTTTAGTTGAGGCCAGTCGGGCAGAGAGGTTTGAGGATGTTCCTTCCACTGTACAGACCACGATTGTACCTGCTACCCAGACAGCTGTTTCTACTACTATTACCGAGACTATTCCTGTATCATTATAGGAGTTTATGAGGATGAGGCCTCCAGTCTTTACCGGCACAGATGCAGCGGAGGATCCGCAGACATTCCTAGACAGGATGGCTAGGATTTTCCATTCGCTGAGATGTTCTGACGATAGATGGGTGGAGCTTGCGAGTTTTCGTCTTGAGGGTCTTGCTCAGAATTGGTGCGAGTCAGTCGAGAGAGGCCGAGCTGCAGGTCTACCTCCTATAACTTAGGATGAATTGACAGCGGTATTTCTTGCCTGTTTCCTTCCGGAGAACGTCCGGGATGCTCGAGCCCGTTGTTTTGAGGTTTTGCGCAAGACTCCAGGGATGACAGTGTCCGCGTATGATATCCAGTTTACTCAGTTGTCCCGATATGCTCCTTACCTTGTGGACACCGAAGAGAAACGCATAAATAGGTTCGTACGGGGTCTAGACACGCAGTTATTTCTTGCTATTGGCGCCCAGCACTTCGACACTTATGCAGCCGCGGTGGATGCAGCCTTACTTTTGGAGGAGCGCATTTCAGAGACTTCGGTCATTTTGGGACCGAAGAGGATTCGTACAGATATATCAGCTCCAGTACAGTTTGGTAGAGGCATGGCAGGCAGAGGTCATGGCGGATTCTTTCTAGGCCGTGGTGGTGGTCGGGGCATGATGCGAGGGAGACCGTAGCGTCACCCTTCCCAGCTTGATTTCTTCTCTTCGTGCTGTTGATCTCTTGAGGATAGGATGTCAAGGATTCTTAGCGTATGTCTGTGATACTAGAGCTGCAGAGGTCCCGTTGGACCAGGTCCCGATTGTGAGATAGTTTCCTGATATCTTTCTTGACGAGCTTCCTGGTTTACCGCCAGAGCATGATTTTGAGTTCTGCATTGACTTGATTGTCACGACCCGAAATGTCACGTGACTGACACTTGAATCATATGAAGTCTATAGGACCCCATCTAATTCAAGTAAGCCAAAAATCCCAGAAATCTACACCATTTTAAGGAAAAAATGAAGAAAACTTATTTTAAAGCAAGTGGTTTTAATAACATAAGCCGAAATATGCATTTTTAAAATCTCAAGTCCTTTCTGAAAATTTGGGCAGAGTTTCCTTTGTAAATACTGGCCCCAAAAGTGTACAACATGCATAATATGAATAAAGGCATCCCCAAGAAGGAGCTAGCTCTTCGTCAAACGACGGTCACAACCATGCAAGCAGTATAATATACAACGCTGGAGGGCGAGGATCAAAAATAAAAAAGGAAACTCAAAACATCAAGAAAACTATAATAATATAATGCGCGACTCTAAGGTCGAAAGAATAGCAACTGGTTTTCTAAGTCTAATAAATATACAAGTCTGGTTGATGGAGTTTACAAGATACAACTGAATAAAAATATAGTACAATGGTGGTCACGATACATGTGAACCCACATACCAATGTAATCATCCGGAATGGAAGCAGAGTGCCAGAAGCCTCAATGAATCCTGTACGGCAAAACCTGCAAGAACTGTGGCACAACGAGGTTGAATTGCCAACTCGTGAGTAGAAAACATCACAGAGAAGAAATCGTATGTATGACTCAAACCTAGGTCAATACGATCAGTAATATATATATCCTCAATATGATAAAGTCTGAAGCATGATAAGGTGGTAAGGGTAAACATCTATACATACGTGTAATACCAAGTGCTCGTCTCAGTGCCTCAGGTAGCAACATATCATAAATATGAGGTATGATCAATGTAATCAACATGAAATTAGTGTCAACTATATACTCAAGTCTATAAGTATGTGGATATTATCCAACTATGTAATCAATGTCTGTATGCATGTGGATCTCGTCCATGTGTCAACCAATGACACAACAACATCATGCATGTAAATATCATAAAAGCATATGCATGAAAGTATGAGGATATAAATCAACGTGTGTCCCTCGCGACACATCAAATCATGGAACCTGAGTGTCCAACATCGATACTCAAAACATCATGAAACCCGTGTCGAGCATCGATACGTAAATCCTCATATATCTCGGGTGCCGCATCCTCAGATCGGCCATCATATCCATCTCATGACTCCGGTCGGTATCCTCCGGATAACTGACGGCTCCAAATACTATCACCGGTAGGTAGTGCTCCCATGCCAAGCTCACCGTCTAACAATACGAGTCTTCTTGCCCTGGGGTACCTCACCGGGTCCACCATGTACCCGCAGACGGTGCCTACCGCTCCTCGAATCGGGTTTCACATATCACACGCCTCAGAACCGAGAAAACGCATGGTGGATGCACTGAAATATCATATCAATAGAAACCGGGTTTTTAAAACAGTAAATACTTTCTTCTGAAATACCCACGGTTCTCAAATCCAGAAATAACATGAAAACAGCATATCTCAATGCGTATAATCATAAAGCATGATGTATGCGACATATAATAGAAATTTAAGCATATCCGTATATCATGCAACATAAAACATCAATATGCACATATCGTGGGAAAACCGCTCTTTTAAATGAATACTGTTTTAAAATATATCATACGGTTCCCAAATCTCCAAAGTCAAGCCAGCATCATCTTGTTAGATATATGTATTCCCTAGAGGCCATTATATGATAATGTATGTGCTGATGTTTATATATATATATATTCAGAGAACAGTCCTGCTTGACATGATAGTATGCTATCTGGTTTCTCTTTATCATCTGTTCACTTGATCATGTTTTTTCTCATTTGGTACATGTTGATAAAGCCCTAAGGATATTGGCTTGACTACTGGAATTATGATGTGGATCATACTAGTGGGACTCCTGTAGTTTATACGCATATCCTTGAAATGTTCCTAGTCGTAAGTATATCGAGACAGGGCATCGATATTCCAGTGTAGACTAGCGTATACCATTCTTGTTCCATATAATGGGCGATGGATGATCCCATATCCATCTGGGGTGATGACACCAAAGATTGTATACGGGTGCTCAGTGAGACTGGGTACACTGAACTGACTCACCGAGAACTCCTATGTGGTATTATATCATATGTCGAATAGCAGTTCTCAGGTGACACTGGTACAGGTTAGTCTGTAGACCCAAGATCGCCATAGAGTCTTGTGTGTCCTCCCACTGTATCTTGATCTCCACCTAACTACGGCTCTACTGAGTCGTATAAACAGGTGGATTTTGGGTACAGTCCCGAGGCATATGGAGGAAATGAGCGATAGGAGGGGTTTCGTCTCTCCCGGTATTGGGGGTTGATGCTGTGCTGTGCACGATTGGCTATAACAGGAAGTCCTTGGCTAGGGCTGCTGAGATATTACTAATAAGTGTTATCAGTAGTTTCTCGATCTGTTGTAGACCATATACCGGCATGACTTATTGCGTTATGGGGGTCGACGATTCCATCCCTAGACTCGATATGCAGCATATCTGACTAAGAGACCAGACTGTACGGTAAGTGTTGCCAGTTGGATTACCGGGAGTTTTGACAGGTTCACTTGTTTTTCTTCTGATCGCTCAATACCCGGGTGGCCGTTACGTTTAGCTGACCGCTTGCGGCTTGTAGGTGTTTGATGTGATCATCACCTACTGCCGGCGTATTGACGAGTCTTAGAGTCCCACATAGAAGTTTCCTAGCTCAGGCAAAACGATGTGGTGTGCATATGAGATATGCGCGGGAGCTTGATTAAATACGTGTATGAGATACCGTATTTTAATCGGGTGTTTATTATTGGTCGGGTCGTATGTGATATGACCGGTTTATTAAATCAAATGTGGATTTAATAAAGACTTTTAGCTCACTTTTATTTAACCTTTTTCTTTTGATGGATGCATGCATGTATATGTACATGTTGATGTGCATACACATATACATACATGCATATGTATCATGGTTGTTGATATATTGAAGATGGCAATGCAAGACTCACATGGTTCATATTAATATATAGATTTTTGTTTTAAGATAAAAGATAAAGGAAATTAACTAATGACTCATTTCTTTCCAAATGACTCATAGTTTCCACACTCTTGTTTGTTGACCTTTGACTAACCCATGGTTAAATTCCTTTGTTCTTTAACTTGCCACAAAATATCTAGATATTTATATTAACCATGGTTTTTTGTGAGAGAGTCTCACATATATATCCTTTTGTTTTATTTTTAAAACATAAGAATTATCATTATCTTCAAAAAGCTTTGCCATCTTCATCTTCTTCCTTCTTCAAGCTCTTTTGAGATTTGTTTAGAGTGAGGAAAAGAAAAAGAAAGGGTTTTTAAGTGAGAACATAAACCACTTCATCATCCTACACATCCCTAGCTCTTTTGTGTTGGGTGTTTGCAACTCGGATTTGAAAGACCAAGTGAAGCAACAAGCTTTGAGCAAAGGACTTCGGGTGGATCGTCGTGGACTCGGAATTGTTCAAGCGAGCCGTTCCAAACTCA
This sequence comes from Agapanthus africanus, assembly GCA_030015575.1. Taxonomy (NCBI): domain Eukaryota; kingdom Viridiplantae; phylum Streptophyta; class Magnoliopsida; order Asparagales; family Amaryllidaceae; genus Agapanthus; species Agapanthus africanus. The sequence continues at coordinate 392,247,502 of JASDDO010000022.1, forward strand.
AGGAGATCCAAGGAGTCACCCCAGGAGGTTTACAAAGGTTGTAGTCTCTCCACTTAGTGATAGATTAACTTTTGTTTGTGATACTATTAGTTGTTACTCAATATTTCTAGTTCGAATCCTAGTTAAGTTTTCTTAGCACCTCTTAAAATCAAAGTTGTGGCATGTGTGATGCTTCCAAACCCTATATGAGGTGATAAGGAAACCCTACAGTGGTATCAGAGCCAAGCTAGAGCTTTAGAGTAACCTAGACGATGTTAAAAACCTCAAACGAACGAAAATCGACGCCCGAAGGGTGCTCTCTAGAAATTTTTCAAAAACGTGGATTTTTGACATTAAAAATACTCAGAAAATAGTGTAGGGTATTTTATGGGCCCACAAGAAGAACGAAGCCCTAACTCTACTATACGACCGCGGAACCGTTGTTGAGGCTTGGACTGTGCCTTCTTGCGCTGGCCCGTATGTACTTATAGCAGTTTCTGATAAATTTTAAATATGCTCAAGTGTTGAGCTTTCTGAGAAGTCTTTGGGTGTTCAATCGTTCGATCATAACTGCGCCTAGTTTATAAGTATGTGATACAATAATTGGAATCTACAAATTTGTTTGTTGCGTGTAAATCTAGCATTTCGGTCTCGGGCATAATTGGAAATCTTGTTGAATTATCCGACTTGTTTTGAAAAGGTGTTTTCATGGGTGAGACCTAAATGCGAGCTTTACATTGTTAGGCATGAAATCTTGGATAAGTGATATTCCGGGTTTGTGTTGTCTAAAGGCAGTTACGATTCCAATTGTTGTAGTTTTTCATTTTATTTCTCTGTGACCGTAAGTGTAGTATGTGGTGTATCGCCGGTTTTATTGCTATACATCAACGACAATCAGGGTACGCATACTTACTTACGTTGATGATATATGATATTATGTATTGCTGAGATATGATATGCAGGATTGTCGTGATTGAATAGACGGGGGTTTTCTGTGAGATGAGAGTTTTCTTTTCATTCATGTAAAATTCAATTGTATGTAATATTCTTTTATTTGGGGCACTTCCGGGTTGAGGATGATGTCACCAGTATTGTATGTTATTTACTTTTCTGCATTAGGATAGACCCAAGGAGGGGAGCACATATGACCGGGTTCTAGGGTTCAGTGGGAGGCCATCTCGAGGAGTCGAGACCGGGTCTCCTAAACTCCAGAATTGGTAGGGTCTCTTGCCACTCTCGTAGGGGTCTAGGGGTGTGGGCTTGGCTATTCATCGCGACCGTAGAATCCGTATTTTCTGTTGATGGCTAAATACAAAATACGGACCTCCTAGATATCCTATATTAAATGTGCTTTTGCTGCTTATATTATGTGATGTGATCATTTAATAAATATATCTGAGACGAATGCTATATTATATATATGATATATAATAGACATTGCTTATGTTTTGCACTCGCGCTAGCCCCGTCCCGGTATGCCGTTAGTTAAATAACCTAACGGTGCATAACGGGACACTGTGACGAATGCGAGTGGCATAAGCGTACGTTATATTTTCGTTTCTTTTTATGATGGCTTTAGGACTTAAATGATGGGACTACATTAATGAGATTAATGTAAAGAAAAATGAACCTAAAAAGATGTTGTAGAATCGGATTTGAAACACACTCGGCCTTTTATGAAAAAGCAAGTTTCAAAATGCGGAGCTTAAGACACTCCTTTTAAACCCATTGGATTCTACAATGATATCAAGTTCAAAGCGTTAAAAGTTTTCTTAAAAACTATCCGCAGCCCTCCGTCATTTTAGGAAGCAGAGTACTTAGTATTCGTGCTGCGTATTTTGACTTTAGTTAAGGCGCAGTGCACGGTAGCTAAGTGATGTCTTCCTACACTGCAGATGATGCAGATTAGTTAGGACATTTATATGATTATGTTGACTTTAGTTAAGGGTCATGTGGGTGGGTCTAGTTAATCACGAAATGACGGGAAGAACTTGACTAGTACTTATGATATGTTGACCATAGTTAAGGTCATGAGTACTAGGGGTAAAAATAATATCAGGAATTTCAAGAGTTGAAATTTGCAATGAGATTGCATACCTTTTATATGATAGTAGGATCCCGATCCCACTGTGAGCAAAAGTTGCTCCCGGGAGAGTTTTGCACTTTACAATTAGCTAACCCATTAGGTGTCTAGAAAGGTGTCAAACGGGGCTTCGCCTTTGGGAAGACGAGATTTATTTTAATTATATCCGTACGAAAGCACGGGGAACCTCCCTCAAGTACCGGCACTGGCCTGGCTGAACGGTTAGCGAAGTTGTAGAATGTAATTAATCCCGGCTAGTTTTCTTTTTAAAAGGTTTTAAAGAAAATTTGATAAAAACAGTGGGAGACATCGATTAGACGAGATAATAACCAATCTGATCTTTGCAAGAGCTTTCGCTGAATGTATTCTTTTCTCTCTTTTAATAGCAGATACAAATGTCAGGACTCAAGCTTCTATTAGATAAAAATAAACTGAATGGGACCAATTATAAAGACTAGCTGAGGAATCTCAACATTGCCTTGACTTATGATAAGGTATCATATGTCCTCACGGCTCCAACCCCGCCCATCCTAGGTCCTAAACCTTCAGTTGTGGATAGGGAAATCCGTAAGACATGGGACGTTGACTGTGCCATGGCCAAATGCCTCGTGCTTGCATCGATGGATAACATACATCAGAAGCAGCACGAGAATATTGACGTCCAAGCCATATTCCTCTATACAAAAGACTTGTATGGAGAGAAATCTCACGTATTACGATCCGAAACATCCAGAAAGATATTTCAGATGCGAATAGCCCCTGGCACACCAGTTGGAGACCATGTTCTGAAGATGATAGCTCTCATAGAAGAGCTTGAGGACCTTGGGTGGACAATGGACAATAAGCAATATACGAATATTATTCTGCAGTCTCTCCCCTCCACATTTGCTCAATTTATAGTTAACTTCAACATGCACAACATGGAGAAGGAACTACCTGAACTCCTTAATATGTTAAGGAGTGCAGAGAGCACGCTGAAGTCAGTAAAGATTCCCGTTTTGATTGTTGGGCCATCTTCCTCCTCTCGCCCGAAGGCTAAGGCCAAGGGAAAGATGAAGAAGAAACCCACAAAACCTAACGGTGGAGTCAAAAAGGTTAAGGGGAAAGACAAGTCCAAGGTTGGGGAATCGGGGAAAGGAGAATGTTTCCACTGCAAAAAGATGAGACACTGGAAGCGGAACTATACTGAGTACCTTGAACTCAAGAAGAAGCATGGTGATAAGAAGCTTCAGGCGTTGGGAAATAGCAGAGTTTTGAAGACAGCTGATCATACTCTGCAGGTTGGAAATGGTTCCAATGTAAATGCAGTTTCAGTGGGAGAGTATCACCTAGGGTTGCCGTCGGGTTGTATATTGGTTTTGAACCCATGTTATTTTGTGCCAAGTATGCTTTGTAATATTATATCCGTTTCTTTGTTAGACAATGAAGGATATCATTTTGCTGTACAACACAATGTTATGAACATTAGACTTAATCAAGAGTTGATTGGTTGTGGTATACTAAATAACGGGATATACATCCTTAATCAACACACGGTTTTCAACATTCAACACACAAATAAAAGAAAATTTTCAGATATAAATGAAGCTTTTCTTTAGCATTGTAGACTTGGTCATATTAATGAAACAAGACTAAACAAGCTTCATAAAGATGGATATTTAAATTCTTTTGAGTTTAAATCTTATGCAACTTACCAGTCTTGTATCAAAGGTAAAATAACCAAAACTCCGTTTACTAGACACGGAGAAAGAGCTACTGAGCTCCTAGGCCTCATACATAGTGATGTATGTGGGCCAATGTCTACACATGCAAGAGGCGGTTTTTCGTACTTCATAACTTTTACTGATGATTTCTCAAGATTCGGTCATGTGGTTATGATAAAGCATAAGTCTGAAGCTTTCGAGAAATTCAAGGAGTACAAACTTGAAGTAGAAAACCAAATAGGAATGAGAATTAAGATACTTCCATCAGATCGAGATGGAGAGTACTTAAGTACTGAGTTCTTGGACTTCCTAAAAGAGAATGGGATTCTCTCTCAGCTCACTCCCCCTTACACACCACAGCACAACGGTGTGTCATTGCGACAAAATCATACCCTATTAGATATGGTACGATCCATGATGAGTGATTCTGAGTTACCCCTCTCCTTTTGGGGGCATGCATTGGAAACTGCAGCTTTTCTGTTAAACAAAGTTCCAACCAAGACCGTGTCTACCACTCTATATGAGACATGGCAAGGGAAAAGACCATCTCTTAAACGAATTAAGATTTGGGGTTGTCCGGATTTTGTCAAAAAGCAGAATCCAGACAAACTAGAGACACGATCTGTCAAATGTATATTTATGGGATATCCAAAACATTCGTTTGGGTATCTATTCTACCACAAGGAGAAATGATTGATCGTTTCTTTGTGTGTCGGTTTAGAAAATGAATAGAAATCACAATCAAAGAATTATTTGACCGCAATAAATAACGGTGTCGGTTTGTAGCGCATTAGTGAGTGCGGATCGTCCACAGGGATTGTGCGATTCGTTCGTATTTTGTTTTGTTTGAATCGAAAATTTAATAGAAAAGAAAAGCAAAAACGATTCAAGATTTATATCGATGAATTTCAAGAATCAACTAGTCTAATCAAGAATCAAGAAAGCGATAAACATCAAGAATCAAGTATTGATAGAATTCCAATCAATTTAGGTTTCAAGATTTGAAGTAAAGCTCGCAGGAATCGATTAGATCGTAGATGTGAAGAAGACTAGAAATTACCGTTTCTTATCCATTAACAAATTGATGCTAAATCGATGTAGATTCATCGATGATCAAGGATCTTGCGATGAATTAGGGTTCCTCATCCTATCCTTTGTCCTTTCGATGAATCACATTCACTAGATAGCTTCTAGGAAATCGAATGATCGATCGTTGATCTCTAGATCGTGCGAAAAGAATCAAGAGCGCATTTCGCATCGATCTAGATCATCGATCATTCAGTTTTCAAGAATTTACAATTGTTATAGGACTTAAGAAAACGTTTAAGGATTCATCAACATCATCATTCTACAATCGTTTTGATTCCTCCACGAGCGGAGTTTTATTCAAGCATCATCACAAAGAATACATTCAAGAATTGAAGATGAATCATAATGCTCGAATTGAAATATAAGCAAGTTTAAAGAATCTTCACCTTTAGTATATCAACAATTAGTTACAACTCTCAAGAACTACAAGAGGAAGAAACTTTGATCGTCGAATATAGCGTCGCTCGGCTCCTTAAGTCATGGAAAGGCTTGGATCTCGTGCTCCGTTGAAGTCCGGCTTCGCTTCTAAAGGATCGTTGAAGACATGCTTTGCTTGCACTCAAAGGATCTTGAATTTGGAGTTTCTTGATTGGATTAGGGTTAGGGTTTGGAGGTTGTAGGTGTTGGGTTGAAGAACTAGAGAGTGATTAGCTTTCAACAACCAAAGATTTGCAACTTTGAATAACCTTTTTCTAGTGAGCTTTGGGTCCTTTTTATAGGTTTCCCAAACCCTAGGTCTAGCATTTTGAATTTTGAATTTCCTTCCAAAAGTTTGTTATAGGGAGAGGCTTCTAGAAGTAGTTAGTTAGGGTCTTAGCTTCTACCTTAAGCTAGGAGGTTAGGGAGAAGGTTCTAGGCTCTTAATGGAGTTAAGATGAAGCTTGTTGTGGAAGCTAGGAATGTTTAGCTTGGAACCCTAGGGCTTGCTAATCTGGCAGAATGTTCAGGATCTTTCTGGAATTTGCAGTGGCTTGAAGAGCTGTAGGAACCGAGGGAAGAGTACTGGTGCAGAGAAGAAGAGGTGACGTGGCCAAGCCGCCGTGGAACCGCGGCGCAAGGCAGCTTCGGCCGCTGTTCCGCGGCCACTTGGCTGGATTAGGGCCGCAGTCTTCACATGTTGACTTCTTATGTCTTCCAGTGTACTTTCTGATATGTTGAATCTCTTAATGCCTTTTAGATCATTGCCAGATTCCAAATCCTTGAGTTGGCATATTCTTTAGCAGCTCTATTATGTAATTTTGACCGATCTTCTGTAATTTCCTGCACAGACTTCGAAACACAAGTTGCGCAATATAGGAATGATGCCATGCTATGAAATACAGTCAATTTCCCTAAAAATGCTGGTTTTAAAGTCTAACACATGCAATCTGATATTTTACGACTATTTTACTAATATGTGCTATATGAATGCTGAACACTTCTAGATGAGTGCAAATGATAGGGAAATTGCCGGTTTAAAGATGCAGTATTTTCGACTGATCAAGAAACAAAAGGTGTTTGTTTCTCAGTATACCAAATTTTTAGAAAATGAAATTTTTCCAAATGATGTTGATGGCAATGTGGTAGATCTAGAAGAAGTTCTAGAAACCCAAGTTACAAATGACAACTTGGCTGAACCTGATGTTGTAACAGAATCTAATGAGCATTAGCCACTCCGTAGATCTGGAAGGACTTCTCGCCCACCGGAGAGATACTACGGTTTTCTCACAGATGGTGATAGAGAAGATTGCATCATAGATGATGATGATCCTGCCAGTTTCCATCAAGCTATCACGAGTGGTGACTCTGTGAAATGCTGGATGCAGTGAGATCTGAAATGGAGTCCATGTACACTAACAAAGTATGGACTTTGGAGGATTTACCCTCTGGGATAAAACTTGTAGGCTGCAAATGGATCTTTAAAAGAAAGATCGGTGTAGATGGACAGGTGGAGACCTATAAGGCAAGGTTGGTAGCGAAAGGTTTTCGTCAAAGACTAGGTTTGGACTATGACGAGACTTTCTCTTTGGTAGCCATGCTTAAATCCATTCGGATCCTACTTGCTATTGCTGCTCACTACGACTATGAAATCTGGCAGATGGAAGTTAAAACTGCATTTCTAAATGGTGATTTAGATGAATGCATTTATATGTATCAGCCAGAGGGCTTCATTGATAGTGGGAGCAGCGGAAAGGTATGTAAGTTGTTTAAATCCATTTATGGATTAAAGCAGGCATCATGGAGTTGGAACATCTGTTTTGATGATGTTATCAAAGAGTTTGATTTCATCAAAAATCCAGAGGAACTTTGTGTTTATAAGAAGACTGTAGGGAGATCTGTCGCATTCCTCGTATTGTACGTGGATGACATACTTCTGATAGGAAATGATATTCCTATGCTACAGTCGGTCAAATCATTCTTATCACAAAGGTTCTCCATGAAGGACCTGGGTGATGCCACGTACATATTGGGCATAAGGATCTATAGGGATAGATCTAAACGGTTATTAGGATTGTCCCAAACCAAGTACATCAACACCATCCTAAAGAGCTTTAGTATGGAAGACTCCAAGCGGGGTACCTTACCCGCTTGCCACGGAGTCACTCTCTCCAAAGACGATTGCCCAAAGTCTGATAAAGAGAGATCTCGCATGAGCATTATTCCCTATGCTTCGGTAGTAGTTACGATAATGTATGCGATGTTGTGTACACGCCCTGATGTAGCTTTTGCACTTAGTGTAGTAACCAGGTATCAGTCAAACCCAGGGGAGAATCAATGGACTGCAGTGAAGAACATTCTTAAGTACTTGCGAAAGACTAAAGAATTGTTCTTGGTGTGTGGTAACGGGGATCTCCAAATGGAGGCCTTTATCGATTCGTGCTTCCAGAGTGACAAGGATGACAACAAGTCTATCTCAGGGTTTGCATTTACCCTCAATGGAGGGACGGTAAGTTGGAAGAGTTCCAAACAGGATACCGTTGCAGACTCAATGATGGAAGCTGAGTACATTGCTGCAAATGATGCTGTCAAGGAAGCCGTCTGGATGAGGAAGTTCATATCGGAGGTAGGAGTAGTTCCAACCATTATTGATCCAATACCTTTGTATTGTGGCAATAATGGGACTATGGCGTTGGCCAAAGAGCCCAGGTCCCATCAGAAGTCCAGACACATCCTGAGGTGATATCATGTGATCCGGGAGATAGTTGATCGCCACGAGATAGAGATTAAGAGAGTAGATACAAAGAAAAACACAACGGATCCATTCACCAAGGCCCTCCCTCAGCCGCAACATGAGCGACTTTTTGAGATGTTGGGTATGAGATACGCCAATAATTAGCCTTAGTGCAAGTGGGAGATTGTTGGATATATGTATGCCCTAGAGGCCATTATATGATAATGTATGTACTGATGTGTATATATATATTCAGAGGACAGTATTGCTCGACATGATAGTATGCTATCTGGTTTCTCTTTATCATATGTTCACTTGATCATGCTTTTACTCATTTGGTACATGTTGATAAAGCTCTAAGGATATTGGCTTGACTACTGGAATTATGATGTGGATCATACTAGTGGGACACCTGTAGTTTATAAGCATATCATTGAAATGTTCCTAGTCGTAGGTATATCGAGACAGGGCATCGATATTCCAGTGTAGACTAGCGTATACCATTCTTTTTCCATATGATGGGCGATGGATGATCCCATATCCATCTGGTGTGATGACACCAAAGATTGTATATGGGTGCTCAGTGAGACTGGGTACACCGAACGGACTCACCGAGAACTCCTATGTGGTATTATATCATACGTCGGATAGCAGTTCTCAAGTGACACTGGTACAGGTTAGTCTGTAGACCCGAGATTGCCATAAAGACTTGTGTGTCCTCCCACTGTATCTTGATCTCCACCCTACTATGGCTCTACTGAGTCGTACAAACAGGTGGATTTTGGGTACAGTCCCGAGTCATAAGGAGGCAATGAGCGATGGGAGGGGTTTCGTCTCTCCCGGTATTGGGGGTTGATGCTGTGCTGTGCACGATTGGCTATAATAGGAAGTCCCTGGCCAGGGCTGCTGAGATATTACTGATAAGTGTTATCAGTAGTTTCTCGATCTGTTGTAGACCATATACCGGCATGATTTATTGAGTTATTGGGGTCGACGATTCCATCCCTAAACTCGATATGCAGCATATCTGATGAAGAGACCGGACTGTACGGTAAGTGTTTCCAGTTGGATTGACGGGAGTTTTGACAGGTTCGCTTGTTCTTCTTCTGATCGCTCAATACCCGGGTGGCCGTTACGTTTAGCTGACCGCTTGTGGCTTGTCGGTGTTTGATGTGATCATCACCTATTGTCGGCGTATTGACGAGTCATAGAGTCCCACACAGAAGTTTCCTAACTCAGGAAAAACGATGTGGTGTGCATATGAGATATGCGCGGGAGCTCGATTAAATACGTGTATGAGATACCGTATGTTAATCGGGTGTTTATTATTGGTCGGGTCATAAGTGATATGACCGGTTTATTAAATCAAATGTTGATTTAATAATGACTTTTAGCTCACTTTTATTAAACCTTTTTCTTTTGATGGATGCATGCATGTATATGTACATGTTGATGTGCATACACACATACATACATGCATATGTATCATGGTTGTTGATATATTGAAGATGGCAATGCAAGACTCATATGGTTCATATTAATATATAGATTTTTGTTTTAAGATAAAAGATAAAGGAAATTAACTAACGACTCATTTCTTTCCAAATGACTCATAGTTTCCACACTCATCTTTGTTGACCTTTGACTAACCCATGGTTAATTTTCTTTGTTCTTTAACTCATCACAAAATATCTAGATATTTATATTAACCATGGTTTGTTATGAGAGAGTCTCACATATATATCCTTTTGTTTTATTTTTAAAACATAAGAATTATCATTATCTTCAAAAAGCTTTGCCATCTTCATCTTCCTCCTTCTTCAAGCTCTTTTGAGATTTGTTTAGAGTGAGGAAAAGAAAAAGAAAGGGTTTTTAAGTGAGAACATAAACCACTTCATCATCCTACACACCCCTAGCTCTTTTGTGTAGGATGTTTGCTCCACGGATTTGAAAGACCAAGTGAAGCAACAAGCTTTGAGCAAAGGACTTCGGGTGGATCGTCGTGGACTCGAAAGTGTTCAAGCGAGCCGTTCCAAACTCAAGGAGATCCAAGGAGTCACCCCAGGAGGTCAACAAAGGTTGTTTTCTCTCCACTTAGTGATAGATTAACTTTTGTTTGTGATACTATTAGTTGTTACTCAATATTTCTAGTTTAATTCCTAGTTAAGTTTGCTTAGCACCTCTTTAAATCAAAGTTGTGGCATGCGTGATGCTTCCAAACCCTATATGAGGTGATAAGGAAACCCTACACATCTATGTATGTGCAAATATGTAGGTACGCAAGTATGTCATGCAAGGGGTCATATCCTGATGTAACAATCCTACTGTGTAGTGACATGACAATTATCGATGATGAAGTGTGTGAGCCGGCAAGCAGGTGTACGTGGAGCATATGCATCATCGATAATGGTGCTGGTGTCCTGATAGCATGGGTTTAATATAACATAAATCACAAGTATATAAGTGTAACGTTTTAAAAATAAATAATTAAATAAATATAACACTTTAAGTGAATTTTTTGATAATCGGTAAAATAAACCGTATTTTCCGTAAAACTTAACTACAATTATTTTTCAATATAGATTTAAATATGCCTATTTTAACTATGTAATTACGAGTAAATGGTGTTTATTTAGTGACTTAGAAATTATTAGTTTACTAAAATATTTTCCGTAATTAATTAAATTCAAATATTTACATAAACTTTTAATTATACATTAAATTAGTGCAAATTACAAATTAAAAATGGGTTAATTTGACCAAGTGAGCCATGACATATTAGAATTAAGTTTGTTGCATGCTCTTCTCTTCTTGAAATATCTTCAAAATTCTAGAGGTTTCTAGGATTTGTTTGGAAAAGAAATTAAATAAAAACTTTTATAATTAAGGGTTTAAGTGAAAAAGGTGTATTTCTACACACATCTACACAATTCTCTCTCTCTCCCCTCTTTCTTCATGTGATGGCCGAGCCTAGCTATGAGGCAGCCCCCATTTTCCCAAGCTCATTCTCACTTCAAAACTGTTCAAAAATCCATCAAAAATCCAATAAAATCTACACCAATTTTCATTAACTCCTAATCCAACCTTTAACCCTTGTTCCTTGGCCAAAACAAGCATGGATTTTGGGAGCAAGAGAGCATGTTGGGGTGGCTAGGTTGCAAGCTTGATTTCTAAACTTGTGAGGTATAATCCTAAACCATGTTCAAATTGTTGCTAAATTACTTTAGTCTAGCTTAATTAAAAGTTTAATTATGTTTTTAATTGTGATTCAAAAATTCAAGAAAGAGTTTTTGAATTCAATTAGGGTTCTTATCATGAAATCATGTTTTCAAAGTGTAGTGTAACATCTTAGGGTATGCAAAATGAAATTTTGTTGTCAAATTACTAATTGTTACATTTTACTTGTTCAAATTAAGATATTCGCAAACTAGATTTTTATAAATCATGTATATTGGTGAAATAAAATTATGATGAGGGTTTCTATCATTAGATTATGGTTTTAATGAGGAGATTAACATGTTAATTTAATGTAAAACCTAATTTGGCTACTAGTTGCTAATTGTTAGTTTAAAAAAATGTGATAAATATGCTCTTTTACAAACTAGGTTTTAGAAATTAAATTAAAATGTGGGATTAAAATCTAGTTAGGGTTTTTAGCACATCATTAAGGTTTTCATGAGTGGTCTAACATTTTAAAATATGCAAAATCTAGCTTAGTTTTTGAATTGTGAATTTTGCTTTAAAAAGTATTAAAATTTGATATTTTTGCAAACTAGAATTTTCAATTCAATACAAATTGATGAGAATAAATTATAGAAATGGTTTATATAACCTAGTTATGATATTTAGTGAATATTATGACCATTAGTTTCTTTCGAACATCAAGTTTTGAAGTAAAAGGGTTAATTGACGCTTTCTAGGTTTTTGCGAAATAGAACGACTTGATTGATTTTAAGGTTTTGATGATTTAAACCATGTTTTATATTATAATTAATGAGTTTTGGATCTACGATTTGTACGTTTGTGTTATCTCGATCAATCGGCGTATGTACGCCGATATCGAGGGTTATTTGGTTCTTTTGCATGAGCGGGTCATAGGTTTTAACTTATGAGTGTTTCGTGCGTCGTTTTGGTTTTGTCCGTGATTCGGTTTACGATATTATATATGTTTGCGTATAAGTACCCATCACGTGGACTTCGGACGAGGAAGAAGAGGAGGGCGACATTGACTTTGGCAGACAAGGACCAGGTGAGTAGATGTATATCTACGGGGGAAGTCGGGTGGATGGCGTATAGCACCCCCGCAAACGTAAATTAAGGATATTACATATTATTATTAGGAGGTCGGACGTGACCTTAGATTCTTTGCGAGTAAGGTACTATTAAAGACTTTAAGTCGGAGTATACTTATTTAGAAAGACTTAACCAGAGGAAGATTTCCCTGGAGGGAATTAGTAGGTTTCATGTAGACACACACACGCGCGCACACACATACACTTGACTTGGTGTATATGTATATATATATATATATATATACATATGAATGTTTGTAGGTTTCTATATGTATATATATATATATATAACATATACACGTGATATGAGATGTTATATGGTATCTGGGGAGAGTCGGTATGACTGGGCATGATGTCGTAAGATAAAGATATACGATCGAGTATGATATGAGATGTACTATGATATTAGCGGATCGTTGGGAAATGAGAAAATGGATATTTATACATAAACGATAATAGGTGATGATGACATTGAAATCTACGAGACTCTAGAATAGAACCCGGATTGTAATATGTGACTTAATCACGATATGATATATGACATGATATTTCTGAGGATCATTTTACGATGTATATTAACGCAGACAATGATATTGGGATGTATGCGATTATAGCACAGTACCCTTGATCATGATATTGTTTGATGATGATATAATACGAATGATGATGTATATATGTTATAGTTGACCCGTACCCCGATTTTGGGAAACCGTACGATGGATTTTACCGTACGAGGCATAGATGTGATGATTGATCCGCACTCTTGACTCGAGGAGGTCGTACTATGTACGTGACCCTATTGAGGCTGGATCGCCGACTACTAGAGATATCGACTCAGACTTTAGGAAGATTCTTCTTATCTTTCGATTAGACTCTTTAGTTATTCTCTTAGCTAGTTAGGTAGATATTAGTTTAGGCTTGAGTCATACTTATGTTCAAAACTAACTGTCACGACCCGAAGTTCGACTCGTGACCTGCACTTAACCATGTAACGTCTACAGGAGTAACGCGACTAAGTAAGCCGAAACCCAGAAATCAAAACCATTAAAAGAAGAGAGTGTTGAAAACATTTGTTTAAAGACATTTGGAAAACCTTAAGTAGTTTAGTAACATTCTTTAAAGTGCAAGTTATTTTCTTAAAATTTTGGCAGCATTTCCTTTGTAAAACTAACCCCGATATTGAGTACAATACATGATATGAGTAAAATGATAACAATATAATAAAGCATCCCCAAACGGGAGCAATCACGCCTAACGGCGGAGACAAACACCACAAGAGTAATATACGACGCCGTAGCGAAGAAATGAGCAATAAGTGAAAAACATCACACATGATAAAAACTGCATAAGTAAAGTCGGCTCACACGAGCTCGACACCAGAATACAAATAATATCATCATCGTCCTCACACTGGTCTCTAAGTCAAATACATATAAAGGTAGATGGAGAATACTTGATACAAAAGTATGTATACAATGGAAATAACCAGATACCACAACCCACCAAACAACAAAACAGATCATGCACCAACTGCAGTGGTATCTATAGCCAAAAAGATACAAGGAAGCAGCCTGCCACGACTACTCTGAGGGCAACCTGCAAACACTGTGGCACAACGGGGGTGAGTTGCCAATTCGTGAATAGGAGATAACATATAAAGGTAATCACGAGTATGCACGTACTGCGCTACTCTGACATATACCAGCAGAAAATATCTATATGCGATGAGCAGGACATGCAATAATCATGCATAAGTACTCTATCAGGTAAAATGACTAAAGGATGAGATGAAAAATAGTGAATGCTGAGCATCGGATAAAATAACATCTACATGGAATGTCAACGTGGAAAATATAATCGGTGTCATCAATGCACCCAAATCCCAATAAAACTCAGGTGCAGTCATCCTCATCGGCCCTCAAATCCTGTAAATCTCTGAGAATCGCGAATGCTCAACATCGGCACTCAAAATATCATGAAATAATCATGTCCAACATCGACACGCAAATCCCCATATATCGGGCTCCGTCCGTCCGGATCGGCCCACGGGCTCCGTCTGCGGTATCGGCCCTCGGCCCCGGCAGTATGGGTCGTCCCGTATCGATCTATCGACTCTGGTCAGTATCCTCCGGATAACCGCCAGGTCCAACCAATCACCGGTTGGTACTCGCCACCCTGCCAGGCTCATCGTCTGCTCCACGAAAAACATTTCTCGCCCCGGGGAACCATACCGGGGCCACCACAAACTCGTAAACGGATCATCCAACTCCTCGAATCGGGTTTCAAGCACACGTCTCAAAACCGAGAAAACGCATAGTGGACGCACCAAAATATCATATCAAGAGAAACCTGGTTTTCAAAATAGTGCATATTTTCTTAAATAACCCCACGGTCCTCAAATCTAGAAATCACATGAAATCCGAAGCCAATGCGTAAATCTATGCGATGCGATATATGCATCAGAAGTCGTACTATAAGAAAAAGGGGTAAACCGCTCTTTAAAATAGATTCAGTTTTTCAAAAGGTATCATGCGGTCCCCAGTTTCTACCAAAAATCAGCTTATTTAGGTAGGTACAAGTATGAATATATAAATAAGTACGTGCACAAGTATGGATATGTAAATAAGTACGTGCATAAGTATGAACATGTAAATAAGTACGTGCACAAGTATGGATATGTAAATGAGTACGTGTACAAGTATCATAATCATGTCGAATCATATAGGAGGTGAGCTACAGTATATTGTTCAAGGCAATTCTATAGTGTGAGTGTCATGGCAATTACTAACGGTGTGTGTGTAACATGCAGATTAGTACTCGTGCGACATGAACTGTTAGTAACAGTGCGGTGTGTTATCAGTTCTAAGTTCATATAGATATATAGCAGGGAATGCGGTATGCAATAAATAGTATCCTTGAACAGTCAAATGTATGCAAATGAGATATGCTACTGCAATGTCCTATCAGCCCTGACGCATAACGCCATACGGGCGATTTCCCCGTAGATGTTAAATCTACCCACCGTAGTCTCGTGCTAAGTATAGCGGACGGCTTGTTTCCCCTTCTTCGCGGGGTCCGTCGTACTCGCCTACGAACCTAGAATTTCATAAAATAAGACACATAAGCTCAAATCTACAAAAACACGACACCAAAGCCAAACGAGAACCCCGCGTCGCGAACCAATCGCGTGTGTGTGCGATACGCTAAAACGTGTGATTACGCGCTTGAAGCTACCTCGACAAGTCGCGATACACAGAAAACCCCAAACCTGTCACGACCCGTAGGGTACGGAACGTGAATGTCACTTAAGTTTACGAAACGTCTCAAGACGTCCGTAAAATAAGTAAGCCAAAGCCCAGAAAACCAAAACCACAAAGCAGAAGAGTGAAGAAAACCCAATCAATTGAAAGCGAGTTTATCAAATAAGTCATATAAAACCCTTTTTAAAAACAATATCAATTTTTCCGAAAATTTCGGCAGAGTCTCCTTTGTAAATACTGGCCAGCAAAATGGGTACAACAAGAATATAAATGAATCCAACAAATATGGCATCCCCAAGCGCGGGAGCTTGCTCTTCGTCACGGGGCGGTCACAAATCCCACGCAATGTAAAGCAACAACATGCGAAATAATCATAATGAAGCATAAGAAAAACAGCATGTCGACTCAAGTGAGCTCGACCCCAAAATACAGCATAAAAGTCCACAAACCTCACAGTCTCATCTCTAGGTCAATATACAACAATACTGGTAGATACAGTAGATGGAGTACTCTAGATACAAAGAATATACAAGGTGGTGCAAAAATAATAATATAACCCATCTAAGAGCAAAACCTCGAGTCCAGGCAAAAGAAGCAAGTGCGCCCGCCGCTACTGTACTGACGGAGCGGACCTGCAAAAGGCTGTGGCACAACGGGGGTGAGTTGCCAACTCGTGAGTAATAAATAACATCTACACAGGCTATCGTATGCATGCACACAAGCATCCTAGCATCTAAATACTGGTAAGACAGGACATAATGGCAAGTATGTATGCAATATGAATATACTAGCATGTATGAAGGCAATGCGAGTCAACTCGTGATCTGAATGGGTAAGTATAAGAAATCATGTTTTTCCCTTTAAGAATCTCTTTTGAAATACCAGCACAATACCAATAGAATCAACAAGAACCTGTGTCCAGCAACGACACCTCAAAACTATCACAAATCTCATATATCCATGTCATAGTATCTCTGGCCTCAGCCATCCGGCTGACCCAGCTCAATATCAAAATCTCATCATCTCGCGGCCACGGTCGGTATCCTCTGGATATCCGCCGTGCCAAACAGTCACCGGTAGGTAATCCGTCCCCTGCCAGGCTCAACGTCAACACCACATTCATCTTGCCCCGGGGTACCATACCGGGCCCACCATGTACCCGTGATGGTTCCTCCACTCCTCGACACGGATCTCGAAAACCACAGCAAACTCATGGTGGACGACACTTTACATCACTAGAAAACCGCAATTACATATTTTAAAAACATAATAAGTTTAGAAATTTTGCGGCTTTCCCCCGAAATCCAGAAATATCATAAAATCTCAAGAAATCCTCATAAGTGCATATATCAATGGTGATGAATGGATATGATATCAATAATTAAGCTACGATGTATGATTAATAGACTAGGCATGAACAAATAAAATGGTGAGGTACATGCACATGAATGGCAATCCTACGATTTCATTTTAAGGAATTAAAGGCAATAGCACAGGTTTAAGCATCAATTAGTAAAAGGTTTCAAATTATAGGTTATCTAGTGTGGTGGCATGGCAATTACCAGGGCGTGTGTGTAAGCATGAATAGTGCTCGTGCTGCATATAAAAACCCTGGCAATGGTGCAGGTGTCCTATAAAATGGGTTCGCATATGTATGTCAATATAAGGCATGGATGCAGCAAATAATCATATAAATATTACACCCCTAATTACTAACATCACTAAGAATCTTTTAAGTTACTAAAACTATCGGGAGGCTTGCGCCATCCAACGATAGTCCCCCGTAGATGTTACATCTACTCACCGGAATCCCTAGCTAGTCACGTCCAATCACCGCTTTTCCCTTTCGTGCCGCGTCTGACGTCTCCGCGACCGAACCTAGAATTTACATTAATACAAACATAAGGTTACAAATCAAGAACGACGCAATTCCCTAACGAAAATACCAACGTTCACTAGCTAGGTACAACGTGCACGAGGTGCGCGGAACACACGTGAAAATCGCAAAAACTGCAAAAATCGCCGATTTGGTCGCCCGGCAAAACTAAAACCCGACTACTCAAAAATCCGCACTCACGCATCCTAAATGTCATAGGATAAGCCAATACAATCATCAAGATATCAAAACTAATTTATCACATACTTTTATCACAAAACTAGTAAGCACAAACATTCTAAAAAAAACGACGCAACATCGCCGTTATGCGATAAAGTGCTCACAATCCAACACAACATCCAACTAACCCACTAGATAGCCATTACATTAGTTTTAAACCATTAGCAATGCTTAAAAACCTAATTTCCATAAACAAAACCATTATTGATTTTCATCATTAGCAATTTCAATCCAAAACTAAACATGACAATACCAAATTAGCACTAATTTGAATCCCACACAAATAAAGTAACCTCATTAACTTAGATTAGCAAACAACTAGATAGCAAAATAGATTTAATTAACTAAATAATGGTTTCCAAAAACCCTAGTTTAATTTCAACCATGAACTTTTAAAAAAAAATCTAGAATGAAACTAACACTAAATTTAACACTAAACAAATTCCAAGGTTCTAGTTTAGCACACTTAAACTATAATTTAACCATTTGATTAGAAATTATACCTCAAAAGATCAATCCTAAGATTTCCCAAGCCTCCCAAGACACCTCCTTTCACCTCGATTTGAACCAAATTAGGTTGGAGAAGAGATGGAATATGGTTTTGCTTTGAAATTGTGAAGAAATTTGTTGATTTTGTTGATTTTTGAGATGAATTTGTGAACAAAAGAGAGAGGAAAAATGAAGGGGGGGAGCTGCTGGTTTCTGGCCAGAAATGAGGGAGAGGGGAGTGGTGTGGGGTGTGGGAAAAGTCTAGGTCAACTCCTACCAACCCACAAAAGACCATACCCAATTAACAATTCAAAAACCTTAAAAAAAAACCCTCATTTCCACACAATATACAAAGTCAAAGGAGCATGGAATTTTTTTCCCCATGAGCTGCTGGAAATGTCCGGCCTAGAGGTGAGGAATGAGTGAGAGAGAGTGCACAAAAAAAATTTATGCAAAAAGACCCCCTACAAGTCCAAAATTGCAAGTTTAAGCTTAAATTCAATAAATTTCGTTTTCTATAATAAAAATTAGTTAAAAATCATAATAAAGTACTAAAAATTTATGTTACAACTAGATTTTAATTAACATAATTTTAAAGATTAAAATTAGCCCAAAAAATTTTGTATTTATCGCTAATTTAATGTATTTTCTTACCGGCTTAAAATAATATTAAAAAATTTGAAAAATTAGGGAAATTTTTTTAAACGACCAGAATTTCATAAGTAACTCATTAGCTACTAAAAACAAGCAATTAACTATCCATTTTAGGTATAATTAGTCCTAAACCGCAAAATAACAAAAAAGACGGTTTTCGGAAAAATACCGAATTTTCATCGATTTTCAGGAAAACACCAAAACGACTTTTCAAGGCGTTACAAAACCCGTACTCGTATCACACGTGTCGCGAAGGTTAACAGTATACGAAATAGGGTAATTGGCTCCAGATTTTTCTACAGATAGAATTTTACAAAATTGCATATACCATAGACCTTAGAAATATAGCAGACACCAACAGAACAAACCCCAAAACCCAGGTCCCCCATTTGGCCGCAATTTGCGGCCAGAATGAATATTCCGGTGGCCAACCTAGGGTGTTGGGCTCCCGCGCTTTGTGTGTGTTCTCTAAACCTAGTGTACATGCACCAGTAAATACAATATTCTCCTGAAGCCATCGGGTCACAAGCTGATCACACAGAACCCAAAACCTAGTTAAAAAGTTAATTTAACACTAAATCGATACATTAAGATATTTTAGTGAAATCAGAAACAAACTCTAGGTTAAAACAACACTATAAGCACATAACTAAGCTAATCAAGCCATAAAAATGTTAACTTATCACAAGCTTCACTAATTTCCCTTCAATATCACAAAAATGCACAAAAATACGATTTTTAGCAAACAAGGCTACAAGTTATGATCTAAGGTGTTAAGGGTGAGTTTGATACCTTCAAAAGATCCTAGGGAACTCAATTTTTCCAGCCTTTGCCCTCAACTGCACTGACTTGCCACCAAAGTCCACAAAGAAGCCATTTTTCCATGGTTTTTGTGAAGTAAAAAGGGGTTTTTGTGTAGGGTTTGTATATGGATTCAAAGAGAAGCAAGAGAAGAAGAGAATGATGATGATGATGATGATGATGCAGCTGCTGCTCCCCTACTGAGAGCAGGAAAAAATGAGAGGGAGAAAGAATTGAGAGAGAGAGAGAGGTGGTCAAAAGTCAAGCCATCTCACCTAATCCAACCCATACCTCCCATTTCCTAATTCTTTTATTTAAAAAAAAAAAGAAAGGGTTGACTTGGTTTATTTAGGGATTTAAACCATGCAAAGGGAAATGAAAATGGTTATAAGCCAACACTTAGCTTAGGTTACAAATAAAAGATAAGTGTGCATGTGTACACTAAACCTAGCTTAGGAAAATAGTTAAGGAAAAATTTCCAAATAGGGTAAACACAAACTAAATTATAATTAATAAACCCTATATATATATATATATATATATATATATATATATATAAACTCTTCTCATCTCAATTTGCACTAGTTTAAAAAGGAAAATTAGATTTTCGGTTTTTTTATGAAAAACACGCATCGTTACTAACTAACGCGAAATTATCCTAAACGAATTTCGAAGCGTTACAATCTACCCCCCTTAAAGAAATTTGGTCACCGAATTTAAAAAATCTAGCTACACGTACCTTCAAAAAGATGGGGATATTTCTTCCTCATCTCGCTCTCGGTCTCCCAAGTGACCTCCTCGTTGCTCGGGCCACGCCAAAGGACCTTGACAGAAGGTATATCCTTCGATATTAATTTCTTCACCTGTCGATCCAAGATGACCACCGGCTGCTCTGCAAAAGAAAGGTCACGCTCCAGCTGGATCATCGGGTGCTGAATCCCATGGGAAGGATAATGAAGATACTTGCGGAGTATCGAAACGTGAAATACGAGGTACACATCTGGAAAACTGGGCGGAAGGGCTAACCGATACGCAACTGCACCAATGCGCTCGAGGATCTCGAAGGGGCCCACGTACCTGGAACTAAGCTTCCCCTTCTTCCCAAACCTCATCACACCTTTCATTGGGGAGACCCTCAAGAAAACATTATCACCAACAGAAAACTCAAGTCTGCGCCGACGACGGTCCGCATAAGATCTCTACCTACTCTGGGATGCTCTCATCCTATCACGAATCAACTGGATCTTCGCGGTCGTCTCCTCAACAATCTGCGGCCCTAAGATACTGCTCCCGCTGAGCTCTGTCCAACAGGCGGGCGATCTGCATCTTCTCCCATAAAGAGCCTCGAAAGGTGCCATCTGAATGGTCTCCTAGAAGCTATTGTTGTAGGAGAACTCTACTGAGGGTAAATGATGATCCCAGCTACCTCTAAAGTCTAAGACGCACGCTCGGAGCATGTCCTCGAGAGTCTGAATAGTCCGCTCTGACTGGCCGTCGGTCTGCGGATGAATGCTGTGCTGAAACTCAAGCGGGTGCCCAAAGCCTCCTGAAGCATCTGCCATAATCGGCTGGTAATCTGGGTGCCTCTGTCGGACACGATGATACACGTCGGGACTCCATCCATGCAGTCGTACAATCTCTTCGATGTATATCTGGGCATACTGAGCAAATCCGAAAGTCGTCTTCACCGGCAGGAAGTGAGCCGCTTTCGTCAAACGATCCACGATCACCCAGATGGATTCATACCCTCGACTAGTCCTGGGTAGACCCACAATGATGTCCATAGAAATCTGTTCCTATTTCCACTCCGGAATGGGTAACGGCTGTAGCTCTCCCGGGGGCCTCTGGTGCTCGGCCTTGACTTGCTGACAAGTCAGGCATTTCGACACGAAATCTGCGATGTCTCTCTTCATTCCGTCCCACCAGTAAATATCTCTCATATCATGGTACATCTTGGTGGAACCCGGATGAACACTATACACCGATCGATATGCCTCCTCACGAATCTCGCGCCGCAGTCCCTCAGCATCTGGTACGCACAGTCTTGTCCCAAATCGCAGTATCCCCTGATCATCGATCACGAACTCGGAAAATCTGCCCTGTCCAATCTGTGCCATGATCTCTGAACATTGGTCATCACTGTACTGTGCCTCATGTATACGGTCAAGCAACTGTGGGCATCCACGAACATGCGCAAGCTGTCCTCCGATCGGCATGAACTCGAACTGCACTCGGCTGTCGCATAAAATCTGCCAATCTGCCGACGACTGCCTCTGCACTGCACTCAAACAAGATAGGCTACCCCCGGGTGGCAAAGGATCTCACAGTCGTAGTCCTTCACTAATTCCATCCAACAGCGCTGTATAAGATTCAGGTCTCGCTGCTGAAATATATACTTTAAGCTCTTGTGGTCAGGGAATATCTGGCACGACTCGCCGTATAGGTAATGTCTCGAGATCTTGAGTGCAAAGACCACTGCAGCCATCTCCAAATTTTGAGTGGGGTAGTTTTTTTCATATTTCATCAGCTGCCGTGAAACATACGCGATCACCCTGTCATGCTGCATCAATACGCACCCTAGCCCCACTCGAGAAGCATCACAATAGACCACAAATCCGCCCGATCTTGAAGGCAATGATAACACCGGCGCTATAGTCAATCGAGTCCGTATCTGCTGAAAACTGTGCTCGCACTCCTCCGTCCAATCGAAAGGAACTCCCTTCCAGGTCAACCCGGTCAAAGGTGTAGCAATACGGGAGAATTCCAGCACAAATCGCCTGTAGTAACCGGCCAACCCTAGAAAGCTGCGAATCTCCGTAGCTGATGTGGGTCTGGGCCAATGCTGAACGGCCTCGATCTTCCTCGGGTCCACACATATACCATCTCGTGTAATCATGTGACCAAAGAAGTCGACGCTGTCCAGCCAGA
The DNA here is from genome assembly GCA_030015575.1 of Agapanthus africanus. NCBI lineage: Eukaryota > Viridiplantae > Streptophyta > Magnoliopsida > Asparagales > Amaryllidaceae > Agapanthus > Agapanthus africanus. The sequence goes on from JASDDO010000022.1 coordinate 392,270,047, forward strand.
ATTCACACTTGGAGATTTGGCAAAAAGCTGGTGCTCCCTCAAGGTCTACAGTGTGATCCGCAGGTGCTGCTCGTGATCCTCTCTACTCCGGGAATACACCAGAATATCGTCAATGAATACAATGATGAACAGATCAAGATACGGCCGAAAAATACGGTTCATCAAGTCCATGAATGCTGCTGGGGCGTTGGTGAGTCCGAACGACATCACCAAAAACTCAAAATGGCCGTAGCGCGTGCGGAAAGCTGTCCTCGGAATGTCCTCCTATCGAACCCGCAGCTAATGGTATCCTGATCGCAAGTCGATCCTCGAAAAATATCCTGCCCCCTGAAGCTGGTCGAATAAGTCGTCGATGCGTGGCAAAGGATATCTGTTCCGCACGGTAACCCTGTTCAGCTGGTGGTAGTCGATACACAAACGCAAACTGCCGTCCTTCTTCTTGACAAACAGGACCGGTGCACCCCAAGGAGAAACACTGGGTCGAATAAGTCCATTATCCAGCAAATCTTGCAAATGACCCTTCAACTCTCTATGTTCCGCCGGGGCCATCCGATAAGGCGGTGTAGAAATAGGCCCCGTGCCGGAAATCATATCAATACAGAAAAAAATATCACGCTCAGGCGGTAGCCCAGGTAGCACGTCAGGGAACACGTCATGGAACTCCCTAACAACCGGAACCTGATCCAACGGAACCTCTGTAGCTCTAGTATCGCAAACATAGGCGAGAAATTCCTGACATCCCTTCCTCAAAAGCTGTCCAGCGCGAAAAGAAGAAATCAAACTATGTTGGGCGGCACCACGGTCCCCCAGCACAACAAAAGTCGACTCACCGGGAAAACAAAATCTAACTGTCTTCTCGCGGAAGTCCACAGACGCATAGCACGTGGCTAACCAATCCATGCCCAAAAGAACGTCGAAGTCCAACATCTTAAGAAGGATCAAGTCGACAGGCAACTCTCTCTCGCCGATACGGACGGTACAGGATCGGAACACGTGTCTTGCAACAAACGACTCGCCCACAGGGGTGGTCACAACAAACGGCTGATCAAGAAAACCGGACTCTCTGCTCAAACTCGGCACGAAGTGTGTGGAAACATATGAGTGCATGGATCCCGAATCAAACAATACGTGTGCGTCAACAGAACATACTGAAAGGATACCTGAGACCACCGCATTCGATAATGCGCGTCCTGATGCGTCAAAGCAAAAACCCGTGCCTCTCCTCCACCTATGACTGGCTGTCCCCTACTAGCAACTGGCAGTACCCTGCCTCGGTCACCTCGTCCTCTATGAGCAAATCCTCCGCGACCACGACCTCTTTGTGCATGAGTCTGACGCGGAGCAACAGTAAGTACAATAGGCAACGCCCTCTAGGGTGGTGAAGGTGGTAAGGTGACATGCGGTACTGCTGTCTCCCTCCGGTGTATCTCAAGACATTCTCTAACGAGGTGAAGTAGACTGCCGCACCTAAAGCACCCCTACGACGACTGCTGACTCTGCCGTGGATACGAACTAAACATTTGGTCTCGTCCCGAATTTCTGCTGCTCCTCGTACCTGAACGAAACCTGCCGCGGCGTCTAAATGTCTGTCTCCGTGCTGATATACCAGTATGAACTATCTTCGGCTCTGGAACTACCGAAGTCTCAGCAAGGAGCTCCTCGACTAATAAGGCTGCATCTACAGCTGCTGCATAAGTCTCGCAATGCTGCGCGCTAATCGCGAGGAACAGAGGGGTAAGTAAGCCTCGAACAAATCTCTTGACTCGCATCTCCTCAGTAGCCACTAGGTATGCGGCATAAGCTGATAGCTCTGTGAACAGCACGTCGTACTCTGCCACTGTCATCTCCGGAGTCTGGCGTAAGGACTCGAACCTGCGCGCTCTAGAATCTCTAACACTCTGTGGAAGGAAGCGGGCAAGGAACACCGTCACGAACTCTGTCCAGGTTATAGGAGGAAGACCTGCTGCTCTGCCCTTCTCGACCGATTCGCACCATTTCTGCGCAAGACCTTCCAGGAGAAAGCTTGCGAACTCTACACATCTCGCATCTGAGCATCTGAGGCAACGGCATATCCGAGTCATCCTATCAATGAAAGACTGTGGGTCCTCGGTTGCATCGGTGCCTGTGAAGACCGGAGGCTTCAGCCTCATAAACTCTGATAGCGATACCGTAATAAGCTCTGTAGCTGCAGGCGAAACTGCCTGTACTGTGGGTACCATCACGGTCCCTGCAATGGGTGGAGCTACCTCTGGTCGCTGCGCTCTAAGTGTCTCAACTAGCGATCCCATCATCTGGCGCATCTCCTGCCTACCGGATACCATCATCTGGCGCATCTCCTGCATACCGGCCCCTAGCATAGTGATCTGGTCTGTCGAAGGAGGAACAGTCTGCTCTGGTGCAACGGGTGTACTACCCGGGTCTGTCCTCGTCTCAGACGAATCAACTCGAATCTCGGCTATCGCGGCCGCTCTCTGCGCCCTCGTAGTCTTTGGCGGTATAATGCCTGAAAGGAAAATAGGATTCGATAAGGATACGGAAATCGAATCGCAAGAATGTATATACTCATGAAGGAATTTAAAGCAATAAGTCCTAAGGTCTCTTAGGCGGAGTACCGTGTCGTGAGTATCCCGCGGAACATACACACGCTACGCTACTCTGCTTCAGCTACCTACTCCATCATACCAGGGTCATCCTACACTCCGAAAGGTAAAACCTACGCTCTGATACCAACTTTGTCATGACCCGAAGTTCGACTCGTGACCGGCACTTAACCATGTAACGTCTACAAGAGTAACGCGACTAAGTAAGCCGAAACCCAGAAATCAAAACCATTAAAAGAAGAGAGTGTTGAAAACATTTGTTTAAAGACATTTGGAAAACCTTAAGTAGTTTAGTAACATTCTTTAAAGTGCAAGTTATTTTCTTAAAATTTTGGCAGCATTTCCTTTGTAAAACTAACCCCGATATTGAGTACAATACATGATATGAGTAAAATGATAACAATATAATAAAGCATCCCCAAACGGGAGCAATCACGCCTAACGGCGGAGACAAACACCACAAGAGTAATATACGATGCCGTAGCGAAGAAATGAGCAATAAGTGAAAAACATCACACATGATAAAAACTGCATAAGTAAAGTCGGCTCACACGAGCTCGACACCAGAATACAAATAATATCATCATCGTCCTCACACTGGTCTCTAAGTCAAATACATATAAAGGTAGATGGAGAATACTTGATACAAAAGTATGTATACAATGGAAATAACCAGATACCACAACCCACCAAACAACAAAACAGATCATGCACCAACTGCAGTGGTATCTGTAGCCGAAAAGATACAAGGAATCAGCCAGCCGCGACTACGCTGAGGGCAACCTACAAACACTGTGGCACAACGGGGGTGAGTTGCCAACTCGTGAATAGGAGATAGCATATAAAGGTAATCACGAGTATGCACGTACTGCGCTACTCTAACATATACCAGCAGAAAAAATCTATATGCGATGAGCAGGACGTGCAATAATCCTGCATAAGTACTCTATCAGGTAATATGACTACAGGATGAGATGCAAAATAATGAATGCTGAGCATGTGATAAAATAACATCTACATAGAATGTCAACGTGGAAAATATAATCGGTGTCATCAATGTACCCAAATCCCAATAAAACTCAGGCGCCGTCATCCTCATCGGCCCTCAAATCCTATAAACCTCTGAGAATCGTAAATGCTCAACATCGGCACTCAAAATATCATGAAATAATTGTGTCCAGTGTCGACGCGCAAATCCTCATATATCGGGCTCCGTCAGTCCGGATCGGCCCACGGACTCCGTCTGTGGTATCGGCCCTCGGTCCCGGCAGTACGGGTCGTCCCGTATCCATCTATCGACTCTGGTCAGTATCCTCCGGATAACCGCCAGGTCCAACCAATCACCGGTAGGTACTCGCCACCCTGCCAGGCTCATCGTCTGCTCCACGAAAAACATTTCTCGCCCCGGGGAACTATACCGGGTCCACCACGAACCCGCAAACGGATCATCAGGCTCCTCGAATCGGGTTTCAAGCACACGTCTCAGAACCGAGAAAACGCGTGGTGGACGCACCAAAATATCATATCAAAAGGAACCGGGTTTTCAAAATAGTGCATATTTTCTTAAATAACCCCACGGTCCTCAAATCCAGAAATCACATGAAATCCAAAGCCAATGCGCAAATCCATGCGATGTGATATATGCATCAGAAGTCGTACTATAAGAAAAGGGGGAAACCGCTCTTTAAAATAGATTCAGTTTTTCAAAAGGTATCATGCGGTCCCCAGTTTCTACCAAAAATCTGCTTATTTAGGTAGGTATAAGTATGGATATGTAAATAAGTACGTGCATAAGTATGGATATGTAAATAATTACGTGCACAAGTATGAACATGTAAATAAGTACGTGCACAAGTATGGATATGTAAATGAGTACGTGCACAAGTATCATAATCATGTCGAATCCTATAGGAGGTGAGCTACAGTATATCGTTCAAAGCAATACTATAGTGTGAGTGTCATGGCAATTACTAACGATGTGTGTGTACCATGCAGATTAGTGCTCGTGCGACATGAACCGTTAGTAACAGTGCGGTGTGTTATCAGTTTTAAGTTCATATAGATATAGCAGGGAATGCGGTATGCAACAAATAGTATCCATGAACAGTCAAATGTATGCAAATGAGATATGCTACTACAATATCCTATCAGCCCTGACGCATAACGCCATACGGGCGATTTCCCCATAGATGTTAAATCTACTCACCGTAGTCTCATGCTAAGTATAGCCGATGACTTGTTTTCCCTTCTTCGCGGCGTCCGTCGTACTCTCCTGCGAACCTAGAATTTCACAAAATAATACACATAAGCTCAAATCTACAAAAACACGACACCAAAGCAAAATGAGAACCCCGGGTCGCGAACCAAACGCGTGTGTGCGCGATATGCTAAAACGTGTGATTACGCGCTTGAAGCTACCCCGACACGTCGCGATACGCAGAAAACCCCAAACCCACACACGTATCATACGTGTCGTGAAGGTTAACAGTATACAAAATAAGGTAATTGGCTCCAGATTTTTCTACAGATAGAATTTTACAAAATTGCATATACCATAGACCTTAGAAATGTAGCAGACACCAATAGAACAAACCCCAAAACCCAGGTCCCCCATCTGGACGCAATTTGCGGCCAGAATGAATATTCCGGCGTCCAACCTAGGGAGTTGGGCTCCCGTGCTTTGTGTGTGTTCTCTAAACCTAGTGTACATGCACCAGTAAATACAATATTCTCCTGAAGCCATCGGGTCACAAGCAGATCACACAGAACCCAAAACCTAGTTAAAAAGTTAATTTAACACTAAATCGATACATTAAGGTATTTTAGTGAAACCCGAAACAAACTCTAGGTTAAACAACACTATAAGCACATAACTAAGCTAATCAAGCCATAAAAATGTTAACTTATCACAAGCTTCACTAATTTCCCTTCAATATCACAAAAATGCACAAAAATACGATTTTTAGCAAACAAGGCTACAAGTTATGATCTAAGGTGTTAAGGGTGAGTTTGATACCTTTAAAAGATCCTAGGGAACTCAATTTTTCCAGCCCTTGCCCTCAAATGCACTGACTTGCCACCAAAGTCCACAAAGAATCCATTTTTCCAAGGTTTTTGTGAAGTAAAAAGGGTTTTTTGTGTAGGGTTTGTATATGTATTCAAAGAGAAGAAGAGAATGATGATGATGCAGCTGCTGCTCCTCTGCTGAGAGCAGAAAAAAATGAGAGGGAGAAAGAATTGAGAGAGGGAGAGGTGGTCAAAAGTCAAGCCATCTCACCTAATCCAACCCATACCTCCCGTTTCCTAATTCTTTTATTTAAAAAAAAAATAATGGGTTGACTTGGATTATTTAGGGATTTAAATCATGCAAGGAGAAATGAAAATGGTTACAAGCCAACACTTAGCTTAGGATACAAAAAAAGATAAGTGTGCATGTGTACACTAAACCTAGCTTAGGAAAATAGTTAAGGAAAAATTTCCAAATAGGGTAAACACAAACTAAATTATAATTAATAAACCCTATATATATATATATATATATATATATATATATATATATATATATATAAACACATCTCATCTCAATTTACACTAGTTTAAAAAGGAAAATAAGATTTTCGGGTTTTTATGAAAAACACGCATCATTACTAACTAACGCGAAATTATCCTAAACGAATTTTGAAGCGTTACACTTATGAATCGTGCGCAGTTTTAAAGATAGCCTGAGAGATACTACGGATTTTTCAAAGGACATATCTTTTCTTAAAAATCCTGTAGCCCCTAATTTTCTAAAAACCACGTACGTGGTTTTTCAAAACGAAAAACTGTATTACTCGTAATTAGTAGGTATTTTCTAGTTATGAGTTTACTACACATTCACTGTAATATTCATGTTGTATTCATCGCATTGCATGTGTTAGTGTATTTGCCCTAGAGGCCATTACTGTATCATACTAGTTTGTATATTACTTAATGGAAGCTTGGGATATTCACCTTGTATAGACAATCTTGCTCAATATAGTAGTATGCTACTTGGTTTGTTTCTACTTTAATGTGTACATGTGTTTATTTTAGTATATCACCTATACACATTAGTGGAGCCCTTAGGATCTTTGCTTGATTACCTGCGTTGTGATGGCAGTCACACTAGTGGGGGCTGGGTAATCCACAAGAACATCCTTATGCAGGTACCTAGTCGTAGGACTATCGAGACAGGGCATCGATACTCCGGAGTAGACTAGCGTATGCGCTTCTCATTCCAGTGTGGGAGACAGTCTGTCCCACAGCCGTCAGTACGTCGTACTTGAGATAGTATGCGGGTGCTCGTTAGGTTACGAGTACACTGGACAGGACTCGTCGGGAACTGTTGGTTGGTACTATACCTATCGTCAGTTATCAGTTCCCAGGTGACATGAGTACAACTTAGTCTGCTGACTTGACACTGTCACTTCGCCTCGAGTGTGTTCCCACTGTACTTTGATTACTACCCTACCATGTCTCAAAGGAGTCGTGCAAACAGGTAGTTTTTGGATGCAGTCCCGAAGCACTTGGAGGCAGTGACGGTTAGACAGGATTCGTCTCTCCCGGTATTGGGGGTTGACATCGTGCTGTGTCTAGGAGAGCCATTACATGAGTAGTCCCTGTCCAGGGCAAGTGAGATATACTGGTAGGTCTCCAGTGTTATCTCAGGGTGTTCTGGGATTCACTCCGACACGACTAGTACCGCTAGTAGGGGACTGACGTTTACCGCTGCCCTAGGCCCGCCATGCGATGTATCAGACGAACAGACCGGACTGTACAGAGATTGTCACATTCAGGCTCAGTAGGAGTTCAGATGGATTTCACCTCGTCCGTCTTCTTGTCGGCATCTACCTGGGGACCGTTACGCACAGCTAGTGCCGCTTGCGGTCTGTGGTTAAACCCACTGCCAGCGTAGTGTCGAGTCTTTAGAGTCCCACACAGAAAGTTATTCGCCTTTAGGCAAAAGAGTAGAGGTCGCATGGTTTTGCGACAGGTCGCATGGTTTTGCGACAGGGTTCGGTCACATCCGTGCACTTGTGCACGTTTGGTGTCCGGACAGTTAACACTAGCAGGCTTTGGTTTAAGCCAGATCCCAGAGTACATTTTGGGATTGGTTTTATCTCGTTTGTATTCGTGTTCCTTGGAACGCGGATGCGGGTGTGTATGCACAGTTGACAGAGAGACAGAGGCAGAGGATTCTCATTGGGATTGTTGACTGTTGACTGTTGACTATTGACTTTTGGCTAAACCCTAATGAGAATAAGAAATATAATTAACAATAATATTAATTAAATATTATGGTGACATGGTTGTTGAGGGGTTGACTTTGTTGACTTGTTGACTTTGTTGACCGGTTGACTAGGTTGGACTAGTTGACCATCATCATGACAATGGCTATCATTTCATGGTAGAGACTTTTGCTTGCTTGTTTGTTTTTGCAAAATGAGTGCATGAAATGATATAGCCATTTTGACTTGAACCATCACATAATACTTGATTACTATTTTGTTATGATGGTTTTGGATTATGAGAGCTTGGATGGCAAAAGAGTTACTCATTATCTTATTTCATTTCTCTCTCTTGCTTGAGCTCTCCCTCTTGCTCTTCCTCTTGCTCTCTCTCTAGCTCAAGGCAACACCCTCTCATGAGTTGAGAAACATTTTCTTAGAGATAAAAGAAAACCCAAATCACTTCTCTACTCATCCTAGTTCACATGGTTTAGCAAACCAAGTGTTCTAGTTTCTTCAAGTTCGAAGAAGAAGCCAAAGGTAGAAGCTTTCAGGTGGATCCATCTTCGGCGCAAGGAGACGACGAGGTGAGGCCGATCCGTATACCGGAAAGAGTTGAAGACGAAGGAGTTCAAGAAAGGTATAGCCCCCAAACGAGTAGGCAAAACTCTAGTTAGGTTGTTAGGTAGTTGTTTAACAAAGATCCGTATTTTGAGTCCATGTTACCACCTCTTGAAAAATCGTTTTTCATCATTTCCGCAAGCCCGTAAGTACCGGGAGAGGTAACATGGACTTACAGTGGTATCAGAGCCTAGTTAAATACTATCTATCATGTTAGCAAAGTAACTAGAAATTCGATCGGAGAAAAAGCCACGAAACGAACCTGAAAAATCAAGTTTCTGTCGATTCTGTATTCTGTTCAAAAATTGAAAAATCATACATCAAAAATCGACTCAGGCTTTTTACAAAACACCCAAGAAAATTGGTCCAACGAACCGGTCAAGTAGCCGTGGAAACGCGGCGGGAACATGCTCCCGCCGCGGTTCCGCGGCCGAGTTGACTCGGCCGTGGCACAATTTTATTGTAGTGTATTTCTGGGGTTGTTTTGGGATTTTTACAATATGTTTTTTCAGCCCAGATTTTCCAGAAAGCAAAATTTGTTTTTGGGGCTTGAAAAACCGTATTTTGATCGAAGTTCTAAACACTTAAGATGACGGGTATATATCTTTGATGTGTTATATGTTTTGAAAGTCCGCTAATCGCTATACGTCGATTAGTGGTGGTTATACATATCTGTGATCTGTAATGTTGATGGTATATGTATATGAATTCATTGGATTGTCGCGGATGAATAGCCGGAGGGTTGTGAGATGAGAGTTTTCTTTTATCTTTCAATTCATGTAATATGTAAATTGATGTAATATTATTTTTGGCCGCACAACCGGGTCGGGGTTGTAGCCGTCATTGTATAATTTCTTTTTCCTGTTTTTGCTCCTAGGATAGACCCAAGGTGGGGTGCACAAACTACCGGGTATCTCGAAGTGTCGAGTGGCATACTCACGTCGTTGAGGGAGGTTGCTCCGCTTCGAATATTTGGCGGGTAGTTTGCCGCACCCGTAGGGGTCTAGGGTGGGGTATCGGCTATTCATCGCGACCGTGTAATCCGCTTTTCGTTACAGGCTCGTACGAATTGCGGATTCCTAGTATATCCAATGTATTCATCTGTGATCTGAAATGGCTATCATTGCAATATATCTATATATGATATTATTTAGGTGTTGCTTATGTTTTGCATCCGCGCTAGTCCAGCCCCCGCTCTGTCGTTAGTTAAGTAACCTAACGGGTAATGACGGGGCCCCGTGGCGAATGCGGATGGCATAAGCGTACGTCATATTTTGGTTGTTTTCTGCAATGGTAGGATTAAATGATGGGACGCATTGGAATTAATGCAAGAAAAATAAACCAAGTAAAAGTCGTTGGAACAATTTCAAAACCACTCGGTTTCTTTTCAAAATAACTTTTAAACGCGGAGCTTAAGCCACTCCTTTTAAAAGCTATCTCGTTCATCGATATCAAGTTCACTACGTTCACGGTTTTTCCAAAACCATCCGTATCCCTCCATCATTTCAGTTAAATATTCGGTAGTATTCAAGCTATGTATTTTGACCTCATGCCAAGGCATAGTGATTGGTAGCTGTCGGATATTTATCTATTGCATAGATAGAATGCGTTGGTTTGAGACAGTCGTACTGCCATTTTGGCCTACGTCGAGGGTAGGTACGGGAGGGTTCAAATTAACCAGGATAATGATGGGAAGAACTTGACATGTGACTTATGACATTTTGACCTCACGCCAAGGTCATAAAAGCATGGGGAAAAAATCCACATCGGGAGTTTCAAAAGAACTGAAACTTGCTAGCGCTGCATACCATTTGGAGTGTGATGATTCTGGTAGGATTCCTTCAGTTTTGTCACGCAATGATATTTGGATCCCGATCCTACTGTGAGTATATGCTACTCCTCGGAAAATTTCTCACTTAACGATTAATGCTATAAACCAAGTAGGTGTCTAGAAAGGTGTTAGCGGGGCTACGCCCCTAGGGAAAAGAGGTTATTTAATTAAGGAACTTCGCGAAAGCGTTGGATAACCTCCCTCGAAGTACCGACACCAGCCTGGCCGAACGGTTAAGCAAGTATTGTACGGTGAGATTGATCCTGACTAATTCTTCCTTTTTGGTTTGAGGAGGGATTCGAGAGACAGTGGGAGCCATCCTGTTTAGACAAATTAAAAACCACTCTAAACTTGCAAGAGCATCATGCTAAAGTGTTTCTTCTCTCTCTCCTAATTGCAGCGACCAAACATCATGACCGGACTTAAGTTATTACTAGATAAAAACATACTGACAGTGCCAAACAATAAAGATTGGTTCAGGAATGTCAAAATGGCAATCACTTATAACAAGTTGGGGTATCTCCTTACCACCAAAGCTCCCCCTGTCCCAGGTCCCACCTCCAGCGTCGCTGATAAGGAAATCCGTAAGACTTGGGAGATCGATTGCGCGAAGGCCAAGTGCCTCGTGCTTGCCTCTATGGACAACGAACATCAGAGGAGGCACGAGAATATGGACCTCGAATCCATATTTCTCCATACAAAAGAACTATATGGAGAGAAATCTCGTATCGCAAGATACGAAGTGTCGAAAAAGCTATTTTCGGCAAGGTTGGCCATCGGATCATCGGTAGCGGAATATGTGCTTAAGATGATTGGCTTCATTGAGGAGCTCGCGGACCTTAGGACCACGTTAGAGAATGAGCTCTATACGGACTTGATTATTCAGTCCCTTCCTTCCACTTACGCCCAGTTTATCCTGAACTTCAACTTGCAAGAAAAAGAAGTTGAACTTTCAGAACTCCTCAACATGCTGAGGAGTGCAGTGGGCACCCTACAGAAAGGTAGGGAAACATCCACTTTGTTTGTAGGAGGATCTTCATCTTCTAGGTCCAAGGCGAAAGCCAAGGGAAAGAAGAAGAAAGCCCCTGCCAAACCAAGGGGCGGTGTTAGTAAAGTGGATACGAAGGGAAAGACAAAGGCAACAAAGACAGCGGGGAAGCTTGTGGATAAGGAAGAGTGCTTTTACTGTCAATAGAGTGGGCATTGGAAGAAAGATTGCAGGACTTGGAAAGCAAGAACACAGGATCTGAAGCAAGTTGCGGCTTCAGCTTCAGGTGTGTATGTTGTTGAAAACTGTCTATCAATAAACTCTACTTCCTGGGTATTGGATACCGGATCAGGATCTCATATCTGTAATTCTTTGCAGGCATTGAGAAACCGTAGGGTTTTGAAGGCAGGTGACATGACCCTCAAAGTTGCAAACGGAGCCAGCATGGATGCTAAGGCCGTGGGGCAATATCACCTGGGAATGTCAGATGGACATGTTTTGGTTTTACGTAATTGCTTTTTTTACCCAACGCAACTTGTAATATCATTTCTGTATCTTTGATTTCTAAAGAAGGTTATGAATTTGCGTTTGTAAGTAATGTTGTAAACATTCACCTTAATCAAGTTCTGATTGGGTCAGGTACATTAAGCAATGGTATATACGTATTAAACCAACCACAGATTTTCAATGTTCAGAATACACACAAAAGAAAGTCTCCGGAAATAAATCAGACTTTCTTATGGCATTGTAGACTGGGTCACATCAATGAGAGAAGGTTGACGAAGTTACATACAGAAGGATATTTGAATCCGTTCAAATATCAATCGTATGCCACTTGTCAATCCTGTCTCAAAGGAAAGATGACAAAGACTCCGTTCACTGGACACGGAGTAAGAGCGAGCGAGCTCTTGGGACTCGTACACAGCGACGTGTGCGGTCCAATGTCTACACATGCGCGAAGCGGTTATTCTTATTTCATTACTTTTACGGATGACTTTTCAAGGTACGGTTATGTCTTCTTAATGAAATATAAATCCGAAGCCTTTGGAAAATTCTAGGAGTATAAGAATGAAGTAGAAAAACAAACCGGGAAAAGTATCAAGACACTGAGATCGGATCGAGGTGGTGAATACTTGAGTGCCGAGTTCCTAGATTACTTAAAAGAGAATGGAATTCTCTCTCAGCTTACTCCTCCATACACTCCGCAACATAACGGTGTATCGGAGAGACGGAATCGAACCCTATTGGATATGGTACGGTCCATGATGAGTAACGCTGAGTTACTGCGATCATTCTGGGGATATGCACTAGAATCAGCTATATACCTTTTGAACCGAGTTCCAACTAAGACTGTGCCTACTACACCATATGAGATATGGAGTGGGAAGAAACCCTATCTTCAATATCTGAAGATCTGGGGATGTCCGGCTTTTGTCAAAAAGCAGCATGCGGACAAACTCGAGGCACGCTCAGTACTGTGCAAGTTTGTGGGATACCCAAAGAACTCCAGGGGGTATCTCTTCTATTACGTAGAGGAACAAAAGATCATTGTTTCTCGTAATGCCCATTTCTGGAACGCCAGTTCTTAGAAAAGGAAACAAGTGGGAGCGAAATAGAACTGGAAGAAATTCCAGAACCACGAGCTATTACTGAAAGCTTAGTAGAACCAGAAGGTTCAAAAGATCTTGACATTCCTGCGCCGCTCCGCAGGAGTAGTAGGCAGTCTCATCCGCCCGAGAGATACTACGGTTTTCTCATAGACGGGGATAGAGAGGATTGCTTAATTGATTATGATGAGCCGACTAGCTTCCAGCAGGCCATTCAGAGCGTTGACTCGGTAAAATGGCTGGATGCAATGCGGACCGAAATGGAGTCCATGTACACCAACAAAGTATGGACGTTGGACGTTGCTGCAGATGGGGTAAAACCCGTAGGATGCAAGTGGATCTTCCAAAGGAAGATTGGTGTAGATGGACAGGTTGAGACCTATAAAGCTAGACTGGTTGCAAAGGGTTTTCGTCAAAGACCTGGTTTGGACTATGACGAGACCTTTTCTCCAGTAGCTATGCTGAAATCCATTCGGATCCTTCTTGCCACTGCTGCCTTCCACGATTATGAGATCCGGCAGATGGACGTAAAGACCGCTTTTCTAAATGGAAATTTAGAGGAGTGTGTTTATATGGACCAGCCAGAAGGTTTCATTCAGAGTGGGAGCAGCGGAAAGGTGTGCAAGTTGCTTAAGTCCATCTACGGACTAAAGCAGGCATCGCGGAGTTGGAAAATCTGTTTTGATGAGACGGTCAAAGAATTTGGCTTTATCAAAAATCCAGATGAACCATGCATCTATAGTAGATTTGTAGCGAGAACTGTAGTATTCCTCATTTTATACGTGGATGACATTCTCTTAATAGGAAATGACATTCCTATGCTACAATATGTCAATGGGTTCTTGTCACACAGGTTCTCCATGAAAGACCTGGGTGATGCCTCGTACATTCTGAGGATCCGGATCTATCGTGACAGATCCAAGAGGATACTGGGACCCTCACAGTCCAGGTACATCGACACCATACTGAAAAAATTCAGTATGGAAGATTCCAAGCGCGGTAATCTACCGGCTTGTCACGGGATCACCCTTTCCAAAGAGATGTCTCCCAAGACTGATTTGGAAAGGGATCGCATGTCTATTATACCCTACGCTTCTGTGGTAGGCTCTATAATGTATGCAATGTTGTGTACCAGACCAGATGTAGCTTATGCACTGAGTGTGGTAAGCCGGTATCAGTCAAACCCTGGGGAGAAACACTGGATAGCGGTAAAGAACATTCTCAAGTACCTGAGAAGGACTAAGGAGATGTTCTTGGTGTATGACGGAAAAGACCTCCAGATCGAGGCCTTTGCTGACTCCAGCTTTCAGAGTGACAAGGATGATTCCAAATCCATGTCGGGTTATGTCTTTACCCTCAATGGAGGGGCGGTGTGTTGGAAGAGTTCCAAACAGGAAACCGTTGCTTACTCGACGATGGAAGCGGAATATATCGCTGCTGCAGATGCCGCAAAAGAAGTCGTCTGGATAAGGAAGTTCTTAACGGAACTTCAGGTTGTTCCGTCCATTGTTGATCCAATACCGCTGTATTGCGACAACAACGGGGCTATAGCTTTAGCGAAGGAACCCAGGTCCCATCAGAAGTACAGACACATCTTGAGGCGGTATCACCTGATCAGGGAGATCGTGGGTCGCCAGGAGATCGAGGTTCGGAGAGTTTCCACGAAAGATAACACTGCTGATCCACTCACAAAGGCCTTACCCCAGACTCAGTTCGAGCGGCTAATCGAGATGGTAGGTCTTCGATACGCCAGTACATGGCCTTAGTGCAAGTGGGAGATTGTTAGTGTATATACCCTAGAGGCCATTACTGTATCATACTAGTTGGTATATTAATTAATGGAAGCTTGGGATATTCACCTTGTATAGACAATCTTGCTCAATATAGTAGTATGCTACTTGGTTTGTTTCTACTTTAATGTGTACATGTGTTTATTTTAGTATATCACCTATAAACATTAGTGGAGCCCTTAGGATCTTTGCTTGATTACCAGCTTTGTGATGGCAGTCACACTAGTGGGGGCTGGGTAATCCACAAGCACATCCTTATGCAGGTCCCTAGTCGTAGGACTATCGAGACAGGGCATCGATACTCCGGAGTAGACTAGCATATGCGCTTCTCATCCCAGTGTGGGAGACGGTCTTTCCCACAGCCGTCAGTACGTCGTACTTGAGATAGTATGCGGATGCTCGTTAGGTTACGAGTACACTGGACAGGACTCGTCGGGAACTGTTGGTTGGTACTATACCTATCGTCAGTTATCAGTTCACAGGTGACATGAGTACAGCTTAGTCCGCTGACTTGACACTGTCACTTCGTCTCGAGTGTGTTCCCACTGTACTTTGATTACTACCCTACCACGGCTCAAAGGAGTCGTGCAAACAGGTAGTTTTTGGGTGCAGTCCCGAAGCGCTTGGAGGCAGTGACGGTTAGACAGGATTTGTCTCTTCCGGTATTGGGGGTTGACATCGCGCTGTGTCTAGGAGAGCCATTACACGAGTAGTCCCTGGCCAGGGCAAGCGAGATATACTGGTAGGTCTCCAGTGTTATCTCAGGGTGTTCTGGGCTTCACTCCGACACGACTTGTACCGCTAGTAGGGGACAGACGTTTACCGCCCCCATAGGCCCGCCATGTGATGTATCAGACGAATAGACTGGACTGTACAGAGATTGTCACATTCAGGCTCAGTAGGAGTTCAGATGGGTTTCACCTCGTCCGTCTTCTTGTCGGCATCTACCTGGAGACCGTTACGCACAACTAGTGCCGCTTGCGGTCTGTGGTTAAACCCACTGCCAGCGTAGTGTCGAGTATTTAGAGTCCCACACAGAAAGCTATTCGCTTTTAGGAAAAAGAGTAGAGGTCGCATGGTTTTACGACAGGGTTCGGTCACATCCGTGCACTTGTGCACGTTTGGTGTCCGGACAGTTAACACTAGCTGGCTTTGGTTTAAGCCGGATCCTAGTGTACATTTTGGGATTGGTTTTATCTCGTTTGTATTCGTGTTTTCGGAACGCGGATGCGGGTGTGTATGCACAGTTGACAGAGAGACAGAGGCAGAGGATTCTCATTGGGATTGTTGACTGTTGACTGTTGACTATTGACTTTTGGCTAAACCCTAATGAGAATAAGAAATATAATTAACAATAATATTAATTAAGTATAATGGTGACATGGTTTTTGAGGGGTTGACTTTGTTGATCGGTTGACTAGGTTGGACTAGTTGACCATCATCATGACAATGGCTATCATTTCATGGCAAAGACTTTTGCATGCTTGTTTGTTTTTGCAAAATGAGTGCATGAAATGATATAGCCATTTTGACTTGAACCATCACATAATACTTGATTACTATTTTGTTATGATGGTTTTAGATTATGAGAGCTTGGCTGGCAAAAGAGTTACTCATTCTCTCATTTCATTTCTCTCTCTTGCTTGAGCTCTCCTTCTTGCTCTTCCTCTTGCTCTCTCTCTAGCTCAAGGAAACATCCTCTCATGAGTTGAGAAACATTGCCTTAGAGATAAAAGAAAACCCAAATCCCTTCTCTAGTCATCCTAGTTCACAAGGTTTAGCAAACCAAGTGTTCTAGTTTCTTCAAGTTCGAAGAAGAAGCCAAAGGTAGAAGCTTTCAGGTGGATCTATCTTCGGCGCAAGGAGACGACGAGGTGAGGCCGATCCGTACACCGGAAGGAGTTGAAGACGAAGGAGTTCAAGAAAGGTATAGCCCCCTAACCGAGTAGGCAAAACTCTAGTTAGGTTGTTAGGTAGTTGTTTAACAAAGATCCGTATTTTGAGTCCATGTTACCACCTCTTGAAAAATCGTTTTTCATCATTTCCGCAAGCCCGTAAGTACCGGAAGAGGTAACGTGGACTTACAGCATGTCCGCATATATGTTTCTGTAGATAATATGAAAATTTGCCTGTTAGGACACCAACACCATTACCGATGTGCGCATGTTCCACGTACACTTATTTGCCAGCTCACACACATCATCATCGGTAATTGCCATGTCACGTACACTTTATAACATATTATCTTTTATTGATGTGATCAGCTAAATGCTAGTCTAATATAACATTGTGTGATTACTCTCATGTGCTGGTTTAGACATTTCATTTATTACTTAGGCACTTCATGCATTCACAAATTCATATTATCATGTAGTATTGTGGGGCTTATGCCGATACTCATTATTTACTTACTCATGATTTTTGGGATTTTGGATTTCTATGAGATTTCTGGATTTTGGGAAAAACCGCAAGAATATATATAAAAACTTCTCTCTCTCCCCTCTCATTTGATAATCGGTAAAATAAACTGTATTTTCCGTAAAACTTAACTACAATTATTTTTCAATATAGATTTAAATACGCATATTTTAACTATGTAATTACTAGTAAATGGTGTTTATTTAGTGACTTATAAATTATAAGTTTACTAAAATATTTTCCGTAATTAATTAAATTCAAATATTTACATAAGCTTTTAATTATACATTAAATTAGTGAAAATTACAAATTAAAAATTGGTTAATTTGACAAAGTGAGCCATGACATATTAGAATTAAGTTTGTTGCATGCTCTTCTCTTCGTGAAATTTCTTCAAAATTCTAGAGGTTTCTAGGATTTTTTTGGAAAAGAAATTAAATAAAAACTTTTATAATTAAGGGTTTAAGTGAAAAAGGTGTATTTGTACACACATCTACACAATTCTCTCTCTCTCTCCTCTTTCTTCATGTGATGGCCGAGCCTAGCTATGTGGCAGCCCCCATTTTCCCAAGCTCATTCTCATTTCAAAATTGTTCAAAAATCCATCAAAAATCCAATAAAATCTACACCAATTTCCATTAACTCCTAATCCAACCTTTAACCTTTGATCCTTAGCCAAATCAAGCATGAATTTTGGGAGTAAGAGAGCATGTTGGGGTGGCTAGGTTGTAAGCTAGATTTCAAAACTTATGAGGTATAATCCTAAACCATGTCCAAATTGTTGCTAAAATATTTTAGTCTAGCTTAATTAGAAGTTTAATTGTGGTTTTAATTTTGTGATTCAAAAATTCAAGAAAGGGTTTTTGAATGCAATTATGGTTCTTATCATGAAATCGTGGTTTGAAAGTGTATTGTAACATCTTAGGGTATGCAAAATAAAATTTAGTTGTCAAATTACTAATTGTTAAATTTTACTTGTTGCTATTTGTTAGTTCGCAAACTAGATTTTTATAAATCATATATGTTGGTGAGATAAAATTATGATGAGGGTTTCTATCATTAGATTATGGTTTTAATGAGGAGATTAACATGTTAATTGAATTTAAAACCTAATTTGGCTACTAGTTGCTATTTGTTAGTTTAAAAAAAATATGATAATTATGCTATTTTGCAAACTAGGTTTTAGAAATTAATTTAAAATGTGGGATTAAAATCTAGTTATGGTTTTTAGCACATCATTAAGGTTTCCATGAGTGGTCTAACATTTTAAAATATGCAAAATCTAGCTTAGTTGTTGAATTGTGAATTTTTCTTTAAAAAGTATTAAAATTTGATATTTTTGCAAACTAGAATTTTCAATTCAATACAAATTGATGAGAATAAATTATAGAAATGGTTTATATAACCTAGTTATGATATTTTGTGAATATTATGGCCATTAGTTTCGTTTAAACATCAAGTTTTGAAGTAAAACGGTTAATTGACGCTTTCTAGGTTTTTGCGAAATAGAACGATTTGATTGATTTTAAGGTTTTGATGATTTAAACCATGTTTTATATTATAATTAATGAGGTTTGGAATTACGATTTGTACGTTTGTGTTTTATCTCGATCAATCGGCGTTTGTACGCCGATATCGAGGGTTATTTGATTCTTTTGCATGAGCGGGTCATAGGTTTTAACCTATGCGTGTTTCGTGTGTCGTTTTTGTTTTCTCCGCGATTTGGTTTACGATATTATATATGTTTGCATATAGGTACCCATCACGTGGACTTTGGACGAGGAAGAAGAGGAGGGCGACATCAACTTCGGCAGACAAGAACCAGGCGAGTAGATGTATATCTACGGGGGAAGTCGGGTGGATGGCGTATAGCACCCCCCCCAAACGTAGAATAAGGATATTAAATATTATTATTAGGATGTCGGACGTGACCATAGATTCTTGGCGAGTAGTGTACCGTTGAAGACTTTAAGTCGGAGTAGACTGATTTAGAAAGACATAACCAAAGGAAGATTGCCCTGGAGGGAATTCGTAGGTTTCATGTAGACACACACACGCACACACACATACACTTGACTTGGTGTATATGTATATATATATATATATATACATATGAATGTGTGTAGGTTTCTATATGTATATATATATACATATATATAACATATACACGTGATATGAGGATGTTATATGGTATCTGGGGATGAGTCGGTATGACTGGGCATGATGCCGTAAGATAAAGATATATGATGGAGTATGATATGAGATGTACTATGATATTAGCGGATCGTTGGGAAATGAGAAAATGGATATTTATACATAAACGATAATAGGTGATGGTGACATTGAAATGTACGAGACTCTAGAATAGAACCCGGATTGTAATATGTGACTTAATCACAATATGATATATGCCATGATATTTCTGAGAATCATTTGACGATGTATATTTACGCAGAGAATGATATATGTTTGATGATATTGGGATGTGTTAGTGTTTATGCCCTAGAAGGCCATTACTGTATCATACTAGCTTGTATATTACTTAATGGAAGCTTGGGATATTCACATGTATATAACAGTCTTGCTAAACATGGTAGTATGCTACTTGGTTTTTCTATCTTAATATGTGAGTGTACGTATTGATAGAGCTCTTAGGATCTTGCTTGTCTACCAGCGTTGTGATGGCAGTCACACTAGTGGGGGCTGGGTAGTCTACAAGCACATCCTTATTCAGGTCCCTGGTCGTTGGATTATCGAGACAGAGCATCGATACTCCGGAGTAGACTAGTGTGTACGCTTCTCATCCCAGTTGGGGAGATGGTCTGTCCCACAGCCGTCAGTACGTCGTACTGGAGATAGTATACAGGTGCTCGTTAGGTTACGGGTACAACGGACAGGACTCACAGGGAACTGTTGGTTAGTTTGATACCAGTCGTCAGTGAACAGTTCCCAGGTGACATGAGTACAGCGTAGTCCGCAGACTTGACACTGCTACTTCGCCTCGAGTGTGTCCCACTGTTCTTAGATTGCTACCCTACCACGGCTCAAAGGAGTCGTGCAAACAGGTGGCAGTTGGGTGCAGTCCCGAGCACTTGGAGGCAGTGGCGGTTAGACAGGATTCGTCCCTCCCGGTATTGGGAGTAGATATCGTGCTGTGTCAGAGAGCCATTACGCAAAGTCCCTGGCCAGGGCAAGCGAGATTTGCTGGTAGGTTCCAGTAGTTTCTCAGGGTGTAATGGGCTTCACTTCGACACGACTTATACCGCTATTAGGGGACTGACGCTTGCCGCCCCCCTAGGCCCGATATGCGATAGTCTTGGACGAACGGACCGGACTGTATGGAGATTGTCACATCAGACTCAGTAGGAGTTCGGATGGGTTTACTCATCGGCCTTCTTATCGACAACTATCTGGGGACCGTTACATACAGCTAGTGCCGCTTGCGGTCAGTGGTTAAACCCACTGCCAGCGTAGTAGTCGAGTCTCTAGAGTCCCACACAGAGAGTTTCCTACTCCAGGCGAAACGATATAGAGGTTGCATGGTTTTGCGACAAAGGGTTCGGACACATACGTGCGTTTACGCACGTACGACTTTCGGACAGTTTTTACCAGTCGGCTTTGGTTTAAGCCAGTTACTGGTATCCGGTTATTGGATTTTTACAGTCTAAAGTTTTTCCGTATTTTTGCGGATCGGAGGGGCGTTCTCGTAATTGTACGAGAAGCTTCTAGAAGATGTGACTAAGGAGGTTACTTTGGATGAGGTTGTGAGTCATTGTGGTGATTCATTCATTTCATTAATGCACATTTATTGCATAATGACTCATGCTAATGAATCACCACTAGATATTTTATGAAGCATGCTTATTCATTTCTTTTATACATTATTCTTAAATAAGAATGCTTCATAATATTATGATACACTCTCTCTCTTCTCTCATGATCTTATCTCATATTCTCTCTCCTCAAGCTCTCTTCTTCAAGTGACTAATCCTTAATCCTCATGTGTTGAGATCAAAGGTTTAGTTAGACTTAAGCATCCATAACCATCACTCTATCTCATCCTTTCATCTTTGATTAGCAATCAAACTTGATTAGTTACCTCAAGTTAGAGGTGTAGCTTGGTGTCTTGCTCTCGGGTGGATCGTCTACTACCTAGAGAAGGTCGAGGAGAACAAAGGAGGACACAAAGACGAAGGACTTGTTTCGATCGGTATAATCCCATAACACTATAGTTTAGTATAGCTATGTGTTTGGTTATTATTTGTTTAGCTTCGATTTAAGCGGTTAGTCGATGTTCGTTCCTTAAACTTGATCGTTTTTGTAAAATCCGCCTCCCCACAAGTACTGGGGTGTACTACATCGACTTACAGTGGTATCAGAGCCTCGCTAAACAATAAATAACTTAATTGCAAATTTGTACGAATTTCGAACGGAAAAACAAAGCCGCAAAACCCTAATTCTGTCAAGTTTCTGTCGAAGTTAAAATCAAGTCAGAAAATTTTTCAGGTGTGTTCAGAGAGCTTGACATGACCACAGGAGAACACCCAAAAAATTTGGGCTTCTGATTCGTCTACAGTGCCGCGGAAGGGCGGCGGATCCCACCGATCCGCCGCGCAACCGCGGCCGAGTTGACGAGTCAGGAACTCGTTTTTTTTGGGTGGGTCCCCTGTGGTGTTTTGGGTTTTCTGGAATATTTAATTATTGCTCAGGTTACTGTTTAACAGAGTAGATTTTGGAGCAATATTGATGTTGTTTATTCGATCGAATTGTACAGTATTTGCATATTGGATTATATCTGTGATTGTTTAATGTGTTCGTAAACCTCCCCCAACTGCTAGTATGTCGGTTGGCAGGGGGTTGCACATTTCTAAAATGGTTATATCTATTTGTGCATATAAACTGTATTGGACTGTTGTGGTGTATAGCCGGGGTTCGCAATGGGTTATTGATTAATTCATTTGTTGTAAATGTAATTTGTTGTAATATTATTTTCGCGGGGCACTTCCAGGTTGCGGTTGTAGCCACCGTTGTATTATTTCATTTTACTGTTTTTGCTCCTAGGACTGACCCAAGGTGGGGTACACAGACTGCCGGGTGGGTAGTTTGCCGTACCCGTAGGGGTCGAGGGTGGGGTAACGGCTATTCATCACAACTGTGTAATCTGTCTTTTCTTGCAGGCTCAAAAGAAATACAGATTGCTTGCAAATCCAATATTGTTTATCTGTGTTCTGGAATGAATATCATTGCGTCAGACGAATGTAAAATATCTATATTTATGATAGCTATTTAGACGCCACTTATGTTTTACACCCGCACTAGCCCAGCCCCCGCTCTGTCGTTAGTTAAGTAACCTAACGGGTGATGACGGGACCCCGTGGCGAATGCGGATGGCATAAGAGGACGTTGTATTTTCGTTGTTTTCTGCAATGATAGGTTAATGATGGGACGCATTATCTATAATGCAAAGTAAAATAAACCAAAGTTTAAATCGTTGGAACAATTTAAAAGAAACCACTCGGTTAATTTTAAAAACAGATATTTTTAAATGCGGAGATTTAACCACTCCTTTTAAAAGCTATCAGGTTCCTTCGGTTATATCAAGTTCACTACGTTCACGGTTTCGCCAAAACCAGTCGTAGCCCTCCGTCATTTCTTATGAATGGTCAGTAGTATTCAAGCTATGTTTGTTTGGCCCTTAGTCAAGACATAGTGTTTGGTAGCTGCTGGGGTATTCATTTGTTGCATAGATAGATGAGTTGGTTTGGGACAGTCGTATTACTTTGTTTGGCCCTTAGTCAAGAGTATACGGATGGGTTCAAATCAACAGGATAATGATGGGCAGAACTTGACATGTGACTTATGATTTGTTGGCCCTTAGTCAAGATCATAAGAGCATGGGGCAAAAATATATATCGGGAATTTCTAAAGAAACTGAAATTTGCAAAGAGATGCATACCATTTGGAGTTTGATGAATGTTGGTAGGATTCCTTCAACATTATCATACGATGATATTTGGATCCCGATCCTACTGTGAGTATATGCTACTTATCAGGATATTCGTCGCTTAACGATCAATGCTATAAACCTAGTAGGTGTCCAGAAAAGTGTCAGCGGGGTTACGCCCCCAGAGAAAAGAGGTTATTTAAATTAAGGAACTTCGCGAAAGCGTTGGAAAACCTCCCTCGAAGTATCGACACCGGCCTGGCTGAACGGTTAAGCAAGTATTGTACGGTGAGAATAGTCTTGGCTAATTCTTCTTTTATGGTTTGAGGAAGGATTCGAGAAACAGTGGGAGCCATCCAGTTTAGATAAACTAAAAACCATTCTAAACTTGCAAGAGCATCATGCTAAAGAGTTTTCTTCTCTCTCTCCTAATTGCAGCGACCCTGAAAATGACTGGACTTAAGTTACTTTTAGAGAAAAATATACTGACAGGGCCAAACTATAAAGATTGGCTGCGGAATGTCAAGATGGCTTTGACCTATGACAAACTGGGGTACGTCCTCACCGCTACAGCACCTGCTGTCCTTGGTCCCAAATCCAGCAATGCGGATAAGGAAATCCGCAAAACCTGGGATTTAGATTGCGCGAGAGCCAAGTGCATCGTGCTTGCCTCGATGAACAATGAACATCAGAGGAGGCGCGAGGATATGTCCCTAGATGACATATTTCTCCATACAAAGGAACTTTATGGAGAGCAATCTTGTATAGCAAGATACGAGACCTCTAAGAAATTATTTCGAGCGAGGTTGGCTGTCGGGTCATCGGTAGGTGAACATGTCCTATAGATGATCGGCTATATAGAAGAGCTCGCAGACCTTGGGACGACTTTGGATAATGAGCTCTATACAGAACTTGTTCTCCAGTCCCTTCCTCCCACCTACGCCCAGTTTATCCTCAACTTCAATCTTCAAGGAAAAGAAGTTGAACTTGCGGAACTCCTGAACATGTTAAGGAGTGCAGAGGGCACCTTGCAGAAGGCAAGGGAAACACCCGCTATGTTTGTTGGCGGTGCATCTTCTTCCGGGTCCAAGGCTAGGGCCAAAGGAAGGAAGAAGAAGGCCGCACCCAGACTTAGAGGAGGTGTTAATAAGGTGGGAAAGAAGGGAAAGAAAAAGTTTACAGCACCGGTAGTTGGCCTGGATGAGTGCTTCCATTGTCACAGGAAAGGGCACTGGAAGAAGGATTGCAAGGCGTGGAACGCCAAGAACCAGGAACCGAAGCAAGCTGTGGCTTCGACTTCAGGTGTGTTTGTAATTGAGAATTGTCTGTCGATCAACTCTACTTCCTGGGTATTGGATACCGGATCAGGATCTCACATTTGCAATTCATTGCAGGCACTGAGAAACCGTAGAGTGCTGAAGGAAGGTGATATGATCCTCAGGGTTGCTAACGGAGCTAGCGTGGGAGCTGCGTCCGTCGGGGATTATCACCTAGGATTGACGAGTGGACACATTTTGGTTTTACATAACTGTTATTTTGTACCCAGCTTAACGTGTAATATCATATCAGTTTCCTTGTTATCAAATAAAGGTTATGATTTCACGTTTGTAAGAGATGTTGTCAACATCCACCTTAATCATGGTTTGATTGGGTCCGGTACTCTAAATAACGGCATATATGTGTTAAACCAACTCCAAATTTTCAATATCCAGAACACACTAAAAAGAAAGTCTCCAGATTTAAATAAAGCTTTCTTATGGCATTGTAGACTGGGTCACATCAATGAGAGAAGGTTGACTAAGTTGCATAGAGAAGGATATTTGGACACGTTCGAATATCAAACCTATGACACTTGTCAATCTTGTCTCAAAGGAAAGATGACAAAGACTCCATTTACTGGACAAGGAGTAAGAGCGAGCGAGCTCTTAGGACTCATACACAGTGATGTATGTGGTCCAATGTCTACACATGCGAGAGGTGGTTATTCCTACTTCATTACTTTTACAGATGATTTCTCTAGGTATGGATATGTTTTCTTAATGAAGCATAAATCAGAGGCCTTTGAGAAATTCCTGGAATTCAAGAGTGAAGCGGAAAACCAAACAGGCAAAAGTATTAAGACACTAAGATCTGATCGAGGTGGAGAATACTTAAGTGCCGAGTTCCTAGGTTACCTAAAAGAGAAAGGAATTCTCTCTCAGCTTACTCCTCCATACACTCCACAGCACAACGGTGTATCGGAGAGACGGAATCGAACCCTATTAGATATGGTACGATCCATGATGAGTAATACTGAGTTACCGCGATCTTTCTGGGGATATGCGCTAGAATCAGCGGCATATCTTTTGAACCAGGTTCCAACCAAGACTGTGCCTACCACACCATATCAGATGTGGAGTGGGAAGAAACCCTGTCTAAAACATTTTAGGACATGGGGGTGTCCAGCTTTTGTAAAAAAGCAGCATGTGGACAAGCTCGAGGCACGCTCAGTACTGTGTAAGCTTGTGGGATATCCAAAGAACTCCAAGGGATATTATTTCTATTACGCAGAGGAACAAAAGGTTTTTGTTTCTCGTCATGCCCACTTCTTAGAAACTGAATTTTTAGAAAATCAGAAGAGTGGGAGCGAAATAGAACTGGAAGAAATTCCAGAACCACAAGCTGCTACTGAAAGTTTGGTAGAACCAGAGGTTCAAGAAGAACAGAACATTCCCGCACCCCTCCACCGGAGTAGTAGGCCGTCTCATCCGCCTGAGAGATACTACGGTTTTCTCATAGACGGGGATAGAGAGGATTGCATCATAGAAGATGATGAACCTACTGACTTCCAGCAGGCCATCCAGAGCGGCGACTCGGTACGATGGCTAGATGCAATGCGGACCGAGATGGAGTCCATGTACACCAACAAAGTATGGACTTTGGACTTTGCTCCAGATGGGGTAAAACCCATAGGATGCAAATGGATCTTCAAGAAAAAGATTGGTGTAGATGGACAGGTGGAAACCTATAAGGCTAGACTTGTTGCAAAGGGTTTTCGTCAAAGACCTGGTTTGGACTATGACGAAACTTTTTCTCCAGTGGCTATGCTCAAATCCATTTGGGTCCTTCTTGCTATTGCTGCCTTCCATGATTATGAAATCTGGCAGATGGATGTAAAGACGGCTTTTCTGAATGGAAATTTAGAAGAGAGCGTCTATATGGATCAGCCAGAGGGTTTCAATCAGAGTGGGAGCAGCGGGAAAGTATGCAAGCTGCTTAAGTCTATTTATGGACTAAAGCAGGCATCGTGGAGTTGGAACATCTGTTTTGATGAGACAGTCAAAGAATATGACTTTATCAAAAATCCAGATGAACCGTGCATATATAGTAAAGTTGTGGCCAGAAGTGTCGTATTCCTCGTCCTGTACGTGGATGACATTCTATTGATAGGAAATGACATTCCTATGCTACAATCTGTCAAAGGATTCTTGTCACACAGGTTCTCCATGAAAGACCTGGGTGATGCCTCTTACATTCTGGGGATCCGGATCTATCGTGATAGATCCAAGAGGATGTTGGGACTTTCGCAGTCCAGGTATATCGACACTGTACTGAAAAGATTCAGTATGGAAGATTCTAAGCGCGGTAATCTACCAGCTTGTCACGGAATCACCCTCTCCAAAGAGATGTCTCCCAAGACTGATTTGGAAAGGGAACGCATGTCTATTATACCCTACGCTTCTGCGGTAGGCTCTATAATGTATGCGATGTTGTGTACCAGACCAGATGTAGCTTACGCACTAAGCGTGGTAAGCCAGTATCAGTCAGACCCAGGGGAGAAACACTGGATAGCAGTAAAGAACATTCTCAAGTACCTGAGGAGGACTAAGGAGATGTTCTTGGTTTACGGCGGAAAAGACCTCAGGTTGGAGGCCTTTGCTGATTCCGGCTTCCAGAGTGATAAGGACGATTCCAAGTCCATGTCGGGTTATGTCTTTACCCTCAATGGACGGGCGGTGTGCTGGAAGAGCTCCAAGCAGGACACCGTTGCTGACTCGACGATGGAAGCGGAGTATATAGCTGCTTGCGATGCCGCAAAAGAAGCAGTCTGGATGAAGAAGTTCCTAACAGAACTTCAGGTGGTTCCTATCATAGTTGATCCAATACCTCTGTATTGCGACAACAACGGAGCTATAGCTTTAGCGAAGGAACCAAGGTCCCATCAGAAGTCCAGACACATCTTGAGGCGGTATCACCTGATCAGGGAGATCATTGATCGTCAGGAGATCGAGGTTCGGAGAGTTGCTTCAGAAGAGAACATTGCTGATCCATTCACGAAGGCCCTTCCTCAGATTCAGTTCGAGAGGCTGCTCGAGATCATTGGTCTACGATATGCCAGTACATGGCCCTAGTGCAAGTGGGAGATTGTTAGTGTTTATGCCCTAGAAGGCCATTACTGTATCATACTAGCTTGTATATTACTTAATGGAAGCTTGGGATATTCACATGTATATAACAGTCTTGCTAAACATGGTAGTATGCTACTTGGTTTTTCTATCTTAACATGTGAGTGTACGTATTGATAGAGCTCTTAGGATCTTGCTTGTCTACCAGCGTTGTGATGGCAGTCACACTAGTGGGGGCTGGGTAGTCTACAAGCACATCCTTATTCAGGTCCCTGGTCGTTGGATTATCGAGACAGAGCATCGATACTCCGGAGTAGACTAGTGTGTACGCTTCTCATCCCAGTTGGGGAGATGGTCTGTCCCACAGCCGTCAGTACGTCGTACTGGAGATAGTATACAGGTGCTCGTTAGGTTACGGGTACACCGGACAGGACTCACAGGGAACTGTTGGTTGGTTTGATACCAGTCGTCAGTGAACAGTTCCCAGGTGACATGAGTACAGCGTAGTCCGCAGACTTAACACTGCTACTTCGCCTCGAGTGTGTCCCACTGTTCTTAGATTGCTACCCTACCACGGCTCAAAGGAGTCGTGCAAACAGGTGGCAGTTGGGTGCAGTCCCGAGCACTTGGAGGCAGTGGCGGTTAGACAGGATTCGTCCCTCCCGGTATTGGGAGTAGATATCGTGCTGTGTCAGAGAGCCATTACGCAAAGTCCCTGGCCAGGGCAAGAGAGATTTGCTGGTAGGTTCCAGTAGTTTCTCAGGGTGTAATGGGCTTCACTTCGACACGACTTATACCGCTATTAGGGGACTGACGCTTGCCGCCCCCCTAGGCCCGATATGCGATAGTCTTGGACGAATGGACCGGACTGTATGGAGATTGTCACATCAGACTCAGTAGGAGTTCGGATGGGTTTACTCATCGGCCTTCTTATCGACAACTATCTGGGGACCGTTACGTACAGCTAGTGCCGCTTGCGGTCTGTGGTTAAACCCACTGCCAGCGTAGTAGTCGAGTCTCTAGAGTCCCACACAGAGAGTTTCCTACTCCCGGCGAAACGATATAGAGGTTGCATGGTTTTGCGACAAAGGGTTCGGACGCATACGTGCGTTTACGCACGTACGACTTTCGGACAGTTTTTACCAGTCGGCTTTGGTTTAAGCCAGTTACTGGTATCCGGTTATTGGATTTTTACAGTCTAAAGTTTTTCCGTATTTTTGCGGATCGGAGGGGCGTTCTCATAATTGTACGAGAATCTTCTAGAAGATGTGACTAAGGAGGTTACTTTGGATGAGGTTGTGAGTCATTGTGGTGATTCATTCATTTCATTAATGCACATTTATTGCTTAATGACTCATGCTAATGAATCACCACTAGATATTTTATGAAGCATGCTTATTCATTTCTTTTATACATTATTCTTAAATAAGAATGCTTCATAATATTATGATACACTCTCTTTCTTCTCTCATGATCTTATCTCATATTCTCTCTCCTCAAGCTCTCATCTTCAAGTGACTAATCCTTAATCCTCATGTGTTGAGATCAAAGGTTTAGTTAGACTTAAGCATCCATAACCATCACTCTATCTCATCCTTTCATCTTTGATTAGCAATCAAACTTGATTAGTTACCTCAAGTTAGAGGTGTAGCTTGGTGTCTTGCTCTCGGGTGGATCGTCTACTACCTAGAGAAGGTCGAGGAGAACAAAGGAGGACACAAAGACGAAGGACTTGTTTCGATCGGTATAATCCCTTAACACTATAGTTTAGTATAGCTATGTGTTTGGTTATTATTTGTTTAGCTTCGATTTAAGCGGTTAGTCGATGTTCGTTCCTTAAACTTGATCGTTTTTGTAAAATCCGCCTCCCCACAAGTACTGGGGTGTACTACATCGACTTACAGGATGTATGCGATTATAGCACAGTACCCTTGATCATGATATTGTTTGATGATGATACTATACGAATGATGATGTATATATGTGATAGTTTACACATATCCCGATTTTGGGAAGCCGCACGATGGATTTTACCGTACGAGGCATAGATGTGATGATTGATCAGCACTCTTGACTCGAGAAGGTCGTACTATGTACATGACGCTATTGAGGCTGGATCACCGACTAATAGAGATATCGACTCAGGCTTTAGGATGATTCTTCTTACCTTTCGAATAGTCTCTTTACTTAGTCCCTTACCTGGTTAGGTAGATTTTAGTTTAGGCTTGAGTCATACTTATCTTCAAAACTAACGAATCTTGCGCATTTTTAAAGATAGCCTGAGAGATACTACGAATTTTTCAAAGGACATATCTTTTCTTAAAACCCCGTAGCCCCTAATTTTCTAAAAACTACGATTCGTGCTTTTTCAAAACAACAAACTGTATGACTCGTAATTAGTAGGTATTTTCTAGTTATTTGTTTACTACACATTCACTGTTATATTCATGTTGTATTCATCGCATTGTATGTTCACACATATGATTCTTTAGCTAATATGAAACTCTGCCTGTTAGGACACCAGCACCATTACCGATGATGCGCATGTTCCGCGTACACTTATTTGCCATCTCACACACATCATCATCGGTAATTTCCATGTCACGTACACTTTAGAACATATTATCTTTTATTGATATGATCAGATAAATGCTAGTCTAATATAACATTGTGTGATTACTCTCATGTGCTGGTTTGGACATTGCATTTATTACTTAAACACTTCATGCATTCACATATTCATATTATCATGCAGTATTATGGGGCTTATGTCGATACTCATTATTTACTTACTCATGTTTTTGGGATTTTGGATTTCTATGAGATTTCTGGATTTTGGGAAAAACCGCAAGAATATATATAAAAACTTCTCTCTCTCTCTCCCCTCTCATTTTAAAATACAAGTTGCGGTTTTCTCGTGATGTATGGGTCTTCCACCATGAGTTTTCATGTTTTCTGTTGGATTTCGAGACCCGATTCGAGGAGTAGAGAAACCGTCTCGGGTACATGGTGAGCCCGGTACGGTACCCCGGGGCTACAGTGTTTTTGTGGGGATGACGATGAGCCTGGCTGGGGATGACTACCTACCGGTGATGTCTAGCGCGGCGGATATCCGGAGGTTACCGACCGTTGTCTTGAGATTTGATGATATGGGCCGATCCGGACTGACGGAGCCCGAGATATTGAGACTTCGAGATATTAAGACATTGAGATATTGAGATATTGAGATGTATATGTTTTGTGTCGATACTTGACACGGATTTCCATGGATTTCATTGATGATGTTTAGATTATCATACAAATTTTACTATGATAAAAGTTAAGATTTTCTTATACAGATATGTCCAGATTTCATGATTGATTTTTTTACATTCATGATGCATGCATACTCATACACATGACATGTTATTACTTGAGGAACTGACACGAGCACTGAATATTGCACTTATGCATAGGTCCTTACCCTGTCACTACTAGATGTCTAGTGTTAGGTTAAGTATATTATTATGACCTTGGAGAGCGTCGTGCATGCGATTTCTACTCGCAGATGTCTTCTACTCACGAGTTGGCAACTCACCCCCGTTGTGCCAAATTTTCTTATAGGTTTCGATGTACAGGTTTCCTTGGCAGCTTGCTGGCACATCATTTCATTCAGGGTGATTTTCTTGGTAGGTTGGTCCACTTGTATCAGGACCACCGTTGTACTTTTATTATTTCATTTGTATCTAGTAAGCTCCATCAACCAGACTTGTATTACTTGATTGATTTAGAAGACCAGTTGTTTTTATTTCGACCTTAGAGCCGCGCTTGTATTATTATGGTTTTTTGGTGGATTTGGTTATCTTTCGAGTTTTGAGCCTCGCCGGCGTTGTATATTTTAGTGCATTGTGTGGTTGTTTTCGCCTTTTGGCGTAGAGCTAGCTCCCGCTTGGTGATGCCTTTTTATTGCTTGTATATATTATTCTTGTTTGTACCCATTTGGGGCCAGTTTTTACAAAGGAGAATCTGCCGAATTTTTTGAGAAAATTTGATGTTGCTTTTAAAAGTTGTTTTCCTACACTTCTTCTTTTAAAGGGTTTAGATTTCTGGGCTTCGGCTTGCTTAGATTACGTTACGCCTTTAGACGTTTCGTAATTTAAGTGCCAGTCACGTTCCGTACCTTCGGGTCGTGACAATAAGCATGTTATGCGCTAATAACAACATGAATATATGGAAATGGAAGGTAAATGCAACAATAAGGAATATACATTAGTTATACGAGTCAGACAGTTTGTCATTTGAAATCACACGGATCGTGGTGTTTGGAAAAATAGGGGCTACGGTTTTTTTTAAGAAAAAGGTTACGTCCTTTGAAATATCCGTAGAATCCCTTGGCATGTCTTTAAAATACTCACGATTCATTAGTTTTGAAATAGGTATGACTTGAGTCTAGTCTAACATCTACAAGTAACTACAGGACTAAACTAACAGGTTAATTGAAAAGATACGGAAACTACCTAAATCTGAGTCGATACATATAAATATAATAGTCGGTGATCCCGCCTCAATAGTATCTCGTACGATACAATATATAGCATGACATCCTTGAGTCAAGAGTGCGGATCTATCATCAATATAAAGATCATAC
The DNA here is from genome assembly GCA_030015575.1 of Agapanthus africanus. Classification (NCBI taxonomy): domain Eukaryota; kingdom Viridiplantae; phylum Streptophyta; class Magnoliopsida; order Asparagales; family Amaryllidaceae; genus Agapanthus; species Agapanthus africanus. The sequence goes on from JASDDO010000022.1 coordinate 392,302,107, forward strand.
GGTAAATCCATCGTACGGCATCCCAATCTGCGTACGGGTCGAATATCATATTTATCTCATCAATTATCCGATATCCTTATCATCATATCACATGAACTGGGGGTACTGATCTAAGTCTAGTACAAACTGATACCCTCAACATAAGTATGTGTGCGTGTGCATGAAAACACATCGCCTAAAGACCCACTATAACAACATGTCGTATCGCGTAATACGAACTAAAACATATCACCGATCTGATGGCATCATGCCCAAATCTGATCGACTCATCTCCAAGTACCATATACTATCCTCATCATCCATGTATAGGTATATGTGTATATATATATATATATATATATATATACATAGTCCCATACTTATGTATGTGTGTGTGTGTGTGTATATATATATATACATATCCCCATATACGCACAAGTAAAACAAAATAAGCATGTTTGTGCGTGTGTGTGTAAACAATATTCAAGGGTTCGCGACTAAACTAACTAACGACAATATCATCCAAGTACACTAAAGTTATCTATGACTCCCCAAAGTCTATCTAGATAATCATAAACTCACAATAAACATATAAAAATATCCATACACACACACACACACACACCATACACTAGACTACAAACCGCGGGTGTGCTATACGCCATCCACCCGACTTCCCCCGTAGATATAGATCTACTCATCTTGATCCTCGCTTGATGGAGTCGATGACGCCACGCTCATCCTCGTCGTCTTGAAATCCACATGGGGGTACCTACAACCAATACACAATCGCAAATGCGTATTAAAATCAAGTCGAAAAACCAAAACGGCACATGTTTCGCTCATAGGTTAAAACCTATAGCCAACGCCTGCAAAACCACTAAACAACCCCCGTCGCTGACGTACAAACATCAGACGACGGAACATAAAATCAAATACCAAATCCTAAATTAAAACGAAGTCGTAAAACAATGCAGCAACTCAAGGAAATGGTCCCAGATTTTAGCCTAAGTGAAATTATCAAATTTTGCACATATGGAGGGTCTAATTTACTTGAGATAAAGCCCTGGACCAAACACGGATCATTTCCACTCTACCCAAGCCGCAATTTGCGAACAAAATGAGTAAATTTATGGCCAGAGCTTGGAGTAGGGGTCTTAGGTTTTGGGTATCGGTTCTAGGTTGCCTGCACATCTCTCAGTCTTTGCTAAATATTTTTCAGGTCACCCGGGTTATAGCAGATCACCAAAAACACATCACAATTCTCATAAATTACCGATATCGGGGTTTCTAAGTTTGGGGTTTGGGGGTTTAAGTCTCTGTTTTAGTTCAATTTACCATCACTACAGGGGTTGTAGTCCCTAATTACACCTCAATTGCACCTTTGAATTCAATAATTTTCCAAGACCCTAACTTGAATTTTCCAAACCTCCCTAAACATCACTTAATCACTTCTAAACCTGCATGGACACTAATGTGAATGAAATACTATGCTAATGGTGATGAAATTACCTCATTTGGGCAACCCAAGAAAAACCCTCGCTTCTCCAAGTCATCAAAATCAAACTTTTCTTGGTCCAAAGTGTAGAGGGTGATGAGGGGATCAAGTTTAAAGAAAGGGGTTTAGGGTTTTGATGAAGATTTTTAGATGATTTCATGGGTTGAAGTGGAGGGGAGTGAAGATGAAGAAGGAGAAGAAGAAAAGAAATGGGGAGGAAAATAGGGCATCCCCCCTCTCTCCTCTTATTCTCACCCCTCTCTCTCAAATATTACCTTTTTACCCTTCTCTTTTTCTTATCTTTTAAATTTTAAAACCAAAACACATAACACCCAAAACAACATAATAAATAACATGAAATCAAATGCGACATGACACGGTGCACTAACCATTAAAAACTGTATAAACACGTATTTGGCTTCATCGCGATTAGCAGTGCACTAATCGGGTTTTATCCAAACTGCATATAACAAACTTTTAAAACGCCAAATCCGATAAATATATTTTTAAATAAATAAAATCATATTAATTTCCAATTATTTCACAATTATTGGTATATATTTGTACCTTTTTACGAAAACCCCGATTTCGCAAATCGGGTAATTTTCGCGAAATATACTATTTTAATATTAAATTCGAAAAATAATATTTTATATTTTCTGAAATATTACAATCTTCCCCCCTTAAAGAAATTCGGTCACGAATTTAAATTTAAACCCCTCAATAATAAAACATTTCAGTAAAATAGCCATGTCGTCGGGGCTCCGAAATCATAAATACATAAAACACATCGTAGCGCAATACATGCGCATGAAAAATGAGTAGATAACTCAAAATCAAAACTCCGTCAAGCATCGCGCAATCATCGGAGTTATGGCGAAGACACCAATGTCAAAGCCCAAAATGAAAACCAATATGATATATATCAAAACTACAACACGTATATGGTACACGTCGATGTAAACTCGTCAAAACATCTAAAAGAAATGCATGCCAAACTCTTTTCAAATCGCTGTGCGACGCGCGTATCACTGCACAGTGGCGGACGTCTATAGTAATAAAATAACTATATATATGTATATATATATATCCTTTGTTTAACATACATGTCCCGCCGTTTTGAAAAATAATTTAGAAGGGTTTCCTTTATAATTGTTTCATGCCATCTCGGACACGTAAGTAAATACTGAGACTATAGATCCTTTTTGGAAATCCATTCGATAACTATCAATGCATGCAAAAGTATATTCAGGTATTGTCCTCTGACAAGTCCTGCTCCGCTACTATACCAAATAGTAAATATCATAAAAAGCATACTGCTCAAAGGAAATCAATCCCAATGTATATATGAATGTCGCGTGCGTCTGGTGCGCACGTAAATCGAAATCAATGAATGTGCTATACATGTGCACAGAAACAAAATCTAAGTGCAACGGGTGTGCATGAAAACCCCTGTCAGGGGAAACGGGTGTGCCTGACAGCAATATCAGGTGCATCCGATATGCACGAAAAATCTTGATTTAGTGCATCTGGCGTGCACCAAAATCGCATCAAGCACCCAAGTATGCACAAGAATCCAAATTAGGTGCATTGAGTGCATGAAATCAACATCAATATCATAATCGAAATCGACGGTGTACAATAAACCTCAATCCAAATCAGGTATACCGCGGTATATAATCTCACAAGCATGTGCATCAGCATGCACAAATCAAATCAAAACACTAAAACTGCATGAAAACTATGCCGAAAGCACAAGTCAAATCATAGGCATGAAATCAAAATCAACCTCTCGAATGACATCAAATCGAAGTCAAGTGCAACCGTAGTGTACAAAAATCTCAATCATGCAAACAAATCGTCCAAAATACCGAAATCCAAAAAAAGACGGATGCATGATATTCGAATCACTAAATCCCAGATCGTAAACACTATCGTCGATATGTCCTTCCTTCGCAGTCGAGAAGGTGTCGGTGCATCCAAAGCTAGCAGAGCAAGATATCTACTTGCCTCCTGTTCATGGTCTGGAGCCGGGTGCCTTTAGGCTCTTGTCTCTTACTGTGAATTGCTAGATATATAGCTTCTCGGCTCAACGGCCCAATATGGAATGACGACGGAAATAGTCCCTCTCTGGCACATCTTCTAAAGATCTATGTCCAACTATCTCATCGATGATGCCGAACTCTGGCCTGCTGGGTGTGCATAATATGACCTCTCCTGGGTCCAAGTCTTCTCGTAAAGTATTCTTGAAAGGTTCTGTCGAAGTCTCTCCCAAATCTCGTTTCTGCTGAACTGCCCGGAAGTCATCATCCTTTACTAAATCTATTTCTTGTTTCGGAACGGCTACATACTCATCACGACTCTTTCTGGAAGATATTTCCATATACAACGCTTCTACATGCGTATCACATCTCTGATATCAGCGGAGTGAAATGTCATCTCATCAAGATCTCGTACGAACCGCTTACTCCCCTTTTCTCCAATGTCGACTGATTCGGACTCGTCTCTTCGTGGCTGCATGGACTGCGCTCCAATGGCTATACTCATATCTGGAGTCTCCAATGCAATGTATCCCATCACATGATATCCGAATGACGTCGAACCTTTCGATCGATTGGTCAAGTTCCATAATCCCCCAAGAGCTCAACATCTTGAGTACAGTTTAATAGTATTCCAGTACATACCACAGTACCTATGGACCAATCGTAGAAGGGAAAACCTAAGCTTCACTAATGGCACCGCGGAACTGCTGCCAACCCTATGGTTCAAAAGTGTTTCTATGGTCATTATGTCGAGTTAGGGTTTCAGTCTTCTAGAGGGTCCACGGAATTACTTGCATGTTTTTCTGAATACTTTAAACTTGGAAAAATGGGTTTCTGACATTCGATCGTCTTCTATCGACCCTCAACGTACCTGCGTGAAGTCGTCTCTAGCTGGAATCAATCAATCTGATGACCTCGCATCAGGGTAGGCAACGTATCACATGTCCTAGCCATTCCTCCTTGGGTGACTAGCGATCTTCTGTCGCATCACTATGTACAACTCGTGCGGCATAGCTCCAACATCTGGGGCGATATCTCGTCATTCGCAGTAACAACTGGCTTATTTGTCCGCACGCTGAACAGTGCCTCAATCATCAAATAATCGGTGCATCGACGGTCATCACATTCTGGCTGGCCTCTAACAGTAGCCTGATCCTCTGGTGCCGATCTGCACGTCCGAGAAATCTCGTAAAAGCGATCCATCAAACGCTCATGGTGCGAAAACACAATAAAATGACACCTCTATGCAATCGTGTGTCCCTGGAATCACGCTCTGGTCAGTCCTCGTCCGTAAAGAGCTCGTGCTGATGCAATTCTAGCCGTAGCTCTCTCTCTGCCCGTGTAATCATGGCAGCAAAACCCATAACCAATAATGATGAGGATAGATCATAGGAATGAATATAATAATATGCAAGGAAATGTATATCCTAAAGCTTCTTAAGCGGAGTAGCGAATCGTAAGTATGCCGCGGAACATACACACGGTACGACACTCTCCATAAGTTACCTTCTCCATCAACCAAGGTCAACCTACGCGACGAAATTTCGAGTCTAATACTCCCTCGACAAAGTCTATGTTCCGTAAAGTAAAGCCTAGATTCTGTATATATACAAACGCCCTAAGTTCCGCATAGTCAAACATAGACTCGAACCAAGGTTAACCTAGCACTCTGATACCAACTTTGTCACGACCAGAAATGGCACGTGACTGGCACTTGAATCATATGAATTCTATAAGACCCCATCTAATTCAAGTAAGCCAAAAATCCCAGAAATCAAAACCATTTTAAGGAAAAAATGAAGAAAACTTATTTTAAAGCAAGTGGTTTTAATAACATAAGCCGAAGTATGCATTTTTAAAATCTCAAGTCTTTTCTGAAAATTTCGGCAGAGTTTCCTTTGTAAATACTGGCCCCAAAAGGGTACAACATGCATAATATGAATGAAGGCATCCCCAAGCGGGAGCTAGCTCTTCGTCAAACGACGGTCATAACCATGCAAGCAATATAGTATACAACGCCGAAGTGCGACGATCAAAACTCAAAAAGGAAACTCAAAACATCAAGTAAACAATAATAATACAACGTGCGACTCTAAGGTCAAAAGAATATCAACTGGTTTTCTAAGTCTAATAAATATACAAGTCTGGTTGATGGAGTTTACTAGATACAACTGAATAAAAATAGAATACATTGGTGGTCATGATACAGGTGAACCCATCTACCAAAGCAATCACCCAAAATGGAAGCAGTGTGCCAGAAGCCGCAATGAAACCTGTACGGCAAAACCTGCAAGAACTGTGGCACAACGGGGGTGAATTACCAACTCGTGAGTAGAAAACATCACAGAGCAGAAATCGTATGTATGACTCAATCCTAGGTAAATACGATCAATAATACATATATCCTCAATATGATAAAGTCTGAAGCATGATAAGGTGGCAAAGGTAAACATCTATACATACGTGTAATACCAAGTGCTCGTGTCAGTGCCACAGGTAGAAACATATCATAAATATGAGGTATGATCAATGTAATCAACATGAAATCAGTGTCAACCATATACTCAAGTCTATAAGTATGTGGATATCATCCAACTATATAATCAATGTCTGTATGCATGTGGATCTCGTCCACGTGTCAACCAATGACAAAACAACATCATGCATGTAAATATCATAAAAGCATATACATGAAAGAATGAGTATATAAATCAACGCGTGTCCCTCGCGACACATCAAATCATGGAACCTGAGTGTCCAGCATCGACACTCAAAACATCATGAAACCCGTGTCCAGCATCGACACTCAAAATATCGTGAAACCCGTGTCCAGCATCGACACATAAATCCTCATATATCTCTGGCGCCGCATCCTCAGATCGTCCCTCATATCCATCTCATGACTCCGGTCGGTATCCTCCGGATAACCGACGGGTCTAAATACTATCACTGGTAGGTAGTGCTCCCCTGCCAGGCTCACCGTCTAACGATATGAGTCTTCTTGCCCCGGGGTACCTCACTAGGTCCACTATGTACCCGCGGACGGTGCCTACCGCTCCTCGAATTGGGTTTCATATATAACACGTCTCAGAACCGAGAAAACGCATGGTGGACGCACTGAAATGTCATATCAAGAGAAACCGGGTTTTTAAAACAGTACATACTTTCCTTTGAAATACCCACGGTTCTCAAATCCAGAAATCTCATGAAAACTGCATATCTCAATGCGTATAATCATAAAGCATGATGTATGAGACATATAATAGAAATGTAAGCATATCCGTATATCATGCAACATAAAACAGTAATATGCGCATATCGAGGGAAACCCGATTTTTTAAATGAATACAGTTTTAAAATATATCATGCGGCTCCCAAATCTCCAAAGTCAAGCCAGCATCATCTATGTATGTACAAATATGTATGTACACAATTATGTCATGCAAGGAGTCATATCCTGATGCAACAATCCTACTGTGTAGTGATATGGCAATTATCGATAATGAAGTGTGTGAGCCGACAAGCAGGTGTACGTGGAGCATACGCATCATCGATAATGGTGCTGGTGTCCTGATAACATGGGTTTAATATAACATAAATCACAAGTATATAAGCATGTGATGCGCTAATAACAACATGAATATTTGGAAATGGAAAGTAATTGCAACAATAAGGAATTTACATTAGTTATATGAGTCAAACAGTTTGTCATTTGAAATCACACAAATCGTGGTGTTTGGAAAAATTGGGGATACGATGTTTTTTAAGAAAAAGGTTACGTCCTTTGAAATATCCGTAGAATCCCTTGGCATGTCTTTAAAATACTCACGATTCGTTAGTTTTGAAATAGGTATGACTCGAGTCTAGTCTAACATCTACAAGTAACTACAGGACTAAACTAACAGGCTAATCGAAAAGGTACGGAAACTACCTAAATCTGAGTCGATACATATAAATATAATAGTCGGTGATCCTGCCTCAATAGTATCTCGTACGATACAATATATAGAATGACATCCTCGAGTCAAGAGTGCGGATCTATCATAAATATAAAGCTCATACGGTAAATCCATCGTACGGTATCCCAATCAGGATACGGGTCGAATCACAAATTTATCTCATCAATTATCTGGTATCCTTATCATCATATCACATGAACTGGGGTACTGATCTAAGTCTAGTACAAACTAATACCATCAACATAAGTATGTGTGCGTGTGCATGAAAACACATCACCTAAAGACCCGCTATAACAACATGTCTTATCTCGTAATACGAACCAAAACATATCACCGATCTCATGGCATCATGCCCAAATCTCATCGACTCATCTCCAAGTACCATATATTATCCTCATCATCCATGTATACGTATATGTATATATATATATATATACACATAGTCCCATACCAATGTGTGTGTGTATATATATACATATCCCCATATACGCATAAGTAAAACAAAGTAAGCATGTGTGTGCGTGTGGGTGTAAACCTCATTCTAGGGTTTGCGACAAAACTAACTAACGACACTATCATCCAAGTACACTAAAGTTATCCATGACTCCCTAAAGTCTATCTAGATAATCATAAACTCACAATAAACATATAAATATATCCATATAATATATATATACCATACACTACACTACGAACTGTGGGGGTGCTATACGCAATCCACCCGACTTCCCCCGTAGATATAGATCTACTCACCTTGATCCTCGCTTGATGGAGTCGACGACGCCACGCTCATCCTCGTTGTCTTGAAATCCACGTGGTGGTACCTACAACCAATACACAATCGCAAATGCGTATTAAAATGAAGTCGGAAAACCAAAACGGCACATGTTTCGCTCATAGGTTAAAACCTATAGCCTACACCTTTAAAACCTCCAAACAACCCCCGTCGCAGACGTACAAATATCAGACGACGGAACACAAAATCAAATACCAAATCCCAAATTAAAACGAAGTCGCAAAACAATGCAGCAACTCAAGAAAATGGTCCCAAATTTTAGCCTAAGTGAAATTATCCAATTTTGCACATATGGAGGGTCTAATATAGTGGAGATAAAGCCATGGACCAGACACAGATCATTTCCACTCTACCCAGGCCGCAATTTGAGGCTAAAATGAGTAAATTTGCGTCCAGAGCTTGGAGTGGTGGTCTTAGGTTTTGGGTATAGGTTCTAGGTTGCCTGCACATCTCTTAGTCTTCGCTAAATTTTTTTCAGGTCACCCGGGTTATAGCAGATCACCAAAATACATCACAATTCTCACAAATTCCTGATATCGGGGTTTCTAAGTTTGGGGTTTGGGGTTTAAGCATCTATTTTAGTTCAATTTACCATCACTACAGGGGTTGTAGTCTCTAATTACACCTCAATTGCACCTTTGAATTCAATAATTTCCCAAAACCCTAACTTGAATTTTCCAAACCTCCCAAAACATTACTTAATCACTTCTAAACATGCATGGAAACTAATGTTAATGAAATACTATGCTAATGGTGATGAAATTACCTTATTTGGGCAACCCAAGAGAAACCCTACCTTCTCCAAGTCATCAAAATCAAACTTTTCTTGGTCCAAAGTGTAGATGGTGAAGAGGGGATCAACTTTAAAGAAAGGGGTTTAGGGTTTTGATGAAGCTTTTTAGATGATTTCATGGGTTGAAGTGGAGGGGGATGAAGATGAAGAAGGAGAAGAAGAAAAGAAATGGGGAGGAAAATGGGGCAGCCCCTCTCTCTTTCTCCTCTTATTCTCACCCCTCTCTTTCAAATATTACCTTTTTACCCTTTTCTCTTTTTCTAATCTTTTAAATTTTAAAACCAAAACACATAATACCCAAAACAACATAAGAAATAACATGAAATCAAATGCGACATGACACGGTGCACTAACCATTGAAAACTGTATAAACACGGATTTGGTTTAATCGCGATTAGCAGTGCACTAATCGGGTTTTATCCAAATTGCATATAATAAACTTTTAAAACGCCAAATCCGATAAATATATTTTTAAATGAATAAAATCATATTAATTTCCAATTATTTCAATTATTGGTATATTTTTGTACCTTTTTACGAAAAACCCAATTTCGCAAATCGGGTAATTTTCGCGAAATATACTATTTTGATGATGACCCAACTAAGGTTCAGGCAGGCCATCACGAGTGGGGACTCTGTGAAATGGCTGGATGCTATGCAATCAAAGATGGAATCCATATAAACCAACACACTATGACTTTGAATATTGCACTTGAAGGGGTAAAACCCATCAGGAGCAAGTGGATCTTGAGAAGATTGTTGGTGTAGATGGAAAAGTTGAGACTTTCAAAGCTATGCTTAAGTCCATCAGGATTAAAGCCGGCATCGCGGAAATGGAACATTTGTTTTGATGTGGCAGTCAAAGTTTTTGACTTCATCAAAAAGGTAGATGAACCTTGTATATACAAGAAGGTTGCAGAGAGTAAGGTTGTCTTCTACGTATTTTACGTAGATGCCATACTCTTGATAGGAAATGGTTTCCTATGCTACACTCGGTCAAGTTCCTCTTATCACGAGGATTCTTTATGGAAGATCTAGATGATACCTACTACATCTTGTGCATTATGATCTATGGTGATAGATCTAAGTGGATGTTGGGAGTGTCTCAAATCCAGGTACATTAACACCATACTAAAGAGGTTTAGTATGGAAAATTGTAAGCGTGGTGGTTCGCCCACTTACTCAGGAATCACTCTCTCCAAAAAAATGACTTCTAAGACTGATTTGGAGAGAGCTCGCGTGCAAGGGATACGTTATTCTTCGAAAGTAGGCTCTATCATGTATGCAATGTTATGTACCGGACCATATGTAGCTAACTCATTAGCTATAGTGATCAGGAATCAATCGGATCTTGGAAGAATCACTGGACAGCTAAGTAGGACATTCTTAAGTACTTGAGAAGCGCTAAAGAAATGTTCTTAGGGTTTTGGTAACGGTAAACTCCAGTAGGAGTCCTTTACCAATTCGAGCTTCCAGAGTGGTAAGGTCGACTGAAAGTCAGTCACAAGCATTGTATTTACCTTTAGTGGAAGGACGGTATGTTGGAAGAGTTCCAAGCTATATACCGTGGTAGACTAGACGATAAAGGCTGAATACATCACTACCAACGATACTACCAAAGAGGTTGTCTGAACATTTCTTGTTCATGAGATGAACAAGATTCCTACCATTGAGCGTCCAATAACTGTTATTATGACAACAATGGAGTTGTGGCTTTGGCATAGGAACGCAGGTCCCATCAGCGTTCCAGACATATTCTGAGGAAAGTATCACCTGATCAGGAAGATGGTTGATCTCCAAGGGATTGAGGTTAGGAGAGTTGATGCGAAGGATAACACAGTGGATCCACTCACAATGGCCTCTCCCTAGAGAGACTTCCATAGGACGTTGAGTATAAGATACTACAACAAATGGTCTTAGTGCAAATGGGAGATTGTTAGTTATATGTATGCCCTAGAGGCCATTACTGTACATGCGATGTATATTATAGTGGATGCTTGGACATATATATGGAGGACTTTCTTGCTCGACATGATAATCTGCTATCTGGTTGCAATTTAACTTAACATGTACACTTATTGTCTCTCTATTACATGTTGATAAAGCCCTTAGGATGAGCACTTGACTACCAGGATTATGATGCGGATCATACTAGTGGGGCAAAGGTAGTCAGTAAGTACATCCTTCAAATGTTCCTAGTCGTGTGAGTATCGAGACGGGGCATCGATATTCCAGACTAGATTAGCGTATATGCTTCTCAACCCATATGATGGGCGATGGATGATCCCATATCCATTGGTGTTTGAAATCAGAGATGGTATACAGGTGCTCAGTAGAGACTGGGCACACTGGACGGACTCGCCGAGAACTCCTCGATGGTATTATACCTATCGCCAGATAGTAGCTTTCTGGTGACATTGGTACAGGTTAGTTTGTCGACCCGAGATCGTCATAAAGTCTTGTGTGATTCCCACCGTGCTCTGATTTCCACCATACCATGTTCAAGAGATCATGCAAAAAGGTGGTTTTTGGGTACAGTCCTGAGTCATGTGGAGGCAATGAGCGATAAGAGGGCATTCATCTCTCCCGGCATTGGTGGTTGATGTTGCGCTATGCTCGATTGGCCATAACAGGAAATCCCTGGCCAGGGTTGCTGAGATTTACTGGTAAGTGTTATCAGTAGTTTCTCGAACCATTATGGACCTCGCATCGGAATGACTTATCAGGCTATTGGGGTCTGACTTTATACCACCCCAGGCTGCGATATGCGACATATCTGACGAAGAGACCGGACTGTAAGGTAGTGTTACTGATTGGATTCGCAGGAGTATGAGCAGGCTTGCTTGGTGATCTTCTGATCGCTCAATACTCGGGTGGCCTTTACGTTTGGTAGACGGCTTGCTGCTTATGGGTGTTTGATATGATCATCACCTACTGCCGATGTACTGACGAGTCTTTAGAGTCCTACACAGAGGTTTCCTGGTTCATGCGAAATGAAGTAGGAGCACATATGTGATATGTGAGGGAATGAGATTAATGCGCGTATATGATACCGCATTCTATTCTTGCGATATGTGATATCGGTCGGTTATATGTGATATAGCCGGGTTATCGGATCAAGTGTTGATTCGATAGATTGTTACATTTGATATTAGCCGGTTGTATGTGATATAGCCGGATTATTAAATCAAGTGTAGATTTAATAATTTAATGTATAATTATATATTTGATATATTGAATTACATTAACTAATATTAGCTCACTTAAACATTTCTTTTTCTCACTTGTGTACACTTAGTATATATGTGATATATATTAATGCACATTATTTTTGTGTCATGCTAGATGCCACATCCTACATGGGTGTATGAGACTCGCACCAAGCTTGATATAATGAATGGTTTTATTTATTTAAAGTTAATCTAAATTAATGGTAATTAGTCACATGGTTCAAGCTTGTAGAAGCTTGTGGAACCATTGACCAAGTGCACTAATTTTGTTTTACTTGTAGATATTTATTACCCTAACCTTTATTGATAGCCATGGTTTATTCTCTACATGAGTTAGTGTATGACACTAACTCACCCATGGTTGCTATTCTCACTTCATGAGTTTCATTCTTATCTCCACTTCATCTTTTTCTTCCTCAAGGAAAAACAATCTAGCTTTTGAAAAGGTGAAGAAATATTGTGAGAAAAACTAATCTAAAGTGAGCCCATTTTCTAGTTCATCATCCTCTACTATATTAGCCATTTAGTTTAGGGTGTTTGCTTCACTAATCTACCATTACTGAAGTGGTAGCATGAGCTTGAGTGTTCTCGACGTAGATCATATTCGACCTCTAAGACTTCAAGCAAGCTTGTTCATTTCTTCATGTGAACCCTTACTAGAGTTCGGATGTTCACTACTTGGAGCGAAGGGACTACTATACGGAGCTTTAAAAGTGAAGGACCGGTCTACAAAGGTTGTATTCCTCATTCTCTTAGATGTAAAGTTGTTTGCATTTCTTGTTCGTATAATTCTTTAGTTAAGATTCTAGGGTTACGGTTGTTTAGTATGGCAAAAATATGAAAACGGCATGGACGATGCCTTCTGAAACCTTGCTGCCGCCCTACGGAACCCTGCAAGCATAGCTTTCAGCAGTTGAAGACTCGTTTGACTACTGCACCAGTGTTATCATTGCCTTCGGGATCGGACGGTTTTGTGGTTTTTTGTGATGCTTCTCGAGTGGGGCTAGGCTGTGTGTTGATGCAGCACGGTAGGGTCGTCGCTTATGATTCTCGGCAGCTGAAAAAGCACGAACAGAACTATCCCACTCATGACTTAGAGATGGCTGCGGTGGTTTTTTCACTCAAGATCTGGAGACATTACCTATACGGCGAGTCGTGCCGGATATTCACGGACCATAAGAGCTTGAAGTATATCTTTCAGCAGCGAGATCTAAACCTGAGACAGCACCGTTGGATGGAGCTAGTGAAAGACTATGATTGCGATATTCTTTATCATCTGGGCAAGGCGAATATAGTGGCAGATTCTTTGAGTTGGAGGCTCGGAGGTAGTTTATCTTGTTTGAGCGCAGTTCAGAGGCAGTCGTCGGCACATTGGCAGATTCTACGCAACAGCCGAGTGCAGTTCGAGTTTACTCCGACCGGGGGACAGCTTGCACATATCCGTGCATGTCCACAGTTACTTGACCGTATCCGTGAGGCACATTCCATTGATGATCGTTTTTATAGATTATGGAGTAGTTTAGACAGGGCAGATATTCTGAGTTCGTGATCGATGATCATGGGATACTACGATTTGGGACTCGACCGTGCATACCGGATTCTGAGGGACTGAGGCGTGAGATTCTTGAGGAGGTACATCAATCGTTATACAGTGTTCATCTGGGTTCCACCAAGATGTATCATGATTTGAGAGATGTTTACTGGTGCGAAGGGATGAAGAGAGATGTCACAGACTTTACTTCGAGATGCTTGACTTGTCAGCAAGTCAAGGCCGAGCACCAGAGGCCAGCAAGAGAGTTGCGGCCTTTGCCCATTCCGGAGTGGAAGTGGAAATAGATTTCTATGGACTTCATTGTGGGTCTACCCAGGACCAGTCGAGGGTACGACTCTATTTGTGTGATCGTAGACTGATTGACAAAAGCGGCTCACTTTCTGCTAGTGAAGACCACTTTTGGATTTGCTCAGTATGCCCAGATATACATTGATGAGATTATGCGACTGCATGGCGTCCCGACTTGTATTATGTCCGACCGAGGCACCCAGTCACCAGCTGACTATGGCAGAAACTTCAGGAGGCTTTGGGCTCCCGATTGAGTTTCAGCACAGCTTTTCATCCGCAGACCGACGGTCAGTCAGAGCGGACTATTCAGACTCTTGAGGACATGCTCCGAGCTTTCGTTTTAGATTTCGGTGGTAGCTGGGATCGTCATTTGCCCTTGATAGAGTTTTCCTACAATAACAGCTTCCAGGAGCAGATGGCACCTTTTGAGGCGTTATATGGGAGGAGATGTCGATCGCCCATATGTTCGACAGAGCTCAGCGAGAGCAGTATTTTAGGGCCGCAGATTGTGCTGGAGATGACCGGAAAGATTCAGTTGATTCTAGATAGGATGAGAGTGGCCCAAAGCAGGCAGAAATCTTATGCTGACAGACGCCGTCACAGACTCGAGTTCGCCGTTGGTGATAATGTTTTCTTGAGGGTCTCTCCAATGAAGGGCGTGATGAGATTTGGAAGGAAAGGGAAGCTTAGTCCCAGATATGTGGGTCCTTTCGAGCTCCCCGAGCTTGTTGGCACAGTTGCTTATCGGTTAGCTCTTCCGCCCAGCTTCCCAGATGTTCATCCCGTGTTCCATGTGTTGATGCTCCATAAGTACCTTCATGACCCCATGCCATTCAGCACCAGATGATCCAGCTGGAGCGTGACCTTTCTTTCACCGAGCAGCCGGTGGTCATTCTGGATCGGCAGGTGAAGAAATTGAGGTCAAAGGTTATATCGTCCGTAAAGTTTATTTAGCGTGGCCCGAGCAGTGAAGAGGTCACCTGGGAGACCGAGGACGAGATGAGGAAGAAATATCCCCATATCATCAAAGGTAGGCGTAGTTAGATTTTTAAATTCGGGGATCGAATTTCTTTAAGGGGGGAAGATTATAACGCTTTGAAAATTCGTTTAGGTTAATTATATGTTAATTAGTGATAAAGCGTGATTTTCATAAACCAAATTAATAACTATTTTCCACATCGACAGGAATAAATCTATTTTAATTGTGAGATTATGTAATTACATATAAAATTGTGTTTTATTAGTTAACATTTAAATTATTGTTCACTTAATTATCAATTTTGCTTATTTATTATTTACTAAGATAAATTTTTAATTAAACATACACAAATCAAGTGTTACCCTAAGTTAATATGTGTTTTAGCAACCATGATAACTGAACACTAAATTTGTAACATGCCTTTTCCTTCTAATTCTCTCTATGGTTCTAGAATTCTCTTTTAAAAAAGAAAATGGAAAATGAAATGGGAAATTTGAGGCATGGTGCATTTAAGAGGTATGGGGGGTTTGACTTGAGCACACACTTACACACACCCTCACTCTCTCCCTCTGCTCTCGGCCAGAGCAGCAACCCCTCTCCACTTCTTCTTCTTCTTCTTCTTCTCTCATTTCTAAGCCCTCATTTCCATCAAAAGTCCACAAGTATGACACTGTAACATTTCAGAAAAATATAATATTATTTTTGGGAATTTTTATAATTAAATATTGAATATTTTAATGAGGCGGTATAATTAAATGCCGATATATTAGGAAAATTTTGGAAAATTATAGAAATTACTGAAATGTGGGTGTTTTATATGATTCAGGCGAATTATAAATTTTTATGATTAATTATATTCATTTTTTATGCTAATCACGATTAAATATCGCTAATCGTGCATTAAGCTTGATTTGTGCACATGACATGCACCATATCATTTTTAACACTTGTTACATTTTCTTTCATGGGTTATTTGTTCATTCATGCATGGTTGTTGGTTTTATGAAAAGAAAACAAAAGAAAAGAAAAGAAAAAATGAAATGGTTATTTTAAGAAGGTATGAGCAAGAGAGAGAGTGTGAGGGGTCAAGAGAGAGCCATGCCCATTTGTTCCCTTCATTCTCCTTCATCTTTTCCTCTCTCCCTCTCACCTTGGCTGCTGCCCTCCATCTCCCACCACCTCTACCTCCTCACTTCACCACTTAAAACAACCCAAAACCTTATCCCCACTTCATTAAACACATGCACAAGCTCATGGCAAACACTTTGGACCAAGCAAGATTTGATTTTGAAGACTTGGGGCAACTCAAGAAAATTATTAAGTTGCCAAATGAGGTAATTTCTGTGCCATTAGACTAGTATTTCAATTCCTTAAGCGTCCATACTTGTTTAGAATCGGTATTGTGTGGTTTTATGAACTTAGAAAATTCCTAGATGAGGTTTGAGGGAATGCTGAGTTGTGGTTATGCTAATGAGCTTTATTGGTGACCCTAAAACCCTTTAAAGTGTAAAACCTGGACCAAACCAGTAACTTAACCCAAAATACGGAATTTGGAAACATTCTATGTCGGTTTGTGAGTTATCAGAGGGTGCAGGGAAATCTGGAGTGATCCGAGACCAATACTAGAAAAGCAAACAACTCTACTAGCCTAGATGGACCACCACGACACCACCCTACCAATACGAGACCTATCCAAGCATAGGGAGCCGAGGAGGACGGATTTAGGGGGTAGGGGCCGGCCACATTGAAGAATTGAGTGACCAGGTTCCTTCTGTAGGGCATATACCCTATATACATCACCCCAGTACTGTTTGTGCACTTTGTTTTTCCCTGAACTAAAATCTGGAGCATTTTTTCTTGGTTTCTGCCTTATGTTTTGAGATGGTTTTGAATTTAAGTTTTGGTATTTGGTATTGTATTTGGTCACTTGACGTTTGTACGTCGATATCGGGTGTTTTCGGCTCTTTTGTGTCAGTAGACCATAGGTTTTGACCTATGTGAGATTCGCCTGTCGTTTTGGTTTTGAATTGTATTTTAATGTAAAACGATACGTTATTATATATAGGTACCCTCGCAAGGACTTCGAGACGACAAGCAAGCGCGTGACGGCATCAGCATCGGCAAGCGAAGATCAAGGTGAGTAGATTTACATCTACGGGGGATGTCGGGTGGATGGCGTATAGCACCCCCGCAAACTTTGATGGAAACCGATTATATATAGAATATGGTTAAGGAAACCTTTAATAGAAAACTAGGGATAGGGTTATAAGATAGTTAGAGAACCATATTTGAAACTAAAGGATAGTTAGTAGTGATATAATACGATTGATACATGATGACGGGTTTTGAGGACGATGTTCGATGATGTTGCCGTATTGAATACTATAGGACTAGATAGCCGACGTAGGTGTGTCATCCGAACCATACCTATTTTAAAATGAAGAATCGTATGCATCTTTTAAACAAATACCTTAAGGGACGTTACAGATTTTCAAATGATATCTTTTTCTTGTAAAACACCGTAGCCCCTACTTTCAAAACTACGATTCGCCTCTTTGAAAACCGATTGTATGGTTCGGGTGTGTGTGTTAGATTAGATATGTATACTTATAGTAAAGATAGATTGGATATGTGAAATTGACTTGATGTAGGAGAGAAATGCGATGAAAAGATAAGACGATGTAATATGATGATTGATAATATGTTGGTATACAGATGTGTGTCGATTGAGATGATTGATACCTTCGTCGATACCCTGATACGAGATTGTTATGGATGTGACTTGGGACATGGGTATATATATATATATGTAAATATGTGAATATTGAATGATAAGCCATACGAGACGTTAGTTCCGTACCCTCATTGTCGTAAAGTTTGAAAGGATCCCTATTGGTTTTATGCCGTCGTACGATGATATTCCGTACGTGATGAATTTGACTTGATGATTGATCCATACCCTTGACTAGAGGATGCCGTACGATGGATTATACCATACATGATGTTGTGAGGCTATATGCCGATTGATAGATTCACCGACTCGGTCATGTAAACACGTATACCTTATAGCTGATGATTTACCTTACGCTGATTAATGTTATTCGCAATGCATTACTTATACATGTGCTAGTACACCTGCACCATTGTCGATGATGCATATGTTACAAGTACACAGATTTGCCTGCTCACACACTTCATCATCAATAATTGCCATGTCACTACACAGTAGGATTGCTGCATCATGATATGACTCCTTGCATAGTATACTTGTGTATATACTACTGGTACATCCATACTGGCGCACATACATATTGTACACTCATACTTGTGTATATACCACTTGTGCATCCATACCTACATACATACTTATTGCACATACATAGATAATGCAGGCTTTGGTTTTGGAGAATTGGGAACCGCAGGATATATTTTAAAACTGGAATCATTTAAAAGAGCGGTTTTCCCTTAATATGTGCATATTATTGTAACATGTTGCATGATATACGGATATGCTTACATTTCTACCACATGTCTCATGCATCATGCTTTATGATTATACGCATTGAGATATGTTGTTTTCATGAGATTTCTGGATTTAAGAACCGTGGCTATTTCAAAGAAAGTATGTATTGTTTTAAAAACCGGGTTTCTCTTGATATGATATTTTTATGCGTCCACCATGCGTTTTCTCGGTTCTGAGACGTGTGATATGTGAAACCCGATTCGAGGAGTTGGATGATTCGTTTGTGGGTTCATGGTGGACCCGGTATGGTGCCCCGGGGCGAGAAGATCGTGGGGATGACGATGAGCCTGGCAGAGGGACTACGACCTACTGGTGATTGGTTCGGCCTGGCGGTTATCCGGAGGATACTGACCGGGTCGAGAGATGGATATTGGGCCGACCCGTCTGCCGGACCCCACGGGCCGATCCCGCAGACGGAGCCCGAGGGCCGATCCGGACTGACGGAGCTCGAGATATGAGGATTTACGTGTCGATGCTGGACATGGGTTTCATGATGTTTCGAGTGTCGATGCTGGGCATTGAGGTTCCATGATTATGATGTGTAGGGAGGGACACACGTTGATTTATATCCTCATGCATTCATGTATATGCTTTTATGATATTTACATGCTTGATATTGCGTCATTGGTTGACACGTGGACGGGATCCACATGCATTCATACATTGATTATATAGTTGGATAAGATCCACATGCATACAGATATTGATCATATGGTTGGATGATATCCGCATACACATAGGTATTGATTACATTGTTGGCACACATACAGATATGGTCACCCTAGATATGATAGTATTACCTTTATGATATAGATGACCTAGGAAATCGTTATTTTATTCGATTTCTACTGATTGATGTTTTTCTATTCACGAGTTGGCAACTCACCTCCGTTGTGCCACAGTTCTTGCAGGTTGACCGCACAGATCATTAGCGGCATCGCTGGCACATAGCTACTTTTGGGTGATTTGCTTGGTAGGTGGGACATTTGTATCGTACCCACTTTTGTATTACATTTCATATTATATCTAGTTAACTCCATCAATAAAAACTAGTGTTTGTATAAGTAATGAGACTTAGCAAGACCTGTAGTTGCGAGATTGAGCGATGTGGTTTAAATTCGATTTTTGGGTTGATGTCTTGCTTATTTATTTTCTTTTGTGGTGAAATTCGTCGTTGGGCGTCGTATACTTATTTTTATGCTTTGCGTGGCTGTGATCCGCCGTTTGGCAAAGAGCTAGCTCCCGCTTGGGGATGCCTTTATTATCTCTATGTATTTGTGGTTTTGGATCAAAATATACAAAGGTGGTGCTGCCCAAATTTTTAAAAGACGAAACATGTTTTCAAACTAATAAATTCCACTTGAATTTTTCATGATTCGTTTTCTATGCATTTAAGAAAACTGGATTTCATTATACCTTTATTTCAAAAGTGCACCTCTTTTATTTTCTTGAAAAGGTATAGATTTCTAGGTTTCGGCTTACTTGAATTACGTTACGCCTTTAGACGTGGCGTGATTTAAGTGCCGGCCACGAGCTAATATTTTGAGTCGTGACAAATTTGGTATCAATGCGCTAGGTTAACCTTGGTTCGAGTCTAGGTTTGACTATGTGGAGTCTGGGGCGTATTTTATTTTGGAACCTAGGCTTGACCTTACGGATCTTAGACTTGAACAGGGGGTGTTAGACCCGATCTTTCGTTTCATAGGCTGACCCTAATTGATGGAGTAGGTATCTTAGGTAGAGTGATGTACCATACATATGTTCCGAAGCATATTTACGATACGATACTCCATTTAAGAAACCTTAGGATGTACATATTTTGATATCTTTGATTCTATTCGTTTCCATGATCATACTCTCACTGATGATGTTCCTTCTTATGATCATGTATCCATTCTGGATCTGTCATTTCCTTTCTTGCCGTTGATCTGTGCTCTACGATACTCGATTGAGGTTCCTGTCACCATGGTTGAGCACTGATTGAGCTGCTGCCAGTGTTGCGGTCAGGGCGAGCTCGTTTGGTACGAGGGCTGACCATTGTGTTTTCTGGTGACATGGGAACGTCTCGATGCAGGGTTCGTGTTGTGACCTCTTGTTGAGGCGAGTGGTTTGTTTTACACTGGATGATCGGGCCATTGTTAGAGCTGCTTGTTGTGAGAGGACTGTTGATGTGCAGCATACCTCCGAGATCATGATGTATTCTACCGTGCAGACAGATGACCCAGCTGATGCTGAGATTGATAGGATGCCGCCTCCAGACTTTATGAGCTGAGATCGCTGGAGCTTTCAGGCAGAGATACGACAGAGGATAGCTAGTCTACATTGAGCTGAGAGACGAAGGGTATTCACATGTCGTCTAGGCAAAGTTAAAAAGTTTGAACGAATGTCAGAAACCCATTTTTCCAAGTCTAAGTATTCGGAGGAACATGCAAGTAATTTTGTGGACCCTCTAGAAGAATGAAACCCTAACTCGACATGATGACCATGGAACCGCTTTCGAACCTTCGGGTTTGCGGCAGTTTAGCGGTGCAATCAGTGAGGCTTGGGTTTGCCCTTCTACGGCTGGTCCAAAGGTACTGTGGTACGTACCAGATATTATTAGACTGTACTCTGGTGTTGAGCTTCCGGGGAATATGGGACTTTGACAAATCGAACGAAAAGTTTAATGTCGTCTGGATATCATGTGATAAGAGATCAGTAAGCTGACCAGCTTCGGATAGAGGGCCTCACCCAGATGCGTTGTGAGTTGATCGATAATGGACGAGTATGGAGTATTCCTCCGAAGGTTGGGATGAGTTTCTGAGGACGCGTTCGGCTAGATATCTTCTACAGAGCGATGAAGATACCGAGTTCGTGATTTCGAGTCCATGTGAGAGACTCTGGATTAACTGTAGCCGAGGACATAGCATTATGCAGATAGCATGACGTGACGTCCAAAGCGGACGATAATGTAGACGTGTGGAGAAAGAGGTTCATGCGAGATACTGGCGAGCTGTTGCTACTCCCCGTCGAGATTAGAGAGCTGATATGCTTAAAGAGGCGTTGGGATACGGCCAGTTCCCGAGGAAATATGGTGCTGAGGACGCAGGTGTCCAGAGAATGAGAGAAGATTATGCAAGAGTACCAGCCTCCGTACAGTTCGGCACAGGCGAGATCGGAAGAGACCCTGAGCAGGTTCTTCCAGGACACTGCTGCAATAACATTTGCACCGAGGATCAGATATGTGACGTGTATTCAGAGGGCCAGAGGCCGACGCCAGAGACGTGTTGTTTATGAATGGTCGTGATAATTGGTCGAGAGAAGACAAGAGAAGTGCCATAACGGAATCATTTCCGTTAGCACACCGAACCGGGCCGACGAGACGATGGATTGCGAGATTGGTGAATCCATAGAGAAATGAGGACCAAGAGACAGAAGACGCCAGACCGTGAGCAGGAGGCAAGCGGATGTTCTTGCTCTGCCAATTTTGGGCGCACCGATACGTTTTTCGGCATTGTAGGAGGTGAACCTCAATGCCAATTATTGCGATTTGCGTTTGTGATCCGAGTATCACGCCTATATCGCTTGGATTTGAGTTTTGATGATTGGGTTTCCTGATATGGTTTTCATGCACCATGGCTGCACCTGCTAGGTTTTTGCATTTTGTGCACAGTTATTGCACTCGATTTATGTTTATACACAGCTACTTCGGTTTGCGATTTATGCGTATTTATTGCACTCAATATCGGTTTTGTGCCCGCACATGTTTATGATTTCGTGGATTTTCTACGGTTGATTTGATATTTCGTGCACTGGATGCACTGAATTTGGTATTTCGTGCACATGATGCACTGGATTTGGTATTCGTGCATGATAGTTGCACTGGATTGAGATTTTGTGCACCACAGTTGCACTTGACTTCGATTTGATGTCACTTGAGATATTGATTTTGATTTCATGCCTACAATATGCATGTGATTGACTTATGCTTTCGGCATAGTTTTCATGCACTTTTAGTATTTTGATTCGATTTTGTGCATGCTGATGCACATGGTTGTGAGATTATATACCACGGTATACTTGATTTGGATTTGGATTGAAATGTGTTGTATACCGTCGATTTCGATTTCAATATTGGATATTTGTTTTCGTGCACCTTGTGCATTTGATTTGGATTCTTGCACACTCGAAACATCATGAGCCCGAGAGCCGATCCGGACTGACGGAGCTCGAGATATGTAGATTTACGTGTCGATGCTGGACACGGGTTTCATGATGTTTCGAGTGTCGATGCTGGGCATTCAGGTTCTATGATTTTGATGTGTCGGGAGGGACACACATTGATTTATATCCTCATACTTTCGTGCATATGCTTTTATGATATTTACATGCATGATATTGCGTCATTGGTTGAGACGTAGACGGGATCCACATGCATTCATACATTGATTATATAGTTGGATGAGATCCACATGCATACAGATATTGATCATATGGTTGGATGATATCCGCATACACATAGGTGTTGATTACATTGTTGGCAAACATACAGATATGGTCACCCTAAATATCATAGTATTACCTTTTTGATATAACTAACCTAATCGTTATTTTATTCGATTTCTACTTGTTGATGTTTTTCTATTCACGAGTTGGCAACTCACCCCCGTTGAGCCACAGTTCTTGCAGGTTGACCGCACGGATCAGTAGCGACATCGCTGGCACATAGCTACTTTTGGGTGATTTGCATGGTAGGTGGGACATTTGTATCGTACCCACTCTTGTATTATATTTCATATTGTATATAATTAACTCCATCAATCAAAACTAGAGTTTGTATAAGTAATGAGACTTAGCAAGACCTATAGTTGCGAGATTGAGCGATGGGGTTTATATTCGCTTTTTGGGTTGATGTCTTGTTTATTTATTTTCTTTTGTGGTGAACTTCGCCGTTGGGCGTCGTATACTTATTTTTATGCTTTGCGTGGTTGTGATCCGCCGTTTGGCGAAGAGCTAGCTCCCGCTTGGGGATGCCTTTATTATCTCTATGTATTTGTGGTTTTGGATCAAACTATACAAAGGAGGTGCTGCCTAAGTTTTTAAAAGACGAAACATGTTTTCAAACTAATAAATTCCACTTGCATTTTTCATGATTCCTTTTCTTTGCATTTAAGAAAACTGGATTTCATTATACCTTTATTTCAAAACTGCACTTCTTTTATTTTCTTGAAAAGGTTTAGATATCTGGGTTTCGGCTTACTTGAAATATATGTGTAGTCTCCTAGTCAGGATTACTACTAGTGCTTGTAATTATATGCGTAGTCTCCAAGTCATTCATCTCATTGCATTGCTTCATCATAAATATATATGATATTATCTCATAGGACACTTGCACCCTTACCATTGGTTCATACCACGTGCACTATTCATGCGAACACAAACGCCTTTGGTAATTGCTATGTCACGAATACTATAGAACTTGCTTAGAATCGGTATCTGTGGATTGCATCATATATGATCTGTAAACCTGTACCTGTCTATTCATTTCATCAGGATGGATACGTAAGAATGTTAGACATATATATATACCTCATTGCATCATGATTCATGCATAGCTATTGGTCGTACTTTGCAAGGTATATATTATCGTATCATAGAAATTTATCATTACCGACATATTTACATAGTGTGATTCTACTCAGTATTTGTGAGATTTATGTATTTTGGGGAAAACCGCAAGGATTTTATAAACCTAAAGGATTTTACAAACCTAGTATCATTTTAAAGTATAAATTGCGGTTTTCTCGTGATATGATGTGTTTGGCGTCCACAATGGGTTTTCTCGGTTCTTGAGCGGTATTATACACCCGATTCGAGGAGGATGAGGAACCATCTGCGGGTGCATGGTGGACCCGGTACGGTACCTCGGGGTAAGATGGTCGCAGATGATGACGTTGAGCCCGGCAGGGGAGCACTACCTACCGGTGATTGTTGGCACGGTGGATATCCGGAGGATACCGACGTGGTAGTGAGATTTGATGATATGGGCCGATCCGGATTGACGGAGCTCAAGATATCGAGATATTAATACATTGAGACATCGATGTATTGAGACTTGAGATGTTGAGATATTGAGATATTCATATTTGGTGTCGATGCTTGACACGGATTTCTGTAGATTTCATTGATGATACTACACTTAAATTACAGAAGTTTTACTAAGATAAGAATACATATTTTCTCATACTAAACATATTCAGATCTCGTGTTGATTATGCATTCATATTGCATACATACTAGCGCATCACATCATATTAGTATATATAGGCTGTGATGCAATTGCGTGCATGCTTATGATAACCTTATTAGATGTTACTTACTACTCACGAGTTGACAATTCACACCAGTTGTGCTACAGTATTTTGCAGGTCCGACCCGTCAACATATTAGCGGCGGGCGCACTTTCTCATTTTGTTCCTTTTGCTTAAACTTGCGGCATTGCTCGTAGGTGGGTTGCGATGATATTTTGTTTCCACCTTATATTATTATTGTATCTAGTATACTCCATCTACCGTATCTACCACTTCTACCATTGTATATGTGACCTCGAGATGAGACCGTGAGATTTGTATATATGTGTTGTTTCTCTGGGGTCGGGCTCACTTGATCCGACATGATGCTTTCTTACTTTTGTGTTTTATATGCTTATTGCTCGATGATATTACATATATTGTCTATGGTTGTGTATCCGCCGTGGGCGAAGAGCTAGCTCCCGCTTGGGGATGCCGTTATTCATTTCATATATGTATTCTTGTCTTGTACAAATTTGGGGGGTAGTATTTACAAGGGAAACTGTCAAAATTTTCGGGAAAATGTGATGTTTTAAAAAAAAAATCATGCGAACTTATTTTGTTAAAATCACTTCTTTCAAATAAGTTTTCCTTCACTCTTTTATTCTAATGGTTTAGATTACTGGGGTTTGGCTTACTTGGATTACGTTACACCTTTAAACGTTTCGTAATTTAAGTGCCAGTCATGTTCCGTACTTTTGGGTCGTGACACCAACGAATGAGCAACTAGTTTCCAAGTAGATCAAATATTTTCAATGTATAATACGGCAATAGGTCAAATTAAGAATTTGGGTAGTGAGAGAGAGCAGTACACCCTTCCAAATCAAACCTCCCCATCCCAAATTGAAATCCACAACTCCAGTTTCACAAATCTATCGAGTACACTAAATGGTTCACCAATTGAAGATAGAAGGTTTGATGAGTTGTGTGACTTTGTAGTTTTTGATTTACGCGATTGTAGAGGGTCGATTTCAAGTGAAACCACACCCAATCCTTGTGATCTCTACACCTCCACTCTAGAACTTAAATTGATTGAAAACCATGCTTTTGATGAGGTGTCTGAGAATTTTAACCTTCACTTGATTGAGGATATTGATGCTAGGGATATATTGGATGATGAACCCACAGTTTTGGATGAATTTTTCTCACCAATTCATCAGGTCCTTTTACTTCCTTGTGGACATCATCTCGAACCTTTAACTGTTTTTCCCGAACCAAATATGCGTCTGGAAATTGATGATAAATGCATGACCGAAAAGCAGAACGAAATTCAGCGTTCATTTCCCACATCTGGTTCAACAATGCTCGACACACAAATTCATTTACCCATTTCATCACCCATTTTCTTTGGTTCTTCTTCTAATCATCCTTTAGCTCTATTGAGTTTTGATAAATCAAACTCCGATATTTCGAGTTTGATAATTCTAGAAAGTCAACTTGATTTAGACTCTTTTAAGAATAAGGCAGATGAGCTTTTCGAGTCTCCTACCTCTATAATTTTTGACAAATCAAGTGTGTTGAATTCTGGCGCGACACTTATTGACAATGAAATGTTCAATCGGACCATCGATGAATGTTTCGAAGGTATTTTCGCCGACGAACTCGCATTCCTAAACGACATGGATTTTGTGATTAATCAACCTCTACTCGAAGAAGTTGAACCACCACAATTTCTTCTTATCTCATACGAGAATGTGATTATTCTACCCATTCCTAATAATTCACATTATCGTTTTCGTTCACCATCACTATTCTGTCTCTACCAACCGAGACGTAAACCCGATCGATTCCGCCTTCTATCTCCCCACTTCTTCAAATCTCTGTTCTTCTACCAACTATATTGTTATATTGATAAAATCTTTGAACGGTTGGTGTTGACTTTTGGTCTTTATAAAGTTTTGCATAGACTAATAACTTTAACCCCCTCTCATAATTTTAAATGCTTAATACTGTTTTACTCATGTTTGGGGGGGGGTATATTTTGGCTCTAGAACGAAAAGAAAAAATTTTACAAAATTGTGAGCCAAAAATAAGTTTAGGGGAGATTTTCACTTTCATTAATTCAAGTCCCCATTACTAACTTTTCTTCCCAAGTCTATAGTTTTTTAAAGCTTAACAGATGACATCAGTGAGGACACTGCTGCAAACAGGTTTGGGGGAGGTTTGTGCTTATTCACGCATTATTCTGCAATATAATAAATTTAAGCACAATTTTTTTTATAATGAAAGTTTGATAGCGAAAAATTACATATAAAAGATAGGAATAGTTTGAGAAATGCAAGAAAGTTAGTTGTTTTCTTAAACGAAATTAGTAATAAGTAGTTAGAGCCGTTGTCCCAAGGGTTAGTAAGATGAAGGAAGTTGCTAATCTGAGGATAAAAATAAGTCTGAAAAATAGTCGTTATTCTTGAGTCCAAACATTTGAATGTAAATACCCACTATACGCACTTGTACACATCTTGAAACTTGGAATAGTAGAGGATACCTTGAAATGCTCTTGTCTAAAAGCCCTAGTATGAAATAAAAAAAAGTATAAGTGGTAAAGGAAAAAAAAATGAACACTTGTTTTGTAATTACTTAAGGAAGCATAAAAAAAATATAGCGAGGGTGCTTTATCACCTAGTGCCTTAGACCAACTGGTTTGGGAGCTACTGCTAAGCCTTAGGTGTCGCAAGACGAGGATATTACGTCTAAATGCGCGAGCACATTTTGTAATCGGTTGGTTAGTACCTCAAGAAGTATTAACGGTCGTATGAAGAATGTGTGAGCAATTCCATCTAAAATATTCACCGACTATAAAGTACTTTGGAAGATGGACAAGAGTATGATAGCTTGAATTGAATTCTTTAAGTGTAGGGATGTCTTTTACACACACGTAGGGGTATATGATCGATATTAAGAAGAAAGGTAGAGAGGAAGAATAAAGACGATGTTTTATTGAGGGATGATGTGATTTCTAATATTTTTTCACGACCATTAAGATAGGGCACATGGCAACCGAAAAGCTAGTGTAGTTGGAAACTCTTATTTTCAATTTCTTTCTTTTATAGTTCTTATCTTTGTACATAACTTTCATTTTATTTATTTTATTATAGGATTTTGTGGGTGTAATCCGCTGAAAACCCTCAAGAGACAAGACTCCTCCTACTAGGGACACCTAGAGGTTTAACGGCTTGTTGCATGTACTCAGTGCAATCGTGTTGCCTATGAAAGTATGCTACTTAGGTTTTGTCTTTTTTCTTTTTCTCCCTCTCTTGATTAAATAGTTTGCTCGGGATGATCAAAGTTAAGTATGGGGGTATTTGTTCAGTCGAAAATATCGCATATTTGATATAATATTTTTCTTACTTTTCTTAAATATCTAAAGGCGTTTATTATAAATATATAACATATTTGGGTTTATCTGCAAAATACTATTTACCATATGTTTATATATTATAATTAACATTATGAAGGAAATTATATGCATATAATATTTATATAATATTTTTATTATTCATATCATATCAAATGTTCTAACCAAGATTCTTAAAAGATATAATATCATACAAATGGTTAGAATAATATCTCTAATTTAAAAAATATTACTAACATTATTCATGGAGATATTGTGCAAGATTTGGCTCAGGTTAGGAGATCGGGATATCGAGATGTCGGGAATAAAAAATCTGCCGATGAAGTTAAATAAAATCGAAGAATCAATACATGCAGAGTCTTAGGAAATATTTTCAAATCGCAGATATCTAGAAGATCTCCACGTGTCAACATGTATAAGCCCCAGAAAATTGAAGCCCTAACTCCCTTATTCCACCGCGGTTCCACGGCCAAAACATGAATATTGATCAATGAAGCGACTTAGGAGTTGGGATTTTTTCGGTAGGATCCTAACAACAAACCTTAATACTTGGGATCTAGGGTTTGTATCTTCTGTGACTATATATAAGACCGAGGGCTAAACTTAGAAATCATCATCTTTTACACAAAGCAAATCACAGTCAAAGAACAAGTGATCCACGACACGTCCGCTATTCGACGTAATAAGGCGATGTGAGATTCGACGGAACATCTACTTCCTACGCGGCAGAGATCGAGAGCAACTTCTTCTTCCTCTTGTAATCAAAGCTCGAAGAATTGTACTGGTGAAGTTGATTAATAAAGGTAGATCATTAGTTTAATTAGTTCACATTTATTTTCTGTATTTACAATATGATCACTATCCGTTCTTCTTCTATCTCCGCCATGCGCGAGTAATTCTCCGCTTGATAGGGTTCGTAGGATTAGGGTAGAACAATGGATGAGAAAATATTTTAACCTCTTTTAAGTCTTATGAAGTTTATGTTAGTTATATGTATGCCCTAGAGGCCATTACGATACATGACATGTATATTGTAGTGGATGCTTGGACATATATAGGGAGGACTTTCTTGCTCGACAAGATAGTATGCTATCTGGTTACTCTTTACCTTAACGTGTACAATGATTGTCTCTCTGCTACATGTTGGTAAAGCCCTTAGGATGTGTACTTGACTACCTGGACTATGATGAGGATCATACTGGTGGGGACATGGTAGTCCATAAGAACATCCTTCAAGGTCCCTAGTCGTGGGTGTATCGAGACGGGGCATCGATATACCAGAGTACACTAGCGTATAGCTTCTCGACCCATATAGATGGGCGATGGATGATCCCATATCCATTGGTGTTTGACATCAGAGATGATATACGGGTGCTCTGTGAAGACTGGGTACACTGGACGGACTCGCCGAGAACTCCCAGATGGTATTATACCTCATGTCAGATGGCAGTTCTCTGGTGACACTGGTGCATGTTAGTCTGTAGACCCGAGATCGTCATAGAGTCTTGTGTGATTCCCACTGTGCTTTGATTTCCACCTTACCACGTCCAAGAGGGCGTGCAAAATGGTGGTTTTTGGGTACAGTCCCGAGTCGCATGGAGGCAATGAGCAATAGGAGGGGTTTCGTCTTTCCCGGTATTGGGGGTTGATGTTGCGCTATGCTAGATTGGCCATAACAGGGAAGTTCCTGGCCAGGGCTGGTTTAGAAATTTACTGGTAAGTGTTACCAGTAGTTTCTCGACCCATTATGAGCCTCGCATCGGCATGACTTTGTTAGTTATATGTATGCCCTAGAGGCCATTACTGTACATACGATATATATTGTAATGGATGCTTGGACATATATAGGGAGGACTTTCTTGCTCGACATGATAGTATGCTATCTGGTTGTACTTTATCTTAACATGTACTCTGATTATCTCTATGTTACATGTTGATAAAGCCCTTAGGATATGTACTCGACTACTGGGACTATGATGAGATCATACTAGTGGGGCCACAGTAGTCGGTGAGTACATCCAATAACTGTTCCTAGTCGAGGGTGTATCGAGACAGGGCATCGATACTCCAGAGTAGACTAGCGTATACGCATCGTGACCCATATGAAGGGCGATGGATGATCACATATCCATCGGTGTTTGACATCAAGGATGGTGTACGGGTGCTCAGTAGAGACTGGGTACACTGGACGGACTCGCCGAGAACTCCCAGATGGTATTATACCTCACGTCAGATGGCAGTTCTCCGGTGACACTGGTACAGAGTAGTCTGTTGACCCGAGATCATCATAGATTCTTGGGTGATTCCCACTGTGCTTTGATTTCCATCATACCATGTCCAAGAGGGCATGCAAAAAGGTGGCTTTTGGGTACAGTCCCGAATCACATGGATGCAATGAGCGATAGGAGGGGATTCGTCTCTCCCGGTATAGGGAGTTGATGTTGTGCTGTGTTCGATTGGCTATAACTGGAAATCCCTGGCCAGGGTTGCTGAGATTTACTGGTAAGTGTTATCAGTAGTTTCTCGAACTGTTATAAACCTCATATCGACACGACTTATCGAGCGACTAGGGTCTGACGTTTACCACCCCTAGGCGAGATATGCGACATATCAGACAAAGAGACCGGACTGTACGGGAGTGTTACTGATTGGATTCGCAGGAGAATGTACAGGCTTGCTTGTTGATCTTCTGATCGCTCAATATCCGGGTGGCTATTACGTTTAGCAGACCGCTTGCGGCTTGTGGGTGTTTGATATGATCATCACCTACTGCCGGCATATTGACGAGTCATTAGAGTCCTACACAGGGGTTTCCTGGCTCAATTGAAATGGAGTAGGAGCACATATATGATATGTGCGGAACTGAGATTAATACGATATGAGATACCGTATTCTATTCTCGCGATTCGTGACATTGATCGGTTGTATGCGATATAGCCGGGTTATCGGATCAAGTGTTGATTCGATAAGTTGTTACACTTGATATTAGTCGGTTATAGCCGGGTTATTAAATCAAGAGTTGATTTAATAATTTAATGTATAATTATATATTTGATATATTACATTACATTAACTAGTATTAACTCACTTAATATTTATTTTCTCACTTGATTGTGCATGAGTGTATATGTGATATATATTTGTGTACATATGATTGTGTCATGCTTGATGATACATCAAAGATGGGTGTATGAGACTTATACCAAGATTAGGGTAAAGATTAGGGTTTTGTTTATATCTTAAGAATAACAAAAGAGAAAGACTTTGTCAAAGTTCTCAAGCTTTCATGAAGCTTGTGGAAACATTGACAAAGTCAACTCTTTTGTCATTCTTAAGGATATTTAGTTAACCCAACCCTTAACCATATACCTTGGTCAATTCTCTACATGAGTTAAGCATGATAGCTTAACTCACCCATGGTTACATAATTGAGGAGATAATTCATATGATGATATTATTCCTTCTTCTTCTTCATTCAACAAAAGCTTTCTAGCTTCAATGGAGTTTGAGAAAAAGTGTGAGAAAATCAATTCTAAAGTGAGCCCACCTCCTATTTCTTCATTCTCTACCACTTGCCATGTAGTAGAGTGTGTTATCTTTACAAAGTTCATGACCTAGTGAAGGAATAGCTTGATTTAGTGTCTCCCCGACGTAGATCATCTTGGGCCTCGAAGTCATCGAAGCAAGCACGTTCGTTCTTCTTGTGGAGCTTCTCTAGAGTCCGGAGTTCACGATTGCAGCGAAGGGGACATCTACACGGAGCTTAAGAAGTCAAGGACCGGATTTACAAAGGTTGTAATCCCTCTCGCTTAGTGTTAAAGTGTTTAACATGTTCGTTTTCTCCTAATCTCTAGTTTAAAGATCCGGCTTTGGGTTGTTCGGCACGGCTAAATTTTTAATCGGGCATGGTTGATGCCTCGTGGAACCTTGTGAGTGTGCCCAGCAACCCTACAGTGGTATCAGAGCCAAGCTAGAGCTTTAGGCGAAGTTTAGACGAAATTTAAAGTCCGATTGAACCCCGAAACCCCGACACGGACCCCTCTCTGGATATTTTTCAAAAAGTTGATTTTTTCTGAATTAAAAATGCTCAGAAAATTAAGCAGGAAAAACTAAGAATTACTGTGAAGTACGGACCTGTAATGCGCTGATATGACCGCGGAACCGCGGCCAAACCATGGGTTTCGCCGCGGTTCCGTGGCCAAAATTGTGAATTAGTCCCTGGAACTTCATATATTTATTTTTAGGTCCTTTCTTGTCATTTGTTTCTGGGAATTTTTTAATTCCACTCAACTGTTGAGTTTTCTAGGGTTGTATAGGGGACTCGTTGATTCGATCGGATAATTTAACTTCGTTTAATTTTTCCCGGATAATTTTAGAAACTGTTAAAAAGTTCGAACGGATATCAATAACTCACTTTTTCCCCTGTCGGAAAATTTCCAAGTGTTGGATTTTTTCGTAGTTTAAGAACGTTCTAAGTCGTGCAAGTAACGTGGACCCTCTAGAAGACAACAAACCTTAACTCGATTATGTGACCGTCTTGAACTACCTCTGAACCTTAATGTTTGTGGCAGTACGGCGTGCCACATGTAAGGCGTTGGCTTGACCCTTCTACGGCTGGACCATTTGTACTGTGGCATGTGATGGATAATTTTTGAACTCCGCTCAAGTGTTGAGCTATTTGGGAAATCTTGGGTGTTTGATTATTCGATCAGAAAGTTTAACACTTTCTATTTATCTGGAATGTGATACAATATTTGGAATCCACAAATAGTTATGAGATAACTAATTTGAATGTTATAAATATAGCAGTTTAGTCTCAAATGATCGGTAGCCACGGGATTTTGATACGATCAAAAGTACGTCGCAATCACGTAGCGTACGCGGATATTCGCCGGGTAAACTTAATAGATAGCCACTTCCCATAGCCCCGACCAAGTGACTGTAGGAGAACCCCGTCGCCGAAAGCATCCGTTCGGGTGCTCGCGGCAGCGGTGTTCCGCCTTAGTGCATTTCATCGATGGCATCTGGGGGTGCGGCCGTCTACTAAAGTTTGCAACGAGCATTCGATCAGGATGTCGGGAATCATGTTGAATTGCCCGACTTGATATTGAAAAGAATTTTCGATAATGAGACTAAAATGCGGGGTTTATAATTGTTAGGCATGCGATGTCTAAGGAATTCATTTGGTTAGGCATGCTTTGTCTAAGAAGGTTGCGGATTCCAACTGTTGTAGTTTTACACTTTCATTTCTGTGACTGTAAGCGTAGTATGTGGTGTATCGCCGGCTTCGTTGCTATACGTCAACGACAATCGGGATACGCATATTTGCTTACGTTGATGATATGAGATATTATGTGTTGCTGTGATATGTTATATTGGATCGTCACGTTATGAATAGCCGGGGGGTTTATGTGAGATGAGATTATTTTCTTTTTCATTCATGTAAAATTCATTTGTATGTAATATTCTTTTATTGGGGCACTTCCGGGGTGAGGATGATGTCACCATTGTATATTATTTACTTTTCCGCATTAGGTAGACCCATGGCGGGGAGCACAAGTAACCGGGTTCTAGGGTCCAGTGGGAGACCATCTCGAGGAGTCGAGACCGGGTCTCCTAACCCTAGAATTGGCAGAGTTGCTTGCCGCTCTCGTAGGGGTCTAGGGATGTGGGTTTGGCTATTCATCGCGACCGTGGAATCCGTGTTTTATACAGGCTCATATTAAAACACGGACGTCCTAGTATATCCAATATTTCATATATGTTCTTCTACTGCAATGTTCTGTGATGAGATCATATTACTGCCTGAGACGAATGTTTATATTATATATATGAGATATATGTTATATTGCAGATCTCGTTTCAAAAGAGATGCTTGTGAAGCATAATAAAATGGGACTTCATTAATGAGATTAATGAACTAAAAGAAACCTAAGATGTTGTAGAAACTTGTTTAAAAACTGGTAGCTCTAGTTCTTGCTTTGCATAGCGGTGTTCCTTGTAGAACATCCAGCACCTTATTCGATAAGGAAAGAGCCGAGATTCTTTCACCGGGAGTGACCTCTTTAGTGAAACTAGAAGATGCTACAAACTCGGTTTGTCTTTTGATTGCTTCTATAGTTCTTGCTTTGCATAGTGATATTTGTGAAATATCCTGCACCTTATTCGATGAGGAAAGGGACGACGATCCCTTCACCGGGAGTTACCACTTTAGCAAAACTAGAAAAGCCTAAAAAACACTCCATTTAAAATCACTCGATTCTACAACGATATCAAGTTTATTACGCAAAGGGTTTTCTTAAAAACCTATCGTAGCCCTCCGTCATTTCAGATAAGTACTAGTTAGTATTCGTGCTGCGGTAGTTTGGCCTTCGTCAAGGCGTAGTGTACGGTAGCTAACTAATGCTTATCTGCTAGCATACGATGCGATTGGATTAGGGTATTCGTACGGCGTTGGCCTTCGTCAAGGGTCGTGCGGGTGGGTTTAATTCAATCAAGAAATGAACGGGTTGAACTTGACTAGCGGACTATGGGTAGTTTGGCCTTCGTCAAGGTCATAGGACGCTAGCGGTAAAATATATTGGGAATTTCAAGTATTGAAATTTGCAATGAGATTGCATACCTTCTATGAGATAGTTGGGTCCCGATACCCGCTGCGAGTAAGAGTTACTTCTGGGAGAGTTTTACACATTACAATTAGCCGATCAAGTAGGTGTCTAGAAAGGTGTTAACAGAGTTACGCCCTTGGGAAAACGAGGTTAACTTTAATTAGGTTCGTGCGAAAGCACGGGGGACCTCCCTCAATGTACCGACACTGGCCTGGCTGAAAGATTGGCGAACTTGTAGAGTGTAATTAATCCCGGATAGTCTTTCGTTTTAGGGTTTGAAGGAAGATCTGATTAAAACAGTGGGAGACATCCTGATTAGATATATTAGATAACCAATCTAATCTTGCAAGAGCATACGCTGAGTGTTTTCTTCTCTCTCTCTCCAGGTAGGGAGCATATCACGCCTTAATAAAGATAATAATACGGATGTGTTGACCGAACCCGCTTATTATACTGAGCCGGAGAACGTTGGTCCCTCTCCAACTTATAAATGTTATAAGACAAAGCAGGAAATTGGGGAATACCAGATTTCCCGTGCCGCCCAAACGAAGAAAGTGCATGTTGATGCATCATCTTCGGGTGTGTTCATTACAAAGAACTGTTTCTCAGTATCCTTTACGTCTTGGGTATGAGATACCGGATCAGGATCCCGCATATGTAATCTGTTACATGGGCTACAGATAGGTAGAGAACTGAGAACGGATGATAAGTTTCATGAGATAGAAAACGGTGCAAGTTCTGCAGCCAAGTCTGTTGGTCACTATCACCCTGTATTACCAGAATACTTTGATTCTGAACGAATGTTATTAGATACCGAACCTGATATACAACATCATATCAGTCTCTTTATTAGTAAAGAAAGGATATAATTTTGTATTGTTGGATAATGTTTTGAAAATTTCCTATATCAAGAGTTGATCGGTTCAGGCACGTTATCTAAAAGCATAGACGTTCTAAATCAAACCACAGTTCTTAACGTACAGAACACACACGAGAGGAAGAGTTCAGAAATGAACGAATCCTTCTTGAGGCATTGTAGACTAGGTCATATCAATGCGACCCGACTAGCTAAGTTACATTTAGATGCATATTTAAATCTGTTTGAATTTACATCTTGTGAAACTTGCCGGTCATGTCATAAAGATAAGATGACCACAGCTCTGTTTATTGGAAACAGAGAAAGAGTTAGTAAACTCTTGGGATTGATACATGCTGATGTATGAAGGTCCCCTGTCTACACATGCCAAGACCGGTTCTTTGTACTTCATTACATTCTCTGATGATCTCTCAAG
This sequence comes from Agapanthus africanus, assembly GCA_030015575.1. Classification (NCBI taxonomy): domain Eukaryota; kingdom Viridiplantae; phylum Streptophyta; class Magnoliopsida; order Asparagales; family Amaryllidaceae; genus Agapanthus; species Agapanthus africanus. The sequence goes on from JASDDO010000022.1 coordinate 392,338,330, forward strand.
ATTCAGACATGTGTTCCTGTTGAAACACAAGTCCGAAGCTTTTGAGATATTCACAGAATATGAGTTAGAAGTAGAGAGCCAAAAACGGGTATAAGTATTATGTCCTTTGATGAGATCAAGGAGGAGAATACTTGAGCACGGAATTCCTGGACTATTCTAAAGTAGAATGAGATTCTCTCTCAGCATTACTCCTCCGTATACACCATAGTACGTCAGTGTATCGGGGCGGAGCAATCACACCATATGTGATATGGTGTGCTCTATGATGAGTACTACTGAGTTCCTATTTCTTTTTGGGAGTTATGCACTTGAGAAGCTGCATACCTATTGAATAGGGTTCAAATCAAATCAGTTGCCTACAACTTCATATGTGATATGGAAAGGGAAGAGCCCATATCTTAAGTTTGTTAAGATTTGGGGTTGTCCGGCATATGTCTAAAAAGCAAAATCCGGACAAGCTCGAGGCAAAGTAAGTTCTGTGGAAGTTTGTTGGATATCCCAAGCATTCGCAAGGGAATATCTTCTAGCAAACAGAGGAACAAAAGATGTTTTGTTTCTCAGCATGCCACTTTTGTGAAAGAGAATTTCTTGTTAAGAAATTAGTGGTCATGAGGTAGAACTGGAAAGAGTTCCAGCTATACAAACTACAGCAAATGATTTGGTAGAACCAAAGGATTCAATAGTTTCCAACGAACCTCAGCCTCTCCGCCGATCTAGTAGGGTTCTTCACCCACCCGAGAGATACTTCATTTTCTCTATGACAGTGGGAGCGAGGATTGCATCATGAGATGATGACCCAACTAGTTTCGAGCTGGCCATCAGGAGTGGGACTCTGTAAGAATGGCTGGATGCTTAACGATCTGAGATGGAATCCTTATACACCAACAAAGTATGGACTTTGGTTGCTTTATCTGAAGGGTTAAATCCCCATCAGGATCAAGTATATCCTGAGAAGATTACTTGGTGTACATGGAAAAGTTGATACTTTCAAATCTATGCTTAATTCAATCCAAATCCTACTTGCCACGGCTACATTCCATGACTACGATATCTGGTGGTTGGGTGTCATGACTACTTTTCTAAATGATGTTTTAGAAGAGAGCGTCTATAAGTACACAGCCAGATGGCTTCGTAGACAGTGGGAGTGGCGGAAACGTGTGCAAGATGTTTTATGTAATAAAGCAGGCATCACGGAGTTGGAACGTCTGTTTTGATGTGGAAGTCAAGGAGTTTGACTTCATCAAAATGGTAGATGAACCTTGTATATACAAAAAGGTAGTAGGGAGCATGGTGGTGATCCTCATAGAGTACGTGGATGACATACTCTTGTTAGGGAAGGAGTTTCCTATGCTACGCTCGGTCAATCTCCGCTTATCACAAGGATTCTCCGTATAGGATCAAGGTGATACCTCCTAAATCCTGGGTTTTGGATCTATGAGATAGATCTAATTAGATGTTAGGATACTCACTAGTTGTTGTGAGACGGTAGCAATCGATCCTGGGGAGAATCACTGGAAAGGTTCCAGGGTGATAAGGACAACTGAAAGTCAGTCCCAGGCATTGTCTTTACCCTCAGTGGAGGGACGGTATGTTGGAAGAGTTCCAAGCTAGATTCCGTGACTTACTAGACGATTAAAGGCAAGATACATCGTTACCAAGGATGCTACCAAAGAGGCAGTCTGGATATATAAGTTCATGAGATGAACTTCGTTCTTGTGTGACAATGGAGTTGTGGCTTATGCCAAGGAACTACCGTCCCATCTGAAATCCAGATATAATTCTTAAGTAGTATCGCCTGATCATGGAGATGATTGATATCCTGGGAGATCGAGGTTAGGAGAGTAGACACAGGGGACGACAGCGCGAATCCACTCATAAAGGCCTTTTTCCCAGTAGAGACTATTATGGGATGGTTGAGTATGAGATACTTCAACCACAGCTAATTGTTGGGTATGTGATACCACAACAGATGGCCCTAGTGCAAGTAGGAGATTGTTAGTTATATGTATGCCCTAGAGGCCATTATTGTACATAAGATGTATATTGTAATGGATGCTTGGACATATATGGGGAGGTCTTTCTTGCTCGACATGATAATATGCTATTTGGTTGTACTATATCTTAACATATACTCTGATTGTCTCTATGTTACATGTTGATAGAGCCCTTAGGATATGTACTCGACTACTGGGACTATGATGCGATCATACTAGTGGGGCCACGGTAGTCGGTGAGTACATCCTATAACTGTTCCTAGTCGAGGGTGTATCGAGACAGGGCATCGATACACCAGAGTAGACTAGCGTATACGCATCTTGACCCATATGATGGGCGATGGATGATACCATATCCATCGGTATTTGACATCAAGGATGGTGTACGGGTGCTCAGTAGAGACTGGGTACACTGGACGGACTCGCCGAGAACTCCCAGATGGTATTATACCTCACGTCAGATGGCAGTTCTCCGGTGACACTGGTACAGAGTAATCTGTTGACCCGAGATCGTCATAGGGTCTTGTGTGATTCCCACTGTTCTTTGATTTCCATCATACCACGTCCAAGAGGGCGTGCAAAAAGGTGGCTTTTGGGTACAGTCCTGAATCACATGTAGGCAATGAGCGATAGGAGGGGATTCGTCTCTCCCGGTATAGGGAGTTGATGTTGTGCTGTATTCAATTGGCTATAACTGGAAATCCCTGGCCAGGGTTGCTGAGATTTACTGGTAAGTGTTATCAGTAGTTTCTCGAACTGTTATAGACCTCATATCGACACGACTTATCGAGCTACTGGGGTCTGACGTTTACCACCCCAAGGCGAGATATGCGATATATCAGACGAAGAGACCGGACTGTACGGGAGTGTTACTGATTGGATTCGCAGGAGAATGTACATGCTTGCTTGTTGATCTTCTGATCGCTCAATACCCGGTTGGCCGTTACGTTTAGCAGACCGCTTGCGGCTTGTGGGTGTTTGATATGATCATCACCTACTGCCGGCGTATTGACGAGTCTTTAGAGTCCTACACAGGGGTTTCCTGGCTCAAGCGAAATGGAGTAAGAGCACATATGTGATATGTGTGAGACCGAGATTAATACGATATGAGATACCGAATTCTATTCTCGCGATTCGTGACATTGATCGGTTGTATGCGATATAGCCGGGTTATCGGATCAAGTGTTGATTCGATAAGTTGTTACACATGATATTAGTCGGTTATAGCCGGGTTATTAAATCAAGATTTGATTTAATAATTTAATGTATATTTATATATTTGATATATTACATTACATTAACTAGTATTATCTCACTTAAGATTTATTTTCTCACTTGATTGTGCATGAGTGTATATGTGATATATATTTGTGTACATATGATTGTGTCATGCTTGATGATACATCAAAGATGGGTGTATGAGACTTATACCAAGATTAGGGTGAAGATTAGGGTTTTGTTTATATCTTAAGAATAATAAAAGAGAAAGACTTTGTCAAAGTTCTCAAGTTTTCATGAAGCTTGTGGAAACATTGACAAAGTCAACTCTTTTGTCATTCTTAAGGATATTTAGTTAACCCAACCCTTAACCATATACCTTGGTCAATTCTCTACATGAGTTAAGCATGATAGCTTAACTTACCCATGGTTACATAATTTAGGAGATAATTCATATGATGATATTATTCCTTCTTCTTCTTCATCATTCAACAAAAGCTTTCTAGCTTCAATGGAGTTTGAGAAAAAGTGTGAGAAAATCAATTCTAAAGTGAGCCCACCTCCTCCTTCTTCATCCTCTACCACTTGCCATGTAGTAGAGTGTGTTCTCTTCACAAAGTTCATGACCTAGTGAAGAAATAGCTTGAGTTAATATCTCCCTGATTGGTAGAGTTTTTGCGTGCTTAGTTAATTACCGCAATCAAGACGGTTTCACTTGTAGCTAGCCGGTTGAGTACGGGCCGTCCGCAGGGAGATGGGAATCTTTTTCTATATGCTTTAACGAGTTAAATCCAAATGTCCAGGTTTGTTTTGAGATTAACTATGTGCTAAAATGATATATAAAGAGAGCTTGTTAGGGTTAGGATTATGTTAGTTTGAGTTAGGAGTCGCTCACTTCTTTCGTTGCCACTCTTAATATCGGTGTTACGGTAATCGGCAACAATGGGGATTAGCACGACTAGGAAGAAACTTGCGAGTATAAGCTAGGCTTTCCAACGCTTAAGTTCTTCCTTTTGGTGCTTGTCTGTCCGTTCATGGCTCTTAGCCTTAACCTCCAGTTAATTCAAGCACAACCGGTCTCACTAAGGAATCACCGCTATCATGTAGGATAGGGTACCGTAGGGAGCGGATTGTGGTTCAATTAACGGGAGTCCGAATTAAGATGCTGGGCAAGGAAAGAGTGAGAGAGATTTCCTTCTCTCAAACTTTCCTTATCCTACCGTAACAAATAAGAAAACTACTCACCCATTATAAGAAAAAGAAAATACAACAAAAGGAGGAAGATAGAAAGAAGGAGGTTAGAAGATTACAACTAGCTATTGGAGACCTCACCTTGGCAAGGATCAAGCTTAAGCATCATTGTTGTTAAGGATAAAGAAAAAGAGAACAAGAAAGAAACAAACAACAAATAACAACAACTAGATTAGCAAATGAAAAATACAAGCAATTATCATTAACAACATAACAAGACAAGCATGATAACAAAAAGAACTCTTTTATTCATCCTTCACTCATAAAAAGCTCACTACAAGATTTTAATGGAGAAAAGATGATAAGAGGAAGAAGAACAACAAAGTATATCTAAAATTTTACACAAGAATAAGCACCCCTTGGCTTGGCAAGTTCTGGCCTATTTATAGGCAGGAAACAGAGAACCTAGGGCAACATTCTGAACACAAATAGAGTTACCAAAATACCCCTAAAATTTGAGATTCTGTCGAGATAAATTGGCCACGGATCCGCGGCCTAAGCGCTCTTATGCCGCGGATCCGCGGCCATTTAGGATAATTAGGTCATAAAATTTGGTGGGTTTTCCTGGTTTTCAGTACTGTTCAGTGTGGTATATGTTGTTTCTCAGAAGCTCTTCACAATTTTTCCAGAATTTCAGCAGATCAAAAGGTGATGTGATGTGGATCTTTTGCCATGATTTTTCTTAAGCTCCGCGTAAACATGTTGGATCTTGTGTTGACATTGTGCTTTGTGCATGAAAATGACATCGATTTGCCATTTTGTCCCTTAAACTGGTGTGCGGCAACATACGGATAGAGAGCGGAGACCCGTGTTTTATCTGTGGTTGGCAGTAATCCGGACTTTATCGTGCTTTTCCATGAATTTGTAAGTCCACGTTACCTCTCCCGGTACTTACGGGCTTGCGGAAATGATGAAAAACGATTTTTCAAGAGGTGGTAACATGGACTCCAAATACAGATCTTTGTTAAATAGCTATCTAACAACCTAACTAGGAGTTTTACCTACTCGGTTAGGGGGTTATACCTTTCTTGAACTCCTTCGTCTTCAACTCTTTGCGGTGTACGGATCGGCCTCACCTCATCGTCTCCTTGCGCCGAAGATGGATCCACCTGAAAGCTTCTACCTTTGGCTTCTTCTTCGAACTTGAAGAAACTAGAACACTTGGTTTGCTAAACCTTGTGAACTAGGATGAGTAGAGAAGTGATTTGGGTTTTCTTTTATCTCTAAGGAAATGTTTCTCAACTCATGAGAGGGAGTTGCCTTGAGCTAGAAAGAGAGCAAGAGGAAGAGCAAGAGGGAGAGCTCAAACAAGAGAGAGAAAGCAAATGAGAGAAAATGAGTAAGTCTTTTTCCATCCAAGCTCTCATAATCCAAAACCATCATAACAAATAATAGTAATCATGTATTATGTGATGGTTCAAGTCAAAATGGCTATATCATTTCATGCACTCATTTTGCAAAAAGAAACAAGCAAGCAAAAGTCTTTGCCATGAAATGATAGCCATTGTCATGATGTGGTCAACTAGTCCAACCTAGTCAACCGGTCAACAAAGTCAACAAAGTCAACCCCTCAACAACCATGTCACTATAATACTTAATTAATATTATTGTTAATCATATTTCATATTCTCATTAGGGTTTAGCAAAAAGTCAACAGTCAACAGTCAACAGTCAACAACCCCAATGAGAATCCTCTGCCTCTGTCTCTCTGTCAACTGTGCATACACACCCGCATCCGCATTCCGAGGAACACGAATACAAATGAGATAAAACCAATCCCAAAACGTATACTAGGATCTGGCTTAAACCAAAGCCCGCTAGTGTTAACTGTCCGGACACTAAACGTGCACAAGTGCACGGATGTGACCGAACCCTGTCGCAAAACCATGCGACCTGTCGCAAAACCATGCGACCTCTACTCTTTTGCCTAAAGGCGAATAGCTTTCTGTTTGGGACTCTAAAGAATCGACACTACGCTGGCAGTGGGTTTAACCACAGACCGCAAGCGGCACTAGCTGTGCGTAACGGTCCCCAGGTAGATGCCGACAAGAAGACGGACGAGGTGAAACCCATCTGAACTCCTACTGAGCCTGAATGTGACAATCTCCGTACAGTCCGGTCTGTTCATCTGATAACATCGCATGGCGGGCCTAGGGGGCGGTAAACGTCAGTCCCCTAATAGCGGTACAAGTCATGTCGGAGTGTAGCCCAGAACACCCTAAGATAACACTGGAAACCTACCAGTATATCTCGCTTGCCCTGGCCAGGGACTACTTGTGTAATGGCTCTCCTAGACACAGCGCGATGTCAACCCACAATACCGGGAGAGACGAATCCTGTCTAACTGTCACTGCCTCCAAGTGCTTCGGGACTGCAACCAACTACTACCTGTTTGCACGACTCCTTTGAGCCGTGGTAGGGTAGTAATCTAAGTACAGTGGGAACACACTCGAGGAGAAGTGACAGTATCAAGTCAGCGGACGAAGCTGTACTCATGTCATCTGGGAACTGATAACTGATGATAGGTATAGTACAAACCAACAGTTCCCGATGAGTCCTGTCCAGTGTACTCATAACCTAACGAGCACCCGCATACTATCTCAAGTACGACGTACTGACGGCTGTGGGACAGACCGTCTCCCATACTGGGATGAGAAGCGCATACGCTAGTCTACTCCGGAGTATCGATGCCCTGTCTCGATAGTCCTATGACTAGGGACCTCCATAAGGATGTGCTTGTGGATTACCCAGCCCCCACCAGTGTGACTGCCATCACAACGCTGATAATTAAGCAAAGATCCTAAGGGCTCCACTAATGTGTATAGGTGATATACTAAAATAAACACATGTACACATTAAAGCAGAAACAAACCAAGTAGCATACTACTATATTGATCAAGATTGTCTATACAAGGTGAATATTCCAAGCTTCCATTAAGTAATATACAAACTAGTATGATACAGTAATGGCCTCTAGGGCATATACACTAACAGAATTTCATTGTTTAGAGCTGAGAACCTGTATCCTACAATTAACTAGCAAACACGGCTCAAGAGTACCTACCGATAAGCAATGTGATAAAAATTGGGTGGTATAAAAATGCAAAAATCTAATATGAACAAATACCCCCAAACTTATCATTTGCTCGTCCCGAGCAAAGCCAATTTATTCACAAAAATTCCTAACCTCACTTTCGCAGGGAACGCGATTGCACTGAGCATGTGCAACAAGCCGTTAAACCTCTGGTGTCCCTAGTAGGAGGAGTGTTGTCTCCTGAGGGTTTTCAGCGGATACTACCCACAAAATCCGGTCAAGCTAGTTTTGCAAAATAACTATGATCCAAACCCAAGGGTTTTGTTTCAGAAAATAACCCTCTGGCTCCCACTCTGAATGAAACCCTATGGCTGGTCCATATAAACTTGCACACCTTTCCGCTGCTCCCACTCTGAATGAAACCATCTGGCTGGTGCATATAAACACACTCCTCTAAATTTCCATTTAGAAAAGCGGTCTTTACGTCCATCTGCCAAATCTCAAAATCGTGGAAGGCAGCAATGGCAAGAAGGATCCGAATGGATTTCAGCATAGCTACTGGAGAAAAGGTCTCGTCATAGTCCAAACCAGGTCTTTGACGAAAACCCTTTGCAACCAGTCTAGCTTTATAGGTCTCAACCTGTCCATCTACACCAATCTTTCTTTTGAAGATCCACTTGCATCCTACGGGTTTTACCCCATCTGGAGCAACGTCCAACGTCCATACTTTGTTGGTGTACATGGACTCCATTTCGGTCCGCATTGCATCCAGCCATTTTACCGAGTCAACGCTCTGAATGGCCTGCTGGAACCTAGTCGGCTCATCACTATCAATGATGCAATCCTCTCTATCCCCGTCTATGAAAAAACGGTAGTATCTCTCGGGCGGATGAGACTTCCTACTACTCCTGCGGAGCGGCGCAGGAATGTCATGATCTTTCGAACCCTCTGGTTCTACTAAGCTTTCAGTAATAGCTCGTGGTTCTGGAATTTCTTCCAGTTCTATTGCGCTCCCACTTATCTGATTTTACAAAAACTCAGTTTCTAAGAAGTGGGCATGACGAGAAACAAAAATCTTTTGTTCCTCTTCGCAATAGAAGAAATATCCCTTGGAGTTCTTTGGATATCCCACAAACTTGCACTGTACTGAGCGTGCCTCGAGTTTGTCCGCATGCTGCTTTTTGACAAAAGCTGGACATCCCCATGTCTTAATGTGCTTAAGATAGGGTTTCTTCCCACACCACATCTGATATGGTGTGGTAGGCACAGTCTTAGTTGGAACTCGGTTCAAAAGGTATGCAGCTGATTCCAGTGCATATCCCCAGAATGATCGCGGTAACTCAGCGTTACTCATCATGGACCGTACCATATCCAATAGGGTTCGGTTCCGTCTCTCCGATACACCGTTATATTGCGGAGTGTATGGAGGAGTAAGCTGAGAAAGAATTCCATTCTCTTTTAAGTAATCCAGGAACTCGGCACTCAAGTATTCACCACCTCGATCAGATCTTAGTGTCTTGATACTTGTGCCGGTTTGTTTTTCCACTTCATTCTTATATTCCTGGAATTTTCCAAAGGCTTCGGATTTATGTTTCATTAAGAAGACATATCCGTACCTTGAAAATTCATCCGTAAAAGTAATGAAGTAAGAATAACCGCTTCGTGCATGCGTAGACATTGGACCGCACACGTCACTGTGTACGAGTCCCAAGAGCTCGCTCGCTCTTACTCCGTGTCCAGTGAACGGAGTCTTTGTCATCTTTCCTTTGAGACAGGATTGACAAGTGGCATACGATTGATATTCGAACGGATCCAAATATCCTTCTGTATGTAACTTCGTCAACCTTCTATCATTGATGTGACCCAGTCTACAATGCCATAAGAAAGCCTGATTTATTTCCGGAGACTTTCTTTTGTGTGTATTCTGGATATTGAAAATCTGTGGTTGGTTTAATACGTATATACCATTGCTCAATGTACCTGACCCAATCATAACTTGATTAAGGTGAATGTTTACAACATTACTAACAAACGCAAATTCATAACCTTCTTTAGAAATCAAAGATACAGAAATGATATTACAAGTTGCGTTGGGTACAAAAAAGCAATTACGTAAAACCAAAACATGTCCATCTGACATTCCCATGTGATAGTCCCCCACGGCCTTAGCATCCATGCTAGCTCCGTTTGCAGCTTTGAGGGTCATGTCACCTGCCTTTAAAATCCTACGCTTTCTCAACCCCTGCAAAGAATTACAGATATGAGATCCTGATCCGGTATCCAATACCCAGGAAGTAGAGTTTATTGATACACAGTTTTCAATAACATACACACCTGAAGCTGAAGCCGCAACTTGCTTCAGATCCTGTGTTCTGGCTTTCCAAGCCCTGCAATCTTTCTTCCACTGCCCACTCTTATGATAGAAAAAGCACTCTTCCTTCCCTATAAGCTTCCCCGCTATCTTTGTTGCTTTTGCCTTTCCCTTCGTATCTACTTTACTAACACCGCCCCTTGGTTTGGCGGGGGCTTTCTTCTTCTTTCCCTTGGCTTTCGCCTTGGACCTAGAAGAGGAAGATTCTCCTACAAACAAAGTGGATGTTTCCCTACCTTTCTGTAGGGTGCCCACTGCACTCCTCAGCATGTTGAGGAGTTCTGAAAGTTCAACTTCTTTTTCTTGCAAGTTGAAGTTCAGGATAAACTGGGCGTAAGTGGAAGGAAGGGACTGGAGAATCAATTCCGTGTAGAGCTCATTCTCTAACGTGGTCCCAAGGTCCGCGAGCTCCTCAATGAAGCCAATCATCTTAAGCACGTGTTCCGCTACCGATGATCCGACGGCCAACCTTGCCGAAAACAGCTTTTTCGACACTTCGTATCTGGCGATACGAGATTGCTCTCCATACTGTTCTTTTGTATGGAGAAATATGAATTCGAGGTCCATATTCTCGTGCCTCCTCTGATGTTCATTGTCCATAGAGGCAAACACGAGGCACTTGGCCTTTCCGCAATCGATTTCCCAGGTCTTATGGATTTCCCTATCCGCGACGCTGGTTTTGGGACCTGGGACAGGGGGAGCTTTGGTGGTAAGGATATACCCCAACTTGTCATAAGTGATTGCCATTTTGACATTCCTGAGCCAATTTTTGTAGTTTGGCCCTGTCAGTATTTTTTTATCTAGTAGTAACTTAAGTCCGGTCATGATGTTTGGTCGCTGCAATTAGGAGAGAGAGAAGAAACACTTTAGCATGATGCTCTTGCAAGTTTAGAGTGGTTTTTAATTTGTCTAAACAGGATGGCTCCCACTGTCTCTCGAATCCCTCCTCAAACCAAAAAGGAAGAATTAGTAAGGATCAATCTCACCGTACAATACTTGATTAACCGTTCAGCCAGGCTAGTGTCGGTACTTCGAGGGAGGTTTTCCAACGCTTTCGCGAAGTTCCTTAATTAAATAACCTCTTTTCCCTGGGGGCGTAGCCCCACTAACACTTTTCTAGACACCTACTTGGTTTATAGCATTGATCGTTAAGTGAGAAATTTCCCGAGGAGTAGCATATACTCACAGTAGGATCGGGATCCAAATATCATCACGTGACAAAACTGAAGGAATCCTACCAGAATCATCACACTCCAAATGGTATGCAGCGCTAGCAAGTTTCAGTTCTTTTGAAACTCCCGATGTGGATTTTTGCCCCATGCTCTTATGACCTTGACTTTGGCCAAAATATCATAAGTCATATGTCAAGTTCTACCCGTCATTCTCTAGGTTAATTTGAAACCACCCGTACCTACCCTTGAATTTGGCCAACATGGCAGTACGACTGTCCCAAACCAACACATCTATCTATGCTGCACATGAATACCCAATAGCTACCAATCACTATGCCTTGACTTTGGCCAACATACATAGCTTGAATACTTATTGACCATTCATGTGAAACGACGGAGGGCTACGAATGGTTTTGGCGAAACCGTGAACGTAGTGAACTTGATATAATCGAAGGAACGAGATAGCTTTCAAAAAGGAGTGGTTCATGCTCCGCATTTAAAATTTGGTTTAGAAAAGAACCGAGTGGTTTTGAAAGTGTTCCAACGACTTTTACTTGGTTTATTTTTCTTGCATTAATTTTAATGCGTCCCATCATTTAATCCTACCATTGCAGAAAACAACCATAATATGACGTACGCTTATGCCATCCGCATACACCACGGGGCCCCGTCATTACCCGTTAGGTTACTTAACTAACGACAGAGCGGGGGATGGACTAGCGCGGATGCAAAACATAAGCAACGCCAAAATAATATCATATATAGATATATTGCAATGATAGCCATTTCAGATCACAGATGACTACATTGGATATACTAGGAATCCGCAATTCGTACGAGCCTGTAACGAAAAGCGGATTACACGGTCACGATGAGTAGCTAATACCCCACCCTAGACCCCTACGGGTGCGGCAAACTACCCGCAAAATATCTGAAGCGGAGCAACCTCCCTCAACGACGTGGGTAGGCCACTCGGCACTTCGAGATACCCGGTAGTTTGTGCACCCCACCTTGGGTCTATCCTAGGAGCAAAAACAGTAAAAGAAATTATACAATGACGGCTACAACCTCACCCCGGTTGTGCGGCCAAAAATAATATTACATCAATTACAAATTTACATGAATTGAAAGATAAAAGGAAAAATTCTCATCTCACAACCGCCCGGCTATTCATCCGCGACAATCCAATGAATTCATATACATATACCATCAACATTACAGATCACAGATATGTATAACCCCCACTAATCGACGTATAGCGATTAGCGGACGTTCAATACATATAACACATCACAGATATATACCCGTTAGCTTAAGTCTTTAGAAGTTCGATCAAAATATGGATTTTTAAGCCCCAAAAACAAATTTTGCTTTCTGGAAAATCTGGGCAGAAAAATCATATTGTAAAAATCCCAAAATACCCCACTGAACAAACTGTGAGAAAAATCGCCCACGGCCGAGTCAACTCGGCCGCGGATCCGCGGCGGGAACAAGCTCCCGCCGCGGTTCCGCGACGCGTTGATCGGTTCAGTGGACCATTTTTCTACAATTGCTTCTAAAAACCCTGAGCCGAATTTTATGTTAAGATTTATCATTTTTTGGAACAGAAAAAAATTCGGCAGAAAGTAGGCATTTCGGGCGTATTTCGCGACTTTTTCTCCGATGGAATTTCTAGTTACTTTGCAAACATGTTAGATAGTGTTTAACTTGGCTCTGATACCACTGTAAGTCCACGTTACCTCTCCCGGTACTTACGGGCTTGCGGAAATGATGAAAAACGATTTTTCAAGAGGTGGTAACATGGACTCCAAATACGGATCATTGTTAAACAACTATCTAACAACCTAACTAGGAGTTTTACCTACTCGGTTAGAGGGCTATACCTTTCTTGAACTCCTTCGTCTTCAACTCTTTGCGGTGTACGGATCGGCTTCACCTCGTCGTCTCCTTGCGCCGAAGATGGATCCACCTGAAAGCTTCTACCTTTGGCTTCTTCTTCGAACTTGAAGAAACTAGAACACTTGGTTTGCTAAACCTTGTGAACTAGGATGAGTAGAGAAGTGATTTGGGTTTTCTTTTATCGCTAAGGAAATGTTTCTCAACTCATGAGAGGGAGTTGCCTTGAGCAAGAGAGAGAGCAAGAGGAAGAGCAAGAGGGAGAGCTCAAGCAAGAGAGAGAAAGCAAATGAGAGAAAATGAGTAAGTCTTTTGCCATCCAAACTCTCATAATCCAAAACCATCATAACAAATAATAGTAATCAAGTACTATGTGATGGTTCAAGTCAAAATGGCTATATCATTTCATGCACTCATTTTGCAAAAAGAAACAAGCAAGCAAAAGTCTTTGCCATGAAATGATAGCCATTGTCATGATGATGGTCAACTAGTCCAACCTAGTCAATCGGTCAACAAAGTCAACAAAGTCAACCCCTCAACAACCATGTCACTATAATACTTAATTAATATTATTGTTAATCATATTTCATATTCTCATTAGGGTTTAGCAAAAAGTCAAAAGTCAACAGTCAACAGTCAACTACCCCAATGAGAATCCTCTGCCTCTGTCTCTCTGTCAACTGTGCATACACACCCGCATCCGCGTTCCGAGGAACACGAATACAAACGAGATAAAACCAATCCCAAAACGTACACTAGGATCTGGCTTAAACCAAAGCCCGCTAGTGTTAACTCTCCGGACACTAAACGTGCACAAGTGCACGGATGTGACCGAACCCTGTCGCAAAACCATGCGACCTGTCGCAAAACCATGCGACCTCTACTCTTTTGCCTAAAGGCGAATAGCTTTCTGTGTGGGACTCTAAAGACTCGACACTACGCTGGCAGTGGGTTTAACCACAGACCGCAAGCGGCACTAGCTGTGCGTAACGGTCCCCAGGTAGATGCCGACAAGAAGATGGACGGGGTGAAACCCATCTGAACTCCTACTGAGCCTGAATGTGACAATATCCGTACAGTCCGGTCTGTTCGTCTGATAACATCGCATGGAGGGCCTAGGGGGAGGTAAACGTCAGTCCTCTAATAGCGGTACAAGTCGTGTCGGAGTGTAGCCCAGAACACCCTGAGATAACACTGGAAACCTACCAGTATATCTCGCTTGCCCTGGCCAGGGACTACTTATGTAATGGCTCTCCTAGACACAGCGCGATGTCAACCCCCAATACCGGGAGAGACGAATCCTGTCTAACCGTCACTGCCTCCAAGTGCTTCGGGACTGCACCCAACTACTACCTGTTTGCACGACTCCTTTGAGCCGTGGTAGGGTAGTAATCTAAGTACAGTGGGAACATACTCGAGGCGAAGTGACAGTGTCAAGTCAGCGGACTAAGCTGTACTCGTGTCACCTGGGAACTGATAACTGACGATAGGTATAGTACCAACCAACAGTTCCCGACGAGTCCTGTCCAGTGTACTCGTAACCTAACGAGCACCCGCATACTATCTCAAGTACGATGTACTGACGGCTGTGGGACAGACCGTCTCCCACACTGGGATGAGAAGCGTATACGCTAGTCTACTCCGGAGTATCGATGCCCTGTCTCGATAGTCCTACGACTAAGGACCTGCATAAGGATGTGCTTGTGGATTACCCAGCCCCCACTAGTGTGACTGCCATCACAACGCTGGTAATCAAGCAAAGATCCTAAGGGCTCCACTAATGTGTATAGGTGATATACTAAAATAAACACATGTACACATTAAAGCAGAAACAAACCAAGTAGCATACTACTATATTGAGCAAGATTGTCTATAGAAGGTGAATATCCCAAGCTTCTATTAAGTAATATACAAACTAGTATGATACAGTAATGGCCTCTAGGGCATATACACTAACAGAATTTCACTGTTTAGAGCTGAGAACCTGTATCCTGCAATTAACTAGCAAACACGGCTCAAGAGCACCTACCGATAAGCAATGTGATAAAAATTGGGCGGTAAAAAAATGCAAAAATCTGATATGAACAAATACCCCGAAACTTATCATTTGCTCGTCCCGAGCAAAGCCAATTTATTCACAAAAATTCCTAACCTCACTTTCGCAGGGAACGCGATTGCACTGAGCATGTGCAACAAGCCGTTAAACCTCTAGGTGTCCCTAGTAGGAGGAGTGTTGTCTCCTGAGGGTTTTCAGCGGATACTACCCACAAAATCCGGTCAAGCTAGTTTTGCAAAATAACTATGATCCAAACCCAAGGGTTTTGTTTCAGAAAATAACAATTCTATTATCCTAAGTCTAGACTATCGAACCTTTATTTTTCACATCTCGCTTCTTATTTAACTTAAGATTTTATATGTCTTTACGTGCAGTGCAAATAGTGTCGTTAAGTTCCAGAAGGATCGATTAAAGTCATCATGTCACACAATAAAGCCCAGATAAAAATTTTAAAAGGATCACATAAGTTTTATAAAGAGTTAAGTATTTTTCAAGTTTCGTTTTCCAGTAAGGTTTCAATTTCAGAATTTCTATCTTCCTTAACAGGAAACTAGGTCTTATTTTTCACTCCACCTTTTTCTTGTTTTCATTTCATACATGTTGGAGATAGTGCCCTCAGAGTCAATTATTGGATCACAGACACATGATTGCAATGATTGAGGGAGGACCTATCCCGGAAGGACAGTCTTACTCAAGATGATAGTTTGCTATCTGGTTTATCTTTATCATCGTGTACTGCTTTTGGTGACCTGACAGGTCGCTATTACACGTTGGTAGAGCCCCTAGGATTCTTGCTTAACTGCCAGCAGTATGAGGGCGATCATATACGTGAGAGCTGGTGGTCTATAAGCACATCCTTAAAAGGTCCCTAGTCGTGGGAGTTTCGAGACAGGGCATCGATACTCCAGAGTAGACTAGTGTATACTGTCGAGACCCCGACGAGGGGAGATGGCCGGTCTCACAAGCCACTGGTGTCAGTTGGTTCACCTAAGATGTATACAGGTGCTCATTGGGTTATGAGTACACCGGACAGGACTCGCCGGGAACATGCTAGTTGGTCTTATACCTGACGTCAGATAGCAGTTACCTGGTGACATGTGTACATGTTAGTTCATCGACCTGGGGATCGTCATTTTTCTCGTGTGAGTTCCCACTGTACTTTGATTACTACCCTACCACGCTCAAAGGAGACGTGCAAACAGGTTTTAGTTGGGTACAGTCCCGAGCCACATGGAGGCAGTGAGCGGATCTTCAGGGGTTCGTCTCTCCCGGTATTGGGGATGAGGTCGCGCTGTGTCTAGGAGAGCCATTACACGAAGCCCTCGGCCGAGGCAGGAGATTTACTGGTAGGTATTCCAGTAGTATCTCAGGGTGTTCTGGGCTACACTCCGACACGACTTGTACCTCTTTTGGGGGTCTGACTTTTACCAACCCCCAAGGCCCGCCATGTGATGCTCATAGACGAACGGACCGGACTGTACGGATATTATCACTGACAGGCTCAGTAGGGTGTCAGGATGAGTTCACTCATCGACGTCCCTTTTGGTCAATAGCTGGTGGCCCGTTATGTATTGGCTTATACCTCTGACGTGCTAGTGGTTAAATCCACAACCAAGGTGTTGATGAGTCTTTCGAGTCCCCCACATTCAGTTACTCAAGTTTCGGGAGAAAAGCTGTAGTGGCCGTATGGAGATATGGCACGGTTCGATCAGATACGTGCGGTATTGTACGGATCAGGATCGGACAGTTTGTACTAGAGGCCGTATGGATATATGGCAGGGTTCGATCAGATACGTGCGGTATTGCATGGATCAGGATCGAACGGATTAAACTAGCCGGCTTTGTTTTAAGCCGGATCCTAGTATAGTACAGTGTAGATTTTGTCTCATTGCATTTATATTTCGGTCGGAATACAAATGCAGGTGTGTATGCACAGTATCGGGGTTTTCCTGTAATTTATTACAGGACCAGTTTTCTGGAGTTGCCAGTTTGCTTTCCGTTTCGGCCATTTTCATTTGTATATTTCAATGGCCGAAGATTGGTGGAGGAGGGCTTATTTGCATTTGTGCAAATAAGCAATTTGGAAGGGGGTCTTTTGCATATTGGTTGGATCATGATGGTTGCACCATCCCTTGACCTTTTGACTTCTTCTTTCATCATGGCTTGACCTTTTTGAAGTCATCATGCTTTATGATCATGGTTGGTTATGATGAAGGGGTGTGATGATTGTTGTTTGAGTGTTGGACTTTCATAGTGATCATTTCTTTGCATGATAGCTTTTTCTCTCTCTTGGATTATGAGAGACTCTCATTCTTTTGATTGATACACTCCCTCACTCACTCTCATTCTCTCCTCACACATTGGCATGGCCGGCCACTTCCTCTAGTGGGCTGTCCAAATTTTTGGTGTAGGGATTTACACTTATTTGGCTTGGCAAAAATCATATTAGCTCCTCCTCCAAAAGCTTGTATCAATTCCTCCACCATATGGCAATTCCTACAACCCCAAAATGAGACATGAGTTCCACACTACATTCTACAGCAAATCTTGGGCACGTCGACTTGCCAGCTTCGTGCCCGAGTTTCCTCGGTATAGAGGTGGGAGCCCGTAAATGAAGCAGGCGACGTGGTGCCCTTCCGGCGACGAGGTGGAGACCGGAGACTCCGCGGGAGATCGGGACGACGACGAGAAGACCGGAGGACACGGATCACTCTGTATATCTCTCTTTCCCATCTAGTAGTTAGCTAGGACTAGTTAATGGTCAGATCCGGGTTCTAGTGCGCGGTGGTGCCGGTTCAAGAAAATTTAAAGTTAGCCATCGCTTCCGCATTTGGCCTCGGGATGGAGGCCGGGGCGGCGCCGTGCACTTACAGTGGTATCAGAGCCTCGCCTTTAACATAGTCTAGCTTTGTTTAATGTGTTTACATTTTCGATCGACCAAAATTCCAAAATCCGCGTTTTTCCCAAGCATCAGTTTCTGTCGAAATTTTTTGGAGTCCAAAAATTTTTCAGGTTCTTGAATAGTGATGTACTGGAAATTATAAGCATACTGTAGAAATTCGATACAGTGATTCGCCAATCGGAGCGCGGAACCGCGGCCAAACCCCCCTTTAGTCCGCGGTTCCGCCGCACTATGATGTCCTTGCCGTATCAAATTTCTACAGTTGCTTTCTGGGTTGAAAATAGGGTTTTTGGAATATTAAATTTGGGCCCAGAATTTCTTGATGTGCTACAGTAGTACTTGGGGCCCACTTGTTAAAATTTGATAGATCGGATATTTTAAACACATTAGTTCACAGTATTTACATTATATCTGCGACCGTGAATGTCACTTGATCGGTAAATCCAGTCTAACTGCTATAGCCCGGTTAGACGGATTTGCTAACGTGATTTTCATGTTGATGTTCTGTGTTATGCTGTGATGTTGCGGATTGGTCGTGGGGGATAGCCTGGATGCAATGCTAGTACAGAGTTTGTTGTATTATGTACATTTGATATTGCGGGGCGAGCGTCCGACATGTGGACTGCCGTCACAGCCTGATTGTATTATTATTTTGGGGCACGACCAGGTTGCGGTCGATGTACCCGTTGTATGTATATCTTACTTTCTGTACTAGGATTACCCCAAGGTGGGGTGCACGGATAGCCGGGTTCTAGAGGGCAACGGGCCCGCATCTCATGGCATTGAGACGGAGGGGGCTTTACTCTAGGATTGGCGGGCTATTCGCCGCACTCGTAGGGGGTACAGGTTGACCCAGGAGGGGTGCCCAAGTTGCCGGATTCCGTGAAGTGCCGGGTGGTCCATTCACGTTGCTGAAGGGGGCTGCCTCGCTTCAGGTTTTGGCGGGTAACTTGCCGCGCCCGTAGGGGTCTAGGATTTCATTGCACAGGCTATCCACACGACCAGGGGAACGTCG
Source organism: Agapanthus africanus (assembly GCA_030015575.1). NCBI lineage: Eukaryota > Viridiplantae > Streptophyta > Magnoliopsida > Asparagales > Amaryllidaceae > Agapanthus > Agapanthus africanus. The sequence goes on from JASDDO010000022.1 coordinate 392,357,239, forward strand.
GGTTTCAGTAGTGGCTCTGTGAAACCCGGGGATCCCAGATATCTGTATTGTTCTGTGATGCTGTACATTTCTGTGATGTTGCATTTTTTATCATGCCTTGAGCGAAATATAATATATTGGTATATATATTAGTAGATGTTGTATATGTTTTACATCCGCGCTAGTCCAGTCCCCGCTCTGTCGTTAGTTAGCTAACCTAATGGGTAATGACGGGACCCAGTGGCGAATGCGGATGGCATATACGTACATCAGTATATTTTCATTCTTTGTGGTATGATCAATTGATGGGACTGCGTTGATTCGGATCAATGCAAGTTAAAAACAAACTTAATCTGATGTTGTTGGAACACTTTTCAAAAAGCTGTTATTGCAAGGACGTTCTCTTTTGTTTTGCATCGTGATATTCAGTTGGAATATCCTGCTCCTCAGTCGACGAGGCAAGGGCCGAGATCCCGTCACCGGGAGTGACCCCTTGGACAAAAGTTTGCGTCAGGGCAATGACTTCACTATAGCCGATTACTTTTGCTTTGCATCGTGGTATTCAGTTGGAATATCCTGCACCTCATTCTACGGGGAAAGAGCCGAGATCCCTTCACCGGGAGTGACCTCTTTAGCAAAGGTTTTCGTCACTATATTTTTATAAAGCTATCCGTTCCTTCAGCGATATCAAGTTCATTACGTTAAAGGTTTTCGCCAGAAACCATTCGTAGCCCTCCATCATTTCGGTTAAATATTCGGTAGTATTCAAGCTATGTATTTTGACCTCACGCCAAGACATAGTGATTGGTAGCTGCCGGGTATTTATCTGTAGCATAGATAGATGCGTTGGTTTGGGACAGTCGTACTACTATTTTGGCCTACGTCAAGGGTATGTACGGGTGGGTTCAAATTAACCTGGATAATGATGGGCAGAACTTGACATGTGACTTATGATATTTTGACCTCACGCCAAGGTCATAAGAGCATGGGGTAGAAATCTCATCGGGAGTTTCTAAAGAAACTGAAACTTGCCAGATATGCGCATAGGAGTGTGACACCGTGAGCGGATTCCGTCACGTTATCATGCGATGATAGTTGGATCCCGATTCCCACTGATGAGTTGGTTTACTCCTCGGGTGATCCCGACTAATTCTTCTTACAGGTTTGGAGGAGAATTTGACGGTACAGTGGGAGGTTTCCAGATTAGATAAATTAGTAACCATTCTGATCTAGGTTAGAGTGCACGCTGAGTGTTTCTTTTCTCTCTCTCTTTGGCAGCGACCATTGACCCGACCCTAAGACTATGACTCAGTGACCAAGATTAACCGAACCTTCTTAAACACTGGCTTTTGGATTGTCAGAGTTGCATACCTCATTGCCACTCCTACTTTTACCCTTTTCTCCAGGACACCCCGTATTATTACGAACGTCCACTTCCATTGGACAAAACCATCGTATGGTCAGATACGAACTCGAAGGAATTCGAGGATGGTTTCTGGTTCTGGAGAAAACGGATAGGATTATTCAGTTGTCTTTTCCTTTTACCTTCTCTCAGGTTGCGAGTGCTCCTTGGTTTAGGAGACAGTACACCTATTACGCAAATTGGATAGTCTTCTTCCAAACCATAGACAGGTGCCGACCGGTAGGGAATGAAGAAAACCAATTAACCTAACGATGGTGTACAGAAGGTATTAAGTAAAGATAAAGAAAGGGATTAGAAGGAGGGCAAAGTAAATTGCGACTGATATTCACGACCAATCCAGGTATTTCATTGCCACTCCCACTTCACCTTTGTATTTCTCCAGGACACTCCGTATCACTACGAATATCTACAGTTTATTGGATACTCCATCGTATGGTTATATACGAACTCGAAAGGAACTTGTTCCAGTTCGGGGATGGATTCTGGTTCAGGAGGAATAGGAATAAGGTTTATTCGGTTGTCTTTTATCTTCACCTTCTCTCGCATTGCGAGTGCTCCTAGGATCAGGACAGCACACCCATTATGCTTATTGGATAGTCTTCTTCCAAACCATAGGCTGGTGCCGAACGGTAGGGAAGGAAGAAAACCATTTGGCCTAACGGGTGTGCAGAAGGTAATGACAAAAGACATATAAAGGGATTTGGAGAGGTGGCAAAGAATTATACGGTTACAGTCGTGAATCTGGAAGAGGCATTACTAGGAATACCGCGATACCCCATCGGAACATTTCAATGTTTCAGTTTCACTGTGTACTGTTAAAGGAAAACTGATTTCCCAATTAGTCCTTACTCCAGGGTATGTATTTACCAGGTATGATTCTCACATCTGTATGGTTTTACAGATGATGAGTGGGAGTAAGTTATTGGGAATTAGGTGATCGTCCTCGTTATATCGGGATTCGTTGTAATCGGTGATATTTGAGGAAATCACCTGGGCTGTTTGCCGGTCGGCAAATATTTGGTTTTGAATATCCGCTGTTATGCACCAATTTCAAATCGATATATCTGTACGTATATTTTCATAGAGTGAGATATACCTTTTGAAATTATGTCAGTGACATTTACCTATATCAGTGGATGGTTAGGTAAGGAGCATTAAACAGCGGTGTAATTCTTCTTAACCATAAGTACAGTTTTCAACCTACGACACACAGTGAATGAGTTATCAGACTCAAGGGACTTATACAGAGTATTGTATGTTGTCCAGGGTCCATCAGGACAGAAGGGTTGGTCCTCGTACTATATTCAGTTTACTTATGACTTCTCTAGTTTTTAGACAGGTGTTTCGTGGAAACACAGGGTCCGAATTTTGAGAAGTTATAGGTATTTGAATAAAGTAGAGAACCAGGTATTGCAAGTATCGGGATTCTTCAAAGTGATCGAAGATGTAGATACTTGTGTATGGTATTCAGTTGATAGTAATGATTAAGAGAACTTGCTTCTCTTTCAAGTTACTCATAATTGGAAGCATTCCTAAGTTGAGTAACGCTGATCGGCCTCCTTCCATTTAGTTGACATGCACTGGAGACAGCTGCATGATTTGAATCCGGTTCAATTAAATCAGTGCCTCTGGTTCTATATTGGATATAGAACAGTTCATATCTTAACGTTGTTAAGGTACGGGGAGTTGTCCGGCTTATGATTAAAACCAGACTCTGGATAACTCTAGGCACGTTTCTGTAATGGCTGTTTGTGGGTTGACCCAGGCTATGACGAGGGTTGACTTTCTACCATCTGGAAGATCAATAGTGATATTGTTCTAGACTCGCCACAGTTTTAATAAAAATGGATTTTTCAGAAAACAGTAGTGGGAGTATGGTAGAACTGGAAGTGATTCCAGAACCACAAACGATTACTGAAGATTTCATAGGAACCTAAAGATTCAATCTGGTTTGACATTCCATTGGCCACTCCGCAGATAAGGTGGGTAACCTCAGGCACCCGAGAGGTACTCCGGTAGCCTCAAGGACGGTGACAGGGAGGTTCTTGTTTACCCACACTTGCCATTGCTGTTGTTCCAGGTTGCGAGACCCGGCGGGAGGATGATTATAGCGTCGTTCTAAACTAGTTTTAGAAGTGTACGTCTATATGACCCTGCCAGAGGGTTGTCGTAGACAGTGGGAGCAGCGGAAGCATTGGTGGACAGATAGCTTATGTCTATTTATAGACTAAAGCAGATATAGCGGAAATAGATCATCAATTTCTGATGTGACAGTCATAGGTTTGACTTCATCAGAATTGGGGATGGATCTGTTGAGAAGGTAGTAGGGTGTGATGTCATGGTATTTGGATGACATACACAGAATAGGAAAAGAAACTCCTATACTACGATCGGTTATACTTTAGTCGTCACACAGTAGTTTCTCCACATGGGACTTGGACATCATATCAGACATACTGGTTACTAGATCTATGGTTTTAGATCTAGATTTGGGTGGTTTCCCAATCTGGGTACTTTGACAGCATTCTAAGAGTATTTAGAATGGACGACTCCTGGCACGGTAGTGTACCTGCAGGTAATGGAGTCACCCTCTCTAAAGGTGTCTTACAGACTAAAGGGGAGAGGGATGTGCATGATTGACAGATCACTTGCTCAGGCAATTGAGTTAATCATGAGATGTCAAGTACCAAACCAGATGTTGTTCATGCACTAGACGCAATGAGTTAACATTGATCCAATCCTAGAGAAACAGTCGGAAGCAGTTTTAGAACATAAGTTGATGTTCTAGGGATATGATAACGACAACCTTATTCAGGAGACAGTTATCATTCCAGGCTTCCAAGGTGACCTGGACGACAGGGAGGTTGTCAGAGTTATAGTTTTTCCTTCTGACGAGGGGCAGTATTTTGGACAGGTGGTCCAAGGCAATACTGAGGGAGGCATGGCGCAGGATACTGATTAAGTTCAGTTGAGGATACAGTCTAAGAAGTTTGGATTTAGAGTTCATTTATGAGCTAGGTCCCATCAGAAATCCAGACACATTCTAAGATAGGTATTGCTCATTTCGGGAGATAGCTTTCTCCGCGAACATGAGATATAGAGAGACATAGAAAGAAACATCAAAGCGGATCCACTCACTGAGGCTATTCCTCGAACGCAATAGTTTCGCAAACGAGATTTGTGAGACCGACTAGTAGAGGAGTTGGGTGTTCGGTATCACACGGGCTGTGAGTATGCGACATCGCAATAATTAGCCTTGAGTGCAAGTGGGAGATTGTTGGAGATAGTGCCCTCAGAGTCAATTATTGGATCACAGGCACGTGATTGCAATGATTGAGCGAGGACCTATCCCGGAAGGACAGTCTTACTCAAGATGATAGTATGCTATCTGGTTTATCTTTATCATCGTGTACTGCTTTAGGTGACCTGACAGGTCGCTATTACACGTTGGTAGAGCCCCTAGGATTCTTGCTTAACTGCCAGCAGTATGAGGGCGATCATATACGTGAGAGCTGGTGGTCTATAAGCATATCCTTAAAAGGTCCCTAATCGTGGGAGTTTCGAGACAGGGCATCGATACTCCAGAGTAGACTAGTGTATACAGTCGAGACCCCGACGAGGGGCGGTGGCCGGTCTCACAAGCCACTGGTGTCAGTTGGTTCACCTAAGATGTATACAGGTGCTCATTGGGTTATGAGTACACCGGACAGGACTCGCCGGGAACATGCTAGTTGGTCTTATACCTGACGTCAGATAGCAGTTCCCTGGTGACATGTGTACAGGTTAGTTCATCGACCTGGGGATCGTCATTTGTCTCGTGTGAGTTCCCACTGTACTTTGATTAATACCCTACCACGCTCAAAGGAGACGTGCAAACAGGTTTTAGTTGGGTACAGTCCCGAGCCACATGGAGGCAGTGAGCGGATCTTCAGGGGTTCGTCTCTCCCGATATTGGGGGTGAGGTCGCGCTGTGTCTAGGAGAGCCATTACACGAAGCCCTCGGCCGAGGCAGGAGATTTACTGGTAGGTATTCCAGTAGTATCTCAGGATGTTCTGGGCTACACTCCGACACGACTTGTACCGCTTTTGGGGGTCTGACTTTTACCAACCCCCTAGGCCCGCCATGCGATGCTCATAGACGAACGGACCGGACTGTACGGATATTGTCACTGACAGGCTCAGTAGGGTGTCAGGATGAGTTCACTCATCGACGTCCCTTTTGGTCAATAGCTGGTGGCCGTTACGTATTGGCTTATACCTCTGACGTGCTAGTGGTTAAATCCACAACCAAGGTGTTGACGAGTCTTTAGAGTCCCCCACATTCAGTTACTCAAGTTTCGGGCGAAAAGCTGTAGTGGCCGTATGGAGATATGGCACGGTTCAATCAGATACGTGCGGTATTGCACGGATCAGGATCGGACAGTTTGTACTAGAGGCCGTAGGATATATGGCAGGGTTCGATCAGATACGTGCGGTATTGCACAGATCAGGATTGAACGGATTATACTAGCCGGCTTTGTTTTATGCCGGATCCTTGTATAGTACAGTGTAGATTTTGTCTCATTGCATTTGTATTTCGGTCGGAATACAGATGCAGGTGTGTATGCACAGTATCAGGGTTTTCCTGTAATTTATTACAGGACCAGTTTTCTGGAGTTGCCAGTTTGCTTTCCGTTTCGGCCATTTTCATTTGTATCTTTCAATGGCCGAAGATTGGTGGAGGAGGGCTTATTTGCATTTGTGCAAATAAGCAATTTGGAAGGGGGTCTTTTGCATATTGGTTGGATCATGATGGTTGCACCATCCCTTGACCTTTTGACTTCTTCTTTCATGATGGCATGACCTTTTTGAAGTCATCATGCTTTATGATCATGGTTGGTTATGATGAAGGGGTGTGATGATTGTTGTTTGAGTGTTGGACTTTCATAGTGATCATTTCTTTGCATGATAGCTTTTTCTCTCTCTTGGATTATGAGAGACTCTCATTCTTTTGATTGATACACTCCCTCACTCACTCTCATTCTCTCCTCCTACATTGGCATGGCCGGCCACTTCCTCTAGTGGGCTGTCCAAATTTTTGGTGTAGGGATTTACACTCATTTGGCTTGGCAAAAATCATATTAGCTCCTCCTCCAAAAGCTTGTATCAATTCCTCCACCATATGGCAATTCCTACAACCCCAAAATGAGACATGAGTTCCACACTACATTCTACAGCAAATCTTGGGCACGTCGACTTGCCAGCTTCGTGCCCGAGTTGCCTCGGTATAGAGGTGGGAGCCCGTAAAAGAAGCAGGCGACGTGGTGCCCTTCCGGCGACGAGGTGGAGACCGGAGACTCCGCGGGAGATCGGGACGACGACGAGAAGACCGGAGGACACGGATCACTCGGTATATCTCTCTTTCCCATCTAGTAGTTAGCTAGGACTAGTTAATGGCCCGATCCGGGATCTAGTGCGCGGTGGTGCCGGTTCAAGAAAATTTAAAGTTAGCCATCGCTTCCGCATTTGTCCTCGGGATGGAGGCCGGGGCGCCGCCGTGCACTTACAATACACACCTCTGTGAACGTGCAATAGTCTTTATCATAGAATAAAACCTTCATATCTCCGCTAGAAATATTTTTTTTTATAAAAACCTGTCTTTTGTCAAGATTATTCTCACAAAAAGAACCGTTAGGAATTTTAACTCGAAAAGAACACTTGCTTGACTTTGTTTTAACCTGGACTTTCTAGGCTTCTTAACGAGCTTTGGGCCAATGCACCCAAACCAGTTGGTTTTAGGGCATTCGGTGTAGAGACACCCCAGCGGACTTAATTACTCAAGTTACCTAGGTCCAAAAACAAAAGACGATTTAGCGTGAAAATCATGATGATTCAATACGAACGGAGATATAACCGGCAGTTCAATTATTTTTTGGATAAAAGACGTGTTTTAGTGGGTTCGGTGTGTAATCATTCCAATCAAGTTCCAGATGGGTTATTTTTCAGAATTAGTTTCAATTAAGGCATCAATAACATTCCTTCATATTCGCTTCAGTTCATAAACTATTCTTGATATTACTTATTTCAGAACAAACCTATTTGATCCTCAGAAAATCATTTATCCATTTAAAAGTTTTTAGACATAATAGACTTGTCATCTAATTTCCAAAACTCACGACACGTGTAGTGTTATGTAAAGACGTATATCAGCTATAGTTAACTTCAAAGGAGAGTTATCTTTCAGGTTTTCAAAGTCTAAAAATAAGATTTAGTTATTCTTATCTTATCAAACAAAACCGTCAAAATGTTGAATCTGAGTTCTCCCACTAGCTAACTTGACAAAAAAGTATTTATGTTTTTAGAAAAAAATTCGATTTTTATGGATTTTATGGATTTTAGTATGCAGATGCAAAATATACATATGTATGCGAAGGTTAGAAATGCGTACCGAGCGTACCCGCAAACTTAAACTGGACAGTGTCCTCACTGTCATTGCATGAAAAATCATTGAAGGGTCAAAATTGTCGGTTAGATATATACTTTTTTTTTGTTTTTAAAGAAAAGAAAATATTACGAATGGATATGCACCGGACAAGAATATGCACATATATATACAAAATGGTATATACATACCCCCAAATTTATTTGAAACAGTGTCCACTGTTTTTGGCTGGATAACCGAAGTTTGGTGGTAGGCAGAGGAAGATTATGCAGGGTAAACCGGCTCCTGTAAGACCAAGAGCTCCTCTGTTGGTTCGGCGCTAAGGTACGGTTTTAGTCGGTGTCCGTTTACTTTGAAAAATGAACCGTCCTTTGGATTCTCCAAATCCACAGCGCCATGCGGATACACATTCCGCACAAAATATGGCCCTTTCCAGCGAGATCTGAGCTTACCTGGATGGAAATGTAGCCGGGTGTCGTAAAGCAGCACCTGTTGACCAGGTGCGAATGTTTTGCGCTAAAGGTGTTTATCGTGAAACACCTTCGTTCGGTTCTTAACGACAATCGCGTTTTCGTAAGCCTCATCCCTAAGCTCGCTCAATTCGTTCAACTGCAGCTTCCGGTGGCTGCCCGCATCTTCGAGAGACAGATTCAGCTCTTTTATCGCCCAAAATGCGCGATGCTCTATTTCCACAGGGAGGTGGCAAGACTTTCCGTACACAAGCCGATAGGGAGACATGCGAAGATCGGTTTTATAAGCAGTTCGAAATGCCCAAAGGGCATCAGTGAGTTTCAACGACCAATCCTTACAGTTCTTAGAAACCGTTTTCTCCAGTATCTGCTTGATTTGCCGATTTGAAATTTCGGCTTTCCCACAGGTTTGGGGGTGGTAGGGCGTAGATAGCTTATGATTAATGGAATATTTCCGCATCAAGGCCTCGAAAGTCTTATTGCAGAAATGGGTTCCATTGTCGCTAATGATCGCTCGGGGGTGCCCAAATCGGGAGAAAATGTTTTCTTTAAGAAACCTAACGACAACCTTGTTGTCGTTAGTCCAGCTGGGCACAACCTCGACCCACTTAGAGACATAATCAACAGTGAGAAGGATGTACAAGTTCCCAAAAGAACTGGAAAACAACCCCATGAAATCGATCCCCCAAACGTCGAAAATCTCTACAACCAAGATTGGTTGGAGCGGCATCTCGTTCCTCCTGGATATCCGGCCCAAGTGTTGGCACCTGGAGCAAGTCTTGCAGTAGTCATAAGCATCTTTGAAAACTTATGGCCAGTAGAAACCACACTGCAAGATCTTCTAAGCTGTCTTTCTGGGGCCAAAATGCCCGCCACATGCTTGATCGTGGCAAAACGACAGCACACTCTTGAATTCATCGTCAGGGACACACCGACGAATAATCTGGTCGGGACAGTACTTGAACAGATAGGGTCCGTCCCAGTAAAAGTGTTTTACTTGGGATAAGAATCGAAGTCTGTCCTGACTTGACCATTCAGTCGGTAGTAATCATGTGGCCATTCAGTCGTGTTACCCTAATTGGAAAATTTTCCTTATTTAGTGTACACAAGCACACTTAGCCAATTTTGTAACTTGGTTAAAAGTGTAACATGTTAAACCTTTTCATTCCTTGCATGGTTTAATTACCCATACCCTTTTTCCAAGTCAAAAACTCTTTCAATAATTCAAAATTTAATTAGAATATGAGGTATGGTGGGTAAGTGAAGGTTTGACTTGGGTTGACTATTGATTTATTTTTCATTTCTTTCCCTTCTCTCATTTCCTGCACCTCCTGCAGAATAACAGCAGCAACAACACCATTTTCTTTCTCTTTTCTTCTATTTTCAATTCCCATTTGGGTCTACACAAAACCCTAAACAAAAAACCCATTTTTATTCACAAAAAACCTTGGTTAAATGGCTCTTTTGAGGGATCTTGGTGTCAAGGCAGTGGCTTGAGGGAAAAAGGCTGGAAAATAAAGTTCTATAGGGTTTTTGGGAAGGTAATTATCTCACACTTAACACTCCTTTTTCATAACTTGTAGTAATTCTTTAGCAAAAATCATGTTTTGATGTGCTTTTAGTGATATTGAAGGGATTTTGTGGTGATATGTTAAAATTAGCATTTTTATGGCTTAATTAGCTTATTAATGGGTTATTAGTGTGATTTTAGACTTGGGTTTGCTTCAGATTTCAGAAAAATACCCTAAAGTTTCATTTTAGTGCAAAAGTGTGGTTTTTAACTAGAAATAGAGCTCTGTAGGATCTGCTGCTACTCGAGTTATTTCAGAATGAAAATGTATTTACTGCAGCATGTATGGGGGGTATAGAGTGCACACACAAAACCCGGGAGCCCATCTCCCTACCTAGGCCACCGAAAAATACGTTCTGGCCGCAATTTGCGGCCAGATGAGTGAGTTGGGGGTTGGGGCGCAAGAGTCTGCTGCTATGTGTAGTATTGTGGTATATATAATTTTGTAATATCTTTCCTGTATAAAAATCTGGGATCTTGATTGATAGTTTCCTTGTGTGTCGGTTTAGAAAATGAATAGAAATCACAATAAAAGAATTATTTGACCGCAATCAATAACGGTGTCGGTTTATAGCGCGTTAGTAAGTGCGGATCGTCCACAGGGATTGTGCGATTCGTTCGTATTTTGTTTTGTTTTGAATTGAAAATTTAATAGGAAAGAAAAGCAAAACGATTCAAGATTTATATCAATGAATTTCAAGAATCAACTAGATCTAAACAAGAATCAAGAAAGCGTTAAACATCAAGAATCAAGAAGTGATATAATTCCAATCGATTTAAGTTTCAAGATTTGAAGTAAGCTCGTAGGAATCGATTAGATCATAGATGTGAAGAAGATTCGAAATTACTTTTTCTTATCCATTAAAGAATTGATGCTAAATCGATGTCGATTTATCGAGGATTGAGGATCTTGCGAAGAATTAGGGTTTCTTCATCCTATCCTTTGTCCTTTCGATGAATCGCATTCACAAGATAGCTTCTAGGAAATCGAATGATTGATCGTTGATCTCTAGATCGTGCGAAAAGAATCAAGAACGCATTTCGCATCGATCTAGATCATCGTTCATTCAATTTTCAAGAATTTACAATCGTTATAGGACTTAAGAAAACGTTTAAAGATTCATCAACATCATCATTCTACGATCATCTCGACTCCTCCACGAGCGGTGTTTTATTCAAGCATCATCACAAAGAATACATTCAAGAATTGAAGTTGAATCATAATGCTTGAATTGAAATATAAGGAAGTTAAAAGAATCTTCACCTTTATTTATTCCACAATTTGTTACACATTGCTCAAGACTACAAGAATTTGAGAAGGAATAAGATTGTCGAATCTAGCGTTGCATCGGTTCCTGAGTCGCGGATCGGCTTGGATCTCATGCTCCGATGAATACCGGCTTCGCTTCTAAAGGATGGTTGAAGGTTTGCTTTGCAAGAACTCAAAGGATCTTGAATTTGGTTTCTTGATTGGATTAGGGTTAGGGTTTGGAGGTGGCTAGAATTGGGTTGAAGGGATGATAGAACAACAATGATCAACTAACGAACAACCCAATTTTCGAACCACCTTTTCTTGTGAGGCCTAGGGTCCTTTTTATAGGTTTTAGGAATAAGTAGCTTCATTAAGAAGCTTAGATTGGGTTAGCTTCCCTTGTAAGCTAGTTAGTTAGGTAGAAGCCTCTAGAACTAGTTAGTTAGGGTTTAGCTTCCACCTTAAGCTAGGAGGTTAGGGAGAAGGTTCTAGGCTCTTAAGGTAGTTAGGGTGAAGCTTGTTTAGGAAGCTTAGACATCATTAGTTTAGAACTCAAGGGCTTGCTGATCTGGCAGAAAGTTCTGGAGTAATCTGGAAATTGCAGTAGCTTGATGAGTTGTAGGACTTGAGAGAAGAGTAATGAAGCAGAGCAGGGGGGATGACGTGGCAAGGCCGCCACGGAACCGCGGCGCAAGGCGGCTCCGGCCGCGGTTCCGCGGCTAAGTGGCTGGCTTAGGGCTTCAGTTTTGTAGTGTTGCTTCCTGATGTCTTCTTGGTGTTTCTCTGATATGTTGAATCTTTGAATTACTTCTAGATCATTTCCAGATTTCAAATCCTTGAGTTGGAGTCTTTTTAACAGTCTTTGTTTCACAAATTTGGCAATTCTCTTGTAATTTCCTGCACAGACTTCAAAACACAAGTTGCGCAATATAGGAATGATGCCATGCTATGAAAAACTGTCAATTTCCCTTAGAGTGCCGGTTTTAAAGTCTAACACTTGCAATCTGGTATTTAAGAGATGTTTTGCTAATATGTGCAATATGAATACCGAACACTTCTAGATGAGTGCAAATGATAGGGACATTGCCATGTTAAAAATGCAGTATTTTCGACTGATTAAATTCCCCCAAACTTATTTTCGATCGTCTCGAGCGAACTGTTTTATTAAAAAGAGAAGGAGAAAATAAAGAAAGAGAAAAACTAACTAGCACACTTTCGTAGGCAACACGATTGCACTGGGCACGTGCAACAAGCCTTTAAACCTCTAGGTGTCCCTAGTAGGAGGAGTGTTGTCTCCTGAGGGTTTTCAGCGGATTGCACCCACAAAATCCAATAAAAGAAAGATCATGAATATTACATTTAATGACAAGAATTGTAAAAGAAAGACTTTGAAAATTAGGGTTTCCAACTAAGCTAGTTTTTCGGTTGTCATGAGCCCTATCTTAATAGTCATGAAAAGATGTCAGAAATCACGTCATCCTTCAATAAAACATCGTCTTATTTTTCATTCCTATCTTTCTTCCAAACATCGATCATATAACCCTGCGCGTGTGTAAAGATATCCCTACACCCGGAGAATTCAATTCAAGCTATCATACTCTTGCCCATCAGCCTCAGAACTTTTTAATTAATGAATATTCAGATGAGATTGCTCACACACTTTCATGCGACCGTTAATACTTCTTGAGGTACTAACCGACCGATTACTCATGTGCTTTCTTATTTGGTGTTTTTCCTCGTCTTGCACCACCTAAGGCTTAGCAGTGACTCCCAGACCAGTTGGCCTTAGGGCACTAGGTGAAGAGGCACCCTCGCTATATTTTTTTATTGCTGCCTTGGCGATAACAAACCAGTGTTAATTTTTCTCACCATTTTATATTTTCTTCATTTTTTTTTAATTTTATTTCCTTCATACTTTTGGCTTTAAGACAAGAGCATTTCAAGGTATCCTCTACTATCCCAGGCTTCAAGACGTGTGTAAGTGCGAATAGCAGGGTATCAACGTTCAAAATGTTTGGCTTCCAGAATAGAAACTATTTTTCAGACTTATTTTTATCCTCAGATAAGTGACTTCCTTCATCTTACTAACTCTTGGGACAACGGCTCATAACTACTTATTACTAGTTCGTATAAGAAAACTTCTAATTTTCTTGGTTTTCTTAAATTTTTCTAATCTCATGGATGTAATTTTTCACTATCTAATCTTTTATTATGTTATTTATGTACAAAAATTGTTAAATATTAAAATATTTTTATATTTTGAAAATATTTAATTTTTATAGCTTTTGAAATATTTTAATTTTTTATAGGTTTTTAAAGAAATGTTTTGTGCTTATGCAAATGATATGCAAATGATGCAAAAATAAGCACAAACCTCCCCCAAACTTGTTTTCAATAGTGTCCTCACTGTTGCCAACAGCTATATCTACAAAACTTGTAAGCCTGGGAGGAATTTATTAGTGGGGGCAAAATATATAAGTGAAGATCCTCCCCCAAACTTATTCTTTTCACTCACCTCCATTCAAAACATGATGCAGTGATATACATGACATGGGGTGAGACAGAGGAATTTTAATCAAGATAAAATGGCTCCTGTAAGAACAGGAGCTCCTCCGTGGGGTCAGTGGAAAAATACGGCTTTAGTCTATGTCCATTCACTTTGCAAAATGTGTCGTTTTTAACATTTTCTACCTCTACTGTCCCGTGCGGGTATACAGACCGCACAACAAAAGGTCCCTTCCATCGCGATCGAAGCTTACCCGCGTGAAGGTGTAGTCGTGAATCATAAAGAAGGACATGCTGACCAGGTGAAAATGTTTTCCTCAAAATGTTTTTATCGTGAAAAACCTTAGTCCTTTTCTTTATGATTACCGCGTTATCATAAGCTTCATCAAGGAGTTCGCTTAGCTCATTTATTTGCAGCTTCCGAAAGTTGCAGGCTTGGTTTAGGTCAAAGTTGATTTCCTTAATAGCCCACAACGCTTTATGCTCAATCTCGACAGGTAAGTGACATGCCTTCCCAAACACTATCCTATATGGAGAAACCCTAGGTCGGTTTTAAATGCAGTTCGGAATGCCCAAAGAGCATCCGTCAGTTTGGTCGACCGATCTTTTCTATTCTTAGCAACAGTCTTCTCCAGGATTTGTTTGATCTGTCTATTTGAAATCTCAGCCTGCCTACTCGTTTCGGGATGATAGGGTATAGAAAGTCTGTGGTTGATTGCGTATTTCCGCATCAGAGTCTCGAAAGACCTGTTGTAGAAATGTGTCCCGTTATCGCTAATGATAGCACCTGGGTGTCCAAATCGCGAAAAGATATTTTCTTTTAAGAACTTAATGACAACTTTCTTGTCATTAGTGCGACATGGAATGGTTTCAACCCACTTTTAGACGTAATCAACCGCAAGCAGTATGTACAAATTCCCAAAGGAGTTGGGAAAGGGACCCATAAAGTCAATGCCACAAACATCAAAAATTTCAACCACTAGGATGGGTTGCTGAGGTATTTCATTTCTCCGGAAAATTCTACCCGTGTACTGACACTTTGTACAGGTTTTGCAATGCTCAAATGCGTCCTTGAACAGGGTCGGCCAATAAAATACGAATTGCAAAACCTTCTCCCCCGTCTTTTTAGGACCGAAGTGACCCCCACAGGCCTGATCATGACAAAAAGAAAGAACACTCTTGAACTCCTCATTCGAGATACACAGGCGAATGATCTGGTCAGGACAATACTTAAATAGGTAGGGTTCATCCCAGTAAAAGTGTTTTACTTGGGATAGAAAATGGTATTTTTCCTGTTTTGACCAATCGCTGGGTATCTATCCCGTGACAAGATAGTTCACAATATTCCTGAACCAAGGTTCATTAGATACGCTCAAGAGTTGTTCGTCCGGAAACGAATCATTGATCGGCAGGGTCACGGGTGAAGAAGAGATGCGTGAAAGATGGTCGGCTACAACGATTTCACATCCTTTTTTTATCTTTGATAACAAGATCAAATTCTTGTAATAGAAGGATCCAACGTATTAGCCTACCTTTTGCATCTTTCTTCGGCAGAGTGATCAGTATACACAACTATAGGTGAGACAATCAAGTAAGGCCTGAATTTTTCTAATGCAAATACAACTGCCAAAAGTTCTTTTTCGGTAGTTGTATAGTTGATTTGAGCATCATTCAAGGTCTTACTTGCGTAATAGATCACGTGTGGCATCATTTCAATGTGTTGTCCTAAGACTGCACTAACTGCAAAATCGGATGCATCACACATCAGCTCAAAGGGGTAGTCCCAATTTGGAGACGATAGAACGTGGGCTGTAGTGAGGGAATGTTTAAGTGAGTCGAAAGCTGCCTCACAATCCGAGTCAAAGTGGAAGGTCGTATCCTTGGCCAAGAGAAGAGTTAATGGTCTAGCAATTTTGCTAAAATCCTTAATGAATCTCCTATAAAAGCCCGCATGGCCAAGAAATGATCGAATGTCCTTGACGCTTTTGGGATGAGGAAGGTTGTGAATGACATCTATCTTAGCTCTGTCAACCTCAATGCCTTTCTGTGAAATAACATGTCCAAGCACAATTCCCTCTTGGACCATGAAATGGCATTTTTCCCAATTCAAGGTTAAGTTCTTCTCTTTGCAACGAGTAAGAACTGCGTCAAGATTCGCTAGGCAATCAGAAAAAGAGTTTCCAAAAATCGAGAAATCGTCCATAAAGATCAAAAAAAAATTCTCGACCATGTAAGAGAATATCCCCATCATACACCGCTGAAAGGTAGCGGGAGCATTGCATAACCAAAGGGCATGCGTCTATAAGCAAAGGTACCAAAAGGACAAGTAAAAGTGGTTTTATCTTGATCCTTTTTGGCTATGGGGACCTGATTATAGCCAGAGTATCCGTCCATAAAGCAATAATACTCACGTCCAGCTAAGCGTTCCAGCATCTGATCAATGAAAGGTAGAGGAAAGTGGTCTTTCCTCGTGGCGGTATTGAGTTTTCTGTAATCAATACATACACGCCACCCAGTTTGGGCGCGTGTCTGAATCAACTCATTTGCCTCATTGGTAATAACAGTGATGCCGGATTTCTTAGGGACGACATGTATAGGACTCACCCATTAGCTATCGAAGATTGAGTATATAATACAATTATCAAGGCATTTGACGATCTCTTTCATCACCGCTTCCTTCATGACGGGATTCAACCGTCTTTGTGGTTCTCGGGTTGGTCTGGCATCATCCATCATATGTATATGATGTTCTACAATCAAGGGACTAATCCCTTTGATGTCCGCCATAGTCCAACCAAACGCCTCTTTATTAGATCTCAATACCGATAAAAGTGCATTCTCTTGCTCTGATTCTAGAGAAGCGGATATGATAACCGGTAAAGACTCATTCTCACCTAAATATGCATATTTAAGATGAGAAGGCAAAATTTTGAGATTTAATGCTGGAGAAGAAATAATAGAAGGTGGGATCATCGAGTGATTTTTGGAGTCACAAAGAAGCTCATAGCCTGTGAAAGATACAGACTCGGGTGGTGATAAGTCAGGAGTGTCGGACTCAAGTGTAGGAAAGGTGTCCTCACTAAGATCATGTGCAAGATCAAACAGTGATATGGTAGTGTCATCGAGTTCTGTAAAGCAAAGTTCCTCAACTCCGCAACTTTCCGGAGCAATCTCGTGGACAGAGCACACATCAAGAATATGAGCAGAGGGTTCTGATGGCTGACTTCCAACTTTGTAGATTTTTAGATCAATGGTCATATTTCCAAATGATAAGTTCATTGAACCATTTCTACAGTTAATAACAACATTGGAAGTGGCAAGGAAAGGTCGACCCAAAATCACTGGAATTTGGCTCCGGGGGTTCGCTACAGGTTGTGTATCGAGTACAATGAAGTCTACAGGGAATACAAATTCTCCGACCTTTATCAAAACATCCTCTAGTTCACCCCTTGGTTTGGTAATTGAACGGTCTGCCATTTGGAGAGTGCAGTGAGCTGGTTTCAACTCTCCAATCCCTAGTTGCTCATAGAAAGAATATGGAAGTAGGTTAACACTTGAGCTGTAGCGTTTTGAAAATCGTTTCGGTGAAATTTCGAAAAAATCGGTAAAATAAAAGGGTTTTCTGTAAAAAGTCAAAATACAAATATCTTATTATAAAAATTAAATATACATATTCTAGCTATGTAATTGCTATTATTTGGTGTTTATTGAGCCGCTGGTGAAATTTCAAATTTTCTGAAAAAAAATTATTTTATTATTATTTTAAGCCGTCACTAATACATTTAATTAGGGAAAATTACAAATTGGAATGAGTTGAAACAAATTTTGTACATCATAAAACATTAAATAAAATTTTATCATGTGGTTTTTGAAATGAAATCGTTTGCTAAAACGGTTTAGAAAATATCGAAGAAAAAGGCTTTTTTCGGTGAAATTAGTGTTAATGGGAATTGGGGTAATACATTCATATTTTTCCCTAACCCACACACCCACACCTCACCCTCTCTCCCACTCCCCACATGGCCGGCCCCACCATGATAGCCCTCCCCCTCTCCCTCTCTCCAATCACCAAGAAAAGAAAGGAAATCAAAGGAAAAGAAGAAAGAAATAGATAAGTGAGTGGGCTTTGACTTTTGTGTGGACTTGACTCTATTTTTCCCCACCTCTCTCTCTCTCCTCTCCTCCCCATTTTCTGGCCGAGCCCTCCCTCCACAACAGCCCCCAATTTCCCCTCTCAATTCCTCATCAAAAATCCTCACAAAATGGATCAAAAATCCACCAAAAATCCCACAAAATCAAAATCTAACTCCTACCCATTTTTCCTTAGCCTCTCAAGCATGGATTTTGGTGAAAAGTTTTCATTTTGGAGGCCAAGATTTTGGTGCTAGATTCATGATAGATCTCTTGAAATTGTGAGGTATAAATCTTTGCCCTATAGTTAAATTGTTGCTTTAATACTTCAATTCGACTAAATTTGATGCTTAATTAGGTTCTAAATTTAAAACTTGTGAATTCAAGAGAAGTGTTTCAAAAGTCAAGTTAGGTTTTTAGTGATGAGATTGTGGTTGTGTGATATAGTTAACATGTAGTGGGCATGCCAAATCAAATCTAGTTGCTAGTTTGCATTTTTGTTAATTTAAATTGTGATAATTATATAAATTGGAAACTAGGTTTTGGAAATTTATTGCAAATGTTAGACTAAAAATCTAATTAGGTTTTTCATGACTTCATTAACATTATTAAGTGTAGTTTAATGCTTTAGATCATGCAAATCTAAGCTAGATTGTAGTTTGTGCATTTTTGCTATGAAATTGTTAAAATTGGTTATGTTTGCAAACTAGATTTCTGAGATTGATATTAAGAATTAAGTTTAAAATCTAATTATCATTGGTATGACTTAATTAAGATGGTTAGTGAGCCTTATGCCATTATTTTTGTTAAAACATCATGTTTTGTACAAAAACGGGTAAATTTTGCTAGCTAGATTTTCGGAAAAATAGCTTTTAAAGTGAGTTTGAGGTTTTTGTGAATTGCAACCTATTTCATATTATAATTAGTGCTTGTGATTGTACAAATGAGTGTGTTTGGGTTTTTCTCGATGGTTTGGCGTTTGTACGCCGACGTCGAGGGTTTTTGGGTTGATTTGTGAAAGCAAACCATAGGTTTTGACCTATGTGGGATTCGTGAGTCGTTTTGGTCATGAGTCGGATTTTAATGCGATACGGTGCGTTATGATATGTAGGTAACCCATGTGGACTTCGAGAAGACAAGCAAGCGCGTGGCGACGTCGGCACCGGCGAGCGAGGACCAGGTGAGTAGATTTATATCTACGGGGAGAAGTCAGGTGGATGGCGTATAGCACCCCCGCAGTCCGTAGTGGTGTATACGGATGCGTATACACACCAACATTTATTATATGTTATTTAGGATTAATAACGATGCTTAGGATGGATATTGGTGTGTTAGACTATTTTTAGTGTTGCGAACCCTAGGGTAGTGTTGCACTACACATACACACATACATACTTGCATACATTCCTATTGATATGTACTCATGAGATTCTTTATAGTTATGTGTTCACATGGGTATGGGACTATGTGTTCACATACGGATTGAGGATGATACTTGGGATTGAGCTGAGTCGATGAGATTCGATTTGAGGCCGTGAGATCGGTGATATAGCAGGGTTCGTATCTTAGATACGACATGACGTTGTAGCGGGTCCTTGACGTAGTGTTTCACACACGTCCATGCATACGTAGGCGGTATTAGTATGGTACTAGACGTAGATCAGTACCCCGATCATGATATTTGATAAAGAGGATACCAGGTGAATAGTATGATGAATGTGATATTGACCCGTACCCAGATTTGGGATGCCGTACGACAGATTTACGTACGAGCTATATTGATGATTGATCTGCACTCTTGACTTGGGACGCCTGATTATAGATATGGTATCGGATATGATATTATTGAGGCGGGATCACCGAATATACATATACATGTATGTATATGTATCGACTCTGATGATAGGCGGTTTCCTTACCTGTTGTTCAGCTTGTTAGTTCAGCCGTATAGTTTAGTGTAGTTGTTAGATTAGATTAGACTTCTTACCTATTTCAAAAACTAACGAATCGTGGGCATTTTTAAAGACAGCTCAAGGGAATCTACGGATATTTCAAAAACGACGTATCTTTTCATAAAAACACCGTAGCCCCTATTTTCAAAACCCCATGATTCGTGTTATTTCAAAGGCACCATTTGTAGGACTTATATTAGATTATTGTAGATTAGTTATCGTTGTGTCTAGTATTCAGCTCCCGCACATTATTGCTGTTCGCTCTGCCTCGCATATTTATTTTGCTGCATATTCCATTATTGATATCATGCTGTTAGGACACCAGCACCATTACCGATGATGCGTATGTACCACGTACACCTACTTGCCGGCTCACTCACATCTTCATCGGTAATTGCCATGTCACGTACACTTTAGAGAATATAATTGCTTGACTTAGATTGTTAGCTGGTAGTTTTGACATGATATTAGTGTATTTCCCTTTTATGCCATATTAGACATTGTAGTTATTACCTACCACTTCATGCATACTGTTATTCAGTTGTTCATGCCTAGTTCATTATCATTGACATATGCACTTGTGATGATTTCTTGAGATTTATGATATTTCTGGATTTCGGGGAAAGCCGCAAAATTTACAACTTATGATCTTTTAAAATATAAAATGTTGCGGTTTTCTAGTGATGTAAAGTGTCGTCCACCATGAGTTTGCTGTGGTTTTGGAGATCCGTGTCGATGAGTGGAGGAACCGTCACGGGTACATGGTGGGCCCGGTATGGTACCCCGGGGCAAGAGGAATGTGGTGTTGACGTTGAGCCTGGCTGGGGAGCACTACCTACTGGTGATATTACCCGACGCGTCGGATATCCGGAGGATACCGTCGTGGTCTTGAGATGGATGGTAGGGGCCGGTCTGGACTGACGGCGCCCTAGATATTGAGATTGAGACATTGATATTTCGAGACAGTGAGATTTATGTTTTGTGTCGATGCTAGACACTGTTGATACTGATTTCATTATGATACCTCAGTTTTAAAAATACGAAGGAAATCTCACTAATTTATGAAAACAGTTTCTTCATTTACATGTATTCTGTTTCATGCATTCATACCTCATTCATATGATATATTGCTACCTGAGGCACTGACACGGGCACATGAGATTACACTCGGGTTAGATATTACCCTAGACATTGTCATAGGCTGCCTGTTATACATATATTTGAGGATATATTATGATCATTGACCTAGGATTGCGTTATTTATGCGATTTCTGTGCGTAGATATTTTCTATTCACGAGTTGGCAACTCACCCCCGTTGTGCCCCAGTTTCTTGCAGGTTTGCCGTACCGGTTTCCTTACGGCTTTGCGGGCATAGTTTCATTCGGGTGATTTGCTAGTAGGTGGGTTTACTTGTATCATACCCCCATTATTTACCTTGTATGATATTATTCAGTTGTATCTAGTAAATTCCATCAACCAAACATGTATCTATTGAGATAGAGACCAGTGTTGTTATTCTTTCGACCTTAGAGTCGCTCATTATATTTCTGGTGGTTTTGAGTTCCCTTTTGAGTTTTTGATCCTCGCCGTTGGCGTTGTATATTATATTGCTTGTGTGGTTGTGACCGTCGATTGACGAAGAGCTAGCTCCCGCTTGGGGATGCCTTTTATTGATTTCGTATACTATTCATGTTGTATCCCGTTTGGGAGCCGGTATTTACAAAGGAGACTCTGCCGAAATTTTCAGTAAATTTTTGATGTTTTTTTTTGAAACCCGCATAATTCGGCTTATGCTATTAAAACTACTTGATTTTAAATTGGTTTTCCTTCACTCTACTACTTTTCTTGGTTTGGATTTCTGGGTTTTCGGCTTACTTAGATTACGTACGCCTCGAGACGTTTCGTAGTTTAAGTGCCGGTCATTTTCCGTACTTTCGGGACGTGACATGCGCCAAGGTCTAAAAGAGCACGATTTATGTTTTTACCCCAAATAGAAATCGATATCGTAGGACATCCGGGGTCCTTACGTTTCTTTGGTAGCTGTGGGATAAAAGCAGTGCTAATGTTATTAGACATGAAGACCTTCTTTGGCACTTGAGTTTTCCTCTTCCTAGTGCACAAGTCCTTAAGAATTTTCGCATAAGCGGGGACTTGTTGAATAGAATCTAGGAGAGGGATATTGATGTTAACCTGTTTGAACATTTCCAAAATTTTCTCCATATGTGGACTCGATTTGATACACCTTAACCGATTCGGGTAAGGAGCTTTAGCAATAAGCGCCGGGTCCATCATAGGAGAAGGAAGTGGGGGTAGACATGATCCCAAAAGAGGAGTGGGGATCGTCTGTGGAGAACTAGAAGAGGTATACTGAGGTGTCGAGCCTAGTGGGAAATGGAGAATAGGCTCGCGAGAAGGCGGTGGGGTAGAAGAACAAGGATCAGAAGTAGAAGTGTGTGTGTGAGAAAAGGTCTCAGCTGGGGTGTTATTGATAGGATTTTCAATATCATCAATTCCTTCCCCAACATGGTTATTCAGCACTCTTCCAGATCTCAACGTTGTGACGGCATTTACATTGTAATGCCCAGGGTTCGGTAGGGGTTGAGACGGAAGTTTCCCTTTTTCTCTCGCACTCATTTCGGCTTTAAGTCGTGCAATTTTAGCTTCCATCAATCTGATACTCTCAGCTTGGGACGCTGAGTTTTTCTTTATCTCACGGACGGAAGATCTAACCTCAGCCGACACCTCTATGAAATTTGACAAGAGTGATTTCATGGTTTGAGTGAATTGAGAGAATTCGTCAGAACAGGTCATTTGCATAGGATTAGACGGTGCAGGAGTGTTGACCTAGTTTTGAAAATTTTGTGACTGGTAGGGGTGCTGAGTGAGTTGAAGTGGTTGCTGTTGTAGTGGAAGAGCCCTTTGGAAATTATTTTGTCTTGGAACCGTGTTTTGAGATTGTTGTTGTTGGTTCCAAGCAAAATTTGGGTGATTCCTCCAACCCTGATTGTACGTGGAAGAATATGGATCGTTTCTAGGTCTTTGAAATGCGGCATTGGTATGCTCGTGACCTTGAAACGGAGAATTTAATGGACATTCTTCCGTTAAGTGAGAAGGATCAGAACAGCACCCACATACAGTTTTGGGGAGCGACATTGGGTTTAGGGAGGCTGCTGAAAATTTATGTTCCATAGCCTCGAGCTTCTTTTGCATTGCTGCCATCTCAGCTCGAACACCTATGGACACATCAATTTGGTGTACGCCACCCCTAGTCGATGATTGGGTTCCAATCTCCCACTGTAAGGATTTTTCAACGAACTCTTCTAAAAATTTCCAAGCTTCCCCATCATCCTTGGTCATAAAGGTGCCTTGACACATGTTTTCAAGGTTCTGTTTAGTGTTTGGGTTAATGCCCTCATATATGATTCGGCAAAGATCACATCTCGGGATGCCGTGATGTGGACATTGAACCAAAAGATCCTTGAAGAGTTCAAAGCACTTTGAAAATGGTTCAGTCGGAAGCTGGGTCAATTGATTTAGTTCGCTACGGATTCGAGCTGTCTTTTGCATAGGGTAGAATTTCTTAAGGAATGCCGCAACGAATTCTTCCCAATTCGTAATGGAATGTGCGGTAGTGTTATATAGCCACTTCTCGGCTATATCGCACAAAGTAAATGGAAGAAGACGTAGACGCATAGCATCCACAGAAAGTTATGACGTACCCATCATTGCGCATACGTTTTCAAATTTGGTGATAAAAAACGTATGTGTCTTCAGTCTCGAGTCCGTGGAATTTGGGTAAAAGGTTGATGTACTGGGGTTTAATCTCAAAATTATCCCCGTTGGCTAGTGGAATGGATAAGAAGGTCGAAAGAGGACCTCGCAAAGGATAGCACCTCTCTTGGAGAGAGATGCGGGGTGGATTCTGCGCACCAACGGACGGCGGCGGATTAGTGGTAAAGAAATTCGATGGAGACGGATCCATCGGTATGGGTGTGGTGGTGGGTAAAGAAGAAGTAAATGGAGAAATACCGACTTCGGAGTCGATCAAGGGTACGCGGACTAAACGGGCACTAGAATCCCGTGTCCAGCCTATCGTGCACTAAAAAGGGTTAGTACAAGTGGCAGCGTGACTTATAATTAGGGGAAATGAATGAATGCGGTGTTTGTTTTGAAAAATGATACGGACTTTTGAAAAAATGATGCGATCACAACAAATGTATCAAGCAAAACCCTAATTCTAGGGGTCACCTAGGTCAAATCTCTAGACCGCTCCTAACTGCCAAAAGACAAGTCGCAGGATAAATCCTCCACTGCCTCTTTGACTCTCCTGTGGCCAGGTAAGTGCCAGGTAAGTGGGAGGTTCTCCACTACGTAAGTAGTGGGCCTAATTAAGTAACCACTAGCTTTCGACACACTTGCCTTAGACACCACTAAAGAAACGCGGATAAGCAATGAATTACCCAAGGCCTTCTTCTGTCCTAAGTGAGCACGACGGTCCTTAGAGTCATCTCTAGATATTTTTTAGTTAATGAGGGTAAATGCGGATGCAAGTTTATGATTTTTGGGGCTTAGGAAGGGTAATGAACTCCCCAACTAATCTTGATTTGGCCGTGCCACTTAATTTCCGTATTAATATGCAAACAACTACAAAACAAAAAACACGCACAATTTATTTTGCTTTTTGCGGCGCTGCGATTTTTGCAAAGAAACTTGCAGAAAATTGTTAATTGGAGCAGACAGAGGAAGAGATAAGAAAGTTAGAGACTCACAGAGCAAATTTGGTGCAATGACGCCTTGAAGATGCCGCGGAACCGCGGCAATAGGGGTTTTATGCCGCGGAATCGCGGTGGCACAGTGAGATCGCTGCACAAAAATTTCACAGAAAGCTTATTTTCACCTCCTGAGTCCTCTGCAATATTCTGAAAAAAAATTCACTTGCTCCACAGCTTCCAGATTTCCTCGTAATCAAATCACAACAACACGTTTAGATTTTGTGCGAATTTTGATCTCAAAATTGTAATAGAATAAATCTTTCAATTCAAATTTCAATAAAGAACGAATTAGCGCACGATCCACGGCAACGACGCCATTTGATTGATCTTAATTTCTCGTTATGTCGGTTTAGAAAATGAATAGAAATCACAATCAAAGAATTATTTGACCGCAATCAATAACGGTGTCGGTTTGTAGCGCGTTAGTAAGTGTGGATCGTCCACAGGGATTGTGCGATTCGTTCGTATTTTGTTTTGTTTTGAATTGAAAATTTAATAGGAAAGAAAAGCAAAACGATTCAAGATTTATATCAATGAATTTCAAGAATCAACTAGATCTAATCAAGAATCAAGAAAGCGTTAAACATCAAGAATCAAGAAATGATATAATTCCAATCGATTTAAGTTTCAAGATTTGAAGTAAAGCTCGTAGGAATCGATTAGATCATAGATGTGAAGAAGATTCGAAATTACTTTTTCTTATCCATTAACGAATTGATGCTAAATCGATGTCGATTTATCGAGGATTAAGGATCTTGCGAAGAATTAGGGTTTCTTCATCCTATCCTTTGTCCTTTCGATGAATCGCATTCACATGATAGCTTCTAGAAAATCGAATGATTGATCGTTGATCTCTAGATCGTGCGAAAAGAATCAAGAATGCATTTCGCATCGATCTAAATCATCGATCATTCAATTTTCAAGAATTTACAATCATTATAGGACTTAAGAAAACGTTTAAAGATTCATCAACATCATCATTCTACGATCATCTCGACTCCTCCACGAGCGGCGTTTTATTCAAGCATCATCACAAAGAATACGTTGAAGAATTGAAGTTGAATCATAATGCTTGAATTGAAATATAAGCAAGTTAAAAGAATCTTCACCTTTATTTATTCCACAATTTGTTACACATTGCTCAAGACTACAAGAATTTGAGAAGGAACAAGATTGTCGAATCTAGCGTTGCATCAGTTCCTTGAGACGCGGATCGGCTTGGATCTCATGCTCCGATGAAGACCGGCTTCGCTTCTAAAGGATGGTTGAAGGCTTGCTTTGGTAGAACTCAAAGGATCTTGAATTTGGTTTCTTGATTGGATTAGGGTTAGGGTTTGGAGGTGGATAGAGTTGGGTTGAAGGGATGATAGAACAACAATGATCAACTAATGAACAACCCAATTTTTGAACCACCTTTTCTTGTGAGGCCTAGGGTCCTTTTTATAGGTTTTAGGAATGAGTAGCTTCCTTTAGAAGCTTAGATTAGGTTAGTTTCCCTTGTAAGCTAGTTATTTAGGTAGAAGCCTCTAGAACTAGTTAGTTAGGGTTTAGCTTCCACCTTAAGCTAGGAGGTTAGGGAGAAGGTTCTAGGCTCTTAAGGTAGTTAGGGTGAAGCTTGTTTAGGAAGCTTGGACATCATAGTTTAGAACCCAAGGGCTTGCTGATCTGGCAGAAAGTTCTGGAGTAATCTGGAAATTGCATTTTCGACTGATCAGATCTAATACCCTATTTTCCGTATTTTAAACCTTCGCGACACGCGTGATACGTATGTGTGGGTTTGGGGTTTCTGCGTATCGTGACGCGTCGGAGTGGCTTCAGGCTTGTAATCACACGTTCTAGCGCATCGCGCACACGCGCGCTTGGTTTGCGACACGGGTTTCTATTTGACTTTAAATGTCTTGTGTGTATGGTTTTGAGCTTATGTGTCATATATTGTGAAATTCTAGGTTCGCAGGCGAGTGCGACGGACGCCGCGAAGAAGGGGAAACAAGTCGTCGGCTTTACCTAGCGAGAGACTACGGTGAGTAGATTTAACATCTACGGGGATATCGCCCGCATGGCGTTATGCGTCAGGGCTGATAGGACATTATAGTGATATGTTTTGCATTCACCTACATGACAACTGTTTATTGCATACCGCATTCCCTGCTATGCGTATATAAACTAGAATTGATAGAACAACGCACTATTACTAACGGTTCAAGTTGCACGAGCACGATTTATATCCTACACTCACACCGTTAGTGATTGCCATGACACTCACATTATAGGATTGCTATAAATCATATGTTAGATTGTTTCCGCATTATTGATGTTTACCATGATTTGCCGCATATCGGCAGATATTATATTCATACTTGGACACATCTACATCACATATTCATACATGTGCCATGTATATATTGATATCCTCATACCTGCATAGATTTACGCATTGAGATATGTTGTTTCCATGTTATTTCTGGATTTGGGAACCGTGGATATTTCAAAAGAGAATAGGTAATTATTTAAAAACCCGGTTTCTCTTGATATGATATTTCAGTACGTCCACCATGTGTTATCTCGGTGCTAGAGCCCGATATATGAGAGAGAGAGGGCTGACCCGGACTGACGGATGCCCGATATATGAAAGAGAGAGGGCTGACCCGGACTGACGGATGCCCGATATATGAGAGAGAGAGAGGGCTGACCCGGACTGACGGATGCCCGATATATGAGAGAGAGAGAGGGCTGACCCGGACTGACGGATGCCCGATATATGAGAGAGAGAGGGCTGACCCGGACTGACGGATGCCCGATATATGAGAGAGAGAGAGGGCTGACCCGGACTGACGGATGCCCGATATATGAGAGAGGGGGCTGAGCCGGACTGACGGATGCCCGATATAGGAAGATTTGCGTGTCGATGCTAGACACGAATATTTATGATATTTGGGTGCCGATGTTGGGCACTCGAGATTCTCAGTGATGTACAGGATTTGAGGGCCGATGGGAGTGCCGGCGTCTGGGTTGTTGGGATTTGGGGTGCATTGGTGGGTACCGTTTATCTTTCCACATTGACATTCCGTGTAGATTTTATTTCATCCCATGCTCCGCAATTATTATTTTGCATCTCCTCCTGTAGTTACTTTACTTGACAGAGCACTTGCATGATTATGCAAATACTGCTTATTGCATATAGACTTATCTGCTGGCATTTGATAGAGTAGCGCAGTACGTGCATGCTCGCGATTACCTTTATATGTTATCTCTATTCACGAGTTGGCAACTCACCCCCGTTGTGCCACAGTATTTGCAGGTTGCCCCTCGGAGTAGTCGCGGCAGGCTTCTTTCTTACATCTTTTGGCTACAGATACCACTACAGTTGGTGCGTGAGCTGTTTTGCTGTTAGGTGGGTTGTGGTATCTGGTTACTTTTATTGTACACACTTTTGTATCTAGTATTCTCCATCTAGCTTATATGTACTTGACTTAGAGACAGTGTGAGGACGATGATGTATATTATTTGTATTCTGGTGTCGAGCTCGTTGTGAGCCAACTTTACCTTTGCAGTTTATTCTATCTGTGATGTTCCCACTTGTTTCTCTTGATCTTCGCTACGGCGTCGTATATCGCTATCTTGGTGATTGTTTACTTACGATTTCTTATCACTTTTTAAATTCTTCCATTTAAAACTTAAAACACTCTATACTTTTACTGGTTTGATTTCTGGGTTTTCGGATCACTTAGTCGCGTTACGCCTGTAGACGTTACGTGGTTAACTGCCGGTCATGGGCCAAACTTTGGGTCTTGACAAAGTTAGTATCAGAGCGTAGGTTTTACCTTTCAGAGTGTAGGATGACCCTGGTATGATGTAATAGGTAGTTGAAGCAGAGTGGCGTAGCGTGCGTATGTTCCGCGGCATGCTCACGACACGGTACTCCGCCAAGGAGACCTTAGGACTTGTTGATTTAAATTCCTTCTTGAGTATATACATTCTTGCGATTCGATTTCCGTATCCTTATCGAATCCTATTGTTCCTTTCAGCCATTATGCCGCCAAAGACTACGAGGGCGCAGTGAGCGGCCGCGAGGGCCGAGATTCGAGTTGACTCGTCCGAGACGAGGACTGACCCGGGTAGTACACCGGTTGTGCCCGAGCAGGCTGTTCTTGCCGTGACAGATCAGATTGCCATGTTAGGTACTGGTGTGCAGGAGATGCGCCAGACGGTGGGATCCAGTATGCAGAAGATGCGCCAGATGATGGGATCTCTAGTTGAGACACTTCGAGCGCAGTGACCAGAGGTAGTTCCACCCGTTGCAGAGATCGCGGTGATACCCACAGCACAGGCAGTTGTCCCTACAGCTACAGAGGTCATCTCAGTATCGCTGTCAGAGTATATGAGGCTGAAGCCTCCAATCTTCATAGGCACCGATGCGGCCGAGGACCCACAGTCTTTCATTGATAGGATGGCGCGGATATGTCGTTCACTTAGATGCGCAGATGCGAGATGGGTTGAGTTCGCGAGCTTTCTCCTGGAAGGTCTCGCGCAGAAATGGTGTGAATCAATCGAGAAGGGTAGAGCAGCAGGTCTTCCTTCTATGACCTGGACAGAGTTCGTGGTGCTATTCCTTTCCCGTTTTCTTCCACTGAGCATCAGAGATGCTAGAGACGCAGGTTCGAGTCCTTACGTCAGACTCCGAAGATGTCAGTGGCAGAGTATGATGTCCTGTTCACCGAGCTATCAGTGTATGCTCCGTACCTAGTGGCTACTGAGGAGTTGCGAGTCAAGAGATTTGTCCGAGGCTTGCTTACACCACTGTTTCTTTCGATCAGCGCACAGCATTACGAGACATATGCAGCAGCTGTAGACGCAACCCTATTAGTCGAGGAGCGCCTTGCTGAGACTTCGGTAGTTCCAGAGCCGAAGAGAGTTCGTGCGGATACATCAGCGCAGAGACAACCTTTTCGGCACCGTGATAGACGTCTTGCAGGTAGCAGAGATTTAGGGCGGGGCCGGTTGTTCAGCTCCTATTCCCAGGAGGGTCAGCGGTCATCGTCGGGATGTTTTCGCTGCGGGAGTTCTTATCATCGTGTACGAGATTGTCCTGAGATACCCCGGAGGGAGGAAGCAGCACCGCACGTCACACTACCACCTTCACCACCCCAGACGACGTTTCCTATTATACCTACTGTTACTCCGTGCCAGACTCATGCATAGTGAGGTCATGGTCGCGGAGAATTTGTTCATAGAGGACAAGGTGATCAAGGTAGAGGACAGCTAGCTGCCGGCAGGGGACAGTCTGTAGGTTTCCTAGGCACACTCAAGAGGTTCCACAAGGCATCAACCATGCCAAATTCAATGTTTTTCTTGTGCCGAGAAACCCTAATGCGATCGTTGACTAGAGGTAAAGGCGATAACTATACAAGTAAACAACTTTATTGCTAAGTGAATAGAAATACAACCTTTGTAGATCCGGTCCTCCACTTCCTTAGCTCCGTAAAGATGTCCCCTCGCTGCGATCATCGGATCCCGGACTCTAGCGTCGGCTTCATCGGAGAAATGGGCAGGCTAGGTCGTCGACTTCGATGCCGAAGATGTTCTACGTCTAGGCAACTCAAGATCAAGCTCCAACTTCACCAAGTCATAAAACTTGTGAAGAAAACACCCTATACTACTTGGCAAGTGGTAGAGGATGAAGAAATAGGAAGTGGGTTCACTTTGGATTTGGATTTCTCACTTGGAATCATCACTTGACATTTTTCAAGAGAGCTTTTCTTTTTCTTCACTTGAAGAAGAAGATGATGAAGAAGAAAAGAATAAGAATTCATTTTCAAAAAGAAAATGAAGTGATATCTATCATTTAGCAACCATGGGTGAGTTAACAAGTGTAGAGACTAAACTAGGGTTAGGTATAATGGTTAGGTTTAGGATGAAGACAAAGTGGTAGACTTTCAAAGATGCTTTGAAGCTTCAAGAAGCTTCAAGCAAAGAAAGAAAAAGAAAGCCACCATTTCATCTTTTCCAAAATGAATAAATAGATAAATAAATAATTCAAACCCTTAACCATTAACCTAAACCATGGTTTAAAGCATGCACACCCAAGTTTGCATGTATCATCAAACATGATACAAACAAGTGCACAAAAATATATCACATATACAACTTGTGCAAATCAAGTGAGAAAATCCATCTTAAGTGAACCAATACTAGTTAATGCAAAGTAATATATCAAATATATAATTATGCATTAAATCATTAAATCAACACTTGATCTAATGATCCGGTCATATCGCATATAACCGACTAATATCAATAGTAACAACTTATCGAATCAACACTTGATCCGATAACCCGGCTATATCGCATATAACCGATCAATGTCACAAATCGCGAGAATCGAATACAGTATCACATACTGGTATTATTCTCGGTCCCGCACATATCTCATATGCGCTCCTATTTCGTTTCGCTTGAGCCAGGAAACCTCTGTGTAGGACTCTAAAGACTCGTCAATACGCCGACAGCAGATGATGATCATATCAAGCACCCACAAGCCGCAAGCGGTCTGCTAAACGTAACGGCCACCCGAGTATTGAGCGATCAGAAGATCGACGAGCAAGCCCGCTCACACTCCTGTGAATCCCACCAGTAACACTTACCGTACAG
The DNA here is from genome assembly GCA_030015575.1 of Agapanthus africanus. Taxonomy (NCBI): domain Eukaryota; kingdom Viridiplantae; phylum Streptophyta; class Magnoliopsida; order Asparagales; family Amaryllidaceae; genus Agapanthus; species Agapanthus africanus. Next base: position 392,388,363 of record JASDDO010000022.1, read on the forward strand.
TCCCGTCTGTTCGTCTGATATGTCGCATATCTCGCCTAGGGGTGGTAAACGTCAGACCCCAGTACCTCGATAAGTCGTGTCGATATGAGGTCTATAACAGTTCGAGAAACTACTGGTAACACTTACCAGTAAATCTCAGCAACCCTGGCCAGGGATTTCCGGTTATAGCCAATCGAACACAGCGCAACATCAACTCCCTATACCGGGAGAGACGAATCCCCTCCTATCGCTCATTGCCTCCATGTGATTCGGGACTATACCCAAAAACCACCGTTTTGCACGCCCTCTTGGACGTGGTAAGGTGGAAATCAAAGCACAGTGGGAATCACACAAGACTCTATGACGATCTCGGGTCTACAGACTAACCTGTACCAGTGTCACCAGAGAACTGCCATCTGACGTAAGGTATAATACCATCTAGGAGTTCTCGGTGAGTCCGTCTAGTGTACCCAGTCTCCACTGAGCACCCGTATATCATCTCTGATGTCAAACACCAATGGATATGGGATCATCCATCGCCCATCTGTATGGGGCGAGAAGGTATACGCTAGTCTACTCTGGTATATCGATTCCCCGTCTCGATACACCCACGACTAGGGACCTTGAAGGATGTACTTATGGACTACCGTGTCCCCACTAGTATGATCTGCGTCATAGTCCATGTAGTCAAGTACACATCCTACGGGCTTTACCAACATGTAACAGGGAGACAATCAGTGTACACGTTAAGGTAAAGAGCAACCAGATAGCATACTATCATGTCGAGCAAGAAAGTCCTCCCTATATATGTCCAAGCATCCACTACAATATACATCCTATGTATAGTAATGGCCTCTAGGGCATACATATAACTAACACAGTCAGTCGCAGGTAGAGGACAGGCGCGAGTTTTTGCTTTGACGCATCAGGACGAGCAGGCGTCCAATGCGGTGGTCTCAGGTATCCTTCCAGTATATTCTGTTGATGCACACGTGTTATTCGATCCCGGATCCACGCACTCGTACGTATCCACACACTTTGTGCCGAGTTTGGGTAGAGAGTCCGGTTTGCTTGATCAGCCACTTGTTGTGACTACTCCTGTGGGAGAGTCGTTTGTTGCTAGGCACGTGTTCCGATCCTGTACCGTCCGTATTGGAGAGAGAGTTGCCTGTCGACTTGATCCTTCTTGAGATATTGAACTTCGACGTTCTTTTGGGCATGGATTGGTTAGCCACGTGCTATGCTTCGGTTGACTGCCGCGAGAAGACAGTTAGATTTTGTTTTCCCGGCAAGTCGGTTTTTGTTGTGTTGGGGGACCGTGGTGCTACCCCTCACAGTGATTTCTTCTTTTCGCGCTGGGCAGCTTTTGAGGAAGGGATGTCAGGGATTTCTCGCCTATTTTTTGCGATACTAGAGCTACAGAGGTTCCGATGGATCATGTTCCGGTTGTTAGCGAGTTCCCTGATGTTTTCCCTGACGAGCTTCCTGGGCTACCGCCCGAGCTACCGCCCGAGCATGATATTTCTTTCTGTATTGATTTGGTTCCTGGCACAGGGCCTATTTCTGTACCGCCTTATCGGATGGCCCCGGAGGAACTTAGAGAATTGAAGGGTCAGTTGCAATATTTGCTGGATAAGGGACTTATTCGACCCAGTGTTTCTCCTTGGGGTGCTCCAGTCCTATTTGTCAAGAAGAAGGACGGCAGTATGCGTTTGTGTATCGACTACCGCCAGCTGAACAGGGTTACAGTGCGGAACAGGTATCCTTTGCCACGCATCGACGACTTGTTCGACCAGCTTCAGGGGGCAGGATACTTTTCGATGATCGATTTGCGATCAGGCTACCATCAGCTGCGGGTTCGACAGGAGGACATTCCTAGGACAGCTTTCCGCACGCGCTACGGCCATTATGAGTTTTTGGTGATGTCGTTCGGACTCACCAATGCGCCAGCAACATTTATGGACTTGATGAACCATATTTTCCGGCCGTATCTTGATCTGTTCATCATCGTATTCATTGACGATATCTTGGTGTATTCTCTGAGTAGAGAGGAGCACGAGCTGCACCTGCGGATTACACTGCAGACCTTGAGGGAGCATCAGTTTTTCGCCAAATTCTCAAAGTGTGCTTTCTGGATGGACAGCGTAGACTTCTTGGGGCACGTGATTACACGAGATGGTATATGTGTAGACCCGAGGAAGATTGAGGCCGTTTGGTGTTGGTCCAGACCCACGTCAGTTACTGAGGTTCACAGCTTTCTAGGGCTGGCAGGCTACTACAGGCGATTCGTGGAGGACTTCTCACGTATTGCTACACCTTTGACCGGGTTGACCCGGAAGGGAGTTCCTTTCGTTTGGACGGAGGAGTGTGAGCACAGTTTTCAGCATCTACGGGCTCTACTGACTACGACACCAGTGCTATCATTGCCTTCAGGATCATACGGATTTTTGGTCTACTGTGATGCTTCACGAGTGGGGCTAGGGTGCGTATTGATGCAGCATGACAGGGTGATCGCGTATGCTTCGCGGCAATTGAAGAAACATGAACAGAATTACCCCACTCATGATTTGGAGATGGCTGCAGTGGTCTTTACAATTAAGATCTGGCGACATTACCTATATGGCAAGTCGTGCCAGATATTCACTGATCACAAGAGCTTAAGGTATATATTTCAGCAGCGCGACCTGAACCTTAGACAGCGCCGATGGATGGAGTTAGTGAAGGACTACGATTGTGAGATCTTATATCACCCGGGCAGGGCTAATGTAGTGGCGGATGCTTTGAGCAGGAGGCCCGGGGGTAGTCTATCTTGTTTGAGCGCAGTAAAGAGGTAGTCGTCGGCAGATTGGCAGATTTTATGCGACAGCCGGGTGCAGTTCGAGTTTACGCCGATCGGAGGACAGATTGCGCATGTTCGTGCACGCCCACAGTTGCTTGACCATATACATGAGGTAGAGCACAGTGATGACCGATGCTCAGAGATCAGGGCACAGATTGGACAGGGCAGATTTTCCGAGTTCGTGATCGATGATTAGGGGATACTACGATTTAGGACTAGACTGTGCGTACCATATGCTAAGGGACTGCGGCGCGAGATTCTTGAGGAGGCACATCGATCGGTATACAGTGTTCATCCCGGTTCCACCAAGATGTACCATGACATCAGAGGTGTTTACTGGTGGGACGGAATGAAGAGTGACATCGCAGATTTTGTGTCAAGATGCCTGACTTGTCAGCAAGTCAAGGCTGAGCACCAGAAGCCTGCGGGAGAGCTACAGCCGTTACCCATTCCGGAGTGGAAATGGGCGCAGATTTCTATGGACTTCATTGTGGGTCTACCCAGGACTAGTTGAGGTTATGACTCCATCTGGGTGATCGTGGATCGTTTGACGAAAGCGGCTCACTTCCTACCGATGAAGTCGACTTTCGGATTTGCTCAGTATGCCCAGATATACATCGACGAGATCGTATGACTGCATGGAGTTCCGACATGTATCGCGTCCGACAGAGGCACCCAGTTTACCAGTCGGCTATGGCAGAGACTTCAGGAGGCTTTGGGCACTCGCTTGAGTTTCAGCACAGCATTTCATCCGCAGACCGATGGACAGTCAGAGCGGACTATTCAGACTCTCGAGGACATGCTCAGAGCGTGCGTCTTAGACTTTGGAAGTAGCTGGGATCATCATTTACCCTTAGTAGAGTTCTCCTATAACAAAAGCTACCAGGAGACCATTCAGATGGCACCATTTAAGGCTCGTTATGGGAGGAGATGCAGATCGCCCGTCTGTTGGACAGAGCTCAGTGAGAGCGGTATCTTAGGGCCACCGATTGTTGAGGAGACGACAGCGAAGATCCAGTTGATTCACGACAGGATGAGAGCAGTCCAGAGTAGGCAGAGATCTTATGCGGACCGTCGGCGGCGCAGACTTGAGTTTTTTGTTGGTGATCATGTTTTCTTGAGGGTCTCCCCAATGAAAGGTGTGATGAGATTTGGGAAGAAGGGGATGCTTAGTCCTAGATTTGTGGGCTCCTTCGGGATCCTCGAGCGTGTTGGTGCGGTTGCATATCGATTAGCCCTTCCGCCCAGTTTTCCAGATGTGCACCCCGTATTTCACATTTCGATGCTCCGCAGATATCTTCATGATCCTTCGCATGCGATTCAGCACCCGAGGATCCAGCTTGAGCGCGACCTTTCCTATGCAGAGCAGCCGGTGATCATTTTGGATCGACAAGTGAAGAAATTGAGATCGAAGGACATACCGTCAGTCAAGGTACTTTGGCATGGCCCGAGCAGCGAGGAAGTCACTTGGGAGACCGAGAGCGAGATGAAGAAGAGGTATCCCCACCTTTTTGAAGGTACGTGTAGTTAGATTTTGAAATTCGGTGACCGAATTTCTTTAAAGGGGGTAGATTGTAACACTTTGAAATTCGTTTAGGATGTTTTCGCGATAATTAGCAATTTTGCGTGTTTTTCATAATAGCCCGAGTATCGTATTTTCTTCCTTGATTAGTGATAATTGTGTTGTGAAGTGTTATATATATATTTATATGTATATATATAGGATTATTAGTTATTTTAGTCGTGTTACCCTAATTGGAAAATTTTCCTTATGTAGTGTACACATGCACACTTAGCCAATTTTGTGACCTGGTTAAAAGTGTAACATGTTAAACCTTTTCATTCCTTGCATGGTTTAATTACCCATACCCTTTTTCCAAGTCAAAAACTCTTTCAATAATTCAAAATTTAATTAGAATATGAGGTATGGTGGGTAGGTGAAGGTTTGACTTGGGTTGACTATTGATTTATCTCTCATTTCTTTCCCTTCTCTCATTTCCTGCACCTCCTGCAGAATAACAGCAGCAACAACACCATTTTCTTTCTCTTTTCTTCTCTTTTCAATTCCCATTTGGATCTACACAAAACCCTACACTAAAAACCTATTTTTATTCACAAAAAACCTTGGTTAAATGGCTCTTTTGAGGGATCTTGGTGTCAAGGCAGTGGATTGAGGGAAAAAGGCTGGAAAATAAAGTTCTATAGGGTTTTTGGGAAGGTAATTATCTCACACTTAACACTCCTTTTCATAACTTGTAGTAATTCTTTAGCAAAAATCATGTTTTGATGTGCTTTTAGTGATATTGAAGGGATTTTGTAGTGATATGTTAAAATTAGCATTTTTATGGCTAAATTAGCTTATTAATGGGTTATTAGTGTGATTTTAGACTTGGGTTTGCTTCAGATTTAAGAAAAATACCCTAAAGGTTCATTTTAGTGCAAAAGTGTGGTTTTTAACTAGAAATAGGGCTCTGTAGGATCTGCTGCTACCCGAGTTATTTCAGAATGAAATTGTATTTACTGTAGCATGTATGGGGGGTATAGAGTGCACACACAAAACCTGGGAGCCCATCTCCCTACCCAGGCCGACGAAAAATACGTTCTGGCCGCAATTTGCGGCCAAATGAGTGAGGTGGGGTTGGGTTTGGGGCATAGGAGTCTGCTGCTATGTGTAGTATTATGGTATATATAGTTTTGTAATATCTTTCCTGTATAAAAATCTGGGATCTAATACCCTATTTTCCGTAATTTAAACTTTCGCGACACGCGTGATACGTATGTGTGGGTTTGGGGTTTCTGCGTATCGCGACGCGTCGGAGTGGCTTCAGGCGCGTAATCACACGTTCTAGCGCATCGCGCACACGCGCGCTTGGTTTGCGACACGGGTTTCTAATTGACTTTAAATGTCGTGTTTGTATGGTTTTGAGCTTATGTGTGATATATTGTGAAATTCTAGGTTCGCAGGCGAGTGCGACGGATGCCGCGAAGAAGGGGAAACAAGTCGTCGGCTTTACCTAGCGAGAGACTACGGTGAGTAGATTTAACATCTACGGGGATATCGCCCGCATGGCGTTATGCGTCAGGGCTGATAGGACCTTATAGCGATATGTTTTGCATTCACCTACATGACTACTATTTATTGCATACCGCATTCCCTGCTATGCGTATATAAACTAGAATTGATAGAACACCGCACTATTACTAACGGTTCAAGTTGCACGAGCACGATTTATATGCTACACTCACACCGTTAATGATTTCCATGACACTCACATTATGGGATTGCTATAAATCATATGTCAGATTGTTTCCGCATTATTGATGTTTGCCATGATTTGCCGCATATCAGCAGATGTTATATTCATACTTGGACACATCTACATCACATATTCATATATGTGCCATGTATATATTGATATCCTCATACCTGCATAGATTTACGCATTGAGATATGTTGTTTCCATGTTATTTCTGGATTTGGGAACCGTGGATATTTCAAAAGAGAATAGGTAATTATTTAAAAACCCGGTTTCCCTTGATATGATATTTCAGTGCGTCCACCATGTGTTTTCTCGGTGCTAGAGCCCGATATATGAGAGAGAGAGGGCTGGCCCGGACTGACGGATGCCCGATATATGAGAGAGAGGGCTGACCCAGACTGTCGGATGCCCGATATATGAGAGAGAGAGAGGGCTGACCAGGACTGACGGATGCCCGATATATGAGAGAGAGGGGGCTGACCCGGACTGACGGATGCCCGATATATGAGAGAGAGGGGGCTGACCCGGACTGACGGATGCCCGATATAGGAAGATTTGCGTGTCGATGCTAGACACGAGTATTTATGATATTTGGGTGCCGATGTTGGGCACTCGTGATTCTCAGTGATGTACAGGATTTGAGGGCCGATGGGAGTGCCGGCGTCTGGGTTGTTGGGATTTGGGGTGCATTGGTGGGTACCGATTATCTTTCCACGTTGACATTCCGTGTAGATGTTATTTCATCCCATGCTCCCCAATTATTATTTTGCATCTCATCCTGTAGTTACTTTACTTGACAGAGCACTTGCATGATTATGCACATATTGCTTATTGCATATAGACATATCTGCTGGCATTTGATAGAGTAGCACAGTACGTGCATGCTCGCGATTACCTTTAAATGTTATCTCTATTCACGAGTTGGCAACCCATCCCCGTTGTGCCACAGTATTTGCAGGTTGCCCATCGGAGTAGTCGCGGCAGTCTGCTTTCTTACATCTTTTGGCTACAGATACCATTATAGTTGGTGCGTGAGCTGTTTTGCTGTTAAATGGGTTGTGGTATCTGGTTACTTTTATTGTACACACTTTTGTATCTAGTATTCTCCATCTACCTTATATGTACTTGACTTAGAGACAGTGTGAGGACGATGATATCTATTATTTGTATTCTGGTGTCGAGCTCGTTGTGCGCCGACTTTACCTTTGCAGTTTGTTCTATCTGTGATGTTACTACTTGTTGCTCTTGATCTTCGCTACGGCGTCGTATATCGCTATCTTGGTGATTGTTTACTTACGATTTCTTATCACTTTTTAAATGCTTCCATTTAAAACTTAAAACACTCTATACTTTTACTGGTTTGATTTCTGGGTTTTCGGTTCACGTAGTCGTGTTACGCCTGTAGACGTTACGTGGTTAAGTGCCGGTCATGGGCCAAACTTTGGGTCTTGACAAGTTCATAATATCCGCGAACCAGGGTTCGCAAGATACTATCAAGAGCTATTCATCCGGAAAAACTTCGTTGATCGGCATTTGAAGCGACGGCGAAGAAGGAAGTCGTGAGAGATGGTCGGCGACTACGTTTTCACATCCTCTTTTGTCCTTGATGACAAAATCAAACTCTTGAAGCAAGAGGATCCAACGTATCAGCCGAGATTTTGCATCTTTCTTCGCAAAAAGATGGCGCAGAGAAGAATGGTCCGTATAGACGATGACTGGAGAGCCGATGAGGTAGGGCTTGAACTTTTCTAAAGCAAATACAACAGCCAAGAATTCCTTCTCGGTTGTTGTATAATTCAGTTGGGCGTCGTTCACGGTTCGGCTAGCATAATAGATTACGTGCGGCATCTTGTTGATGTGTTGTCCAAGGACAGCACCGATGGCAAAGTCGGATGCATCGCACATAATCTCAAATGGGTGCGTCTAGTCAGGAGAAGAAAGAACGGGAGCAGAAGTGAGTGAGCTTTTTAATGACTCGTACGCAGTCACACAGCTCGAGTTGAAGTCGAATGGCGTGTTCTTGTCCAGCAAAAGAGTCAAAGGCCTAGCAATCTTGCTAAAGTCCTTGATGAACCGTCTATTGAAACCGACATGGCCAAGGAAGGCTCGGATGTCTCTGATGCATCAGGCAGGAGGGAGATTGGAAATGACCTCAATCTTCGGTTTGTCAACCTCTATGCCATTTTGTGAAATGATATGTCATAAGACAATACCTTCGCGCACAATGAAGTGGCACTTCTCCTAATTTAAAGTGATGTTCTTGTCCTTACATCGGGTAAGGACAGCGTCGAGATGCAGCAAACACTCATTAAAGGAATCGCCGAAAATGGAGAAATCGTTCATGAAGATCTCCAAGAATTTTTCCACCATGTCTGAGAAGATTCCCATCATACACCGCTCGAAGGTAGCGGGCGCATTGCATAACCCAAAGGGCATGCGACGATATGCAAACGTGCCGAAAGGACAAGTGAATGTGGTCTTGTCCTGGTCTTTTTCGGCCATGGGAATCTGATTATAGCCGGAGTAGCCATCAAGAAAGCAGTAGTACTCGTGTCCGGCCAATCGTTCAAGAATCTGGTCAATGAAAGGTAGCGGAAAGTGGTCCTTCCGCGTTGCGGCGTTGAGTTTTCTCTAATCGATGCATAATCGCCACCCAGTCTGGGTGTGAGTAGGGATTAACTCATTCGCCTCGTTGGTTATGACCGTTATGCCTGATTTCTTGGGGACCACGTGAATGGGGCTCACCCACTGGCTATCATAGATAGGGTAAATGATACCACTATCCAGACACTTTACGATTTCCTTTTTTACAGACTCCTTCATGACTGGGTTGAGTCGCCTTTATGGATCCCTGGCTGGTTTGGCATCATCCATCAGATGAATGTGATGTTCAACGATCAGGGGACTAATCCCCTTGATGTCCGCCATATACCAGCCAAAAGCTTGCCTATTGCTGTGCAAGACCGCAAGATGGGCTCTCCCTTGCTCGGGAGCTAGAGAAGCCGAGATGATAACAGGGAGGGTCTCATTCTCACCCAAGTAATCGTACTTAAGGTGAGACAGCAAAGGCTTGAGTTCGAGCATTGGAGGTGAAACAATTGAAGGCAAGATTGGTGAAAAGGTCTTGAACTCAAAGGATTCCAGCAAAGGTTCAAAACGAGTGTAAGCGACCGAGTTGGATGGTTCAGGTAACTCATCCGGAAATTCGAAGGATTCAAACTCGGGTGGTGAGTAGCTAAGATCGTTCAAGAAAGCGAAACACTCGTATTCATTGTCGGGCGCAGAAACAGCAGCAGGTTCGAAGAGGAACGCACTAGTGGCGTTAAGGTTGTCGTGATCGAACAAAAACTTCTCGAATTCACACTCTTCCGGGGTGATCTCCTGGATTGAGCAAACGTCTAGTATATGAGCATTAGGTTCGGAGGGCTGATTCCCCAACCTAAAAATGTTGAGTTCAATTGTCATATTTCCAAAAGATAGGTTCATCGAACCATTTTGACAATTGATCACAGCATTTGAGGTTGCAAGGAATGGGCGACCGAGTATCACCGGAATTTGATTCGGGGGGTTAGCTACAGGCTGTGTGTCTACTACAATGAAGTCAACGGGAAATATGAAGTCCCCAACCTTGATTAACACATCCTCTAGCTCACCCCTAGGATGGGTGATTGATCGGTCGGCCATTTGTAGAGTGCAGTGTGTGGGTTTCAGCTCTCCTACACCTAGTTGCTCATATACTGAGTACGGAAGAAGGTTAACACTGGCACCAATATCCAAAAGTGCGCGGTTGATGTTCTTATCCCCAATGGTAATAGAAATCGTAGGACAGCCAGGGTACTTCCGTTTTTGAGGTAAAGATTGGGTAAGAACATCACTCACAACACTAGCTAAGAAAACTTTCTTGGGTACCTGAGATTTCCTCTTTTTCGTGCACAAGTCCTTTACGATTTTCGCGTAGGACGGGACTTGTTGGACAACATCTAAAAGGGGAATGTTGATGTTAACCTGCTTAAACAACTCCAGAATCTTCTCCATTTATGGATTTTGTTTATTGGACTTCAACCGGTTTGGAAATGGAACGTTTTTAAAATTGGTTGATTCTAAATCTTGTGGAGGAGATTGTGGAGTTGGAACGGATCCCAGAGCTGAAGTTTTCGTGGAGTGCGAAGTGGGTCCGTTAAGAGCAGAAGAAGAAGAAGAAGAGCCTTTTGAAGAATGAAGAATAGGCTCAGAAGATGAGGAAGGAGAAGAAGAAGACGACACGGCCGGGGTGTCATTATCCTTAATTGTTGTGCCGATGTTGTTGTGCAGCATCCTTCCAGATCTCAATATAGTCACGGCACTCACATTAAGGTTCTTTTGTTCAAGAGCAACATGCACATTATGTGGGTGACCAGGATTTTGGAGTGGTTGAGATGGAAGCTTCCCTTTTTCTCGCTCGCTCAACGCCGCATTCATCTGTGCAATCTGGGCCCCGATGGTCTTGATGCTTTGCCCGTGTGCAGCAGTGTGTTGCACCAAAGACTGAATTGACGACTGGATGTTTGCGGTGGATTGTGTCGATTGTTTAACGAACGCCTCCAGACTTTGTTCTAGCGATGAAACTTTATCGTTGTTTGACGGAACAAAGTTGTTTTGAGGAAAAGAATTGTTGGGTGCAAAGTTGTTCGTCTGATTTTGAAAAGGTTCGGGTTGGAAGGGCTGCTGAAATTGATGTTGAGTTTGTTGTTGAGATTGTTGTTGCGGCAGAGGGGGCCTTTGGAAATTGTTGCCTTGGAATTGATGCTGGTTCTGATTCTAGGCGAAGTTGGGATGGTTCCTCCAACCGGGATTGTAGGTGGAAGAGTATGGATCGTTTCTTGGTCTTTGCTGAAATGCAGCATTAACCTGATCCTGTCCTTGAGATGGTGGATTGTAAGGACACTCTTCGGTTAAGTGAGATGGATCGGAACAACAAGCACAAATGGTACGAAGGGGAAGAACAGGGGCAGGAGCAGGAGATGAAAATTTGCTCTCTATCGCTTCAAGTTTTCTCGTTATTGCAGCCATTTCAGCTTTCATTGCAATAGAGACATCGAGTTGGTTAATTCCTACCCTAGACTGACCAGTAGAAGTGGTGGAAGAAGAAGAAGAAGTTGGTCTGGTTCTCTCCCATTGAAGCGTTTTTTCCGCAAGGTCGTCGAAGAATTGCCATGCTTCCTCGTCAAATTTCGGTAGGAAGTGGCCCTGACAAATGGTTTCCAACAACTGCTAGGTTGCTGGGTTCAGGCAATTGTATAAGGTTTGGCAAAGTTGCCATTTCTCAATACCGTGGTGAGGGCACTGAACAAGAAGGTCTGTATACCGGTCAAAGCACTTCAAAAAGGGTTCAGTAGGAAGCTGAGAGAATTGGTTGATTTCATTACGGATCCTCGCGGTTTTATGATTCGGATAGAATTTCTTGAGAAACGCTTTCACAAACTCGTCCCAACTAGTTATGGAGTGGGAAGCAGTGCTATACAGCCACTTTTCAGCAAGATAGCACAAAGTGAACGGAATGACCCGTAGCCGTATAGCATCGTCAGACAGCTGGGTCGTTTTCATCATGGCACAAACATTTTGGAACTTGTTGATGAAGATATAGGCATCTTCAGATTCAAGCCCATGAAATTTCGGAAGTATGTTAATAAAGTGGGGCTTAATTTCAAAATTATCCCCATTGGCCGGTGGAAGGGAAAGACAGGTGGGAAGTGCAGAGCGGGTGGGATAGAAACGATCCTGGAAAGAGATTCGCTGTGGTGCTACAACAGGCGGTGGTTGTGGGTTATTCGCATCCATAGGAGGTGGAATCAATCCCGGGGGAGTCAAAGAGATGTTTGGATTAAATCCTGACATCGCAGAAGAAAAGGTTGGTGATGGTGAAGGTGAGGATGTATGAACGGAATTCCGGTCAACGTCGAAGTTGGCCGGCAAAGGTAAGGGTGAAAGAGGCGTGGAAGGAGTTTCGACGGCTGAGTCAATCGCGTAGTCGGTAGCAACTAACGTAACGTGGACTAGGTGGGCGCTAGTGTCCCGAGTCCAAGCGGACATACACTAAATGAGTTTAGTGTAGTCAAAGCGGAGAAGGTGAGGGTAAGAAAACGTCAATGGAGAAATACGATGGGAGGTGGGTGAAAAAAAGGATTCTGGCGACAAAGGGCAAGTTTTTATAAAAGTTTTTTGGTTTTTTGTGTTTTTTTTTTAGAAAAAGCTTACAGAAGTATGTACGGACTTACGGCTTCAAACAATCACAGACAAAATATGCACAATCACACCTAGATCTAGGGTAACCTAGGTCAGCTAGACAGCTCCTAACTGTTCCAAAGCGCTAGAAATAGGACCTCAAACCGCCTCTTCTCCGCCAATTGCGGCCAGGTAAGTGCCAGGTAAGTGGAAGGCTCCCTACTACATAAGTAGTGGTCCTAATTAAGTTACCACTAGCCTTGGACACACTTGCGACATCGCAAAGTCAGGATAGGATAAACGGCCGATGCCTACAACCAGTCCTCTGTCCTATTGAGCGCGACGTCCTTAGGGCTGAGTCTAGTATTTTTTAATTAAACAATGGTCAATGCATATGCTTTTTGTGATTTCTGGGGTCCTGGGAAGGGTGATGAAATCCCCACCCAATCTGGATTGGTTTCAAGCCTCTTAAGGTCCGATTAAAATATGCAAAGCAGTAACAATCAACTGCAATCAACTTTTTTATTTTTTAGCGCGGCGCAAAGAATTCTGCACAAAAACAATTTATTGGAAAGGGGGAAGAGATTTTGCTCAAAGAATGCTGCAGAAAACACAGTTCAGTGGAGTTCAGAGGAGTGGGGAAGGAGGAAGAAATACTCACAGAACTTTTGAGATGCTGACGGCACCAAGTGGCAGCGGTTCCGCGGCTATAGCCTGCTTATGCCGCGGTCCCGCGGCAATAAGGTGGATTTGGACCTTGAAATTACTGTGGTATGCTAAGTTGGGTGTCCTCTTCTTTTCTGGAGCTCCTGAATCTTGATTTGCTTACTGGGTTTGCTCCAGAATTTTACAGTAGACCGTTGGTTCCGTTTGGATCAAACGCGGTGTAGCCGCGAGATATGGGCCTAACTTCCCACGTCTTTGGCACTGAACTTGAACTTCCTTTTCTCCTGCACACTTGCACAAAAACTAATCAAAAATAACAAGATGGTTTTTTTTACAATGTATATTTTTTTGTTTTGTTTTTCGGTTGTATTTATATTCACAAATTAACCCGAAATTACACAAAGAAATAAACTACCGTCTCCCCGGCAAAGGCGCCATTTGATTGGTAGAGTTTTTGCGTGCTTAGTTAATTACCGCAATCAAGACGGTTTCGCTTGTAGCTAGCCGGTTGAGTACGGGTCGTCCGCAGGGAGATGGGAATCTTTTTCTATGTGCTTTAACGAGTTAGGTCCAAATGTCCAGGTTTGTTTTGAGATTAACTATGTGCTAAAATGATATATAAAGAGAGCTTGTTAGGGTTAGGATTAGGTTAGTTTGAGTTAGGAGTCGCTCACTTCTTTCGTTGCCACTCTTAATATCGGTGTTACGGTAATCGGCAACAACGGGGATTAGCACGACTAGGAAGGAACTTGCGAGTATAAGCTAGGCTTTCCAACGCTTAAGTTCTTTCTTTTGGTGCTTGTCCATCCGTTCTTGGTTCTTAGCCTTAACCTCCGGTTAATTCAAGCACAACCGGTCTCACTAAGGAATCACCGCTATCATGTAGGATAGGGTGCCGTACGGAGCGGATTGTGGTTCAATTAACGGGAGTCCGAATTAAGATGTTGGGCAAGGAAAGAGCGAGAGAGATTTCCTTCTCTCAAACTTTCCTTATCCTACCCTAAAAAGTAAGAAAACTACTCACTCATTATAAGAAAAAGAAAATATAACAAAAGGAGGAAGATAGAAAGAAGGAGGTTAGAAGATTACAACTAGCTATTTGAGACCTCACCTTGGCAAGGATCAAGCTTAAGTATCATTGTTGTTAAGGATAAAGAAAAAGAGAACAAGAAAGAAACAAACAACAAATAACAACAACTAGATTAGCAAATGACAAATACAAGCAATTATCATTAACAACATAACAAGACAAGCATGGTAACAAAAAGAACTCTTTTATTCATCCTTCACTCATAAAAAGCTCACTACAAGATTTTAATGGAGAAAAGATGATAAGAGGAAGAAGAACAACAAAGTATATCTAAAATTTTACACAAGAATAAGCACCCCTTGGCTTGGCAAGTTCTGGGCTATTTATAGGCAGGAAACAGAGAACCTAAGGAACATTCAGAACCCAAATAGAGTTACCAAAATACCCCCAAAATTTGAGTTTCTGTCGAGATAAATTGGTCGCGGGTCCGTGGCCTAAGCGCGCTTATGCCGCGGATCCGCGGCCATTTAGGAGAATTAGGTCATAAAATTTGGTGGGTTTTCCTAACTTTCAGTACTCTTCAGCGTGGTATATGTTGTTTCTCAGAAACACTTCACAATTTTTCCAGAATTTCAGCAGATCAAAAGGTGATGTGATGTGGATCTTTTGCCATGATTTTTCTCGAGCTCCGCGTAGACATGTTGGATCTTGTGTTGACATTGTGCTTTGTGCATGAAAATGACATCGATTTGCCATTTTGTCCCTTAAACTGGTGTGCGGCAACATACGGATAGAGAGCGGAGACCCGTGTTTTATCTGTGGTTGGCAGTAATCCGGACTTTGTCGTGCTTTTCCATGAATTTCACCGTTTAGAGCTGAGAATCTGTATCCTGCAATTAACTAGCAAACACGGCTCAAGAGTACCTACCGATAAGCAATGTGATAAAAATTAGCCGGTATAAAAATGCAAAAATCTGATAAGAACACTCCCCGACGTAGATCATCTTCGGCCTCGAAGTCATCGAAGCAAGCACGTTCGTTCTTCTTGTGGAGCTTCTCTAGAGTCCGGAGTTCACGATCGCAGCGAAGGGGACATCTACACGGAGCTTAAGAAGTCAAGGACCGGATCTACAAAGGTTGTAATCCCTCTCACTTAGTGTTAAAGTGTTTAACATGTTCGTTTTCGCCTAATCTCTAGTTTAAAGATCCAGCTTTGGGTTGTTCGGCACGGCTAAATTTTTAATCGGGCATGGTTGATGCCTCGTGGATCCTTGTGAGCGTGCCCAACAACCCTACAGACTTATCGGTTATTGGGGTCTGACGTTTACCACCCGTAGAATTGATATGCGACATATCAGACGAGGAGACCGGACTGTACGGTAGTGTCACTGTCAGGCTTTTTGCAGGAGTTGGAGCGGGCTTTCTTGTTGATCTTCTGATCGCTCAATACCCGGGTAGCCGTTACGTCCAGCTAGTACCGCTGACGGCTTGTGGGTGCTTGATGTGAACATCACCTACTGCCGGCGTATTGACGAGTCTTTAGAGTCCTACATAGAGGTTTTACTGGCTCAGGCGAAACGAAATAGGAGCGCATATGTGATATGTGCGGGACCGAGAATAATGCGTGTATGTGATACCGTATTCTATTCTCGCGATGTTTGTATCGATCGGTTATATGCGATATAACCAGGTTATCGAATCAAGGGTTGATTCGATAAGTCGATATACGTTTGATGTTAGTCGGTTATATGTGATATAACCGGATTATTAAGTCAAGTGTTGATTTAATAATTTAGTGTATAATTGTATATGTGATATACTAATTTACATTAACTAACATTGGTTCACTTAAGCATTTGTTTTTCTCACTTGTGCACAACTTAATATATATGTAATATATATTTATTTGTGTTCATTTTGTATCATGGTTGTTGATACAACTTACATGGGTGTATGAGACATATACCATTATAATTATATTGGTGGGGTTTTAATATACAAAGTAAATACAAAATTAGTGGATAATTGTTCAAGTGCATGAAGCTTCATGAAGCTTGTGAGTGCATTGACCAAAGTCCACTAGTTTTGTTTTACTTAGGATATTTATAAACCTAACCACTATAATTAGCCATGTTTATGTCTTTACATGAGTTAGTATATGATACCCACTCACCAATGGTTAGCTCTCTCTCTCTTGATTAGTTTTTCATTCTCATTTTTGAGCTCATCTTCTTCCTCCTTCAAATGCTTGCTAGGGTTTGATAAAGAGAGAGAAATATAGTGAGAAAAGAAATTCTAAAGTGAACTCATTTCCTATTTCACCATCCTCTACTAGACTAGCAATTTAGTATAGGGTGTTTGCTTCACTTTGGTGAAGTGGTAGCTTGAGTTCGTATTCTCTCGACGTAGATCATCTTCGGCCTCGAAGACTTCAAGCAAAACCGTTGCCCTCTTCTCATGGAGCCGTCCGAGAGTCCGGGAGTTCGATGATCGCAGTGAAGGGACTACTACAAGGAGCTTATGAAGTGAAGGACCGATCTACAAAGGTTGTATTTTCTTCTTCACTTAGATAGTAAAGATGTTTACTTGCATGTGTTACCCTAATTATCTAGCAAAGATCTTATTTAGGGTTATTCGGCACGGCTAAAATTTTAATCGGGCATAGTTGATGCCTTGTAGAACCTTATTAGAGTGCCTAGTAACCCTACAGTGGTATCAGAGGCTAGCTAAAGCATTAGGCGACGTGTATACGAAGTTAAAACTCCGAACGAACTCCGAAACGTCATTTTAAACCCCTCTCTGGACATTTTTTTAAAACTGTGATTTTTCTGTATTAAAAATACCTTAAAAATTCAGCAGGGAAATATAAGCAACACTGTGAAAAAAGAGACAGTAAGCCGTACAATTAGCCGCAGAACCGCGGCAATACCCTAATTGTGCCGTGGATCCGCGGCCGTACAGAAGGCTTACTGCCTCGTTTTGACACAGTAACATCCGTAGGCAAAATTGCTAATTTCTGGGTATTTTTAATTTGACTCAAGTGTTGAGTGTTCTGGGGATTATTTTGTATTCGTTGATTCGATCGGAATATTTAATTTCGTTATGTTTTCCGGATAATTTAGAAAGTATTAAAATGCTCGAGCGGATATCATTAACTCAATTTTTTCCGGCACGAAAAACTTTCAAGTGTTGAATTTTTCTTGGGTTTAAATCTTTCGGAAAAACGTGCATGTAACGTAATGGCCCCTCTAGAAGAACACAAACTTTAACTCGATTATGTGACCGTCTGAACCGCCTCTAAACCTTAGGGTTTGGGGTAGTATGGCGTGCCACATATGAGGCGTTGGCTTGACCCTTCTACGGCTGGACCATTGCTACTGTGACGTATTCTGGAATTTTTGAACTCCGCTCAAGTGTTGATCTATTTAGGAAATCTTGGTTATTTCATTATTCGATCGGAAAGTTTAATACTGTCTATTTATTTGGAATGTGATACAATATTTGGAATTCATATAGTTAGGCATGAAATGCGAAGTATGTGATATTTCGGATTTACGATGTCTAAAGAGATTGTGGATTCCAAATGTTGTAGTTTTACACTTTCTTTTCTGCGACCGTAAGTGTAATATGTGATATCGCCGGTTTCGTTGCTATATTTCAACGACAATTGGGATGCACATATTTACTTACGTATATGACATGTGATGTTATGTGTTGCCGGATATGTTATATTGGATCGTCGCGTTTTGAATAGCCGGGGGTTTTATGTGAGATGAGAGTTTTTATTTTCATTCATGTAAAATTAAATGTATGTAATATTCTTTTATTGGGGCACTTCCGGGATGAGGATGATGTCACCATTTGTATATTATTTACTTTTCCGCACTAGGTAGACCCAAGGAGGGGAGTACAAGTAACAGGGTTCTAGGGTACAGCGGGAGACCAACTCGAGGAGTCGAGTTCGGGTCTCCTAACTCTAGAATTGGTAGGGTTGCTTGCCGCTCTCGTAGGAGTTTAGGGATGTGGGTTTGGCTATTCATCGCGACCGTGGAATCCGTGTTTTATAGTGGCTCAAAATAAAACACGGACGTCCTGGTATATCCAATATTTCATATGTTTCTTCTGCTGCGATATCTATGATGTGATCATTTGATATGTTGTGATAGATACTGTATATAATATATATGATATATTATATAGACGTTACTTATGTTTTACACCCGCGCTAGCCCTGCCCCGCTCTACCGTTAGTTACCTAACCTAACGGTGCACGAGGGGACATCAGGGCGAATGCGGATGGCATAAGTGTACGTCGTATTTATCTGTGATGTTTAGGTGACTTAAATGATGGGACTTCATTAATGTGATTAATGAAAGAAAAGAAACCTAAAAGATGCTGTGGAATCGAATTTTCAAAAACAGGTAGCTACAGTTCTTTCTTTGCATCGCGGTGTTCCTTATAGAACACCCTCCACCTTATTCGATAAGGAAAGGGCCGAGATCCCATCACCGGGAGTGACCCCTTTAGCAATGACTGGCAGATGCTACACCCCTCGGTTTTGTCTTTTGATTGCTTTTCTAGTTCTTGCTTTGTACAGTGATATATATGATATATCATGCACCTCATTCGACGAGGAAAGAGCCGAGATCCCTTCAGCGGGAGTGACCTCTTTAGCGAAACTAGCAAAAGCCTAAAAAACACTCCATTTTAAAATCATTTGATTCTACAACGATATCAAGTTTATTACGCAATAGGTTTTCAGAAAAACCTGTCGTAGCCCTCCGTCATTTCAGATAAGTTGTATATAGTATTCGTGCTACATTTGTTGGCTTTCGTCAAGGTGTAGTGTGCTGTAGCTATATGCTGCTTATCTGCTGCATATGATGCGATTGGATTAAGGTAGTCGTACGGCTTTGTTAGCTTTCGCCAAGGGTCGTGCGGGTGGGTTTAATTCAGTCAAGAAATGTACGGGTTGAACTTGACTAGCGGGCTATGGTTTGTTGGCTTTCGTCAAGGTCATAGCACGTTAGGGAAAAATATTATCGGGAATTTCAAGTGTTGAAATTTGCAATGAGATTGCAAACCTTCTATGAGATAGTTGGATCCTGATACCCACTGCGAGTAATTGTTACTCCTGGGAGAGTTTTACACAGTACAATTAGCCGATAAAGTAGGTGTCTAGAAAGGTGTCAACGGGGTTACGCCTCTGGGAAAACGAAGTTTATTTTAATTAGGTCCATGCGAAAGCACGGGGAACCTCCCTCAAAGTACCGACACTGGCCTGGCTGAAAGATTGGCGAAATTGTAGGGTGTAATTAATCCCGGCTAGTCTTTCCTTTTAGGGTTTGAAGGAAGATTTGATAAAAACAGTGGGAGCCATCCTGATTAGATAAAATAATAACCAATCTAATCTTGCAAGAGCGCACGCAGAGTGTTTTCTTCTCTCTCTCTCTCCAGGAAGCGACCCTATCATGCTTTAATCAAGATAATAATATGGATGTATTGACCGAACCAGCTTGTTATACTGTGCTGGGGAACGTTGGTTCCGTTCTTTCTTATAAGCGTTATAGGACTGAACAGGAAATAGGGGATTACCAGGATTCCCATGCCGCCCAAACGAAGAAAGTGCAAGATGATGCATCTTTTTCGGGTGTGTTCATTACCAAGAACTGTTTTTCAGTATCCTCTACGTCCTGGGTATGAGATACCGGATCAGGATCCCACATATGTAATCTGTTACATGGGCTACAGACAGGTAGAGAACTGAGAACGGGTGATAGAAATTTCAAGAGTTGGAAACGATGCAATAGTTGCAGCCAAGATGTTGGCAGTTATCACCCTGTATTACCGAAATACATTAATTCTGAACGAATGCTATTAGATACCGAACCTGATGTACTGCATCATATCTGTCTCTTTATTTAGTAAAGAAGGGTATAATTTTGTATTGTTGGATAATGTTTTGAACATTTCTTATATCAAGAGTTGATCGGTTCAGGAACGTTATCTAAAAGCATATACGTTCTAAATCAAACTACAGTTCTTAATGTATAAAAAACACACATAAGAGGAAGAGTTCAGAAATGAACGAATCCTTCTTGAGGCATTGTAGACTAGGTCATATCAATGCGACCCGACTAGCTACGTTACATTAAGATGCATATTTAAATTAGTTTGAATTTATATCTTATGAAACTTTCCGGTCATGTCACGAAGATAAGATGACCATAGCTCTGTTTATTGGAAACAGAGAAAGAGTTAGTGAACTCTTGGGATTGATACATGCTTATGTATGAAGGTTTCCTGTCTACATATGCCAGGACCGGTTTTTTATACTTCATTACATTCACTGATGATCTCTCAAGATTCAGACATATGTTCCTGTTGAAACACAAGTCCGAAACTTTTGAAATAATCACAGAATATAAGTTAGAAGTAGAGAACCAAAAACGGGTATGAGTATTATGTCCTTTGATGTGATCAGGGAGGAGAATACTTGAGCACGGGATTCCTGGACCATTCTAAAGGAGAATGAGATTCTCTCTCAGCATTACTCCTCCGTATACACCATAACATGATGGTATATCGGGGCGGAGCAATTGCACCCTATGAGATATGGTGCGCTCTATGATGAGTATTACTGAGTTGCCTATTTCCTTTTGGGGGTTATGCACTTGTGAAGCTGCATACCTATTGAATGGCGTTCCAACCAAATCAGGTGCCTACCACTCCATATGTGATATGGTAAAGGAAGAGCTCATCTCTTAAGTCAGTTAAGATTTGGGGTTGTCCGGCCTATGTCTGAAAAGCAAAATCTGGACAAGCTCGAGGCAAAGTCATCTATGTGAATGTTTGTTGGATATCCCAAGCATTCGCAAGGAAATATCTTCTACCTAACCGAGGAACAAAAGATGTTTTGTTTCTCGGCATGCCACCTTTTTAGAAAAGGAATTTATTTTGGAAACAAGTTAGTGGTCATTAGGTAGAACTAGAAGGAGTTCCAGCTATACAAACTACAACTGACGATTTGGTAGAACTGGAGGATTCAATAGCTCCCAACGAACCTCAGCCTCTCCGCCGATCTGGCAGGGTTCCTCACCCACCTAAGATTACTTGGTGTACATGGAAAAGTTGAGACTTTCAAAGCAACACTTGTTAAAGGTTTGCATCATTGACCAGGTGTGGATTATGATGCAACCTTTTCTAAGTACCTATGCTTAAGTCCATCCAGAAACTACTTGCCACTGCTACATACCATGACTACGATATCTGGCGGTTGAGTGTCATGACGGTTGTTCTAAATAGTGATTTAGAAGGGAGCGTCTATAAGTACACAGCCAGAGAGCTTCGTAGACAGTGGGAGCAGCGGAAACGTGTGCAAGTTTCTTTATGGGATGAAGCAGGCATCGCGGAGTTGGAACATCTATATTGATGTGAAAGTCAAAGAGTTTGACTTCATCAAAATGGTTGATGAACCTTGTATATACAAAAAGGTAGTAGAGAGTATGGTAGTGATCCTCGTAGAGTACGTGGATGACATACTCTTGATAGGGAAGGAGTTTCCTATGCTATGCTCGGTCAATCTCCGCTTATCACAAGGATTCTCCATATATGATCAAAGTGATACCTCCTAAATCCTGAGTTTGGATCTCTGAGATAGATCTAATTGGATATTAGGTTGTAGTGAGATGGTATCAATCGATCCTGGGGAGAATCACTGAAAAAGTTCCAGGGTGATAAGGTCGACTGAATGTCAGTCACAGGCATAGTCTCTACCCTCAGTAAAGGGACGGTATGTTGGAAGAGTTCCGAGCTAGATACCGTGGCATACTAGACGATAAAGGCTAGATACATCGCTACCAAAGATGCTACCAAAGAGGCAGTCTGGGTGTATATTAGTTCATGAGATGAACTTCGTTCCTACCATTGTGTGACAATGGAGTTGTGGCTTATGCCTAGGAACGCCCCTCCCATCAGTGATCCAGACATATTCTAAGGCAGTATCACCTGATCATGGAGATGGTTGATCTCCAGGGGATCGAGGTCAGGAGAGTAGACTCAGAGGATAACACGACGGATCCACTCACAAAGACCTTTTCTCAGAGAGAGACTTTTATGGGATGGTTGAGTATGAGATACTACAACCACTGCTATCAGATGGCCCTAGTGCAAGTGGGAGATTGTTAGTTATATGTATGCCCTAGAGGCCATTACTATACATGAGATGTATATTGTAGTGGATGCTTGGACATATATAGGGAGGACTTTCTTGCTCGACATGATAGTATGCTATCTGGTTACTCTTTACCTTAACGTGTACACTGATTGTCTCTCTGCTACATGTTGGTAAAGCCCTTAGGATGTGTACTTGAATACCTGGACTATGATGAGGATCAAACTAGTGGGGACATGGTAGTCTATAAGAACATCCTTCAAGGTCCCTAGTCGTGGGTGTATCGAGACGGGGCATCGATATACCAGAGTAGACTAGCGTATAGCTTCTCGACCCATATAGATGGGCGATGGATGATCCCATATCTATTGGTGTTTGACATCAGAGATGATATACGGGTGCTCAGTGGAGACTGGGTACACAAGACGGACTCTCCGAGAACTCCCAGATGGTATTATACCTGACGTCAGATGGCAGTTCTCTGGTGACACTGGTGCAGGTTAGTATGTAGACCCGAGATCGTCATAGAGTCTTGTGTGATTCCCACTGTGCTTTGATTTCCACCATACCACGTCCAAGAGGGCGTGCAAAACGGTGGTTTTTGGGTACAGTCCCGAGTCGCATGGAGGCAATGAGCGATAGGAGGGGTTTCGTCTCTCCCGGTATTGGGGGTTGATGTTGCGCTATGCTAGATTGTCCATAACAGGGAAGTCCCTGGCCAGGGCTGGTTTAGAGATTTACCGGTAAGTGTTACCAGTAGTTTCTCGACCCGTTATAAGCCTCGCATCGGCATGACTTATCGGTTATTGGGGTCTGACGTTTACCACCTCTAGACTTGATATGCGACTTATCAAACGAGGAGACTGGACTGTACGGTCGTGTCACTGTCAGGCTTTTTGCAGGAGTTGGAGCAGGCATGCTTGCTGATCTTCTGATCGCTCAATACCCGGGTAGCCGTTACGTTCAGCTAGTACCGCTGACGGCTTGTGGGTGCTTGATGTGATCATCACCTACTGCCGGCGTATTGACGAGTCTTTAGAGTCCTACATAGAGGTTTTACTGGTTCAGGCGAAACGAAATAGGAGCGCATATGTGATATGTGCGGGACCGAGAATAATGCGTGTATGTGATACCGTATTCTATTCTCGCGATGTTTGTATCGATCGGTTATATGCGATATAACCAGGTTATCGAATCAAGGGTTGATTCGATAAGTCGATACGTTGGATGTTAGTCGGTTATATATGATATAACCGGATTATTAAGTCAAGTGTTGATTTAATAATTTAGTGTATAATTGTATATGTGATATACTAATTTACATTAACTAACATTGGTTCACTTAAGCATTTGTTTTTCTCACTTGTGCACAACTTAATATATATGTGCAATATATTTATTTGTGTTCATTTTGTATCATGGTTGTTGATACAACTTATATGGGTGTATGAGACATATACCATTATAATTATATTGGTAGGGTTTTAATATACAAAGTAAATACAAAATTAGTGGATAATTGTTCAAGTGCATGAAGCTTCATGAAGCTTGTGAGTGCATTGACCAAAGTCCAGTAGTTTTGTTTTACTTAGGATATTTATAAACCTAACCACTATAATTAGCCATGGTTATGTCTCTACATGAGTTAGTATATGATACCCACTCATCCATGGTTAGCGCTCTCTCTCTCTCTCTTGATTAGTTTTTCATTCTCATTTTTGAGCTCATCTTCTTCCTCCTTCAAATGTTTGCTAGGGTTTGATAAAGAGAGAGAAATATAGTGAGAAAAGAAATTCTAAAGTGAACTCATTTCCTATTTCACCATCCTCTACTAGACTAGCACTTTAGTATAGGGTGTTTCCTTCACTTTGGTGAAGTGGTAGCTTGAGTTCGTAATCCCTCGACGTAGATCATCTTCGGCTTCGAAGACTTCAAGCAAAACCGTTGCCCTCTTCTCATGGAGCCGTCCGAGAGTCCGGGAGTTCGATGATCGCAGCGAAGAAACTACAACAAGGAGCTTATGAAGTGAAGGACCGATCTACAAAGGTTGTATTTTTTTCTTCACTTAGATACTAAAGATGTTTACTTGCATGTGTTACCCTAATTATCTAGCAAAGATCTTGTTTAGGGTTATTCGGCATGGCTAAAATTTTAATCGGGCATGGTTGATGCCTTGTAGAACCTTATTAGAGTGCCTAATAACCCTACAATTTATAAACTTTAGCAAAAGAATCGTTAACATCCTTATCGGGCGCGCTACCAATTTATTGATAGTCTCGACCGCGATTTGAGATCAGAACAATTGTTTTGTTAAGGGCTAGACATGAATAGAGATCAATGAAGGGACAAGGGTCAATAGTGAGGAAAACCCTAGTTTCTTCCAAAAATCCTAATCCTCATTAATCACTATCAATCTAGTTTTAAATCTATCAAAAGATAAAAGAAGTCATCTTTATTAGTCATCAATGACTACTAAATCCAAACGAATCCTACAAGCTTTTTCCCTATAAAATCTATATCCGTATTTAAACTAAATCTTAAAACTATTAATTCTACATCCGTGTTAAACATAGATCTAGAATATATTATCCTTTCTTCCTTCTTTCTAAGCAACTCGTCTAAAGAAAGATTAAAAGTTCCACGCATCCCTGAAAACGGCCCGTACTCATCTCGGTTAGCTACACGCGACACCGTTATTGATTGCGGTTACTAAACACTCTTTCACAGAATCAATCAAATAAAGGGCAACCATGGACGCATTTGATTGATTCTGTGAAAGAGTATGGCCCAAAACACCCTGAGAAACTACTGACGTACCTACCAGTAAATCCCGCTTGCCCTGGCCAGGGACTTTGTGTAAGGGCTTTCCGAATCACTGTGCGACATCAACCCCCAACACTGGGAGAGACGAATCATATCTAACCGCCACTACTTCCAAGTGCTTCGGGAATGCGCCCAATTACTACCTGTTTTCACGACTCATCAAAGCCGTGGTAGGGTAATAATCAAAGAACAGTGGGAACACACTCGATACGAAGTAGCAGTGTCAAGTCAACGGACTATGCTGCACTCATATCACCTGGGAACTGCTACCTGACGATAGGTATAGTACCAACCAACAGTTCCCCACGAGTCCGTCCAGTGTAACTCATAACCCAATGAGCACCTGCATACTATCTCCTGTACGATGTAATAATGGCTGTGGGACAGACCATCTCCCCTGTTGGGATGAGAAGCGTATACACTAGTCCACTCTAGAGTATCGATGTCCTGTCTCGATAATTCTATGACTAGGGACCTGTATAAGGATGTGCTTATAGACTACCCAGCCCCCACTAGTATGACTATCATCACAACGCCGGTAGTCAAGCAAAGATCTTAAGGGCTCTATCAATATGTATTAGTGATACGCTAAAAGAAACATAAACACATATTAAGATAGAAACAAACCAAGTAGCATACTACCATTTTGAGCAATACTGTCATAAAATCCGTGTATATCCCAAGCTTCCAAAATGTAATATACAAACTAGTAGTATACAATAATGGCCTCTAGGACATATATCACTAACATATATACATACAGATATAACCATAAAAATAATTATGAGATGATATGATGAGATAAGAATGTGGTGGAATAAAATGACACGAGTCGAAAAGTTTGATATGAGGATGCGAGGACACACACACACACGCATGCTAAGATATGATATGAAATGATATATATATATATATATATAAATATGAGAATTTGAGATAATATGATGTATGTGACCATAGATCCATACTTTGATTTGATGATACCATACGCGATATTATGTACATGACGATAGATCCTTACTTTGATTTGATGATACCATACGATGGATTATACCGTACACGATATTATGTACAGGACGATAGGACCTTACTCTGATTTGATGATACCATACAATGGATTATACCGTACGCGATATTATGTACAAGACGATAGATCCTTACTCTGATTTGATGATACCGTATGATGGATTATACCGTATGCGATATTATATACAGGATGATAGATCTTTACTTTGATTTGATGATGCCTTACGTGATACGATGAGCATGAATCGCCAACAAATATATATCGAATCGAGGATTATTGATTAAGATCATTTAAGTAGATATTAGGATATATATTCGGAACCATACCTATTTTCAAAACTAACGAATCGTATGCACTTTTAAATGAAAACCTCAAGGGATGCTACGGATTTTCAAATGGTATCTTTATCTCAAGAACACCATAGCCCCCATTTTCAAGAACACAGATTCGTATTATTTAAACTATAACTGTCTGATTCATATGCAGTTACGTATTTTATACTGTTCACGTTATGTTTCCCTGTGTTTATCTTTATATGACTTCGTTTGCTAGAACACGTGCACCATTACCGATGATGCGCATGTTGCACGTACACATACTCGCCGGCTGACACACTCATCATCGGTAATTGCCATGCCACTTACACATTAAAAACTGCTATATCGCCGTATTGTTTTTAAATTGTTGAATTATACTTATTGTTCAGTACTTATTACCGCACATGCTAGTTTAGATATTGCATTTTCTTACCCAGTTACACGACATGCTTATATGAAAACACTGGTTATACCTTACAGTACAGTACCATGCTTGCATTTATTGCTCCATCATGGTTATATGATTATAGGATTTGGTTTTCTTGAGATTGTTGGATTTGAGAACCACAGATATATTTTTATAGTCTTATAGTTATTTTAAAAATGCGGTTTCTCTTGATATAATATTTCGACGTCCACCATGAGTTTTCTCGGTTCTGAGTTATGTGTATACCCGATTCGAGGATATAGGAGGCACCGTCTGCGAGTACATGGTGGAACCAGTATGGTATCCCGGGGCAAGAAGATCGTATAGAGAGACGTTGAGCCCGGCAGGGGAATACTAACTACCGGTGATGGTATTGGACTCGGCGGATATCCGGAGGATACCAACCGAAGCGATTGAGACAGATGGATACGAGGGCCGATCCGATGAGATGGTGCCTAAGATATGAGGATTTACGTTTCGATGCTGGGTACGAGTTTTATGATATTTTTTTGTGTTGATGCTGGACACTCAGGTTTCACGATGATTTGATGTGTCGTTGATGGACACACGTTGGATGATACCCGTATACATTTACATATGACACAGATGACTTGGTACTATATACTGATACTGGCATGACTTTTTTATCATTACAAATATGTATACATGATCACCCTACATACCACACAGTACTATTTTTATCTTACATTATGACCAAGGAGATCGTTATACATTCGATTTCTAATCGTAGATATTTTCTAGTCATGAGTTGGCAACTCACCCCCGTTGTGCCATAGTTTACTTTCAGGATCGACCGCTCGGATTAGTACCGGCTTGCTAGCACACAGCTTTCATCTAGGTGATTGCATTGGTAGGTGTAGTACACTTTGGATCATGACCACCATTTGTATATATTATTTTCAGTTGTGATCTAGTTAAAATCTCTATCAACTAGACTATGTATATTTGGAAGACCTAGACACCAGAATTGTATATTCTTTGACACTTTCAGCGAGATGTGTGTATTGATCCTTTATTTGAGCTTGATGACGTCTTGGTCTTCTTTATTTTCTTTCTATGATTGATCTTCTCTTTCGGTGTCTTATATTTTATATTGCGTGTTTATGATTCCGCTAATTGGCGACGAGCTAGCTCTCGCTTGGGGATGCCTATATTATTGATGTGGTATATTGATTATGGATCAAAATTTATAAAGGAGGTGCTGCCCAAATTTTCAATGACGAAAATGTTTTTCAAAGATAAAGTACAACCTACTTGTATTTCTATATATCATTACCTACGCTTTTAAAGAAAGAACTGGATCACGTTACACCTTTATTTAAAAACTACACCTCCATTATTTTCCTAAAAACGTTAGATTTCTGGCCTTTCGGCTTACTTGGATTACAGTCGGGTCATATAGGATTCACGTGATTCAAGTGCCGGTCACGTGTCAATTCCGGTTCATGACACTTATGGTGTTTGCTAACCGAACACAGCACGACATCGACTCTCTATACCGGGAAAGACGAAACCCCAACAATCGCTTACTGCCTCCATGTGGCTCGGGATTGTACCCAACTAAAACCTATTTGCACGTAAAGCCATAGTAGGGTAGTAATCAAAGCACAGTAGTAACTCGCACGATACAAATGAATATCTCAGGTCGACAGACTATCTGTACTCATGTGACCAGAGAACTGCTATCTGACGATAGGTATAATACCATCTAGCCAGTTCTCAGCGAGTCCGTCCAGTGTACTCACCCCCAATGAGCACCTGTATATGATCTTAGGTGCATCACACCAATAGCTGCGGGACCAACCATCGCCCCTCATCAGAGTCTAGAAATATATACACTAGTCTACTCTAGTGTATCGATGCCCAGTCTCGATACTCCTATGACTAGGGACATTTAAGGATGTGCTTATCGACTACCCAGCTCCTATAAGTATGATTGTCATCAAAATACTGATAGTCAAGTAACGATCCTAAGGGCTTTATCAACATGTATAATCGATATAAAATAACAAGTAAAACATATCACATGTTAAGATAAAAGCAAAACAAATAGCATACTATCATTTTAAGCAAGATTGTCCTGTACATACATATACCTAGCATTCTATACAATGAAGGCCTCTAGGATATACATATCCAACAATCTCCCACTTGCACTAAGGCCTGTTATTGGCGTATTGAGTACCCAATATCTGCACTAGAGCCTGTTGCTGGTGTATCATATACCTAACATCTTGAACAATCTCTCGAACTAGACAAGAGGGACGGCCTTGGTGATTGGATCTTCCGTGTTTTCCTTTGTATCTACTCTCCATACCTTGATCTCCCGGCGATCCATGATCTCCCTCATCAGGTGATACCGCCTCAAGATATGTCTGGATTTCTGATAGGACCATAGTTCCTTTGCCAAAGCCATGGCTCCATTGTTATCGCAATAAAAAGGTATTGGATCGACAATGGATGGAACCACCCGAAGTTTAGATATGAACTTTCTCATCCAGACTGCCTCTTTTGCGGCATCGTTAGCAGCGATGTACTCAGCCTCCAACATCGAGTCTACTACGGTGTCCTGTTTGGAGGTGTTCCAACAGATCGCCCTTCCATTGACGGTAAACACATAACCCGAGACGGATTTAGATCCATCCTTGTCACTTTGGAACCCAGAGTCGGTAAAAGACTTGATCAAGAGGTCCCCATACCATATACCAAGAACATCTCCTTAGTCTTTCTCAGGTACTTAAGAATGTTCTTTATCGCTATCCAATGCTTCTCACCTGGGTTGGACTAATACCTACTTATAATGCTGAGTGCATAATCTACATCTGGTCTGGTACACAACATCGCATACATTATTGACCCCACCGTCGAATGCTCATGTGAGCCCTTTCCTCATTAGTCTTGGGAGACATCTTATTGGAGAGGGTGATTTTGTGACAAGCGAGTAAATTACCGCGTTTGGAATTCTTCATAACAAACCTCTTCAGTACGGTGTCTATGTACCTCGACTGTGAAAGTTCCAACATTCTTTTAGATCTATCACGATAGATCTTAATCCCCAGAATGTACAAGACATCACCTAGGTCTTTAATATAGAATTTCTGTGACAAGAATAGCTTGGCCGATTGTAGTATAGGAATATCATTTCCTATCAGGAAAATGTCATCTACAAATAAAACGAGAAATACCACGGTTCTCACAACAATCTTCTTATAAATACAAGATTCATCTACATTTTTAATAAATTCAAATTCCTTGACCGTCTCATCAAAGCAGATGTTCCAACTCCGCGATGCCTGCTGTAATTCATAAATGGATTTAAGCAACTTGCACACCTTTCCGTTGCTCCCACTGTCTATGAAACCCTCTGGTTGATCCATGTAAACACACTCTTCTAAAATTCCATTTAGAAAAGTGGTTTTAATATCCATTTTCCAGATGTCAAAGTCATGGAAGGCAGTGATGGCAAATAGTATCCGAATAGATTTAAGCATAGCCACTAGTAAAAAAGTTTCGTCATAGTCCAATCCTGGTCTTAGAAAAAAATCTTTAGCAACAAGTCTAGCTTTGTAGGCTTCTACCTATCTATCTACACCAATCTTCATTTTGAAGATCAATCTGGATCCAACGGGTTTTACCCCAAATGGAGAAACATCCAAAGTCCAAACATTATTTGTGTACATAGATTCAATCTCGGATCGCATAGCATCCGGCCACTTCACCGAGTCTCTACTCGTGATAGCTTGCTGAAAACTAGTCGGCTCATCATCATCGATGATGCAATCCTCTTGATCCCCGTCTACAAGAAAACCATAGTATCACTCGGGCGGATGAGACTGCCTACTAGATCTGCGGAGTGGCGTAGGTGCATCTGGTTCTATTGAAACTTCGGCTTCTACTAATTTTCGGTAATAGTTTGTGGTTCTGGATTTCTTCTAGCTCTATTGCACTCCTACTAATTTCTTTTTTCAAGAAATTGAGTTTCCATAAAGTTGGCATGACGAGAAACAAAGACCTTTTGTTCCTCAGCGTAACAGAAATAATATCCCCTAGAATTCTTAGGGTATCCCACAAACTTACACAATACTGAACGTGCCTCGAGCTTGTACGGATAAACCTTTTTGACAAAAGCAGTGTTGGATATTTGTTCCCTCAAGGAAATTATCATAATTGCGGGAATGCAATTACTGAATTCGAGGAGGGCCTATACCAAGAACAGTCTTATTCAAGATGATAGTATGCTATCTGGTTTGTCTTTATCTGTCATGTGAATGCGCGATCCTAGTTATCACGTATCGCAAATACATGAGATAAAGCCCAAAGGATCTTTGCTTGACTACCAGAATTGTGATAAGGATCATACTAGTGGGGCCTGTTAGTTTATAAGCACATCCTTAAATGTCCCTAGTCGTAGGAGTATCGAGACAGGGCATCGATACTCCAGTTTAGACTAGTGTATACGTTTCATGACCCTGTACGGGACGATGGCTATTCCAATAGCCATTGGTGTTTGACACAGATGATTGTATACAGTTGCTTATTAGATGAGTTACACTGGACGGACTCGCCGAGAACTCCTAGTTAGTATTATACCAATGTCAGATAGCAGTTCTCTGGTGACATGAGTACAGGGTAGTCCCTAGACCTTAAATCGCCATAGTGTCTCGTGTGTGTTCCCACTGTACTTTGATTACTACCCTACCACGGCTCTGCTAAGTCATGCAAACAGGTTTTAATTGGGTACAGTCCCGAAGCACAGGAGGCAGTGAGCGGTCGAGGGAATTCGTCACTCCCGATATTGGGAGTCGATATCGTACTGTGCAGGACATGACTATAGCCAGAAGTCTATGGCCACGGCAGTAGAGATAAACTGGTAAGTGTTACCAGTTGTATATATTTAGTTATGAGTCCTCTGTCAGCACGACTTATCGGGTTATTGGGGGTCTTACAGATTCCACTCCCCAGACCCGGTATGTGATACTTTTTGACGAAGAGACCGGACTGTACGGTGACTGTCACTTATAGACTTTGTTGGGTCCGGATGAGTTTGCTCATCGACCTGCCCTTATCTTGCTCATATCTGGGTGGCCGTTACGTACAGCTAGTGCCACTGACGAGCTTGTGGGTTAACCCGAAAGGGGGTTCAATCTGAAAGTGTTTCAGATTCAATCAGACATGATCCTATATAACCTACTGCCAGCGTATTGACAGGTCTTTAGAGTCGCGCAACGAAAGTGCCTGCCCGGGATACGTACATGAGTTCGATAAAACAAGTGTATTGGATATACGTGTTCAATTGGACGATTGTTATACTAGCCGGTTTCAAAGTCGGAATACCAAGTCTGTTAGTGTATATGCCCTAGGGGCCATTATTGTATCATACTAGTTTGTATATTACTTAATGGAAGCTTGGGATATTCACAGTTATATTAACAGTCTCGCTCAACATAGTAGTATGCTACTTGGTTTATGTCTATCTTAATATGTGTATATGTTAGCATATCGCGAATATATAATGATAGAGCCCTTAGGATCTTGCTTGACTACCAGCGTTGTGATGGCAGTCACACTAGTGAAGGCTGGGGAGTCTACAAGCACATCCTTTTTCAGGTCCCTAGTCGTAGGATTATCGAGACAGGGCATCGATACTCCGGAGTAGACTAGTGTGTATGCTTCTCATCCCAGTTGGGGAGATGGTCTGTCATGCAGCCATCAGTACGTTGTACTGGAGATAGTATACAGGTGCTCGTTGGGTTACGGGTACACCGGACAGGACTCGCAGGGAACTGTTGGTTGGTATTATACCCGTCGTTAGTTAACAGTTCCCAGGTGACATGAGTACAGCATAGTCCGCAGACTTGACACTGCCGCTTCGTCTCGAGTGTGTTCCCACTTTTCTTAGATTGCTACCCTACCACTGCTCAAAGGAGTCGTGCAAACAGGTAGCAGTTAGGTGCAGTCCCGAAGCACTTGGAGGCAGTGGCGGTTAGCTAGGATTCGTTTCTCCCAGTATTGGGAGTTGATATCGCGCTGTGTTTGGAGAGCCATTACGCAAAGTCCGTGGCCAGGGCAAACGAGATTTACTGGAAGGATTTCTAGTAGCTTCTCAAGGTGTAATGGGCTTCACTCCGACACGACTTATACCGCTTTTAGGGGACTTACGCTTGCCGCCCCCTAGGCCCGATATGCGATAGTCTTAGACGAACAGACCGGACTATACGGAGATTGTCACATCAGGCTCAGTAGGAGTTCGGATTGGTTTCCTCATCGGCCTTCTTATCGACATCTATCTGGGGATCGTTACGTACAGCTAGTACCGCTTGCGGCCTGTGGTTAAACCCATTGCCAGCATAGTGTCGACTCTTTAGAGTCCCACACAGAGAGTTTCCCTGCTTCAGGCGAAACGATATAGAGGTCGTATGGTTTTACGACAGGTTTCGGACACATACGTGTATTTATGCACGTATGATGTTCGGACAGATTTTACTAGCAGGCTTTAGTTTAAGCCAGATTCTAGTATTGGATTTATACAGTTTCAGTATTTCCATGTTTTCATGGATGGGAGGGGCATTATCGTAATTAGTCGAGAAGCTTCTAGAAGAAAGATGAGGTGGAGAGCTTAGATGGAATTTGCATTAAATGAATTAATGACTAATGGAGTGATTCATCCAAATGAGTTAATGAAGCATTTATTGCTTAATGACTCATGAGATGATTCATCTAAAGTGAGTTAATGAAGCATGGTTGATATTATTTTTATGTTATTCATTTGGATAATTATCATGCTTCATATATTCACAAATGAGTTATAATTCATATTATTCTCACTTTCACATTCTCTCTCCTCAAGCTCTCTCGCTTCAAAGACCTAACCCTAATCCACTCATGTGTTGAGATCCTAGGGTTGGCAAGACTAATAGATCCCTAATCCTCTTCTATATCCTCTAAGTTACTTTGATTAGCACTCATAGCCACCTAGTTACCTCAAGTGAGAGGTTAAAGCTTGGAGAAGGAGCTCTCGGGTGGATCTTCTATCACATCGAGGAGGCCGACGAGGAAGTGAACTACAAGAACAAGAAGGACTTGAATCTTTAGGTATAATTATCTATCATAGTAGCTAATAACTTCTAGGTAGTTGTTAGTTAGGGTTTAGCAAAGATCCGTAAAGTTAGTCGATGTTAATTCAAACAAAATGATTGTTTTACCTATTCCGCCTTCCCGCATCATGTGGGGTGTCTAACGTCGACTTACAGTGGTATCAGAGCCTAGCTAAACCATAACTAACATGTTAGCAAAGTCGTTAGAAATTCGATCGCAAAACGAACCCGAAAAAACATCATTTTCACCATGTTTCTGCCGATTTTTAAACGGGGTCTAAAAATTTTTCAGGGTCCCTTAAAAATACAAGAAGGGAATTTTAAGAATTTTGAAGAAATTTGGGACTGTGAATCGTCCAAACCGCCGCAGAACCGCCGCCGATCCAAGCGATCCGCCGCGGATCCGCGGCCGAGTTGACTCCGAGTCAACCTAAATTTGCTCAGTTATTCTTCTGTGTTGATGCTGTGTTTTCTGGGATAATTTGTTTCTGCTCAGGTTTTATGTGCACGGAGAATTATTTGGGGTAGAATCATATGTGTTGCTTGATCGAAATTCTAAGATGTTTGGCTAACTGGATTATATCTGTGTTGTGTTTAATATGTTCGTAAACCTCCCCTAACTACTAGTATGTCGGTTAGCAGGGGGTCGCACATTTCTGTAATGGTTTTTACTGGCTTGTGAATGTGGACTTGTTGGATTGTCGTGAATGGATAGCCGGGGATGTGAGATGAGTGTTTGTTTCATTCAAATGTAAATTGTAATTTGTTGTAATATTCTTTTGCGGGGCACATCCGGGTTGAGGTTGTAGCCACCGTTGTATTATTTCATTTACTGTTTTCTGCTCCTAGGATAGACCCAAGGTGGGGTGCACAAACTACCGGGTACTTTGAAGTGTTTAGTGGCCTACTCACGTCGTTGAGGGAGACCGCTTTACTTCGGGTACTTGGAGGGTAGTTTGCCGTACCCGTAGGGGTCTAGGGTGGGGTTTTGGCTATTCATCGCGACTGTGTAATCCGTCTTTCTTTGCAGGTTCAAAAGAAATGTGGATTCGTAGAAAATCCAATATGTTCATCTGTGATCTGGAATGCTTATTATTGCGTCTGACGAATGTACAATATCTATATATGATATCTAGTATGTGTTACTTATGTTTTGCACCCGCGCTAGCCCAGCCCCCGCTATGTCGTTAGTTAAGTAACCTAACGGGTGAATGATGGGGCCCAGTGGCGAATCAGATGGCATAAGAGGACGTTGTATTTTCGTTGTTTTCTGCAATGATAGGTTAATTGATGGGACGCATTGTATTAATGCAAAGAAAATAAACCAAAGTTGAATCGTTGGAATAGTTTAAAAGAAACCACTCGGTTATTTTAAAACAGAAGATATTATTTTAATTGCGGAGCTTAAGCCACTCCTTTTAAAAGCTATCAGGTTCCTTCGATCATATCATGTTCACTACGTTCACGGTTTCGCCAAAACCATTCGTAGCCCTCCGTCATTTCATTTGGGTATTCAGTAGTATTCAAGTTATGTATTTTGACCAACGCCAAGGCATAGTGTTTGATAGCTGCTGGGTATTCATTTGTTGCATAGATAGATGAGTTAGTTTGGGACAGTCGTACTATCATTTGGCCAACGTCAGGGGTATGTACGGATGGGTTCAAATTAACAAGATAATGATTGGGTAGAACTTGACATGTGACTTATGACATTTTGACCAACGCTAAAGTCATAAGAGCATGGGGCAGAAATGTATATCGGGAATTTCTAAAGAAACTGAAATTTGCTAAGAGTTGCATACCGTTTGGAGTGTGATAATTTTGGTACGATCCCTTCAGCTTTATCACACGATGATATTTGGATCCCGATCCTACTTTGAGTATCCGCTACTCATCAGGAAATTCGTCACTTAACGATCAATGCTATAAACCAAGTAGGTGTCGAGAAAGGTGTCAGCGGGGCTACGCCCCCAGAGAAAAGAGGTTATTGAATTAAGGAACTTCGCGAAAGCGTCGTAAAACCTCCCTCGAAATACCGACACCGGCCTGGCTGAACGGTTAAGCAAGTATTGTACGGTGAGAATAGTCCTGACTAGTTCTTCCTTTTTGGTTTGAGGAGGGATTCGAGAAACAGAGGGAGCCATCCTGTTTAGATAAACTAAAAAACACTCTAAACTTGCAAGGGCATCATGCTAAAATGTTCCCTCTCTCTCTCTCATTGCAGCGACCCAGAACATGACAGGCCTTAAGTTACTATTCGATAAAAATATTTTGACAGGGCCAAACTATAAAGATTGGTTCCGGAATGTTAAGATGGCTATTACTTATGACAAATTGGGGTATGTCCTTACTCCTAAGACACCTGCATTCCCTGGTCCAGAATCCAGTGTCGCGGATAAGGAAATCCGCAAGACCTGGGAGATTGACTGCGCGAAGGCCAAATGCATCGTGCTTGCCTCTATGAATAATGAACATTAGAGGATGCATGAAAATATGGATCTAGAATCCATATTTCTCCACACCAAGGATTTGTATCGAGAGCAATCTCGTATAGCTAGATACGAGACCTCGAAGAACTTGTTTCGGTCGAGGCTGGCCGTCAGATCATCTGTAGGAGAACATGTCCTTAAGATGATTGGCTATATAGAAGAGCTCGCTGACCTCGGGATGACATTAGAGAACGAGCTATATACAGACTTGGTTCTTCAGTCCCTTCCTTCCACCTACGCCCAGTTTATTCTGAATTTCAACATTCAAGGAAAAGAAGTTGAACTTCCAGAACTCCTTAACATGTTGAGCAGTGCAGAGGGAACCTTGCAGAAAGCAAGGGAAACACCCAATATGTTTGTTCACGGTGCTTCCTCTTACGGGTCCAAGGTAAGTGTCACGACCCGCAGGGTACGGAACGTGACTGGCACTTAAGTTTACGAAACGTCTAAAGACGTCCGTAAAATAAGTAAGCCAAAGCCCAGAAAACAAAACCAATTAAGCACAAGAGTGAAGAAAACCCAATCAATTGAAAGCAAGTTTATCAAATAAGTCATGTAAAACCCTTTTTAAAAACAATACTAATTTTTCCGAAAATTTCGGCAGAGTCTCCTTTGTAAATACAGGCCCCCAAAAATGGGTATAACAAGAATATATGTAAAACCAACAAATAAGGCATCCCCAAGCGGGAGCTAGCTCTTCGCCATAAGGCGGTCACAAATCCCACGCAATATAAATGACAACAAGCATAATAATCATCAGGAAGCATGAAAAAAAAGTAGCATGTCGGCTCAAGTGAGCTCGACCCCAAAATACAGCATAAAATCCACAAACCTCACAGTCTCATCTCTAGGTCAAAATACAATAATCTGGTAGAAACAGTAGATGGAGTACACTAGATACAAGAATATACAAGGTGGTACTAAAATGATAACATAACCCACCTATGAGCAAATCTCGAGCTCAGGCAAAAGAGGCAAAAGAACAAGTGCGCCCGCCGCTACTGAACTGACGGAGCGGACCTGCAAGAGACTGTGGCACAACGGGGGTGAGTTGCCAACTCGTGAGTAATAAATAACATCTACAAAGGCTATCGTATGCATGCACACAAGCATCCTAGCATCTATAATACAGGTATGACTGGATGCACTAGCAGGTGTGTATATAACATCAGTGTACTAATAT
Organism: Agapanthus africanus; assembly: GCA_030015575.1. Taxonomy (NCBI): domain Eukaryota; kingdom Viridiplantae; phylum Streptophyta; class Magnoliopsida; order Asparagales; family Amaryllidaceae; genus Agapanthus; species Agapanthus africanus. The sequence goes on from JASDDO010000022.1 coordinate 392,425,893, forward strand.
GTATGCAACATGAATATCTGAGGTCTCAATAGGTATATATAAGAAATATTTTATCTCTTTTTGTTTTTTTTTGAAACTCTTTTAGAATGCCAGCATAATGTCAATGAATCGACGAAAATCGGTGTCCAGCAACGACACCCAAAAGCTGTCTCAAATCTCATAAATGTATCTCTGGCCTCAGCCATCCGGCTGACCCATCTCAAATATCAATATCTCATCATCTAGCGGCCACGGTCGGTATCCTCTGGATATCCGCCGTCCCAAACAGTCACCGATAGGTAATCCGTCCCCTGCCAGGCTCAACGTCATCACCACATTCCTCTTGCCCCGGGGTACCTTACCGGGCCCACCATGTACCCGTGCCGGTTCCTCCACTCCTCGACACGGATTTCCAAATCCACAGCAAACTCATGGTGGACGACACTTACATTACTAGAAAACCGCAATTTACATATTTTAAAAATATAATAAGTTTAGAAATTTTGCGGCTTTCCCCCGAAATCCAGCAATATCATAAAATCTCAAGAAATCCTCAAAAGTGCATATATCAATGATAATGAATGCGTATGATATCAATAATCAAGTTGCGATGTGTGATTAATGTATTAAGCATGAATAATTAATATGATGAAGTACATGCACATGAATAGCAATACTACGGTTTCATTTTTAAGGAATTAAGGCAATAGTACCAGTTTAAGTATCAATTAGTAAAAGGTTTCAATTTAAAAGTTATCTAGTGTGGTGGCATGGCAATTACCAGGGTGTGTGTGTAAGTATGAATAGTGCTCGTGCTGCATATAAAAACCCTGGTAATGGTGCAGGTGTCCTATGAAATGGTTTCGTATAGGTATGTCAATATAATGCATGGATGCAGCAATTAGTCAATTAAGTATTTCACCCCTAATTACTAACATTACTAAGGATCTTGTAAGTTACTAAAACTATCGGGCGGCTTGCGCCATCCAACGATAGTCCGCCGTAGATGTTACATCTACTCACCGGGATCCCTGGCTAGCTGTGTCCAATCACCGCCTTTCCCTTTCACGCCGCGTCTGACGTCTCCGCGACCGAACCTGGAATTTACATCAATACCAAATATAAGGTTACATATCAAGAACGACGCAAAATCCAAACGAAACTACTAACGTTCGCTAGCTAGGAACAACGTGCACAAAGTGCGCGGAACACACGCGAAAATCGCAAAAACTGCCAAAAAACGCCGATTTGGTCGCACGGCAAAACTAAAACCCGACTACCCAAAAATCCGCACTCACGCATCCTAAAAGTCGTAGGACAAGCCATTACAATCACCAAGATATCAAAAATAATTCATCCCATAATTTTATAACAAAACTAGTAAGCACAAACATTCCAAAAATCGGCGCAACATCGCCGTTTTGCGACAAAAAAAGGATTACAACCTAGTATAACATGTAACCGCATAACTAGTTAACCACAATCACACTAATTATAACACATTACAATACTTCAAATCATATTTTTCCATAAACAACCCTCTCTTGATTTTTATAACCATCAATTAATCCAATTTCACACTTGAACAACATAATTTAACACATAACGATGTCCACTTAAGCAAAGTAATCTCTTAAATTAAGTTTGCATAAAACTAGATAACAAAATAACTTAATTAACTAATTAATGGTTTTCTAAACACTAATTAAAAGTCAAGCCATGAACTAAACAAAAAAAACTAGATTAGGATTTAGCTATAATTTTAATATTAACATAACATGCAAGTCCTAATTAGCATACTTTAACTACAATTTAACCATTTGATTAGAAATTATACCTCCAAAGTTCAATCCTAAGTTTGCTCAAGCCTCCCAAGATGCCATTTTTCTTCAAGATTTGAACCAATTTGGGTTTGAGAAGAGAGGGAATAAGGTTTTGCTTTGAATTTATGAAGGAAAATTGTTGATTTTGATGGATTTTTGATGGATTTGAAGCAAAAAGAGAAAGGGAAAAAGAAAAAAAGAAAAGGGGGAAGTGCAGGAGTTGCTCTCGGCTGTGAGGAGAGGAATGGGAGAAAGTGAGGTGATGTGGAAGAAATTTCAAAGTCAAACATCTCATATCAAACTCTAATTAATATATAATATTCCATTCTTCACATTCATTCACATAGAAGAAGTCAAGAAAAGGGGGCTGAAAACGTGGGCAGCAGCTGAGGTGGGGCCGGCCTAGGGGAGTGGGGGGTGAGTGGGAGTGGATACAAAAAGATTTTATGCAAAAAGACCCCCCACAAGTTCATATTTGCAAGTTTTAGCTCAAAAATTCAATAAATTCGTTTCATATCATAAAAATTTGTTAAAAATCAAAATAAATTACTAAAAATTTATTTTACCACTAGATTTTAATTATCATAATTTTAGAGATTAAATTTAGCCCGGAAAAATTTGTATTTATCGCTAATTTAATGTATTTTCTTACCGGCTTAAATAATATTAAAAAATTGAAAAATAGGGAAAAATTTTTAAATGACCAAAATTTCATAATTAACTCATTAGCTACTAAAAACAAGTAATTATCTATCCATTTTAGGTATAATTAGCCCTAAACTGCAAAATAACAAGAAAGACGGTTTTCGGAAAAATACCGAATTTTCACCGAATTTCAGGAAAACACCAAAACGACTTTTCAAGACGCTACAATCTTCCCCCCTTAAAGAAATTCGGTCCCCGAATTTAAAATAATATAGCTACGCGTACCTTCAAAGAGATGGGGATATTTCTTCCTCATCTCGCCCTCGGTCTCCCAGGTAACCTCCTCGATGCTCGGGCTACGCCAAAGGACCTTGACGGTTGGTATAATTTTCGACCTCAACTTCTTCACCTGCCGATCCAGGATGGCCACCGGCTGCTCTGCAAAAGAAAGGTCGCGCTCTAGCTGGACTGTCGGGTGCTGAATCGCATGCGAAGGGTCGTGAAGGTACTTGCGGAGTATCGAAACATGAAAAACGGGGTGAACATCGGGAAAGCTGGGAGGAAGAGCCAAACGATATGCAACAGCGCCGACACGCTCGAGGATCACGAAGGGACCTACGAATCTAGGGCTAAGCTTCCCCTTTCGCCCAAAACGCATCACGCTCTTCATCGGAGAGACTTTCAGAAAAACATGGTCGCCAACTGCGAACTCTAATCTGCGACGGCGCCTGTCTGCATACGATTTCTGCCTGCTCAGAGCCGCTCTCATTCGGTCTCGGATCAACTGTATCTTCGCTGTCGTCTCCTCAACAAGCTGCGGCCCCAAAATGCTGCTCTCGCTGAGCTCTGTCCAACAGACGGGCGATCTGCATTTCCTCCCATACAAAGCCTCGAAAGGTGCCATCTGAATAGTATCCTGGAAGCTGTTGTTGTAGGAGAACTCCACTAGAGGTAAATGATGATCCCAGCTACCACCAAAGTCTAAAACGCACGCTCTGAGCATGTCCTCGAGAGTCTGAATGGTCCGCTCTGACTGTCCGTCGGTCTGCGGATGAAACGCTGTGCTGAAGCTCAAACGAGTGCCCAAAGCCTCCTGAAGTCTCTGCCAAAGTCGGCTGGTGAACTGAGTGCCTCGATCTGACACGATACAAGTCGGTACGCCATGTAGTCGCACGATCTCGTCAATATAGAGCTGAGCATACTGAGCGAAGCTGAAAGTCGTCTTCACTGGAAGGAAGTGAGCCGCTTTCGTCAATCTATCCACGATCACCCAGATGGAGTCGTACCCTCGACTGGTCCTGGGTAGACCCACAACGAAATCCATCGAAATCTGCTCCCATTTCCACTCTGGAATGGGTAACGGCTGTAGCTCTCCTGCGGGCCTCTGGTGCTCGGCCTTGACTTGCTGACAAGTCAGGCATCTCGAAACGAACTTCGCAATGTCCCTCTTCATCCCGTCCCACCAGTAGGTCTCTCTCATATCATGGTACATCTTGGTGGAACCGGGGTGGACACTATACACTGATCGGTGTACCTCCTCGAGAATGTCGCGCCGTAATCTATCAGCATATGGTACGCACAGTCTAGATCCATATCGTAAAATCCCCTGATCGTCAATCACGAACTCGGAAAATCTGCCCTGTCCCATCTGTGCCATGATCTCTGAGCAACGGTCGTCACTGCGCTGTGCCTCATATATACGGTCAAGCAACTGTGGGCGTGCACGAACATGCGCGAGCTGTCCCCCTGTCTGAGTGAACTCGAACTCCACTCGGCTGTCACATAACATCTGCCAATCTGCTGACGACTGCCTCTGCACTGTGCGCAAAAAGGATAGACTACCCCCGGGCCTCCTACTCAACACATCTGCCACCACATTCGCCTTGCCGGGGTGCTATAAAATCTCGCAGTCGTAGTCTTTCACCAACTCCATCCAACGACGCTGTCTGAGGTTCAGGTCTCGCTGCTGAAATATGTACTTTAAGCTCTTGTGATCGGTGAATATCTGACATGACTCGCCGTAAAGGTAATGTCGCCAAATCTTCAGTGCAAAGACCACTGCAGCCATCTCCAAATCATGAGTGGGGTAGTTCTGTTCATGCTTCTTCAACTGCCGAGAAGCGTAGGCGATCACCCGGCCATGCTGCATGAATACGCATCCTAATCCCACTCGCGAAGCATCACAGTAGACAACAAATCTGCCTGATCCCGAAGGCAAAGATAATACCGGCGCCGTAGTCAAACAAGTCCGTAGCTACTGAAAACTGCGCTCGCACTCCTCTGTCCAGACGAAAGGAACTCCCTTCCGGGTCAAACCGGTCAACGGTGCAGCTATACGGGAGAAGTCCTGAACAAAACGCCTGTAGTAGCCCGCCAAGCCTAGAAAACTACGGATCTCAGTCACCGATGTAGGTCGGGGCCACTGCTGAACAGCCTCAATCTTCTTCGGGTCCACACAAATGCCGTCTCTCGTAACCACGTGACCCAAGAATCCGACGCTGTCCAGCCAGAATGCACACTTGGAGAACTTCGCGAAAAGCTGGTGCTCCCTCAGAGTCTGTAACGTAATCCGCAAGTGCTGCTCGTGCTCCTCTCTGCTCCGGGAGTACACCAAGATATCGTCAATAAACACGATGATGAACAAGTCAAGATACGGCCTGAATGTACGGTTCATCAAATCCATGAATGCTGCCGGGGCGTTGGTGAGTCCGAACGACATCACCAAAAACTCGTAGTGGCCGTAGCGCGTGCGGAAAGCTGTCCTCGGTATATCCTCCTGTCGAACTCGCAGCTGATAGTATCCTGATCGCAAGTCGATCCTCGAAAAAATACCCCGCACCCTGAAGCTGGTCGAACAAATCATCAATGCGCGGCAACGGATATCTGTTCCGAACGGTAACTTTGTTCAGCTGGCGGTAGTCGATACATAAGCGCAAACTTCCATCCTTCTTCTTGACAAACAGTACCGGAGCACCCCACGGAGAAACACTCGGTCGAATAAACCCCTTATCTAACAAATCTTGCAACTGATCCTTCAGCTCTCGAAGCTCTGCCGGGGCCATCCGATAAGGCGGTATAGAAATAGGCCCCGAACCGGGAATCAAATCAATGCAGAACTCAACATCGCGCTCAGGCGGTAGCCCAGGTAGCTCATCAGGGAAAACATCAGGGAACTCACAAACTACCGGGACCCGGTCTAACGGAACCTCTGCAGCTCGAGTATCACAGATACACGCTAAGAATCCCTGACATCTCTTCCGCAAGAGCTGACCAGCGCGAAGAGACGAAATTAAGCTGGGAAGGGTGACACTGCGGTCTCCCTGAATAACAAGGACTGGCTCTCCTGGAAAACTAAATCTGACTGCCTTCTCACGGCAGTCCACCGAAGCATAACAAGTGGCTAGCCAATCCATGCCCAGAAGCACATCAAAGTCCAACATATCGAGGAGTATCAAATCAACCGATGAATCCCTCTCCCCGATACGAACGGAACACAAACGAAATACAAACCGAGCGACAAACGACTCGCCTACCGGAGTAACAACAACAAGCGGCTGATCTAACGATGACGACTCACGGCCCAACATCGGTGCAAAGTGTGTAGATACGTACGAATGTGTGGAACCTGGGTCGAATAATACCCGTGCGTCGAAAGAACAAACTGGCAAGGTACCTGTCACAACGGCATTGGATGCCTGCGCATTCTGCGGTGTCAAAGCAAATATTCGGGCCTGTCCTCCACCGATAGCGGGCTGACCTCGACCTCGGCCTCTGCCTCCTCGTCCTCTCTGAACAGGACCGCCGCGTCCACGGCCTCTCGGTGCACCTAACTGGCGTGTAGCATCGCCTGGGGTAGGAAGTAGGGCTCTCTGAGGAGGGGGTGGTGATGGTGGTAGGGTCACATGCGGAACTGTCGCTGCTCCCTGTCGTCTCACCGGACAGTCTCTGATAAGATGGTGCAGACTCCCGCACCCAAAACATCCTGGCGACGGCTGCTGCCCCTGGGGCTAAGAACCATATAACTATCCCCGCCCAAATCCTCTGCCAGGCCTATCTCTCGGAAAGAATCTGGCGCGCTGCCTCTGAGACGGTACATCGGTGCGCATCCTCTTCGGCCCGGAAACGGCCGAAGTCCGTGATATGCGTGCCTCCATCCGCAATGCCGTATCCATAGCAGCTGAATAAGTGTCGTAGTGCTGGGCGCCAATGGCAAGATATAGCTGGGCATCAAGTCCCTGTACGAACCTCTTCACCATCTTCTCCTCGGTATCCACCAAATACTGAGCATATCGGGATAACTGCGTAAACTGGATGTCATACTCAGACACCGTCATCCCAGGTGTCTTGACTAAGGCCTCGAAGCTGCGAGCTCTGGCGTCACGAACGCTCTCTGGAAGGAAACGGGCTAGAAAGACCGCTGTAAACTCGGCCCAAGTCATAGGCGGCAGACCTGCAGCTCGACCTCTCAAGACTGACTCCCACCATGTCTGCGCGAGGCCCTCTAGTCGGAAACTCGCAAGCTCTACCCATCGATCATCCGAACATCTCAGCGAACGGCAGATCCTGGCTAAACTGTCAAGGAACGTCTGTGGGTCCTCCGCTGTCTCGGTGCCAGTGAATACTGGAGGTCTCAGCCTCATGAAATCCTGTAGTGAAACCGGAATGGCCACGGTGGTAGTAGTAGGAGCAGGTATCATGGTCGTCTGTGATGTAGTAGGTACGTCATCCGGCCTCGGTGTACGACTGGCTGCAACTAAGGATCCTACCATCTGACGTAGCTCCTGCATGCCTCCCATCATCTGTCGCAACTCCTCCATACCGGTCTCGAGCCTATCCATACGGCCTGGGGAAGGTGGATCGGTCTGTCCCTGCGGCGTAGGTAAACCACCCTGCTCAGTTCTAGTCTCGGACGAGCCAGCTCGAATCTCGTCTCTGGCGGCAGCCCTCTGTGCCCTCGTAGCCTTCGGCGGCATAGTAGCTGTTACAGGAAAACGGATAGTAAGGACAGTGCAATAGGATCATAGGATACACGGAATTGAAGAAGGAATTTTTCAAGCAAGTATATCCTAAAGTCACTTAGGCGGAGTACCGTATCGTAAGTATGCCGCGGACATACGCACGCTACGTTACCCTGCTTAAGTCACTTACTCCATCTACCAAGGGTCATCCTACACTCACAAAGGTAAAACCCATCGCTCTGATACCAACTTTGTCACGACCCGCAGGGTACGGAACGTGACTGGCACTTAAGTTTACGAAACGTCTAAAGACGTCCGTAAAATAAGTAAGCCAAAGCCCAGAAAACAAAACCAATTAAGCACAAGAGTGAAGAAAACCCAATCAATTGAAAGCAAGTTTATCAAATAAGTCATGTAAAACCCTTTTTAAAAACAATACTAATTTTTCCGAAAATTTCGGCAGAGTCTCCTTTGTAAATACAGGCCCCCAAAAATGGGTATAACAAGAATATATGTAAAACCAACAAATAAGGCATCCCCAAACGGGAGCTAGCTCTTCGCCATAAGGCGGTCACAAATCCCACGCAATATAAATGACAACAAGCATAATAATCATCAGGAAGCATGAAAAAAAAGTAGCATGTCGGCTCAAGTGAGCTCGACCCCAAAATACAGCATAAAATCCACAAACCTCACAGTCTCATCTCTAGGTCAAAATACAATAATCTGGTAGAAACAGTAGATGGAGTACACTAGATACAAGAATATACAAGGTGGTACTAAAATGATAACATAACCCACCTATGAGCAAATCTCGAGCTCAGGTAAAAGAGGCAAAAGAACAAGTGTGCCCGCCGCTACTGAACTGACGGAGCGGACCTGCAAGAGACTGTGGCACAACGGGGGTGAGTTGCCAACTCGTGAGTAATAAATAACATCTACAAAGGCTATCGTATGCATGCACACAAGCATCCTAGCATCTATAATACAGGTATGACTGGATGCACTAGCAGGTGTGTATATAACATCAGTGTACTAATATGTATGCAACATGAATATCTGAGGTCTCAATAGGTATATATAAGAAATATTTTATCTCTTTTTGTTTTTTTTTGAAACTCTTTTAGAATGCCAGCATAATGTCAATGAATCGACGAAAATCGGTGTCCAGCAACGACACCCAAAAGCTGTCTCAAATCTCATAAATGTATCTCTGGCCTCAGCCATCCGGCTGACCCATCTCAAATATCAATATCTCATCATCTAGCGGCCATGGTCGGTATCCTCTGGATATCCGCCGTCCCAAACAGTCACCGGTAGGTAATCCGTCCCCTGCCAGGCTCAACGTCATCACCACATTCCTCTTGCCCCGGGGTACCTTACCGGGCCCACCATGTACCCGTGCCGGTTCCTCCACTCCTCGACACGGATTTCCAAATCCACAGCAAACTCATGGTGGACGACACTTACATCACTAGAAAACCGCAATTTACATATTTTAAAAATATAATAAGTTTAGAAATTTTGCGGCTTTCCCCCGAAATCCAGCAATATCATAAAATCTCAAGAAATCCTCATAAGTGCATATATCAATGATAATGAATGCGTATGATATCAATAATCAAGTTGCGATGTGTGATTAATGTATTAAGCATGAATAATTAATATGATGAAGTACATGCACATGAATAGCAATACTACGGTTTCATTTTTAAGGAATTAAGGCAATAGTACCAGTTTAAGTATCAATTAGTAAAAGGTTTCAATTTAAAAGTTATCTAGTGTGGTGGCATGGCAATTACCAGGGTGTGTGTGTAAGTATGAATAGTGCTCGTGCTGCATATAAAAACCCTGGTAATGGTGCAGGTGTCCTATGAAATGGTTTCGTATAGGTATGTCAATATAATGCATGGATGCAGCAATTAGTCAATTAAGTATTTCACCCCTAATTACTAACATTACTAAGGATCTTGTAAGTTACTAAAACTATCGGGCGGCTTGCGCCATCCAACGATAGTCCCCCGTAGATGTTACATCTACTCACCGGGATCCCTGGCTAGCTATGTCCAATCACCGCCTTTCCCTTTCGCGCCGCGTCTGACGTCTCCGCGACCGAACCTGGAATTTACATCAATACCAAATATAAGGTTACATATCAAGAACGACGCAAAATCCAAACGAAACTACTAACGTTCGCTAGCTAGGTACAACGTGCACAAAGTGCGCGGAACACACGCGAAAATCGCAAAAACTGCCAAAAAACGCCGATTTGGTCGCCCGGCAAAACTAAAACCCGACTACCCAAAAATCCGCACTCACGCATCCTAAAAGTCGTAGGACAAGCCATTACAATCACCAAGATATCAAAAATAATTCATCCCATAATTTTATAACAAAACTAGTCAGCACAAACATTCCAAAAATCGGCGCAACATCGCCGTTTTGCGACAAAAAAAGGATTACAACCTAGTATAACATGTAACCGCATAACTAGTTAACCACAATCACACTAATTATAACACATTACAATACTTCAAATCATATTTTTCCATAAACAACCCTCTCTTGATTTTTATAACCATCAATTAATCCAATTTCACACTTGAACAACATAATTTAACACATAACGATGTCCACTTAAGCAAAGTAATCTCTTAAATTAAGTTTGCATAAAACTAGATAACAAAATAACTTAATTAACTAATTAATGGTTTTCTAAACACTAATTAAAAGTCAAGCCATGAACTAAACAAAAAAAAACTAGATTAGGATTTAGCTATAATTTTAATATTAACATAACATGCAAGTCCTAATTAGCATACTTTAACTACAATTTAACCATTTGATTAGAAATTATACCTCCAAAGTTCAATCCTAAGTTTGCTCAAGCCTCCCAAGATGCCATTTTTCTTCAAGATTTGAACCAATTTGGGTTTGAGAAGAGAGGGAATAAGGTTTTGCTTTGAATTTATGAAGGAAATTGTTGATTTTGATGGATTTTTGATGGATTTGAAGCAAAAAGAGAAAGGGAAAAAGAAAAAAAGAAAAGGGGGAAGTGCAGGAGTTGCTCTCGGCTGTGACGAGAGGAATGGGAGAAAGTGAGGTGATGTGGAAGAAATTTCAAAGTCAAACATCTCATATCAAACTCTAATTAATATATAATAATCCATTCTTCACATTCATTCACATAGAAGAAGTCAAGAAAAGGGGGCTGAAAACGTGGGCAGCAGCTGAGGTGGGGCCGGCCTAGGGGAGTGGGGGGTGAGTGGGAGTGGATACAAAAAGATTTTATGCAAAAAGACCCCCCACAAGTTCATATTTGCAAGTTTTAGCTCAAAAATTCAATAAATTCGTTTCATATCATAAAAATTTGTTAAAAATCAAAATAAATTACTAAAAATTTATGTTACCACTAGATTTTAATTATCATAATTTTAGAGATTAAATTTAGCCCGGAAAAATTTGTATTTATCGCTAATTTAATGTATTTTCTTACCGGCTTAAATAATATTAAAAAATTGAAAAATAGGGAAAAAATTTTAAATGACCAAAATTTCATAATTAACTCATTAGCTACTAAAAATAAGTAATTATCTATCCATTTTAGGTATAATTAGCCCTAAACTGCAAAATAACAAGAAAGACGGTTTTCGGAAAAATACCGAATTTTCACCGAATTTCAGGAAAACACCAAAACGACTTTTCAAGACGCTACAGTAAGGGCCAAAGGAAGGAAGAAGAAGGCCACTACTAAACCAAGAGGCGTTGTTGGTAAGGTGGGAGTTAAGGGAAAGGCAAAGGTTGCGGTGCCAGTAGTGGCAAAGGACGAGTGCTTCCACTATCGTAGGAAAGGTCATTGGAAGAAAGATTGCAAAGCTTGGATTGCCAAGAACCAGGACCCGAAGCAAGCTGTGGCTTCGACTTAAGGTGTGTTTGTAATTGAAAATTGTCTGTCAATAAACTCTACTTCCTGGGTATTGGATACCGGATCAGGATCTTATATATGCAATTCATTGTAGGCACTGAGAAACCGTAGAGTGCTGAAGGTTGGTGATATGACCCTCCAGGTTGCTAACGGAGCTAGCGTGGGTGCTGTGTCCGTAGGGGATTATCAACTTTGATTGACGAGAGGACATATTTTGGTTTTGCGCAACTGTTTTTGTGTACCCAGATTAACGTGTAATATCATATCAATATCGTTGTTATCAGAAGAAGGTTATGATTTCACGTTTGTAAGCGATGTTGTTAACATCCACCTTAATCATTGTTTGATTGGGTCCGGTGCACTAGATAACGGTATATACGTGTTAAACCAATTACAAATTTTCAATGTCCAGAATACACTAAAAAGAAAGTCTCCAGATATAAATCAGGCTTTCTTATGGTTTTGTAGACTAGGTCACATCAATGAGACAAGGTTAACTAAGTTACATAGAGAAGGATATTTGGATCCGTTCGAATATCAATCTTATGCCACTTGTCAATCATGTCTCAAAGGAAGGATGACAAAGACTCCATTCACTGGACAAGGAGTAAGAGCGAGCAAACTCTTAGGACTCATACACAACGATGTATGTGGTCCAATGTCTACACATGCAAGAGGTGGTTTTTCATATTTCCTTACTTTTACGGATGATTACTCTAGGTATGGATTCATTTTCTTAATGAAACATAAATCCGAGGCCTTTTAGAAATTCCAAGAATATAAGAATGAAGTAGAAAACTAAACCGGCAAAAGTATCAAGACACTGAGATCTGATCGAGGTGGTGAATACTTAAGTGCCGAGTTCCTGGGTTACCTAAAAGAGAAAGGAATTCTCTCTCAGCTTACTCCTCTATACACTCCACAGCATAACGGTGTATCGGAAAGACGGAACCGAACCATATTTGATATGGTATGTTCCATGATGAGTAATACTGAGTTACCGCGATCTTTCTGGGGTTATGCACTAGAATCAGCTGCATATCTTTTTAACAAGGCTCCTACCAAGACTGTGCCTACCACACCATATCAGATGTGGAGTGGGAAGAAACCCTATCGTCAGTATCTGAAGATATGGGGATGTCCAGCTTTTGTTAAAAAGCAGCATGCGGACAAACTCGAGGCACGATCAGTGCAGTGTCAGTTTGTGAACTCCAAAGGGTATTTTTTCTATTATGCAGAGGAACAAAATGTTTTTTTTCTCGTAATGCCCATTTTCTAGAACATCAGTTTTTAGAAAAGGAAATAAGTGGGAGCGCAATAGAAATGGAAGAAATTCCAGAACCACAGACTACTACTGAAAGTTTGGTAGAACCAGAAGTTCAAGAAGAACAGGACATTCCCACACCCCTCCGCAAGAGTAGTAGGCTGTCTCATCCGCCAGAGAGATACTACGGTTTTCTCATAGACGGGGATAGAGAGGATTGCGTCATTGATAATGAAGAACCTACTAGCTTCCAGCAGGCCATCCAGAGCGGCGACTCAGTAAGTTGGTTAGATGCAATGCAAACCGAGATGGAGTCCATGTACACCATCAAAGAATGGACTTTGGACTTTTCTCCAGATGGGGTAAAACCCATAGGATGCAAGTGGATCTTCAAGAAAAAGATTGGTGTAGATGGAAAAGTAGAAACCTATAAGGCTAGACTTTTTGCAAAGGGTTTTCGTCAAAGACCTGGTTTGGACAATGACGAAACTTTTTTTCTAGTGGCTATGCTCAAATCCATTCGGATCCTTCTTGACATTGCCGCCTTCCATGATTATGAGATCTGGCAGATGGACGTAAAGACGGCTTTTCTAAATGGTAATTTAGAAGAATGCGTCTATATGGATCATTCAGAAGGTTTCAATCAGTGTGGGAGCAGCAGGAAAGTATGCAAGTTGCTTAAGTCAATTTATGGACTAAAGCAGGCATCGCGGAGTTGGAACATCTGTTTTGATGAAACGGTCAATGAATATGACTTTATCAAAAATCCAGATGAACCATATATATATAGTAAAATTGTAGCACGAACTGTCGTATTCCTCGTCTTGTACGTGGATGACATTCTTTTAATAGGAAATGACATTCCTATACTACAATCTGTCATAGGATTCTATTCACACAGGTTCTCCATGAAAGACCTGGGTGATGCCTCTTACATTCTGGGGATCCAGATCTATCGTGATAGATCTAAAAGGATGTTGGGACTTTCGCAGTCCAGGTATATCAACACTGTACTGAAAAGATTGAGTATGGAAGATTCTAAGCGCGGTAATTTACCGTCTTGTCACGGAATCACCCTATACAAAGAGTTGTCTCCCAAGACTGATTTGGAAATAGATCGCTTGTCAGTTATACCCTACGCTTCTGCGGTAGGCTCTATAATGTATGCGATGTTGTACACCAGACCAGATGTAGCTTACGCACAGAGCATGGTAAGCCGGTATCAGTCAGACCCAAGGGAGAAGCAATAGATAGCAGTAAAGAACATTCTCAAGTACATGAGAAGGACTAAGGATATGTTCTTGGTTTACGGCGGAAAAGACCTCTAGATCGAGGATTTTTCCGACTCCAGCTTCCAGAGTGACAAGGATGACTCCAAGTCCATGTCTGGTTATGTCTTTACCCTCAATGGAGGGGCGGTGTGCCGGAAGAGTTCCAAGCAGGACACCGTTGCTGACTCGACGATGGAAGCGGAGTATATCGCTGCTTGCGATGCCGCAAAAGAAGCAGTCTGGATGAAGAAGTTCCTCACAGAACTTCAGGTGGTTCCATCCATTGTTGATCCAATACCTCTGTATTGTGACAACAACGGGGCTATAGATTTAGCGAAGGAACCCAGGTCCCATCAGAAGTCCAGACACATCTTAAGGCGGTATCACCTGATCAGGGAGATCATAGATCGCCAGGAGATCGAGGTCCGGAGAGTTGCTACAGAGGAGAACACTGCAGATCCATTCACAAAGGCCTTACCTCAGATTCAGTTCGAGAGAATACTCGAGATGATAGGTCTTCGTTATGCCAGTACATGGCCCTAGTGCAAGTGGGAGATTGTTAGTGTATATGCCCTAGGGGTCATTATTGTATCATACTAGTTTGTATACTACTTAATGGAAGCTTGGGATATTCACAGTTATATTAACAGTCTCGCTCAACATAGTAGTATGCTACTTGGTTTATGTCTATCTTAATATGTGTATATGTTAGCATATCGCGAATACATATTGATAGAGCCCTTAGGATCTTGCTTGACTACCAGCGTTGTGATGGCAGTCACACTAGTAGGGGATGGGTATTCTACAAGAACATCCTTTTTCAGGTCCCTAGTCGTAGGATTATCGAGACAGGGCATCGATAATCCGTAGTAGACTAGTGTGTACGCTTCTCATCCCAGTTGGGGAGATGGTCTGTTCCACAGCCATAAGTACGTTGTACTGGAGATAGTATACAGGTGCTCATTGGGTTACGGGTACACCGGACAAGACGCGCAGGGAACTGTTGGTTGGTATTATACCCGTCGTCAGTTAACAGTTCCCAGGTGACATGAGTACAGCATAGTCCGCAGACTTGACACTGCCGCTTCGTCTCGAGTGTGTTCCTACCGTTCTTAGATTGCTACCCTACTACGGCTTAAAGGAGTCGTGCAAACAGGTAGCAGTTGGGTGCAGTCCCGAAGCACTTAGAGGCAGAGGCGGTTAGATAGGATTCTTGTCTCCCGGTATTGGGAGTTGATATCGCGCTGTGTTTGGAGAGCCATTATGCAAAGTCCCTGGCTAGGGAAAATGAGATTTACTAGAAGGATTTCCAGTAGCTTCTCATGGTGTAATGGGCTTCACTCCGACACGACTTATACCGCTTTTAGGGGACTGACGCTTGCCGCCCCCCTAGGCCCGATATGCGATAGTCATAGACGAACAGACCGTACTGTACGAAGATTGTCACATAAGGCTCAGTAGGAGTTTGGATGGGTTTCCTCATCGGCCTTCTTATCGACATCAACCTGCAAACCTTTACGTACAGCTAGTAACGTTTGCGGACTGTGGTTAAACCTACTGCCAGCGTAGTGTCGAGTCTTTAGAGTCCCACACAGAGAGTTTCCCTGCTTCAGGCGAAACGATATAGAGGTCGTATGGTTTTACGAAAGGGTTCGGACACATACGTGTATTTATGCACGTATGATGTTCGGACAGATTTTACTAGCAGGCTTTAGTTTTAGCCAGATTCTAGTATTGGATTATTGGATTTATACAGTCTCAGTATTTCCGTGTTTTCACGGATGGGAGGGGCATTCTCGTAATTAGTCAAGAAGTTTCTAGAAGAAAGATGAGGTGGAGAGCTTTGGTGGAATTTGCATTAAATGGATTAGTGACTCATGGAGTGATTCATCCAAATGAGTTAATGAAGCATTTATTGCTTAATGACTCATGAGATGATTCATCCAATGTGAGTTAATGAAGCATGGTTGATATTATTTTTATGTTATTCATTTAGATAATTATCATGATTCAAATATTCACAAATGAGTTATAATTCATATCATTCTCACTTTTACATTCTCTTTCCTCAAGCTCTCTCTCTTCAAAGACCTAACCCTAATCCTCTCATGTGTTGAGATCCGAGGGTTAGCAAGACTAATAGATCCCTAATCTTCTTCTATATCCTCTAGGTTACTTTGATTTGCACTCATAGCCACCTAGTTACCTCAAGTGAGAGGTTAAAGCTTGGAGAAGGAGCTATCGGGTGGATCTTCTATCACATCGATCAGGCCGACGAGGAAGTGAACTACAAGAACAAGGACTTGAATCTTTAGGTATAATCATCTATCATAGTAGCTAATCACTTCTAGGTAGTTTTTAGTTAGGGTTTAGCAATGATCCGTAAAGTTAGTCGATGTTAACTCAAACAAAATGATTGTTTTACCTATTCCGCCTCCCCGCATCATCTAGGGTGTCTAACGTCGACTTAAAAAGTCAAGTGTTGACTTGATAATCGTATTAATGATATGGTTTCTAGTATAGTGTATATGATACACACACTCTCTACTGTATATGATACTAGGAAGATATTGATGGCATTTTGTGTATGTGATACATGATGTGTACGTGTATAGGATACATGTACTAATACTTATTTAATATATATATATATTAATTCCCACCATTATAAATTAAGTATAAATAAATATACAAATAATTATTTATATATGTAAATGTATATATATCTTTATATATATATATATATTTATATATTTAATATATTTAATTTTGGTTGTAAGGCCCACTCTCTCTTTTATGTGTTGACACATGCATGAGAGAGTGGAGGGTGAGGGCATGTGTCTTGGTTAAATACATGACATGGGTGGAAAAATTACACATGAGAGAATTAATTTTATTTTTTCCAATCCATCACAAAATACACATACATCTTCTTCTTCCTCTCAACAAAAGCTCAAGTTCTCTAGGTTTATGGCAATAGTTGCCATGGTGAGAGAGTGCAAAATGTAGAGGCTACCCATTATTCGTATCGCCTTCCTCCACGCATAGCAAGCCTCTGGTGGAAGTTCCTCCGATCGGTGACGGAGTTGGAGCTCGGGCAGCCCGCTTTCAACGCGGTTCAGTGAGGCAGTCGGCGTGCAGATGCATTCTGGAGCTCACGGAGTTTAGATCGGTCTTTCGTGATTAGCCGGACACGCTGCAAAGGTTGTAGCACATCTGAACTTTACTTTATGCTCTTTAGTTTAGCTAGAATCTAGTGTTTGGACGATTTTGGTGTATGGTCGATCGCGCCCCCACGGAATTTTTGTTCTCCGTCCGTCCTGGCTTTCACTGCGCGCACGCACGGGGTGCGCCCGAACTTACAATGGTATCAGAGCCAACCAAGCAGTAGGACTAGTTTAGAAGATGTTTTAGTTTTGATCGATAGGTTACCGATTCCGATTTTCGAGTTTAAGCCCTTCTCTATCCGAATTTTAAAAGTATTTTAATTTTTTTTAAACAACTGCAGAATGTTGATTTTAATGTGAAAATGACATGGACGAAATTTAGGGGGGTTGTGCAAAAGTTGCCGGCGACGACGGTTTTCCATCGGTCCATTTTTTTTCCAGAATGCCCCCAATTTTCTCTGGGTGCTTAAACTTGTAGAAATAGGATTTGTGGCATTGTTTGTTTTTTTCCCAATATTGAGATTTGATTTTGTATTGCATAGGAAAGTTATCGATCAAAACTGTAACCTCGTAGCGTTTCCTTTTTCATGATGTTTAAATGTTTAACTCAGTTGATACGATGATACATACTTGTTGATATGTATTTTTGATGTTCTATGTTAAGTTTGTTTGGTGTGGATTAGATTGTCGCGAAATGAATAACCCTGTGCATATTTGGATGTTTTAATTGTATGTATGCCCTAGAGGCCATTATTGTACATTATTGTATATTATAGTGGATGCTTGGACATATATAGAGAGGACTTTCTTACTCGACATGATAGTATGCTATCTGGTTGTTCTTTATCTTAACATATAGACTTGTATTGTGATCTGTGTTTCTCTCACATGTTGATAAAGCTCTTAGGATGTATACTTGACTACTTGGATTATAATGCAGATCATATTAGTGGGGCCAGGGTAGTCCACAAGTTCATCCTTTAATTGTGCCTTGGTCATGGGTTTATCGAGATGAGGCATCGATATTCCGGAGTAGACTAGCATATATGTTTCTTGACCCATATGATGGGCGATGGATGATCCTACATCCATTGGTGTTTGAAATCAAAGATAGTATACGGGTACTCAGTGGAGACTGGGTACACTGAACAGAACTCACCAAGAACTCCTAGATGGTATTACATATATCGTCAGATAACAATTCCCTGGTGACAATGGTATAGGTTAGTCTATAGACCTAAGATCGTCATAGAGTCTTGTGTGATTCCCACTGTGCTTTGATTTCCAGCCTACCACGTTCAAAAGAACGTGCAAACAGGTGGTTTTTGGGTACAGTCTCGAGTCACATGGAGGCAATAGGCGATATGAGGGGTTTCGTCTCTCCCGTTATTAGGGGTTGATGTTGCGTTGTGCTCGATTGGCAAGAAAGTCCCTGTCCAGGGCTGATTATGAGATTTACTAGTACGTGTTTTCAGTAGTTTCTCGATACGTTATGAGCTTCATATCGACATGACATATCAAGTTATTGGGGTATGACGTTTACCATCCCCTAGACTAGATATGCGACATATCAGACAAAGAGACCGGACTGTACGGTAGTGTTACTTATTGGATTCACGGGAGTATGAGCAGGCTTTCTTGTTGATCTTCTGATCACTCAATACCCAGTAGCCGTTATGTCTAGCTAGTATGCTGACAGCTTGTGGGTAACTGATATGATCATTACCTACTGCCGGCGTATTGACGAGTCTTTAGAGTCCTACACAGAGGTTTCCTGGCTCAAGCGAAATGGAGTATGGCACATATGTGATACGTGCGGGACCGCGATTGATACGTGTATGTGATACCATATTCTAATCTCGCGATATGTGATATCGGTCGGTTATATGTGATATACCCGGGTTATTGAATCAAGTGTTGATTCGATAAGATGATATAAATAATATTAGTCGGTTATATGTGATATAGCCAGATTATTAAATCAAGTGTTGATTTGATAATTTAATGTATGATTATATATTTGATATATTAATACACATTAACTAATATTAGCTAAATGAAGAATTTCTTTATCTTACTAGTTGATTTAATATATATGTGATATATATTATTGTGTTTATTTCTTTATGTCATGTTTGATGATACATTGGACTTGGGTGTATGAGACTCACACCACACTTAAGATAATGTGGGGATTTAATTATTAAGGGAAAATCAAAATTAGGTAGAAATTTGTCATGGCTTGTGAAGCTTGGAGAAGCTTGTGGAAACCATTGACTTAGTCCACTAATTTTGTTTTACTCTAGATATTTATTAACCTAACCATTATCTTTAGGCTTGGTTAAGTCTCTACATGAGTTATATATGATATTATCTCACCCATGGTTGCCATTCTATTCTTGACTTCATCTTCTTCTTCATCCTTTGAGCTTACTAGGTTTTTGAGGTGAAGGAAAAGTGAGAGAAAAATAATTCTAAAGTGAGCAAAATTCCTACATCATCAATCTACACTAGACTAGCCATTTAGTATAGGTTGTTTGCTTCACTAATTCTCGATTAGTGAATAGGTAGCTTGTGTTGGAGATTCCTCGATGCAGATCATTTTCGGCATCAAATTTCTTCAAGCAAGCTTGTTCCTTTCGCCTAATGGAGCCTAACGAGGGTTCAGGAGACCACTACTTGGAGCAAAGAGACTACTACACGGAGCTTTTGTAGTGAAGGACCGGTCTACAAAGGTTGTATTCCTAGTTCACTTAGAGTAAAGTTGTTTACTTGCATAGTTAAACACTAATTCTCTAGTTAAATGCTTGGTTTAGGGTTTCCTAGCACTGTTGATTTTTTTTTAAATTGCAAGCTAGATGCCATAGAAAACATGATGAGGGTGCTAAGGAACCCTACAGTGGTATCAAAGACGAGCTAGAGCATTAGGAGTGGTCTAAGCGAAGTTTAAGTATTCGAACGAACATCGAAACCCCCTTATTCCTTGCTCTCTAGAAAATTTTCCAAATGTTGGATTTTTCCATATTAAAAATTACCAGAAAATTGTGCAGGGTTTTATATGGATCCCCAAGAAAAATGAAATCCTAACTCGATCAAACCACAGCGGAACCGCAGCTAAGCCATGGGTTTACCTGAGTATTATACCTATCGTCAGATGGTATACGGGCACTCATTGGAGACTGGGTATACTGAACGGACTCGCCGAGAACTCCTAGTTGGTATTATACCTATCGTCGTATAGCAGTTCTCTGATGACACTGGTGCAGGTTAGTCTGTTTACCCGAGATCGTCGTAGAGTCTTGTGTGATTCCCACTGTGCTTTGATTTCCACCTTACCACGTTCAAGATAACATGCACAATGATGGCTTTTGGGTACCGTCCCGAATCACATGGTGGCAATGAGCGATAGGAGGGGATTTTTCTTTCCCGGTATTGGGGGTTGATGTTGCGCTGTGCTCAATTAGCCATAACAATAAGTCCCTGGCCAGGACTGATACGGAGATTTACTGATAAGTGTTATCAGTAGTTTCTCGACCCGTTATGAGCCTCACATCGATATGTCTTATCGGTTATTGTGGTCTGACGTTTCCCACCCCTAGACTGGATATGCAACATATCAGACGGACAGAACGGACTGTACAATAGTGTTACTGACAGGCTTTACAGGAGCTAGAGCGGGATTGCTTGGTGATCTTCTGATCGCTCAATACCCGGGTAGCCGTTACGTCCAGCTAGTACCGCTGACGGCTTGTGGGTGTTTGATGTGATCATCACCTACTACCAGCGTATTGATGAGTCTTTAGAGTCCTACACAGAGGTTTACTGGCTCAGGTAAAACGAGGTAGGAGCACATATGTGATATGTACGGGACCGAGAATAATACGAGTATGTGATACCGTATTCTATTCTCGCGATTTATTTGTATCGGTCGGGTATATGTGTCGGGTTATCGAATCAAGTGTTGATTCGATAGGTTGATACAAATTCTATTAGTCGGTTGTATATGATATAGCCGGATTATTAAATCAAGTGTTGATTTAATGATTTAATGTATAATTATATATTTGCTATATTAATTTACATTAACTAATATTTTCTCACTTAAGCATTTTTTTCCTCACATGTGCACACTTAATATATATGTGATATATATTAATTGTGTTTAATATTTTGTGTCATGCTTGATGACACACACTACATGGGTGTATGAGACTTACACCATACTAATAATAATGTAGGGTTTAAATATTTAAAGTAAATCCAAATTAGTTGGAAATTAGTCACATGCATGAAGCTTGTAGAAGTTTGTGGATGGATTGACTTAGTCCACTAATTTTGTTTTACTTAAGATATTTATTAACCCAACCATTCTCATTAGCCATGGTTATGTCTCTACATGAGTTAGTATATGATATAAACTCACCCATGGTTGCCATTCACTCTCTCATCTATTATTTTCTTCATCTTGTTCAAGCTCAAGAAAAGCTCTCTAGGTTTTTGAGACAAGAAGAAAAAGAGTGAGAAAATTAATTCTAAAGTGAGCAAAAATCCTACTTCATCATCCTCTACTTGATTAGCCATTTAGTTTAGGGTGTTAACTTCACTAATCCCACATTAGTGAAGAGGTAGCTTAGGCTAGTGTCTCCTCGACGTAGATCATCTTCGGCCTCGAAGACTTCGTGCAAGCTCGTTCCTTTCTTCTTGTGAAGCCTTCCTAGAGTCCGGAAGATTACTACTTGGAGCGAAGGGACTACTACACGGAGCTATTGAAGTGAAGGACCGGTCTACAAAGGTTGTATTCCTAGTTCACTTAGTTGTAAAGTTGTTTACACTATATTTCGTATGATTCTCTAGTTAAACATCTTATGTTTTGGGCTCCTTGGCATAGCAAAATTTTAATTTGGCATGGACGATACTGGCCAAAACCTCGCTGCCGTGCTAGGGAACCTAGCAGTGGTATTATAGCCTAGCTAGAGAATTACACGATGTTTGTTAGATTAGGAAACCGAAACGAATCCGAAACATGAAACCCTTTAACCTAGTTTCTGTCGAATTTGAAAAGTACTCTAAATTTTTTTTAGACAGCTGCAGAATGTTATATGTGATATAACATGAACACCACCAAAATTTGGATTATTTTTGCGTGATCATGGCCGGCCACAATGGTATTTTTCCCTAGATCGTCTGTTTGATTTTGGAATTTTGGCTTCAAATTTTGGTAGTGTTCCAGTCTCTGGGTTTTGGGGTTTCAGGTGTTGCTACTTTTTGCTAAAATTGCATGTGTTGTTAATTTTCTGCATAGGCAACTCGGACTGTTTCGTATTCGTAATTCTAATATTTGTTTCGGGTATATTAGACGGTGATAAAAAGTTCGAACGGATATCAATAACCCAAAATTTTCCCTCGCTGGAAATTATCCAAATGTTGGATTTTTCCAAGTTTAAAATATTCAGAAAATCATGCAGGTGATTCTGTGGACGCTCTAGAAGAAAGAAACCCTAACTCGATTCTGTGACCGTCAGAACCGCCATCAAACCCTAGGGTTTGTAGTAGATCAGCGGTGCCACAAGTGAAGCATTGCTTCACCCTTCTACGACTGGTTCATAGGTGTTGTGGCATGTTCTGGGTATTTTTTTTAAAACTCCGCTCAAGTGTTGAGCTTTTTGGGAAATTTTGGGTGTTTGTTTATTCGATCGGAAATTTTAACATCATTTAATTATATGAGATTGTGGTACAATAATTAGAATCTATTTAGTTGCGTACAAGTTTGACATTTCGGTCTCGGGTAAAATCGGGAATCTTGTTGAATTACCCGACTTCTTTTTAAAAGTGTTTTCATAGTTGAGACCTAAATGTAAGATTTGCATTGTTAGGCATGAAATACAGAATATGTGATATTCCGGGTTTATGATGTCTGAGGGCAGTGACGATTCCAATTGTTGTAGTTTTTCACTTTCTTTTCTATGACTGTGAGTGTAATATGTGATGTATCGCCGGTTTCGTTGCTATATGTCAATGACATTTGGGATACTCATATTTACTTACGTTGATGACATGTGATGTAATGTGTTGATGTGATATGTTATATTGGATCGTCGTGTTTTGAATAGCTGGGGGTTTTATGTGAGATGAGGATTTTTATTTTCATTCATGTAAAATTCATTGTATGTAATATTCTTTTATTAGGGAACTTCCGAGTTGAGGATGATGTCACCATTGTTCTATATTATTTACTTTTCCGCATTAGGATAGACCCAAGGAGGGGAGCACAAGTAACCGGGTTCCAGAGTCCACTTGGAGACCATCTCGAGGAGTCGAGTCCGGGTCTCCTAACTCTAGAATTGGTAGGGTTGCTTACTGCTCTCGTAGGGGTCTAGGGATGTGGGTTTGGCTATTCATCGTGACCGTGGAATCCGTGTTTTATATAGGCTCAAAATAAAACACGAACCTCCTAGTATATCCAATATTTCATATGTTATTTTCTGTTGTTGATATTCTGTGATGTGATCACTTTATATGCCTGAGACGATTGCTTTATTATTATATATATGATATATAATAAACTTTGCTTATGTTTTGCACCCGCGCTAGTCCCGCCCCGCTATGGCGTTAGTTAAGTAACCTAACAGTGCATAACGAGACACTGTGTCGAATGCGGATGGCATTAGCGTACGTTATATTTTCAATTCTTCCGTGGTGCTTAGGAAGCATAAATGATGGGACTTCATTAATGAGATTAATGAAAGAAAAGAAATCTAAAAGATGTTGTAGAATCAAATTTTCAAAAAGGGGAGCTCTAGTTTTAGCTTTGCATAGCGGTATTCCTTGTAGAATATCCAGCACCTTATTCGATAAGGAAAGAGCCAAGATCCCTTCACCGGGAGTGACCTCTTTAGAAAAACTAGCTGATGCTACAACTCATTCGGTTTTGTTTTTGATTGCTTCTATAGTTCTTGCTTTGCATAGTGATATTTTTGAAATATCCTGCACCTTATTCGATAAAGAAAGAGCTGAGATCCCTTCACCGGGAGTGACCTCTTTAGCGAAACTAGTAAAATCCTAAAAAACACTCCTTTTAAAAATATCACTTGATTATGCAACAATATTAAGTTCATTACGCTTATGGTTTTCTTAAAAACCTGCGTAGGCCTCTGACATTTCAGATAAGTAATATTTAGTATTCGTGCTATGTTTGTTGGCTTTCGTCAAAGAGTAGTGTGCGGTAGGTACTTAATGCTTATCTGCTGCATATGATGCGATTGGATTAGGATAGTCGTACGGCTTTGTTGGCTTTTGTCAAGGGTCGTGCGGGTGGGTTTAATTCAATCATGAAATGTACGGGTTGAACATGACTAGCGGACTATGGTTTGTTGGCTTTCGTCAAGGTCAAAGCACGTTAGGGGCAAAAGTATTATCGGGAATTTCAAGTGTTGAAATTTGCAATGAGATTGCATACCTTCTATGAGATAGTTGGATTCCGATACCCACTGCGAGTAAGAGTTACTCCTGGGAGAGTTTTACACATGACAATTAGCCGATCAAGTAGAAGTCTAGAAAGGTGTTAATGGGGTTACGCCCCTAGAAAAACGAGGTTTATTTTAATTAGGTCCGTGCGAAAGCACGGGGAACCTCCCTCAAAGTACCGACACTGGCCTGGCTGAAAGATTGGCGAACTTGTAAGGTGTAATTAATCCCGGCTAGTCTTACCTTTTAGGTTTTGAAGGAAGATTTGATAAAAACAGTGGGGGCCATCCAGATTAGATAAGTAATAACCAATCCAATATTGCAAGAGCAAACGCTAAAGAGTTTTATTCTCTCTCTCTCTCTAGGTAGAAACCATGTCAGGCCTTAATCAAAATAATAGTATGGATGTATTGACCGAACCCTCTTGTTATACTATGCAGGGGAACGTTGGTTCCTTTCTTTCTTATAATTGTTATAAGATTGAGCAGGAAATAGGTGAATATCTGGATTCCCACGCCGCCAAAATGAAGAATAAGCATGTTGATGCATCTTCTTCGGGTGTGTTAGTTATCGAGAACTGTTTCTCAGTTCACTCTACGTCCTGGGTATTAGATACCGGATCAGGATCCCACATATGTAATATATTACATGGGCTAAAGAAAGGTAGAGAACTGGGAATGGGTGATCATTCCGCAAGAGTAGGGAATGGTGCAAATGTTGCAGCCAAAGCAGTTGGCGAATATCACCTTGTATTACCAAATGGTAATACATTGATTCTGAACGAATGCTATTACATACCGACCCTGATATGCAATCTTATATCAGTTTCTTTATTAAGTAAAGAAGGATATAATTTTGTGGTACATGATAATGTTATGAACATATTCATGAATCAAAAGTTGATTGGATCAGGCTCGTTAAATAATGTCATATACGTTCTGGATCAAACCACAGTTCTTAATGTACAAAACACACACAAGAGGAAAAGTTCAGAAATGAACGAATCCTTCTTGTGGTATTGTAAACTAGGTCATATCAATGCGACACGACTAGCTAAGTTACATAAGGATGGATATTTGAATCCGTTCGAATTTTCATCTTATGACACTTGCCAGTCATGTCTCAAAGGCAAGATGACAAAAACTCCGTTTACTGGACACGGAGAAAGAGTTACGGAACTCTTGGGACTAATACATAGTGATGTATGCGGTCCTATGTCTACACATGCCAGAGATGGTTTCTCGTACTTCATTACATTCACTAACGATCTCTCAAGATACGGACATGTATTCCTGTTGAAACACATGTCTGAAACTTTTGAGAAATTCAAAGAATATAAGCACGAAGTCGAGAACCGAACGGGTAAAAGTATTAAAATCCTTTGATCTGATCGAGGAGGATAATACTTGAGCACAGAATTCCGTGACTATCTAAAAGAGAATGGGATTCTCTCTCAGCTTACTCCTCCGTATAAACCACAGCACAACGGTGTATCGGAACAGATGAATCACACCCTATTAGATATGGTGCGCTCTATGATGAGCACCGTTGAGTTACCTATTTTCTTTTAGGGGTATGTGCTTGAGACAGCCATACACCTATTGAATATGGTCCCTACCAAATCAGTGCTTACCACTCCATATGAGATATGGAAGAAGAAGATGTTGGATATAGTGCCCTCAGAGTCAATTATTGGGTCGCAGGTACGTGATTGCAATGATTGAGGGAAGACATATACCGGTAGCACAGTCTTACTCGAGATGATAGTATGCTATCTGGTTTGCCTTTATCAGTCGTGTACAGGTTCAGGTGACTGATCACTATTACACGTTGATAGAGCCCTTAGGATCTTGCTTGACTACCAACAGTATGATGGCGATCATATACGTGAGAGTTGGGTAGTCTATAACCACATCCTTAAATGTGGTCCCTAGTCGTGGGAGTTTCGAGACAGGGCATCGATACTCCGGAGTAGCCTAGTGTATACAGTCGAGACCCCGACGAGGGGCGGTGGCCGGTCTCACAAGCCACTGGTGTCAGTTGGATCACCTAAGATGTATACAGGTGCTCATTGGGTTATGAGTACACCGGACAGGACTCGCCGGGAACCTGCTAGTTGGTACTTATACCTAGCGTCAGAGAGCAGTTCCCCGGTGACATGTGTACAGGTTAGTTCATCGACCTGAGGTCATCATTTGTCTCGTGTGAGTTCCCACTGTGCTTTGATTTCTACCCTACCACGGCTCAAAGGAGTCGTGCAAACAAGTATTTTTTGGATACAGTCCGAGCCACATGGAGGCAAGTGAGAGGATCGGCAGGGGATTCGTCTCTTCCGGTATTGGGGGTGAGATCGCGTTGTGTCTAGGAAAGCCATTACAAAAAGTCCTTGGCCAAGGCAGGTGAGAATTAGTGGTAAGTATTCCAGTAGTTTCTCAGGGTGTTCAGGGCTTGTCTCCGACACGACTTATACCGCTATTGCGGGTCTGACATTACCAGCCCCCTAGGCCCGATATGTGATACTCATAGACGAACGGACCGGACTGTATGTATATTGTCACTGTTAGGCTCAGTAGGGTTCCAGGATGAGTTCGCTCATCGGCTTCCCTTGAGGTCAGTACATGGGCAGCCGTTACACACTGCTAGTGCCACTAACGTGCTTGTGGTTAAACCCACTGCCAGGGTACTGATGAGTCATTAGAGTCCCCTGATCAGTCGAAATAATGTATTTTTAACACGTCAATTTCCCTATCTTTTGCATTCATCTAGAGGTGTTCGGTATTCATATTGCACATATTAGCAAAACGGTTGTAAAATACAAGATTACACGTGTTATACTCTAAAACCGGCATTTTTAGGGAAATTGACTGTTTATCATGGCATCGCATCATCCTTGTATAGCGCAACACTTGTCTCGAGAATCTGTTCAGGAAATTCCAGGAAAAGAGCCGAAACTGTGAAAAGTGCTGATAAAAATAAGCCATGTCCAAGACTTGTGATCTTGCAGAAATCAAGAAAGTAAAATATGATTCCACACATCAAAACAGTGCCACAAAGTCAGCCCAATAAAATCCCAGAAGTTCCATGCATAGAAGCCTCCATTACCGCCGCGGATCCGCGGCGGCTTGACGTCAGCAAACGCTCAATTTTCTGCACATGCTCTTATGTAACAGTACAAGCTTCCAGAAGACTCCAGACTTGCCACGTGGCTTCATCCAGAAGGCTTGGCCTAACAACCTTACCCAAGAATATTCCTCATTCTAGAATATTCCCTCCAACAAACTTCTTCTAGAAGCCTCCTTATAACAATCTTCTTCTAGAAGCCTCCTTGCAACAACCTCATTCTAGAATATTCCCTCCAACAAACTTCTTCTAGAAGATTCTTTTTAACAACCTCATTTTGGAGGGAAAATTCAAATGAGGTAGTTCTTTTTGGAGGGAAAATTCAAATGAGGTAGTTCATTTTGGAGGGAAAATTCAAAATTCAAATGAGGTTGTTCATTTTGGAGGGAAAAGTTGTTCATTTTGGAGGGAAAAGTGGTTCATTTTGGAGGGAAATTTGAAATTTGAATTCTAGATCTAAGATCTAATAAGCTTTTGGAGGGAAATTTTAAATTTGAATTCTAGATCTAAGGTTGAGATGCTTATAAAAGGAAACCTAGATCTAGGGTTTTGGGTTGTTCATTAGCTCATTCTCTCCCCCAAATCCATCTACAAGTTGAGTGACACATCTTGTAGCCCTAATTCTAAATCCAAGCCAAATTCAAGATCCCGAGTACCATTCAAGCAAGAAGTCTTCAACCTTTTAGGAGCGGAGCCGATCTTCAACCGAGCAAGTGATCCAAGCCGATCCGCGACTCAAGGAGACGAGCGAAGCCAAATCGACGATCGAGTTCTTCCTCTTGTAGTTCTTGAGCGATTGTAATGGAATTGTTGATATAAATAAAAGGTTAAATTCTTTAATCTTGCTTTCTTTAAATTCTTGCATCGTGATTCGATCTCAATTTGTGATTGTGGTTCTTGTTGTGATGTTTGAGTAAAACTCCGATCGTAAAGGAGTCGAGACGATCAATAGAATGATGATGTAACAAATCATAAAACGATTCTTAAGTCCTACGAGTTTTGTAAACCCTAGCAAATTGAAGAATCGACGACCTAGTTTCGTTGCGATGCTTTCTTGATTGTGATCGCTCGAAATTAGGGATCCACGATCGATTCTTGAATTTACTAGAGGCTAGAATATGAATGATATCGACGAAGGAACAAGGGATAAATGATGAAACCCTAGTTTGACAAGTAATCCCTAATTCTCGTCAATCATCATCGATCTAGTATCAATTAATCGATGGATAAGAATACGTATTCGCTAGATTTCATCACATCTATAGATCCGATCGATTCCTACGAGCCTCACTTCGATTCTTGATATTTGGTTTGGAAATCATCACATCTCAATTCTTGATTTTAATGTTTTCTTAGATCTAGATTTTTCTAATTCTTGAAATTCAATTTACAAATCATGAATTGTTTGTTTTCTTTCCTTTAAAGTTTCAACTCATCTAAATCAAAACACGAACGATTACACTTTCCCTGTGGACGATCCAAACTTACTAACGCACTACATTCGACACCGTTATTGATTGCGGTCAAAATATTTTTGGTTGTGATTTCTATACATTTTTCCATACTACACACACCGAAAATCATATTCAATCAAATGGCGCCGTTGCCGGGGATTGTGCGCTAATTGTTCATATTTTGAAGAGTTGAAAAGTTTATTCCATCTATATTTTTAGATCTAAATTCGCACAAACCGTAAATGTGCTGTTGTGATTTGTTGCGAGGAAATTTGGAATTTGTGGAGCTGTGGAAAAAATTTTCCGAGCATTCCAGAGAGCTATGTAAGTGAACAGGAGCCTGTGGTGAATTTTTTGTGCAGTTAAGAGGATAAACCACCGCTGATCCGCGGCATTAGGGGACTCCCGCGGCGGAACCGCGGCGCTACAGTAAAAAAATTATCAGGTGACTCCTCTGCTTTCTTATCTCCTCCTAAATCTGCTCCAATTAACAATTTGCTGCAGATTTCTTTGCAAAATTCGCAGCGCCGCAAAAGCAGAATAAATTGTGCGTGTTTTGATTTTTTTTGGTTGTTTGCATATTAATACGGAAATTAAGGGGCATGGCAAAATCCAGATTAGGTGGGGAGTTCATTACCATTCCTAAGCCCCGAAAATCACAAAATTGCATCCGCATTACCCTCATTAACTAAAAAATATCTAGAGATGACTCTAAGGACCGTCGCCCGTCGCGCTCACTTAAGACAAGAGAAGGTCGTGGGTAATTCATTGCTTATCCGCGTTTCTTTTGTGGTGTCTAGGGCAAGTGTGTCGAAGGCTAGTGGTTACTTAATTAGGCCCATTACTTACGTAGTGGAGAACCTCCCACTTACCTGGCACTTACCTGGCCACAGGAGAGACAAAGAGGCAGTGGAGAATTGATCCTGCGACTTATCTTTTGGCAGTTAGGAGCGGTCTAGAGCTTTGACCTAGGTGACCACCAGATTTTAGGGTTTTTCTTGTTGCATTTGTTGTGGTCGCATCATTTTTTCATAAATCCGTATATTTTCAAAACAAACACCGCATTCATCATTTCCCCTAATTATAGTCACGCTGCCACTTGTATAACCCTTTTTAGTGCAAGATAGGCTGGACACGGGATTCTAGAGCCCGTTTAGTCCGCGTTCCCTTGATCGACCCAAAAGTCGGTATTTCTACGTTTACCTCTTCTTTACCCACCACCACACCCACATCGATGGATCCTTCTCCATCGAACTTCTTTACCACTAATCTACCGCCGTCCCTTGGTGCGCAGAATCCACCCCGCATCTCTCTCCAAGAGAGGTGCTATCCTATACGAGGTCCCCTTTTCACCTGTCTTTCCATTCCACTGGCCAACGGGGAAAACTTTGAAATTAAACCCCAATACATCAACCTTCTACCAAAATTTCACGGTCTCGAGTCTGAAGACGCATATGCCTTTATCACCAAATTTGAAAATGTATGCGCAATGATGGGTACCTCACAGCTTTCTATGGATGCTATGCGTCTACGTCTTCTCCCATTCACCTTGTGCGATATAGCCGAGTAGTGGCTGTATAACACTACCGCACATTCCATTTCAAACTGGGGAGAATTCGTCAAAGCATTCCTTAAGAAATTCTACCCACATCATAAAACAGCTCGAGTCCGTAGCGAAATAAATCAATTCACCCAGCTTCCAAATGAACCATTTTCAAAAGGTCTTAAACGCTTTAAGGATCTGTTAGTCCAATGTCCACATCACGGAATCCCTAGATGGGAACTGTGCAGAATCATTTATGAAGGCATTAATCATAACACAAGACAGACCCTTGAATCCATGTGTCAAGGCAACTTCATGACCAAAGATGATGGGGACGCCTAGAAATTCCTAGAAGATTTCGCTTAAAAATCTTTACAGTGGGAGGGTGTGAGTCAATCGTCTAGGGATGGCAATGATATTTCCATAGGAGTTAGAGCTGAAATTTCAGCTTTACACAAGAAATTCGACAATATGGAAAACAAATTTTTAGTTGCTGCCCTAAATCAAATGTCACTCTCCAAAACTGTATGTGGATGTTGTTCTGATCCTTCTCACTTGACGGAAGAATGTCTGTTTCAAGGTCACGAGCATACCAACGCCGCATTTCAAAGACCTAGAAACGATCCATATTCTTCCACATATAATCAAGTTTGAAGGAATCGCCCTAACTTTTCTTGGAACCAATCACAATCTCAAAACACGGTTCCAACCCAAAACAATTTCCAAAGGGTCCCTCCACCACAACAGCAACCACCACTTCAATTGAGTCAGCACCCCTTCAAATCACAAAACTTCCAAAATCCGGCCAACACTTTTGCACCACATGAAAACTCTTTGCAATTGACCGGTACAGATAATACCTCTGCACTAGCACAAACCTTGGATACTTTCATGAAACAATCCATCCAAGGGACGTCAAGTTTGCAATCTTCCGTCGAGAATGTGATGAAGATCATTGTCTCTCAAAATGAGAATATCAAATCGATGGAAGCACAAATTGCACAACTAAAAGCCGAAATGAGTGCAAGAGAGAAAAGGAAACTTCCAGCTCAACCTTTACCCAATCCTGGATATTCACATCATGTGAATGCAATCACGTTGAGATATGGAAAAGTGCTTGACAATTACGTTGGGGAAGAGATTGATGACACAGAAAAATCTATCGATGATACCCCGGCTGAGACCTTTCCTTCCACTTCTACTTCTAATTCTGACCCCAGTTCTTCTACCCCACCACCTTCTTGCGAGCCTATTCTTCGTTTCCCAAAAGGCTCGCCACCTCAGCCCACCTCTTCTAGTTCTCCACGGGCGATCCCCACCTCTATTCTGGGATCGGGTCAACACACACTTCCTTCTCCTATGATGGACCCAGCTCTTATTTCTAAAGCACCTTATCCTAATCGGTTAAGGGCTAACAAATCAAGTCCACATATGGAGAAGATTATGGACAAGTTTAAGCAAGTTAACATCAACATCCCTCTCCTAGATGCCATCCAACAAGTTCCGTCCTATGCGAAAACACTTAAGAACATGTGCACTAGGAAGAGGAAGACTCAAGTGCCTAAGAAGATATTCATGGTAAAGACTGTAGACACGGCTTTCCCCCAACAAGTACCGAGGAAACGTAAGGACCCTGGCTGTCCTACTATTTCCATTTCTATTAGGGAAAAACACATCAACCGTGCTCTACTAGACCTTGGCGCTAGTGTTAACTTGCTTCCATACTCTGTATACGAGCAACTAGGTATCAGAGTGTTAAAGCCCTCGAGCATAACTCTCCAAATGGCTGACCGATC
The DNA here is from genome assembly GCA_030015575.1 of Agapanthus africanus. NCBI lineage: Eukaryota > Viridiplantae > Streptophyta > Magnoliopsida > Asparagales > Amaryllidaceae > Agapanthus > Agapanthus africanus. The sequence goes on from JASDDO010000022.1 coordinate 392,458,302, forward strand.
AATCACCAAACCTAGGGGTGAACTGGAGGATGTGTTAATAAAAATCGGGGAATTTGTATTCCCTGTGGACTTTATTGTAATTGATACACAGCCTGTAGCGAACCCACGGAATCAAATTCCGGTGATTTTAGGTCGCCCCTTTTTGGCCACTTCCAATGTTATCATCAACTGTCGTAATGGCTCTATGACTCTATCTTTCCGGAATAGGTCAATAGAGCTGAACATTTACAAGTTGGGATGTGTACCCTCCGAACCTACTGCTCAGGTCTGTTCTGTCGACTTAATGTATGTCGACAGCAGCGAATTTGATGATGCTCATGATACCGATCTAGACTCTTTTCATACGTTGTTGTTTGACCTAACTATGTATCATACACATACGGACTCTTCCACTGAGTTGTCCGGGTCAACAACTAACACTGATTATGAACTGCTTTTAGAGTCTGAAGATCATCCCGCGCTTTGTGATGACACTATTCATCGGGGTATTGATGGAACTTTTGAGGAAATCTTCGCTGATGAACTCGCATTTTTGAATGACACAGGTGTTGAGATGTATCATCTCCCAATCAATGAAATTGAACCTCCACCCCTTCTTTTGAACTGTAAAAAGAATGCGAGTAATCCATCACATACACTGCATCTTCTCTCCAAAATGAGACGCACACACATTCTATTCCACCACTTACCCTTTCCCCACTTCTTCTTCCACCAACCAGAGCACTGCATTGATAAAATTTTCGAATGGTTGGTGTTAACTTTCGGTCTTTGCAAAGCTTGGCATCGACCACTGATTTTTGACCCCCTCATGTGATTTTCAAAAGATTAACATTGCATAACTCAAGTTTGGGGGGCAATTTTTCTGGCTCTTGAAAAGAAAATTTTTACAAAATAATGAGCCAAAAATAAGTTTGGGGAGGGTCTTCACTTATATATTTTGCCCCCATTTAATAAATTTCCTCCCAAGCTTACAGGTTTTTTGAGATCTAGCGGATGACGACAGTGAGGACACTGTTGAAAACAAGTTTGGGGGAGCTTTGTTCTTATTTTTGCATCATTTGCATATCATTTGCATAAGCACAAAACATTTATTTAAAAAAAATTTAAAAATTTTCAAAACACATAAAAATCTAAAAATTTTCAAAATATAAAAATATTTAATATTTAACATTTTTGTACATATATAAGATAATAAAAGATTAGATAGTGAAAAATTACATCCATGAGATTAGAAATATTTAAGAAAACCAAGAAAATTAGAAATTTTCTTATACGAACTAGTAATAAGTACTTATGAGCCGTTGTCCCAAGGGTTAGTAAGGTGAAAGAAGTCACTAATCTGAGGATAAAAATAAGTCTGAAAAATAGTTTCTATTCTGGAAGCCAAACATTTTGAACGTTGATACCCTACTATTCGCACTTACACACGTCTTGAAACTCGGGATAGTAGAGGATACCTTGAAATGCTCTTGTCTAAAAGCCAAAGTATGAAGGAAATAAAAAAAATGAAGAAAATATAAAATGGTGAGAAAAATGAACACTGGTTTTGTTATCACTAAGGCAGCAATAAAAAAATATAGCGAGGGTGCCTCTTTACCTAGTGCCCTAAGGCCAACTGGTCTGGGAGTCACTACTAAGCCTTAGGTGGTGCAAGACGAGGAAAAACACCAAATAAGCAAGCACATGAGTAATCGGTCGGTTAGTACCTCAAGAAGTATTGACGGTCGCATGAAAGTGTGTGAGCAAATTCATCTAAATATTCATTAATTAAAAAGTACTGAGGTGGATGGACAAGAGTACGATAGCTTGAATTGAATTCTCCGGGTGTAGGGATGTCTTTACACACACGTAGGGTTATATGATCGATGTTTGGAAGAAAGATAGGAATAAAGAATAAGACGATGTTTTATTGAGGGGTTATGTGATTTCTAACATTTTTTCATGACTATTAAGATAGGGCTCATGACAATCGAAAAAACTAGTTTAGTTGGAAACCCTAATTTTCAAAGCATTTCTTTTACAATTCTTGTCTTTATATGTAAATTTCATGGTCTTCTTTTTATTATTTGATTTTGTGGGTGCAATCCGCTGAAAACCCTCAGGAGACAACACTCCTCCTACTAAGGACACCTAGAGGTTTAAAGGCTTGTTGCACGTGCAATCGTGTTGCCTACGAAAGTGTGCTAGTTAGTTTTTCTCTTTCCTTATTTTCTCCTTCTCTTTTTAATGAAACAATTGGCTCGAGACGACCGAAAATAAGTTTGGGGGAATTTGATCAGTCGAAAATAATGTATTTTTAACACGTCAATTTCGCTAGCTTTTGCATTCATCTAGAGGTGTTCGGTATTCATATTGCACATATTAGCAAAACGGTTGTAAAATATAAGATTACATGTGTTATACTCTAAAACCGGCATTTTTAGAGAAATTGACTGATTATCATGGCATCGCATCATCCTTGTATAGCGCAACACTTGTCTCGAGAATCTCTGCAGGAAATTCCAGGAAAAGAGCCGAAACTGTAAAAAGTGCTGATAAAAATACGCCAAGTCCAAGACTTGTGATATGGCAGAATTCAAGAAAGTAAAATAAGATTCCACACATCAAAACAGTGCCACAAATTCAGCCCAATAAAATCCCAGAAGTTCCATGCATAGAAGCCTCCATTACCGCCGTGGATTCGCGGCGGCTTGACGTTAGCAAACTCTCAATTTTCTGCACGTGCTCTTATGTAACGGTACAAGCTTCCAGAAGACTCCAGATTTGCCACGTGGCTTCATCCAGAAGGCTTGGCCTAAAAACCTTACCCAAGAATATTCCTCATTCTAGAATATTCCCTCCAACAAACTTCTTCTAGAAGCCTCCTTATAACAACCTTCTTGTAGAAACCTCCTTGTAACAACCTCATTCTAGAATATTCCCTCCAACAAACTTCTTCTAGAAGATTCTTTCTAACAACCGCATTTTGGATGGAAAATTCAAATGAGGTAGTTAATTTTTGAGGGAAAATTCAAATGAGGTAGTTCATTTTGGAAGGAAAATTCAAAATTCAAATGAGGTAGATCATTTTGGAGTGAAAAGTTGTTCATTTTGGAGGGAAAAGTGGTTCATTTTGGAAGGAAATTTGAAATTTGAATTCTAGATCTAAGATCTAACAAACTTTTGGAGGGAAATTTAAAATTTGAATTCTAGATCTAAGGTTGAGATGCTTATAAAAGGAAACCTAGATCTAGGGTTTTGGGTTGTTCATTAGCTCATTCTCTCCCCCAAATCCATCTACAAGTTGAGTGACACATCTTGTAGCCCTAATTCTAAATCCAAGCCAAATTCAAGATCTCGAGTACCATTCAAGCAAGAAGCCTTCAACTTTTTAGGAGCGGAGCCGATCTTCAACCGAGCAAGTGATCCAAGCCGATCCGCGACTCAAGGAGACGAGTGAAGCCAAATCGACGATCGAGTTCTTCCACTTGTAGTTCTTGAGCGATTGTAACGGAATTGTTGATATAAATAGAAGGTGAAATTCTTTAATCTTTCTTTCTTTAAATTCTTACATCATGATTCGATCTCAATTTATGATTGTGGTTCTTGTTGTGATGTTTGAGTAAAACTCCGCTCGTAAAGGAGTCAAGACGATCAATAGAATGATGATGTAACAAATCTTAAAATGATTCTTAAGTCCTACGAGTTTTGTAAACCCTCGAAAATTGAAGAATCGACGACCTAGTTTCGTTGCGATGCTTTCTTGATTGTGATCGCTCGAAATTAGGGATCCACGATCGATTCTTGAATTTACTAGAGGCTAGAATATGAATGATATCGACGAAGGAACAAGGGATAAATGATGAAACCCTAGTTTCACAAGAAATCCCAAATTCTCGTCAATCATCAACGATTTAGTATCAATTCATCGATGGATAAGAATACGTAATCGCTAGATTTCATCACATCTATAGATCCGATCGATTCCTACGAGCCTCACTTCGATTCTTGATATTTGGTTTGGAAATCATCACATCTCAATTCTTGATTTTAATGTTTTCTTAGCTCTAGATTTTTCTAATTCTTGAAATTCAATTTACAAATCATGAATTGTTGGTTTTCTTTCCTTTAAAGTTTCAACTCATCTAAATCGAAACACGAACGATTACACTTTCCCTGTGGACGATCCGCACTTACTAACGCGCTACATTCGACACAGTTATTGATTGCGGTCAAAATATTTTTGGTTGTGATTTCTTTACAATTTTCCATACTACACACACCGGAAATCGTATTCAATCATACCCCACAGGCAGTTTTCCAAGTTCGGGCGAAACGTTGTAGAGGCCGTATGGTTTTATGGCAGGGTTCGGAAAATGCACGTGCGTTTACGCATGTGTCATATTTCGGGCAGATAATACTGGTGGGCTTTGGTTTATGCCGGATCCATGTATTATACTATGTAGATATAATATCTTTGTCTCAGTTGCATTTGTATTCGGTCGTAATACAAATGCGGGTATGTATGTACATTTACGGGGTTATCCTGAAATTCGTTTCGGGATCGCTTTTAAAAGTTGCCAGTTTTCTATCACCCGTCTTAAACATTCGGTTTAATGCGGAATTATCTTTTCTTCATTTGGATGAGTCATGAGGAAGCTTCTAGAATTGGTGACTAGCTTGATGAGGTGTTTAGTGACTCATTCATTGCATTAAATGTTTTATGCAAGGTGTTATATGACTCATTCATTTCATTATTGCTTATGGTCACCCCCCTTGCTCCTACACTCACCCCACCTCTTCATATGTGGCCGGCCTTTCATTTGGAAGGGATATGGTTGTTGAAAAAAGAAAATTTGGTTCATGGAAATTTCATAGCTCATTACTCCATTAAAAAGGCAACTTCATTAACCGTTCATCCATGGTTCAGGATGAAACGAGACAAAGTATTCTACTCATTCTCTATATCAATCTTGGACATGTCGGCTAGCAAACTTCATGACCGAGTTGCCTCGGTTCAGTGGCAGGAGCCCGTATAAAGATCCGTTGACGTGGTTCCACCTGGACGAGGAGACTGGAGATCGAGCGAGATCACAGATGCCGCAAAGGAGCGTGGGATGATGGCTAAAGAACGAAGGACTCGGATCATTCGGTATAGCCTTTCTACCCACTTTTTAGTTTGTTAGCTTAGCGTTAATGGCAAGATCCGGGTTATAATATGCGATAGCGCCAGTTATAAAAGTTTTTGTTCCGCGTTTGGCGTCTGAAAGATGGCCGGGGCGCTACCGTAGACTTACATGGTATCAGAGCCACGCCATTAAGCTTTACTAACTTGTTCTAACGCGTTTAAAACATAGATCGAACGGAATTTCGAAAACCGCAATTTTCTGTGTAAAGTTTCTGTCGAATTTTAAAACAGGTCTAAAAATTATTTTGAGCATCTCATAAAATCGTGCAGGCTTTTCTTAGAATATTGTAGAAATTTGGTAGACTGAAGCTTCCAAAGCGCCGCAGAACCGCCGCTCAAACCCTGGTTTGGCCGCTGTTCCGCCCCCGTTTTGGAGCAACAGTAAACCATTTTTCTACAGTAGGGTCTTCATAGAAAATTGTGGTTTCTGGAATATTTCTTTTGGGCCTAGATTTTGTTACTATACTGCAGATGTACGTGGGGCCCACTTCGGGAAGTTTTGTCGATCGAAATTTTAAACTTGTTAGTTTACAGTACTTACATTATATTTCCGACCGTGAATGTCATTCGAGCGGTAAATTGCGTCTAATTGCTATAGTCTTTTTAGACGGGTTTGCGAACGTGACATTCGCATTGATGTTCTGTGTTGTGCTGTGATGTTGCGGATTTGTCGTGGCGGATAGCAGTGTGCAATGGTGGTGCAGTTTGAATTTATTTGTACATTTGATATTGCGGGGCGAGCGTCCAACATGTGGACTGCCATCACTGCCTGTTTGTATAATATCTTTTGGGGCACGACCGGGCTGAGGTCAATATACCCGTTGTACATATTTTTCATTTCTTTACTAGGTTTTACCCCGCGACGGAGTGCACGGATAGCCGGGTTCTGGAAGGCAACGGGTCCGCATCTCATGGCTTTGAGAGGCAGAGGGGCCTCACTCTAGAATTGGCAGACTATTCGCCGCACTCGTAGGGGGTACAGGTTGACCCAAGGAGGGGTGCTCAAGTTACCGGATTCCGTGAAGTGCAGGGTGGTCCATTCACTATGTTGTAGGGGGCTGCCTCTCTTCAGGTTTTAGTGGGTAACTTGCCGCATCCGTAGGGGTCTAGGTTTCATTGGATAGGCTATCCACACGACCAGGAGAACGTCGGGTTTCAGCAGCGGCTCTGTGAAACCCCGGGATCCCAGATTATCTGTATTGTTCTGTGATGCTTATTACTTTTCTGTAATGTTGCATATTATCACGTCTGGAGCGATTATTGTATATTGGTATATATACTAGTAGATGTTGTATATGTTTTACACCCGCTCTAGTCCATTCCCGCTCTGTCGTTAGTTAAGTAACCTAACGGGTGATGACGGGACCCAGTGGCGAATGCGGATGGCATATACGTACATTATATTTTCGTTCTTTTCTGGTGTGAATAATTGATGGGACTGCGTTGATTCTGATCAATGCAAAGGAAAACAAACCTGTTTGGATGTTGTTGGAACAGTTTTAAAAAGTGTTATTACAAAGACGTTTTCTTTTGTTTTGCATAGTGGTATTCAGTTGGAATATCCTGCACTTCATTCGACGAGGCATGGGCCAAGATCCCTTCAGCGGGAGTGACCACTTAGGAAGAAGTTTGTGTCAGGGTAATAACTTCACTATAGTCGATTACATGTTGCTTGGCATCGCGATATTCAGTTGGAATATCCTGCACCTCATTCCACGAGGAAAGAGCCGAGATCTCTTCAACGGGAGTGACCTCTTTAGCAAAGGTTTTCGCCACTATATTTTTATAAAAAGATATCATGTTCCTTCAGCGATATCAAGTTCGTTACGTTAAAGGTTTTTCGCCAAAAACCAGCCGTAGCCCTCCGTCATTTCTTTTGGGTATTCAGTAGTATTCAAGCTATGTATTTTGACCAACGCCAAGGCATAGTGTTTGGTAGCTGCTGAGTATTCATTTGTTGCATAGATAGATGAGTTGGTTTGGGACAGTCGTTCTGCCATTTGGCCAACGTCAGGGGCATGTGCGGGTGGGTTCAAATTGACAAGATAATGATGGGTAGAACATGGCATGCGACTTATGGCATTTTGGCCAACGTCAAGGTCATAAGAGCATGGGGCAAAAATCATATCGGGAGTTCCTAAAGAAACTGAAACTTGCCAAGTATGCGCATACCTTCTGGAGTGTGATAACATGAGTGGATTCCTTCACATTATCATGCGATGAGAGTTGGATCCCGATTCCCACTGATGAGTTAGTTTACTCTTCGGGTGATCCCGATTAATTCTTCTTTCAGGTTCGGAGGAGAATTTGTCAGTACGGTGGGAGGTTTCCTGATTAGATAAAATGATAACCATTCTGATCTAGGTTAGAGTGCACGCAGAGTGTTTCTTTTCTCTCTCTCTTTGGCAGCGACCATTGACCGACCCTAGACTATGACTCAGTGACCAAGTTGACCGAACCTTCTTAAAATACTGGCTTTTGGATTGTCTAAGTTGCATAAGTCATTGCCGCTCCTTCTTTTACCCTTTGCATTTCTCAGAACACCCCGTATTACTACAAACATCCACTTCCATTGGATAGATCCATCGTATGGTTATATATGAACTCGAAGGGACTTCTTCGAGGATGGATCCAGGTTCAGGAGAAATTGAATTGGTTTATTCAGTTATCTTTTATTATCACCTTCTCTCAGGCTGCGAGGGCTCCTTAGTTTAGGAGAGTACACCTATTACACTTATTGGATAGTCTTCTTCCAAACCATAGGCAGGTCCTGAAAGGTAGGGAATGAAGAAAACCAATTAGCCTAAGTAGGGTATACAGAAGGTAATAAGTAAAGACAAAATAAAGGGATTAGAAAGAGGGAAAAGTAAATTGCGACTGCTATCATTCACGACCAAAACGCGTACTTCATCGCCCCTCCAACTTCACCTTTGCTTTTTTCCCCAGTTCGGGAGAAATAGAATAAGGTATTATTCAGTTGTCTTTTATCATCACCTTCTCTCAGGTTGCGAGTACTCCTAGGATTAGGAGGGTACACCTATTACGCTTATTGGATAGTCTTATTCCAAACCATAAGCTGGTGTCAAACGGTAGGGAAGGAAGAAAACCACTAAGCCTAACGAAGGTGTACAAAAGGTAATGACTAAAGACAAATAAAGGGATTTGGAGAGATGGAAAAGAAATATACGGTTACAATCATGAATTGGATTATGGAAGAGGCATTACTAGGAATACCAGGATACCTCTTCGAAACATTTTCATGTTTCAGTTTCACTGTACGTTGTTAAAGGAAAACTGATTTCCCGATTAGATACTTTCTCAAGGGTATGTATTTACCAGGTATGATTTTCACATCTGTATGGTTTTACAGATGATGAGTGGGAGTAAGTTATTGGGAATAAGGTGATCATCCTCATTATATCGGAATTCGTTGCAATTGGTGATATTTGAGGAAATCGCCTGGGTTTTTGCCGGACGGCATGTATTTGGTTTTGAGTATCCGTTGTTGTGCACGAATTTCAAAATGATATATCTATATGTTTATTTTTATAAAGTGAGATATAACTTTTTGAAATTATGTCCATGACATTTACATATATCAGTTGACGATTGGGTAAGGAGCATTGAACAACGGAGTAGTTCTTAACCATAAGTACAATTTTCAACCTACGATACACAGGTTTTGAGTTATTCAACTCAGCGGACTTATACAGAGTATTGTATGTTGTCCAGTGTCCATCAGGACAAAGGGGTTGGTCCTCGTACTATGTTCTGTTTACTTGTGACTTCTCTGGTTTTTAGATAAGTGTTTCGTAGAAATACAATGTCTAAGTTTTGAGAAGTTGTGGGTATAAGAATAAAGTAGAGAACCAGATGTCGCAAGTATTGGGCTTCTTCAAAGAGATCGAAGATGTAGATACTTGTGATTGGTATTTAGTTGATAGTAATAGTTTTGAGAAACTTGTTTCTCTTTCAGATTACTCATAATTGGATGGATTCTTAAGTTGAGTAATGCTGATTAGCCTTTCTCCATTAAGTTGATTTGCACTGGAGACAGCTGCATGATTTGAATCTGGTTCCAATTAAATAAGTGCCAAAGTTTCTAAATTGGATATAGAATGGTTCATATCTTAACGATGTTAAGGTACGGGGAGTTGTCCAGCTTATGCTTAAAACCAGACTCTGGATAACTCAGGGCACGTTTCTGTAATGGCATTTTGTGGGTTGACCCTGGCTACGACGAGGGTTGACTTTCTACCATCTGGAAGATCAATAGTGATATTGTTCTTGACTCACCACAGTTTTAGTAAAATGGATTTTTTCAGAAAACAGTAGTTGGGGTATGGTAGAACTGGAAGTGATTCCAGAACCGCAAACGATTACGGAAAATTTAATAGGACCTAAAGATTCAATCAGGTTTGAAATTCCATTAGCCACTCCGCAGATATGGTGGATAACCTTAGGCACTCGAGAGGTACTCCGGTAGCCTCAAGGACAGTGACAGGGAGATTCTTGTTTACCCAGACTTGGCACTACTGTTGTTCCAGGCTATGAGACCCGGCAGGAGGTTAAGTATAGCGTCGTTCTAAACTAGCTTTAGAAGTGCACGTATATATTATTCTTCCAAAGGGTTATTGTGGTCAGTGGGAGCAGCGGAAGCATAGTGGGCAAGTAGCTTATGTCTATTTATAGACTTAAGCAGTTATAGCGGACATAGATCATCTATTTTTGATATGACAGTCATGGGTTTGACTTCATCAGAATAAGGGATGGATCTGTTAAGAAGGTAGTAGTGTGTGATGTCCTGGTATTTAGATGACATACACAGAGTAGGAAGTAAAATTCCTATACTACGATCGGTTATACTTTTGGTTGTCACACAGTTGTTTCTCCACATAGGACATGGATATAATATCAGACATTCTGGTTACTAGATTTATGGTTTTAGATCTAGATTTGGGTGGTTTCCCAATATGGGTACTTTGACAGTATTCTAAAAGTATTTTATTATAGATGACTCCTGGCATGGTGGTGTACCTGCAGATGATGGAGTCACTCTCTCTAAAAGTGTCTTACAGACTAAAAGGAAGAGGGATGTGCATGATTGGCAGATCACTTGCTTAGGCAATTGAGTCGATCATGAGATGTCAAGTACCACACCAGATGTTGTTTTTGCACTAGATGCGATAAGTTTATATTAATACAATCCTGGAGAAACATAAGGAAGCAGTTTTAGAACATAAGTGAATGTTCTACGGATTTAATGACGGCAGCCTCCTTCGGGAGACGGTTATCATTCCAGGCTTCAAAGGTGACATGGATGACAGAGTGATTGTCAGAGTTATAGTTTTCCCTCTGACGTGAGGGACAATATTATGGACAGTTTGTCCAAGAGGATACTGTGGGAGGCATGGTACAGGATACTGATTAGGTTCAGTTATCAATACAGTCTAAGAAGTTTGGATTTGGAGTTCATTTAAGAACTAGGTCTCATCAAATATCCAGACATATTCTAAGACAGGTATTGCTCAATTCGGGAGATGGCTTACTTCGCGAACTTGAGATTAAGAGAGACATAGAAAGAAACATCATGGTTGATCCACACACTGAGGCTATTTCTCGAACACAAGAATTTTACAAACAAGTTTTGTGAAACTGATTAGTAGAGGAGTTGGGTGTTCGGTATCACACGGGCTGTGAGTATGCGACATCGCAATAATTAGCCTTAACTGAAAGTGGGAGATTATTGGATATAGTGCCCTCAGAGTCAATTATTGAGTCGCAAGTACGTGATTGCAATGATTGAGGGAGGACCTATACCGGTAGCACAGTCTTACTCGAGATGATAGTATGCTATCTGGTTTGCATTTATCAGTCGTGTACAGGTTCCGGTGACTGATCACTATTACACGTTGATAGAGCCATTAGGATCTTGCTTGGCTACCAACAGTATGATTGCGATCATATACGTGAGAGTTGGGTAGTCTATAACCAAATCCTTAAAAGTGGTCCCTAGTCGTGGGAGTTTCGTGACGGGCATCGATACTCCGGAGTAGACTAGTGTATACAGTCGAGACCCCGACGAGGGGCGGTGGCCGGTCTCACTAGCCACTGGTGTCAGTTGGATCACCTAAGATGTATACAGGTGCTCATTGGGTTTTGAGTACACTGGACAAGACTCGCCGGGAACCTGCTAGTTGGTATTTATACCTAGCGTCAGATAGCAGTTCCCTGGTGACATGTGTACAGGTTAGTTCATCGACCTGAGGTCGTCATTTGTCTCGTGTGAGTTCCTACTATGCTTTGATTTCTACCCAACCACGGCTTAAAGGAGTCGTGAAAACAGGTCTTTTTTTTGGGTACAGTCCCGAGCCACATGGAGGCAAGTGAGCGGATCGGCAGGGGATTCGTCTCTCCCGGTATTGGGGTGAGATCGCGCTGTGTCTAGGAAAGCCATTACACCAAGTCCTTGGCCAAGGCAGGTGAGAATTACTGGTAAGTATTCCAGTAGTTTCTCAGGGTGTTCAGGGCTTGTCTCCGACTCGATTAATACCGCTATTGGGGGTCTGACATTACCAGCCCCCTAGGCCCGATATGCGATACTCATAGACGAACGGACCAGACTGTATGTATTGTAAGACAATGTCACGCACCCCACGAACTTGCACGGAGGCGGAATATATGAAAAACGATTATCAAAGCTTCGTAACACGGACTTGAGCACATGAATCGTATCTAAACCGTTACTAGCAAACTACGAAAGGTTTAACTATTCTGATTCAAAGTTATACCTCACGTTACTTGTCCTTCGGGTCTTCATCACTATCCTCCACTCCTTGTAGGCTCTTTGGAACGTCGGCACCTCAACGCCCTCCTCGAGTCAAAGACGGTCCACCCGAGAGCTCCTACTCCAAGCTTAACCTCTAACTTGAGGTAACTAGGTTACTCAAAGTGCTAATCTAAGCAACCTAGGTGATATAGAGTAGGATTATGGAAGTATTAGTCTAGCTAACCCTTGATCTCAACACATGAGAGATTAGGGTTAGGGTTTGAAGATGGAGAGCATGAGGAGAGAGAAGGTGAGAGTGAGAATCCTTTTGGATGAATAGATCATGTGTGTGTATATGAAACATATCATATATATTAAATGAATAACAAATAATGATATATCATCATGTTTCATTAATACACTAAGTGATTCATCACATGAGTCATATAAATCATAATTGATTCATTAACTCCATGTATGAATCAAACCATGACTCATTTATCCAATTAATGAATATGCCACCTTAACCCCTAAGTCACCATGCTTCAAGAAGCTTCCCGACAAATTACGAGAACGCCCCTCCTATCCGTAAAAACACGGAAAAACTTTAGACTGTATAAATCCAATAACCCGATTCTAGAATCTGGCTTAAACCAAAGCCGACTAGTAAAAACTGTCTGAACATCGTACGTGCGTAAAAACACGTAAGCGTCCGAACCCTGTCGTAAAACCATACGACCTCTATATCGTTTCGCCCGAAGCAGGGAAACTCTCTGTGTGGGACTCTAAAGACTCGACACTACGCTGGCAGTGGGTTTAACCACAGATCGCAAGCTGCACTAGCTGTACGTAACGGTCCCCAGGTAGATGTCGATAAGAAGGCCGATGAGGAAAGCCATCCGAACTCCTACTGAGCCTACTGTGACAATCTCCGTACAGTTCGGTCTGTTCGTCTAAGACTATCGCATATCGGGCCTAGGGGGCGGCAAGCGTCAGTCCCCTAAAAGCGGTATAACTCGTGTCGTAGCGCAGCCCATTACACCTTGAGAAACTACTGGAAAACCTACCAGTAAATCTCGCTTGCCCTGGCCAGGGACTTTGTGTAATTGCTCTATGACACAGCGCGATATCAACTCCCAATACCGGGAGAGACGAATCCTGTCTAACCGCCACTGCTTCCAAGTGCTCGGGGCTGCACCCAACTGCTACCTGTTTGCACGACTCCTTTAAGCCGTGGTAGGGTAGCAATCTAAGAACAGTGGGACACACTCGAGGCGAAGTAGCAGTGTCAAGTCTGCGGACTATGCTGTACTCATATCACCTGGGAACTGTTAACTGACGACGGGTATAATCCCAACCAACAGTTACCCGTGAGTCCTGTCCGGTGTACCCGTAACCTAACGAGCACCTGTATACTATCTCCAGTACGACGTACCGATGGCTGTGGGACAGACCATCTCCCTAACTGGGATGAGAAGCGTACACACTAGTCTACTCCGGAGTATTGATGCCCTGTCTCGATAATCCTACGACTAGGGACCTCTATAGGATGTTGCTTATAGACTACCCAGCCCCCACTAGTGTGACTGCCATCACAACGCTGGTAATCAAGCAAAGATCCTAAGGGCTCTACTAATATGTATAAGCGATACATTACAAGAAACGTATGCACATATTAAAGTAGACTCAAACCAAGTAGCGTACAACCATTTTTAGCAAGACTGTCAATACAACTGTGAATATCCCAAGCTTCCATTATGTAATATACAAACTAGTATGATACAGTAATGGCCTTCTAGGGCATAAACACTAACATGTATATTGTCACTGTTAGACTCAGTAGGGTTCCAGGATGAGTTCGCTCATCGGCTTCCCTTTAGGTCAGTACATGGGCAGCCGTTACGCACTGGTAGTGCCGCTGATGTGCTTGTGGTTAAACCCACTGCCAGGGTACTAATGAGTCATTAGAGTCCTCCATAGACAGTTTCCCAAGTTCGGGCGAAACGTTATAGAGGCCGTATGTTTTTATGGCAGGGTTCGGAAAATGCACGTGCATTTACGCACGTGTCATATTTCGGGCAGATAATACTGGTGGGCTTTGGTTTAAACCAGATCCATGTATTATACTATGCAGATATAATATCTTTGTCTCAGTTGCATATGTATTCGGTCGTATTACAAATGCGGGTATGTATGTATAGTTACGGGGTTATCCTGAAATTCGTTTCGGGATCGCTTTTCGAAGTTTCCAGTTTTCTATCACCCGTCTTAAACATTCGGTATAATGCGGAATTATCTTTTCTTCATTTGGATGAGTAATGAGGAAGCTTCTAGAATTGGTGACTAGGTTGATGAGGTGTTTAGTGACTCATTCATTGCATTAAATGTTTTATGGAAGGTGTTATATGACTCATTCATTTCATTATTGCATATGGTCACCCCCCTTGCTCCTACACTCACCCCCACCTCTTCATATGTGGCCGACCTTTCATTTGGAAGGGATATGGTTGTTGAAAAAAGAAAATTTGGTTCACGGAAATTTCATAGCTCATTTCTCATTACTCCATTAAAAAGGCAACTTCATTAACCGTTCATCCATGGTTCTGGATGAAACGAGACAAAGTATTATACTCATTCTCTACATCAATATTAGACATGTCGGCTAGGAAACTTCATGTCCGAGTTGCCTCTGTTCAGAGGCGGGAGCCCGTATAAAGACCCGTTGACATGGTGCCACCTGGACGAGGAGACCGGAGATCGAGCGAGATCACAGATGCCGCAAAGGAGCGTGGGATGATGGCTAAAGAACGAATGACTCGGATCGTTCTGTATAGCCTTTCTACCCACTTTGTAGTTTGTTAGTTTAGCGTTAATGGCAAGATCTGGGTTATAGTATGCGATAGCGCCAGTTATATAAGTTTTTGTTCCGCGTTTGGTGTCTAAAAGACGGCCGGGGCGCTACCGTAGACTTAGAGAAGAGACCATATCTTAATTATGTTAAGATATGGGGTTGTCCGGCCTATGTCAAAAGGCACAATCCGGACAAACTCGAGGCAAGGTCTGCTCGGTGCAAGCTTGTAGGATATCCCAAAAACTCACAAGGGTATATCTTCTACTATACCGAGGAACAAAAGGTGTTTGTTTCTCGATATGCCACCTTTTTAGAAAAGGGATTTCTTGTAAAGGAAATTAGTGGCAACGAGGTAGAACTGGAAGAAGTTCCATCAATACAAACTACGACAGAAGATTTGGTAGAACCAGAAGATTCGATAGCTCCCAACGAACTTCAGCCTCTCGGTCAATCTAGTATGGTTCCTCATCAACCTGAGAGATACTACGGTTTTCTCGTAGACGGTGGGAGCGAGGATTGCATCTTGGAAGATGATGACCCAACTAGCTTCGAGCAAGCCATCACGAGTGGGGACTCTGTGAAATGGATGGATGCAATGCGATCTGAGATGGAATGCATGTACACCAACAAAGTAGGGACATTCGAAGTTGCTCCTGAAGGGGTAAAACCCATCGGGAGCAAATGGATCTTTAAGAAGAAACTTGGTGTAGATGGAAAAGTTGAGACTTTCAAAGCTAGACTTGTTGCAAAAGGTTTTCGTCAACGACCAGGCGTGGACTATGTTGAAACCTTTTCTCCAAAGGCTATGCTTAAGTCCATCCGGATCCTACTTGCCATTGCTGCATACCATGACTACGAAATCTAGCAAATGGATGTTAAGACCGCCTTTCTAAATGGTTATTTAGAAGAGAACGTGTACATGACTCAGCCAGAGGGCTTCGTGGACACTGAGAGCAGCGGGAAGGTGTGCAAGCTGCTTAAATCCATCTATGGGTTGAAGCAGGCATCACAGAGTGGAACATCTGTTTTGATGTCGTAGTTGAAGAGTTTGACTTCGTAAAAATCGTAGATGAACCTTGTATATACAAGAAGGTGGCAGAGAGTAAGGCTGTCTTCCTTGTATTGTACATGGATGACATACTCTTGATAGGAAATAGCATTCCTATGCTGCACTCGGTCAATCTCTTCTTATCATAATGATTCTCAATGAAAGATCTAGGTGACGCCTCCTACATCTTGGGAATTAAGATCTATAGAGATAGATCAAAATGGATGCTGGGATTGTCCCAATCCAGGTACATCGACACCATACTAAAGAGGTTTAGTATGGAAGAATCCAAGCATGGGTATTTACCCACGATCTCTAGACTCACTCTCTCCAAAGAGATGTCTCCCAAGACTGATTTGGAGAGAGCTCGCATGCAAGGGATACCCTATGCTTCGGTAGTAGGCTCTATCATGTACGTGATGCTATGTAGCAGACCCGATGTAGCATACTCACTAAGTGTAGTGAGTAGGTATCAAGAAAAACCTGGAGAGAGTCACTAGACAGCTGTGAAGAACAGTCTCAAGTACTTGAGAAGGACTAAAGAGATGTTCTTGGTGTATGGTAACGGAGAACTCCAAGTGGAGTCCTTTAACGATTCAAGCTTCCAGAGTGATAAGGACGACTCTAAGTCGGTCTCGGGATTTATCTTTACCCTCAATGGAGGGGCGGTATGCTGGAAGAGTTCCAAGCCGGAAACCGTGGCAGACTCGACGATGGAGGCTGAATACATCGCTGCTAACGATACTGCCAAAGAGGCTGTCTGGATGAAGAAGTTCATAACTAAACTTGGTATAGTTCCATCCATTGAGCATCCAATAACTTTGTATTGTGATAACAATGGAGCAGTGGCGTTGGCCAAGGTACCTAGGTCCCATCAGCGATCCATGCATATTTTGAGGTGGTATCACCTGATCCGGGAGATAGTTGATCGCCGGGAGATCATGGTCAGAAGAGTTGACATGAAGGACAACACAGCGGATCCACTCACAAAGGCCATACCCCAGATACAATTTGAAAGACTCTTCGGGATGTTGGGTATGAGATACTACAGTAACTGGCCTTAGTGCAAGTGGGAGATTGTTAGTTATGTATATGCCCTAGAGGCCATTATTTTACATGAGATGTAGATTATAGTGGATGCTTGGATATATATAGAGAGGACTTACTTGCTCGACATGATAGTATGCTATCTGGTTGCTCTTTGTCTTTACATGTTGACTTGTATTGTGATACTGCCTTGCTCTCATATGTTGATAAATCCCTTAGGATGTGTACTTGACTACCAGTACTATGATGGAGATCATACAAGTGGGGCCAAGGGTAGTCTACAAGTACATCTTATAATTGTTCCTAGTCGAGGGTGTATCGAGACAGGGCATCGATACTCCAGAGTAGACAAGCGTATACGCATCTTGACCCATATGATGGGCGATGGATGATCCTACATCCATTGGTGTTTGACATCAAAGATGGTATACGGGTTCTCAGTGGAGACTGGGTATACTGAACGGACTCTCCGAGAACTCCTAGTTGGTATTATACCTATCTTCAGATAGCAGTTCTCTGGTGACACTGGTGCAGGTTAGTCTGTTGACCCAAGATCGTCATAGAGTCTTTTGTGATTCCTACTGTGCTTTGATTTCCAACTTACCACGTTCAAGAGAACGTGCAAAATGGTGGCTTTTGGGTACAGTCCCGAATCACATGGAGGCAATGAGCAATATGAGGGGATTCGTCTCTCCCGGTATTGGGGGTTGATGTTGCGCTTGCTCGATTGGCCATAACGATAAGTCGCTGGCCAGGGCTGATACGGAGATTTACTGATAAGTGTTATCAGTAGTTTCTCGACCCGTTATGAGCCTCACATTGGCACGACATTTTGGTTATTGGGGTCTGACGTTTACCACCCCTAGATTGGATAAGCGACAAATCAGACAGACAGACCGGACTGTACGATAGTGTTACTGACAGGCTTTACAGGAGTTAGAGCAGGCTTGCTTGTTGATCTTCTGATCGCTCAATACCCGGGTAGCCGTTACATCCAGCTAGTACCGCTGACGGCTTGTGGGTGTTTGATGTGATCATCACACACTGCCGGTGTATTGACGAGTATTTAGAGTCCTACATAGAAGTTTACTGGCTCAGGCAAAATGAGGTAGGAGCACATATGTGATATGTGCAGGACCAAGAATAATATGAGTATGTGATACCATATTCTATTCTTGCGATTTATTTGTATCGGTCTGGTATATGTGATATAGCCGGGTTATCGAATCAAGTGTTGATTCGATAGGTTGATACAAATTCTATTAGTCAGTTGTATGTGATATAGCCGGATTATTAAATCAAGTGTTGATTTAATGTATAATTATATATTTGATATATTAATTTACATTAACCAATATTTGCTCACTTAAGCATTTCTTTTTCTCACATGTGCACACTTAATATATAGGTGATATATATTAATTGTGTTTAATATTTTGTATCAAGCTTGATGATACACACTACATGGGTGTATAAGACTTACACCCTACTAATAATAATGTAGGGTTTAAATATTTAAAGTAAATCCAAATTAGTTGGAAATTAGTCACATGCATGAAGCTTGTGGATGTATTGACTTAGTCCACTAATTTTTTTTTACTTAATATATTTATTAACCCAACCATTCTCATTAGCTATGGTTTTGTCTTTACATGAGTTAGTATATGATACAAACTCACCCATAGTTTCCATTCACTCTCTCATCTATTATTTTCTTCATCTTCTTCAAGCTTAAGAAAAGCTCTCTAGGTTTTTGATAGAAGAATAAAAAGAATGAGAAAATTAATTCTAAAGTGAGCAAAATCCTACTTCATCATCCTCTACTAGATTAGCCATTTAGTTTAGGGTGTTAGCTTCACTAATCCCACATTAGTGAAGAGGTATCTTGGGTTAGTGTCTCCTCAACGTAGATCATCTTCGGCCTCGAAGACTTCGTGCAAGCTCGTTCCTTTCTTCTTGTTAAACCATGCTAGAGTCCGAAAGATCACAACTTGGAGGGAAGGAACTAATACACGGAGCTATTGAAGTGAAGGACCGGTCTACAAAGGTTGTATTCCTAGTTCACTCAGTTGAAAAGTTGTTTACATTTTGTTTCATATGATTCTCTAGTTAAACATCTTATGTTTTGGGCTCCTTGGCATGGCAAAATTTTAATTTGGCATGGGCGATGCCGCCCGAAACCTTGCTGTCGTGCTAAGGAACCCAGCAATATCCTCATGTTTACATGCATATGCTTTCATGATATTTACAAGCATGATGATGTTGTGTCATTGATGGACACGTAGGTGTTATCCGCATGCTTACAGGCATTGATTATATTGTTGGCATATATGCAGATACGGTCACCCTAGATATCATAGTATTATCTTTATGATATAGTTGGCCTAGGAATCATGGTTTTCTTCAATTTCTACCTGATGATGTTTTCTACTCACGAGTTGGCAACTCACCTCCGTTGTGCCACAGTTCTTGCAGGTTGACCGCATGGATCAGTAGCGGCATCACTGGCACACAGTTTGCATTCGGGTGATTTGCTTTGGTAGGTGGTACATGTTGGATCGTGCCACTCTTTTATTATTATTATTCCTATTGTATCTAGTCAACTCCATCAATCAGAAACTAGTATTTGTATATGTAGTAAGACTTAGAGCGATGAGTTATATGTTCGCATGGTGGGTTTGATGTCTTTCTTTACATTATTCTTTTATGTTGATCTTCGCCATTGGGCGTCGTATACTTATATTTTGACTTGCGTGGTTGTGATTCCACCGTTTGGCGAAGAGCTAGCTCCCGTTTGGGGATGCCTTTTATATTATCATGTATATGTGGTTTTGGATCAAAATATACAAAGGAAGTGCTGCCCAAATTTTTAAAAGACGAAACATGTTTTTCCAACTAGTAAAATCTACTTGCATTTTTCATGTTCTACTATTTATGCATTAAGAAAACGTTTGATTTCATCGTACCTTTATTTCAAAACTTCACCTCTTTATTTTCTTTAAAAAGGTTTAGATTTCTGGGCTTCGGCTTAGTTTGATTACGTTACGCCTATAGACGCGGCGTGATTTAAGTGCCGGTCATGAGCTAAATTTTTGGGTTGTGACAAAGTTGGTATTAGAGAGCTAGGTTTAACCTTAGTTCGTGTCAAGGTTTGACTATGTGGAGTCTAGGGCGTGATCTATTTCGGAACCTAGGCTTGACCTTACGGAACATAGACTTGAATAGGGAGGGTATTAGACCCGAACTTTCGTTACATAGGTTGACCCTGATTGATGGAGTCGGTAACTCAAGTAGAGTGACGTACCTTGCGTATGTTCTGCGGCATACTTATGATACGATACTCCGCTTAAGTGACCTTAGGTTGTACATATCTTGAGGCTTGTTATTCTCTTCGTTCCCTTGATCATACATCCATTTGAGATCCTTGATTCAATTTGTTTCCATGATCATACTCTCACTGATTCCGTTCCTCCTTATGATACTGTATCCATCCTGGATCTGTTAATTCCTTTCATTCTGTTGATCTATTTTCATCGATACATACTTGAGGTTCCTGTCACCATGGTTTGAGCGCAGATTGAGCTGCTGCTAGTGATATGGTCTGGGGGAGCTCGTCAAGGACGAGGACTGACCATCGTGTTTGATGGTGACGTGGGAACGTATTGATTTTGTGTCTGTGTTGTGACTTCTCGTTTTAGGTGGGTTTTCGATTTTGCACCAGATGATCAGGCCATTGTTAGAGGTTGCCTACTGTGAGAGGACAGTTGATGTACATCCTGCCTCAGAGATCGTGATGTCGTCTACCTTGCAGACAGATGACCCAGTTGTTGCTGAGATTGATGGGATGTCGCTTGCAGAGCTTACAAGCTGAGATCGCTGGAGTTTTCAGACAGAGATGCGACGGGAGATAGCTAGTCTATCTTAAGTGGAGTTGAGCGACTGAGATGATTCGTCTGATTTGATGTACCGACGCATCCCCAGTTGAGTTGAAGATTTCCAGTGTGGAGAATCTTACTCAGATCTAGAGTAGATCAATCCAGAGATGACGTTGTTCGTTGGATGATCCGATGGGAGATCACTAAGTTGACCAGCTTCGGATAGAGGACCTCACCCAGATGCGTTGTGAGTTGATAGAGAGCGGACGAATATAGAGTATTCCTCCGATGGTTGGGACGAGTTCCCGAGGATAGGTTTGGCTAGATATATTCTACAGAGTGATGAAGATACCGAGTTCGTATTATAAGTCCATATAAGAGATTCAGGATTGACTGTAGCTGAGAACAATTGCAGTATGCAAATAGCCTGAAGTAACATCGAAGTGGACGATAATAAAGGCGAGTGGAACAAGCGGTTTGTACGAGATGCTGACGAGCTGTTGTTACTCCCCATTGAGATTAGAGGTCAGATATGCATACATAGGCGTTGGGATATGGCCAGTTCCCGAGGAAATGTTGTTCTTAGAATGCAGATGTCCAGGAAACGAGAAGAGATTATGCAAGAGTACCAAACTCCGTACAGTTCGGCATAGGCGAGATTGGATGAGACCTTGAGCAGGTTCCTTCCAGGACACTGCCGCGATAAGATTTGCACATAGGATCAGTAGTGTCATGTGTATTTAGAGGGCCAAAGGCCGACGCCGGTGACGTTCTGCTTTACGAGCGGTCATGCTAATTGGCCGGGAGATGACCAGAGAAGTGTCAGGGCGAAATCATTTCCGTTAGTACACCTGACCGGGCCGACGAGCCGATGGATTGCGAGATTGGTAATCCACAGAGAAATGAGGACCCAGAGACAGAGGACGCCAGACCGCGAGCAGGAGGCAAGCGGATGTTCTTGCTCTGCCATTTTTGGGCGCACCGACAATTTTTTTTGACATTGTAGGAGGTGTACCTCAATATCATTTGTTGCGATTTTCGTTTGTGATCCGAGTATCACACTTATATCGCTTGGATTTGAGTTTTGATGATTGAGTTTCATGATATTGACTTCCTCCACCATGGCTGCACCTACTGGGTATTTACATTTTGTGCATAGCTATTGCACTTGATATACGTTTTATACACCGTGGTGTTGGTTTGCGATTTGTGCATATTTATTGCACTTGATGTCGATTTTGTGCCTTGGTAGCATGTATTTGTGATTTCGTGGATTTCAAACGGTTGATTTGATTTTGTTCATGTGGTACGCACTTGATTTGATTTTTTTGCACTCGATATAGCTCGCATGTGCTTGCAGTGCATTGATACGTGTTTTGTGCATGCAGTTGCACACGTTTATCATTTTATACACCTTGGTACACTCGGTGTTGCTTTTATGTGCATTTGAGTTATTGATGAGATTTCGTGCAATGGTTGCACCCGATTTGTATTTTGTGCATTTGTTGCACTAGATTTGCATTTCATGTACTTGTTGCACCGAATAGGTATTTCGTGCATTAGTTGCACTAGATTTATACTTCGTACATTGGCTGCACCAGATTTATGTCTTTGAGAATTTGTTTTACCAGATTTAAGTTTTTTTGCGCGTTTGCACTTGACGTTCATTTTCATGCGCTTTACTACACTAGATGGTCTATACGGACCAGACGCGCTTGTGTTGGATTTTTGCGCATATTAGGCGCTTGGTATTGGATTTTTGTGCGCATCGGATACACTTGACTGAGGTTTTATTCGTGCTTGTAGAATGCACTTGATTTAGATTTCATGCGTCCTTGACGAATGCACTTGATTTAGATTTTTGGGCATGTTGGGCGCAAAATATTGTAAGTCGACGTTAGACACCCCACGAGTTGCGGGGAGGCGGAATAGGTAAAACAATCATTTTGTTTAAAACAAACATCGACTAAATTACGGATCTTCGCCAAAACATAACAAACGACATCATAGGAGGGATTAACTACTATGAAAGAAGATTATACCTAATGAACCAAGTCCTTCTTCTTCTCGATTACCACCTCCTCGTCGGCCTCCTCTTTGTAATAGAAGATCCACCCGAGAGCTACTACTCCAAGCTTGACCTCTAACTTGAGGTAACTAGGTTACTCAAAGTGCTAATCAAAGCAACCTAGGGAATATAGAGTTAGATTATGGATCAATAAGTCTTGCTAACCCTTGACCTCAACACATGAGAGGTTAGGGTTAGGGTTTGAAGAGAGAGAGCTTGAGGAGAGAGAAGGTGAGAGTGAGAATCCTTTTGGAATAATGAAATCATTGTGAATATATGAAGCATATCATATTATTAAATGAATAACAAATAATAATTTGTCATCATGCTTCATTAACTCACATAGTGATTCAACTCATGAGTCATTTAAATCATAAATGCATCATTAACTCCATGGATGAATCACACCATGACTCATTAAAACAATTAATGCAAATGCCACCTTAGCCTCCATGTCATCAAACTTCTAGAAGCTTCTCGACAAATTACGAGAACGCCCCTCATATCCGTGAAAACACGGAAATACTTTAGACTGTATAAATCCAATAATCCTATACTAGAATCTGGCTTAAACCAAAGCCCGCTAGTAAAAACTGTCCGAACATCGTATGTGCATAAATGCACGTGCATGTCCGAGCCCTATCGTAAAACCATACGAACTCTATATAGTTTCGCACGAAGCAGGGAAACTCTCTGCGTGGGACTCTAAAGACTCAACTACTAAGCTGGCAGTGGGTTTAACCATAGACAGCAAGCGGCACTAGCTGTATGTAACGGTCCCCAGGTAGATGTCGATAAGAAGGCCGTTGAGGAAACCCATCCGAACTCCTACTGAGCCTGATGTGACAATCTCCATACAGTCCGGTCTGTTCGTCTAGGACTATCGCATATCGGGCCTAAGGGGTGGTAAGCGTCAGCCCCTAAAAGCGGTATAAGTCGTGTCGGAGCGAAGCCCATTACACCTTGAGAAACTACTGGAAAACCTACCAGTAAATCTCGCTTGCCCTGGCCAGGGACTTTGCGTAATGGCTCTCCAGATACAGCGCGATATCAACTCCCAATACCGGGAGAGGCGAATCTTGTCTAACCGCCACTGCCTCCAAGTATTTCGGGATTGCACCCAACTGCTACCTGTTTGCATGACTCCTTTGAGCCGTGGTAGGGTAGCAATCTAAGAACAGTGGGAACACACTCGAGGCGAAGCAGCAGTGTCAAGTCTGCGGACTATGTTGTACTCATGTCACCTGGGAACTATTAACAAACGACGGGTATAATACCAACCAACAGTTCCCTGCGAGTCCTGTCCGGTGTACCCGTAACCTAACGAGCACTTGTATACTTTCTCCAGTACGATGTACTGATGGCTGTGGGACAGACCATCTCCCCAACTGGGATGAGAAGCGTACACACTAGTCTACTCCGGAGTATCGATGCCCTGTCTCGATAAGCCTACGACTATGGACCTAAAAAAGGATGTGCTTCTAGACTACCCAGTCCACACTAGTGTGATGTTAGTGTATATAACCTAGGGGCCATTATTGTATCATACTTGTATGTATATTACTTAATGGAAGCTTGGGATATTCACAGTTGTATATACAGTCTTGCTAAAAATGGTAGTATGCTACTTGGTTTGTGTCTACTTTAATATGTGCATATGTTTCTTGTAACGTATCACTCATACATATTAGTAGAGCCCATAGGATCTTTGCTTGATTACCAGCGTTGTGATGGCAGTCACACTAGTGGGGGTTGGGTAGTCTATAAGCAACATCCTATACTTGTCCCTAGTCGTAGGATTATCAAGACTGGGCATCGATACTCCAGAGTAGACTAGTGTGTACGCTTCTCATCCCAGTTGGGGAGATGATATGTCCCACAGCCATCAGTACGTCGTACGGGAGATATTATACAGGTGCTCATTAGGTTACGGGTACACCGGACAGGACTTGCAGGCGAACTGTTGGTTAGTATTATACCAATTGTCAGTTAACAGTTCCCAGGTGACATGAGTACAGCATAGTCCGCAGACTTGACACTGCTACTTCGCCTCGAGTGTGTCCCACTGTTCTTAGATTGCTACCCTACCACGACTCAAAGGTGTCGTGCAAACAGGTAGCAGTTGGGTGCAGTCCCGAGCACTTGGAGGCAGTGGTGGTTAGAAAAGATTTGTTTCTCCCGGTTTTGGGAGTTGATATCGCGCTGTGTCAGAGAGCCATTACGCAAAGTCCCTGGCCAGGGCAAGCGAAATTTACCGGTAGGTTCCAGTAGTTTCTTAGGGTGTAATGAGCTACGCTCCGACACGACTTATACCGCTATTAGGGGACTGACGCTTGCCGCCCCCTAGGCTAGATATGCGATAGTCTTAGATGAACAGACCGGACTTTACGGAGATTGTCAAATCAGGCTCAGTAGGAGTTCGGATGGGCTTCCTAATCGGCTTTCTTATCGACATCTACCTGGGGACCGTTACATACAGCTAGTGCCGCTTGTGGTCTGTTGTTAAACCCACTGCCAGCGTAGTGTCGAGTCTTTAGAGTCCCACACAGAGAGTTTCCCTGCTCCAGGCGAAACGACATAGAGGTCGTATGGTTTTACGGAATGGGTTCGGACGCATACGTGTGTTTACGCACGTACGACGTTCGGACTGTTTTTACTAGTCAGTTTTGGTTTAAGCCAGATTCTAGTATCAGGTTATTGGATTTATACAGTCTAAAGATTTTCTGTGTTTTCACGGATTGGAGGGGCGTTCTCGTAATTTTCTGGGAAGCTTCTAGAAGCATGGTGACTTGGGGTTAAGGTGGCATAAGCATTTATTGCTCAATGACTCATTTTTGTGATTCATCCTTAGAGTTAATGATTCATTTATTGAGCTTATGACTCATGTGATGAATCACACAAGGTGAATGCATCAACCATGATGATTAATCACTTATATTATTTATTTGATAAATTGTTATGGTTATTATATTCTATTGAGCTCATTATTCATATTCATTCTCATCATCACCTTCTCTCTCCTCAAGCTCTCTCATTCTTGAAACCCTAACCCTAACCTCTCATGTGTTGAGATCGAGGGATAGCTAGACTAATACATCCATAACCTCACTATATATCCCTAGGTAGCTTAGATTAGAACTTTTAGCAACCTAGTTATCTCAAGTTAGAGATCAAGCTTGGCGTAGGAGCTCTCGGGTGGATCGTCTTTGACTCGAGGAGGCCGTTGAGGTGCCGATGTTCCAAGGAGCCTACGAGGAGTGGAGGACAGCGATGAAGACCCGAAGGACAAGTAACGTGAGGTATAACTTCGAATCCGAGTAGTTAAACCTCTCGTAGTTTGCTAGTAACGGTTTAGATACGATTCATGCGCTCAAGTCCGTGTTACGAAACTTTGATAATCGTTTTTCATATATTCCGCCTCCCCGCAAGATCGTGGAGTGCGTGACATGGACTTACAGTGGTATCAGAGCCAACTAAACCATTACTAGCTTGTTAGCAACTAATTAGAAGTTCGATCGACGGAAAACACGAAAACGAAACCCCGGGACCCTAACAGTTTCTTTAAATTTTAAACGTGTCGAAAAAATATTTGATATGCCTTAAAATTCACAGCAGGTAAATATAAGAATTCTGGGAAAATACAGAGTTCTAACTCGGCTTGATGGCCGTGGATCCGCGGCAAGAGTGTGCTTTTGGTCCCGGATCCGTGGCGGAGTCAACCCCGAGTTGACTCTGATTTGCTCTACAATTCATATATTTTGGTGTTTTGTTTTCCTGTATGTTTTGATTCTGCCCAGGTTACATCAGTGCTGGTTTGCTTTTGGGGTAGACACGGAAAAAGGTTGTTGATCGATGTTCTAAGTTATTTGCTAATAGGGTTTTTATCTGTAATGTTTAATGTGTTCGTAAACCTCCCCTAACTGCTAGTATGTCGGTTGGCAGGGGGTTGCACATTTCTGTAATGTTTACTGTTTGTGTATATGGACTTGATTGGAGTGTTGTGATGATTAGCTGGGGTTTGAGATGGGTTTAATATTCATTCATTCATTCGATGTAAATGTAATATGATGTAATATTCTTTTGCGGGGCGCATCCAAGTTTGTAGCCACCGTTGTATTATTTCTTTTTACTGTTTTTTGCTCCTAGGATAGACCCAAGGCAGGGTACACAAACTACCGCGTACGTTGAAGTGTTAAGTGGCCTACTCACGTTGTTGAGGGAGACCGCTTCACTTCGGGTACTTGGCGGGTAGTTTGCCGTACCTGTAGGGGTCTAGGGTTGGGGTAATGGCTATTCATCACAACTGTGTAATCCGTCTTTTATTGCAGGCTCAAAGCAAATGCGGATTACTAATATATCCAATAAAGTTCATCAGTGATATGGAATGCTTATTATTGCGTCTGACGAATGTACAATATCTATATATGATAGCTATTAGACGTCTCTTATGTTTTACACCCGTGCTAGCCCAGCCCCCGCTCTGTCGTTAGTTAAGTAACCTAACGGGTGATGACGGGACCCCGTGGCAAATGCGGATGGCATAAGAGGACGTGGTATTTTCGTTGTTTTCTGCAATGATAGGATAAATGATGGGACGCGTTATTATAATGCAAAGAAAATAAACCATAGTTTAATCGTTGGAACAAATTTAAAAGAAACCACTCGGTTATTTTAAAAGATCAGAATTTTTAATTGCGGAGCTTTAACCACTCCTTTTAAAAAGTATCAGGTTCCTTCGATTATATCAAGTTCACTACGTTCACGGTTTTTGCCAAAACCATTCGTAGCCTTCCGTCATTTCATTTGGGTATTCAGTAGTATTCAAGCTATGTATTTTGACCAACGCCAAGGCATAGTGTTTGGTAGCTGCTGGATATTCATTTGTTTCATAGATAGATGAGTTAGTTTGGGACAGCCGTATTATCATTTTGGCCAACGTCAAAGATATGTACGGGTGGGTTCAAATTAACAAGGATAATGATGGGTAGAACTTGACATGTGACTTATGATATTTTGACCAACGCCAAGGTCATAAGAGCATGGGGCAAAAATTTATATCGAGAATTTCTAAAGAAAATGAAATTTGCAGAGAGAGCATACCATTTTGGAGTTTGATGAATGTTGGTAGGATTCCTTCAACATTATCATACGATGATATTTTGGATCCCGATCCTACTGTGAGTATATACTACTTATCAGGAGATTCGTCACTTAAAGATCAATGCTATAAACCAAGTAAGTGCCTAGAAAGGTGTCAGCGGGGCTACTCCCCCAGAGAAAAGAGGTTCTTTAATTAATGAACTTCGCGAAAGCGTTGGAAAACCTCCCTCGAAGTATCGACACTGACCTGGCTGAACGGTTAAACAAGTATTGTACGGTGAGAATAGTCCTGACTAATTCTTCTTTTATGGTTTGAGGAAGGATTCGAGAAACAGTGGGAGCCATCCTGTTTCGATAAATTAAAAACCACTCTAAACTTGCAAGAGCATCATGCTAAAAGTGTTTTCTTTTCTCTCTCTTAATTGCAGCAACCTTGTGACTACGACTAGGTTGCATCTAGATAACAAATTGACTGAATCTGACTTATATGACTGGCAAAGGTCTGTCCAAATGTCCATTTCCTATAACAAGCTGGACCACCCTATTACTACTCAAGATCCCGCCGTCCCAGGTCCAGTTTCCACTGTCACGGATATGAATATCCGTCAGACAAGGGAAAAGGATAAAGCGAAAGCCAAGTGCCTCGTGTTAGCTTCAGTTGATGGTGTATACCAGAAGCAGCACGAGAAGATGGACTCAGTTTCCTTCTTTCTCCATAACAAAGATTTATATGGAGAGCAATCTCATATCGCAAGATATGAGACCTCGACCGAATTAATTCAAGCGAGGTTGGCCGTCGGGTCATTTGTAGGGGACAACGTCCTTACAATGACTAGCTATATTGATGAGCTCCAGGACCTGGAGACCACGTTGGGAAACGAGTCAGATACTGATTTGATTCTACAGTCTCTGCCTTCTACCCTGAAGGAAACCAGGTAAGAAGAAAGAAAGAGAAGGGCAAAAGTTTCGAGATTGAATGTAGTAATAGAGGAACGTTCCTATTGTTATGGGACTGGGCATTGGCAGATAGATTGCAGGGCTTTAGAAGCCAGTAGCCAGGATACGAAGCATGTTGTGGCTTCGGCCTGAAGTGTTTTAGTAATTGAGAACTGTTTGTCAATTAACTCTACTTCCTGGGCACTAGATACCGGAGCAGGATCTCATATCTGTAATTCATTACATGCTTTGAGAAACCATAGAGTTATGAAGGTAGGTGATTTGTCTCTCAGAGTTGCAAACGGAATAAGCGTGGACGCTGAATCCGTGGGAGAATATCGCCTAGGTTTGACAAGTGGGCATATATTGATTTTACGTAACTGTTTATATATACCTAGTATGACTCGTAATATCATATCAGTGTCCTCACTTTCGAGAGAGGGATATGATTTTACATTCGTAAGCGATGTAGTTAATATCCACCTAAATCAAGTTATGATTGGGTCAGGTACATTAGATAACGGTATATACGTATTAAGTCAAGCTCAAGTTTTCAATATCCAGAATACACTTAAAAGAAAGTCTCCGGAATTAAATCAGGCTTTCTTATAGCATTGTAGACTAGGTCACATCAATAAGAGAAGGTTGACTAAGTTACATAGAGAAGGATATTTGAATCCGTTCGAATATCAATCTTATGCTACTTGTGATCTTGTCTCATAGGAAAGATGAGAAAGACTCCGTTTACTGGACACGGAGTAAGAGCAGGCGAGCTCTTGGGACTCGTACACAGTGACGTGTGCGATCCAATGTCTACACATGCGCGAGGTGGTTATTCCTACTTCATTACTTTTAGAGATGATTTCTCTGGGTATGGATATGTCTTCTTAATGAAACATAAATCCGAGGCCTTTGAGAAATTCCAAGAATACAAGAATGAAGTGGAAAAACAAACAGGCAAGAGTATAAAGACACTGAGATCTGATCGAGGTGGTGAATACTTAAGTGCCGAGTTCCTGGGTTACTTAAAAGAGAATGGAATTCTCTCTCAGCTCACTCCTCCATACACACCACAACACAACGGTGTATCGGAAAGGAGGAATTGAACCCTATTGGATATGGTTCGTTCCATGATGAGTAACGCTGAGTTACCGCGTTCATTCTGGAGATATGCACTAGAATCAGCTGCATATCTTTTGAACCTAGTTCCTACCAAGACTGTGCCTACCACACCATATCAGATGTGGAGTGGGAAGAAACCCTATCTTCAGTATCTGAAGATTTGGGGATGTCCGGCTTTTGTTAAAAAGCAGCATGCGGACAAGCTCGAGGCACGATCAGTACATTGTAAGTTTGTGGGATATCCAAAGAACTCCAAGGGGTATCTATTCTATTACGCAGAGGAACAAAAAGTTTTTGTTTCTTGTAATGCCCATTTTCTAGAATATCAGTTTTTAGAAAAGGAAACAAGTGGGAGCGAAATAGAACTGGAAGAAATTCCAGAACCACAAACCGCCACTGAAAGTATGGTAGAACCTGAGGCTTCAGAAGAAAGGGACATCCCGACGCCACTCCGCAGGAGTGGTAGGCAGTCTCATCCGCCCGAGAGATATTACGGTTTTCTCATAGATGGGGATAGAGAGTATTGCACTATTGACTATGATGAGCCTACTAGCTTCCAGCAAGCCATTCAAAGCGGTGACTCAGTAAAATGGCTGGATGCATTGCGGACCGAAATGTAGTCCATATACACCAACAAAGTATGGACTTAGGAAATTGCTCCAGATGGGGTAAAACCCGTAGGATGCAAATGGATCTTCAAAAAGAAGATTGGTGTAGATAGACAGGTTGAAACCTATAAGGCTAGACTTGTTGCAAAGGGTTTCCGTCAAAGACCTGGTTTGGACTATAACGAAACCTTTTCTCCAGTGGCTATGCTCAAATCCATTCGGGTCCTTCTTGCTATTGTTGCCTTCCATGATTATGAGATCTGGCAGATGGACATAAAGACAGCCTTTCTAAATGGAAATTTAGAAGATAGCGTCTATATGGATCAGCCAGAGGGATTCATTCAGAGTGGGAGCAGTGGTAAAGTATATAAGCTGCTTAAGTCCATTTATGGACTAAAGCAGGCATCGCGGAGTTGGAACATCTGTTTTGATGACGCTGTCAAAGAATTCGACTTTATCAAAAATCCAGATGAACCTTGCATATACAGTAAGATTGTAGGGAGAGCTGTAGTATTCCTCGTCTTGTACGTGGATGACATTCTCCTAATAGAAAATGATATTCCTATGTTACAGTCAGTCAAAAGATTCTTATCACAGAAATTCTCCATGAAAGACCTGGGTGATGCCACCTACATTTTGGGGATCCGGATCTATCGTGATAGATCAAAAAGGATGTTGGGACTTTCATAGTCCAGGTACATAGACACCATAGTGAAGAGATTCAGTATGGATGATTCTAAGCGCGGGAACCTACCGGCTTGTCACGGAATCACCCTCTCCAAAGAGATGTCTCCCAAGACTGATTTGGAAAGGGATCGCATGTCGATTATACCCTACGCTTCTGCGGTAGGCTCTATAATGTATGCGATGTTATGTAACTGACCAGATGTAGCATACGCATTAAGCGTTGTAACCCGGTATCAGGCAAACCTAGGGGAGAAGCACTGGATAGCAGAAAAGAACATTCTCAAGTACCTAAGAAGGACTAAGGAGATGTTCTTGGTGTATGGCGGAAAAGACCTCCAGATGGAGGCCTTTGCCGACTCTGTCTTCCAGAGTGACAAGGATGACTCCAAATCCGTGTCGGGTTATGTCTTTACCCTCAATGGAGGGGCGGTCTGTTGGAAGAGTTCCAAGCAGGAGACCGTTGCTGACTCAACAATGGAAGCGGAGTACATAGCTGCTTGCGATGCCGCAATAGAAGCTGTCTGGATGAAGATGTTCCTCACAGAACTTCAGGTGGTTCCTACCAGTGTTGATCCAATACTTTTGTATTGTGACAACAACGGCGCTATAGCTTTAGCGAAGGAACCCAGGTCCCATCAGAAGTCCAGACACATCTTAAGGCGGTATCACCTGATCAAGGAGATCGTAGATCGCCGGGAGATCGAGGTGAAAAGAGTAGAGACGGAGAATAACATTGCTAATCTATTCACAAAGGCCATTCCTAAAACGCAGTTCGAGAGGCTATTCGAGATGATAGGTCTACGATATGCCAGCTCATGGCCCTAGTGCAAGTGGGAGATTGTTAGTGTATATGCCCTAGGGGCCATTATTGTATCATACTTGTATGTATATTACTTAATGGAAGCTTGGGATATTCACAGTTGTATATACAGTCTTGCTAAAAATGGTAGTATGCTTCTTGGTATGTGTCTACTTTAATATGTGCATATGTTTCTTGTAACGTATCACTCATACATATTAGTAGAACCCATAGGATCTTTGCTTGATTACCAGCATTGTGATGGCAGTCACACTAGTGGGGGCTGGGTAGTCTATAAGCAACATTCTATACTTGTCCCTAGTCATAGGATTATCGAGACTGGGCATCGATACTCCAGAGTAGACTAATGTGTACGCTTCTCATCCCAGTTGGGGAGATGGTCTGTCCCACAGCCATCAGTACGTTGTACTGGAGATAGTATACAGGTTCTCGTTAGGTTACGGGTACACCGGATAGGACTCGCAGGGGAACTGTTGGTTGGTATTATACCAATCGTCAGTTAACAGTTCCCAGGTGACATGAGTACAGCATAGTCCGCAGACTTAACACTGCTACTTCGCCTCGAGTGTGTCCCACTGTTCTTAGATTGCTACCCTACCACGGCTCAAAGGAGTCATGCAAACAGGTAGCAGTTGGGTGCAGTCCCGAGCACTTGGAGGCAGTGGCGGTTAGAAAGGATTCATCTCTCCCGGTATTGGGAGTTGATATCGCGCTATGTCAGAGAGACATTACGCAAAGTCCCTGGCCAGGGAAAGCGAGATTTACCGGTAGGTTCCAGTAGTTTCTCACGGTGTAATGGGCTACGCTCCGACACGACTTATACCGCTATTAGGGGACTGACGCTTGCCGCCCCCTAGGCTAGATATACGATAGTCTTAGACGAACAGACCGGACTGTACGGAGATTGTCACATCAGGCTCAGTAGGAGTTCGGATGGGTTTCCTCATCGGCCTTCTTATCGACATCTACCTGGGGACCGTTACGTACAGCTAGTGCCGCTTGCGGTCTGTAGTTAAACCCACTGCCAGCGTAGTGTCGAGTCTTTAGAGTCTCACATAGAGAGTTTCCCTGCTCCAGGCAAAACGATATAGAGGTCGTATAGTTTTACGACAAGGGTTCGGACGCATACGTGTGTTTACGCACGTACGACGTTCAGACTGTTTTTATTAGTCGGTTTTGGTTTAAGCCAGATTCTAGAATCAGGTTATTGGATTTATACAGTCTAAAGTTTTTCCGTGTTTTCACGGATTGGAGGGACGTTCTCGTAATTTTCCGGGAAGCTTCTAGAAGCATGGTGACTTGGGGGTTAAGGTGGCATAAGCATTTATTGCTTAATGACTCATTTGTGTGATTCATCCTTAGAGTTAATGATTCATTTATTGAGCTTATGACTCATGTGATGAATCACACAAGGTGAATGCATCAACCATGATGATTAATCACTTATATTATTTATTTGATAAATTGTTATGGTTATTATATTCTAATGAGCTCATTATTCATATTCATTCTCATCATCACCTTTTCTCTCCTCAAGCTCTCTCATTCTTGAAACCCTAACCCTAACCTCTCATGTGTTGAGATCGAGGGATAGCTAGACTAATACATCCATAACCTCACTCTATATCCCCTAGGTAGCCTAGATTAGCACTTTGAGCAACCTAGTTATCTCAAGTTAGAGATCAAGCTTGGCGTAGGAGCTCTCGGGTGGATCGTCTTTGACTCGGGGAGGCCGTTGAGGTGCCGATGTTCCAAGGAGCCTACGAGGAGTGGAGAACAGCGATGAAGACCCGAAGGAAAAGTAACGTGAGGTATAACTTTGAATCTGAGTAGTTAAACCTCTCGTAGTTTGCTAGTAACGGTTTAGATACGATTTATGCGCTCAAGTCCGTGTTACGAAGCTTTGATAATCGTTTTTCATATATTCCACCTCCTCGCAAGATCGTGGGGTGCGTGACATGGACTTGCATGTGACTGCCATTACAATGCTGGTAGTCAAGCAAGATCCTAAGGGCACTATCAATACGTACGCACATATTAATATAGATATAAACCAAGTAGCATACTACCATGTTTAGCAAGACTGTTAATATAACTGTGAATATCTCAAGCTTCCATTAAGTAATATACAAGCCAGTATGATACAATAATGGCCCCTAGGGCATATACACTAACAATCTCCCACTTGCACTAGGGCCATGTACTGGCATATCGAAGACCGATCATCTCGAGTAACCTCTCGAACTGAATCTGAGGTAAGGCCTTTGTGAATTGATTAGCAGTGTTCTCCTCTGTAGCAACTCTCCGGACCTCGATCTCCCGGCGATCTATGATCTCCCTGATCAGGTGATACTGCCTTAAGATGTGTCTGGGCTTCTGATGGGACCTGGGTTCCTTCGCTAAAGCTATAGCTCCGTTGTTGTTGCAATACAGCGGTATTGGATCAACAATTGTAGGAACCACCTGAAGTTCTGTTAGGAACTTCTTCATCCAGACCGCTTCTTTTGCGGCATCGCAAGCAGCGATGTACTCCACTTCCATCGTCGAGTCAGCAACGGTGTCCTGCTTAGAACTCTTCCATCATACCTCCCCTCCATTGAGGGTATAGACATAACCTGACATGGACTTGGAGTCATCCTTATCACTCTGGAAGCTGGAATCAGCAATGGCCTCTATCTTGAGGTCTTTTCCGCCGTAAACCAAGAACATCTCCTTAGTTCTTCTCAGGTACTTGAGAATGTTCTTTACTACTATCCAGTGCTTCTTCCCTGGGTCTGACTGATACCTACTTACCACGCTCCGTGCGTATGCTACATCTGGTCTGGTGCACAACATCGCATACATTATAGAGCCTACCGCAGAAGCGTAGGGTATAATAGACATGCGATCCCTTTCCAAATCAGTCTTGGGAGACATCTCTTTGGAGAGGGTGATTATGTGACATGACGGTAAACTACCGTGCTTAGAATCTTCCATACTGAATCTTTTCAGTACAGTGTTGATATACCTGGACTGTGAAAGTCCCAACATCCTCTTGGATCTATCACGATAGATCCGGATCCCCATAATGTAAGAGGCATCACCCATGTCTTTCATGGAGAACATGTATGACAAGAATCCTTTGACAGATTGTAGCATAGGAATGTCATTTCCTATTAATAGAATGTCATCCACGTACAAGACGAGGAATACGACAGTTCGTGCTACAATTTTACTATATATACAAGGTTCATCTGGATTTTTGATAAAGTCATATTCTTTGACCGTTTCATCAAAACAGATGTTCCAACTCCGCGATGCCTGCTTCAGTCCATAAATGGACTTAAGCAACTTGCACACTTTCCCGCTGCTCCCACTCTGATTGAAACACTCTGGCTGATCCATATAGACGCACTCTTCCAAATTACCATTTAGAAAAGCCGTATTTACGTCCATCTACCAGATCTCATAATCATGGAAGGCGGCAATAGCAAGAAGGACCCGAATGGATTTGAGCATAGCCACTGGAGAAAAAGTCTCGTCATAGTCAAAACCTGGTCTTTGACGAAAACCCTTTGCAACAAGTCTAGCCTTATAGGTTTCCACCTGTCCATCTACACCAATCTTTTTCTTGAAGATCCATTTGCATCCTATGGGTTTTACCCCATCTGGAGTAAAATCCAAAGTCCATACTTTGTTAGTGTACATGGACTCCATCTCGGTACGCATTGCATCTAGCCATCGTACCGAGTCGCCGCTCTGGATGGCCTGCTGGAAGCTAGTAGGTTCATCGTCATCAATGATGCAATCCTCTCTATCCCCATCTATGAGAAAATCGTAGTATCTCTCAGGCGGATGAGACGGCCTACTACTCCTGCGGAGGGGTGCGGGAATGTCCTGTTCTTCTTGAACTACTGGCTCTACCAAACTTTCAGTAGTAGTTTGTGGTTCTGGAATTTCTTCCAGTTCTATTTCGCTCCCACTTTTTTCCTTTTCTAAAACCTGCTGTTCTAGAAAATGGGCATGACGAGAAACAAAAACCTTTTGTTCCTCTGCGTAGTAGAAGAAATACCCCTTGGAGTTCTTTGGATATCCCACAAACTTACACTGTACTGATCGTGCCTCGAGTTTGTCCGCATGCTGCTTTTTAACAAAAGCTGGACATCCCCATATCTTCAGATGCTGAAGATAGGGTTTCTTCCCAATTCTCATCTGATATGGTGTGGTGGGCACAGTCTTGGTAGGAGCCCTGTTCAAAAGTTATGCCGCTGATTCTAGCGCATAACCCCAGAAAGATCGCGGTAACTCGGCATTAGTCATCATGGAACGTACCATATCCAAAAGGGTTCGATTCCGTCTCTCCGATACACCGTTGTGATGTGGAGTGTATGGAGGAGTAAGCTGAGAGAGAATTCCTTTCCCTTTTAGATAACCTAGGAACTCGACACTTAAGTATTCACCACCTCTATCAGATCTCAGTGTCTTGATACTTTTGCCGGTTTGGTTTTCTACTTCATTCTTATACTCTTGGAATTTCTCAAAAGCCTCGGATTTATGTTTCATTAAGAAAATGAATCCGTACCTAGAGTAATCATCCGTAAAAGTAATGAAATAAGAAAACCACCTCTTGCATGTGTAGACATTGGACCACATACATCGCTGTGTATGAGTTCTAAGAGCTCTCTCGCTCTTACTCCATGTCCAGTGAATGGAGTCTTTGTCATCTTTACTTTGAGACATGATTGACAAGTGGCATAAGTTTGATATTCGAACGAATCTAAATATCCTTCTCTATGTAACTTAGTTAACCTTGTCTCATTGATGTGACCCAGTCTACAATGCCATAAGAAAGCCTTATTTAAATCTGGAGACTTTCTTTTTAGTGTGTTCTGGACATTGAAAATCTGTAATTGGTTTATGACATATATACCGTTATCTAGTGTACCGGGCCCAATCAAACCATGATTAAGGTGGATGTTAACAACATCGCTTACAAACGTGAAATCATAACCTTCTTTTGATTACAACGAAACCGACATGATATTACACGTTAAACTGGGTACACAAAAACAGTTGCGCAAAACCAAAATATGTCCACTCGTCAATCCTAGGTGATAATCCCCTATGGACACAGCACCCATGCTAGCTCCGTTAGCAACCTGGAGGGTTATATCACCAACCTTCAGCTCTATACGGTCTCTCAGTGCCTGCAATGAATTGCATATATGAGATCCAGATCTGGTATCCAATACCCAGGAAGTAGAGTTGATTGACAGACATTTTTCAATTACAAACACACCTGAAGTCGAAGCCACAACTTGCTTCGGTTCCTGGTTCTTGGCATTCCAAGCTTTGCAATCTTTCTTCCAGTGCCCTTTCCTACGACAATGGAAGCACTCGTCCATTGCCACTACTCGCACTGCAACCTTTTTCTTTCCCTTGACTCCCACCTTACTAACACCTCCTCTAGGTTTGGTAGTGGCCTTATTCTTCCTTCCTTTGGCCCTAGCCTTGGACCTGGAAGAAGAAGCACCGCGAACAAACATAGCGGGTGTTTCCCTTGCCTTCTGCAAGGTGCCCTCTGCACTCCTCAACTTGTTAAGGAGTTCTGGAAGTTCAACTTCTTTTCTTTGAATGTTGAAATTCAGAATAAACTGGGCGTAGGTGGAAGGAAGGGGCTGGAGAATCAAGTCTGTATAGAGCTCGTTCTCCAAAGTCGTCCCGAGGTCTGCGAGCTCTTCTATATAGCCAATCATCTTTAGGACATGTTCTCCTACAGACGATCCGACGGCCAATCTCGACTGAAACAAGTTCTTCGAGGTCTCGTATCTTACTATACGAGATTGCTCCCCATACAAATCCTTTGTATGGATAAATATGGATTCAAGATCCATATCCTCGTGCCTCCTCTAATGTTCATTATTCATAGAAGAAAGCACGATACACTTGGCCTTCGCGCAATCTAACTCTCAGGTCTTGTGGATTTCCTTATCCGCAATACTGGATTTTGGACCAGGGACAGCAGGTGCCTTAGTGGTATGGACATACTGCAATTTGTCATAAGTCAAAGCCATCTTGACATTCCGCAGCCAATCTTTATAGTTTGGCCCTGTCAATATATTTTTCTCTAATAGTAACTTAAGGCCTGTCATGTTTTGGGTCGCTGCAATGAGAAAGAGAGGGAACACTTTAGCATGATGCTCTTGCAAGTTTAGAGTAGTTTTTAGTTTATCTAAACTGGATAGCTCCCACTGTTTCTCGAATCTCTCCTCAAACCAAAAAGGAAGAACTAGCCAGGACTATTCTCACCGTACAATACTTGCTTAACCGTTCAGCCAGGCCGGTGTCGGTACTTCGAGGGAGGTTTTCCAACACTTTCGTGAAGTTCCTTAATTAAATAACCTTTTTTCTCTAGGGGCCTAGCCCCGCTAACACCTTTCTCGGCACATACTTGATTTATAGCATTGATCGTTAAGTGACGAATCTCCTGATGAGTAGCAGATACTCACAGCAGGATCGGCATCCAAATATCATCGTGTGATAATGTTGAAGGAATCCTACCAACATTCATCAAACTCCAAATGGTATGCATCTCTTTGCAAATTTCAGTTTCTTTAGAAATTCCCGATATAAATTTTTGCCCCATGCTCTTATGACCATGGCTTTGGTCAAAATGTCATAAGTCATATGTCAAGTTCTACCCATCATTATCTTGTTAATTTGAACCCATACATACCCCTGACTTTGGTCAAATGATAATATGAATGCCCCAAACTAACTCATCTATCTATGCAACAAATAAATACCCAGCAGCTACCAAACACTATGCCTTGGCTTTGGTCAAAATACATAGCTTGAATACTACTGAATACCCAAATGAAATGACAGAGGGCTACGAATGGTTTTGGCGAAACCGTGAACGTAGTGAACTTGATATGACCGAAGGAACCTGATAGCTTTTAAAAGGAGTGGTGAAAGCTCCGCAATTTAAAAAATATCCTCTGTTTTAAAATAACCGAGTGGTTTCTTTTAAACTGTTCGAACGATTCAACTTTGGTTTATTTTCTTTGCATTAATATAATGCGTCCCATCAATTAACCTATCAGTGCAGGAAACAACGAAAATACAACGTCCTCTTATGCCATCCGCATTCGCCACTCGGTCCTGTCATCACCCGTTAGGTTACTTAACTAACGACAGAGCGGGGGCTGGG
The DNA here is from genome assembly GCA_030015575.1 of Agapanthus africanus. Taxonomy (NCBI): domain Eukaryota; kingdom Viridiplantae; phylum Streptophyta; class Magnoliopsida; order Asparagales; family Amaryllidaceae; genus Agapanthus; species Agapanthus africanus. The sequence continues at coordinate 392,497,592 of JASDDO010000022.1, forward strand.
CTAGCGCGGGTGTAAAACATAAGTGACATCTAATAGCTATCATATATAGATATTGTACATTCGTCAGACGCAATAATAGGAATTCCAGATCATAGATGAACATATTGGATTTTCTACGAATCCGCATTCTTTTAAGCCTGCAAAGAAAGACGGATTACACAGTCGTGATGAATAGCCAAAACCCCACTCTAGACCCCTACGGTTACGGCAAACTACCCGCCTAGTACCCGAAGTGAAGCGGTCTCCCTCAACAACGTGAGTAGGCCACTAAACACTTCAAAGTACCCGGAAGTTTATGCACCCCACCTTGGGTCTATCCTAGGAGCAAAAATCAGTAAATGAAATAATACAATGGTGGCTACAACCGCAACCTGGATGTGCCCCGCAAAAGAATATTACAACAATTTACAAATTACATTTGAATGAAAGAAACGCTCGTCTCACATCCCCGGCTATCCATTCATGACAATCCAACAAGTCCATAAACACAAACAGTAAAAACCATTACAGAAATGTGCAACCCCCTGCCAACCGATATACTAGCAGTTAGAGGAGGTTTACGGACACATTATACAAATCACAGATATAATCTAATTAGCCAGACATCGTAGAATTTTGATCGAGCAAACGCAAATGATTCTACTCCAAAAACTTCTCTGTGCACCTGAGACTTGAGCAGAAACAAAATATCCCAGAAATACCAAAATTAACACAGAAGAGTTACTGGGGAATTTTGGGGTGACTCGGCTTCAACTCGGCCGTGGATCCGCGACGGATCGCTTGGATCGGCCGCGGTTCTGCTGCTGTTTGGCTGAGTCAGGAACCCAAATTTCTCCAGTATTCTTAAATTTTCCTGCTCGTAATTTTAAGGGTCCCGGAAAAATTTTTAGACCCCGTTTTAAAATCGACAGAAACTGTGTGAAAATGATGATTTTTCCGGTTCGTTTCGCGATCGAATTTCTAACGACTTTGCTAACAAGTTAGTTATGGTTTAGTGAGGCTCTGATACCACTGTAAGTCGACGTTAGACACCCCACAAGTTGAGGGGAGGCGGAATAGGTAAAACAATCATTTTGTTTAAAACAAACATCGACAAACTTACGGATCTTTGCCAAACGTTAACTAACAACATCATAGGAGGGATTAGCTACTATGAAAGAAGATTATACCTAATGAACCAAGTCCTTCTTCTTCTCGATGACCACCTCCTCGTCGGCCTCTTCTTTGTAATAGAAGCTCCTCCCGAGAGCTACTACTCCAAGCTTGACCTCTAACTTGAGGTAACTAGGTTACTCAAAGTGCTAATCAAAGCAACCTAGGAAATATAGAGTGGGATTATGGATCAATAAGTCTTGCTAACCCTTGATCTCAACACATGAGAGGTTAGGGTTAGGGTTCGACGAGAGAGAGCTTGAGGAGAGAGAAGGTGAGAGTGAGAATCCTTTTGGAATAATGAAATCATTGTGAATATATGAAGCATATCATATTATTAAATGAATAACAAATAATAATATATCATCATTCTTCATTAACTCACATAGTGATTCATCTGATGAGTCATTTAAATCATAAATGCATCATTAACTCCATGGATGAATCACACCATGACTCATTAAACCAATTAATGCAAATGCCACCTTAGCCTCCATGTCATCAAACTTCTAGAAGCTTCTCGACAAATTACGAGAACGCCCCTCCTATCCGTGAAAACACGGAAATACTTTAGACTGTATAAATCCAATAATCCTAGACTAGAATCTGGCTTAAACCAAAGCCCGCTAGTAAAAACTGTCCGAACATCGTACGTGCATAAATGCACGTGCATGTCCGAACCCTGTTGTAAAACCATACGACCTCTATATCGTTTTGCCCGAAGCAGGGAAACTCTCTGTTTGGGACTCTAAAGACTCAACTACTACGCTGGCAGTGGGTTTAACCATAGACCGCAAGCGGCACTAGCTGTACGAACGGTCCCCAGGTAGATGTCGTTAAGAAGGCCGATGAGGAAACCCATCCGAACTCCTACTGAGCCTAATGTGACAATCTCCGTACAGTCCGATCTGTTCATCTAGGACTATCGCATATCGGGCCTAGGGGGGAGGTAAGCGTCAGTTCCCTAAAAGCGGTATAAGTCATGTCGGAGCGAAGCCCATTACACCTTGAGAAACTACCGGAAAATCTACCGGTAAATCTCGCTTGCCCTGGCCAGGGACTTTGCGTAATGGCTCTCCAGACACAGCGCGATATCAACTCCCAATGCCGGGAGAGATGAATCCTGTCTAACCGCCACTTCCTCCAAGTGCTTCGGGACTGCACCCAACTGCTACCTGTTTGCACGACTCCTTTGAGCCGTCGTAGGGTAGCAATCTAAGAACAGTGGGAACACACTCGAGGCGAAGCAGCAGTGTCAAGTCTGTGGACTATGCTGTACTCATGTCACTTGGGAATATTAACTGACGACGGGTATAATACCAACCAACAGTTCCCTGTGATTCATGTCCGATATACCCGTAACCCAACGAGCACCTGTATCCATCTCCAGTACGACGTACTGATCGCTGTGGGGCAGACCATCTCCCTAACTGGGATGAGAAGCGTACACACTAGTCTACTCCGGAGTATCGATGCCCTGTCTCGATAATCCTACGACTAGGGACCTGAAAAAGGATGTGCTTGTAGACTACCCAGCCCCCACTAGTGTGACTGCCATCACAACGCTGGTAGTCAAGCAAGATCCTAAGGGCTCTATCAATACGTACACACATATTAAGATAGATATAAACCAAGTAGCATACTACCTTGTTTTGCAAGACTGTTAATATAACTGTGAATATCCCAAGCTTCCATTAAGTGATAAACAAGCCAGTATGATACAATAATGGCCCCTATGGCATATACACTAACAAATATGAGATGTGATTTTGTGCACATCGGATGCACTCGATTGGGATTTTCATTCATGTAGGTTAGTTGCACCGGGTTAAAATTTTCGTGCACTATGGATGCACTTGATGTTATTATCGTGCACATACGTTACACTGGACAGATGCTTTCGTGCACACCCATTGCATTTAGTTTTGCTTTTGTGCATATTGTGGCACTTGTATTTGGTTTTGATTTCCGTGCGAACCAGACGCACGTGATTGTTGGATACGCCTTTTGAGGCTGATTTTTCTCTTGAGCACTTTGTTTTCATGATGGGCACTATATTATGTAGTAGCCGAACAGGACTGATCCGAGGACAGTACCTGAGTACTTTGGATGCATTAAAAGTTTAACAAGAGGTTTTCAAAAAGGAGTTATAGTCTCGCTCTTTCCTATTTGTCCGCGAGCGACACGAACGTTTATAAAGGAAAACCTTTTGGGATATTTCAAAACGGCGGAACGTATGATTTGAGCAAAAACATATATAAGTATATTTACTATTTTACAATTGAGCGTCCGTCACTTGTGCCGTGAGTACCATCACACGGCAACTCAGAAAATATTTTGCATGTGTTTTATTCAGTTTTTGAAGGGTTTTTTCCAAGGATTCGTACTATACACGTATTATAGTATTTGACTAGTGCATATTAGATTTCAGTAGTGGATTTCGAGATCTGTATCTCTATTGTAACTCCGATGATTTTGTAACGCCTTAGATTTCGGTTAGTGTTCGTTTAGACGTTAATGCGGGTTTACTGTAAAAAGTTTACCAATTCGGGTTCCTCACATTTTATAACATTTAATTAATAATTTATTATTATTTTTTATAAGCATGCACGCACGTGTGCACGTAAATGCGAGGATTTGTTTGTGCTATTTTGTTCATAGCAACCTTGACACTTAACCTAATCCTTTGTTTATCCTAATCATTTCTTTAATCCAATCCTTAACCCTAATTCCTAGATCTTTTGTGAGAAGAAGAGAAGATATTTTTTTGGATGAGATGAGGTGGCAAGATGTGTGTGAAAGCATTGATGATGTTTTAAATGCAAGGTGCACTCACCCTTAACCTCACCTCCCTCTCTCATTTCCTCACACTCTCTCATTCTTTCTCATTTATTTCTTTCATAATTCCCTATCTCTCTCAACCAAACTGAGCTCTCTCTCATTCTTCCCTAAAACCATCACAAATTCACCAAAACTTCATCAAAATCACACCTTTTCTTTGATTTTGCCTCATGGATGCCTTGGATCATACAAAGCTAGGATCTTTGTGTTCATTTGATTAGGTAATGTTTCCTTTCTGTTGCTTAAGTTATTTTTGTGTAGCTTAGCCTTAAAGTTGCAGTTTTTATCGCGTATCGTATCGTTTCGGATAAATATCGTATTTTTAGTGTCGATTTGGGGTCTCGGATGATCTGCTGTCAAACTAAGTATTTGTTGCAAAAATTGACTTGATGGTAAACTAGTATAGAGACCTAGAACTTACCCTCAAAATACGAGCCAGTTCCTCCATTGTTAGGCCGCAAATTTATTGGTTCTGGCCGCAAATTGCGGCCAGACTGGGGACTTGGGTGTTGGGTTTTGGGTAGGGGTCTCTGGGGTTGTTTATGATCTTATGACACTTGCAATTTTTGCAGATTACTAGTACAGGAAAATCTGGTTCCACTTGTGTGGTTCTAGTGTTTCGTTTCGCGCGATACGTTATCCGATACGGTGCGTGTTCTGTGTTGCTGTTAGTCTGAAATGGTTTCGTAGCGTCTCTATACGCGTTAGCTACAACACGAACCCTTTAGAGTACATTTGTGTGGTCGTGTTGGTCCGTGTAGATTGTATGTGTTTTGGGTCTATTGCTAATATATATCTGTTATATCGTATTATGTTGCAGGTTCGCAGGCGGGGACTTCGGACGCTGCTACAAAAGGAAAACAGGTGGTGGACTTCACCTAGCTTGGAGCGTTGGTGAGTAGATTTAACATCTACAAGGAAATCGCCCGCATGGCGTTATGCGTCTGGGCTAGAGATGTTAATAATTGTCGCGTATTCTATGTCATATTTAGAATTGCGCATTTACCCTATTACTTAGACGTTGTTGTGCTTAGACTAGTAGCCTTAGGACACTGCACATATTATTGACGATTCATGTTGCACGAGCACTGATTGTATGCAACACATACCGTCAATAATTGCCATGTCACACACAAACCACTTATAGTTAGGATATTGCTTGGTTAGGGACAATGTGACATTAATTGATATTTATTATCGCATATGACATATAGCATACCTGTATATCTACATACTTACCCATATGCCTTCTTATATTTACATGCTAGTTACCTGTATACCTATAGTTTATTGTACCATTGGTGATAGGTACATACACACTTTTTGGCATAGCTACAGCTATACCTTGCACACATACTTGACGTATACCCACGGGGTATACTACATCATTACTTATAGGTGGATACATATACCTTGCTATACCTTTATGTTTTCACATACATCTGGTTATAGCTACCTGTTTACCTTTACTTGATATTATTTTAGAATTGGAGAAAATTAGGAACCCCATGATATTTATATTAACTTGTTGCAGTTAATTAGCGGCTTTTCCTTTATATGCCTTCATTACAGTTTTATGTTGCATATATTATATTCATGGATTTTCGCATTGTGATATGGATTTTTCATGACGTTTTCTGGATTTGGGGACCGTGGGAGTTCATGAAATTCTACATTATTTGAAAAACTCGGTTTCCCTTGATATGATATTTCAGCAGCCACCATGAGATTTATCGGTTCGGATGTATATATACCCCATGCGAGGAAAGGAGGGTTCCGTGTGCGGGTACATGGTGGGGCCCGGAGGTACCCCGAGGCAAGAATGAGGTCGTGCTGCTAGACGATGAGTTGCAGGGGAACCATACCATCCGGTGACATTACCAATGACTCGGAGGTAATCATGAGGATACCGTTGGGAATCATGTACGTATAGATACGTGGAAAGACGAGGGTCGGAGCTAGACACTCGTGCTTTTCGGATAGCGTGTGATACGTACCTATCAGGGTGCCAGTCGTGGTGACAGCACCTGATAGATCAGTATTTCTGTGTCGATGCTTGATATATTGTTTTCATGATATTTCCTTTTACTTCTTTGTATACATAACAGTGGAATGAGACGTTGTTATATATGTCGTTACACCAATATTAGTGGAATGGGACGCCAATATATGTGTATTGACTTTAATTTATATACATCATCATACTTATTGATGCAAATATATTTAGGATGTTTGATCTTTACTTGATAATTTGATTTGGGATATATGTGATTTATTTGAGATTGGATACAGGATATATATGAGATTTTCTGATTTTGTACATTCTGGATATATGAGACTTATTCGATATCGTACATTCAGGATTTGTGAGACTTATATGATATGAGAGCCAATTTGGGGGCTGGTTTGAGGATTTGGGATTTGGATTGTCTTGTTGGATTGTGATCGTACCATGATGTCAGAATTCCGTGAAAATGACATATTTCATTCCATACTCCACATTTATCGTTTATGCACCGCTTCATTTATTAATAGTACCTGTTGGTGTATCTTTCATGACTATTGTATTTATATACCTTTATTTATATGCATTACTTCATGTGTTAGTTGTACCTGCTAGAGTACCTTTCATGACTGATGCATACATACATTTTCATACCATTATTGCATGATTATTGCATACTGATTGTCATATTACTATTGCTTCATGTATTAGTTGTACCTGTTAGTGTACCTTTCATGATTACTGCATTCATATGACATGTTACTGCTTTTAACCTAAATATGTTAGATACGCGCTGTACATGCATACTTGCGATTACCTGCATATGTTATTTACTATTCACGAGTTGGCAACTCACCCCCGTTGTGCCACAGTTGTTTTGCAAGGTGTTCCCCAGAGTAGTCGAGGCAGGCTATTCATCTATTTATCATCTTTTGCTACGGATACTGCATCGGCTCATAGTGTGATGTATTGCTTAAGTGGGTTTTTTGGTTATTCGTGTTGTATTGTATATTTGTTGTATCCTTGTACTCTCCATCTACTATTTTCATGTTTGACTTAGAGACTTGTGTGAGGACGATATTGTATATTATTTTGTGACTTGTTGTCTTTTATACAGTTTCCTTTCTATCGTCTTTTATTTCTTCGCTTCGGCGTCGTATATTTGTTGTGGTGGTTGTTTTCCGCCTTTAGGCGTGTTTTTGCTCCCGTTTGGGATGTTTTACTTATATCTATGTTGTACCCATTTTCGGGGCTTGTTTTTACAAAGAAGGTGCTGCCAAAATTTTAAAAGAAATAAGTTGGACTTTTAAAGAATTTGGGTTGCGATTTCAAAGGTTTTAAAAATGTTTCTTATCTTTTCTTGTCTTTTGATGGTTTAGATTGCTGGGTTTTGGCTTTCTTTTACTGCGTTACGCCTGTAGACGTTGCGTAGTATTAGGGCCGTCACGTGCCAATTTCGGGTCGTGACAAAGTTGATATCAGAGCGCTAGGTTTTACCTTTCAGAGTGTAGGATGACCTTGGTATGATAGAGTAGGTAGCTTAAGCAGAGTAACGTAGTGTGTATGTCTGCAGCATACTCATGATGTGGTACTCCGCCTAAAGTGACCTAAGTACAAATTGCTTGAATTTCCTTCCTTTATGATTCATATCCTTGCGATTCGATTTCCATATACTTATTGAATCCTATTTCTATTTATAGCCTTGCCGCCGATGACTTTGGGGACTCAGAGTGATGCAGCGAGGGCCGAGGTCAGGATTGACTCGGGTGAGACGGGTACTGACCAGGATGGCACGCTTGTTGCACAGGAGCAGACGGATTCGCCTTCGACAGATAGTATCGCTAGGCTTGTGGCAGAGATGCAGGACATGCGCCAGACGATGAGTTCTTTGGTTGAGGCCGTTCGAGAGCAGCGACAGGAGGTTGTCACCCCTGTTAATCAGTTGTTCCTTACGATCAGCATGCAGCAGTCCGTCACCTACATAGCACCAGTGGATGCAGCCCCAGTTTACGAGACACGTCTTCCAGAGACTTTGAGAGTTCCGGATCAGTGGAGGAATCGTACCGGTGTGCCAGCATAGAGAAAGAGGCTTAGTCGTCGAGACAGATTTCGTGACCATCACGGGAGTAGCAGAGGCTTGGGACGAGGTCAGTCGTTCAGCTCTCATCCCCAAAAGGGCCAGCAGTCGTCGTATGGATGTTTTCGATGAGGGATCCTTCATCACTTCATTAGGGATTGTTCCTTAGCACCGTGTCAGACTCGTGTTCAGAGAGGTCATGGATGCGGAAGGTTTGCTCAGAGGGGTCAGGTTGGCAGAGGAAGAGTTCTGACAGTTCCGGGTAGAAGGCAGACACGAGAGTCTTCTTCTACTCATCGGGACGCGAGGGCGTCCAATGCAGGGTTTTCAGGTATTTTAAATTCGTATGTTCTTTTGATGTACTTGTTGGTTTTTCACACTTGTACCGTAGTTGGGACGAGAGTCATGTTAAGTAGATCAGTCGTTTGTTGTGTTAATTTCTGTCAGCGATTCTTTTGTTGCGCAACACGTATTTCAGTTGTGTGCCAATCGGGTAGGAGATTCATCCGTCACTTGATCCTTCTAGAGATGTTGGATTTGACGTTCTCCTAGGCACGGACTGGTTAGCTGCATGCTAGGCGTCTGTGGACTACCGTGAGAAAACAGTCATGTGTTATTTTCTCCGGCGAGTCAGTTCTTGTTGTGCAGGTGGATAGTTGTGCCGCTTCTCACAGCTCGAATTCAGCCTTTTTCGCTAGTCGGGTTTTGAGGAGAGGATGTCGTGGATTCTTGGTGTTCATTCATGGTACCGGAGCCACAGTTGGTTTGTTGGACCTGGTTCCTTTCATGCGAGAGTTATCCGACGTTGTTCTAGATGAGCCGGCGAAGCTTAAGGAGTTTAAGGATCAGCTGCAGAGTTGTTTGTTGGGGGGCTTCTGCGTCTGAGTGTTTCGCATTAGGGAGCTCCTATTTCTGTTCGTCAAGGAGAAAGACGGCAGTTTAAGGTTGTGTATTGATGGATCGTCAATTGAACCGGCTTACGGTGCAGATAGGTATCCTTTACCTCGCATTGACGATTTCTTCGATCAACACCAGAGTGTGAGATAATTTCTAAGTTTGTTCGGGATCAGGTCATCATTGTTGCGGGTTCGGAGTGATGACATTCCGAAGACTTCCTTGTGCGTGCTACGGGCCTTGTGTGTTTTGGTGGTGTCATTGGACTCACCAATGCCCTGGTAGCATTCGTAGATATGATGAACCAGATTTCTTCAGGCCATTCCTCGACCAGTTATGGTTGTGTTATTGACGACATCTGGTCTATTGCATTGTGTTTTGAGGAACAGGAGCAACACTTGAGGATTTGTTTTGCAGATACTGGGAGAGTCCCAGCTGTTTGCTAGATTCTCGGGGTGTTCCTTCAGGCTTGTTGTGTTGACTCCTAGGTCTTGTAGTTATGGGAGATGGTTTTCGTATGGTTCCGAGGAATATCGAGGCCATACAGCTTTGGCCCAGACTTTTGTACGGACGGAGGTCCGCAGATTTTTGGGCTTAGCAGTTTTTACCACCGTTTCATGCAGGATTACTAGTGTAGTGCTGCACAGTTGATTGGATTGACCAGAAAGAAGGTTTCTTTTCTTTGGACTGAGGCATGTGTGCGGAGTCTCGGCAGTTGAAGACTCGGTTAACAACTGCATCAGTTCTTTCTTTGCTTTCTGGTTCGGGCGTCTTTGTTGTTTAACTGTGATGTTTCGCGAGTGGGGCTCGATTTTGCGCTGATGCGGCATTATAGAGTAATCGCTTTTGCTTCCCTACACTTGGAGGAAGTACTAGCAGGATATCCCATTCATGATCTGGAGATGGCCGTGGTGGTTTTGATGGAGATTTGGAGACACTACTCGTTCGAGAGTCGTGTCAGATTTTCACTGACTACCAGAGCTTAATGTACATCTTCCTGCAGCGGGTGTTGATTGTTGAGACAGTCTTTTGCAGATTTACAGTTCTGTGCGTTCGTTGAGTACAGCTTGTGTTCGCCTCTACTGAGGGGACTTCTTTCTCATGTCCACGCCCGACCGCTTTTCCTTAATCTTTTTCGCGAGGCAGTGCTCGCCGATGCTCGTTCGTCAGAGATTCTTGAGCATACTCGGCTGGGTAATGATTCAAAGACCTTGATTTGTGACATGGGTATGCTACGTTTAGGGACGCGTTTGTGTACCTGATATTATTGTGTAGAGACGTGAAATCCTATAGCAGGCACATCTGTCAACTCTCTTTACTCATTCAAGTTCCACCAACATTGACGTGACTTATGAGATAGTTACTGGTGGGCAGGGATGTAAAGAGAAGTTTCGGGTTTCGTTTCAAGGTGTCTGTCTTGTGGTGTGCTTTGGTTGAGCATCTGAGACCTGCTGGAGAGTTGCAACCTTTATCCGTTCCGAAGTGGGAGTGGGAGCAGATCTCCACAAATTTCGTTATGGTGTCTACCCAGGGTTAGACAGGGTGTGACTCCATTTGGATGTTTGCTGTCCGGTTTTGCTCAGTTTGCTCAGTTGTTCTTTGTTAAGTTTATGCGTTGCACGGAGTTCCTTCATGGGTCGTATCCAATGAAGGCACCTTGTTCGCTTGCCGTCTTGGGCAGGAACTTCAGGAAGCCTTGGGTACTGGTTGAGCTTTAGCTCCGCTTTTCCATCCGCAGGATGATGGTTTTGTGAGAGCGGGCTATACCGACTATGGAGGATATGCTTGTGCGTACGTTTTAGTTGTTGTCGGCAGTTGGGGATCGTCACTCGCCATTGTTAGGGTTCTCCTTCGATAGCTGTTATCAGGAGGCACTCCAATTGGCAACCTTTAGGTTTAGTTGTTAGGTCGTGTCGATCACCAGTCTGTTTTTCTGACTCTGCGTAAGTAGGATTTTTGGACCCATGCTAGTCTAGAGACTTCGGAAATGATCCAGTTGTTTTAGGTCAGGATGAGAGTAGTCCATTGCAGACAGAGGTCTTATGCCGACCGTGTTGGTCGCAGACTTGAGTTCGCAGTAGGAGATCATGTATTCCTACGGATTTTCCGATGAGTGACGTATTGAGTTTTGGGAAGCTTATCCCAGAATTGTAGTCCTTTTGAGATCCTTAGAGCGAGTTAGTTCCGTTGCCTTTAATTTGTCACTGCCGCCCAGATTCTTGAGTATTCACCCCGTATTTCCTTGTGTCGATACTTTGCAATTTCCTTCATCACCTTTCTCACACGATTCAACACCAGACCATTTAGCTTGGACGCGAACTTTCATTCACCAGCAGCCAATTGTGTTAATGGCTCGGCAGGTGGAGAAACTTCGGTCAAGGGTCTTCCCATCTGTGAAGGGTTTTTCTTGGACGTAGCCGTATAGTGAGGTGATCACTTGGGAGGCTGCGAGCGGGATAGGAGAGTTTGTAATATTCTCTTTGAAGGCACGCTTAGTAAGAATTTTAAATTCGGGGACGAATTTTTATAAGGGGGGAGATTGTAACGCCTTAGATTTCGATTAGTGTTCGTTTAGACGTTAATGCGGGTTTACTGTAAAAAGTTTACCAATTCGGGTTTCTCACATTTTATAACATTTAATTAATAGTTTATTATTATTTGTTATAAGCATGCATGCACTTGTGCACGTAAATGCGAGGATTTGTTTGTGCTATTTTGTTCATAGCAACCTTGACACTTAACCTAATCCTTTGTTTATCCTAATCATTTCTTTAATCCAATCCTTAACCCTAATTCCTAGATCTTTTGTGAGAAGAAGAGAAGATATTTGTTTGGATGAGATGAGGTGGCAAGGTGTGTGTGAAAGCATTAATGATGTTTTAAATGTAAGGTGCACTCACCCTTAACCTCACCTCCCTCTCTCATTTCTTCACACTCTCTCATTTTTTCTCATTTATTTCTTTCATAATTCCCTATCTCTCTCAACCAAACTGAGCTCTCTCTCATTCTTCACTTAAACCATCACAAATTCACCAAAACTTCATCAAAATCACACCTTTTCTTGGATTTTGCCTCATGGATGCCTTGGATCATACAAAGCTAGGATCTTTGTGTTCATTTGATTAGGTAATGTTTCCTTTCTGTTGCTTAAGTTATTTTTGTGTAGCTTAGCTTTAAAGTTGCTATTTTTATCGCGTATCGTATCATTTCGGATAAATATCGTATTTTTAGTGTCGATTTGGGGTCTCGGATGATCTGCTGTCAAACTAAGTATTTGTTGCAAAAATTGACTTGATAGTAACCTAGTATAGAGACCTAGAAACTACCCTCAAAATACGAGCCAGTTCCTCCATTGTCAGGCCGCATTTTTATTGGTTCTGGCCGCAAATTGCGTCCATACTGGAGACTTGGGTGTTAGGTTTTTGGGTAGGGGTCTCTAGGGTTTTTATTGATCTCATGGTACTTTTGCAGATTACTGGTATAGGAAAATCTGGGACCACTTATGTGTTTCTAGTGTTTCGTTTCGCGCGATACGTTATTCGATACGGTGCGTGTTCTGTGTTGCTGTTGGTCTGAGTTGGTTTCGTAGTGTCGCTATACGCGTTAGCTACAACACGAACCCTTTAGAGTACGTTTGTGTGGTCGTGTTGGTCAGTGTAGATTGTATGTGTTTTGGGTCTATTGCTAATATATATCTGTTATATCGTAATATGTTGCAGGTTCGTAGGCAGGGACTTCGGACGCTGCTACAAAAGGAAAACAGGTGGTGGACTTCACCTAGCTTGGAGCATTGGTGAGTAGATTTAACATCTACAGGGGAATCGTCCGCATGGCGTTATGCGTCTGGGCTAGAGATGTTAATACATGTTGCATATTCTATGTCATATTTAGAATTTCGTATTTACCCTATTACTTAGATGTTGTTGTGCTTGGACTAGTACCTTAGGACACTGCACATATTATTGACGATTCATATTGCACGAGCACTGATTGTATGCTACACACACCGTCAATAATTGCCATGTCACACACAAACCACTTATAGTTAGGATATTGCTTGGTTAGGGATATTGTGACATTGATTCATATTTCTTATCGCATATGACATATAGCATACCTGTATATCTACATGCTTACCCATATGCCTTCTTATATTTATATGCTAGTTACCTGTATACCTATAGTTTATTGTACCATTAGTGATAGGTACATACACACTTTATGACATAACTACAGGTATACCTCGCACACATACTTCACGTATACCCAGGGGGTATACTACATCATTACTTATAGGTAGATACATATACCTTGCTATACCTTTATGTTTTCACATACATCTGGTTATAGCTACCTGTTTACCTTTACTTGATGTTATTTTAGAATTGGAGAAAATTAGGAACCACATGATATTTATATTAACTTGTTGCAGTTAATTAGCGGCTTTTCCTTTATATGCCTTCATTACAGTTTTATGTTCCATATATTATATTCATGGATTTTCGCATTGTGATATGGATTTTTCATGATGTTTTCTGGATTTGGGGACCGTGGGAGTTCATGAAATTATGCACTATTTGAAAAACCCGGTTTTCCTTGATATGATATTTCAGCAGCCACCATGAGATTTTTTGGTTCGGATGTATATATACCCCATGCGAGGAAAGGAGGGTTCCATGTTCGGATACATGGTGGGGCCCCGAGTACCCCGAGGCAAGAATGAGGTCGTGGTGCTAGACGATGAGTTGCAGGGGAACCATACCATCCGGTGACAATACCAATGACTCGGCGGTAATCATGGGGATACCGTTGGGAGTCATGTACGTATTGATACGTGGAAAGACGAGGGTCAGAGTTTGGCACTCGTGCTTTTCGGATAGCGTATGATACGTACCTATCCGGGATCCATTCGTGGTGACAGCACCTGATAGATCAGTATTTCTGCGTCGATGCTTGATACATTGTTTTCATGATATTTCCTTTTACTTCTTTGTATATATAACAGTGGAATGGGACGTTGTTATATATGCCCATACACCAATATTAGTGGAATGGGACGCTAATATATGTATATTGACTTTAATTTATATACATCATCATACTTATTCATGCAAATATATTTAGGATGTTAGATCTTTACTTGATAATTTGATTTTGGATATAAGTGATTTATTTGAGATTGGATACAGGATATAAAAATGAGATTTGCTGATTTTGTACATTCTGGATATATGAGACTTATTCGATATTGTACATTTAGGATTTGTGAGACTTATATGATATGAAAGCCAATTTGGGGGCTGATTTGAGGATTTGGGATTTGGATTATCTTGTTGGATTGTGATCCTACCACGATGTCAAGACTCCGTGGAAATGACATATTTCATTCCATACTCCACATTTATCATTTATTCACTGCTTCATGTATTAGTAGTACTTGTTAGTGTACCTTTCATGACTGTTGCATTTACATACCTTTATTTATTTGCATTACTTCATGTGTTAGTTATACCTGCAAGAGTACCTTTCATGACTGATGCATACATACATTTTCATATCATTATTGCATGATTATTGCATACTGATTGTCATATTACTATTGCTTCATGTATTAGTTGTACCTGTTAGTGTACCTTTCATGATTACTGCATTCATATGACTTGTTACTCCTTTCAACCTACATATATTAGATTCGCGCTGTACGTGCATACTTGCGATTACCTGCATATGTTATTTACTATTCACGAGTTGGCAACTCACCCCCGTTGTGCCGCAATTGTTTTGCAGGGTGTTCCCCAGAGTAGTCGAGGCAGGCTATTCATCTATCTATCATCTTTTGCTACGGATACCGCATCGGCTCACAGTGTGCTGTTTTGCTTAGGTGGGTTTTATGGTTATTCATGCTGTATTGTATATTCGTTGTATCCTTGTACTCTCCATCTACTATTTTCATGTTTGACTTAGAGACTTGTGTGAGGACGATATTGTATATTATTTTATGACTTGTTGTCTTTTATACAGTTTCCTTTCTATCGTCTTTTATTTCTTCGCTTCGGCGTCGTATATTTGTTGTGGTGGTTGTTTTCCGCCTTTGGGCGTGTTTTTGCTCCCGTTTGGGCTGCTTTACTTATATCTATGTTGTACCCATTTTTGGGGCTAGTTTTTACAAAGGAGGTGCTGCCAAAATTTTAAAAGAAATAAGTTGGACTTTTAAAGAATTTGGGTTGCGATTTCAAAAGTTTTAAAAATGTTTCTTATCTTTTCTTGTCTTTTGATGGTTTAGATTGCTGGGTTTTGGCTTTCTTTTACTGCGTTACGCCTGTAGACGTTGCGTAGTATTAGGGCCGTCACGTGCCAATTTCGGGTCGTGACAGATTTGCATGCAAATCTGATGACTTGCGTGACGCTTGAAGGAGTTCGATTTTGAGTTTCGTACTGGTTTTCAGGCGCACACGATGCGCTGTGGTTTTTCTGTATCTTCCGTGATTTCGGAGCCCCGTGATTTGAGCTAAATATTGAAATGTTTAAGTATTTGGGGGTTTAAATTTTAAATTTGGGGACCAAATTTATTTAAGGGGGGAAGATTGTAACATTTCAGAAAAATATAAAATTTTATTTTTGGATTTTAATATTAAAATAATATATTTCGCGAAAACTACCTGATTTGCAAATTTAGGGTTTTCGTAAAATGGTATAAATATATAACAATATTTGTGAAATAATTCGAGATTAAAATGATTTATTCATTTAAAAATATATTTATCGGAATTGGGATTTTTCTAATTAATTATATGAAGTTTGAATAAAAATTGATTAGTGTACTACTAATCACGATTAAGCCAAATTCGTTTTTATACATTTTTCCATGGTTAGTGCACCATGATATGTTGCATTTGGTTGCATGTTGTTTCATTGGTATTTGTTGATATTTGGCTTTTAGAGAAAAGAAAAAGGGAAAAGGGAAAAAGAGTGAATTATTGGAGAGAGAGAGAGTGAGACATGAGTTGTGAGAGGGTGAGAATAAGAAAGAGAGTGGGGGGGATGCCTCATTCCTCACCCCATTGTTTTTTCTTCATCTTCTTCCTTCTCATATCCCTCCACCTCCAAGAATTATCTCCATTTCTTCACCAAAACCCTACACCCTCTTCATTAAAATTGATCCCCACCTCATCCTACACCGTATGGACCTCTTAAGTTTGAATTTTGGAGACTTTGGGAAGTTAGGGTTTTTCTTGAGTTGCATCCATGAAGTATAATTTCTTTCATTTAGTTTAGTTTTAAGTTTCCTAGCATCCTAGTTTAGTTTAGAGTTAAACATGTTTAGATTAGTGATGTTTGGAAATCCCAAGAGAGGGTTTGGGTGATTGTGTGGATTTGTGATGTTTAGGGGCTGTTACCAGACCTTAGTGTTGATTTTACTGGCCAAGACCCGGATTAGAAACTAAAATATAGACTTTGGGATTTCCCCATGTCAGTTTTGTGATAATATTGGCCTACAAGGAATCTGGAGCAACCTGGGGTAATTCTGAGAAAAACAAACAATACCAGTGACCTAGATACACCATTAGGAACCCACCACCAAAATATGAGACCATTCCAACCTGATATGGCCGGCGAGCTCGGATCTGGGGGTAGTGTCGCCGGTTTTCTAGTATGGTCTGGGGTTGGGTTTTTGACTACAGCTCCTAATCCCTATAAACAACTCCCTTTACTTGCTAGTTTACTCCTAATTGACCTGAGCCAAAATCTGGGAGCATATTAGGGTGTTTTTTGTTATGTTTATGAGGTTTGAATGCTTGGTTTAGATTTTTGGATTTGTATTTGGTTGTTGGGCGTTTGTACGTCAACAACAAGGGTTGTTGGTTGTTTTTGCATGCGTAGACTATAGGTTCTAACCTATGAGCGCACCGTGTACCGTATTGGTTTTCCAGACTTGATTTTAATAGCATTGCGATTGTGTATTTATTGTAGGTACCTTCGCATGGATTCCGAGACGACGAAACACATCGATTGCGGCTGAACAAGAAGTTCCGCAGATGAGTAGATTTATATCTACGGGGGAAGTCGGGTGGATGGCGTATAGCACCCCCGTAAATTATAAATGGAAACCGATCTATAAGATACAGTCGTAGAAACCTATATTAGAAAACTATGAATATGGTTAAAAAGATAGATAGAGATGATATGAATGATTGAATATATATATATATATATATCGAGATATGAGATGAAAGCTATAGGGATATGACTCTTTGACATGATGTCATAGAAATGATGTCTCTAATTGATATATAAGGATATGAAAAGTTAATGCGAATCATGACATATAGATATGTAGTTGCAAGAGAATAAATATGAGATTTATACTAGCATGATATGAGATCGATAAATACAACATGAGATTAATAAGTGAGAATGTATATGTAAGATGACTTGATGTGAGATATTAATGTGATGAAAAGAGTATACGATATGATATGATGACTTGGTGTGATATGTCGTTATATGGATGCGAGTCGATATGAGATAATAGTGTAAGGTTCTTAGGCACTAGAACAAGGTTCTACAAGGTATCAAACATGCCATATTTAAATTTTTCAAGTGCCAAACAACCTAAGCAAGGATCTTTACTAGAGAATTAGGGTTAGAAACAATAAGTAAACTACTTTACTTCTAAATGATTAGGGATTACAACCTTTGTAGTCCATTCCTTCACTTCATAAACTCCGAATTGAGGTCCCTTCGCTGTGATCATCAAGCTCCAGGACTCTAGAGAGGCTCCATGGGGTGAATGAGACATCCTTGCTTGAAGACTTCACAATCCAAGATGATCTGCCTTTAGGAAACACAAACCCAAGCCATCACTTCACTAATTAGAGATTAGTGAAACTAACACACTAATCTATATGGCTAGTATAGAAGAGAATGATGAAGTAGGAATTCCGCACTCTTTTGTTTTCTTTTTCTCACAATCATTCATCACAAATTAAAAAGCTAGAAAGCTTTTGTGATGAGGAAGAAGAAGATGAAGTGTGATGAATGAATGAATTATTGTTGTGGTTAGAAATGCAACCAAGAGTTAAGCATGTCATACTTAACCCTTGTCGAGAATTGACCATGGCAAAGTGGTTAGGATAAAGTTAACAAATATCTTAGAAATATCAAGAGAGTAGACTAAGTCAACAAGAAAAATATCTCATGCATTAATCCACAAATTTGAATTATCTAAAACAAATAAAAACCTAACCCTAATTACAAAGCATGGTTTAGTTCTCTTAAACCCTAGTTGCATGTGTAACCCTAGCATGGTACAATATCACATATAAAATATTCTGTAATAAAAGAAAATAATATAATTAGCATATATCACATATATATCAGTGTATCATCAAGTGAGAAAAAGAATCATTTAGGTGAGCTTATATTAGTTAATATAATATAATATATCAAATATATAATTATACATTAAATTATCGAATCAACACTTGATCTGATAATCCCGCTATATTACATATAACCGACTAATATAATATTTATCATTTTAACGAATCAACACTTGATCCGATAACCCGGATATATCACATATACCCGGCCGATATCACATATCGCGAGAATAGAATACGGTATCACATACACGTATTATTCTCATTCCCGCACATATCACATAGGTGCTCCTACTCCGTTTCGCCTGAGCCAGGAAACCTCTGTGTAGGACTCTAAAGACTCGTCAATACACCGGTAGTAGGTGATGATCATATGAAACACCCACAAGCTACAAGCGGTCAGCTAAACGTAACAGCCACCCGGGTATTGAGTGATTAGAAGATCAACAAGCAAGCCTGCACACACTCCTGTGAATCCAATCAGTTACACTTTCGTACAGTCCGGTCTCTTCTTCTGATATGTTGCATATCCAATCTAGGGGCGGTAAACGTCAGACCCAGTAACCGATAAGTCGTGTCAATGTGAGGCTATTAACCGGTCGAGAAACAACCGATAACTCTTACCATTAGGTCTTCATATTAGCCCTGGCCAGGGACTTCCAGTTATAGCCAATCGAACACAGCGCAACATCAACCCTAAATACCGGGAGAGACGAAACCCCTCCTATCACTCATTGCCTCCATATGATTCGGGACTGTACCCAAAAGCCACTGTTTTGCACGTTCTCATGAATGTGGTAAGGTGGAAATCAAATCACAGTGGGAATCACACAAGACTCTATGACGATCTCGGGTCTACAGACTAACCTGTACCAGTGTCACCAGAGAACTGCTATCTGACGATAGGTATAATACCATCTAGGTGTTCTTGGCGAGTCCGTTCAGTGTACCCAGTCTCCACTGAGCACCCGTACACCATCTTTTATGTCGAACGCCAATGGATGTGGGATCATCCATCGCCCATCATATGGGTCAAGATGCGCATACGCTAGTCTACTCTGGATTATCGATGCCCTGTCTCGATACACACTGGACTAGGAACAATTATAGGATGTACTCGTGGACTATCTTGGCCCCACTAGTATGATCTGCATCGTAGTCCTACTAGTCGAGTACATATCCTAAGGGCTTTATCAACATGTGAGAGCAAGACAGTAACCCAATACAAGTCAACATGTTAAGACAAAGAGCAACCAGATAGCATACTATCATGTTGAGAAAGAAAGTCCTCTCTCTATATATTTAAGCATCCACTATAATATACATCATATGTACAACAATGGCCTCTAGGGCATATATATAATTAACAATCTCCTACTTGCACTATGGCCAGCTGTTTTAGTATCTCATACCCAACATCCCGAAGAGTCTCTCAAATTGTATCTGGGGTATGGCCTTCATGAGTGGATCCGCAGTGTTGTCCTTCATGTCAACTCTCCTGACCTCGATCTCCCAGCGATCAACTATCTCCCGGATCAGGTGATACCGCCTCAGAATATGCCTAGATCTCTAATGGGATCTGGGTTCCTTGGCCAAAGACACAGCTCCATTGTTATCAGAATACAAAGGTATTGGAACTCAATTGACGGAACCACACCAAGTTTAGTGATGAACTTCTTCATCCAGACAACCACTTTGGCAGCATCGTTGGCAGCGATGTATTTAGCCTCCATCGTCGAGTCTGCCACGGTTTCCTGTTTGGAACTCTTCCAACACACCGCCCCTCTATTGAGGGTAAAGACAAATCCCGAGTGCTACTTAGAGTCGTCCTTATCACTTTAGAAGTTCGAATCGGTAAAGGACTCCACTTGGAGTTCTCTGTTACCATACACCAAGAACATCTCCTTAGTCGATCTCAAGTACTTGAGAATGTTCTTCACAGCTGTCCAGTGACTCCCTCCTGGATATGCTTGATACCTACTCACTACACTTAGTGAGTATTCTACATCGGGTCTGGTACATAGCATCGCATACATAGTAGAGCTTACTGCCGAAGCATGTTGTATCTCTTGCATGCGAGCTTTATCCAAATTAGTCCTAGGAGACATCTTTTTGGAGAGAGTGAGTCCAGAGATCGTGGGTAAGTTCCCAAACTTGGATTCTTCCATACTAAACCTCTTTATTATGGTGTCAATGTACCTGGATTGGTACAATCCCAATATTCGCTTAGATCTATCTCTATAGATCTTAATCCCCAAGATGCAGGAGGCATCACCTAGATCTTTCATTGAGAATCTATGTGATAAGAAGAGCTTGACCTAGTGCAGCATAGGAACATCATTTCCTATCAAGAGTATGTCATCCACATACAATACGAGGAAGACAACCTTATTCTCTGCCACCTTCATGTAGATAAAAGGTTCATCTACGTTCTTGATGAAGTCAAACTCTTTGACTACCACATCAAAACAGATGTTCCGGCTCCGCGATGCCTACTTTAACCCATAGATGGATTTAAGCAACTTGCACACCTTTCCGCTGCTCCCACTGTCTACGAAGCCCTCTGGCTGAGTCATGTACACACACTCCTCTAAATCACCATTTAGAAAGGCGGTCTTAACATCCATATGCCAGATTTCGTAGTCATGGTATGCAGAAATGGCAAGTAGGATCCGGATGGACTTAAGCATAGCCACTAGAGAAAAGGTTTCGTCATAATCAACACCTGGTCGTTGACGAAAACCCTTTGCAACAAGTCTAGCTTTGAAACTCTCAACTTTTCCATCTATACCAAGTTTCTTCTTAAAGATCCATTTTCTCCCAATGGGTTTTACCCCTTCAGGAGAAATTTCCAAAGTCCATTCTTTGTTGGTGTACATGGATTCCATCTCAGATCGCATTGCATCCATCCATTTCACAGATCACCACTCGTGATGGCCTTCTCGAAGCTAGTTGGGTCATCATCTTCCATGATGCAATCCTCGCTCCTACCTTCTATAAGAAACCCGTAGTATCTCTCAGGTGGACGAGAAACCCTACTAGATCGGCGCAGAGGCTGGGGTTCGTCGGGAATTATCGAATTCTCTAGTTCCACTAAATCTTCAGTTGCAGTTTGTGCTGCTGGAACTTCTTCCAGCTCTACCTCTTTGCCACTAATTTCTTTTGCAAGAAATTTATTTTCTAAAAAGGTGGTGTATTGAGAAATAAACACCTTTTGTTCTTCAGCGTGGTAGAAAATATATCCTTGTGAATTCTTCGGATATCCCACAAACATGCATAGAACCGATCGTGCCTCGAGTTTGTCCGGATTATGCCTTTTGACATAGGCCGGACAACTCCAAATCTTAACACGTTTAAGATATGGTCTCTTCCCACTCCATATCTCATATAGTGTGGTGGGTACAGATTTAGATGGAACTTGATTCAATAGGTATGTTGTTGTCTCAAGCGCATAGCCCGAAAAGGAAATAGGCAACTCAGCAGTGCTCATCATAGAGCGCACCATATCTAATAGGGTGCGATTCCTCCTCTCAGATACTCCGTTGTGTTGCGGTGTCTATGGAGGAGTAAGCTGAGAGAGAATCCCATTCTCTTTTAGATAGTCCAGGAACTCATTACTCAAGTATTCTCCTCCTCGATCTGATCGAAGGATCTTAATACTTTTACCCGTTTGGTTCTCTACTTCGTGCTTATATTCTTTGAATTTCTCAAAAGCTTCAGACTTGTGTTTCAACAGGAACACATGCCCGCATCTTGAGAGATCGTCAGTGAATGTAATAAAGTATGAGGAACCATTCCAGGCATGTGTATACATGGGACCGCATACATCACTATGTATCAGTCCCAAGAGTTCTGTAACTCTTTCTCGGTGTCCACTAAATGGAGTTTTGGTCATCTTTCCTTTGAGACATGACTGGAAAGTGTCATAAGATGAAAATTCGAACGTATTCAAATATCCATCCTTATGCAACTTAGCTAGTCGTGTAGCATTGATATGACCTAGTCTACAATGCCACAAGAAGGATTCGTTCATTTCTGAACTCTTCCTCTTGTGTGTGTTCTGTACATTGAGGACTGTAGTTTGATCTAGAACGTATATGCCATTATTTAACGAGCCTGATCCAATCAACTTTTGATTCAGGAAGATGTTCATAACATTATCCTATTCTACAAAATTATATCCTTCTTTACTCAATAAAGAAACTGATATAAGATTGCATATCAGGGTTGGAATGTAATAGCATTCGTTTAGAATCACTGTATTACCATTTGGTAACACAAGATGATATTCGCCAACTACTTTGGCTGCAACATTTGCACCATTCCCAACTCTTATAGAATGATCACCCTCACCAAGTTCTCTACCTTTCCATAGCCTATGTAACATATTATATATGTGGGATCCCGATCCGGTATCTAATACCCAGGACGTAGAGTGAACTGAGAAACAGTTCTCGATAACTAACACACCCGAAGAAGATGCATCAACATGCTTATTCTTTGTTTGGGCGGCGTGAGAATTCGGATATTCCCCTATTTCCTTCTCTATCTTAAAACAATTATAAGTTGGAGCGGGACCAACGTTCGCCTGCTAAATATAACAAGCGGGTTCAGTCAATACATCCATATTATTATCTTGATTAAGGCCTGACATGGTCGCTACCTGGAGAGAGAGAGAAGAAAAAACTTTAGCGTATGCTCTTTCAAGATTAGACTGGTTATTATTTTATCTAATCAGGATAGCTCCCACTGCTTTTATCAAATCTTTCTTCAAAACCTAAAAGGTAAGACTAGCCAGGATTAATTACACATTTACAAGTTCACTGTAACATTTTCAAAAATATAAAATATTAATTTTGGGAATTTTTATAATTTAATATTATTTTATTGATTATTTTAATATTAAATGCAAATAAATAGGAACAATGTTTGAAAAATTATGAAAAATTATGGAAAATTCTAAAATAGGGTAAATTAGTGAATTATGACATTTTTAAGTTTTTGTGATTAGTTTGACACTAATATAGTGCTAATCGCGATTAAAATCGCTAATCGGGTTTATTGGCAATTTTGTGCAAAACTTGCACATATCACTTTTTCTACACTTGTGCATTTTTCTAGCCATGGATTTCTTTTAGGGTCACTATTCTTGTGAGAAGGATTATGGTTTAAAAAGAAAAGAAAAAAATAATGATGAGGGTAGGTGAAAAAGAGAGGTGGACTTTTGACTAGCACCCTTAGCCATTCTCCCATCATTTTCTTCCCTCTTCCTTCTCCTCTTGCTGCTGCTGCCTCCCCTCCATCATCCTCTCCTCTTCAACTCCTCAAATCATCTCTAAAATCACCCCAAAACACCGATCTCCTTTCATTAAAAATGTGCAAAATCCCTAGATCTACACATGGAGCTAAAGAAGCAAGGATTTTGGCCACTAGGGGCAACTCAAGAATTTTCTTGAGTTGCTAATGGAGGTAATTACTGAACCATTAGCTTAATTATAGCCTTTCCTATAAACCCATGTTAAGATTTAATCGATATTGTGTGATATTATGGAATTGAGAATAATCAAGTTAGGGTTTGAGGGAACTTATGATGTATTGGGAAATTAAGCTCAGTTAGGGTTTTACCAACACCTTAGTGTATGAATTGGAACCCAAAACCTGAAGCAAAAACCAGAATACGGATTTTTGAAACCAATATCGGGGAAAAACTGGAATCTGCCACTGTTATTTAGAATCTGCTAACACCCCGAGAACCCTAAAATAATATTGAGTGGAAATTGAGATGTGCAGGCACCATAGAGGCAACACCCAAAACCCTAGCTCCCCACTCCACCTTGAGGCCGCCAAAATCTCCATTCTGGCCGCAAATTGCGGCCAGACCAGTGAGGAATCGCCTCGTTTTCTGTGCATAGCCCCAATTCCTCAATTCTTGGCCCTGGGTACTTCTAGTTTTGACAGATTCTTTCTAGGGTGAAATCTGGAACACAGTTCATGAGTTGCTGTTTTGGACTTTAGTTTCCGTATTCCGTATTTTCATTTCTGAAATGGTGGAATGTGTTTTGCCTCGACTATTTGTCGTTTATACGACGATATAGAGGATTTATTGATGGTTTTGGAAGCGTGCCATAGGTTCTCACCTATAGGCCCCCTTATCGTATCGTTTTGGATTTCATGCGCCGTTTTAGCTTGGATTTGGTTTTAATGCGCATATACGACATTTGATGTGTAGGTACCCATGAAGACTTCGGGACGACAAGCAAATGCGTGGTGATGTCCGCAAATGATGATAAAGGTGTGTAGATTATATCTACAGGGGGAAGTCGGGTGGATGGCGTATAGCACCCCCGCAGTCCGTAGATAGATTGTTATGTAGTTATTGTGACATTAAGTGTATTATGGATAGTATAGGGTTAGAAGTGACTAGTGTAGTTCATAGTCGCGAACCCTAGGATAGAATTACACCTATACACACACCCTTGCTTATCACTTGTACTTTCACTGTGATTGATGATATGTGATGACTTTGGAGATGAGTCGATGATGTGGGCTTGGTGCCCTGGGATCGGTGATTTGATACGATTCATATGTGGGATATGACTTGTGATTCTTGCGGGCTTGGGATATGTGTTTACCCCCGCATGCATACTTACTGATGTTACCGTTTTGTACTAGACATAGAGTAGTACTCCAGACTGTATGATCTGATGATGGTGATTTCTGTTATGTGATGAGACAGTGAGATGTTGACCCCTACCCAGCTTTTGGGGATGCCGTACGATGATTTACCGTACGAGCCAATGTTGATGATAGATCCGCACTCATAACTCGAGGATATCTTATGATATGACATTGAGGCGAGATCACCGACTATATATCTTTATATATATACCAACTCAGATTTAGGTGGTTTCCACACCTACCCCTCCTGATCGACCTGATACTTAGGTGTAGTTTGCATAGTAGATACTTCACTGTGGTGTTGACTACTAGATTTCTGCATTTTCCTGCTATTCGCATTGCTGTCATATGTTCACTGTTATATTATTATCATGCTGTTAGGACACCAGCACCATTATCGATGATGCGTATGTTTCACGTACACTATGTGCCGGCTCACACACTTCATCATCGATAATTGCCATGCCACTACACTGTAGTACTATTGTATTCATGAGATGATTCTTCATTCGACATTTGCACATTACTATTCCATGTTGCATGATTTCCGATATGATTATTGTTCTTTACATGTCGCATACATCATGGATTGACTGTATAGTACATCGCATTGGATTTACTTCCTGATGTTGGATTTTCATGTGATTTCTGGTTTTTGAGGACCGTGGGGTTATTTAAGAAAAGAGGCACTTTTATGAAAACCCGGTACCTCGTGATATGATATTTCGGTGCGTCCACCACGCGTTTTTCTCGGTGCTGAGACGTGTGCTTGAAACCCGATTCGAGGAGTGGATGATCCGATTGCGGGTTCGTGGTGGGCCCGGTATGGTTCCCCTCGGCGAGATGATCGATGGGTTATGCCGATTGAGACTGGAGGCGGGCGAGTACCTACCGGTGATTGTATTTGAGCTCGGCGGATATCCGGGGGATACCGCCTGGAGCCGAGAGATGGGCGTACTGCCGGGGTCGACGGGCCGATACCGCAGACGGAGCCCAGAGATGGATATGGGTTGACTCGTACTGCCGGGGGCCGAGGGCCGATACCGCAGCCGGAGCCCCATATGGATGAGGATTTACGTGTCGATGCTAGGCACGGGTTTCATGATGCTTTTCCATGATATTGTTTATATCCTCACATTGCATACATGATGCTTACTGTCAGTGGGTGACAGGTGGACGGGTTCCACATATTTACAGACATGGTTCATATATACAGACATGGATTTACACTGATCATACTTCATTGTATATATAACAGGGCATGAGGGCGCTGTTATATATACCCTTACACCAATATTAGTGGTATGGGACGCTAATATATGTGTATTGATATCATTGATATTTCACCATATTTACTTCATGCAGACATACCTTACACTGATGACATGTTATTACCTGAGTACCTGGCACTACGTACATATTTAGATGTTACCTTGCCACCTTATCACACTCAGATGTAATCTTGTGGATTATATTACTGATCGTTGACTTAGGTTTATGTCTTCCATTCGGTTTCTACTTGTAGATGTTTCTATTCACGAGTTGGCAACTCACCCCCGTTGTGCCACAGTTCTTGCAGGTTCTGCCGTACAGGTTTCTTTTGCGGCATTTCTGGCACACTACCTTCTTGCGGGTGATTTGCTTTGGTAGGTGGATTCTTTCGTATCAAGAACCACCATTGTATTTATTTTATTTCATGTATCTAGAAAATTGTCCATCAACCAAAACTTGTATATTCTTTCAGACTTAGAGACAGTGTTGTATTGTTCGACCTAGAGTCGCGCTTAGTAGTATTGCGGTTTTCTTGTTGTTTTTGAGCTTCTTTGGATTTGATCCTCGCCACTTGGCGTTGTATATTATCATATCATTGTGTGGTTGTGACCGTCGATTGACGAAGAGCTAGCTCCCGCTTGGGGATGCCTTTATCATTGCACATATATATTGTTATTCTTGTTTTACCCCATTCGGGGCCATTTTTACAAAAGAAACTCTGCCGAAATTTTTAGAAAAGACTTTATTGTTTTCAAAACGTCCTTCGGCTTAGTTATTCAAAAACCTTGATTTCAAACCTGTATTTCTTCACTTCTTTAAACCAGTTTTCTTTACTTATTCTTCAAAATGGTTTTAGATTTCTGGGCTTTTGGCTTACTTGGATCAGATGGAGTCCTATAGGCTTCATATGGTTCAAGGGCCAGTCACGTGCTCTTTCGGGTCGTGACAAAGTTAGTATCAGAGCGCTAGGTTGACCTTGGTTCGAGTCTGAGTTTGACTATGTGGAGCCTAGGGCGTTGTTTATATACGGAACTTAGGCTTGACCTTACGGAACTTAGACTTGGTCGAGGGGGTATTAGACCCGAACTTTCGTCGTATTAGGATGACCCTTGGTTGATGGATTAGGTGACTAAAGTAGAGTGACGTACCGTTGGTATGTTCCGCGGCATACTTACGACTCGCCACTCCGCTTAAGGAACCTTAGGATGTACATTTCTTTCGAGATCAGTGATTCTCTTCATATCCAGGATTATACATCCATTTGAGATCCCCGATTCTATTAGTTTCATGATCATACCTTCATTGATGCTGTTCCTTCCTATGATCATGTATCCACTTTGGATCTGTTGTTTCCTTTCTTGCCATTGATGTGCTCTCTTTGATACTCGATTGAGGTTCATGTCACCATGTTTGAGCGCAGTTTGGGCTGCTGCTAGGGTTACGGCCGGTGTGAGCTCGTTTGGTACGAGGGCCGACCATTGTGTTTTCTGGTGACATGGGAACGTCTCGAGTTAGTGTTGGTGATTGTGACCTCTAGTGGAGGCGAGTGCTTGGTCTTGCACCGGATGATCGGGCCATTGTTAGAGCTGCCAGTTGAGAGAGGACTGTTGGTGTACAGCATAGCTCAGAGATTGTGATGCCGCCTACCGTGCAGACAGATGGACCAGCTGTTGCTGAGATTGACAGGATGTTGCTTTCGGAGCTTACGAGCTGAGATTGCCGGAGCTTTCAGGCAGATATGAGACAGATGATAGCTAGTCTACCCGATTTGAGAGACGAAGGTGATTCGTCCGATTTTGCGCCAGAGCGGGCCCAGATGAGTTGAAGATTTCCAGTGTGGAGAGTCTTACTCAGATCTAGAGCAGACCGACTCAGAGATGACCGCTTATGTATTGCCTTTCCTGGAGGATTGAGGCGTTGTTCGGCGTACAGGCGTATGAGCCAGTTGCTGCTGCAAATGACGAGATATCGCCCAGATGGTTGGAGCTACTGCAGCATAAGCATGTTCTTGGAGATATGATAGTGAGTCGCTAGTCACCAAGGATGAATGACTAGGACGTGTGGTGAGTTCGCTTACCCCGATGCGAGGTCATCAGATAGATTGTTTCCAGCGAGAGACGACTTCACGCAGGTTCGTTGAGAGTCGATAGAGACGATCGAATGTCAGGAGCCTATTTTCCAAGTTTAAAGTATTCGGAAAGACATGCAGGTGATTCTATGGACCCTCTAGAAGAATGAAACCCTAACTCGACTTAATGACCGTGTGACAGCCTTTGAACCTTAGGGTTTACGGCGGTTCCGCGGCGCCATTAGTGAGGCTTGGGTTTGCCCTTCTACGGCTGGACCACCGACGCTGTGGCATGTACTCGATACTATTAAACTGTACCCGAGATGTGAGCTCTTGGGGGATTATGAGGATCTGGCGAGTCGATCGGATGGTTCGACATCTTTCGGATATCGTGATGGGACACTGCTTGGGAGACTCCAGATGCGAGCATAGCCGTCGGAGCGTAGTTCGTGCAGCCATGATGAGACGAGTCCGAATCAGTCGACATTGACGCAGAGTGAAGAAAAGAGTTCGCTCGAGATTTCGACGAGATGACGTCCCACTCCACTGATATTAGAGATGTGATACGCACCCCGAGGCGTGGTATATGGATATATCGTCCAGAAAGAAGCGCGATAAGTATGCAGCCGTTCCGGAATAAGCTTTAGCTTCAGCATGGGATGAAGACTTCCGGGCATTTCGGCAGGATTGAGAATTGAGAAAGGAACCCGACAGGACATTTCGGGAAACGATATGAGAAGACCTAGACCCAGAGTGGTCATTTTGCGCACACCCAGCAGGATAGAGTTCAGCATTGACGACAAGGTAGTTGACCAGGTTCGGATAAGGAACTTACACAGATGCGATGCGAATTGATCAAGGACGGACGAGTGATGAGTATTCCTCCGATGGTTGGGACGTGTTCCCAAGGACCAGTTCGGCCTGACATCTGCTACAGAATGATGAAGCTACAGATTTCGCGATTTCGAGTCCGTGTGAGAGACTTCAGATTGACCGTGGCCGAGAACAGTGCAGTGCATCGTAGCTTAGCATGACGCCATAGTGGACGACGATAGAAACAGTTGGAACAAGAGGTTCGTGTGAGACACTGATGAGCTGTCATTGCTTCCCGTCGAGACTAGAGACCTGATTTGCTTACAGAGACGTTGGGATGTGACCAGTTTCTGAGAAGATATTGTGCTGAGGACACAGGTATCTTTTGAGCGAGAAGAGGTTGTGCAGGAGAGCCAGCCTCCGTACAGATCAGCATAGGCATGATTGGAAGAGACCTTGAGCAGGATTCCTTCCAGGACATTGCTGCAGCGATGTTTGCACCCAGGATCAGATGTGAGACGTGCTTTCAGAGAGCCAGAGGCCGACGCCAGTGATATGCTGCCTTACGAGTGGTCGTGAGGATTGACCGAGAGGTGACCAGAGAAGTGCCAAAACGGAATCGTCCCCGTTAGCACACCTGACAGGGCCGATGAGCCGATTTACTGTGAGATTGGTAACCCACAGAGAAGATAAGGACCCAGAGAGTCAGAGGACGCCAGATCGTGAGCAAGAGGCAGGTAGATATCCTGCGCTGCTAGCAGTGGATTTCACCGACTCCTTCTCGACCTTGAAGGAGGAACTACCGAAGACGGTATTTATGATTTGTGATTTGGTGATTCGATTATCACGTATCCGTTATTTTGGATTTCGGTATTTTGGGCGTTCTGTTTGCATGATTTAGGTTTGATGACTGAGTTTCGTGATTTCGGTTTCCCGCACCCACTGGGTATTTATATATTTTGCGCAGAGTCATTACATTTGAGATATTGATTGAGATTTTATGCCTACCGTATGCAGTGATTTGATTTGCACTTCCAGCGTAGTTTTCGTGCACCCTTGGTGTTTTGATATACGATTTTGGTGCACGCCAGATGCACTAAATCGGGATTCTTCGTGCATGTCACATGCACCTGATTTTTCTGTCAGGCACACACGTTGCCTACGACAGATGTTTCGTGCACACCAGTTGCACCTAGATGTTGTTTTGTATACCTGTTTGACACATTTATGGATCTTGATTTCCGTGCGCACCAGACGCACAGGATTGTGTTATGTGCATTTTTGGGATTTATTCCTTTTGGAGCAGTACCTTTTATGATGTTGGATTTTTGCTTTCATACTGAGCAGGACTGGTCAGTAGACGGTACCTGGATATACTTTTGCATGCTTTTACATCAGCTTTTTTTTATATGTATAGATTGGATGTCCACATGTGTAGTTTTGATCCATATCATATCGGTTTTGTATTGGACTTGACATTGTGTTTTTACCTCGACTCCGATGATTGCGGGATGCTTGACGGAGTTTGCTTTGAGTGATCTGCTCATTTCTCATGCGCATGCATTGCGCTGTGACGTTTTATGTATTGATATTTTCGGAGCCCCGACAAAATGGCTTAGCACAGAAATTGTTTTAAGCTATTGGGAGTTTAAATTTAAATTCGGGGACCGAATTTCTTTAAGGGGGGTAGATTGTAACATTTTCAAAAATATAAAATATTAATTTTGGGAATTTTTATAATTTAATATTATTTTATTGATTATTTTAATATTAAATGCAAATAAATAGGAAAAATGTTAGAAAAATTATGAAAAATTATGGAAAATTCTAAAATAGGGTAAATTAGTGAATTATGACATTTTAAAGTTTTTGTGATTAGTTTGACACTAATATAGTGCTAATCGCGATTAAATCGCTAATCGGGTTTATTGGCAATTTTGTGCAAAACTTGCACATATCACTTTTTCTACACTTGTGCATTTTTCTAGCCATGGATTTCTTTTGGGGTCACTATTCTTGTGAGAAGGATTATGGTTTAAAAAGAAAAGAAAAAAATAATGATGAGGGTAGGTGAAAAAGAGAGGTGGACTTTTGACTAGCACCCTTAGCCATTCTCCCATCATTTTCTTCCCTCTTCCTTCTCCTCTTGCTGCTGCTGCCTCCCCTCCATCATCCTCTCCTCTTCAACACCTCAAATCATCTCTAAAATCACCCCAAAACCCCAATCTCCTTTCATTAAAAATGTGCAAAATCCCCAGATCTACACATGGAGCTAAAGAAGCAAGGATTTTGGCCACTAGGGGCAACTCAAGAATTTTCTTGAGTTGCTAATGGAGGTAATTACTGAACCATTAGCTTAATTATAGCCTTTCCTATAAACCCATGTTAAGATTTAATCGATATTGTGTGATATTATGGAATTGAGAATAATCAAGTTAGGGTTTGAGGGAACTTATGATGTATTGGGAAATTAAGCTCAGTTAGGGTTTTACCAACAGCTTAGTGTATGAATTGGAACCCAAAACCTGAAGCAAAAACCAGAATACGGATTTTTGAAACCAATATCGGGGAAAAACTGGAATCTGCCACTGTTATTTAGAATCTGCTAACACTCTGAGAACCCTAAAATAATATTGAGTGGAAATTGAGATGTGCAGGCACCATAGAGGCAACACCCAAAACCCTAGCTCCCCACTCCACCTTGAGGCCGCCAAAATCTCCATTCTGGCCGCAAATTGCGGCCAGACCAGTGAGGAATCGCCTCGTTTTCTGTGCATAGCCCCAATTCCTCAATTCTTGGCCCTGGGTACTTCTAGTTTTGACAGATTCTTTCTATGGTGAAATCTGGAACACATTTCATGAGTTGCTGTTTTGGACTTTAGTTTCCGTATTCCGTATTTTCATTTCTGAAATGGTGGAATGTGTTTTGCTTCGACTATTTGTCGTTTATACGACGATATAGAGGATTTATTGATGGTTTTGGAAGCGTGCCATAGGTTCTCACCTATAGGCCCCCTTATCGTATCGTTTTGGATTTCATGCGCCGTTTTAGCTTGGATTTGGTTTTAATGCGCATATACGACATTTGATGTGTAGGTACCCATGAAGACTTCGGGACGATAAGCAAATGCGTGGTGATGTCCGCAAATGATGATACAGGTGAGTAGATTATATCTACAGGGGGAAGTCGGGTGGATGGCGTATAGCACCCCCGCAGTCCGTAGATAGATTGTTATGTAGTTATTGTGACATTAGGTGTATTATGGATAGTATAGGGTTAGAAGTGACTAGTGTAGTTCATAGTCGCGAACCCTAGGATAGAATTACACCTATACACACACCCTTGCTTATCACTTGTACTTGCACTGTGATTGATGATATGTGATGACTTTGGAGATGAGTCGATGATGTGGGCTTGGTGCCCTGGGATCGGTGATTTGATACGATTCATATGTGGGATATGACTTGTGATTCTTGCGGGCTTGGGATATGTGTTTACCCCCGCATGCATACTTACTGATGTTACCGTTTTGTACTAGACATAGAGTAGTACTCAAGACCGTATGATCTGATGATGGTGATATCTGTTATGTGATGAGACAGTGAGATGTTGACCCCTACCCAGCTTTTGGGGATGCCGTACGATGATTTACCGTACGAGCCAATGTTGATGATAGATCCGCACTCATAACTCGAGGATATCTTATGATATGACATTGAGGCGAGATCACCGACTATATATCTTTATATATATACCGACTCAGATTTAGGTGGTTTCCACACCTACCCCTCCTGATCGACCTGATACTTAGGTGTAGTTTGCATAGTAGATACTTCACTGTGGTGTTGACTAGTAGATTTCTGCATTTTCCTGCTATTCGCATTGCTGTCATATGTTCACTGTTATATTATTATCATGCTGTTAGGACACCAGCACCATTATCGATGATGCGTATGTTTCACGTACACTATGTGCCGGCTCACACACTTCATCATCGATAATTGCCATGCCACTACACTGTAGTACTATTGTATTCATGAGATGATTCTTCATTCGACATATGCACATTACTATTCCATGTTGCATGATTTCCGATATGATTATTGTTCTTTACATGTCGCATACATCATGGATTGACTGTATAGTACATCGCATTGGATTTACTTCCTGATGTTGGATTTTCATGTGATTTCTGGTTTTTGAGGACCGTGGGGTTATTTAAGAAAAGAGGCACTTTTATGAAAACCCGGTACCTCGTGATATGATATTTCGGTGCGTCCACCACGCGTTTTTCTCGGTGCTGAGACGTGTGCTTGAAACCCGATTCGAGGAGTGGATGATCCGATTGCGGGTTCGTGGTGGGCCCGGTATGGTTCCCCTCGGCGAGATGATCGATGGGTTATGCCGATTGAGCCTGGAGGCGGGCGAGTACCAACCGGTGATTGTATTTGAGCTCGGCGGATATCCGGGGGATACCGCCTGGAGCCGAGAGATGGGCGTACTGCCGGGGCCGACGGGCCGATACCGCAGACGGAGCCCAGAGATGGACATGGGTTGACTCGTACTGCAGGGGGCCGAGGGCCGATACCGCAGACGGAGCCCCATATGGATGAGGATTTACGTGTCGATGCTAGGCACGGGTTTCATGATGCTTTTCCATGATATTGTTTATATCCTCACATTGCATACATGATGCTTACTGTCAGTGGGTGACAGGTGGACGGGTTCCACATATTTACAGACATGGTTCATATATACAGACATGGATTTACACTGATCATACTTCATTGTATATATAACAGGGCATGAGGGCGCTGTTATATATACCCTTACACCAATATTAGTGGTATGGGACGCTAATATATGTGTATTGATATCATTGATATTTCACCATATTTACTGTAAGTGCACGGCGGCGCCCCGGCCGTCAATCCGACGGCCAAACGCGGAAACGGTGATAAACTTTAATTTTTGCGGACTTAGCAAACCGGCACCACCGTGCACTAAACCCCGGATCATGCCATTAAACTAGTCTAAGCTAACAAGAGAATGAGTTAGAGATATACCGACTGATCCGAGTCCTCCGGTCTTCATCTCCACTCCGATATCCTCACGGGATCTCCGTCCGTCGCCTCCTCGTCGGAAGGGGCACCACATCGCCTGTATCTTTTACGGGCTCCCACCTCAATACCGAGGCAGCTCAGGCGCGAAGCTGGCGAATCGACGCGTCCAAGATTTGCTGTAGGAAGTAGTGTAGAACATGCTAGTCTCATTTGGAGTTTGGAGTTGCCTTGATGGAGGAATCAACAAGATATCAACTTGGGGTTTTATGGTAGCAATGAAAATGAGATGGATGATTAATTTCCCACACAAAAATGAAACCTCTCATTTTCTCTCCTCATGAAATTGTGGCCGGCCTCATCATCAAGAGAATGGTGGTGGAGTTTTGCAAATATATATCACAAGAGGGAGGTGAGTGTAGGAAGTGTAAAGAGGTGACCACATCCTAGACAAAGAAACATCAACCATACTTCACTCCATACCCTCTCAAATCACAAATAAATGCAAGTGATGGTGCAAAAGAAAAAGATGCCACCATAAAGAATACATATGCAATAAAACCCCTCCACAAAAGTTATTTGCACAATTGCAAATAACCCCCTCCATCGGAAAAGTCCGGCCGGGAAAGAACAAAGGAAAACCGGCCGGAACGGAATGCAAACTGGCAACTCCAGAAAACTGGTCCCGTAATAAATTACAGGAAAACCCCGATACTGTGCATACACACCCGCATCTGTATTCCGTCCGGATACAAATGCAATGAGACAGAATCTACACTGTACTATACTAGGATCCGGCTTAATCCAAAGCCGGCTAGTAATATCCGTCCGATCCTGATCCATGCAATACCGCACGTATCTGATCGAATTCTGCCATATAACCATACGGCCACTAGTACAAACTGTCCAATCCTGATCCGTGCAATACCGCACGTATCTGATCGGACCCTGCCATATCTCCATACGGCCTCTACAGCGTTTCGCCCGAAACTTGAGTAACTGAAAGTGTGGTGGACTCTAAAAACTCGTCAATACTATGGCTGTGGATTTAACCACCAGCACGTCAGAGGTATAAGCCAATACGTGACGGGCCACCAGCTATTGACTAAAAGGGACGTCGATGAGTGAACTCATCCTGACACCGTACTGAGCCTGTCAGTGACAATATCCGTACAGTCCGGTCCGTTCGTCTATGAGCATCGCATGTCGGGCCTAGGGGGTTGGTAAAAGTCAGACCCCTAAAAGCGGTACAAGTCGTGTCGGTGTGTAGCCCAGAACACCCTGAGATACTACTGGAATACCTACCAGTAAATCTCCTGCCTTGGCCAAGGACTTCGTGTAATGGCTCTCCTAGACACAGCGCGACCTCACCCCCAATACCGGGAGAGACGAACCCCTGAAGATCCGCTCACTGCCTCCATGTGGCTCGGGACTGTACCCAACTAAAACCTGTTTGCACGACTCCTTTAAGCCGTGGTAGGGTAGTAATCAAAGTACAGTGGGAACTCACACGAGACAAATGACGATCCCCAGGTCGATGAACTAACCTGTACACATGTCACCTGGGAACTGCTATCTGACGTTAGATATAAGACCAACTAGCATGTTCCCGGCGAGTCCTGTCCGGTGTACTCATAACCCAATGAGCACCTGTATACATCTTAGGTGAACCAACAGACACCAGTGGCTTGTGAGACCGGCCACCGCCCCTCGTCGGGGTCTCGACTGTATACACTAGTCTACTCTGGAGAATCGATGCCCTGTCTCGAAACTCCCATGACTAGGGACCTTTTAAGGATGTGCTAATATACTCCAGCTCTCACTTATATGATCGCCCTCATACTGCCGGCAGTCAAGCAAGAATCCTAGGGGCTCTATCATCGTGCAATAGCGACCTGTCAGGTCACCTAAAGCAGTACACGATGATAAAGATAAACCATATAGCATACTATCATCTCGAGTAAGACTGTCCTACTGGGACAGGTCCTCCCCTCAATCATTGCAATCACGTGCCTGTGATCCAATAATTGACTCTGAGGGCACTATCTCCAACAATCTCCCACTTGCACTCAAGGCTAATTATTGCGATGTCGCATACTCACAGCCCGTGTGATACCGAACACCCAACTCCTCTACTGGTCAGTCTCACAAAGCTCGTTTGCGAAACTATTGCGTTCAAGGAATAGCCTCAGCGAGTGGATCCGCTTAGATGTTTCTTTCTATGTCTCTCTATATCTCAAGTTCGCGGAGAAAACCATCTCCCGAAATGAGCAATACCTGTCTTAGAATGTTTGGATGCCTGATGGGACCTAGCTCATAAATGAACTCCAAATCCAAACTTCTTAGACTGTATCGTCAACTGAACTTAATCAGTATCCTACGCCATGCCACCCTCAGTATTGCCTTGGATCACCTGTCCAAAATACTGCCCCTCGTTAGAGGGAAAACTATAGCTCTGACAGCCACTCTGTCATCCAGGTCACCTTGGAAGCCTGGAGTGATAACCGTCTCCTTAAAGAAGGCAGCTGTTATCATATCCCTAGAACATCTACTTATGTTCTAGAACTGCTTCCGACTGTATCTCCAGGATTGGATCAATGTCAACTTATTGCATCTAGTGCAAGAACAACATCTGGTGTGGTACTTGACATGTCATGATTGACTCAATTGCCTAAGCAAGTGATCTGCCAATCATGCACATCCCTCTCTACTTTAGTCTATAAGACACCTTTAGAGAGGGTGACTCCATCACCTGCAGGTACACTACCGTGCCAGGAGTCGTCCATTCTAAATACTCTTAGAATGCTGTCAAAGTACCCTGATTGGGAAACCACCCAAATCTAGATCTAAAACCATAGATCTAGTAACCAGTATGTCTGATATAATGTCCAAGTCCCTTGTGGAGAAAACACTGTGTGACGACCAAAGTATAACCGATCGTAGTATAGGAATATCACTTCCTACTACCTTCTGAACAGATCCATCCCCTATTCTAAAGACGTCAGACCTATGACTGTCACATCAGAAATAGATGATCTATCTCCGCTATATCTGCTTTAGTCTATAAATAGACATAAGCCTGATATCCACCAATGCTTCCGCTGCTCCCACTGACTACGACAACCCTCTGGCAGAGTCATATAGACGTACACTTCTAAAGCTAGTTTAGAACGACGCTATACTCATCCTCCTGCCGGGTCTCGCAGCCTGGAACAACAACAATGGCAAGTGTGGGTAAACAAGAACTTCCCTGTCACCGTCCTTGAGGCTACCGGAGTACCTCTCGGGTGCCTGAAGTTACCCACCTTATCTGCGGAGTGGGCAATGGAATGTCAAATCATATTGAATCTTCAGGTTCCTTATCAAATCTTCAGTAATCGTTTGCGGTTCTGGAATCACTTCCAGTTCTACCATACTCCCACTGCTGTTTTTGAAAAAATCCATTTTTAATAAAACTGTGGCGAGTCTTGAACAATATTTCTATTGATCTCCCAGATGGTAGAAAATCAACCCTCGTCATAGCCTGGGTCAACCCACAAACAGCCATTACAGAAACGTGCCTTGAGTTATCCAGAGTCTGGTTTTAATCATAAGCCGGACAACTCCCCGTACCTTAACAATGTTAAGATATGAACTGTGCTATATCCAATATAGAACCAGAGGCACTGATTTAATTTAACCAGATTCAAATCATGCAGCTGTCTCCAGTGCATGTCAACTAAATGGAGAGAGGCCGATCAGCGTCACTCAACTTAGGAATGCTTCCAATTATGAGTAACCTGAAAGAGAAGCAATTTCTTTTTATCATTACTATCAACTGAATACCATACACAAGTATCTACATCTTCGATCACTTTGAAGAATCCCGATACTTACTATACCTGGTTCTCTACTCTATTCAAATACCTATAACTCCTCAAAACTTAGACCCTGTGTTTCAACGAAACACATGACTAAGAACTAGAGAAGTTAAAAGTAAACAGAATATAGTATGAGGACCAACCCCTCTGTCCTAATGGACACTGGACAACATACAATAGTCTGTATAAGTCCACTGAGTCTAATAACTCTTTCACTGTGTGTCGTAGGTTGAAAACTGTACTTATGGTTAAGAAGAATTACACCGCTGTTTAATGCTCCTTACCTAACCATCCACTGATATAGGTAAATGTCATCGACATAATATCAAAAGGTATATATCTCACTCTATGAAAATAGACGTACAGATATATCAATTTGAAATTGGTGCACAACAGCGGATATTCAAAACCAAATATTTGCCGACCGGCAAACAGCCCAGATGATCTCCTCAAATATCACCGATTACAACGAATCCCGATATAATGAGGAATATCGCCTAATTCCCAATAACTTACTCCCACTCACCATCTGTAAAACCATACAGATGTGAGAATCAAACCTGGTAAATACATACCCTGGAGCAAGTGTCTAATCAGGAAATCAGTTTTCTTTTAACAGTACACAGTGAAACTGAAACATTGAAATGTTTCGGTGGGGTATCCCGGTATTCTTAGTAATGCCTCTTCCATTATCCAGATTCACAACTATAACCGTATAATTCTTTGCCACCTCTCCAAATCCCTTTATATGTCTTTAGTCATTACCTTCTGCACACCCCTTTAGGCCAATTGGTTTTCTTCCTTCCCTACCGTTCGGCACCAGCCTATGGTTTGGAAGAAGACTATCCAATAAGCATAAAGGGTGTACTGTCCTAATCCTAGGAGCACTCGCAACGCGAGAGAAGGTGAAGATAAAAGACACCTGAATGTACTTTATTCCTATTTCTCCCGGACCAGAATCCATCCCCGAACTGGAACAAGTTCCTTTTGAGTTCGTATATAACCATACGATGGAGTATCCAATAAACTGTGAATCTTCATAGTGATACGGAGTGTCCTGGAGAAATACAAAGGTGATTTAGGATTGGCGAAGAAATACTTGGTTTGGTCGTGAATAGCAGTCGCAATTTACTTTGCCCTCTTACTAATCCCTTGCTTTGTCTAAACTTAATACCTTCTGTACACCGTTTAGGCTAACTGGTTTTCTTCATTCCCTACCGGTCGGCACCAGCCTATGGTTTGGAAGAAGACTAACCAATTTGCCTAATAGGTGTACTACTCCTAAACCAAGGAGTACTCGCAACCTGAGAGAAGGTGAAAAGAAAAGACAACTGAATAGTCCTATTCGTTTTCTCCAGAACCAGAAACCATCCTCGAATTCCTTCGAGTTCGTATCTAACCATACGATGGTTTTGTCCAATGGAAGTGGACGTTCGCAGTAATACGGGGTGTCCTGGAGAAAAGGGTAAAAGTAGGAGTGGCAATGAGGTCTGCAACTCTGACAATCCAAAAGCCAGTGTTAAGAAGGTTCGGTCAACTTGGTCACTGAGTCATAATCTTAGGGTCGGGTCAATGGTCGCTGTCAGAGAGAGAGAGAAAAGAAACACTCAGCGTGCACTCTAACCTAGATCAGAATGGTTACCAATTTATCTAATCTGGAAACCTCCCACTGTACCTTAAATTCTCCTCCAAACCTGAAAGAAGAATTAGTCGGGGTCACCCGAGGAGTAAACCAACTCATCAGTGGGAATCGGGATCCAACTCTCATCGCATGATAACGTGACGGAATCCGCTCACGGTATCACACTCCAGAAGGTATGCGCATATCTGGCAAGTTTCAGTTCTTTTGAAACTCCCGATGTGATTTCTGCCCCATGCTCTTATGACCTTGACTTTGGCCAACAAATCATAAGTCACATGTCAAGTTCTACCCGTCATTCTCCAGGTTGATTCGAATCCACCCGCACAAGCCCTTGACTTTAGCCAACAAGGCTATACGACTGTTCCAAACCAACGCATCTATCTATGCTGCATATGAATAACCAACAGCTACCAAACACTGTGCCTTAACTTTGGCCAACAAACACAGCTTGAATACTATTGACTACCCATATGAAACGACGGAGGGCTACGAATGGTTTCTGGCGAAAACCTTTAACGTAAAGTACTTGATATCGTTGAAGGAACGGATAGCTTTTTAGAAAATATAGTGACGAAAACCT
Organism: Agapanthus africanus; assembly: GCA_030015575.1. Lineage (NCBI taxonomy): Eukaryota > Viridiplantae > Streptophyta > Magnoliopsida > Asparagales > Amaryllidaceae > Agapanthus > Agapanthus africanus. Next base: position 392,537,918 of record JASDDO010000022.1, read on the forward strand.
TTACTAAAGAGGTCACTCCCGGTGAAGGGATCTCGGCTCTTTCCCGTAGAATGGGGTGCAGGATATTCCAAATGAATATCATGGTGCAAAGCAAAAGTAATCGGCTATAGTGAAGTTAATGCCCTGACGCAAACATCTGTCCAAGGGGTCACTCCCGGTAAAGGGATCTCGGCCCTTGCCTCGTCGACTGAGGAGCAGGATATTCCAAATGAATACCATGATGCAAAACAAAAGTAAACGTCCTTGCAATAACAGCTTTTTGAAAAGTGTTCCAACAACATCAGAATAGGTTTGTTTAACTTGCATTGATCCGAATCAACGCAGTCCCATCAATTAATCACACCACAAAGAACGAAAATATACTGACGTACGTATATGCCATCCGCATTCGCCACTGGGTCCTGTCATCACCCGTTAGGTTAGCTTACTAACGGCAGAGCGGGGACTGGACTAGCGCGGATGAAAAACATATACAACATCTACTAATATATATACCAATATATTATATTCGCTCAAGGCGTGATAAGAAATGCAACATCACAGAAATGTACAGCATCACAGAACAATACAGATATCTGGGATCCCCGGGTTTCACAGAGCCACTACTGAAACCCGACGTTCCCCTGGTCGTGTGGATAGCCTGTGCAATGAAATCCTAGACCCCTACGGGCGCGGCAAGTCACCCGCCAAAACTTGAAGCGAGGCAGCCCCCTTCAGCTCTGTGAATGGACCACCCAGCACTCCACGGAATCCGGCAACTTGGGCACCCCTCCTGGGTCAACCTGTACCCCCTACGAGTGCGGCGAATAGCCCGCCAATCCCAGAGTGAAGCCCCCTCCGTCTCAATGCCATGAGATGCGGGCTTGTTGCCCTCTAGAACCCGGCTATCCGTGCACCCCTCCGCGGGGCAATCCTAGTACAGAAAGTAAAATATACATACACCGGGTACATCGACCGCAACCAGGTCGTGCCCCAAAATAATAATACAAACAGGCAGTGACGGCAGTCCACATGTCGGACGCTCGACCCGCAATAACAAATGTACATAATACAACCACAGTACTAGCATTGCATCCAGGCTATCCCCCACGACCGATCCGCAACATCACAGCATAAACATAGAACATCAACGTGAAAGTCACGTTCGCAAATCCGTCTAACCGGGCTATAGCAGTTAGACCGGATTTACCGATCGAGTGACATTCACGGTCGCAGATATAATGTAAATACTGTCAAAAATGTGTTTATAATTTTCCGATTTACCAAAAATTAACAAGTGGGCCCCCAATCAAAACTGTAGCACTCACAGAAAACCTGGGCCCAATTTTAATATTCCAAAACACCCAAAATAAGCCCAGAAGCCCACTGGAAAATTTCGAAGCAGTGAGCCCACCAACCTGCGGCGGAAGCGCGGCAACAAGGTGGTTTCTGCCGCCCTTCCGCGCTCTGGTTGAGGGGTCACTGTCTCGAATTTTCTCAGAGTTCTTAGAACTCCCTGCACATCAATCTAAGACCACCTGAAAAATTTTAAGACACCAAAAAATCTTAACAGAAAACTGATGTGAACTCAAATTGGGTTTTCGGAATTTTGGTCGATCGGAACTGAAAAACACATCAAATGAAGCTAGACAAAGTTGATGGCGAGGCTCTGATACCACAGTAAGTGCACGGCGGCGCCCCGGCCGTCAATCCGACGGCCAAACGCGGAAACGGTGATAAACTTTAATTTTTGCGGACTTAGCAAACCGGCACCACCGCGCACTAAACCCCGGATCATGCCATTAAACTAGTCTAAGCTAACAAGAGAATGAGTTAGAGATATACCGACTGATCCGAGTCCTCCGGTCTTCATCTCCACTCCGATATCCTCACGGGATCTCCGTCCGTCGCCTCCTCACCGGAAGGGGCACCACATCGCCTTTATCTTTTACGGGCTCCCACCTCAATACCGAGGCAACTCGGGCGCGAAGCTGGCGAATCGACGCGTCCAAGATTTGCTGTAGGAAGTAGTGTAGAACATGCTAGTCTCATTTGGAGTTTGGAGTTGCCTTGATGGAGGAATCAACAAGATATCAACTTGGGGTTTTATGGTAGCAATGAAAATGAGATGGATGATTAATTTCCCACACAAAAATGAAACCTCTCATTTTCTCTCCTCATGAAATTGTGGCCGGCCTCATCATCAAGAGAATGGTGGTGGAGTTTTGCAAATATATATCACAAGAGGGAGGTGAGTGTAGGAAGTGTAAAGAGGTGACCACATCCTAGACAAAGAAACATCAACCATACTTCACTCCATACCCTCTCAAATCACAAATAAATGCAAGTGATGGTGCAAAAGAAAAAGATGCCACCATAAAGAATACATATGCAATAAAACCCCTCCACAAAAGTTATTTGCACAATTGCAAATAACCCCCTCCATCGGAAAAGTCCGGCCGGGAAAGAACAAAGGAAAACCGGCCGGAACGGAATGCAAACTGGCAACTCCAGAAAACTGGTCCCGTAATAAATTACAGGAAAACCCCGATACTGTGCATACACACCCGCATCTGTATTCCGTCCGGATACAAATGCAATGAGACAGAATCTACACTGTACTATACTAGGATCCGGCTTAAACCAAAGCCGGCTAGTAATATCCGTCCGATCCTGATCCATGCAATACCGCACGTATCTGATCGAATGCTGCCATATAACCATACGGCCACTAGTACAAACTGTCCAATCCTGATCCGTGCAATACCGCACGTATCTGATCGGACCCTGCCATATCTCCATACGGCCTCTACAGCGTTTCGCCCGAAACTTGAGTAACTGAAAGTGTGGTGGACTCTAAAAACTCGTCAATACTATGGCTGTGGATTTAACCACCAGCACGTCAGAGGTATAAGCCAATACGTGACGGGCCACCAGCTATTGACTAAAAGGGACGTCGATGAGTGAACTCATCCTGACACCGTACTGAGCCTGTCAGTGACAATATCCGTACAGTCCGGTCCGTTCGTCTATGAGCATCGCATGTCGGGCCTAGGGGGTTGGTAAAAGTCAGACCCCTAAAAGCGGTACAAGTCGTGTCGGTGTGTAGCCCAGAACACCCTGAGATACTACTGGAATACCTACCAGTAAATCTCCTGCCTTGGCCAAGGACTTCGTGTAATGGCTCTCCTAGACACAGCGCGACCTCACCCCCAATACCGGGAGAGACGAACCCCTGAAGATCCGCTCACTGCCTCCATGTGGCTCGGGACTGTACCCAACTAAAACCTGTTTGCACGACTCCTTTAAGCCGTGGTAGGGTAGTAATCAAAGTACAGTGGGAACTCACACGAGACAAATGACGATCCCCAGGTCGATGAACTAACCTGTACACATGTCACCTGGGAACTGCTATCTGACGTTAGATATAAGACCAACTAGCATGTTCCCGGCGAGTCCTGTCCGGTGTACTCATAACCCAATGAGCACCTGTATACATCTTAGGTGAACCAACAGACACCAGTGGCTTGTGAGACCGGCCACCGCCCCTCGTCGGGGTCTCGACTGTATACACTAGTCTACTCTGGAGAATCGATGCCCTGTCTCGAAACTCCCATGACTAGGGACCTTTTAAGGATGTGCTAATATACTCCAGCTCTCACTTATATGATCGCCCTCATACTGCCGGCAGTCAAGCAAGAATCCTAGGGGCTCTATCATCGTGCAATAGCGACCTGTCAGGTCACCTAAAGCAGTACACGATGATAAAGATAAACCATATAGCATACTATCATCTCGAGTAAGACTGTCCTACTGGGACAGGTCCTCCCCTCAATCATTGCAATCACGTGCCTGTGATCCAATAATTGACTCTGAGGGCACTATCTCCAACATTTACTTCATGCAGACATACCTTACACTGATGACATGTTATTACCTGAGTACCTGGCACTACGTACATATTTAGATGTTACCTTGCCACCTTATCACACTCAGATGTACTCTTGTGGATTATATTACTGATCGTTGACTTAGGTTTATGTCTTGCATTCGGTTTCTACTTGTAGATGTTTCTATTCACGAGTTGGCAACTCACCCCCCTTGTGCCACAGTTCTTGCAGGTTCTGCCGTACAGGTTTCTTTTGCGGCATTTCTGGCACACTACCTTCTTGCGGGTGATTTGCTTTGGTAGGTGGATTCTTTCGTATCAAGAACCACCATTGTATTTATTTTATTTCATGTATCTAGAAAATTGTCCATCAACCAAAACTTGTATATTCTTTCAGACTTAGAGACAGTGTTGTATTGTTCGACCTAGAGTCGCGCTTAGTAGTATTGCGGTTTTCTTGTTGCTTTTGAGCTTCTTTGGATTTGATCCTCGCCACTTGGCGTTGTATATTATCATATCATTGTATGGTTGTGACCGTCGATTGACGAAGAGCTAGCTCCCGCTTGGGGATGCCTTTATCATTGCACATATATATTGTTATTCTTGTTTTACCCCATTCGGGGCCATTTTTACAAAAGAAACTCTGCCGAAATTTTTAGAAAAGACTTTATTGTTTTCAAAACGTCCTTCGGCTTAGTTATTCAAAAACCTTGATTTCAAACCTGTATTTCTTCACTTCTTTAAACCAGTTTTCTTTACTTATTCTTCAAAATGGTTTTAGATTTCTGGGCTTTTGGCTTACTTGGATCAGATGGAGTCCTATAGGCTTCATATAGTTCAAGGGCCAGTCACGTGCTCTTTCGGGTCGTGACATTCACCAATCTTTCAGCCAGGCCAGTGTTGGTACTTTGAGGGAGGTTCCCTATGCTTTCGCACAAACCTAATTAAAATAAACCTCGTTTCCCCAGAGTCATAACCCCGTTAACACCTTTCTAGACACCTACTTGATCGGCTAATTGTCATGTGTAAAACTCTCCCAGGAGTAACTCTTACTCGTAGTGGGTATCGGGATCCAACTATCTCATAGAAGTTATACAATCTCATTGCAAATTTCAACTCTTGAAATTCCCGATAATACTTTTTTCCCTAGCAACTTATGACCTTAACATACTCAACGAATCATAATTGCTAGCCAAGTTCAATCCGTCATTTCCTGATTGAATTAAACCCACTTGCATGGCCCTTAACATAGTCAACAAAGTCATGTGACTACCCTAATCCAATCACATCTCATGTTTTAACAGATAAGCACTAATTAGCTACCGCACACTACGCCTTAACATAGTCAACAAACGTAGCACGAATATTAAATAGTACTTATCTGAAATGACGGAGGGCTACGACAGGTTTTTCAGAAAACCTTTTGCGTAATGAACTTGATATCGTTGTAGAAACAAGTGATTTTGAAAAAGGAGTGATTTTGAGACTTTTACTAGTTTCTCTAAAGAGGTCACTCCCGGTGAAGGGATCTCGGCTCTTTCCTTATCGAATAAGGTGCAGGATATTTCACAAATACCGTTATGAAAAGCAAAAACTATAGAAGCAATGACAAACAAAACCGAGAGAGTTGTAGCATCTGCTAGTTTCGCTAATGAGGTCACTCCCGGTGAAGGGATCTCGGCTCTTTCCTTATCGAATAACGTGTTGGATATTCTACAAGGAATACCGCTATGCAAAGCAAGAACTAGAGCTACCCTTTTTTTTTTAAATTTGATTCTACAACATATTTTAGGATTCTTTTTCTTTCATTAATCTCATTAATGAAGTCCCATCATTTAAGCTTCCTAAGCATCACAGAAGAAACGAAAATACAACATACGCTTATGCCATCCGCATTCGCCACAGTGCCTCGTTATGCACCGTTAGCGCGGGTGCAAAACATAACCAATGTTTATTATATATCATATATACAATAATAAAGCATTTGTCTCACGCATATAAAATGATCACATCACAGAATATCAGCAGTAGAAGATAACATATGAAATATTGGATATACTGGGAGGTCCGTGTTTTATTTTGAGCCTGTATAAAACATGGATTCCATGGTCGCGATGAATAGCCAAACCTACATCCCTAAACCCCTACGAGAGGCGGCAAGCAACCCTACCAATTCTAGGGTTAGGAGACCCAGTCTCGACTCCTCGAGATGGCCTCCCACTGGACCCTAGAAACCGGTTGCTTGTGCTATCCTCATTGGGTCTATCGTAATACGAAAGAGTAAATAATATACAATGGTGATATCATCCTCAATCCGGAAGTGCCCTAATAAAAGAATATTACATACAATGAATTTTACATGAATTAAAATAAAAACCCTTATCTCACATAAAACCCCCGGCTATTCAAATCACGACGATCCAATACAACATATCACAGCAACACATAACATCACATATCATCAACGTAAGTAAATATGTGTATCCCAATTGTCTTTGACATATAGCAGCGAAACCGGCGAAATACCACATATTACACTTACGGTCGCAAAAAAGAAAGTGAAAAAGTACAACATTTGGAATCCACAATCACTTTAGACATCATAAACCCGAAATATCACATATTACGGATTTCATGCCTAACTATATGAATTCCACATATTGTATCACATTTCAAAAAGCTAGACGACGTTAAACAATTCGATCGAATCAATGAATTCCCGAAATTCCCAAAGAGCTCAACACTTTAGCACTATAAAAATTCCCAGAAAGCATGCTCCAGTACCAATGGACCTATCCGTTGAAGTGTCATCCCTTGCCTCCTTAGTGGCGCCGCGGAACCGTTGCTATATATGCCGTAGAGGCCATTGTTGTACATATGATGTATATTATAGTGGATGCTTGAATATGTATAGAGAGGACTTTCTTGCTCAACATGATAGTATGCTATCTGGTTGCTCTTTGTCTTAACATGTTGACTTGTATTGGGTTATTGTCTTGCTCTCACATGTTGATAAAGCCCTTAGGATATGTACTTGATTACTAGGACTATGATGCAGATCATACTAGTGGGGATAGGGTAGTCCACGAGTACATCCTATAATTGTTCATAGTCGAGGGTGTATCGAGACAGGGCATCGATACTCCAGAGTAGACTAGCGTATGCGTATCTTGACCTATATGTTGGGTGATGGATGATCCCAGATCCATTGGTGTTTGACATCAAAGATGGTGTACGGGTGCTCAGTGGAGACTGGGTACACTGAACGGACTTGCCAATAACTCCTAGATGGTATTATACCTATCGTCAGATAGCAGTTCCCTGGTGACACTGGTACAGGTTAGTCTGTAGACCCGAGATCGTCATAGAGTCTTGTGTGATTCCAACTGTGCTTCGATTTCCACCTTACCACATTCATGAGAACGTGCAAAACGGTGGCTTTTGGGTACAGTCCCGAATCTTATGGAGGCAATAAGCAATTAGAGGGATTTCGTCTCTCCCGGTATTGGGGGTTGATGTTGCGCTGTGTTTTATTGGCTATAACTGGAAGTCCCTGGCCAGGGCTGATATGGAGACCTACTGGTAAGAATTATCAGTAGTTTCTCGACCCGTTATGAGCCTCACATCGACACGACTTATCGGTTACTGGGGTCTAACGTTTACCACCCCTAGACTGGATATGCGATATATCAAACGAAGAGACCGGACTGTACAGAAGTGTTACTGATTGGATTCACAGGAGTGTGTGCAGGCTTGCTTGTTGATCTTCTGATCGCTCAATACCCTGGTGGCTGTTACGTTTAGCTGACCGCTTGCAGCTTGTGGGTTTTTGATATGATCATCACCTACTGTCGGCGTATTGACGAGTCTTTAGAGTCCTACACATAGGTTTCCTGGCTCAGGAGAAACGGAGTAGGAGCACATATGTGATATGTGCGGGACCGAGAATAATACGTACATATGATACTGTATTCTATTCTCGCGATATATGATATCGGCCGGGTATATGTGATATAGCCGGTTTATCGGATCAAGTGTTGATTCAATAAATTGATAAATATTATATTAGTCAGTTATATGTAATATAGCCGGATTATCGGATCAAGTGTTGATTCGATAATTTAATGTATAATTATATATTTGATATATTACATTACATTAACTAATATAAGCTCACTTAAATGATTCTTTTTCTCACATGATGATACATTGATATATATGTGATAATGTTAATTCTATAATTTTCTTTTGTTACAAAATATTATATATGTGATATGTGTATTGTAACATGCTAGGGTTACACATGCAACTAGGATTTAAGAGAACTAAACCATGCTTTGTAATTAGGGTTAGGTTTTTATTTGTTTTAGATAATTCAAATTTGTGGATTAATGCATGAGATATTTATTTTGTTGACTTAGTCCACTCTCTTGATATTTCTAAGATATTTATTAAGCTAACCCTAACCACTTTGCCATGGTTAATTCTCTACAAGGGTTAAGCATGACATGCTTAACCCTTAGTTGCATTTCTAACGACAACAATAATTCATTCATTCATTCATCACACTTCATCTTCTTCTTCCTCCATACAAAAGCTTTCTAGCTTTTTAATTTGTGTTGAATGATTGTGAGAAAAAGAAAAAAAAAAGAGAGAAAAATTCATACTTCATCATCCTCTTCTATACTAGCCATATAGATTAGTGTGTTAGCTTCACTAATCTCTAATTAGTGAAGTGATGGCTTTGGTTTGTGTATCCTCAAGGTAAATCATCTTGGATTGTGAAGTCTTCAAGAAAGGATGCCTCATTAAACCCATGGAGCCTCTCTAGAGTCCGGGAGCTTGAAGATCGCAGCGAAGGGATCTCAACTCGGAGCTTATGAAGCGAAGGAATGGAATACAAAGGTTGTAATCCCTAATCACATAGAAGTAAAGTAGTTTACTTGTTGTTTCTAACCCTAATTCTCTAGTAAAGATCCTTTCTTAGGTTGTTTGGCACTTGAAAAATTTAAATACGGCATGTTTGATGCCTTGTTCTAATGCCTAAGAACCTTACAAATAGATACCTTTGTCGGTCCCACGATATGAGATTGATACGGATGTGACCTGAGAGATAGGTATATATATATATATATATATGGATATTGTTGTGAATCATGAGTGATATACCGTTCGTGACGTTAGGTCCGTACCCTCATTGTCATATAGGTTGATGGAATCCCTAATGGTTTAATGCCTCCGTACGTTGGATACCGTACGTGATGAGTTTTACTTGATGATTGATCAGTACCCTTGACTAGAGGATGCCGTATGATGGATTATACCGTACGTGATGTTGTGAGGCTGGATGCCGATTGATAGAATCATCGACTCAGATATACTATAGCTACATATACTTGATAACATTTCACGAACGATATACTTTATGTTACGTTCATGACATTCTCACTGCATTACATATACCTGTGCTAGTACACCTACACCATTATCGATGATGCGTATGTTACACTTACACAGATTTGCCGGCTCACACACTTCATCATCGATAATTGCTATGTCACTTACACAGTAGAATTGCTACATCATTATGCTATGTTGCATAATATACTTGCTATGCTCACATAATTATGATATGTCGCGTGAAATACTGATATACCCACATCACTGTTCCATGTTGCATGATATACGGATATGCTCATATTTCTGTTATATGTTTACAAACATCATGCTTTACGATTATATGCATTGAGATGTTGTTTTCATAAGATTATGAATTTGAGAACCGTGGTTATATTTCAAAAGAAAGTATGTATTGTTTTAAAAACCCAGTTTCTCTTGATATGATATTTCGAGACGTCCACCATGTGTTTTCTCGGTTATGAGTTATATGATACCCGATTCGAGGAATAGGATGAGGCCGTTTATGGGTACATGGTGGACCCGGTACGGTAGCCCGGGGCAAGAAAGGTATGTTGTGCAGTAGACGATGAGCCTGGCAGAGGGACTGCTACCTACCGGTGATAGTATTTGGACTCGCCGGTTATCCGGAGGATACCGACCAGAGTCGAGAGATGATACTGGCCGATCCGGACTGACGGAGCCCGTAGTCCGATCCGGACTGACGGAGCCCGAGATATGAGGATGTACGTATCGATGTTGGACATGGGTTTCTTGATGTTTCGAGTGTCGGTGTTGGACACTCAGGTTCTATGATTTGATGTGTTATTGATGGACACACATTGATTGATATCCTCATGTTTACATGCTTATACTTTCATGATATTTACATGCATGATGTTGTTGTGTCATTGATGGACACATAGATGTTATCCACATGCTTACAGGCATTGATTATATTGTTGGCACATATGAAGATATGGTCACCCTAAATATCATAGTATTACCTTTATGATATATTTGACCTAGGAATCGTTGTTTTATTCGATTTCTACCTGTTGATGTTTTCTACCCACGAGTTGGCAACTCACCCCCGTTGTGCCAAATTTCTTGCAGGTTGACCGCATGGATCAGTAGCTGTACCGCTGGCACACAGTTTGCATTCGGGTGATTTGCTTTGGTAGGTGGTTCATGTTGGATCGTGCCACTCTTGTATTATTATTCCTATTGTATCTAGTCAACTCCATCAATCAGAAACTAGTATTTGTATATGTAGTAAGACTTAGAGCGATGGGTTATATGTTCACTTGGGGGTTTGATGTCTTGCTTTACATTATTCTTTTGTGTTGATCTTCGCCATTGGGCGTCATATACTTATATTTTGACTTGCATGGTTGTGATTCCGCAGTTTGGCAAAGAGCAACCTCCCGCTTGAGGATGCCTTTTATATTATCATGTATATGTGGTTTTGGATCAAAATATACCAAGGAGGTGCTTCCCAAATTTTAAAAAAAACGAAACATGTTTTTCCAACTAGTAAAGTCTACTTGCATTTTTCTTGTTCCACTATTTATGCATTAAGATTTGATTTCATCATACTTTTATTTCAAAACTTCACCTCTTTATTTTCTTTAAAAAGGTATAGATTTCTGGCCTTCGGCTTACTTGGATTACGTTACGCCTGTAAACGTGGTGTGATTTAAGTGCCGGTCACGAGCGAAATTTTCGGTTCATGACATCGACGAGGGAGGCCGGAGATCGGACTTGATCGAGGAAACCGCGAGGAGCCTGGGACAGAGGTTGAAGACCGAAGGACACGGATCGATTGGTATAACCTCTATAAACTCTTTTTATATAACAAGTTTTGGTTTAATGGTACGATCCGTCGTTCAGGGTTCCGTTAGCGCCGGTTTTTTAAAAGTTTTTATTCCGCGTTTGGCCACAGATTGATGGGCGGGGTGCTGCCTTAACCCTACATGGTATGAAAGCCAACCCATTAACCACATACTAGTTGGTTTAGATGATTTTAAAGTATCGAAACCGAAACAACTCCGAATTAATACCCGATATATGCTATTTTCTGTCATTTTTTCCGTGTCTTCTAAAATTATTTTAGCAACTGCAGAAGACTACTATGGTGACTACTAGAACACACACCAAATACGAACCCATTCCACCCGTAATCGACTGGTTACATGTACATAAAATCTGGCCTGGCCGGCCATAGAGGGGACTTGGGACTTCGTATTTTGTATGTGGTCGGGTCTCTGGAATATTGGTTCAGAGGTATTGCTTGTTTAGCCCAGTTTTGATATGGCTTAATCTAGTTGTTTGGGGCTATTCGGGGTTATTTTGAAGTCGATATTTCTAACACTGTTTAAAATTTACAGTACTTACATTACTATTTGTGATCGTGAATGTTATTAGAGCAGTACAACTTGTTTAATTGCTATAGTTCTTTTAGACGGGTTTGCGAACGTGACATTCACGTTGATGTTCTATGTTGTGCTGTGTTTGTTGCAGAATCGTCATGGTGGATAGCTTGGGTGCAATGTTAGTACAGTTTAGTTTCATTAGTACATTTGATATCGCAGGGCGAGCGTCCGACATATGGACTGCCTTCACTTCCACTTTGTACATTATTTATTTGGGGCACAACCGGGTTGAGGTCGATGTCACCGTTGTACATATTTTTCTTTTCTGTACTAGGATTACCCCACGATGGAGTGCACGGATAGTCGGGTTCTGGAGGGCAACGAGTCCACATCTTATGGCATTGAGAAGGAGGGGGCCTTACTCTAGAATTGGCGGGCTATTCGCCGCACTTGTAGGGGGTACAGGTTGACCCAAGGAGGGGTTCTTAAGTTACCGGATTCCGTGAAGTACTGGGTGGCCCATTCATTTTGTTGAAGGGGGCTGCCTCGCTTCTGGTTTTGGCGGGTAACTTGCCGCGCTCCTAGGGGTTTAGGTTTTCATTGCTCAGGCTATCCACACGACCAGGGGAACGTCGGGTTTCACTTGCGGCTGAATGGAAACCCCTCCCAGATTATCAGTATTATTCTGTGATGCTTATTGCTTATTTGTGATGTTGCATTTATCACGTCTGGAGTGATTATTATATATTGTTATATATATAGTAGTAAATATTGTTTATGTTTTATACCCGCGCTAGTCCAGTCCCCGCTCTGCCGTTAGTTAAGTAACCTAACGGGTGATGACGGTGTTAGTTATATGTATGCCCTAGAGGCCATTGCTATACATGCGTTGTATATTGTAGTGGATGCTTGGACATATATAGGGAGGACTTTCTTGCTCGATATGATAGTATGCTATCTGGTTGCCCTTTATCTTAACATGTACTCTGACTGTCTCTATGTTACATGTTGATAAAGCCCTTAGGATGAGTACTTGACTACCAGGACTATGATGCAGATCATACTAGTGGGGATAGTGTAGTCGTAAAGTACATCCTTCAAATGTTCCTAGTCGTGGGAGTACCGAGACAGGGCATCGATACTCCAGAGTAGACTAGCGTATGCGCTTCTTGACCCATATGATGGGCGATGGATGATCCTATATCCATTGGTGTTTGACATCAGAGAAGGTATACGGGTGCTCAGTGTAGACTGGGTACACTGAACGGACTCGCCGAGAACTCCCAGATGGTATTATACCTCACGTCAGAAAGCAGTTCTCTGGTGACACTGGTACAGGTTAGTCTGTAGACCCGAGATCGTCATAGAGTCTTTTGTGATTCCCACTGTGCTTTGATTTCCATCATACCACGTCCAAGTGGGCGTGCAAAAAGGTGGCTTTTGGGTACAGTCCCGAATCACATGGAGGCAATAAGCGATAGGAGGGGATTCGTCTCTCCCGGTATAGGGAGTTGATGTTGCGCTGTGTTCGATTGGCTATAACCGGAAATCCCTGGCCAGGGTTGCTGAGATTTACTGGAAAGTGTTATCAGTAGTTTCTCTAACTGTTATAGACCTCATATCGACACGACTTATCAAGCTACTGTGGTCTGACGTTTACCACCCCTAGGCGATATATGAGACATATCAGACGAAGAGACCACTGTACGGGAGTGTTATTGGTTGGATTCACGGGAGAAAGTATAGGCTTGCTTGTTGATCTTCTGATCGCTCAATACGTGGGTGGCTGTTATGTTTAGCTGACCGCATGCAGCTTGTGGGTGTTTGATATGATCATCACCTACTGCCGGCGTATTGACGATTCTTTAGATTCCTACACAGAGGTTTCTTGGCTCAGGCAAAACGGAGTAGGAGCATATATATGATATATGCGGGACCGAGAACAGTACGTGTATGTGATACCGTATTAGATTCTCGCGATATGAGATATCAGCCGGGTATATGTGATATAGCCGGGTCATCGGATCAAGTGTTGATTCGATGAATTGATACAGATTATATTAGTTGGTTATTTGTGAAATAGCCGGATTATCGGATCAAGTGTTGATTCGATAATTTAATGTATAATTATATATTTGATATATTAAATTACATTAACTAATATAAGCTCGCTAAAAGATTCTTTTTCTCACTCGGGTAATACATTGATATATATGCGATATATGTTAATTGTATTATTTTATTTTGTTATAATAAATATTGTATATGTGATATATAATATTGTAACAAGTTATGATTACTAATGCAACATACTTAGTGGAGATTAAACATGGTTAGGGTTTAATTTGGGTTAAACTTTTCTAGAAGCTTCTAGAAGATTTTATTTTTGTTTCTTGCAAAGATATTTTGTTTAGATATTTTGCTTGATATTCTTTAACCCAACCCAAACCCTTAACCCTAATAAACTCTCTACAATGGTTAGCCTCTTCATCTTTAACCATGGGTTGCATTTGTAATTATAACTACAATTCATTATTCATCACAAATGAGTTCATCTTCTTCTTCCTCCTTGCAAAGCTTTCTAGCTTTGAGTTTAGTGATGAAAATGAGTGAGATTAAGAAAATAAATGAGAGCTAAATTCCTACTTCATCATCCTAATCTATTCTTGCCAATTAGATTAGGGTGTTCACTTCATTTGTAAGTGAGAGCTTGTGTTAAAGAAACTTCAAGGTAGATCATCTTAGTTATCGAAGATCAGAAGCAAGCTTGTATCTTTCTTTTGTGGAGCCTCTCTACAGTTCGGATACTCGATGATCGCAGCGAAGGGACCTCAACGCGGAGCTTTAGAAGTGAAGGACTGGACTACAAAGGTTACAATCCCAAACTCATAGTGTTAAAGTGTTTAACATGCTTTGTTTCGCCTAATCTGTAGTTTCAGATCTTGGTTAAGGGTTGTTCGGCACGTCTAAATTTTAAATCGGGCATGGTTGATGCCTTGTAGACCCTTGTGAGAGTGTCTAGTAACCCTAAAATGGTATCATAGCCAAGCTAGAACTTTAGGCGAAGTCTAGACAAAGTTTACAGTCCGATCGAACCCCGAAACCCCGGTTTATACCCTTCTCTGGAAATTTTATAAAATGTTGATTTTTTCTGTATTAAAAATATTCAGAAAATCATGCAGGGAAATATAGGAATTACTGTGAAGTACGGACCACCAAATCACTCACGTGACAGCGGAACCGCGGCCAAACCACGCGTTTGGCGGCGGTTCCGCGGCCAATAATTAGAGTTGGGGCCCACTACTTCAGGAATATATTCTTGGGTCCTTTTTGATAGTTCTGGGAATTTTTAATTCTACTCAAGTGTTGAGTTTTCAGGGTTGTATTCGGAACTCGTTGATTCGATCGGAAAGTATAACTTCGTTTACTTTGTCCAGGTAATTTTTAGAACGTGTTAAAAAGTTCGAACGGATATCAATAACTCACTTTTTCCCCTGTCGGAAAATTTCCAAATGTTGGATTTTTCCGTAGTTTAAGAACGTTCTAAGTCGTGCAAGTAACGCGGTGGACCATCTAGAAGAACACAAACCTTAACTCGATTATGTGACCGTCTGAACCGCCTCTAAACCTTAGGGTTTGTGGCAGTACGGCGTTGCCACATGTGAGGCGTTGGTTTGACCCTTCTACGGCTGGACCTTTGGTACTGTGGCATGTGATGGATGTTTTTAAACTAATTTCAAGTGTTGAGAACAATTTGGGAAATCTTGGGTGTTTATTTATTCGATCGGAAAGTTTAACATTGTCTATTTATCTGGAATGTGTGATACAATATTTGGAATCCACAAGTAGTTATGAGATAACTAATTTGAATGTTATAAATCTAGCAGTTCAGTCTTAGATGATCGGTTGCCACGTAATTTTGATGTGATCAAAAGTCCGTCGCAATCACGTAGCGTACGCGGATACTCACCGGGTAAACTTAATAGACAGCCATGCCCCATAGCCCCGACCAAGTGACTGTAGGAGAACCCCGTCGCCAAAAGCATCCGTTCGGGTGCTCGCGGCAGCGGTGTTCCGCCTTAGTGCACCTCGTCAACAGCATCCGGGGGTGCGGCCGTCTACTAAAGTTTGCGATGAGCATTCGATCAGGATGTCGGCAATCTTGTTGTATTGCCCGACTTGATATTGAAAAGAGTTTTCGATAATGAGACTAAAATGCGGGGTTTATAATTGTTAGGCATGCGATGTCTAAGGAATTCATTTGGTTAGGCATGCGATGTCTAAGGAGGTTGCGGATTCCAACTGTTGTAATTTTACACTTTCTTTTCTGCGACCGTAAGTGTAATATGTAGTGTATCGCCAGTTTCGTTGATATACATCAACGATAATTGGGATACGCATATTTACTCACGTTGATGATATGTGATATTATGTGTTGCTGTGATATGTTATATTGGATCGTCGTGTTTTGAATAGCCGGGGGGTTTTATATGAGATGAGAGTTTTTCTTTTTCATTCATGTAAAATTCATTTGTATGTAATATTCTTTTATTAGGGCACTTCCGGGCCGAGGATGATGTCACCATTGTATATTATTTACTTTTCCGCATTAGGTAGACCCAAGGCGGGGAGCATAAGTAATCGGGTTCTAGGGTCCAGTTGGAAACCATCTCGAGGTGTCAAGACCGGGTCTCCTAACCCTAGAATTGGCAGTGTTGCTTGCCGCTCTCGTAGGGGTCTAGGGATGTGGGTTTGGCTATTCATCGCGACCGTGGAATCCATGTTTTATACAGGCTCATATTAAAACACGGACCTCCTAGTATATCCAATATTTCATATATGTTCTTCTGCTGCAATGTTCTGTGTTGAGATCATATTACTACCTGAGACGAATATTTATATTATATATATGAGATATATATTATATTGCAGATTTCGTTTCAAATGTGATTCTTGTGAAGCATTATAAAATGGGACTTCATTAATGCGATTAATGAAATTAAAAGAAACCTAAAGATGTTGTAGAAACTTGTTTAAAAATTGGTAGCTCTAGTTCTTGTTTTGCATAGCGGTGTTCCTTATAGAACATCCAGCACCTTATTCGATAAGGAAAGAGTCGAGATCCCTTCACCGGGAGTGACCTCTTTAGCGAAACTAGCAGATGCTACAAACTCGGTTTGCATTTTGATTGCTTCTATAGTTCTTGCTTTGCATAGTGGTATTTATGAAATATCCTGCACCTTATTCGATGAGGAAAGAGCCGATGATCCCTTCACCGGAAGTGACCTCTTTAGCAAAACTAGAAAAATCTTCAAAAACATTCCAATCAAAATCACTCGATTCTACAACGATATCATGTTCATTACGCAAAGGGTTTTCTTAAAAACCTGTCGTAACCCTCCGTCATTTCAGATAAGGACTATTTAGTATTCGTGCTGCGTTTGTTGGCCTTTGTCAAGGCGTAGTGTGCGGTAGCTGAATGGTACTTATCTGTTTATGCATATGATGCAGATTGGATTAGGGTAGTCGTACGACCTTGTTGGCCTTTGTCAAGTGTCGTGCGGGTGGGTTTAATTCAATCAGGAAATGACGGGTTGAACTTGACTAGCAGCCTATGCTTTGTTGTCCTTTATCAAGGTCATAGGAGGCTTGGGGTAAAATATTATTGGGAATTTCAAGTGCTGAAATTTGCAATGAGATTGCATACCTTCTATGAGATAGTTGGATCCCGATACCCGCTGTGAGTAAGAGTTACTCCTGCGAGAATTTTACACATTACAATTAGCCGATCAAATGTCTAGAAAGGTGTCAACGGGGTTATGCCTCTGGGAAAACGAGGTTTATTTTAATTAGGTCCACGTGAAAGCGCGGGGAACCTCCCTCAAAGTACCGGCACTGGCCTGGCTGAAAGATTGGCGAACTTGTAGGATGTAATTAATCCCTGCTAGTCTTTCCTTTTAGGGTTTGAAGGAAGATTTGATTAAAACAGTGGGAGACATCCTGATTAGATAAATTGATAACCAATCTAATCTTGTAAAAGCGCACGCTGAGTGTTTTCTTCTCTCTCTCTCTCCTGGTTACGACAATGTCACTCCTTAATCAAGATAATAATACGAATGTATTGACCGAACCCGCTTGTTATACTGCGCTAAGGAACGTTGGTCCCGCTCCAACTTAAAATTGTTATAAGACAGAGCAGGAAATAGGGGATTACCAGAATTCCCGTGCCGCCCAAACGAAGAGAGTGCATGTTGATGCATCTTCTTCGGGTGTGTTCATTACCGAGAACTGTTTCTCAGTATCCTTTACGTCCTGGGTATGAGATACCTGATCAAGATCCCGCAAATGTAATTTGTTACTTGGGATACATATAGGTAGAGAACTGAGAACGGGTGATAAGTTTCAAGAGTTGGAAAAGATGCAAGTGTTGCAGCCAAGTCTGTTGGCAGTTATCACCCTGTATTACCAGAATACATTGATTCTGAACGAATGTTATTAGATACCGAACCTGATACACAACATCATATCAGTCTCTTTATTAGTAAAGAAGGATATAATTTTGTATAGTTGGATAATGTTTTGTATCAAGAGTTGATCGGTTCAGGCACGTTATATAAAAGCATAGACGTTCTAAATCAAACTTCAGTTCTTAACGTACAGAACACATAGAAGAGGAAGAGTTCAGAAATGAACGGATCCTTCTTGAGGTATTATAGACTAGGTCATATCAATATGACCCGACTTGCTGAAGTAACATAAAGATGCATTTTTAAATGAGTTTGGATTTACATCTTGTAAAACTTGCCAGTCATGTCACAAAGATAAGATGACCACAGCTCCGTTTATTAGAAACAGAGAAAGAGTTAGTGAACTCTTGGGATTGATACATGCTGATGTATGAAAGTCCCCTGTCTACACATGCCAGGACTAGTTCTTTGTACTTCATTACATTCACTGATCATCTCTCAAGATTCAGACATATGTTCCTGATGAAACACAAGTCCGAAGCTTTTGAGATAGTCACAGAATATAAGTTAGAAGTAGATAACCAAAAACGGGTATAAGTATTATGTCCTTTGATGAGAACAAGGAGGAGAATACTTGAGCACGGAATTCCTGGACTTTTCTAAAGGAGAATGAGATTCTCTCTCAGCATTACTCCTCCGCATGCACCACAGCACGTAGGTGTATCGGGGCGGAGCAATCATACCCTATGAGATATAGTGTGCTCTATGATGAGTACTACTGAGTTTCCTGTTTCCTTTTGGGAGTTACGCACTTGAGAAGCTGCATACCTATTGAATAGGGTTCTAATCAAATCAGTTTCCTACCACTTCATATGTGATATGGAATGGGAAGAGCCCATATCTTAAGTATGTTAAGATTTGGGGTTGTCCAGCCTATGTCTAAAAGCAAAATCCGGACAAGCTCGAGGCAAGGTCAGTTCTGTGGAAGTTTGTTGGATATCCCAAGCATTCGCAAGGGAATATCTTCTACCAAACTGAGGAACAAAAGATGTTTTGTTTCTCAGCATGCCACCTTTGTGAAAGGGAATTTCTTGTGAAGAAATTAGTGGTCATGAGGTAGAACTGGAAAGAGTTCTATCTATACAAACTGCAGCTGATGATTTGGTAGAACCGGAGGATTCAATAGTTTCTAACGAACCTCAGCCTCTCCGCTGATCTAGTAGGGTTTCTCATCCACCTGAAAGATACTTCGGTTTCTCTATGACAGTGGGAGCGAGGATTGCATCATGAGATGATGACCCAACTTGTTTCAAGCAGGCTATCAGGAGTGGGGACTCTGTGAGAATGGCTGGATGCTTAGCGATCTGAGATGGAATCCTTATACACCAACAAAGTATGGACTTTGGTTGCTTTATCTGAAGGGTTAAATCCCCATCAGGAGCAAGTATATCTTGAGAAGATTACATGGTGTACATGGAAAAGTTGAGACTTTCAAAGCTATGCTTAAGTCCATCCAGATCCTACTTGCCACCGCTACATACCATGACTACGATATCTGGTGGTTGGGTGTCATGACTGCTTTTCTAAATGATGTTTTGGAAGAGAGCGTCTATAAGTACACAGCCAGAGGGCTTCGTAGACAGTGGGAGCAGAGGAAACATGTGCAAGTTGTTTTATGCGATAAAACAGGCATCGCAGAGTTGGAACGTCTGTTTTGATGTGATAGTCAAAGAGTTTGACTTCATCAAAATGGTAGATGATCCTTGTATATAGAAAAAGGTAGTAGAGAGTATGGTGGTGATCCTCGTAGAGTACGTGGATGACATACTCTTTATAGGGAAGGAGTTTCCTATGCTACGCTCGGTCAATCTCTGCTTATCACAAGGATTCTCCGTATAGGATCAAAACGATACCTCCTGAATCCAAGGTTTTATATCTTTGAGATAGATCTAAATGGATGTTAGGATTCTCACTAGTTGTAGTGAGATGGTATCAATTGATCCTAGGGAGAATCGCTGGAAAAGGTTCCAGGGTGATAAGGACGACTGAATGTCAGTCGCAGGCATTGTCTTTACCCTCAGTGGAGGGACGGTATGTTGGATGAGTTCCAAGATAAATAACGTGACATACTAGACAATTAAAGGCAAGATACGTCGTTACCAAGGATGCTACCAAAGAGGCAGTCTGGATATATATAAGTTGATGAGATGAACTTCGTTCTTACCATTGTGTGACAATGGAGTTGTGGCTTATGCCAAGGAACACCCGTCCTATCTGAAATCCAGATATAATTCTTAGGCAGTATCACCTGATCATGGAGATGGTTGATCTCCAGGGAGATCAAGGTTAGGAGATTAGAAACAGAGGACAACAGCGCGGATCCACTCACAAAGGCATGTTTCCTAATAGAGACTTTTTATGGGATGGTTGAGTATGAGATACTTCAACCACAGCTTACTGTTGGGTATGAGATACAACAACAGATGGCCCTAGTGCAAGTGAGTGATTGTTAGTTATATGTATGCCCTAGAGGCCATTACTATACATGCGTTGTATATTGTAGTGGATGCTTGAACATATATAAGGAGGACTTTCTTGCTCGACGTGATAGTATGCTATCTCGTTGCCCTTTATCTTAATATGTACTCTGATTGTCTCTATGTTACATAATGATAAAGCCCTTAGGATGACTACTTGACTACCAGGACTATGATGCAGATCATACTAGTGGGGATAGTGTAGTCGTCAAGTACATCCTTCAAATGTTCCTAGTCGTGGGAGTACCGAGACAGGGCATCGATACTCCGGAGTAGACTAGCGTATGCGCTTCTTGACCCATATGATGGGCGATGGATGATCACATATCCATTGGTGTTTGACATCAGAGAAGGTATACGGGTGTTCAGTGTAGACTGGGTATACTGAACGGACTCGCCGAGAACTCCCAGATGGTATTATACCTCACGTCAGATGGCAGTTCTCTGGTGACACTGGTACAGGTTAGTCTGTAGACCCGAGATCGTCATAGAGTCTTGTGTGATTCCTACTATGCTTTGATTTCCATCATACCACGTCCAAGAGGGCATGCAAAAAGGTGCCTTTTGGGTACAGTCCCGAATCACATGGAGGCAATGAGCGATAGGAGGCGATTCGTCTCTCCCGGTATAAGAAGTTGATGTTGCGCTGTGTTCGATTGGCTATAACTGGAAATCTCTAGCCAGGTTTGCTGAGATTTACTGGTAAGTGTTATCAGTAGTTTCTCTAACTGTTATAGACCTCATATTGACACGACTTATCAAGCTAGTGGGGTCTGATGTTTACCACCCCTAGGCGAGATATGCGACATATCAGACGAAGAGACCGGACTGTACGGGAGTGTTACTGGTTGGATTCACTGGAGAAAGTACAGGCTTTCTTGTTAATCTTCTGATCGCTCAATACCTGGGTGGCTGTTATGTTTAGCTGACCGCTTGCAGCTTGTGGGTGTTTGATATGATCATCACCTACTGCCGGCGTATTGACGATTCTTTAGAGTCTTACACAGAGGTTTCTTGGCTCAGGCAAAACGGAGTAGGAGCATATATATGATATGTGCGGGACCGAGAACAATACGTGTATGTGATACCGTATTAGATTCTCGCGATATGAGATATCGGCCAGGTATATGTGATATAGCGGGGTCATCGGATCAAGTGTTGATTCGATGAATTGATAAAGATTATATTAGTCGGTTATTTATGAAATAGCCGGATTATCGGATCAAGTGTTGATTCGATAATTTAATGTATAATTATATATTTGATATATTAAATTATATTAACTAACATAAGCTCACTAAAAGATTCTTTTTCTCACTCGGGTAATACATTGATATATATGCAATATATGTTAATTGTATTATTTTATTTTGTTATAATAAATATTGTATATGTGATATATAATATTGTAACATGTTATGATTACTAATGCAACATGCTTAGTGGAGATTAAACATGGTTAGGTTTTGATTTGGGTTAAACTTTTCTAGAAGCTTCTAGAAGATTTTATTTTTGTTTCTTGCAAAGATATTTTGTTTAGATATTTTGCTTGATATTCTTTAACCCAACCCAAACCCTTAACCCTAGTAAACTCTCTACAATGGTTAGCCTCTTCATCATTAACCATGGGTTGCATTTGTAATTATCACTACAATTCATTATTCATCACAAAAGAGTTCATCTTCTTCTTCCTCCTTGCAAAGCATTCTAGCTTTGAGTTTAGTGATGAAAATGAGTGAGATTAAGAAAATAAATGAGAGCAAAATTCCTACTTCATCATCCTAATCTATTCTTGCCAATTAGATTAGGGTGTTCACTTCATTTGTAAGTGAGAGCTTGTGTTAAAGAAACTTCAAGGTAGATCATCTTAGTTATCGAAGATCGGAAGCAAGCTTGCGTCTTTCTTTTGTGGAGCCTCTCTACAGTTCGGAAACTCAATGATCGCAACGAAGGGACCTCAACATGGAGCTTTAGAAGTAAAGGACCGGACTACAAAGCTTGTAATTCCAAGCTCTTAGTGTTAAAGTGTTTAACATGCTTTGTTTCGCCTAATCTCTAGTTTAAGATCTTGGTTAAGGGTTGTTCGGCATGTCTAAATTTTAAATCGGGCATGGTTGATGCCTTGTAGACCCTTGTGAGAGTGCCTAGTAACCCTACAGTGGTATCAGAGCCAAGCTAGAGCTTTAGGCGAAGTCTAGACGAAGTTTACAGTCCGATCGAACCACGAAACCCCGGTTTATACCCTTCTCTGGAAATTTTATAAAATGTTGATTTTTTCTGTATTAAAAATATTCAGAAAATCATGCAGGAAAATATAGGAATTACTGTGAAGTACGGACCAACAAATCCCTCACATGACCGCGGAACCGCGGCCAAACCACGCGTTTGGCGGCGGTTCCGCGGCCAATAATTGGAGTTGGGGCCCACAACTTCAGGAATATATTCTTGGGTCCTTTTTGATAGTTCTGGGAATTTTTAATTCTACTCAAGTGTTGAGTTTTCTGGGTTGTATTGGGAACTCGTTGATTCGATCGGAAAGTATAACTTCGTTTAGTTTGTCCGGGTAATTTTTAGAACGTGTTAAAAAGTTCGAACGGATATCAATAACTCACTTTTTCCCCTGCCGGAAAATTTCCAAATGTTGGATTTTTCCGTAGTTTAAGAACGTTCTAAGTCGTGCAAGTAACGCGGTGGACACTCTAGAAGAACACAAACCTTAACTCGATTATGTGACCGTCTGAACCGCCTCTAAACCTTAGGGTTTATGGCAGTACGGCGTTGCCACATGTGAGGCGTTGGTTTGACCCTTCTACGGCTGGACCATTGGTACTGTGGCATGTGATGGATGTTTTAAAACTAATTTCAAGTGTTGAGAACAATTTGGGAAATCTTGGGTGTTTGTTTATTCGATAGGAAAGTTTAACATTGTCTATTTATCTGGAATATGTGATACAATATTTGGAATCCACAAGTAGTTATGAGATAACTAATTTGAATGTTATAAATCTAATAGTTCAGTCTCAGATGATCGGTTGCCATGGAATTTTGATGTGATCAAAAGTCCGTTGCAATCACGTAGCATACGCGGATACTCGCCGGGTAAACTTAATAGACAGCCATGCCCCATAGCCCCGACCAAGTGACTGTAGGAGAACCCCATCGCCAAAAGCATCCGTTCGGGTGCTCACGACAGCGGTGTTCCGCCTTAGTGCACTTCGTCGACGGCATCCGGGGATGCGGCCGTCTACTAAAGTTTGCGACGAGCATTCGATCAGGATGTCGGGAATCTTGTTGAATTGCCGGACTTGATATTGAAAAGAGTTTTCGATAATGAGACTAAAATACGGGGTTTATAATTGTTAGGCATGCGATGTCTAAGGAATTCATTTTGTTAGGCATGCGATGTCTAAAGAGATTGCGGATTCCAACTGTTGTAGTTTTACACTTTCTTTTCTACGACCGTAAGTATAATATTTGGTGTATCGCCGGTTTCTTTGCTATACATCAACGACAATTGGGATACGCATATTTACTTACGTTGATGATATGTGATATTATGTGTTGCTGTGATATGTTATATTGGATCGTCGTGTTTTGAATAGCCGAGGGGTTTTATGTGAGATGAGAGTTTTTCTTTTTCATTCATGTAAAATTCATCTGTATGTAATATTCTTTTATTGGGGCACTTCCGGGCCGAGAATGATGTCACCATTGTATATTATTTACTTTTCCGCATTAGGTAGACCCAAGGTGGGGAGCACAAGTACCCGGGTTCTAGGGTCCAGTGGGAGACCATCTCGAGGAGTCGAGACCGGGTCTCCTAACCCTAGAATTGGCAGTGTCGCTTGCCGCTCTCGTAGGGGTCTAGGGATGTGGGTTTGGCTATTCATCGCGACCGTGGAATCCGTGTTTTATACAGGCTCGTATTCGGTTATGAATATCCAGCACCTCATTCGACGAAGAAAGAGCCGAGATCCCCTCAACGGGAGTGACCTCTTGGGCAGAAGTTTGCGTCATGGTAATAGCTTCACTATAGTCGATTACTTTTTTCTTTGCATCGTGATATACAGTGGGAATATACTGCACCTCATTCCACGAGGAAAAAGCCGAGATCCCTTCACCGGGAGTGACCTCTTTAGCAAAGGTTTTCGCCACTGTATATCTGTAAAAAGCTATCCGGTTCCTTCAACGATATCAAGTTCATTACGTTAAAGGTTTTTCGCCAAAAACCATTTGTATCCCTTCGTCATTTCAAATGGGTAGCACTTAGTATTCATGCTATGTTTGTTCGCCTTCGTCATGGAATAGTGTATGGTAGCTATTTGTTACTTTTCTGTTGCATAGATAAATGCGTTGGTTTGGGACAGTCGTACTACTATTTTGGCCTTCATCAAGGGTATTTACGGGGGGGGTTCAAATTAACCTGGACAATGACGGGTAGAACTTGACATGTGACTTATGATATGTTGGCCTTCGTCAAGGTCATAAGAGCATGGGGTAGAAATCACATTAGAAGGTATGCCAGGCATGCGCATACCTTCTGGAGTGTGATAACATGAGTGGATTCCATCAGGTTATCATGCGATGATAGTTGGATCCCGATTCCCATGGATGAGTTGGTTTACTCCTCGGGTGATTTTAGATGATCCCGACTAATTCTTCTTTCAGGTTTGGAGGAGAATTTGTGGATACGGTGGGAGAATCCTGATTAGATAAAGTGATTGACTATTCTGATCTAGGTTAGAGTGCATGCTGAATGTTTCTTTTCTCTCTCTCTTTGGCAGCGACCATGTCCCGACCCTAGACTATAACTCGGTAACCAAGTTAACCGAACCTTCTTAAAACACACTGGCTTTTGTATTGTCAGAGTTGCATACTTCATTGCCACTCCTACTTTTACCCTTTGCTTTTCTCCGGAACATTCCGTATCACTACGATGATCCATATTTATTGGATATGACCATCGTATAGTTACATACGAACTCGAAGAAACTTGTTTCAGATTCGAGAATGGTTTCCTGTTTTGGAGAAATTGAATAGGACTATTCAATTGTCTTTTCCTTTTAACTTCTCTCAGGTTGTGAGGGATCCTAGGATTAGAAGAAGGTACACCTATTACGCTTATTGGATTGTCTTCTTCCAAACAATAGGCAGATGCCGAAAAGTGAGGAAGGAAGAAAACCAATTAGCCTATGTGTGGTGTACAGAAGGTAATTAGTAAAGACAAATAAAGGGATTAGAAAGATGGCAAAGTAAATTGCGACTGCTATAATTCACGACGAAACCGCATATCTCGTCGCCACTCCTACTTCACCTTTAGATTTCTCCAGAGCACCCCGTATCACTACGAAGATCCGTATTAGTTGGATAATTCATCGTTTAGTTATATACGAACTCGAAGAAACTTATTCCAGTTCGAGGATGGATTCTTGTTTAGGAGAAATAGAATAAGGATTATTCAGTTCTCTTTTATCTTTACATTCTCTCAGGTTGCGAGGACTCCTAAGATTAGGAGAGTAAACCTATTACTCTTATTGGATAGTCTTCTTCCAAACCATAGGCTGGTGCCGAACGGTAGGGAAGGAAGAAAACCATTTAGCCTAAGGGTGGTGTACAGAAGGTAATGAGTAAAGACAAATAAATGGATTTAGAGAGATGTCCAGGAAATATATTGTTACAGTCATCAATCTGGATAATGGAAGAGGCATTACTAGAAATACCCGGCTACCCCTTCGAAACATTTTCATGTTTCAGTTTCACTATGCATTGTTAATTGAAAACTGATTTCCTGATTGGATCCTTACTCCAGGGTATGTATTTACCAGGTTTGATTCTCCCATCTGTATGGTTTTACAGATGATGAGTGGGAGTAAGTTATTGGGAATTAGGTTATTATATCCTCATTATATCGGAATTCGTTGTAATTGGTGATATTTGAGGAAATCCCCTAGGGCTTTACCTGACGGCAAATATTTGATTTTGAATATCCATTGTTATGCACCAATTTCAAACTTATATATCTGTACGTTTATTTTATAAAATGAGATATAACCTTTTGAAATTATGTCCATGACATTTACCAAAGACGCACAGGGTTTGAGTTATTCAACTCAGGGGACTTATACAAAGTATTGTATGTTGTCCACTGTCCACTAGGATAGAGGGGTTGGTACTCATACTATATTCTGTTTACTTGTGACTTCTCCATTTTTAGACAAGTATTTCGTAGAAATGCAAGGTCCAAGTTTTAAGAAGTTATAGGTACAAGAATAAAGTAGAGAACCATGTGTTGCAAGTATCGGGATTTTTCAAGGTGATCGAAGATATAGATGTAGGGTTCCTGGGCACCCTAGTGAGGTCTCACAAGTGATCAAACATGCACAAATAAAATTTTACGGGTGCCCACAAACCCTAATACGGATCGTTGGCTAGAAATCTAGGCGAAACATTAAACTAGTTAACACTTAACTATAAGAATACGGAAATACAACCTTTGTAGATCCGGTTCTCCACCTCCATAGCTCCGCAACGAAGTATCCTCGCTGTCCAAATCGAAATCCGGGCTCTTGCGTCGGCTTCATCGGAGAATAGGCGAGCTAGGTCGTCGATGTCCATGCCGAAGATGATCTACGTCGAGGCATCGCTAGATCAAGCTCCACCTTCACCAAGTCTTGAAAACTTGTGAAGGAAACACACTCTACTACTTGGCAAGAGGTAGAGGATGAAGAAATAGGAAGTGAGTAGACTTTAGTTTTGGATTTCTCACTCATTTCACCAATCCACCATTGATGAAGTGAAGGTTTTCTTCTTTACTTGAAGGAAGAAGAAGAAGAAATGATATGATAAGATTAATTAGAAAAGAAAAGAATAATCATTCTTATCATAAAAGTAACCATGGTAAAGTGTAGAGAATTAACTTAGGTTAAATGAATTGTTAGGGTCAAGGTATCATGAAGCTTCCACTGAACAACAAAAAAGCCACCATTCTTTTTCTCCTTTTTCCATCTATTTTCCAAAATGAATAAATAGATAAAGGAAAAGAGAAAAGGAAATAAAACCCTAATCATAAGTTTAACCATGGTTTAATTCTTTACAATTAACCAAGTAAACATGTATCATCAAACATGATACAAACAAGTGCACAAAAATATATCGCATATACAATGCGCACATCCGAGTGAGAAAATCCATCTTAAGTGAACCGATACTAGTTAATGCAAAGTAATATATCAAATATATAATTATGCATTAAATCATTAAATCAACACGTGATTTAATGATCCGGTCATATCGCATATAACCGACTAATATCTACAGTAACATCTGATCGAATCAACACTTGATCCGATAACCCGGCTATATCGTATATAACCGATCAATGTCACAAATCGCGAGAATCAAATACAGTATCACATACTGGTATCATTCTCGGTCCCGCACATATCTCATATGCGCTCCTATTTCGTTTTGCTTGAGCCAGGAAACCTCTGTGTAGGACTCTAAAGACTCGTCAATACGCCGGCAGCAGGTGATGATCATATCAAACACCCACAAGCCGCAAGCGGTCTGCTAAACGTAACGGCCACCCGGGTATTGAGCGATCTGAAGATCGACGAGCAAACCCGCTCACACTCCAGTGAATCCAACCAGTAACACTACCGTATAGTCCGGTCTGTTCGTCTGATATGTCGCATATCTCGCCTATGGGTGGTAAACGTCAGACCCCAATAGCTCAATAAGTCATGCCGACGTAGGGTCCATAACATTCGTGAAACTACTGATAACTCTTACCAGTATATCACAGCAACCCTGGCCAGGGATTTCCTGTTATGGCCAGTCGAGCACAGCGCAACATCAACCCCCAATACCGGGAGAGACGAATCCCCTCCTATCGCTCATTGCCTCCATGTGAATCGGGACTGTACCCAAAAACCACCTGTTTGCACAACTCAGTAGAGCCGTGGTAGGGTGGAAATCAAAGCACAGTGGGAGACACACAAGACTCTATGACGATCTCGGGTCTACAGACTAAGCTGTACCAGTGTCACCAGAGAACTGCCATCTGACGTGAGGTATAATACCATCTGGGAGTTCTCGGCGAGTCCGTTCAGTGTACCCAGTCTCCACTGAGCACCCGCATACCATCTCCGATGTCAAACACCAATGGATATGGGATCATCCATCGCCCATCGCATGGGTCGAGAAGATATACGCTAGTCTACTCTGGAATATCGATGCCCCGTCTCGATATTCCCTCGACTAGGAACATTTCAAGGATGTACTCATGGACTATCCAGGCCCCACTAGTATGATCTGCATCACAGTCCTGGAAGTCGAGTACACATCCTAAGGGCTTTATCAACATGTAACAGAGAGACAGAAAGTATACACGTTAAGATAAAGAGCAACCAGATAGCGTACTATCATGTCGAGCAAGAAAGTCCTACCTATATATGTCCCAGCATCCACTACAATATACATCCAATGTACAGTAATGGCCTCTAGGGCATACATATAACTAACAATAGATACTTGTGTTTGGTATTCAGTTGATAGTAATGGTTTTGTCACGACCCAAAATTTGGCATGTGACAGCCCTTAAACTACGTAACGTCTCCAGGCGTAACGTAATTCAAGTAAGCCGAAAACCCAGCAATCTAAACCATCAAAAGTAGTAAGTGATAATAACATTGCTAAAACTTTTGAAATCTCAATCGAAATTCTTTAAAGTCCAAATTTACTTTCTTTAAAATTTGGCAGCACCACCTTTGTAAAACAAGCCCCCAAAAAGGGTACAACAAAAGATATAAGCAAAACATCCCCAAACGGGAGCAAATCCACGCCCAAAGGCGGAAAACAACCCCCACAACAGATATACGACGCCGTAGCGAAGAAGAAGACGATATAAATAAAACTGCATAAAAGAGACCCAGAGCCACAAAATAATATACAATATCGTCCCCACAACACGTCTCTAAGTCAATACATGAAAATGGTAGATGGAGAGTTCTGGATACAACGAATATACAATGACCAACATCGGATAACCGCAAAACCCACCTATAGCAAAATGCACCCAGTTAGCTGTAGCGGTATCCGCTGCAAAAGATGATACGATAGATGAAAGCCCTGCCTCTGACCACTCTGAAGGGCAACCTGCACAACCCTGTTGCACAACGGGGGTGAGTTGCCAACTCGTGAATAGTAAACAATATATGCAGGTAATTGCAAGTATGCACGTACTGCGATGGTCTATCACATGCAAGCTGATAACAATAAATGGAAACATGTAAATGCAATGTCATGAAAGGTACTCTATCAGGTACTACTAACACATGAAGCAATGCATATCAAATAAATGTGGAGTATGGAATAAAACAAGTCATCCTCTCTGAATCCTCATCGTGGCAGGACCGGTTTCCATCAAGAGAATCTAAATCCCAAATTCCTCAGATCGACCCCCATATCGGCCCTCACATCGGCACATAGGCCCCTCACAATGGGCACATAGGCCGCTCACATCGATTAATGAATAAGAATACATGCACAGATCATTATGATGATATATTTTATATATATGTATATATATAACAACGTCCCATACCACAGATATATATACATGTATATATATCAGCGTCCCATACTGCTCATATATATACCCAGGAGTAAAACACCAAGAAAACATCATATGAAATCCATATATCTATGCGAAATCTATGAAATATAATATATGCAACATAAAACAGTAATATGAGCATATAAAGGAAAAACCGCTATTTAACTGCAACAAGTTATTAAATATATCATGCGGTTCCTAATTTCTCCAAAATCCATACAACATCATATAAAGGTGAACATGTAACTATAGCCAGGTATGCATAACCATGTCGGTATAGCAATATATGTGTTTTTACCTATCAATAATGATGTAATATCCTACAGGTATATATGTAGCTATATCAAGGTATACGGTGTACATGTAAGTATGTATGCAAGATGTACATGTAGCTATGTCTCATATGTGTTTATACCTATCACTAATGGTACAATACCATATAGGTATATGGGTAGCTAGCATGTTGTCATGGCAAGGCATATGTGTAAGCTTGTTGGTATACAGGTATGCTATATGTCATATGCATAATGGAATATGAATCACTATCTCCATTATCCCTATCCAATATAATATTACGTATGTATAGGTGTTGTGCGTGTCATGGAAATTATCGACGGTGTGTGTGGCATACAATCAGTGCTCGTGCAACTTGAACCGTCAATAATATTCCAAATGGTACAAGTCCAAGCACAACAAGTAATAATATACAATGAAGTTTTATGCACAATCGATATGTGCAATATAAACATGCGGCTAATATTATATTATATCTAGCCCTGACGCATAACGCCATGCGGGCGATTCCCCTGTAGATGTTAAATCTACTCACAGATGATCTTGGGCTAAGTAAAGCCAACCACTCGCTTTTCCTTCTTCGCAGCGTCCGAAGTCCCCGCCTGCGACCCTAAGATCAAAAACAACAATAACAAGTGTATATTAGCAATCGACCAATAACACGTACAAACTACGTTTGACTGACGCACCAACTCCAAACATACTCTCAAGTGTTCGTCTAGTGGCTAACACGCGTAGCGACACTACGAAACTAACCCAAGAGCAACAGATACACAAAGATATGAACCATATCGGATAACGTAACGCACGTAATCGAAACACTAGAAAACAAGCAAAGTGGTCCCTGATTTTTCTACACACACAATTTGTAAAAGTTGCACATACCATAAGACCACACACAAACCCAGAGACCCCCAGACCAGAACACAACCCCCCAGCCCTACCCTGGCTGCAAATTGCGGCCAGAACCAATAAATCTGAGGCCATATAGAAAGGTAATGGGCTCAGGTTTTTATTGTGGGTTCTAGGTCACCACACAAGGCCACTGTGATGAGAACTTTTCCAACAAATACTTGGTTTGATAGCAGATCATCTGAGACCCTAATCTACAATAAAAATACGATATTTGCACGAAACAAAAGTTTAAGCGTTCTAAACTGAAACTAACAAGCTACGCAACATTAAAAAGGCTTACTTAACAGAAAGAGATCATTACCTACTCCCTCAAGCTCAAAGATCCAAGCTTTCCAAGCTCCAAGGAATCCTAGAGGCAAAACAAGGTTTAGGATATCATTTGAGTGTGATTTTGTGAAGTTTGTAATGGTTTTATGATGGAAATGATAAGTTTTCTGTTTGAGGGTTGAGGAGTATGAGAAATAATGAGAAAAGAGATAGAGAAAATGAGAGGATGAAATGATAAAGAGAGCGAGTGAAGTGAGAATAAGGGTGAGTGCACCATTGCATTAACTCTCAGATTAATGCAAGACATGCCTCTCATGACTCACCATGGCACCTCCTCCCAAATCCAAAACAATCAAAGGAAATATCTTTCCTCACACAAAATATCTAGGGTTAGGGTTAAGGTTTAAACAAAGCAAGGATGGATTAGGTTAAGTTGTCATGGTCACTAAACTAGATTAACATAAACACACCCTCACATTAACATGCACAAGTGTGTGCAAGCCATAACAAATAAAATAAATTATTAATTAATTGTTATAATATTTGAGGAAACCGAATTGGTAAACTTTTTTTAATAGAAAACCCGCATTATCGCTTAATTAACACTAAATGAAATCCTAAGGTGTTACAATCTCCCCCCTAAAGAAAATTCGTCCCCGAATTATAAATTCTTACTATGCATACCTTCAAAGAGATGAGTGCAAATCATCCACATCTCGCTCGTAGCCTCCCAAGTGATCCCCTCACTAGACGGGCTATGCCAAAGAAAACCTCCACAGATGGCAAGACCCTTGACCGAAGTTTCTCCACCTGCCGATCCACTAACAATATCGGCTGCCGGTGAACGAAAAGATCGTGTCAAAGCAAAATGGTCTGATGCTGAATCATGTGAGAAAGGTCATGAAGGTATTTGCAAAGTATCGACACAAGGAATATGGGGTGAATACTCAAAAATATGGGCGGAAGTGCCAAATTATAGGCAACGGTACTAGCTCGCTAAAGGATTTCAAAAGGACCTACCATCTAGGACTAAGCTTCCCAAAACTCAACATGACATTCATCGAAAAAATCCATTGGAATACATGATTTCCCTCTGCGAACTCAAGTCTGCGACAACTACGGTCGGCATAAGACTCCTGTCTGAACTGGGCTGCTTTCATCCTGACCTGAATCAACTGGATTTTCTCCGAAGCCTCTCGACTAGATGGAGTCCAAAATCCTGCTCTCGCGGAGTCAGTAAAACAGACTGGCGATCAACACAACCTACCACACAAGGCTTGAAAGTTTCCATCTGAAACGTCTCCTGATAACCATTATTGTAGGAGAACTCCATCAATGGCAAGTGACGATACCAACAGCCAACAAACAATTAGTACGTACGCACAAGCATATCCTCCAAAGTCTGTATAGTCCGCTCTATCTGACCAACGGCCTACGGATGGAAAGCGGAGCTAAAGCTCAACCAGTACCTAAGGCTTCCTGAAGCTTTTGCCAAAGACGGCTATCGAACTTGGTTCCTCTATTGGATACAACGCATGATGGAACTCCGTGCAAACGCACAAACTTATCGACGAACAATAAGCAAACTGAGCATAACCAGACAACAATCACCCAAAAGGAGTCACACCCTGTCTAGACCTGGGTAGACATCACAACAAAATTCATGGAGATCTACTCCCATTCCCACTCTAGAACGGTAAACAGGTTGCAACTCTCCAGAGTCTCAAATGCTCAACCTTAGGTCACTGACAAGCCAAGCACCTCAAAACGAAATCCGAAACTTCACTCTTCACCCCTGCCCTCCATTACCCAACTCTCAAGTCACGTTACATCTCGGTGGCACTTGGATGAACACAGACAGCTGACTGATATTCCTGCTATAGGACATCGCGTCTTTACCCATCAGTATCGGGTACACACCATCGAGTCCCTAATATAGCACACCCTGGTCATAAATCAAGAACTCCAAATATTTACCCTGCCAAACATGCTCAGAATCTTAAACAAATGAGCATCGGCGGGTTGTGCCTCACGAAAACGATTAAGTAAAAGTGGACGGGCGCGGACATGAGCAAGTTGTCCCCTCAATAGAGGCGAACTTAAACTATGCTCATCTGTCGCACAAGAACTGTAAATCTGCAGAAGACTATCTCTGAACTGTGCACAACTGGAATAACTACCCCCGGGCCTACGACTCAAGCATCAGCTGCCACAATCGCCTTGCCACGGGAAATGAAGGATCTCACAATCACAATCCTTCACAAGCTCCATCCAACTGTGCTGTCTCAACAATAAAAACCCGCTGCAGGAAAATGTAAACAAAGCTCTGGTGGTCCGTGAAAATATGACATGACTTTCCGTACAAGTAGTGTCCCCAAATCTCCAGCGCAAGACCACCACGGCCATTTCCAGATCATGAGTGGGATAAATCCTGCTCGTACTTCCTCCAACTGTCGGAAAGTATAATCGATAACTCTATTATGCTACATCAGTACACAATCGAGCCCTACTCACGAAACATCACAATAAACGACAAAGTCTCCCGATCCAGAAAGCAAAGATATAACTGGTGTAGTCGTCTACCAAGTCTTCAACCACTGAAAACTTAGCACGCATGCCTCATTCTAAAGAAAAGGAACCCCCTTCCTTGTCAGTACGGTCAACGGTGGAGCGATACTCAAGAATTCCTGCACGAAACGGCGGTAAAAACGGGCTAAGCCCAAAAATCTGCGGACCTCTGTCCCTGATACAAGCCCAAAAATCTGCGGACCTCTGTCCCTGATACAAGTCTGGGCCCAAGCTGTACGGCCTCGATCTCCCTCGGGTCCATACGAAAACATTCTCCCGTAACCACATGACCCAGGAAGTCAACACTATCAAGTCTGAAGCAAAACTTCAAGAATTTAGCAAACAGCCGGTACTCTCCCAATGTCTGCAAAGAAAATCCATAAGTGTTGCTCATGTTCCTTACGACTTTTGGAAAAGACCAGAATGTCATCAATAACACAACAATACACTGGTCCAGGAACGGCCTGATGAATCTGGTTCATCACATCCATGAATGCTGCTAGGGCATTGGTGAGTCCAACGACACCACCAAAAACTCATAAAGCCCGTAGCGCGCACAAAAAGAAGTCTTCGGAATGTCATCACTCCGAACCCACAACTAATGATGACCTGATCCCAAAACAAACTTAGAAAAATGTCTCGCACTGAATGAAAGGATTTAAGTGTTAACCGCAATCAAAATGGTGTCGCTTTGCAGCTAGCCTGTTGAGCACGGGTCGATCCACAGGGAGACGGAGCGTTCTATGTTCTTGTCGTTACGAGTTAATGCTCGAGGGAGGAAAGTTCTTTATCTACCCTATGTGTTATATGTGTTAGGTCCACGTTGCCCACCCCGGTGCTTACGGGGAGGCGGAAAACATAATAAAAAACGGATTTTTATCGACTTAGGCAACATGGACCGAGCTTGTGAGGATCTTTGCTAAACAAAAACTAGCTAAAACAAACTAACAACTAGCTAAGTTGTAGAAAGGTTATACCTTGAGCTCGAAGTCCTTCTCTCCTTGCTCGTCGGAATGGTAGAAAGACCTCACCTTGCTTGTCTTCTTCCGTCAAAGAAGGATCCACCCGAAAGCCTCGACCTTTAGCTTCAACTCCAAGCTAGGAGTAACTAGAGTGCAAGAAATGCTAAGACTTGAACCCTAGAAGAGAGTAGAGAAGATCAAGTGAAGGTTTTTCTCAAGCTTTTTGTTTCTCAACACATGAGAGGGAGAGAGCTTGAGGGAGAGGATGAGCAAGAGAGAGAAATGATATGAGATAATGAATAATTAGTGAGCCATTCTCACTAATATGTGTGTAATATTTTAATTCCATAATTAGCTAGAAAATTGTCATGGTTTAATCAAGGGGTGACCATTATCATTTCAATATTAATGCAAATTGCAAGGATCAAAGAGCATCTTCCAAATGAAATGATTATGGTCAAGTTGTCAACATGGTCAACAAGTCAATGAAGTCAAATGGTCAACAACAACAACCATGCACAATAATTAAGCTAATTATCAATTAACAATAATACACACAAAAGCAATAGGGTTAATAAAATGACAATAGTCATTAACCCTAAACAAGGTCCTCTCCCTCAATCTCAAGCAACTGTGCATACGCACCCGCATTCGTGATCCGAGGAACACGAATACACTGACAAAAACCAATCTCAAAT
The DNA here is from genome assembly GCA_030015575.1 of Agapanthus africanus. Taxonomy (NCBI): domain Eukaryota; kingdom Viridiplantae; phylum Streptophyta; class Magnoliopsida; order Asparagales; family Amaryllidaceae; genus Agapanthus; species Agapanthus africanus. Next base: position 392,573,882 of record JASDDO010000022.1, read on the forward strand.
CATATACTAGGATCCGGCTTAAACCAAAGCCCACTAGTCTAAACTGTCCGGACAGCAAACGTGCACAAGTGCGCGGATGCGAACGAACCCTGTCGCAAAACCATGCGACCTCTACTCATTTTGCCTGAAGGCGAATAGCTCTCTGTGTGGGACTTTAAAGACTCGACACTACGCTGGAAGTGGGTTTAACCACAGACCGCAAGCGGCACTAGCTGTACGTAACGGTCCCCAGGTAGATGTCGATAAGAAGACCGACGAGGTGAACCCCATCTGCACTCCTACTGAGCCTGTATGTGACAGTCTCCGTACAGTCCGGTCTGTTCGTCTGATACATCGCATGGCGGGCCTAGGGGGGTGAACGTCAGTCCCCTAATAGCGGTACAAGTCGTGTCGGAGTGTAGCCCAATACACCCTGAGATAACACTGGAACCTACCAGTAGATCTCGCTTGCCCTGGCCAGGGACTACTTGTGTAATGGCTCTCCTAGACACAGCGCGATGTCAACCCCCAATACCGGGAGAGACGAATCCTGTCTAACCGTCACTGCCTCCAAGTGCTTCGGGACTGCTCCCAACAACTACCTGTTTGCACGACTCAGTAGAGCCGCGGTAGGGTAGTAATCAAAGAACAGTGGGAACACACTTGAGGTGAAGTGATAGTGTCAAGTCAGCGGACTAAGCTGTACTCATGTCACCTGGGAACTGATAACTGACGATAGGTATATTACGAACCAACAGTTCCCGACGAGTCCTGTCCTGTGTACTCGTAACCTAACGAGCACCCGCATACTATCCTAAGTACAACGTACTAACGGCTGTGGGACAGACCGTCTCCCACACTGGGATGAGAAGCGCATACGCTAGTCTACTCCGGAGTATCGATGCCCTGTCTCGATAGTCCAACGACCAGGGACCTGTATAAGGATGTGCTTATAGATTACCCAGCCTCCACGAGTGTGATCGCCATCACAACGTCGGTAATCAAGTAAAGATCCTAAGGGCTCTACTAATGCGTATAGGTGATATAATAAATAAACACACATGTACACATTAAAGCAGAGACAAACCAAGTAGCATACTACTATATCGAGCAAGATTGTCTGTACAACTGTGAATATCCCAAGCTTCTATCAAGTAATATACATACTAGTATGATACAGTAATGGCCTCTAGGGCATATACACTAACAATCTCCCACTTGCACTAAGGCCATGTACTGGCGTATCGAAGACCTATCATCTCGATCAGCCGCTTGAACTGAGTCTGGGGTAAAGCCTTCGTGAATGGGTCCGCAGTGTTGTCCTTTGTGTTCACTCTCAGCACCTCGATCTCCTGTCGATCAATGATCTCCCTGATCAGGTGATACCGCCTTAAGATGTGCCTGGATTTCTGATGGGACCTTGGTTCCTTCGCTAAAGCTATAGCCCCATTGTTATCGCAATACAAAGGTATTGGGTCAACAATGGACGGAACCACCTGAAGTTCACTAATGAACTTCTTAATCCAGACCGCCTCTTTTGCGGCATCGCTTGCAGCAATGTATTCAGCCTCCATCGTCGAGTCTGCGACGGTATCCTGCTTGGAACTCCTCCAACATACCGCCCCTCCGTTGAGGGTAAACACAAAACCCGACACGGACTTGCTGTCATCTTTGTCACTCTGGAAGCTTGAATCGGTAAAGGACTCGACCCTGAGGTCTCCATTACCGTAAACCAGGAACATCTCCTTAGTCCTTCTCAGGTACTTGAGAATGTTCTTCACTGCTGTCCAGTGGTCCTCCCGTGGGTCTGACTGATACCGGCTTACCGTGCTCAACGCGTAAGCTACATCTGGTCTTGTACATAGCATCGCATACATTATAGATCCTACCGCCGAAGCGTAGGGTATAGTGCTCATGCGAACCCTCTCCTCGTCAGTCTTAGGAGACATCTTCTTGGAGAGGGTAATTCCGTGCAATGCGGGTATGTTACCGCGCTTGGAACCCTCCATACTAAATCTCTTTAGTACGGTCTCTATGTACCTGGACTGTGAAAGTCCCAACAGTTTCTTGGATCTATCTCTATAGATCTTGATCCCCAGAATGTACGAGGCATCACCCAGGTCCTTCATGGAGAACCTTTGTGACAAAAACAGCTTGACCGATTGTAGCATAGGAATGTCATTTCCTATCAAAAGAATGTCGTCCACGTACAAGACTAGGAATACGACAGTTCGTCCTACAATCTTCTTATATACACAGGGTTCATCTTCGTTCTTGATGAAATCAAATTCCTTGATTGCCTCATCAAAACAGATGTTCCAGCTTCGCGATGCCTGCTTTAATCCATAAATGGATTTAAGCAACTTGCACACCTTTCCGCTGCTCCCACTGTCTATGAAACCTTCTGGTTGATCCATGTAAACGCACTCTTCCAAACAACCGTTTAGGAAAGCCGTTTTAACATCCATCTGCCAGATTTCATAGTCATGGAAGGCAGCAATGGCAAGTAGGATCCGAATGGATTTGAGCATAGCCACCGGAGAAAAAGTTTCATCATAGTCCAAACCAGGTCTTTGACGAAAACCTTTTGCAACGAGTCTAGCTTTATAGGTTTCCACCTGCCCATCTACACCAAGTTTCCTTTTGTAGATCCATTTGCATCCAACGGGTTTTACCCCAGGTGGAGCAATATCCAAGGTCCACACTTTATTGGCATACATGGACTCCATTTCGGATTGCATTGCTTCCTGCCACTTATCAGAGTCCCTACTGATAATGGCCTGCCTGAAACTGGTAGGGTCATCTTCTTCCAAGATGCAATCCTCTCGATCCCCGTCAATGAGAAAACCGTAGTATCTCTCGGGCGGATGAGAAATCCTACCAGATCTGCGGAGTGGCTGAGGTTCGTTTGGGGTTATTGAATCTAGCGGTTCCACCAAATCTTTTGTTAAAGTTTGTGTTTCTGGAATTTCATCCAGTTCTACCGTGCTGCCACTAATGTTTTTAACAAGAAATTCTTTTTCTAAAAATATGGCATTTCTTGAAACAATTATCTTCTGTTCCTCTGCATGGTAGAACAGATACCCACTTGAATCTTTTGGGTATCCCACAAACTTACACAAAACTGCCCGTGCCTCAAGTTTGTCCGGGTTCTGCTTTTTGACATAAGCTGGGCAACCCCAAATCTTAACACGTTTAAGATACAAACTCTTACCACTCCATATTTCATACGGAGTCTTAGGCACGGATTTGGATGGAACTTGATTCAATAGATGTGCTGCAGTTTGAAGTGCATATCCCCAGAATGAAAGAGGTAACTCAGCACTACTCATCATGGAGCGAACCATATCCAATAGGGTACGATTCCTCCGCTCCGATACACCGTTGTGCTGTGGTGTATAAGGAGGAGAAAGCTGAGAGAGAATACCATTCTCTTTTAAGTAATCTAGGAATTCCGTGCTTAAGTACTCCCCTCCCCTGTCAGACCGGAGGATCTTGATACTTTTGCCTGTCTGGTTCTCTACTTCGTTTCTAAATTCCTTGAATTTCTCAAAAGCTTCAGATTTGTGTTTCATCAGATACACATATCCGAACCTAGAGAGATCGTCAGTGAATGTGATGAAGTACGAGAACCCACCCCTTGCATGTATAGACATCGGACCATATACATCACTACGTACGAGTCCCAAGAGCTCTGCTGCTCTTTCTCCATGTCCGGTGAACGGAGATTTGGTCATCTTCCCTTTGAGACAAGACTGACAAGTTTCATAAGATGAAAACTCGAACGCATCCAAGAGTCCATCTTTATGCAACTTACTCAGTCTTTTCTCTCCGATATGACCAAGTCTACAATGCCACAAGTAGGATTCATTCGTATCTGAATTCTTCCTCTTGCGTGTGTTTTGTATATTGAGAACTGTATTCTGATTTAGAACGTAGATACCATTACACAGTGTACCCTCTGCAACCAGTACCTTATGAAGGTAAATGTTCATGATATTCTTTTCAAGAACAAAGTTATATCCATCTTTATCGAGTAAAGACACTGATATGATGTTGCAAACCACGGAGGGTACATAGTAGCAATCGTTCAAAATCATAGTCTTGCCATTTGGCAATACTAGGTGATATTCACCGACGGCTGCCGTATAAACTTGTGCTCCGTTCGCTACTCTGAGCGACATATCACCCGGTGCAACTTTCCTACTTTTTCTCAGTCCCTGTAATAAATTACAGATATGAGATCCTGATCCGGTATCAAGTACCCAGGAGGTAGGGCTGACCGTAAAACAGTTCTCAATTATAAGAACACCTGAAGTAGATGCAAAACCATGCTTCTTCTTCAACTGGGTATCCTGGAAATCCATACAATCCCCTTTCCCATTCTCATACTCATGACTGTTGTCACAAGTTAGAGCTGAACCAACTTTCCCCAGTCCCGAATAAGAATTCGGATCGGTCAAGCAATACATTTTATTATTTTGATTAGGGCGTGAAAAGGTTGCTGCCTGGAGAGAGAGAGAAAAGAAACACTAAGCGTATGCTCTTGCAAGATTAGATTGGTTTATTAATTTATCTAACCAGGATGTCTCCCACTGTTTCCTCAAATTCTTCTTAAAACCTTTTTAAAAGAAGAACTAGCCGGGTATTAATTCACGTCACAATACTTGCTTAACCTTTCAGCCAGGCTAGTGTCGGTACTTCGAGGGAGGTTTTCCAACGCTTTCGCGAAGTTCCTTAATTAAAGAACCTCTTTTCCCTGGGGGCGTAACCCCGCTAACACCTTTCTAGACACCTACTAGGTTTATAGCATTGATCGTTAAGTGAAATAATCTCCCGAGAGTAAACCAACTCATCAGTGGGATCGGGATCCAACTGTCATTGTGTGATAACCTAGATGGAATCCACTCTAGTCACCACACTCCAGAAGGTATGCTAAATCTGCAAGTTTCAGTTCTTTTGAAACTCCCGATGTGGTTTTTGCCCCTAGGACCCAAGTGATCTTGACACAGTCAACAAATCAGAGAGTCCTAGTCAAGTTCATCCCGTCGTTGTCTTGATTGCATTAAACCCACATGCATAACCCTTGACACAGTCAACAAGGTTACACAAATGTCCTAACCAATCACATTGTATCCAGCAAATAAGCAACACTTAGCTACCGTTCACTGCGCCTTGACAAAGTCAACAAACGCAGCACGAATACTAAGTATAACTTATAAGAAACGACGGAGGGCTACGGCTGGGTTTTTGGCGAAAAACCCGTTAACGTAATGAACTTGATATCGTTGAAGGAACATGATACAGTTTTTGAAAATATAGTGGCGAAAACTTTTTGCTAAAGAGGTCACTCCCTGCGAAGGGATCTCGGCTCTTTCCTCGTCGTATGAGGTGCAGGATATTCCAAATTGAATACCTCGATGCAAAGCAAGAATAATCGACTATAGTGAAGTTATTGCCCTGACGCAAACTTTTGTCCAAGGGGTCACTCCCGGTGAAGGGATCTCGGCCCTTGCCTCGTCGACTGAGGTGCTGGGCATTCACAACCGAATACCGCTATGCAAAACAAAAATGAACGTCCTTGCAATAACAGCTTTTTGAAAAATTGTTCCAACAACGTCTTTTAGGTTTATTTTCTTGCATTAGTTCTTTTAATGCGTCCCATCATTTAATCCTACCATTGCAGAAAACAACCAAAATATGACATACGCTTATGCCATTCGCATTCGCCATGGGGCCCCGTCATCACCCGTTAGGTTACTTAACTAACGACAGAGCGGGGGCTGGGCTAGCGCGGCTGTAAAACATAAGCAACGCCTAAATAGTTATTATAAATAAATATATAGCAATGATAGACATTACAGATCACAGATGAATACATTGGATATACTAGGAATCCGCAATGCGTTCGAGCCTGCAACTTAAAGCGGATTACACGGTCGCGGTGAATAGCCAAAACCCCACCCAAGACCCCTACGGGTGCGGCAAACTACCCGCCAAGCACCCGAAGCGAAGCAACCTCCCTCACCACCGTGAGTAGGCCACTCGGCACTTCGAGATACCCGGTAGTTTGTGCACCCCCTCCATGGGTCTATCCTAGGAGCAAAAACAGTAAAAAGAATTATACAATGACGGCTACAACCCCGACCCGGTTGTGCGGCCATACAAATAAAATTATTACATCAATTTACATTTACAAATGAATGAAAGAAGAATAACGCTCATCTCACATCCACCCCGGCTATTCACCCTCGACAATCCAATCCATTCATATCCACAAACCAATAACAATCACAGATCACAGAGATGTATAACCCCGACTAATCGACTTATAGCGATTAGCCGACGTTCAATACATACAAGCATCACAGATATAACCGATATAGTTAAAGTGTAGTGAAGTTCCGGAAAAATACGGATTTATAGGCCCCCAAAAGTAAATTTTAGTTCTGGAAAATCTGGGCACATATAACATATCCTAAAAATCCCAAAACCAACACAGAAACACACTGCACCAAAAACGATGCAGAGAGGGGACAAGGCGGCCGCGCTTCCGCGGCAGGAGCTTCCTCTTGCCGCGGATCCGCGCTCCTATGATCTCCTCTCTGGTTCGTATTTGGTGGTTTTTCACACAAAACCCTGAGATAATTTTTGGTATATAACAAATATCATTTTGGCCAGAAAAAAAATTAACAGAAACTTGGGTTTTGCAATGTTTGGTTTTTGGATTTTCCGGTTTCGAAACTTCGTTACACTTCACTACCTAGCTAGTTTGAGTTTAGTTAGGCTCTGATACCACTGTTAGGTCCACGTTGCCCACCCCGGTGTTTACGGGGAGGCGGAAAACATAATAAAAAACGGATTTTTATCGACTTAGGCAACATGGACCGAGCTTGTGAGGATCTTTGCTAAACAAAAACTAGCTAAAACAAACTAACAACTAGCTAAGTTGTAGAAAGGTTATACCTTGAGCTCGAAGTCCTTCTCTCCTTGCTCGTCGGAATGGTAGAAAGAACTCACCTTGCTTGTCTTCTTCCGTCAAAGAAGGATCCACCCGAAAGCCTCGACCTTTAGCTTCAACTCCAAGCTAGGAGTAACTAGAGTGCAAGAAATGCTAAGACTTGAACCCTAGAAGAGAGTAGAGAAGATTAAGTGAAGGTTTTTCTCAAGCTTTTTGTTTCTCAACACATGAGAGGGAGAGAGCTTGAGGGAGAGGATGAGCAAGAGAGAGAAATGATATGAGATAATGAATAATTAGTGAGCCATTCTCACTAATATGTGTGTAATATTTTAATTCCATAATTAGCTAGAAAATTGTCATGGTTTAATCAAGAGGTGACCATTATCATTTCAATATTAATGCAAATTGCAAGGATCAAAGAGCATCTTCCAAATGAAATGATTATGGTCAAGTTGTCAACATGGTAAACAAGTCAATGAAGTCAAATGGTCAACAACAACAACCATGCACAATAATTAAGCTAATTATCAATTAACAATAATACACACAAAAGCAATAGGGTTAATAAAATGACAATAGTCATTAACCCTAAACAAGGTCCTCTCCCTCAATCTCAAGCAACTGTGCATACGCACCCGCATTCGTGATCCGAGGAACACGAATACACTGAGAAAAACCAATCTCAAATCATATACTAGGATCCGGCTTAAACCAAAGCCCACTAGTATAAACTGTCCGGACAGCAAACGTGCACAAGTGCGCGGATGCGAACGAACCCTGTCGCAAAACCATGCGACCTCTACTCATTTTGCCTAAAGGCGAATAGCTCTCTGTGTGGGACTCTAAAGACTCGACACTACGCTGGCAGTGGGTTTAACCACAGACCGCAAGCGGCACTAGCTGTACGTAACGGTCCCCAGGTAGATGTCGATAAGAAGACCGACGAGGTGAACCCCATCTGCACTCCTACTGAGCCTGTATATGACAGTCTCCGTACAGTCCGGTCTGTTCGTCTGATACATCGCATGGCGGGCCTAGGGGGGTGAACGTCAGTCCCCTAATAGCGGTACAAGTCGTGTCGGAGTGTAGCCCAATACACCCTGAGATAACACTGGAACCTACCAGTAGATCTCGCTTGCCCTGGCCAGGGACTACTTGTGTAATGGCTCTCCTAGACACAGCGCGATGTCAACCCCCAATACCGGGAGAGACGAATCCTGTCTAACCGTTACTGCCTCCAAGTGCTTCAGGACTGCTCCCAACTACTACCTGTTTGCACGACTCAGTAGAGCCGTGGTAGGGTAGTAATCAAAGAACAGTGGGAACACACTTGAGGCGAAGTGATAGTGTCAAGTCAGCGGACTAAGCTGTACTCATGTCACCTGGGAACTGATAACTGACGATAGGTATATTACCAACCAACAGTTCCCGACGAGTCCTGTCCTGTGTACTCGTAACCTAACGAGCACCCGCATACTATCCCAAGTACAACGTACTAACGGCTGTGGGACAGACCGTCTCCCACACTGGGATGAGAAGCGCATACGGTAGTCTACTCCGGAGTATCGATGCCCTGTCTCGATAGTCCAACGACCAGGGACCTGTATAAGGATGTGCTTATAGATTACCCAGCCCCCACGAGTGTGATCGCCATCACAACGCCGGTAATCAAGCAAAGATCCTAAGGGCTCTACTAATGCGTATAGGTGATATAACAAATAAACACACATGTACACATTAAAGCAGAGACAAACCAAGTAGCATACTACTATATCGAGCAAGATTGTCTGTACAACTGTGAATATCCCAAGCTTCCATCAAGTAATATACATACTAGTATGATACAGTAATGGCCTCTAGGGCATATACACTAACAATATGCAAGTATAAAGATTGTTAGGAAATGATAGGATAGTTTAAGTTAATGGAAATCCGTATTCAAGTCCTTTGAGCCGAACATAACCAATGAAACTAGAGCAATCGGCAACAACGTGGATTAGGGTGCTTAAGCACAGTATTCGTGGAATCTGGCTTATTGACCCTTGTCCTTCCGTTCTTGTCTCTTGCTATCGCCTCCGGCTAAATCGAACACAACCGGTCGCGGTTAGGAATCACCGCTACCTTGGTAGGGTAGGGTGCCTAACAGAGCGCTTGCGTATGGTTTGGGCGGAGTTTCAAATGGAAAATACGAGAAAAGGATATGAGAAACGAAACCTTAACTTACAATATCATTCTCTTTTCCTAACAACAATATTCACAACATCTCACAATATAAACCAAAAAGAGAGCAAAAGAACAGATAAGCAAAGAAAAAGAAAAGATTACAAGCAAGTAATAGGCATGGAATTTAAAGTGCAAGAATGTAAAGCATGGAATGTAGATGACATGAATGTAAGGAAAGTAAAAAGAGAAAGAAAGCAAAAGAGCAAGAATATAATACAAAGAACCATACAACTCAAGACAAGCCATAGGTTCAATAACCCAATCTTAGACTTGCAAGCTCAATGAAGAGGTTGCAAGATCAAGAAGAGGTAAAGAACCCAAGGGAAAATGAACCACAAGAAAGAGAAGCTTTATTGATTCCATATGAAAATAGAACCCTTGAGATCAAATACCAACCCTTAAACCTTCAAGCTCAATAAAGAGGTTGAAAGATCAAGAGAAGGCAAGGATCTCAAGGGGAAGCTATGCTATGTATAAGAGAACCAAAAAGAAAACAAAAACAAAAGTGTTAAGCTTGGACCAAAGTTAGACATGAACCCTTGCCCACTGCCTGCTATATATAAGCACAAAAACTAAATAAGCAAACAATAAAATAATGATTAAAAGGCAGCAGTGGAGGGCTAGTATAAAGATGGGGCCCACAGGAGGTGGTGGGGCCGGCGATGCCGAATCTTCTAGGGAAGTGCTCGCGTTAATTCCGAGCACTAGTGCTCGTACTCTTATGGTGTGCAGGGGTTGTCTCCAGTATGACTTTGGTGTTGCTGGTTTTCTCAAATTTGACTTGGTATGCATCCAGTTCTTGGAGTGAAATAAGTAGCTATGCATCACATCACTACTTTTTGCAATAAATGCACATCACACCATATAGCCCACTTGCACTAGCCCACTTAAGTGTGTCATGGCAGCCCCCATAGGTCCATGGTCCAAGCCCCAAGAGTTATTGTGTACATATGTTATGTGTTGGACCAAAATGTTGTGCACACACATGTTTGCAAAATAACTCTTGGGATATCGGTCGATTTGCGATTCTGATTGCAGTGTCAGCTCACAAATTATATATCCGTGATATTAAGTGTATTTCCAGTATTTTGTCACGGACACCTGTAATTTGTATTACTGAGCAAACACCGGTTAATAGTACCGATATATACAAAAAATAGATAATGAATGAGTGGTATTAAAATGCAATATTCTGGTCTGAACAAATACCCCCAAACTTATCTTTTGCTTGTCCCGAGCAAAACATAATCCTAGCCTCACTTTCGCAGGTAACGCGATTGCACTGAGCACGTGCAACAAGCCGTTAAACCTCTAGGTGTCCCTAGTAGGAGGAGTGTTGTCTCCTGAGGGTTTTCAGTGGATACTACCCACAAAATCCCGTCAAGTTAGTTTCATAAGTTAACGTTGATTCTACTCCTACAATTTAGTATCTACGTTAGAAATTCTATCATCCTAAGTTAGAAATATCCAACCCTTATGTTTCACGCCTTTAATCTATTTAACCCCAGATCCTATACGTTCCAAAAAAGTTTAGAATGATGTTGGTCTCTCCTGAGTTTTCCTTCTAAAGCGCGGTCTCAAATGAGGGATTTTTATCAACATTACAGAAAACATAAGTCTTATTCTTCATTTACATTTTTCCTCCAAATATCGATTGTATACCCCTACGTGTGTGTGTATATTTGCACCCCTACACTTAAGAATTCAATTCAAGCTATAGTACCCTTGCTTTAATACCTAATACTACTTCTTTTCATTTAATGATGGTTGCTCACACAGCTTTCATGCGACCATTAATGCTCCTTGAGGCACTAACGGCCGATTACTGAATATGTGTGCTTAAAGCGTAAATAGCAGTTTCCAGGTCTTGACTTTATTCTATTTTTTTTCTTTTTTCTTTATTTTTCTTTTTCAAGACCGGATATATTTTTTTCACTAATGCTCTTTTTGTGTTTAGCTTTAAATACCGTTTTTCTTTGATACCAGGTTTTCAGGCAAGAGTATTTCTAGGTATCCTCTACCATCCCAAGTTTCAAGGTGCGTGTATGTGCAGTTTGTAGGGTATATACTTTCTAAATTTGAACTCAAGAATAGAAACTATTTTTCAGACTTATCCTTCAGTAAAGCTTCAATACTTTCCCTTCATCTTGACTTAACTCAAGGACTGAACTCAAGATTACCTATTTCTCAAAACAAACTGTAAGGACGTATACATACCAAGGTTAAGTAGAATGAGGGTTATTTTTAGGGTTTTCAATTCCTAAGCCTAGGATTTAGTTATTTCTAACGTATCAACTAAGCTTTCGGAATAAAAATCTAAGTTACCCTATTAGCTAACTTAACGACAAAGTTTTTATATTTTGGAAAAAATTTCAATTTTTATGGGTTTTAAAATAAGTATGCAAATGCAAAATATACAAATGAAAGTGAAGGAAGAAAGCTTACCTAGCACACCCCCAAACATAAACTTGACGGTGCCCTCACTGTCAGGCTATACCAAGAGGGTCAAAATTGTCGGCGCTCCCAAAATGAAAGATATACAAAACAAAAGGAAAACCAAAAATATATACACAAAAAGATTCCCCCCCAAACTTAAGTAAAACAGTATTTCCATTGTTAAGTGTTGAAGTTCATGATTAGGGAGGAAAGAGAACAGTATCAATCTATACAAGGCCTTACACTGGCCAAAAGTGAGCACCAACCATTCAAAGATCTTATCATTATAAATCGGCGGTTGGTGAAAGAGAGAAATGAGAAACATGCGCGACCGTGTGGGGATAGAAGCGGGGTCCGATCTCGGTGAAGGAGAAGAATGATGGAAGGGAGAAAGAAGTGGAATACGAACTTGAGGGTAAAAATGGAGCGAATAAATTAGCACAATTTGTGATGACCGATGTGTGAAAAGCGATTGTGCTAATCAATCAACCCGTCGAGAAATTGGGTCAAATCCCTCAAGATTCGTGAGAAAATATGGGTACGCCAAACTTGGTAAACCAGACATAGTAAATGAAAGTGATACGGTTTCTTGCAATGTCGGAACGATGGAAAGGATGGAGGGAAGTGATCGAGGAGGGGTATCAGGTAAAGGTTCAGGAGGGTGTACACAGTCAATGACAGAGATAGGATGAATTGGAAAATCCGACTCATCAAGCAAAACTGGTTCATCCTCAAAAATATCCTCAAAATTCTCCTCAAAATTCAGCTTATCCATGCAAATTTCATCAAAATCAAGACGCATATGAAGTTCGGGAAAAACAATTAAAGACTCGGGATGATGAATTGGAGAGAAAAACTCATTCAAGACTGTGGGTTCATCATCCGAAATATCCCCAGCGTTGATATCCTCAATCAAGTAAAAATCAATTTTCTCAGCCACCACATCAAAAGCATGGATTTTAATCAATTCTGGTTCTAATATGGAGGTGTAGAGGTCAAAAGGATTGGGTGTGGTTTTACTTGACATGGACCCTTCACAATCGGGCAAATCAAGCACTATAATGTCGCACAACTCATTAATCATTCTATCTTCAATTGATAAATCATTTGGGACACTCGATAGACTTTCAAAACAGGAGTTGTGGGATTCAATTTGGGACGGGTAGGTTTGATTTGGAAGGGTGTACAGCTCACTTTCTCCACTCAAATTCTCAGCCTGTCTTACCGCCTCTTCATACATTGGAAAACGTGGAGCTAGTTGGAAACTAGCTACGGGGTCAGTAGGTTGTATAAGGGCGGCCATGGACGCATTCAGATCCATTATCTGTTGGTACGATGATACCTGAAAGTCTTCCAACGAATGTTCCAGACTAGATATAGGTTGTGACGGGGTTTCAGTAAAAGATTCGAAGTTGTTTGGATACTCGAAATACCCAAATGGCTGTTCAGAAGCGATGTCTAGGGAAGCTGCAAAATTTGGGTAGGATGGATAGGAATTGAATGGCTGGACAAGAGTAGGATAAACATATGAATAAGAAGGTGAATGGAATTGTTGATCCAAAGAATTTGTAGTGGTGAAAGGAGTGAATGATCGGCTACGGGATTGTTCAATATGTTCAGCGATGGACAAAGGACGACTTGCAAAAGGGGTATCAACATAAGAGGGTGGGGGAGGTTGAAAAGGTTGATACAAAGTGGATTGCGGAGTCCAATTGTTTATCCAAGACGCGTCTATCCGATCTTTCAAAGAAATTTTGGGCATGGAGGGGTCATTCGTAATTCGACCAAAGCAAGAACCGTAAGAAGTAATGTCTTGTTGTAGGTACCAAAGTTCGGCATGAGTTTTGCGAGGTGGGGTACCCATGATATGAAGAGAAGAAGAAGAGAAGAAAAACAATGTGGTTTTTTTTAAGTTAGTTATTAACAAAAGAATGAAGTATACACACAAAAAGAAGCTGGATAAAAACAATCACGACACAAAAATACCACACACCAAATCGGTCTAGGGTTCATCTAGGTCAACTAGACTGTAACGTTTTGGAAATCGTTATGCGATTTTGTCCGTTTTAGGGTAAGTTTGTCGGTATTTTCCGTTTTTACCCGACTGTGAACAAACGACCATATAGACTTGCCAGCACCTAGATTAGCAAAAATAAAGCTAGTGCGCGAGCTTTGGGAGTATATGGGACGTTTTGGTTCAATTTGATTTTTTCCCAATTTTTAATATTATTTTAATGCGGTATTTAAATTTTGGGAAAATTTCCGTTTGCGATCTTTTCTTTAAAACTTTGAGTTAGGAAAATCCTTCTCACTCACCTAGGGGATTAATGTGTGGCCTAGAATTTAAGTTAGGATTTAAATGAAAAAGAAAAGAAAAGAGAAGAGGTAGATGCATGCATGTGTGTGTATGTGTGCAATGCATTCATTAAGCAATAAATGAGGGAAATTGCTAGGAAATTCACCACAAACACTCCACCTCACTCCCTTGGCCGAAATCCTCCTCCCTCTACTGCACTTAATCCTTTGTTTCTCATTTTAATTCATTCTATCTCACAAAAATCCTCAAAATTCTGAAACCTATCACAAAAATACCTTAAACTTGGGATTTCTTGCTTCTTGATCACTTGGAGCTAGGGAAAAGCTTGGAGTTAGGAGCAAAGTTGTTAGGTATAACCTCTCTACTGCTATTTTATAGTTTTTGTGTGGTTTTGATCGTTAATTTCTGCGTAGAACGTAAATTATATCGATTGAGGCGATATCGGGTTTTTAGTGTCTTTTTAGAGTTTTAGTATCTGCTGTGACCTGGGAGTTTTAGTGATTGAGGAAACAACTTCAGAGAGATGTGCAGGTTGACCTGAGACACCACCTAGGAGACGGGGACCATCCCACCGGCCGGGGCCGGCGAGACTTGAAGAGGGGGCCGGCGACGCCGGCCGACTTGGTGAGGGTTGGGGTGGGTCTTCTGTGGGTAGTGTCTGCTGTTGTTTTGGGTTGTTTGGTACTGTTGATTTTATTAGTAAATGCAGTATTCAAAATCTGGGATCGATTACCTATAATCGTGTGTTTTGAGTTCGCGTGATACGTGTTGCGACACGAGTCGTGTGTCGTGCTGCGACGTACTCAGTTTGGGTTTAGGTATCGTTTCGCGTGTTTACACTAGACGTGTACTCGTGAGTTGGTTTAGTGCGTTGATGCGTTTTATAATACGTAGTTTACGTTATTGTGATTGCTTCTAAGATATTCGCATTATTTCTTGTGTTTGTGATATTTTAGCGCCGCAAACGGGGACTTCAGACGCTGCGAACAAAGGGAAGCAGGTGGTCGGATTTTCATAGCTGGAGACCACAGTGTGAGTAGATTTAACATCTACGGGGAATCGCCCGTATGGCGCTACGCGTCGGGGCTAGACATGATATAATATTAGCCGTATGCTTATTTGTTTCTATAGAGATATTGCATGATTCATGTTGCATATAGTTACTTGTAGTGCATGACATTATACCTGCTGTACATTGCACTATTATCGACAGTCCATGTTGCACGAGCACCAATGATATGCTACACACACCCTGTTGATAATTGACATGATAGGCACAACACAATTGCTCATTCATATACCTTGCTATCGGTTAGCGACATTAAACAGTTATACTTGTGCGACAATGCATATTACATAGAACATACCTGTATACCTACATGCTCATATGTATACCATGCTACATTACTTGTTCGCACATATACCATGCTATATTATTTGTTCGCACATATACCATGCTATATTATTTGTTAGCACATATACCTTGCTATTGTTATATGATCAGTTGTTATTGCATATATATCAGTGGTATGGGACGCTGTGTATATATGTATTCTGGATTTGGATATTACAGTTTTTATTTCATATATATCGGTGGTATGGGACGCCGTATATATATGTATTTTGGATTTGGATTTATATGATTTGTATTGCATATATATCAGTGGTATGGGACGCTGTATATATATGTATTCTGGATTTGGATTCTTGGGATCCGCGAGATACATTATATGGACTTATGCATTTGAGATGCGATATGGGAAATTAAGGTGTCGATGTGGGCACTTAATTTCCGAGAGATATATGGGGTTGACAGACCGATACATGGAAACGCAAGTATCGAGGTGGGATACTTGGTTTCGAGGAACGTATGGATATCAGAAAGACCGATACGTGAA
The DNA here is from genome assembly GCA_030015575.1 of Agapanthus africanus. Classification (NCBI taxonomy): domain Eukaryota; kingdom Viridiplantae; phylum Streptophyta; class Magnoliopsida; order Asparagales; family Amaryllidaceae; genus Agapanthus; species Agapanthus africanus. The sequence goes on from JASDDO010000022.1 coordinate 392,589,696, forward strand.
AACGCAAGTATCGAGGTAGGATACTTGGTTTTCGAGGAACGTATGGATATTATGTTTTTGGGTGTCGATGTTTGACACTCGGGTTTCACGAGATGTACAGGATTTGAGGGGCCGATTTGAGGGCCGATCAGAGTATTTGGGATTTGGGTGTTGTTGAGATACACCGTATTTTTCATGCTGATGATATGCGCATGAGATTATTTACTTTCCGCACTCAGTATTATATTGATATGGATATCATGATAGTTGCATATTCATATTGTCATACTCATGCTATCAGTTCACATGTTATTGATCATTGATGTTAGTGCATACTTGCGATTACTGTATGATGTTAATTACTATTCACGAGTTGGCAACTCACCCCCGTTGTGCCACAGTTTTGCAGGACTTACCCTCTGAGTAGTCGCGGCGGGGCAGCTTATCATCATTACTTTTGGGGATACCGCTACCTTGGCAGTGAGGCCGTTGCATTATAGGTGGGTTTGCGGTTATCCGTTGTATATTGTATATTTTGGTTGGATCTAGTATTCTCCATCTACCCTTGTTGTATATGACTTAGAGACGACTTGTGAGATATCAGTGTTGTATTATATTGGTTTTGGGAACCGTGCTCGTAGAAGCAGGTTATTGTGGATATGTTTACTTCTTGATATAGTCGTTCTCTTTGATATTTCTTCGCTTTGGCGTCGTATACTTGTTGTGGTGATTGTCTCCGCCGGTGGGCGTGATTTTTCTCCCACTTGGGATGTTTTATATATTATCTGTGTTGTACCCGTTTACGGGGCCAGTTTTACAAAGGAGGTGCTGCCGAAATTTTTATGAAAGAAAACTAGAGTTAGAGATTTTAAATGGCAACACTAATACTTTTAAATTATGTTTCTCCGTTGATCCAGTTTTGGGTGGTTTAGATTTCTGGGTTTTCGGCTTACTTAAGTTACGTACGCCTGTAGACGTTACGTAGTTTAAGTGCCGGTTACGGGCCGAATTTCGGGTCGTGACATAGACCTGCTCAAGAATTTGATTGTCGAAGTAAAACTGTGTCGAGAAATGGGCTCAAGATACACTGATCACGAGGCCAGGTAAGTGCAGAGATAAAGGGAGGTTTTCCGACGCTTTCACGAAGGTCCTTAATTAAATAACCCTTTCTCTTTTGGCGGTTTCGCCGTTAACACTGTTCTAGATACCCCGTAAACAATATACTGTTAAGCGGTGTTCTAAACACAGTTAACTTCTCCTAGTGAGCGCGAAGTCCTTAAGGCTTAAAGTCTAATTTCTTTTAAAATTGTGTGGGTAAACGTTTATGCACAGTTCGTGATTTGTGGGCCACGGAAAAGGTGATGAAATCCTTTACCGTATGTTGTGGGGTTCACTTGCTCTTAAGTCCGTATTAATGGATGCAATGCGCAAATTAATCAAAAAATTATTTAAAGAATCAAACAATCTTTTTATATATTAAGCACGGCACTGCAACAAATACGGGTTAGTCAATTTTTTTTTGCGTTTGGTTGCGAACTTGCAAAGAATCCTGCAAAGATATTATATTGGATGCGTCGGATTTGAGAAGAAAGTGTTAGTAAAGTACGTACTGTTAAGTTTTTGGGTTAGGAAACCCCCGTTGAAGTAAATTCGGTAAGCTTGAAAAGTTTGCTTGCGCGGGTCAAACTACCCGGATCTTTGGCACTGTATTTCGCAATCACCTTAGCCTTGAATGTGTACTTTGCTCCCCACGATCGCAGTTCGCAAATCCACAAAAATTTACAAATGTCGGAAAAATGGATATTAGTGCGGAAAAGCGATACGAATGCCCAAATACCTGCACACTAAAAATTATAAAAAAAAAACAATAAAAATAGGACAAAAACAGAACACTGGAGCACAGGGGGAAGTTTTGGAGCAATTGGAGGCAGACAGGCCGGCGTTTCCGGATATACTGGGTGTGTCGCCTGATTTCTTGTGGCAAAGGGGCTTCAATTTTCTTCTGTGTTCACCGTGCTCCACTAGTGTCTTACTGATATTGTTTGATTTTTCAGATGAGTTACAGAGTGCAAGCAGGTCTAGAATCCAGAGAGCAAAATTGTTAGCTAAGTTAGTTTTTTTTTGTTTTGAAAATTTTGAGATTTTTATGTTGTTTTTGAAAAAATAGGGTTAGTTGTATAAGTGAAATGTATAGAGATTAACCCGAAATAACAAAAACTAAAACGTTACCGTATCCCCGGCAACGGTGCCATTTGATTGATAGAATTTAAGTGCTAACCGCAATCAAGACGGTGTCGCTTTGCAGCTAGTCGGTTGAGCACGGGTCGATCCACAGGGAGACGGAGCGTTCTACGTTCTTGTCAAGCCAAGGGTTGCAAGATCAAGAAGAGGCAAATAACCCAAGGGAAAATGAAGCACAAAAAAGAGAAGCTTTATTGATTCCATATGAAGATACAACCTTTGAGATCAAATACCAACCCTTAAACCTTCAAGCTCAATAAAGAGGTTGAAAGATCAAGAAAAGGCAAGGATCTCAAGGGGAAGCTAAGCTATGTACAAGAGAACCAAAAAGAAAAAAAAACAAAAGTGTAAAGCTTGGACCAAAGTTAGACATGAACCCTTGCCCACTGCCTGCTATATATAGGCACAAAAACTAAATAAGCAAACAATAAAATAATGATTAAAAGGCAGCAGTGGAGGGCTAGTAGAAAGATGGGGCTCACAGGAGGTGGTGGGCCGGCGACGCCGGATCTTCTAGGGAAGTGCTCGGGTCAATTCCGAGCACCGGTGCTCGTACTCCTGTGGTGTTGCTGGTTTTCTCAAATTTGACTTGGTATGCATCCAGCTCCTTGAGGGAAATAAGTAGCTATGCATCACATCACTACATTTTGCAATAAATGCACTTCACACCATATAGCTCACTTGCACTAGCCCACTTAAGTGTGTCATGGCAGCCCCCGTAAGTCCATGGTCCAAGCCCCAAGAGTTAGTGTGTATATATGTTATGTATTAGACCAAAATGTTGTGCACACACATGTTTGCAAAATAACTCTTGGGATATCAGTCGGTTTGCGGTTCTGGTTGCAGTATCAGCTCACAAATGATATATCCGTGATATTAAGTGTATTTCCAGTATTTTTTCATGGACACCTATAATCTGTATTACTGAGCAAACACCGGTTAATAGTACTGATATATACAAAAAATAGATAATGAATGAGTGGTATTAAAATGCAATATTCTGGTCTGAACACGCACCTTGGAGCTGATCAAAGGAATCGTCAATGAGAGGTAAAGGATGCCTATCTGCACCGTAACTCGGTTCAATTGACGAAAATCAATACACAACCTCAAACTGCCGTCCTTCTCCTTAACGAACAGAGTAGGAGCTCCACAAAGCTAAACACTCGGATGCACAAGTTCCCATATCTAGCAACTCTGCAGCTGATCCTTAAGCTCCCTATGCTCCGCCGGCTCACCTGGAACAATATCGGAAAACTCTCGCACGATAGGAATCCGGTCCAACAAACGCACTGTGACTCCGGTATCACGGATGAAAGCCAAGAATCCTTGACATCCTCTTCTCAAAAGCCGATTAGCGAAAAAGGCTGAAATCAAGCTGTGAGGGGCGGCACTACAGTCCCCCTGCACAAAAAGAACTGACTCGCCGGGAAAAAAAAACCTGACTATTTTCTCGCGGCAGTCCACAGACGCATAACACGTATCTAACCAGTCCGTGCCTAGGAGAACGTCAAAGTCAAACATCTCTAGAAGGATCAAATCGACGGACGAATCTCTATCTCCTACCTAATTGGCACATGACCGAAACACGTGTCGCGCAACCAAAGGATCGCTAACAGGAGTAAACACAACAAACAACTAAACTAGCATACACGACTCTCGGCCCAATCTCGGCACGAAGTGTGTAGAACAAATGAGTGCATAGATCCCGAATTAAACAAACAAGTGCAATAAGAAAACATACGAATAAGATTACCTGAAAACTCTGCATTGGACGCCCGTGTGTCTCGATGAGTAGAAGCAAACGCTCGTGTCTGCCCTCTACCCACAACTGGCTATCTTCCTCTTCTACCATCCTATACTCTCGGAACAAATCCTCTGTGACCATGACCTCTCCGAACATAAGTCTGACGCGGATCAACAACAGGCACAACATGCGACTCTCCCTAAGGTGAAGGTGGTAAGGTATCATGTGGTACAGCTGTCCCGCCATCACATAGCTCAGTGCAAACTCGAACATGATGACTCAAACTCCCGCACCGGTAACATCCAGAGGAAAACTGCTGACTCTCCTGGGGAAAAGAGCTAAATCGTTGTCCTCGGCCAAAGACTCTGCTATCCCGCGACATAACCGAAATCTGTCTCGGCAACTAAGCCTCTGTCTCTGGGATGATACACCTGTACGAGCCCTCCTCAGTCTCGGAACGACCAAAGTCTCGAGAAGACGCTCCTCAGCTAAACGGGCTGCATCCACTGCTGCTGTATACGTGACACAATGTTGTGTGCTGATAGCAAGGAATAACTTGGTTACATGGGTGGCAAGCTCCTGTCGCTGTGCTCGACTGGCCTCAACCAACGACCTCATCATCTGGCGCAAGTCCTGCATATCTGCCTCAAGCCTGGCGATACGATCTATTGATGGCGGATCAATCTGCTCCTGTAAAGAGAGCGTACTGTCCTGGTCAGTCCTTATCCTAAACGAGTCAACTCTGATCTCGGCTCACGCAGCCTCACTCTGAGCCCTCATAGTCATCGGCGGCAAAAGACTATAAATGGAAATAGGATTCGATAAGAATACGGAAATAGAATCACAAGGATATGTATCATCAAGGAAGGAATTTCAAGCATTTAGTACTTAGGTCACTTAGGTGTAGTATCGTGTCATAGGTATGCCGCGGACATACACACGCTACATCACTCTGCTTAAGCTACCTACTACATCATACCAAGGTCATCCTACACTCCGAAAGGTAAAACCTAGCGCTATGACACCAACTTTGTCACGACCCAAAATTTGGCATGTGGCGGCCCATAAACTATGTAACATCTCCAGCCGTAACGTAATTCAAGTAAGCCGAAAACCCAGCAATCTAAACCATCAAAAGTAGTAAGTGGTAATAACATTGTTAAAACTTTTGAAATCTCAATCGAAATTCTTTAAAGTCCAAATTTACTTTCTTTAAAATTTGACAGCACCACCTTTGTAAAACAACCCCCCAAAAAGGGTACAACAAAAAATATAAGTAAAGCTTCCCCAAACGGGAGCAAATCCATGCCGAAAGGCGGAAAACAACCACCAGAACAGATATACGACGCCATAGCGAAGAAAAGACGATATAAATATAACTGCATAAAAGACACCCAGAGTCACAAAATAATATGCAATATCGTCCTCACAACTCGTCTCTAAGTCAATACATGAAAATGGTAGATGGAGATTACTGGATACAACGAATATAAAATGAGCAACATCGGATAACCGCAAAACCCATCTATAGCAAAACTGCACCCAGTCAGTCGTAGCGGTATCCACTGCAAAAGATGATACGATAGATGAAAGCCATGTCTCTGACCACTCTGAGGGACAACATGTTCAACCCTGTGGCACAACGGGGGTGAGTTGCCAACTCGTGAATAGTAAATAACATATTCAGGTAATCGTAAGTATGCACAAACTACGATGGTCTATCACATGCAAGCTGTGAGCAATAAATGGCAACATGTAAATGCAACAGTCATGAAAGGTACTCTATCAGGTACTACTAATACATAAAACAATGCATATCAAATAAATGCGGAGTATGGAATAAAACATGTCATCCTTACTAAATCCTCATTGTGGCAGGACCAGTGTCCATCAAGACAATCTAAATCCCAAATTCCTCAGATCGGCCTCCATATCGGCCCTTACATCGGGCACATAGGCCCCTCACATCGAGTAATGAATAAGAATACATGCACATATCATTATGATAATATATATTATATATATGTACATATATAACAGCGTCCCATACCACTGATATATATATACATGTATATATATCAGCGTCCCATACCACTGATATATATATCCTGGAGTAAAACATCCAGAAAACATCATATCAAATCCATATATCAATGCGAAATCCATGAAATATAATATATGCAATATATAACAGTAATATGAGCATATAAAGGAAAAACCTTTATTTAACTGCAACAAGTTATTAAATATATCATGTGGTTCCTAATTTCTCCAAAATCCATACAACATCATATAAAGGTGAACATGTAACTATAGCCAGGTATGCGTAACCTTGTCGGTATAGCAAGATATGTGTATCTACATATCAATAATGATGTAATACCCTCCAGGTATATGTGTAGCTATATCAAGGTATACGGTGTACATGTAAGTATGTATGCAAGATGTACATGTAGCTGTGTCTCATATGGGTTTATACCTATCACTAATGATACAATACCATATAAGTATATGGGTAGCTAGCATGTAGTCATGGAAAGGCATATGTGTAAGCATGTAGCTATACAGGTATGTTATATGTCATATGCACAATGGAATATGAATCGCTATCTCTATTATCCCTATCTAATACAATATCATGTACGTATAGGTGTTGTGCGTGTCATGGCAATTATCGATGTTGTGTGTAGCATACAATCAATGCTCGTGCAACATGAACCGTTAATAATAGTGCCGTGTCCAAAGGGTACAAGTCCAAGCACAACAAGTAATAATATGTAATGAAGTTTTATGCACAATCTATATGTGCAATATAAACATGCGGCTAATATCATATCATATCTCGCCCTGACGCATAACGCCATGCGGGCGATTCCCCTGTAGATGTTAAATCTACTCACAGATGATCTTGGGTTAAGTAAAGACAACCACTCGCTTTCCCTTCTTCGCAGCGTCCGAAGTCCCCGCCTGCGACCCTAAGATCAAAAACAACAATAACAAGTGTATATTAGCAATCGACCAATAACACGTACAAACTACGTTTGACCGACGCACCAACTCCAAACATACTCTTAAGTGCTCATCTAGTGGCTAACACGCGTAGCGACACTACGAAACTAACCCAAAAGCAACAGATACACAAAGACACGAACCGTATCGGATAACGTAACACGCGTAATCGAAACACTAGAAAACAAGCAAAGTGGTCCCAGATTTTGCTACACACATAATTTGTAAAAGTTGCATGTACCACAAGACCACACACAACCGTAGAGCCCCCCAGACCAAAACACAACCCCCCAGCCCCTACTCTGGCCGCAAATTGCGGCCAGAACCAATAAATCTGCTGCCATATAGAAAGGGAATGGGCTCAGGTTTTTATGGTGGGTTCTAGGTCACTACACAAATTCATTATGATGGGAACTTTTCCAACAAATACCTGGTATGATAGCAGATCATCCGAGACCCAAATCTATACTAAAAATAAGATATTTGCACGAAATGAAACTTTACGCGTTTTAAACTGAAACTAACAAGCTACGCAACATTAAAAAGGCTTACTTAACAGAAAGAGATCATTACCTACTCCCACAAGCTCAAAGATCCTAGCTTTCCAAGCTCCAAGGAATCCTAGAGGCAAAACAATGTTTAGGATGCGATTTGAGTGTGATTTTGTGAAGTTTGTGATGGTTTTATGATGGAAATGATAAGGTTTTAGTTTGAGGGTTGAGGAGTATGAGAAATAATGAGAAAAGAGATAGAGAAAAATGAGAGGATGAAATGATAAAGAGAGAGTGAGGTGAGAATAAGGGTGAGATTAACTCTCACATTAATGCAAGCCATGCCTCTCATGACTGACCATGCCACCTCCTCCCAAATCCAAAACAAGCAAAGGAAATATCTTTCCTCACACAAAATATCTAGGGTTAAGGTTTAAACAAAGAAAGGATGGATTAGGTTAAGTCGTCATGGTCACTAAACTAGATTGACATAAACACACCCTCACATTAACATGCACAAGTGCGTGCAAGTGTCACGACCCGAAATAGCACGTGACTGGCCCTTGAATCGTATGAAGTCTATAGGACCTCATCTAATTCAAGTAAGCCAAAAGCCCAGAAATCTAAAACCATTTTATGGAATAAGTAAAGAAAACTAGTTTTAAAGAAGTGAAGAAAACATGTTTTAAAAACAAGGTTTTTGAATAGGTAAGCCGAATATGCATTTTTAAATCCTCAAGTCTTTTCTGAAAATTTCGGCAGGGTTTCCTTTGTAAATACTGGCCCCGAACGGGGCACAACATGAATAATATATACATCAAAGATAAAGGCATCCCCAAGCGGGAGCTAGCTCTTCGTCAATCGAAGGTCACAACCACGCAAGCAATATAAAATACAACGCCGAAGGGCGAGGATCAAAACTCAAAAGGAAACTCAAAATCATCAAGAAAACCATAATAATACAACGCGCGACTCTAAGGTCGAAATAATACACAACTGGTTTTCTAAGTCTGAAATAATATACAAGTCTGGTTGATGGAATTACTAGATACAACTGATTAAAATAAATAGAAGGGTGGTCACGATGCGAGTGAACCCAGCTACCAAAGCAATCACCCAGAAAGGAAGCGGTGTGCCAGAAAGGCCGTAATGAAACCTGTACGGCAAAATCTGCAAGAACTGTGGCACAATGGGGGTGAGTTGCCAACTCGTGAATAGAAAACATCACAGAGCAGAAATCGTATGTATGACTCATCCTAGGTCAATACGATCAAATATATATATATAAACCACAAATGATAAAGTCTTAAGCATGAAAAGGTGGCAAGGGTAAACATCTATACATAAGTGTAGTACCAAGTGCTCGTGTCAGTGCCTCGGGTAGCAACATATCATAAATATGAGGTATGATCAATGTAATCAGTGTCAACTATATCATGAAGTCTATGAGTATGTCGATATCATCCAACTATGTAATCAATGTCTGTATGCATATGGATCTCGTCCACGTGTCACCCAATGACACAAAACATCATGCATGTAAATATCATAAGGCATATGCATGGAAGTATGAGGGTATAAATCAACGTGTGTCCCTCGCGACACATCAAAAGCATGGAACCTGAGTGTCCAGCATCCACACTCGAAAACATCATGAAACCCGTGCCCAGCATCGGCATGTAAATCCTCATATATCGGGCTCCGTCAGTCCGGATCGGCCTACGGGCTCCGGCAGTCCTGATCGGCCCATATCATCTCTCGACTCCGGTCGGTATCCTCCGGATATCCGCCGAGCCTAAATACTATCACCGGTAGGTAGTAGTCCCTCTGCCAGGATCACCGTCTGTATACACAGCATCCCTTTCTTGCCCCGGGGTACCATACCGGGCCCTACCATGTACCCACACACGGCTCATGACTCCTCCTCGCATGGGGTATATACATATCAGAACAGATAAAACTCATGGTGGACGCACTGAAATATCATATCAAGAGAAACCGGGTTTTTAAACAATGCATACTTTCTTTTGAAATGACCACGGTTCTCAAATCCAGAAATCTCACGAAAATGGCATATCTCAATGCGTATAATCACAAAGCATGATGTATGCGACATATAACAGAAATATAGGCATATCCGTATATCATGCAACATGGAACAGTAATATGCACATATCAAGGGAAAACCGCTCTTTAAAATGAATCCAGTTTTAAAATATATTTTGCGGTTCCCAAATCTCCAAAATCAAGCCAGAATCATCTATGTATGAGCAAATACGTATATATGCAAGTAAGGGTGTACAATATATGTGTACGCAAGTATGAGTGTACAATAAGTCATATCCTGATGCAATAGTCCTACTGTTTAGTGACATGGCAATTATCGATGATGAAGTGTGTGAGCTGGTAAGTAGGTGTACGTGGAACATACGCATCATCGATAATGGTGCTGGTGTCCTGACAGCATGGGTTTAATATAACAATAAACACATTTACACATGCTATGCGATGCGAAAAGCAAGAATATGCGGAAATCGAATAATAAACGCAACAGTAGAGAATCTACATCAATATGTAAATGTCATACAATTTTGCCATTTGAAATAAGACATATCGGGGTTTTTAGAAAAATAAAGGCCACGGTGTTTTTAAGAAAAGATGCGTCTTTTGAAAATATCCGTAGAATCCCTTAGCTTATCTTTAAAATACTCACGAATCGTTAGTTTTGAAAAAAGGTATGACTCGGGTCTAGTCTAACATCCACTAAGTAAACTACAGATCTGACTAACAAGCTAATCGAAAGGGTATGGAAACCACCTAAATCTGAGTCGATATATATATACATATATAATAGTCGGTGATCTCGCCTCAATAGTACCGCATACGATACAATATATCATATGACATCCTCGAGTCAAGAGTGCGGATCTATCATCAATATAAAGCTTGTACGGTAAATCCATCGTACGGCATCCCAAATCTGAGTACGGGTCAAATATCACATTCATCTCATCATTTATCTGGTATCCTTATCATCATATCTCATGAACTGGGTACTGGCCTAAGTCTAGTACAAACTGATATTATCTATATAAATATATACGTGTATGAAAACACACGCCTAAAGGCCCTCTATAACCTCATATCGAATCTCAAAATACGAACCACATCATATCACCGATCTCATGGCACTATGCCCAATCTCATCGACTCATCTCCAAAGATCATCCACTATACTCATCATCCAAGTGTACGTATACGTGTGTATATATATACACCGTCCCATACATATATATATATATATATATATATATATATATATATACGTATGTATGTATGTATGTATCCCCATATACACACAAGTATAAAAAAGTAAGCATGTGTGTGCGTGTAAACCTATTCTAGGGTTCGCAACTAAGAAGCTATACTAGTTCACTTCTAACAACCCTAATCTAACCATTGAACACCTAATCACATCTTGAATATCCATGTCACACATAAAAGATATCATATATATATATATATCATAACGTATCGTGCTATGATGTCATCCACCCGACTTCCCCCGTAGTTATAATCTACTCACCTTGCTCTTTGCTTTCCGTTGTAGACGTCGCCACGCGCTTGCTTGTCGTCTCGAAGTCTTCATGGGGTAACTACATATCATAACGTATCGTGTCGCATTAAAACCCAATTCAAAACCAAAACGACACGCAAAAAGGCTATAGGTTAGAACCTATGGACTACGCTTTCCAAAACCACCAAATAACACTCGATTTCGACGTACAAACGTCAAGTGATCGAAGTAAAACACAAATACCAAAATCTAGAATTCAAAATACGAGAAACGAAACCCCGAATCAAAACAACAACTCTTGAAAATGGTCCCAGATTTTTCCCTAGGTCAAATTGGTCAATTCTGCATATGCCAAGGGTCTAGTTTACATGAGATAAAGCCACAGAACAAATACGAGTTAAATCCTCACTGGTCTGGCCGCAAATTGCGGCCATAATGAATTTATTTGCGTCCTGGGTAGGGGGTTAGGGGCTAGGGTTTCAGTTGGTGGTCCTAGGTTGCCTGCATGTATCACTGTCTTTGCTAAATAATTTTCAGGTCACCCGGGTGTTATCAGATTTCAATATACACACACAGAATCCACAATTCTTCCAATATCAGGTTTCTAAATCCGTATTCCGAGGTTCTAGTCTCTGGTTTAGGTCTGAATTCTAGCACTAGGGGATTTTTTTGGCCTCTACTGAGCTCAAATACACATCACAACTCAAAAATTCCATAAACCCTAACTAGAATTTCCCAAGTCTCACTAAACGACACCAAATCGTTTCAAATCAAGCATGGATGTAAAAGCAATGAAATACTAGGCTAAAGGTTAAGAGAATACCTCATTTGGCAACTCAAGAATTTTCTTGAGTTGCCCCAAGTGTCCAAAATTCAAGCTTTCTTGGTCCAATGTGTTGCTAGTGAGCTCATGCACAATTTTAATGAAGTGGGTATTGGGTTTTGAGATGTTTTTAATGGTGTTTGAGAGGCTTGAAGAGGGGGAGGGAGTGAGGGCAGCAGCAGCAGCAAGAGAGTGAGGGAGAGGAGAAAATGTGATGAAGATTGTGAGATGAGTGAATGGCCAAGTCAAAGATAACCCTCACCTTTCTATCTCTCACCCATACCTATTATTCTGATCCATTATCTTTTTCTTTTCTTTTCTTTTCCCCCCTCAAATAAAACAACAACCATGATATAAAACATGAAGAAAAGCCATGATAAAAATGTAACAAGTGTAAAAATGACATGGTGCATGTCATGTGCACAAATCCGGTTTAATACACGATTATCGATTTTTAATCGCGATTAGCACTAAATTAGTGTATAATAAATCATAAAAACTTATAATTTGCATAATTCACATAAAACACCCTCTTTTTAGTTATTTCCCTAATTTTCTAAATTTTTCCCAATTTATCGGTATTTAATTATACCGCCTTATTAAAATATTCATTATTTTATTATTTAATTACAAAAATTCCCAAAAATAATATTTTATTTTTTTTGAAATGTTACAATCTTTCCCCCTTAAAGAAATTCGGTCCCCGAATTTAAATTTAAATCCCCCAAGACTAAAACATTTAGTAAAAAGTCCAAGTCGTCGGGGCTCCGAAATCATTAATACATAAAATGCATCATGGCGCAATGCATGCGTACGAACAATGAGCAGATAACTCAAAATCAAAACCCCATCAAGTATCCCGCAATTATCGGAGTCATGGTGAAGACACCAATGTCAAACCCAATACGAAACCCAACATGATATACATCAAAACTATACATGTAAACATCAAGTTTATACATGTAATATCTGAAGGAAAAACCATGCCAAAACGTTTTAAATCGCTGTGCGATGCGCATAACACTGCACAGTGGCGGACGTCTATTGTAAAAAAATAACCATATATGTATATATCTCTTGTTTAATATGTACGTCCCATCGTTTTGAAAATAATTTAGAAGGGTTTCCTTATTGTAAACGTTTCGTGTCATATCAGACACGTAGGTAAATACTGAGATTATAGCTCTCTTTTTGGAAATTCCTTCAATAACTATCAATGCATGCAAAATATATCCAGGTACTGTCCTCTGACTAGTCCTGCTCAGTACGAAAACAACTAACAAATATCATAAAAACGTACTGCTCCATAAGAAATCAATCCCAAAATGTGCATAAGAATGCCACGTGCGTCAGGTGCGCACTGAAATCAAAATCCATATATGTGCCTCACATGTGTACAGAAACAACATCTAAGTGCAACGGGTGTACACAAAACACCTATCAGAGGAAACGTGTGTGCCTGACAGCAAAATCAGGTGCATCTGATATGCACGAAGAATCTCCATTTAGTGCATTTGGTGTGCACCAAAATCGCATCTCATAACATGCGCCCAACATGCGCGAAAATCCAAATCAGGTGCATCCATCATGCACGAATAAAATTTAAATCCTGTGCATCCAACATGTACGAAATCACGAAATCCAATATCAAGCGCCGAACATGCGCAAAATGCAATCCAAGTGCGCCAAATATACGCAAGAATCCAAATCAAATGCACAGAGTGCACGAAATCAACATCAATATCAGAATCGAAATCGGCGGTATACAATACAGCTCAATCCAAATCAGGTATACCGCGGTGTATAATCTCACAACCATGTGCATCAGCGTGCACAAATCAAATCAAAACACTAAAAGTGCATGAAAACTATGCCGAAAGCATAAGTCAAATCACTTGCATAACACAGGCATGAAATCAAAATCAACATATCGAAAGACATCAAACTGAAGTCAGGTGCAACTGTGGTGCACAAAATGTAAACCCAGTGTAACAAACGCACAAAATATAAATCCGGTGCAACAAATGCATGAAATATCAATCTGGTGCGAAAAACGCACGAAATATAAATTCGGTGCAACAAATGCACGAAATATCAATCCGGTGCGACAAACGCACGAAATATAATTCTGGTGAGACAAACGCACGAAATATAAATATGGGCGACAAACGCACAAAATATCAATCCGGTGCGACAACTGCACGGAACACAATCCAGTGCGTCCTGTGCAAGAAATACAAATACAGTGCATCCTGTGCACAAAATACAAATACAGTGCATCCTGTGCACAAATACCAAACAATAACTCAAATGCGTAAATAGCAACACCGAGTATACCAAGGTGTAAAAATCATAAACGTGTGCAACTGCGTGCACAAAACACATATCAATGCACTTTGTTCATATCACAATATCGCATTATTATATTCCCGATTCTTGTTCTTTTTACAAATAAACAGGTGCTTTTGACTCATGTCTGCTACATAGTTGCAGGTTACAGGTTCTCGGGACAAAAACAGTGAAAAAGACATAAGACGATGCAAAAGTGAGACTTCGACCAACAAACAGAGAACCTTTATCTTGCCTACAGTTTGAAGACTAAACAAAGATCAATGGACAATTTCACAGAATACAAAGACAGCGGAAGGTTCAAGACCTCAACACGAAGCGAATGGTAAAAGACCACTGCAATTATTCACTGTAGAGATCTGGAAGAGAACGAGAAAACATTCTGAAGAACCGACTGCAGAAATAGGAAGCCAAAGTCACCAAGAAGCAGCACCAGAAGTTTCAGCCCACAATCTCCTCATTTGGCCGCGGAACCGCGGCCAAACCACGGCTGCAGCCTCGGTTCCGCGGCCGTGTGATGCCCGTAGTGGCTAAAAATTTTACCATGTTGCTTGGCGGCGCTGACTAGTCTTCCTAGGGGTATTTTTGTAAAAACATACATGCGGCGATTGTAAACTTAGGGTTTTCTATGTCCTATAAATAGAGACCCAAATTCTTGTATTAGGCTATGCCTCCTTTCATTAATAAAATTCAGAATTCTTTTTGGAGAGCATCAATTTGTTAGTAGTTCTTTTTTATCTGCCCTAGGTAATTTCTATTCTTGCCCTAGTTTAGATTTAATTCCTTGCCCTAGGTTAATTTTATTATCTGCCCTAGTTAGATCTTTAATTCATTTCCCTAGATAAATAGTTTAGATCTGTTCTTCAATTCCCTAATGAGCGAGTAGTCTCCTCGCTTGTTAGGGTTAGCTTTGGGGAAAGCTTGAGAGATGATGATCTCTCACCCCTTTCTTGCCCATCACATATAATTAATAGGACTCCATGCATACATGCACACACCGCTCCCTACGGCACCCTATCCCACGAGGTAGCGGTGATACCGTAGTATAAATGCCCGGTTGTGCGTGTTTTCCATGGAGGTTAGGGTAAGGATTGATAAAGGAAGGACAAGAACCTAGAGGAAGAAACATCTTCCCGAATGGTTCTAATCCACTTTATTAATAATTACCATAACTCCTAATAGATCTTAATATGGGTATAGAAAATAGTGAGATTTATTGACTTTCCAAACTTAACCTAAACCTAACCCTAGCAAGATTTATATCTAGATTAATTTAGTTTTTAGATTTAATCAATCCTTTCACACCGTTCGGAATTAACTCGTAAGAGCAATTAGGAAATTCACAAAATCCCTGTGGACCGACCCGTACTCACCGGCTAGCTACCAAGCGATGCCGTTCTTGATTGCGGTTACAAAATATTCTTTGTGATCAATCAAATGGCGCCGTTGCCGGGGATGGCGTGTTATTTCCTTTTTGCAATTTCGGGTTAATATAAAATCATAAAAATCATAAAAAACTGACAAATTAAAAAATATAAAATTTTTATCATTTTGTTATTTTGTGAAGGGTATTTTTGTTTGAATTTTGCAGGATCTACAATCGAGTTCGGATCTGAAAATCTCCAGAGTTCAAAACAGTAAACGAAATATCCGAACAACAGAGGATTTGAATAACAGAGCAACTGAAAAGATTTGGAGAACTGAACCGCCTAGACGACCGCCCTTCCGCCGTGCAAACCCCATTTCGACCGCTAAACCGCGGCGGCCTGGTTGAGTCAGAACGTGAAAAAAATTCTCGGGAACAGAACGGTCTAGAAGACCGCCAAACCGCGGTGGGAACCCCCTTTCGACCGCTAAACCGCGGCGGCTTGGTCACTTCAGCTGGTGGAAAAATCTCTTTTTGTTTCCTTTCTCTCTCCTCTGCAAATCTCAATATATCTTCTGTGAAATCTCCTGCAGGATTCTTTGCGCTTAAAAAAATCTTTCCCCTTCTCAATAACAAATCTTGTGCAGGATTCTATGCACCGCGCTACAAATAAAAAATTTATTGCAAGTGATTTTTATATTTTTTTGCATATTTTTAATCGGACTTTAAGGGGCTTGAAACCAATCCAGATTGGGTGGGGATTTCATCACCCTTCCCAGGACCCTAGAAATCACATATGGCATTTGCATTGATCGTTTTTAATTAAAAAATACTAGACTCAGCCCTAAGGACGTCGCGCTCAATAGGACAGAGGACAATTTATAGGCATCGGCCGTTGATCCCAACCTGACTTTGCGGTGTCTAGACAAGTGTGTTGTTCATATCATATTTTTGCATTTTTATATCGCCCAATTTTTATCACATTGCTTATCGGTAGGTACTCTTGAGCCGTGTTTGCAAGTTAATTGCAGGATACAGGTTCTCAGCTCTAAACAGTGAAATTCATGGAAAAGCACGACAAATTCCGGATTACTGCCAACCACAGATAAAACACGGGTCTCCGCTCTCTATCCGTATGTTGCCGCACACCAGTTTAAGGGATAAAATGGCAAATCGATGTCATTTTCATGCACAAAGCACAATGTCAACACAAGATCCAATATGTCTACGCGGAGCTCAAGAAAAATCATGGCAAAAGATCTACATCACATCACCTTTTGATCTGCTGAAATTCTGGAAATATTGTGAAGTGCTTCTGAGAAACAATATATACCACACTGAAGAGTACTTATGACCAGGGAAACCCACCAAATTGTATGATCTAACTCTCCTAAATGGCCGCGGATCCGCGGCATAAGCGCGCTTAGGCCGCGGAACCGCGACCATATTGGCTCATCAGATAAAAATATTTCAGGGGTAGTTGGGTCTTTTCATGAAGGGTCAGAATGTGGCCCTAGGGTTTCAGTTTCCTGCCTATAAATAGCCCAAAACTTGCCAAGCCATGGGATCAATTCTTATGCCCACTTTTTGTTAGTTTTTAGTTTAACTTCTTCTTCTTCTTCATCTTTCCTCCATTAAATTGTTGTGAGAGTTTTTGAGTGGATGTTAAATGAAGATGAGGGTTATTTTGTATCATTCTTTTGCTTAGCTTCCCCTTTGAGCTCTCTACCTTAACTTGATCTTGCAATCTCTTAAGTGAGCTTGCAAGTTTAAGCTTTAGTCATTGATCTCAAGGGGTTGTATCATTTTGGAATCAACAATGTTCTCTCTTTTGTGCTCCATTCTCCATGAGTTCTTTGCCTTTTCTTGATCTTGCAACTCTTAATTGAGCTTGCAAGTTTAAGATTTGGTTATTGAACCCATGTCTTATTTTGGGTTCTATGGTTCCTAGTTTCATTTCTTGCTCATTTACTTTCTTGCACTTTAATACTTGCTTTACTTTCATGCACTTCAATTCCATGCACTTTTAATTACTTGCTTATAATCTTTTCTTTTCTTTGTTTATCTTTTCTTTTGCTCTTTTTGGTTCGTTTTGTGAATGGTTGTAATTGTTGTTGTTAAGAATAAATACAATATTGTAAGTTAAGGTATCATTCCTCATTTCCTTTTCCCGTTATTTTCCTTTGAACTCCGCCCAAACGTTACGCAAGCGCTCCGTTAGGCACCCTACCCTACTAAGGTAACGGTGATTCCTAACCGCGACCAGTTGCGTTCGGTTTGGCCGGAGGCGAAAGCAAGAGACAAGAATGGACGGACAAGGGTCAATAAGCCGGATTCCACGAATACCGTGCTTAAGTACCCTAATCCACGTTGTTGCCAATTGCTCTAGCTTCAATTGGTCAAGACTCGGCTCAAAGGTTTTGAGTGCGGATTTCTTTAGCTTACACTTTCGTATCTTTTTCTTAACAACTTTATACTTGTATATAACACTTAGGATAGAATTGAACAAACATATAAACATTCTTTATTGACTCGTCTAAAACTCGAACGGACATACAACCATCTCCTTGTGGATCGACCCGTGTGATACCGGCTAGCTGCAAAGCGACACCGTCCTGATCGCGGTTATAACTTAAGAACTTTGAACATCCGACACGCCAAAAGCGTGCGATCAATTGGCGCCGTTGCCGGGGAACAGTAACGTATTTCGTTTCTTGTTATTCGGGTTAATATTCTTTTTGTATATATTTATAAATAAAAAAATTAAAATCATTTTGTTATTTTTGATAATTTTTGTGAGCATGTGTGCAGGCTAATCTGGAGCAAGTACAGTAATCCAAAAAGAAAACATAGGTTTTTATTTTGGAGAAGATAAGAAGTGGAGTTCGTTGACCAAAGACAAATCCACAAGTCAACATTTTGACCGCGGAACCGCGGTCAAAAGGTCCCTTGAGCGGCGGTTCCGCGGTCCCATTGGGGTCTCTGTGCCCAATTTTTTCTCTACCCCTTTTTCTTTTCTTTTATCTTCTCTGTGAATTCCACCATACTGTATTTTCTGCAGATTTTTGCGGATTTACGAACTGCGATTGTGGGGAGCAAAGTGTACGTTCAAGGCTAAGGTGATTGCAAAGTACAGTGCCAAAGATCCGGGTAGTTTGACCCGCGCAAGCGAACTTTTCAAGCTTACCGGATTTGATTCAACGGGGGTTTTCTAAACCCGAAAACATAACGGTACGTACTTTACTAACACCTTCTTCTCAAATCCGACGCATCCACTATAATATCTTTGCAGAATTCTTTGCAAGTCGCTACCAAACGCAAAAAAATTGACTAACCCATATTTTTTGCAGTGCCGTGCTTAATATAAAAAACGATTGATTGATTCTTTATAGAATTTTTATTAAATTGCGCATTGCATACATTAATACGGACTTAAGGGCAAGCGAACCCCACAATATACGGTAAAGGATTTCATCACCTTTTCCGTGGCCCACAAATCACGAACTTGAGCATAACGTTTACCCGAACAAATTTTAAAAGAAATTAGACTTTAAGCCTTAAGGACTCCGCGCTCACTAGGAGAAGTTAACTGTGTTTAGAATACCGCTTAACGGTATATTTTTTACGGGGTGTCTAGGAAAGTGTTCACGGCGAAACCGCCAAAAGAGAAAGGGTTATTTAATTAAGGACCTTCGCGAAAGGGTCGGAAAACCTCCCCTTATCTCTGCACTTACCTGGCCTCGTGATCAGTATATCTTGAGCTCGTTTCTCGACACAGTTTTACTTCGACAATCAAGTTCTTGAGCAGGTCTAGTTGACCTAGGTGAACCCTAGACCGATTAGGTGTGTGGTATTTTTGTGTCGTGATTATTTTTTTTTGTCCAGATTCTTTTTATGTGTATATTTCATTCTTTTGTTAATATCTAACTAAAAAAAATCACATTCTTTTTTCCTTCCTTTTCTCTGCCTTTCTTTCTTTCTCTCTTCATAGCATGGGTACCCCACCTCGCAAAACTCTTGCCGAACTTTGGTACCCATAACCTGACATTACTTCTTACGGTTCTTGCTTTGGTCGAACGTCGAACGATCCGTCCATGCCCAAAATCTCTTTGAAAGATCGGATAGACGCGTCTAGGACAAACACTTGCCCTCTGCAATCCACTTTGTATCAACCTTTTCAACCTCCCCCACCCTTTTATGTTGATACCCCTTTTGCAAGTCGTCCTTTGTCCGTCGCTGAACATATTGAACAATCCTGTAGCCGATCTTTCACTTCTTTCACCACTACAGATTCTTGGGATCAACAATTCCATTCACCTTCTTATCCAAATGTTGATCCTGCTCCTGTCCAGCCATTCAATTCCTACCAGTCCTACCCGACTTTTGCACCTTCCCTAGACATTGCTTCTGAACCGCCATTTAGGAGTTTTTCATTGTCCAAACAACTTTGAATCTTTTACTGAAACCCCTTGACAACCCATGTCTTGTCTGGAACAGTCTTTAGAAGACTTTAGGGTAGCATCGTACCAACAGATGATGGATTTGAATGCGTCCATGGCCTCCCTCATACAACCTAGTGACCCGGTAGCTAGTTTTCAACTAGCTCCAAATTTTCCAATGTATGAAGAGGCGGTAGGACAGGTTGAGAATTTGAATGGAGAGAGTGAGATGTACCCCATTCCGAATCAAGCCTACCCGTTTCAACTTGAATCCCACAACTCCGGTTTTGAATGTCTATCTAGTGTTCCAAATGATTCATTGATTAAAGATAGAACAGATAATGAGTTGTGTGACTTTGTAGTGTTTGATTTGCCCGATTGTGAAGGGTCCTTTTCGAGTGAAACCACACCCAATCCTTTTAACCTCTACACTTCCACTCTAGAACCTGAATTGATTAATATCCATGCTTTTGTTGAGGTATCTGAGAATATTGATTTTCACTTGATTGAGGATATGGATGTCGGGAATATTTTGGATGATGAACCTGTAGATTTGGCAGAGTTTTTCTCTCCAATTCATCATCTCGAGTCATTAACTGTTTTTCCCGAACCCCATATGCGTCTTGATTTTGATGAAATTTGCATGGATAAGCTGAATTTTGAGGAAACTTTTGAGAATATTTTTGAGGATGAACCAGTTTTAATTGATCAGTCGGATTTTCCAATTCATCCTGTTCCTTTCATTGACTGTGTACACCCTCCTGAACCTTTAACCGATAACCTTCCTCAATCACCTACCTCCATCCTTTCCATCGTTCCGACCTTGCAAGAAACTGTCTCACTTTTATAGGGTTATTAGGCACACTCAAAAGGTTCCACAAGGCATCTACCATGCCAAATTCAAATTTTTTAGGTGCCGAGAAACTCTATGTAAGATCGTTAACTAGAGATTAGGCGAAAACTGTGCAAGCAAACTACTTTGGTACTAAGTGAAAGGGACTACAACCTTTGTAGATCCGGTCCTCCACTTCTTTAGCTCCGTGATGACGTCCCTCCGCTGCGATCGACCGGATCTCGGACTCTAGCGATGGTTTCATCGGAGAAATGATCGGGCTAGGTCGTTGACTTCGATGCCGAAGATGATCTACGTCGAGGCGACTCAAACTCAAGCTCCATCTTCACTAGGTCATGAAACTTGTGAAGAAAACACCCTATACAAAATGGAAAGTGGTAGAGGATGAAGAAATAGGAAGTGGGTTCACTTTGGATTTGGATTTCTCACTTGATTTCATCACTTGATAATTTTCAAGAAGGGTTTTTCTTCTTCATGAAGAAGATGAAGAAGAAGAAAAGAATATCAATTTTCTTAAAAGAAAATTCAAGTGAAGTTTATCATATAGCAACCATGGGTGAGGTTAACTCATTTAGAGAGCAAACCATAGTTTAGGTAATGGTTAGGTTTAAGGATAAGACAAAATGGTTTAGACTTTTCAAAGATGCTATGAAGCTTCATGAAGCTTTAAGCCAAAAATAAAGAAAAGCACTGTAGGGTGTTTTTCGTCACCACATTGAGATGGGAATACACGCGCGCTTGTCAGGCGTACTACAGATTCCCCCTATCTTGGGTAGGCTGGGGTTTAATGATTGTGGGGATCCGAATCTCCGGCAGCCGCGGACTAAGCTGCCGTTAATTACCCATGGTTATTGGGGCGAGGGAACCTCCGATTAACGGGTTAAACTGGTCATGCGAACTCAATGTGCAGTGTGCGTGTGTTGTGTTTTGAAAGAGGGGTTTTGGATATATTGGGAGCCACGCGGAGTTTTTACGGGGGTCCCGCTACCCGGATAGCGGGCTGGAGGTCAAGGGGGCCAGCAGCGCCCTTGCGGGGTGCGGGGCAGCGCCCCGTTAGAAATTTTTTTCTAACAGGGACAGTGTCGTCAAGTATGTGTGTATGTACATATTTATACATATGTATAGATATACATGTATATAAATAAAAGGGGAAAAGACATCCAAAGGATGCGTGGGGCAGCACCTTAGGCGCTGTGCGCCTAGGTGCTGTGCGCTCAGGCGCTAGAGTGCCACGTGTCAGCATGTGGGTGCTCTGCGCTTGAGCGTTGGGCACTTGAGCGCAAGCGCACCACGTGTCGGCACGGGGGTGACTTGCACTCGAGCGCTTGCGCTTGAGCGCAAGCGCGCCACGTGTCGGCACGGGGCGACTTGCGCTGGAGCGCAAGCGCGCCACGTGTCGGCATCGGGGCGACTTGCGCTTGAGCGCAAGCGCGCCACGTGTCGGCACGGGGGCGACTTGCGCTGGAGCGCAAGCGCGCCACGTGTCGACACCGGGGCGACTTGTGCTCGAGCGCTTGCGCTGGAGCGCAAGCACGCCATGTGTCGGCACGTGGGCGCTTTGCGCTCGAGCGCTGAGCACTTGAGCGCAAGCGCGCCACGTGTCGGCACGCGGGCGCTCTGCGCTTGAGCACCGGCGAGAAAAGGAGGCTTTTAGCCTAAGAAACAGAAGCTATGCTTCAGAAAGGAAATATTTATTATGTATATATATATGGAGTTAAACTCCTAGGATGTTTTGAAGCTGATGAAGGGGGGTTCTTCTTCTTCCTCCTGTTGTTTGGCCGGATCTTGAAGATCAAAAGATGTGAGATCTCAAAATCTCTCCTTTTTGAGATCTGATGGGAGATCTGAGTTCCCCTTTGCAGGTTTTGTGGTGGAAAACTACTTAGTTTTGGAAAAGAAAGAGTAAAACTCTTGATTTAATTCAAAAGAAATTAGAAGGTTTAGATCCTTGGAGAAGGAGCAGGAGGCACAAATAACCCTAGTTATTGGGGGAATGAAAAGTGTATGCTTTATTCATCATCATGTTGCCTTATATAGGCTTACATATTTACATATAGCCCCTTGGGCTTTACAAAAATAGCATTTTAGCCATCCCATGGCTCATGTGCCATTTCATTTTTGCACATAAGCCATGGGCTTACAAAATATTGGCTTTATGCCCATTTTGTTTACATTCATGCATAAACAATTACATAAAAATTATTTATTAGATGATTTTGTTGTTGGCACGGGGAGGCTGGCCGCGGGCTCGACTTTGGCATGGGACCGCTTGACCTGGGCTTGGGCCCACCTGGCTTGGCGTTGACTTTGATTTTGACTTGGTCAACCGGGGTGTAAATTTTTACCCCAATAAATTGCCTCCATCAATATATGCACACAACATATGTGGGTCGTGTGCATGAAATTGATGGATCTTCTTTTGCGTGGAGGCGACTTTCTTTGGTTCCCACTTTTTGGGATGCACTGCCCTTTTTACGACATGGACGGTCGGTTCTGCCCTTTTTGCGACTTAGACGATCGGCGCTTGACGCGTTTCCGAGACGGAGTTTCCGTGGTAGACGTTTCCCTAGCCTGGAGTGATTTCGTTGACGTGCCCCCGGCGCGGAGTGTCGATGGTCGACGTTACCCCGAGGCGGAGTCTGCTTGACGTTTCCCCGAGACAGAGTGTCTCTTGTTGACGTGTCCTCGGCACGGAGTGTCGCTGATGGACTTTTCCCCGGCGTGGAGTGTCGCTGATCGACATTTCCCCGGCGCGGAGTGTCCCTGGTCGACTTTTCCCCGGCGCGGAGTGTCGCTGATCGACTATTCCCCGGCGCGGAGTGTCCCTGGTCGACTTTTCCCCGGCGCGGAGTGTCGCTGGTCGACTTTTCCCCGGCACGGAGTGTCGCTGATCGACTTTTCCCCGGCGCGGAGTGTCGGGTTGACTTTTCCCCGGCACGGAGTGTCGCTGATCGACTTTTCCCCGGCACGGAGTGTTGCTGATCGACTTTTCCCCGGCGTGGAGTGTCGCTGGTTGACTTTTCCCCAGCACGGAGTGTCGCTGATCGACTTTTCCCCGGCGCGGAGTGTCGCTGGTTGACTTTTCCCCGGCACGGAGTGTCGCTGATCGACTTTTCCCCGGCACGGAGTGTCGGGTTGACTTTTCCCCGGCACGGAGTGTCACAGATCGACTTTTCCCCGGCGCGGAGTGTCGGGTTGACTTTTCCCCGGCACGGAGTGTCACAGATCGACTTTTCCCCGGTGCGGAGTGTCGGGTTGACTTTTCCCCGGCACGGAGTGTCGCTGATCGACTTTTCCCCGGCGCGGAGTGTCGCTGGTTGACTTTTCCCCGGCACCGAGTGCCGGGTTGACTTTTCCCCGGCACGGAGTGTCGCTGATCGACTTTTCCCCGGCGCGGAGTGTCGCTGGTAGACTTTTACCCGGCACGGAGTGTCGATGATCGACTTTTCCCCGGCGCGGAGTGTCGGGTGGACTTTTCCCCGGCACGGAGTGTCGCTGATCGAATTTTCCCCGGCGCGGAGTGTCGCTGGTTGACTTTTCCCCGGCACGGAGTGTCGATGATCGACTTTTCCCCGACAGGGAGTGTCGGTGGTTGACATTTCCCCGTCACGGAGTGTCGCTGATCGAATTTTCCCTGGCGCGGAGTGTCGGGTTGACTTTTCCCCGGCACAGAGTGTAGCTAATCGACTTTTCCCCGGCGCGGAGTGTCCGGTTGACTTTTCCCCGGCGCGGAGTGTCCGGTTGACTTTTCCTCGGCACGGAGTGTCGTTGATCGACTTTTCCCCGGCTCGGAGTGTCGCTGGTTTTCGTGTCCCCGGTACGGAGTGTCTGCTTGACGTTTCCCCGGCACGGAGTGTCGCTGTCTGACGTTTCCCTGATGTGGAGTGTCTGTGTTGGACGTTTCCCCAATGCAGAGTGTCGCTGGTTGACGTGTCCCCGGTATGGAGCGTCTGCTTGACGTTTCCCCGGTACGGAGTGTCGTTGTCAGACGTTTCCCTGATGCGCAGTGTCTGTCTTGGACGTTTCCCCGATGCCGAGTGTCGCTGGTTGACGTGTCCCCAGTACGGAGTGTCTGCTTGACGTTTCCCCGGAACGGAGTGTCGTTGTCGGACGTTTCCCTGATGCGGAGTGTCTGTGTTGGACGTTTCCCCGATGCAGAGTGTCCCGGTTTGACGCAAAGGTCGATGTTGGAATTGGTTGGTTTGATTTGTTTGATTTGAGTTGACATCAGCATCGCTATACTGGAATATGGTACCAGGAGCGAATCATCATCCGTCTTTGAGAGGATTTGGGAATTGGTATTTTTGTCGGCATCTGCATTGCTGCACTAGAATAATGCCAGGAGCAACTCATCATTTGCCCCGGGAGGATTTGGATTTGTTTTTTTTTCGTTTGGCATCTGCATTGCTGCACTGGAGTAATGCCAGGAGCAACTCATCATGTGCCCCGAGAGGATTTGGATTGGGTTTGTTTGGCATTTGCTTTGCTGCACTGGAATAATGCCAGGAGCAACTCATCATGTGCCCCGAGAGGATTTGGATTTGATTTTTTTTTTCGTTTGGCATCTGCATTGCTGCACTGGAATAATGCCAGGAGCAACTCATCATGTGCCCCGAGAGGATTTGGATTTGGTTTGTTTGGCATCTGCATTGCTGCACTGGAATAATGCCAGGAGCAACTCATCATGTGCCCCGAGAGGATTTGGGAATTGGTGGCTTAGGAGATAGGTTTAGATCCCTGTCACCTAAGGCTTTTCCATTTTGTGAGCCGTAAGGGTCTCACAAATCATTTCTCCCTACGGGTCATAAGGATCCCGTAGGTGTATTTTCTCCTTAGGAGTCGTGGGGACTCCTAAGTGTGTTGCTCCTTTATAAGTCATAGGGATCTCACGCGGGAATTTTCTCCTCACAAAGTCGAGAGGACTTTGCGAGTGCATTTCATTTCTTTTTTTTTTACGAGTTTGCGCCCTTTCGGGTTTTCACAAACTCGCCGGCAGTCCTGCTGATTTTACTCACGGAGCCCTTTCGGGTTTTCATCCGTGCCCATTTTGCTTGTGGACATACCGTTCTTCTTTTTTTTCTCTTTTTTTTTGGAAAGATCGGAATTGTTTTACGCCCGTGGATTGTATACGGTTTTGCAGGATGTATGATCCAGACCGTAGGGCCGGAAAAATTTCAGGACTTTGTTGGCGTCTGCATCGCTGCACTGGAATGTCGTACCAGGAGCGACTCATCCTTCGCCGTTGGGGTATAGGATTTGGAATTTGGTTAGCGTCTGCATCGCTGCACTGGAACATGGTACCAGGAGCGACTCATCATTCGCCATTGGGATTTGAATTTGGAATTTAGTTGGCGTCTGCATCGCTGCACTGGAACATGGTACCAGGAGCGACTCATCATTCGCCACTTTAGGGTTGGGGAGCGATGGCTTAGGAGACAGGTTTAGATCCCTGTCACCTAAGACTTTTCAATTATATGGGCCGTAAGGTTCCCATAAAAGCATTTTCTCGCTGCGAGTCGTAAGGATCCCGCAGGTGTATTTTCTCCTTAGGAGTCGTGAGGATTCCTAAGGTTGTTTTTCATTTGTGAGTCGTAAGGATCCCACAAAGGTTTGTTCTCCTCATGTATCATGAGGACACATGAATGGGTCTTCTCAATGGAGCATAACTCCAAAGGCGTAGACCAGCCGCGTAACTGGTGATTACGGTGGGGCATGGGTATGATGAGAATTATTTGAACCCGTCGATTGTATACGGCAGTCAATTTGGGGACTGGCCGTAGCGCCGGGGGAATTTTGGAAAATCGGATTTTTGTTGGCGTCTGCATTACTGCACTGGAATAATGCCAGGAGCAACTCATCATCCGCCGTTGTTTTTTTTGTTTTGTTTTTGTTTTACCGCGATTGCTCTATCATTTCAGCTTTTCTTATCGCGAAGGTCGTGATTGCCCTATCATTTCGGCTTTTTTTCGCGGTTGCCCCATCATTTCGGCTTTTCTTTATTTTTCTTCTATTTACACATTTTTTTATTTACATTTTTTTTACATTCCCAGTTTAATGACTTAGAGGTCGATTGTTTCCAGTTTAATAACGTGGCGGTCGATTGTTCCCAGTTTAATGACGTGGTGGTCGAGTGTTCCCAGTTTTGTGAGGTGGTGTTCGACTGTTCCCAGTTTAATGACGTGGTGGTCGATTGTTCCCAGTTTTATGACGTGGTGGTCGACTGTTCCTAGTTTAATGACGTGGCGGTCGACTGTTCCCAGTTTTATGACGTGGCGGTTGATTGTTCCCAGTTTAAGGACATGGCGGTCGATTGTTTCCAGTTTAATGACGTAGAGGTCGTCTGTTTCCAGTTTAACGACGTGATGGTCATCTGTTTCCAGTTTAACGACTTGGAGGTCATCTGTTTCCAGTTTAACGACGTAGAGGTCTTCTGTTTCCAGTTTAACGACTTGGAGGTCTTCTGTTTCCAGTTTAACGACGTCGAGGTCATCTGTTTCCAGTTTAACGAATTGGAGGTCATCTGTTTCCAGTTTAACGACGCGGAGGTCATCTGTTTCCAGTTTAACGACGCGGAGGTCATCTGTTTCCAGTTTAACGACGTGGTGGTCATCTGTTTCCAGTTTAACGACGTGGTGGTCATCTGTTTCCAGTTTAACGACGTCGAGGTCATCTGTTTCCAATTTATCGACTTGGAGGTCATCTGTTTCCAGTTTAATGACGTAGAGGTCATCTGTTTCAAGTTTAACGACGTAGAGGTCATCTGTTTCCAGTTTAACAATGTGGTGGTCATCTGTTTCCAGTTTAACGACGTGGTGGTCATCTGTTTCCAGTTTAACGACGTAGAGGTCATCTGTTTCCAGTTTAATGACTTGGAGGTCATCTGTTTCCAGTTTAACGACGTAGTGGTCATCTGTTTCCAGTTTAACGACGTAGAGGTCATCTGTTTCCAGTTTAACGACGTAGAGGTCATCTGTTTCCAGTTTAACGACGTAGAGGCCATCTGTTTCGAGTTTAAGGACGTAGAGGTCATCTGTTTCCAGTTTAACGACGTGGTGGTCATCTGTTTCCAGTTTAACGACGTGGTGGTCATCTGATGAGGAGCTTAGAGAAGATACTTGATCGGGCAGTTGTCGGGGGTACCGCTGGAGCTTGCTCGAGAGGCCTTGTTACTTTGTTGGTATTGATGGCCTTGCCCCCAGCTGTGGCCAAGAAAAATCGTTCAAATACCGACTTGCATCGAATATGGCAATTGGAAATTGTTAACCCCTGCAAATAGAAACATTATTTCAGTATAGGCAATCGATATGTATATTGATTGAGTTCGCATGAACTTTTAACCCGAAATATGGGAGGAGAGATGGTCCCACCGGGCGTGCCAGAATCTGTAGGGTGTTTTTCGTCACCCCATTGAGATGGGAATACGCGCGCGCTTGTCAGGCGTACTACAGATTCCCCCTGCCTAGGGTAGGCTGGGGTTTAATGATTGTGGGGATCCGAATCTCCGGCAGCCACGGACTAAGCTGCCGTTAATTACCCCTCGCCTTTGGGGCGAGGGAACCTCCGATTAACGGGTTAAACTGGTCATGCGAACTCAATGTGCAGTGTGCGTGTGTTGTGTTTTGAAAGGAGGGTTTTGGGCCGGTGTATGTACATATGTATACATACGTATAGATATATATGTATATATATAAAAGGGAAAAAGACATCCAAAGGATGCGTGGGGCAGCACCTTGGGCGTTGTGCGTCTAGGTGCTGTGCGCTCAGGCGCTAGAGTGCCACGTGTCGGCACGTGGGCGCTCTGCGCTTGAGCGCAAGCGCGCCACGTATCGGCACCGGGGCGACTTGCGCTCGAGCGCTTGCGCTGGAGCGCAAGCGCGCCACGTGTCGGCACGTGGGCGCTTTGCACTCGAGCGCCGATCGCTTGAGCGCAAGCGCGCCACGTGTCGGCACGCAGGCGCTCAGCGCTTAAGCGCCGGCGAGAAAAGGAGGCTTTTAGCCTAAGAAACAGAAGCTATGCTTCAGAAAGGAAATATTTATTATGTATATATGTATGGAGTTAAACTCCTAGGTTGTTTTGAAGCTGATGAAGGGGGGTTCTTCTTCTTCCTCCTGTTGTTTGGCTGGATCTTGAAGATCAAGAGATGTGAGATCTCAAAATCTCTCCTTTTTGAGATCTGATGGGAGATCTGAGTTCCCCTTTGCGGGTTTTGTGGTTGAAAACTACTTAGTTTTGGAAAGGAAAGAGTAAAACTCTTGATTTAATTCAAAAGAAATTAGAAGGTTTAGAACCTTGGAGAAGGAGCAGGAGGCACAAAGAACCCTAGTTTTTGGGGGAATGAAAAGTGTATGCTTTATTCATCATCATGTTGCCTTATATAGGCTTACATATTTACATATAGCCCCTTGGGCTTTACAAAAATGACATTTTAGCCATCCCATGGCTCATGTGCCATTTCATTTTTGCACATAAGCCATGGGCTTACAAAATATTTGCTTTATGCCCAT
Organism: Agapanthus africanus; assembly: GCA_030015575.1. Taxonomy (NCBI): domain Eukaryota; kingdom Viridiplantae; phylum Streptophyta; class Magnoliopsida; order Asparagales; family Amaryllidaceae; genus Agapanthus; species Agapanthus africanus. Next base: position 392,619,075 of record JASDDO010000022.1, read on the forward strand.
TTTGTTTACATTCATGTATAAACAATTATATAAAAAAAATTTATTACATGATTTTGTTGTTGGCACGGGGAGGCTGGCCGCGGGCTCGACTTAGGCATGGGCCCGCTTGACCTGGGCTTGGGCCTACCTGGCTTGGGGTTGACTTTGATTTTGACTTGGTCAACAGGGGTGTAAATTTTTACCCCAACAAGCACCATTTTGTTTTAACAAAATGAATAAATAAAATAAAACCCTAACCATTAACTAAACAAGGTTTAAAGCATACACACACCCAAGTTTGCATGTATCATCAAACATGATACAAACTAGTGAGAAAAATAATCTTAAGTAAACCAATACTAGTTAATGTAAAGTAATATATCATATATATAATAATACATTAAATCATTAAATCAACACTTGATTTAACGATCCGGTCATAACCGACTAATATCATGTGTATCAATATATCGAATCAACATTTGATTCGGTAACCCGGCTATATCTTATATAACCGTCCGATGATACAAATCGCGAGAATAGAATTCAGTATCACATACTGGTATTATTCTCGGTCCCGCACATATCTCATATGCGCTACTATTTTGTTTCGCTTGAGCCAGGAAACCTCTGTGTAGGACTCTAAAGACTCGTCAATACGCCAGCAGTAGGTGATGATCATATCAAACACCCATAAGCTGCAAGCGGTCTGCTAAACGTAACGTCCACCCGGGTATTGAGCGATCAGAAGATCAACGAGCAAGCCCGCTCACACTCCTGTGAATCCAACCAGTAACACTTACCGTACAGTCCGGTCTGTTCGTCTGATATGTCGCATATCTCGTCTAGGGGTGGTAAACGTCAGACCCCAATAACTCGATAAGTCGTGTCGATATGAGGCTCATAACGGGTCGAGAAACTACTGGTAACACTTACCAGTAAATCCCTAAAGCATCCTTGGCCAAGGACTTCCTGTTATAGCCAATCGAGCACAGCGCAACATCAACTCCATATACCGGGAGAGACGAAACCCCTCCTATCGCTCATTGCCTCCATGTGATTCGGGATTGTACCCAAAAGCCACCTTTTTGCACGCCCTCTTGGACGTGGTATGATGGAAATCAAAGCACAGTGGGAATCACACAAGACTCTATGACGATCTCGGGTCTACAGACTAACCTGTACCAGTGTCACCAGAGAACTGCCATCTGACGTGAGGTATAATACCATCTGGGAGTTCTTGGAGAGTCCGTCCAGTGTACCCAGTCTACACTGAGCACCCGTATATCATCTCTGATGTCAAACACCAATGGATATTGGATCATCCATCGCCCATCTATATGGGTCGAGAAGGTACACGCTAGTCTACTCTGGTATATCGATGCCCTGTCTCGATACACCCACGACTAGGGACCTTGAAGGATGTACTTATGGACTACCATGTCCCCACTAGTATGATCCGCATCATAGTCCAGATAGTCAAGTACACATCCTAAGGGCTTTACCAACATGTAACAGAGAGACAATAAGTGTACACGTTAAGGTAAAGAGTAACCAAATAGCATACTATCATATCGAGCATGAAAGTCATCCATATATATGTCCAAGCATCCACTACAATATACATCCTATGTATAGTAATGGCCTCTAAGGCATACATATAACTAACAATCTCCCACTTGCACTAGGGCCATCTAATAGCAGTGGTTGTAGTATCTCATATTCAACCATCCCATGAAAGTCTCTCTCTGGGAAAAAGGCCTTTGTGAGTGGATCCATCATGTTGTCCTCTGAGTCTATTCTCCTAACCTCGATCCCCTGGAGATCAACCATCTCCACGATCAGGTGATACTGCCTAAGAATATGTCTGGATCACTGATGGGACGGGCGTTCCTTGGCATAAGCCACAACTCCATTGTCACACAACGGGAGAAACGAAGTTCATCTCATGAACTAAAATACATCCAGACTGCCTCTTTGGTAGCGATGTATCCAGCCTTTATCGTCTAGTATGCCATGGTATCTAGCTTGGAACTCTTCCAACATACCGTCCCTCCACTGAGGGTAAAGAAAATGCCTCCGACTGACATTCAGTCGTCTTTATCACCCTGGAACCTTTCCAGTGATTCTTCCCAGGATCGATTGATACCATCTCACTATAACTAGTGAGTATCCTAACATCCAATTAGATCTATCTCATAGATCCAAAACCCAGGATTAAGGAGGTATCACTTTGATCCTATATGGAGAATCCTTGTGATAAGCGGAGATTGACCGAGCGTAGCATAGGAAACTCCTTCCCTATCATGAGTATGTCATCCACGTACTCTACGAGGATCACCACCATACTCCCTACTACCTTTTTGTATATACAAGGTTCATTTACCATTTTGATGAAGTCAAACTCTTTGACTACCACATCAAAACAGATGTTCCATCTCCGCGATGCCTGGTTATCACATAAAACATCTTGCACACGTTTCCGCTGCTCTCACTGTCTACGAAGCCCTCTGACTGTGTACTTATAGACTCTCTCTTCTAAATCTTTATTTAGAAAAGCAGTCATGACACCCAACCGCCAGATATCGTAGTCATGGTATGTAGCCGTGGCAAGTAGGATCTGGATGGACTTAAGCATAGGTACTTAGAAAAGGTTTCATCACAATCCATAGCTGGTCAATGATGCAAACCTTTAACAAGTCTAGCTTTGAAAGTCTCAACTTTTCCATGTACACCAAGTAATCTTCTCAAGATATACTTGCTCCTGATGGGGATTTAACCCTTCAGATAAAGCAACCAAAGTCCATACTTTGTCGGTGTATAAGGATTCCATCTCAGATCGTTAAGCATCCAACCATTCCTACAGAGTCCCACTCCTGATGGCCAGCCCGAAACTAGTTGGGTCATCATCTCATGATGCAATCCTCGCTCCCACTGTCATAGAGAAACCGAAGTATCTCTCAGGTGGGTGAGGAACCCTGCTAGATCGACGGAGAGGCTGAGGTTCGTTGGTTGCTATTGAATCCTTTGGTTCTACCAAATCATCAGCTGCTGTTTGTATAGCTGGAACCCTTCCAGTTCTACATAACAGACCTTACCTCGAGCTTGTCGGATTATGCTTTTAGACATAGGCTGGACAACCCCAAATCTTAACATACTTAATATATGGGCTCTTGCCTTTCCATATCTCATATGAAGTGGTAGGAAACTGATTTGATCGGAACCCTATTCAATAGGTATGCAACTTCATAAGTGCATAACTCCCTAAAAGGAAATAGGAAACTCAGTAGTACTCATCATAGAGCACACCATATCTAATAGGGTGTGATTGCTCCGCCCCGATACACCGAGGTGGTGTGGTGTATCCGGAGGAGTAATGCTGAGAGAGAATCTCATTCTCCTTTAGAATAATCCAGGAATTCCGTGCTCAAGTATTCTCCTCCTTGATCTCATCAAAGGTCATTATACTTATACCCATTGTTGGTTCTCTACTTCTTTATTATATTCTGTGAATATCTCAAAAGCTTCAGACTTGTGTTTCAACAGGAACATATGTCTGAATCTCGAGAGATCATCAGAGAATTTAATGAAGTAGAAAGAACCGGTCTTGGCATTTGTAGACAGGGGACCTTCATACATCATCATGTATCATCCTAAGAGTTCACTAACTCTTTCTCTGTTTCCAGTAAACGGAGCTATGATCATCTTGTCTCTGTGACATGACTGGAAAGTTTCACAAGATGTAAATTCAAACTGATTTAAATATGCATCTTAATGTAACTTGAGCTAGTCGGGTTGCATTGATATGACCTAGTCTACAATACCTCAAGAAGGATTTTTTCATTTATGAACTCTTCCTCTTGTGTGTGTTCTGTATACTAAGAACTGTAGTTTGATTTAGAACGTCAACGCTTTTAGATAACGTGCCTGAACCGATCAACTCTTGATATAGGAAATGTTCAAAAGATTATCCAACAATACAAAATTATATCCTTCTTTATCTAATAAAGAGACTGATATGATTTTGTATATCAGGTTCGGTATCTAATAACATTCGTTCAGAATCAATGTATTCTGGTAATACAGGGTGACAGTGACCAACAGACTTGGCTGCAACACTTGCACCGTTTTCTGCCTCATGAAACTTATCACCCGTTCTCAGTTCTCTACCTTTCTGTAGCCCATGTAATATATAACATATGTGGGATCCTGATCCGGTATCAAATATCCGGGACGTAAAGGACACTGAGAAACAGTCTCGGTAATGAATACACCCGAAGATGATGCATCAGCATGCACTTTCTTTGTTTGGGTGGCACGGGAATTCTTGTAATCCCCTAAATCCTGCTCTGTCTTATAACATTTATAAGTTGGAGCGGGACCAACGTTCCCCAGCTCAGTATAACAAGTGGGTTCAGTCAATTCATCCGTTTTATTATCTTGATTAAGGCGTGACATGGTCGCTACCTGGAGAGAGAGAGAAGAAAACACTCTGCGTGCGCTCTTGCAAGATCAGACAGGTTATTATTTTATCTATTCAAGATGGCTCCCACTGTTTTTATCAAATCTTCCTTCAAACCTTAAAAGGAAAGACTAGCCCGGATTAATTACACGCTACAAGTTCGCCAATCTTTCAGCCAGGCCGGCGTCGGTACTTTGAGGGAGGTTCCCCGTGCTTTCGCATGGACCTAATTAAAGTAAACCTCGTTTTCCCAGAGGCATAACCCCGTTGACACCTTTCTAGACACCTACTTGATCGGCTAATTGTAATGTGTAAAACTCTCCCAGGAGTAACAATTACTCGCAGTGGGTATCGGGATCCAACTATCTCATAGAAGGTATGCAATCTCATTGCAAATTTCAACACTTGAAATTACCGATAATTTTGCCCCTAACGTGCTATGACCTTGACGAAAGCCAACAAACCATAGCCCGCTAGTCAAGTTCAACCCGTACATTTCTTGACTGAATTAAACCCACCGGCACGACCCTTGACGAAAGCCAACAAAACCGTACGACTACCCTAATCCAATTGCATCGTATGCAGCAGATAAGCAGCATATAGCTACCGCACACTACACCTTGACGAAAGCCAACAAATGTAGCACGAATACTATATACAACTTATCTGAAATGACGGAGGGTTACGACAGGTTTTTCTGAAAACCTATTGTGTAATCGTTGTAGAATCAAATGATTTCAAAATGGAGTGTTTTTTAGGCTTTTCTAGTTTTGCTAAAGGGGTCACTCCCGGTGAAAGGATCGTCGGTCCTTTCCTCATCAAATAAGGTGCAGGATATATCAAATATACCGCAGTGCAAAGCAAGAACTATAGGAGTGATTGTTTGGAAAAAGTGTGTTTGTAGTGTAACCGCAATCAGAACGGTGTCGCGTGTAGCTAGACCGAGATGAGTACGGGTCGTCCTCAGGGAAACGTTGAATCTTGTACTCTTACTTTAGATGTGTTGAAAAAGAGAGGAGGGATAAAGAATTTTGTGGAATGGTTTCTAGATCTACGTTAGGCACTAATGAAAAATATAGATCTAGATTATTTATGGATGTAGTTAATATAATAATGGGGCCTGTAGGGTTCGTTAGGATTTAGTAGTTATGGATGATTAATTAAAAGTTACCCTTTTTATCCTTTAATAGATTTAAAGCTAGAACGACGGTGATGCGTGTAGATTAGGATTTCTGGAGGGAAAAGGAATCCCACTCTTAACCCTTATCTCGACACGGAACTCTGTTCAAATCTAGCCTTTACCAAAACATTCATTAATCTAATCTTTAATCGCGGTCGGAACTAGTAACGAATTGCTAGCGCGCCCGATTAGGATGTTAATAATTTTTTTGATAAAGTTCATAAACTTTATATGACTTAAAAAGGGTTTAGGGATGTTCATCATCCATTAGCCTACCCTAATCCTACGAACCCTAACAAGCGGAGAATTACTCGCGCATGTTGGGAGAAGAAGATGAAAAGAAAGAGAGGGAAAACATAATGTAAAATGCAAAAGAATTAAATAAAATAACTACCTTTATTAATCAACTTGAACAATCTACACTTTATTCCGTAGAAAATGATTACAAAACTAGTTGCTTCTCGATCTTTCCTAAGGAGGTAGACGAACAGTTGATGATCAGCCTGGATGCGTGAGCGTCAGGGACTTCGTGATCTCTTCGGCTTGATGATTTTTCCAAGAGACTCTCGGTCCTTATTTATAGTCACAGAGCCAGAACCCTAGTTTCCTAATATGGAAGGGTTTCCTAATATGGAAACTAGTTGTTAGGATCCTAACCACCATAATCCCATATCTCAACTCTTCAAATCCGCGACGGAACCGCGGCCATTGGATAGGTTTGGCCGCGGATCCACCCCTTTTGGTGAGATCATGGCTTCTAATTTTTGTAGCTTCATATCAGTAACACTTTGTAATCTTTTGAGTATCTAGACTTTGAAAATCTTTTCCACATTTCTACCAGAATTAGTTTCTTGAATCTCTTTGGTAGATTTGATTTGCCAACTTTGATTTTCTTGATTTCAGCCCTGAAAATTCTGCATAATAACTCAACAAACAATATTGGTAGAGTTTGTTTTATTGAGATATTAACTTAACCATTAAGAATTGTCAAAGGTATTAATAAGGTAAGCATATTTAAATGGGCCAAATGTTACATGGATATTATATGCTTACTTTTTCCTACAAAATGTTATTTATAATATATAAACACATGAAAATAGTATTTTTACAGATAAACCCTCATATGTATCATATATTATAATAAACACCTTTTATTATATAATAATAGCAGGAAAAATGTCATATTAAATGTGCAGTTTTATCAACTGAACAAATACCCCCAAACTTTTCTTTGATCGTCCCGAGCAAACTAGTTTATTCAAGAGAAGGAGAAAAAGAAAGGAGAAAACTAAGCACACTTTCGTCGGCAAACACCATTGCACTGAGCACGTGCAACAAGCTGTTAAACCTCTAGGTGTCCCTAGTAAGAGGAGTGTTGTCTCCTGAGGGTTTTCAGCGGATTACACCCACAAAATCCTATAATAAAAGAGAGATGGTGAAATTTACATATAAGGATAAGAACCATAAAATAAACACTTTTGAAAATAAGAGTTTCCAACTATACTAGCTTTTCAGTTGTCATTAGCCCTATCTTAATAGTCATGAAAAGATGTTAGAAATCACATCATCCCTCAATAAAACATCGTCTTTATTTTTCATTCCTACCTTTCATCCAAACATCGATCATATACCCCTACGTGTGTGTATAGAACATCCCTACACTCGGAGAATTCAATTCAAGCTATCATACTCTTGTCCATCTACCTTAGTACTTTTTAACTTGATGAATACTTAGGTTTGCTCACACCTTTTCATGCGACCGTTAATACTTCTTGAGGTACTAACCGACCGATTACTCATGTGCTTGCTGATTAGGTGATAATATTTTTCTCGTCTTGCACCACCTAAGGCTTAGCAGTGACTCCCAGACCAGTTGGCCTTAGGGCACTAGGTGAAGAGGCACCCTCGCTATATTTTTTTATTGCTGCCTTAGCGATAACAAAACCAGTGTTCATTTTTTTCTTTTCATTATTTTTATATTTTCTTCATTTTTTTTTCATTTCCTTCATACTTTGGCTTTTAGACAAGAGCATTTCAAGGTATCCTCTACTATCCCGAGTTTCAAGACGTGTGTAAGTGCATATAGTAGGGTATCAACATTCAAATGTTTGGCTTACAGAATAGAAACTATTTTTCAGACTTACTTTTATCTTCAGATTAGTGACTTCCTTCATCTTACTAACCCTTGGGACAACAGCTCATAACTACTTATTACTAGTTCGTTTAAGAAAACTTCTAATTTTCTTGGTTTTCTTAAACTATTCCTATCTTTCATATGTAATTTTTCACTTTCTATTCTTTTATTATCAAATTTTTTTTTTCTAAAGAAGTTGTGCTTATGCAAAATATGATGCAAATTGATGTGTAAATAAGCACAAACCTCCCACAAACTTGTTTACAGCAATGTCCTCACTGATGTCATCTGTTAAGCTCAAAAACCTGAAGACTTGGGAGGAAATTATTAATGGGGGCAAGAATATATGAAAGTGAAAATCCTCCCCCAAACTTATTTTAAGCTCATAATTTTGTAAAAATCATTTTCTTTCAAGAGCCAAAATATCCCCCCCAAACTTGAGTTAAATAATGTTAAGCAATTAAAATCATTGGGGGGGGTAAAGTTATTGGTCAAAATAAAGCCTTACAAAGACCAAAAGTCAACACCAACCATTCAAAAAATTTATCGATGAAGCACCAAGATTGGTGGAAGAACATGTCACCTTTCGACGTGAAGAAGTGGGGAGGTGATAAGAGGTGTAATGGAGAAGGATTGCGTCTCAATTTGGAGAGACGACACAGTGATAGTAATGATGGATTACTCGCATTGTCATGATTGTCCAAAAGAAGGGGTGGAGGTCCAATTTCATCATCTTGGAGTTGATTCATCTCAACACCCGTGTCTTGTAAAAATGCGAGTTCATCAGCGAAAATTTCCTCAAAGCTTTCATCGATACCCTGAAAAATAATGTCATCAGAAAAAATGCGGTGATCGTCAGACTCTATAAAAAGTTCCTTATTAGCGTTAGATGTTGACCCGGACAACTCGGTGGAAGAGTCCGTGTCAAGCAACAACATATGAAAAGAGTCAGAATTATGAGGTTGATCATATTCGCTGCTGTCGACATCCATTAATTCGACAGAACACACATGAGCATAGGGTTCGGAGGGTTCACTTCCTAACTTGTAAATTTTAAGCTCAATTGACTTCTTTCCAAAGGATAGGGTCATAGAGCCGTTTCTACAATTGATTACTGCGTTGGAAATGGCCAAAAAGGATCGACCGAGTATCACCGGGATTTGATTGCGTGGGTTTGCCACAGGTTGTGTATCAATAACGATAAAGTCGATGGGAAATATGAATTCCCCGACTTTAATTAACACATCCTTTAGCTCTCCCCTAGGTTGGTTGATAGATCGATCGGCCATCTGAAGAGTGCAATGTGCAGGTTTTAACTCTTCGATCCCTAATTGCTCATAAACAGAATACGGAAGCAAGTTAACACTAGCACCTAAATCGAGTGGGCACGATTGATATTTTTACCTCCAATAGAAATTGAAATTGTAGGACTTCCGGGGTCCTTTCGTTTCTTGGGTAGTTGTTGTGTAAAAGCTGTGCTCACATTACTCGCAAGGAAAATTTTTTTAGGTACGTGAACTTTTCTCTTCCTAGTGCACAAGTCCTTTAGGATTTTCGCATATGACGGAACTTGTTGAATAGCATCTAGGAGAGGAATGTATATGTTAACTTGCTTAAAAATTTCCACAATCTTTTCCATTTGTGGACTTGGTCTGTTGCCCCTTAACCTGTTTGGATAAGGTGCTTGATCAATAAGTTTTGGGTCCAACGTTTGTGGAGAAGACTGTGGGGACGGATTCGATCCCAAAATTGGAGTGGGAATCGACTTAGATAGATTCGGCGAAATGTTCGAGCCTTGGGGAAAACGGAGAATAGGCTCGGGTGAAGGTGGGAGATTAGACGAATTAGGGGAAGAAGAAGAAGCTGTGGTATCATTGGTGTCACTATCATCACATTGCTCACCCATTCGGTTCTTCAGCACTTTTCCCGATCTCAACGTGGTAACAGTACTCACATTATAACTTTGTGAGTGGCCAGGATTAGGTATGAGTTGAGATGGGAGTTTCCCTTTCTCTCTCGCACTCATTGCGGCGTTTAACTGTGCGATTTGGTTTTCTATTGATTTAATACTCTCACCATGGGAGGCAGAGTTTTTCGTTATGGTATCAATAGAAGACTTCATCTCAGCCGACAATTGCATGGATTGTTTCATGAACATATCCAAAGTTTGTGCAAGTGAGTTGTCAGTACCGGCCACTTGTGGTGTAGAAATGTTGGCCGGATTTTGAAAATTCTGTGACTAAAAGGGGGGCTGATTCTGTGGTTGTGGTTGTTGTGGAGGAGGTCTTTGATAATTGTTTTGTTGGTTTTGATTCCAAGCAAAGTTAGGATGATTCCTCCATCCTTGATTGTACGTGGAAGAATAAGGGTCGTTTCTAGGTCGTTGCTGAAAAGAAACATTAGTTTGCTCGTGACCTTGAAACGGTGCATTCATAAGACATTCTTCCGTTAAGTGTGAAGGATCCGAACAGCAACCACAGACGGTCTTAGGAAGCGTGACCTGATTTAGGGAGAATGATGAGAATCTGTTCTCCATAGCGTCGAATTTCTTCTGTATCGCTGCCATTTCGGCTTTTACTGCGATAGAAACATCGAGCTGGTGAACACCTCCCCTAGATGAAGGTGGTCTTACGCTTTCCCACTGCAAAGTGTGTTCAGCGAGGTCTTCGAGATACTTCCAAGCTTCACCGTCATCTTTAGACATGAAATTGCATTGACACATTGTTTCAAGCATCTGCTTTGTCGCTGGATTAATGCCTTCATATATAATCCGACATAAATCCCATCTATTGATTCCATGATGAGGACATTGGACAAGCAGATCCTTGAAACGTTCAAAGCACTTCCAAAATGGTTCATTGCTAGGTGAACTGGTTGATCTCGCTTCTAACACGGGCAGTCTTATGGTTTGGGTAAAACATCTTAAGAAATGCTATTACGAATTCATCCCAATTAGTGATAGAGTGTGCGGCAGTATTGTAAAGCCATTTTTCTGCCAAGTCGCACAGTGTGAATGGGAGAAGACGTAAGCGCATAGCATCTAAAGTCAATTGTGAAGTACCCATCATTGCGCATACGTTTTTGAATTTGGTGATGAAAACGTACGCGTCTTCCGACTCAAGCCCGTGAAATTTGGGCAGCAGATTTATGTAGTGGGGTTTAATTTCGAAATTATCCCCGTTAGGTGGTGGAAGAGATAGACAAGTGGGAAGAGGACCACGGATAGGATAACATCTCTCTTGGAGAGAGATGCGCGGTGGATTCCGCGCACCTACGGGTGGTAGCAGCGTGGTGTTATAATCTGATGGAGTACCGTCCATCTCGGTCGTGTGTGGTGGGGGAAAAGAAGATGAAGAAGTACCGACTTCGGCGTCGATAGCCGGAAAGCGGACAAGACGGGCACTAGGATCCCGTGTCCAGCAAAGCATGCACTAAGCGGGTTTAGAGCAAGTGGCAGCGTGTGTGTGATTTATAATTGACTTGTTTTGAAAAAAAGTGGGACTCAAGACAAATCACTTTAAAATGCACAAGCAACCCTAGAACTAAGGTCACCTTGGTCCAGTCTCTAGACCGCTCCTAGACTTCCAAAGGACAAGCCGCAGGATAAATCCTCTACTGCCTCTTTACTACTCTTGTAGCCAGGTAAGTGCCAGATGAGTGGGAGGCTCCCCACTACAAAAGTAGTGGTCCTAATTAAGTAACCACTCGCCTTGGACACACTTGCCTACGCACTACAAAAGTAATGCGGATAAGAGATAGATTACCCACGACCTTCCTCTGTCCTTAATGAGCGCGACAGTCCTTAGAGTGTGGTCTAGATATTTTTTAAATTATTGTAGGGTTGATGCAGATGCTCGGTTTGTGATTTGTGGGGCTTAGGAAGGGTGATGAAATCCCCACCTAATCATGATTTGGTCTTTGCCCCATAGAGTCCGTATTAAAATATGCAAAACAAAACCAATCACAAAACTTTTGCAAAAAGATTTTTGAGCGGCGCTATTTTGCAAAGAATCCTGCAGAAGATAGATTTTATTGGATTTGAGAGGAGAGAGAAGGAGTTGAGAATCTTACCAGAGAGTTCTGTAGCCCTAATCTCCTATTTCCTCAAGTCCGTGACTCCAGATTCCCTCGCAAAATTCACACACAAATCGTTAAATATGAAATTTGTAGTTTTATTTTAATAATAATATGAATCGTCTAAGAATTCAACACAAATAGCAAGAATAAAAAATTACGCACGTATCCCCGGCAACGGCGCCATTTGATTGTTACGAAAGAGTGTGTTTGTAGTGTAACCGCAATCAGAACGGTGTCGCGGTAACTAGACCGAGATGAGTACAGGTCGTACTCAGGGAAACGTTGAATCTTTTACTCTTACTTTAGATGTGTTGAAAAAGAGAGGAGGGATAAAGAATTTTGTGGAATGGTTTCTAGATCTACGTTAGGCACTAATGCAAAATATAGATCTAGATTATTTATGGATGTAGTTAATATAATAAGGGGGCCTGTAGGGTTCGTTAGGATTTAGTAGTTTTGGATGATTAATTAAAAGTTACCCTTTTTATCCTTTAATAGATTTAAAGCTAGAACGACGGTGATGCGTGTAGATTAGGATTTCTGGAGGGAAAAGGAATCTCACTCTTAACCCTTATCTCGATACGGAACTCTGTTCAAATCTAGCCTTTACCAAAACAATCATTAATCTAATCTTTAATCGCGGTCGGAACTAGCAACGAGTTGCTAGCGCGCCCGATTAGGATGTTAATGATTCTTTTGATAAAGTTCATAAACTTTATAGGACTTAAAAAGGGTTTAGGGATGTTCATCATCCATTAGCCTACCCTAATCCTACGAACCCTAACAAGCGGAGAATTACTCGCGCATGTTGGGAGAAGAAGATGAAAAGACAGAGAGGGAAAACATAATGTAAAATGCAAAAGAATTAAACAAAATAACTACCTTTATTAATCAACTTGAACAATCTACACTTTATTCCATAGAAAATGATTACAAAACTAGTTGCTTCTCGATCTTTCCTAAGGAGGTAGACGAACAGTTGATGATCAGCCTGGATGCGTGAGCGTCAGGGACTTCGTGATCTCTTCGGCTTGATGATTTTTCCAAGAGGCTCTCGGTCCTTATTTATAGTCACAGAGCCAAAACCCTAGTTTCCTAATATGGAAGGGTTTCCTAATATGGAAACTAGTTGTTAGGATCCTAACCACCATAATCCCATATCTCAACTCTTCAAATCCGCGACGGAACCGCGGCCATTGGATAGGTTTGGCCGCGGATCCACCCCCTTTTGGTTAGATCATGGCCTCTAATTTTTGTAGCTTCATATCTGTAACACTTTGTAATCTTTTGAGTATCTAGACTTTGAAAATCTTTTCCACATTTCTACCAGAATTAGTTTCTTGAATATCTTTGGTAGATTTGATTTGCCAACTTTGATTTTCTTGATTTCAGCCCTGAAAATTTTGCATAATAACTCAACAAACAATATTAGTAGAGTTTGTTTTATTGAGATATTAACTTAACCATTAAGAATTGGTCAAAGGTATTAATAAGGTAAGCATATTTAAATGGGCCAAATGTTACATGGATATTATATGCTTACTTTTTCCTACAAAATGTTATTTATAATATATAAACACATGAAAATAGTATTTTTACAGATAAACCCTCATATGTATCATATATTATAATAAACACCTTTTATTATATAATAATAGTAGGAAAAATATCATATTAAATGTGCAGTTTTATCAACTGAACAAGGAGCAATCAAAAGACAAACCGAGGGTTGTAGCATCTGCCAGTCATTGCTAAAGGGGTCACTCCCGGTGAAGGGATCTCGGCCCTTTCCTTATCGAATAAGGTGCAGGATGTTCTACAAGGAACACCGCGATGCAAAGCAAGAACTGTAGCTACCTGTTTTTGAAAATTCGATTCTACAACATCTTTTAGGTTTCTTTTATTTCATTAATCATATTAATGAAGTCCCATCATTTAAATCACCTAAAGATCACAGATAAATACAACGTACACTTATGCCATCCGCATTCGCCTCGATGTCCCCTCGTGCACCGTTAGGTTAGGTAACTAACGGCATAGCAGGGCAGGACTGCGCGGGTGTAAAACATAAGTAACGTCTATATAATATATCATATATATCGTATACAGTATCTATCAGAACATATCAAATGATCACATCACAGATATCGCAGCAGAAGAAACATATGAAACATTGGATATACTAGGACGTCCGTGTTTTCAATACGAGCCTGTATAAAACACGGATTCCACGGTCGCGATGAATAGCCAAACCCACACCCCTAGACCCCTACGAGAGCGGCAAGCAAACCTACCAATTCTAGAGTTAGGAGACCCGGACTCGACTCCTCGAGTTGGTCTCCCTCTGGACTCTAGAACCCGGTTACTTGTGCTCTCCTCCTTGGGTCTATCCTAGTGCAGAAAAGTAAATAATATACAAATGGTGACAGCAACCTCATCCCGGAAGTGCCCCAATAAAAGAATATTACATACAATAAATTTTATATGAATGAAAATAAAAACTCTCATCTCACATAAAAAAAACCGGCTATTCAAAACGCGACAATCTAATATAACATATCCAGCAACACATAACATCACATGTCATCAACGTAAGTAAATATGCGCATCCCAATTGTCGTTGACATATAGCAACGAAACCGGCGATATCACATATTACACTTACGGTCGCAGAAAAGAAAGTGTAAAACTACAACAGTTGGAATCCGCAACCTCCTTAGACATCGCATGCCTAACAGTTATAAACCCCACATTTTAGTCTCTATACCGAAAACTCTTTTCAATATCAAGTCGGGCAATTCAGCAAGATTCTCGACATCCGGTACGAATGCTCGTCGCAAACTTTAGTAGACGGCCGCACCCCCGATACCGTCGACGAAGTGCACTAAGGCGGAACACCGCTGCCTCGAGCACCCAAACGGATGCTTTTGGCGATGGGGTTCTCCTACAGTCACTTGGTCGGGGCTTTGGGGCGTGGCTATCTATTAAGTTTATCCGGCGAGTATCCGCGTACGCAACGTGATTGGGACGGACTTTTGATCGCATCAAAATTCCGTGGCAACCAATCAAACGAGACTAAACTGCTACGTTTATAACATTCAAATTAGTTATCTCATAACTACTTGTGGATTCCAAATATTGTATCACATTCCAGATAAATAGAAAATGTTAAACCTTCCGATCGAACAATCAAACACCCAAGTTTTTCCGAAATAGCTCAACACTTGAAATAAGTTTAAAAACATCCATTTCATGCCACAGTACCAACGGTCCAGCCGTAGAAGGGTCAAGCCAACGCCTCACATGTGGCACGCCGTACTGCCCCAAACCCTAAGGTTCAAAGGGCAGTTCAAGACGGTCACATAATCGAGTTAAGGTTTGTTGTCTTCTAGAGGGTCCATCGCGTTACTTGTAGTACTTAGAACGTTCTTAAACTACGGAAAAATCCAACACTTGGAAAATTCCCGACAGGGGAAAAAGTGGGTATTTATATCCAGTCGAACTTTTTAACATGTTCTAAAATATCCGGAAAAACACATAGACAAAGTTAAACAATCCGATCGAATCATCGAGTCCCCAAAACAACCCACAAAACTCAACTGTTGAGTACAGATTAAAAATTCCCAGAGAACAGAGGAAACTGCTACGGGCATTACAATAGAAAATAAAGCGCATGATCATCACATAAGGCCGCGGAACCGCCGCCAAAAGTAGGGTACGGGCGCGGTTCCGCGGCGGTACTGTAGCATTAGCTTGTCGTTTTCTGCAGTTTGCCTTATAATTTCCTGCTCTATTTCTGAGCATTTTTAATTCATAAAAATCCACTGGTTTGAAAAATGTACAAAGAAGGGTGAAGTTCAGGGTTTCGGGGTTCGATCGGGTTTCAAACATCGTCTACACATCGCCTAAAGCTCTAGCTAGGCTCTGATACCACTGTAGGGTTACTAGGCACACTCAAGAGGTTCCACAAGGCATCTACCATGCCAAATTCAAATTTTTTAGGTGCCGAGAAACTCTATGTAAGATCGTTAACTAGAGATTAGGCGAAAACTGTGCAAGCAAACTACTTTGCTACTAAGTGAAAGGGATTACAACCTTTGTAGATCCGGTCCTCCACTTCTTTAGCTCCGTGATGACGTCCCTCCGCTGCGATCAACCGGATCTCGCACTCTAGCGATGGTTTCGTCGGAGAAATGATCGGGCTAGGTCGTTGACTTCGATGCCGAAGATGATCTACGTCGAGGCGACTGAAACTCAAGCTCCATCTTCACCAGGTCATGAAACTTGTGAAGAAAAACCCTATAAAACATGGCAAGTGGTAGAGGATGAAGAAATAGGAAGTGGGTTCACTTTGGATTTGGATTTCTCACTTGATTTCATCACTTGATAATTTTCAAGAAGGGTTTTTCTTCTTCATGAAGAAGATGAAGAAGAAATGAAGAATATCAATTTTCTGAAAAGAAAATTCAAGTGAAGTTTATCATATAGAAACCATGGGTGAGGTTAACTCATGTAGACAGCAAACCATAGTTTAGGTAATGGTTAGGTTTAAGGATAAGACAAAATGGTTTAGACTTTTCAATGATGCTATGAAGCTTCATGAAGCTTTAAGCCAAAAATAAAGAAAAGCACCATTTTGTTTTAACAAAATGAATAAAGAAAATAAAACCCTAACCATTAACTAAACATGGTTTAAAGCATACACACACCCAAGTTTGCATGTATCATCAAACATGATACAAACTAGTGAGAAAAATAATCTTAAGTGAACCAATACTAGTTAATGTAAAGTAATATATAAAATATATAATTATACATTAAATCATTAAATCAACACTTGATTTAACGATCCGGTCATAACCGACTAATATCATGTGTACCAATATATCGAATCAACATTTGATTCGGTAACCCGGCTATATCTTATATAACTGTCTGATGATACAAATCGCGAGAATAGAATTCAGTATCACATACTGGTATTATTCTCGGTCCCGCACATATCTCATATGCGCTCCTATTTCGTTTCGCTTGAGCCAGGAAACCTCTGTGTAGGACTCTAAAGACTCGTCAATACGCCGGCAGTAGGTGATGATCATATCAAACACCCACAAGCCGCAAACGGTCTGCTAAACGTAACGGCCACCCGGGTATTGAGCGATCAGAAGATCAACGAGCAATCCCGATCACACTCCTGTGAATCCAACCAGTAACACTTACCGTACAGTCCGGTCTGTTCGTCTGATATGTCGCATATCCCGTCTAGGGGTGGTAAACGTCAGACCCCAATAACTCGATAAGTTGTGTCGATATGAGGCTCATAACGGGTCGAGAAACTACTGGTAACACTTACCAGTAAATCCCTAAAGCAGCCTTGGCCAAGGACTTCCTGTTATAGCCAATCGAGCACAGCGCAACATCAACTCCCTATACCGGGAGAGACGAAACCCCTCCTATCGCTCATTTCCTCCATGTGATTCGGGACTGTACCCAAAAGCTGTTAGTGTTTATGCCCTAGAAGGCCATTAGTGTATCATACTAGCTTGTATATTACTTAATGGAAGCTTGGGATATTCACATGTATATAACAGTCTTGCTAAACATGGTAGTATGCTACTTGGTTTTTCTATCTTAATATGTGAGTGTACGTATTGATAGAGCTCTCAGGATCTTGCTTGTTTACCAGCGTTGTGATGGCAGTCACACTAGTGGGGGCTGGGTAGTCTACAAGCACATCCTTATTCAGGTCCCTGGTCGTTGGATTATCGAGACAGAGCATCGATACTCCGGAGTAGACTGGTGTGTACGCTTCTCATCCCAGTTGGGGAGATGGTCTGTCTCACAGCCGTCAGTACGCCGTACTGGAGATAGTATACAGGTGCTCGTTAGGTTACGGGTACACCGGACAGGACTCATAGGGAACTGTTGGTTGGTTTGATACCAGTCGTCAGTGAACAGTTCCCAGGTGACATGAGTACAGCGTAGTCCGCAGACTTGACACTGCTACTTCGCCTCGAGTGTGTCCCACTGTTCTTAGATTGCTACCCTACCACGGCTCAAAGGAGTCGTGCAAACAGGTAGCAGTTGGGTGCAGTCCCGAGCACTTGGAGGCAGTGGCGGTTAGACAGGATTCGTCCCTCCCGGTATTGGGAGTAGATATCGTGCTGTGTCAGAGAGCCATTACGCAAAGTCCCTGGCCAGGGCAAGCGAGATTTGCTGGTAGGTTCCAGTAGTTTCTCAGGGTGTAATGAGCTTCCCTCCGACACGACTTATACCGCTATTAGGGGACTGACGCTTGCCGCCCCCCTAGGCCCGATATGCGATAGTCTTGGACGAACGGACCGGACTGTATGGAGATTGTCACATCAGACTCAGTAGGAGTTCGGATGGGTTTCCTCATCGGCCTTCTTATCGACAACTACCTGGGGACCGTTACGTACAGCTAGTGCCGCTTGCGGTCTGTGGTTAAACCCACTGCCAGCGTAGTAGTCGAGTCTCTAGAGTCCCACACAGAGAGTTTCCTACTCCAGGCGAAACGATATAGAGGTCGCATAGTTTTGCGACAAAGGGTTCGGACGCATACGTGCGTTTACGCACGTACGACTTTCGGACAGTTTTTTCCAGTCGGCTTTGGTTTAAGCCAGTTACTGGTATCCGGTTATTGGATTTTTTCAGTCTAAAGTTTTTCCGTATTTTTACGGATTGGAGGGGCGTTCTCGTAATTATACGAGAAGCTTCTAGAAGATGTGACTAAGGAGGTTAAGGTGACATAAGCTTTGGATAAGATTAGTGAGTCATGAGGGTGATTCATCATGATCATTAATGCACCATAAATGCTTAATGACTCATGTTAATGAATCACCTCTTTTCATTTATGAAGCATGCTTATTCATTTCTATTATTCATTATTCTTTAATAAGAATGCTTCATAATATATTATGATACACTCTCTCTCATCTCATTATCTCATCTCACATTCTCTCTCCTCAAGCTCTCATCTTCAAGAAACTAATCCTTAATCCTCATGTGTTGAGATCAAAGGTTTAGTTAGACTTAAACATCCATTACCTTCACTCTATATCATCCTTTCTTCTTTGATTAGCAATCAAAGTAGATTAGTTACCTCAAGTTAGAGGTGTAGCTTGCTGTTTTGCTCTCGGGTGGATCGTCTACTACCTAGAGAAGGTCGAGGAGAACAAAGGAGGACACAAAGACGAAGGACTAGTTTCGATAGGTATAATCCCTAAGCATAGTAGTTTAGAACAACTATATGTTTGGTTAGTTATCGTTTAGCTTCGATTTAAGCGGTTAGTCGATGTTCGTTCTTTAAACATGATCGTTTTTGAAAATTCTGCCTCCCCACAAGTACTGGGGTGTACTACATCGACTTACAGTGGTATCAGAGCCTCGCTAAACAATAAATAACTTGATTGCAAATTTGTACGAATTTCGAACGGAAAAACGAAGCCGGAAAACCCTAAAATATTTCAGTTTCTGTTGAGTTTAAAATGATGTCCTTAAATTGTTCAGGGTTGCTCAGAAAGCTAGAAAAGTGTCCAGGAGAACACCCATGAAATTCGAGCCCATGACTCGGCTAAAGCGCCGCGGAAGGGCGGCGGATCCCACGGATCCGCCGCTCTTCCGCGGCCGAGTTGCCGAGTCATGGACTCATCTTTCATGTGTGGGTCCTCTCTGGTGTTTGGGGTTTTCTGGAATATTTAATATTTGCTCAGGTTACTGTTTAACAGAGCAGATTTTGGAGCAATATTGATGTTGTTTAATCGATCGAAATTGTACAGTATTTGCATATTGGATTATATCTGTGATTGTTTAATGTGTTCGTAAACCTCCCCTAACTGCTAGTATTTCGGTTGGCAGGGGGTTGCACATTTCTGAAATGGTTATATCTGTTTGTGCATATAAACTGTATTGGACTGTTGTGGTGTATAGCCGGGGTTAGCAATGGGTTATTGTTTAATTCATTTGTTGTAAATGTAATTTGTTGTAATATTATTTTTGCGGGGCACTTCCAGGTTGCGGTCGTAGCCACCGTTGTATTATTTCATTTTACTGTTTTTGCTCCTAGGACTGACCCAAGGTGGGGTACACAGACTGCCGGGTGGGTAGTTTGCCGTACCCGTAAAGGTCGAGGGTGGGGTAACGGCTATTCATCACAACTGTGTAATCTGTCTTTTCTTGCAGGCTCAAAAGAAATACAGATTGCTTGCAAATCCAATATTGTTTATCTGTGTTCTGGAATGAATATCATTGCGTCAGACGAATGTAAAATATCTATATTTATTGTAGCTATTTAGACGTCACTTATGTTTTACACCCGCGCTAGCCCAGCCCCCGCTCTGTCGTTAGTTAAGTAACCTAACGGGTGATGACGGGACCCCGTGGCGAATGCGGATGGCATAAGAGAACGTTGTATTTTCGTTGTTTTCTGCAATGATAGGTTAATGATGGGACGCATTATCTATAATGCAAAGTAAACAAACCAAAGTTTAAATCGTTGGAACAATTTAAAAGAAACCACTCGGTTATTTTTAAAAATAGATATTTTTAAATGCGGAGATTTAACCACTCCTTTTAAAAAGCTATCAGGTTCCTTCGGTTATATCAAGTTCACTACGTTCACGGTTTCGCCAAAACCATTCGTAGCCCTCCGTCATTTCATCTGGGTATTCAGTAGTATTCAAGCTATGTATTTTGACCTAACGCCAAGGCATAGTGTTTGGTAGCTGCTGGATATTCATTTGTTGCATAGATAGATGAGTTAGTTTGGGACAGTCGTATTATCATTTTGGCCGAACGTCAAGGATATATACGGATGGGTTCAAATTGACAAGATAATGATGGGTAGAACTTGACATGTGACTTATGACATTTTGACCTAACGCCAAGGTCATAAGAGCATGGGGCAAAAACTTATATCGGGAATTTCTAAAGAAACTGAAATTTGCAAAAAGATGCATACCATTTAGAGTTTGATGAATGTTGGTAGCATTCCTACAACATTATCAGACGATGATATTTGGATCCAGATCCTACTGTGAGTATATGCTACTTATCAGGATATTCGTCACTTAAATATCAATGCTATAAACCTAGTAGGTGTCCAGAAAAGTGTCAGCGGGGTTACGCCCCCAGAGAAAAGAGGTTATTTAATTAAGGAACTTCGCGAAAGCGTTGGAAAACCTCCCTCGAAGTATCGACACCGGCCTGGCTGATCGGTTAAGCAAGTATTGTACGGTGAGAATAGTCCTGGCTAATTCTTCTTTTATGGTTTGAGGAAGGATTCGAAAAACAGTGGGAGCCATCCAGTTTAGATAAACTAAAAACCACTCTAAACTTGCAAGAGCATCCTGCTAAAGAGTTTTCTTCTCTCTCTCCTAATTGCAGCGACCCTGAAAATGACTGGACTTAAGTTGCTTTTAGAGAAAAATATACTGACAGGGCCAAACTATAAATATTGGCTGCGGAATGTCAAAATGGCTTTGACCTATGACAAACTGGGGTACGTCCTCACCGCTACGGCACCTGCTGTCCCTGGTCCCAAATCCAGCAATGCGGATAAGGAAATCCGCAAAACCTGGGATTTAGATTGCGCGAGAGCCAAGTGGATCGTGCTTGCCTCGATGAACAATGAACATCAGAGGAGGCACGAGGATATGTCCCTAGATGGCATATTTCTCCATACAAAGGAACTTTATGGAGAGCAATCTCGTATAGCAAGATACGAGACCTCTAAGAACTTGTTTGGAGCGAGGTTGGCTGCCGGGTCATCGGTAGGTGAACATGTCCTACAGATGATCAGCTATATTGAAGAGCTCGCAGACCTTGGGACGACTTTGGATAATGAGCTCTATACAGACCTTATTCTCCAGTCCCTTCCTCACACCTACGCCCAGTTTATCCTGAACTTCAACCTTCAAAGAAAAGAAGTTGAACTTCCGGAACTCCTGAACATGTTAAGGAGTGCAGAGGGCACCTTGAAGACATCAAGGGAAACACCCGCTATGTTTGTTGGCGGTTCATCTTCTTCCGGGTCCAAGGCTAGGGCCAAAGGAAGGAAGAAGAAGGCCGCACCAAGACCTAGAGGAGGTGTTAGTAAGGTGGGAGGGAAGGGAAAGAAAAAGAAAGCAGTACCGATAGTTGGCCAGGATGAGTGCTTCCATTGTCACAGGAAAGGGCACTGGAAGAAGGATTGCAAGGCGTGGAACGCCAAGAACCAGGAACCGAAGCAAGCTGTGGCTTCGACTTCAGGTGTGTTTGTAAATGAGAATTGTCTGTCGATCAACTCTACTTCCTGGGTATTGGATACCGGATCAGGATCTCATATTTGCAATTCATTGCAGGCACTGAGAAACCGTAGAGTGCTGAAGGAAGGTGATATGATCCTTAGGGTTGCTAACGGAGCTAGCGTGGGAGCTGCGTCCGTCGGGGATTATCACCTAGGATTGACGAGTGGACACATTTTGGTTTTACATAACTGTTATTTTGTACCCAGCTTAACGTGTAATATCATATCAGTTTCCTTGTTATCAAATAAAGGTTATGATTTCACGTTTGTAAGAGATGTTGTCAACATCCACCTTAATCATGGTTTGATTGGGTCCGGTACATTAAATAACGGCATATATGTTTTAAACCAACTCCAAATTTTCAATGTCCAGAACACACTAAAAAGAAAGTCTCCAGATTTGAATAAAGCTTTCTTATGGCATTGTAGACTGGGTCACATCAACGAGAGAAGGTTGACTAAGTTGCATAGAGAAGGATATTTAGACTCGTTCGAATATCAATCTTATGACACTTTTCAATCTTGTCTCAAAGGAAAGATGACAAAGACTCCATTTACTGGACAAGGAGTAAGAGCGAGCGAGCTCTTAGGACTCATACACAGCGATGTATGTGGTCCGATGTCTACACATGCGAGAGGTGGTTTTTCCTATTTCATTACTTTCACGGATGATTACTCAAGATACGGATTCATTTATCTGATGAAACATAAATCCGAGGCTTTTGAGAAATTCCAAGAGTATAAGAATGAAGTAGAAAACCAAACCGGTAAAAGTATAAAGACACTTAGATCTGATCGAGGTGGTGAATACTTGAGTGCCGAGTTCCTAGGTTACCTAAAAGAGAATGGAATTCTCTCTCAGCTTACTCCTCCGTACACTCCACAGCATAACGGTGTATCGGAGAGACGGAATCGAACCCTATTAGATATGGTACGATCCATGATGAGTAATGCTGAGTTACCGCGATCTTTCTGGGGACATGCGCTAGAATCAGCGGCATATCTTTTGAACATGGTACCTACCAAGACTGTGCCTACCACTCCATATCAGATGTGGAGTGGGAAGAAACCCCATCTACAGTATATAAAGATTTGGGGATGTCCAGCTTTTGTTAAAAAGCAGCATGTGGACAAGCTCGAGGCATGATCAGTAAAGTGTTTGTTTGTGGGATATCCAAAGCACTCCAGGGGATATCTATTCTATTACGCAGAGGAACAAAAGGTATTTGTTTCTCGTAAAGCCCATTTTCTAGAACATCAGTTTTTAGAAAAGGAATCAAGTGGGAGCGAAATAGAACTGGAAGAAATTCCAGAACCACAAACTGCTACTGAAAGTTTGGTAGAACCGGAAGTTCAAGAAGAACAGGACATTCCCGCACCCCTCCGCAGGAGTAGTAGGCCGTCTCATCCACCTGAGAGATACTACGGTTTTCTCATAGACGGGGATAGAGAGGATTGCATCATAGAAGATGATGAACCTACTGACTTCCAGCAGGCCATCCAGAGCGGCGACTCGGTACGATGGCTAGATGCAATGCGGACCGAAATGGAGTCCATGTACACCAACAAAGTATGGACTTTGGACTTTGCTCCAGATGGGGTAAAACCCATAGGATGCAAATGGATCTTCAAGAAAAAGATTGGTGTAGATGGACAGGTGGAAACCTATAAGGCTAGACTTGTTGCAAAGGGTTTTCGTCAAAGACCTGGTTTGGACTATGACGAAACTTTTTCTCCAGTGGCTATGCTCAAATCCATTCGGGTCCTTCTTGCTATTGCTGCCTTCCATGATTATGAAATTTGGCAGATGGACGTAAAGACGGCTTTTCTGAATGGAAATTTAGAAGAGAGCGTCTATATGGATCAGCCAGAGGGTTTCAATCAGAGTGGGAGCAGCGGGAAAGTATGCAAGCTGCTCAAGTCTATTTATGGACTAAAGCAGGCATCGCGGAGTTGGAACATCTGTTTTGATGAGACAGTCAAAGAATATGACTTTATCAAAAATCCAGATGAACCGTGCATATATAGTAAAGTTGTGGCCAGAAGTGTCGTATTCCTCGTCTTGTACGTGGATGACATTCTATTGATAGGAAATGACATTCCTATGCTACAATCTGTCAAAGGATTCTTGTCACACAGGTTCTCCATGAAAGACCTGGGTGATGCCTCTTACATTCTGGGGATCCGGATCTATCGTGATAGATCCAAGAGGATGTTGGGACTTTCGCAGTCCAGGTATATCGACACTGTACTGAAAAGATTCAGTATGGAAGATTCTAAGCGCGGTAATCTACCGGCTTGTCACGAAATCACCCTCTCCAAAGAGATGTCTCCCAAGACTGATTTGGAAAGGGAACGCATGTCTATTATACCCTACGCTTCTGCGGTAGGCTCTATAATGTATGCGATGTTGTGTACCAGACCAGATGTAGCTTACGCACTGAGCGTGGTAAGCCGGTATCAGTCAGACCCAGGGGAAAAGCACTGGATAGCAGTAAAGAACATTCTCAAGTACCTGAGGAGGACTAAGGAGATGTTCTTGGTTTACGGCGCAAAAGACCTCAGGTTGGAGGCCTTTGCTGATTCCGGCTTCCAGAGTGATAAGGACGATTCCAAGTCCATGTCGGGTTATGTCTTTACCCTCAATGGAGGGGCGGTGTGCTGGAAGAGCTCCAAGCAGGACACCGTTGCTGACTCGATGATGGAAGCGGAGTATATAGCTGCTTGCGATGCCGCAAAAGAAGCAGTCTGGATGAAGAAGTTCCTAACAGAACTACAAATGGTTCCTACCATAGTTGATCCAATACCTTTGTATTGCGACAACAACGGAGCTATAGCTTTAGCGAAGGAACCAAGGTCCCATCAGAAGTCCAGACACATCTTGAGGCGGTATCACCTGATCAGGGAGATCATTGATCGTCAGGAGATCGAGGTTCGGAGAGTTGCTTCAGAAGAGAACATTGCTGATCCATTCACGAAGGCCCTTCCTCAGATTCAGTTCGAGAGGCTACTCGAGATCATTGGTCTACGATATGCCAGTACATGGCCCTAGTGCAAGTGGGAGATTGTTAGTGTTTATGCCCTAGAAGGCCATTACTGTATCATACTAGCTTGTATATTACTTAATGGAACCTTGGGATATTCACATGTATATAACAGTCTTGCTAAACATGGTAGTATGCTACTTGGTTTTTCTATCTTAATATGTGAGTGTACGTATTGATAGAGCTCTTAGGATCTTGCTTGTCTACCAGCGTTGTGATGGCAGTCACACTAGTGGGGGCTGGGTAGTCTACAAGCACATCCTTATTCAGGTCCCTGGTCGTTGGATTATCGAGACAGAGCATCGATACTCCGGAGTAGACTGGTGTGTACGCTTCTCATCCCAGTTGGGGAGATGGTCTGTCCCACAGCCGTCAGTACGCCATACTGGAGATAGTATACTGGTGCTCGTTAGGTTACGGGTACACCGGACAGGACTCACAGGGAACTGTTGGTTGGTTTGATACCAGTCGTCAGTGAACAGTTCCCAGGTGACATGAGTACAGCGTAGTCCGCAGACTTGACACTGCTACTTCGCCTCGAGTGTGTCCCACTGTTCTTAGATTGCTACCCTACCACGGCTCAAAGGAGTCGTGCAAACAGGTAGCAGTTGGGTGCAGTCCCGAGCACTTGGAGGCAGTGGCGGTTAGACAGGATTCGTCCCTCCCGGTATTGGGAGTAGATATCGTGCTGTGTCAGAGAGCCATTACGCAAAGTCCCTGGCCAGGGCAAGCGAGATTTGCTGGTAGGTTCCAGTAGTTTCTCAGGGTGTAATGGGCTTCCCTCCGACACGACTTATACCGCTATTAGGGGACTGACGCTTGCCGCCCCCTAGGCCCGATATGCGATAGTCTTGGACGAACGGACCGGACTGTATGGAGATTGTCACATCAGACTCAGTAGGAGTTCGGATGGGTTTCCTCATCGGCCTTCTTATCGACAACTACCTGGGGACCGTTACGTACAGCTAGTGCCGCTTGCGGTCTGTGGTTAAACCCACTGCCAGCGTAGTAGTCGAGTCTCTAGAGTCCCACACAGTGAGTTTCCTACTCCAGGCGAAACGATATAGAGGTCGCATAGTTTTGCGACAAAGGGTTCGGACGCATACGTGCGTTTACGCACGTACGACTTTCGGACAGTTTTTTCCAGTCGGCTTTGGTTTAAGCCAGTTACTGGTATCCGGTAATTGGATTTTTTCAGTCTAAAGTTTTTCCGTATTTTTGCGGATTGGAGGGGCGTTCTCGTAATTATACGAGAAGCTTCTAGAAGATGTGACTAAGGAGGTTAAGGTGACATAAGCTTTGGATAAGATTAGTGAGTCATGAGGGTGATTCATCATGATCATTAATGCACCATAAATGCTTAATGATTCATGTTAATGAATCACCTCTTTTCATTTATGAAGCATGCTTATTCATTTCTATTATTCATTATTCTTTAATAAGAATGCTTCATAATATATTATGATACACTCTCTCTCATCTCATTATCTCATCTCACATTCTCTCTCCTCAAGCTCTCATCTTCAAGAGACTAATCCTTAATCCTCATGTGTTGAGATCAAAGGTTTAGTTAGACTTAAACATCCATTACCTTCACTCTATATCATCCTTTCTTCTTTGATTAGCAATCAAAGTAGATTAGTTACCTCAAGTTAGAGGTGTAGCTTGGTGTTTTACTCTCGGGTGGATCGTCTACTACCTAGAGAAGGTCGAGGAGAACAAAGGAGGACACAAAGACGAAGGACTAGTTTCGATAGGTATAATCCCTAAGCATAGTAGTTTAGAACAACTATATGTTTGGTTAGTTATCGTTTAGCTTCGATTTAAGCGGTTAGTCGATGTTCGTTCTTTAAACATGATCGTTTTTGAAAATTCCGCCTCCCCACAAGTACTGGGGTGTACTACACCGACTTACAAAAGCCACCTTTTTGCATGCCCTCTTGGACGTGGTATGATGGAAATCAAAGCACAGTGGGAATCACATAAGACTCTATGACGATCTCGGGTCTACAGACTAACCTGTACCAGTGTCACCAGAGAACTGCCATCTGGCGTGAGGTATAATACCATCTGGGAGTTCTCGGCGAGTCCGTCCAGTGTACCCAGTCTACACTGAGCACCCGTATATCATCTCTGATGTCAAACACCAATGGATATGGGATCATCCATCGCCCATCTATATGGGTCGAGAAGGTACACGCTAGTCTACTCTGGTATATCGATGCCCTGTCTCGATACACCCACGACTAGGGACCTTGAAGGATGTACTTATGGACTACCATGTCCCCACTAGTATGATCCGCATCATAGTCCAGGTAGTCAAGTACACATCGTATGGGCTTTACCAACATGTAACAGAGAGACAATAAGTGTACACGTTATGGTAAAGAGTAACCAGATAGCATACTATCATATCGAGCAAGAAAGTCATCCCTATATATGTCCAAGCATCCACTACAATATACATCCTATGTATAGTAATGGCCTCTAGGGCATACATATAACTAACAACTTTCATTTCATATGTCTGGTTACCGAGTTCGGCGTACCCATGGTTTCTCACGAATCTTGAGGGATTTGACCCCATTTCTCACCATATTGATAGATTAGCCATCTTTTCACATCGATCATTACAGATTGTACTAATGTATTCAATCCATTTCCACCCTCAAGTTCGTATTCCACTTCTTTCTCCCTTCCGCCATTCTTCCTCTCATATACCGAGACCGTATCCCGCTTCTATCTCCATACGGTCTCGCGTATTCTCCATTTCTTACCTCTCCGCATTCTTTCACCAACCAGCACATTATAGAGATAAAATGTTTGAATGGTTGGTGTTAACTTTTGGCCTGTGTAAGGCCTTGTATAGATTGATACTATTCTCTTTCCCCCCTAATCCTGAACTTCAACGCTTAATAGTGGAAACACTGTTTTACTTAAGTTTGGGGGGGAATCTTTTTTTTGTATATTTTTTTTTTGTTTTCCTTTTTGTTTTGTATATAATTTGTTTTTAGGGAGAGCGCCGACAATTTTGACCCTCTTGGTGTAGCCTGACAGTGAGGGCACTGTCAAGTTTAAGTTTGGGGGCATGCTCTGGGTAAGCTTTCTTCCTTCGCATTCATTTGTATATTTTGCATACCTTATTAAACTCCCATAAAAATCGAAAATTTTTTCCAAAAAATATAAAAACTTTGTCGTCAAGTTAGCTAATAGGGTAACTTAGATTTTTATTCTGAAAGTTTAGTTGATATGTTAGAAATAACTAAATTCTATGCTTACGAATTGAAAACCCTAAAAATAACCCTCATTCTGTCTAACTTTGGTAAGTATACGTCCTTACAGGTTTTTTTTTGAGAAATAGGTAATCTTGAGTTAAGTCAAGATGAGGGGAAAGTATTGAAGCTCTACTGAAGGATAAGTCTGAAAAATAGTTTCTATTATTGAGTTCAAATTCAGAAAGTATATACCCTACAACTGCACTTACACGCACCTTGAAACTTAGGATAGTGGAGGATACCTAGAAATACTCTTGCCTGAAAACCTAGTATGAAAGAAAAAACAGTATTTAAAGCTAAACACCAAAAGAGCATTATTGAAAAATATATCCGGTCTTGAAAAAGAAAAAGAAAAAGAAAAAAAAAAGAATAAAGTCAAGACCTGGAAACTGCTATTTACGCTTTAAAGCTCACACATTCAGTAATCGGCCGTTAGTGCCTCAAGAAGCATTAATAGTCGCATGAAAGGTGTGCAAGTAAATCCGTCCATCCTTAATGAAAAGAAGTAGTATTAGGTATTAGGGCAAGGGTATTATTGCTTGAATTGAATTCTTGAGTGTAGGGGTGCAAATATACACACACGTAGGGGTATACAATCGATATTTGGATAAAATATAGAAATGAAGAATAAGACTTATGTTTTCTGTAAAGTTGATAAAAATCCCTGATTTGAGACCACACTTAAAGAAGGAAAACTCAGGAGATACCAACATCTTTCTAAACTTTTTTAGAACGTATAAGATCTGAGGTTAAATAGAAAGGAGGTGTGAAGGATTAGGGTTGGATATTTCTAACTTAGGATGATAGAGTTTCGAACGTAGATACTAAACTGTCGGAGTAGAATCAATATTAACTTATGAAACTGGCTTGACGGAATTTTGTGGGTAGTATCTGCTGAAAATCCTCAGGAAACAACACTCCTCCTACTAGGGACACCTAGAGGTTTAACGGCTTATTGCACACGCTCAATGCAATCGCGTTCCCTGCGAAAGTGTGGTTAGGACTTTTTTGTGAATAATTGGCTTTGCTCGGGACGAGCAAATGATAAGTTTGGGGTATTTGTTCATATCAGATTTTTGTATTTTTATACCGCCCAATTTTTATCACATTGCTTATCGATAGTTACTCTTGAGCCGTGTTTGCTAGTTAATTGCAGGATACAGGTTCTCAGCTCTAAACAGTGAAATTCATGGAAAAGCATGAAAAATTCCGGATTACTGCCAACCACAGATAAAACACGGGTCTCCGCTCTCTATCCGTATGTTGCCGCACACCAGTTTAAGGTAAAAAATGGCAAATCAATGTAATTTTCATGCACAAAGCACAATGTCAATACAAGATCCAACATGTCTACGCGGGGCTCAAGAAAAATCATGGCAAAAGATCCACATCACATCACCTTTTGATCTGCTGAAATTCTGGAAATATTATGAAGAGCTTCTAAGAAACAACATATACCACACTGAAGAGTACTTAAGACCAGGGAAACCCACCAAATTGTATGATCTAAGTCTCCTAAATGGCCGCGGATCCGCGGTATAAGCGCGCTTAGGCCGCGGAACCGCGACCATATTAGCTCGTCAGATAAAAATATTTCAGGGGTAGTTGGGTCTTTTCATGAAGGGTCAGAATGTGGCCCTAGGGTTTCAGTTTCCTGCCTATAAATAGCCCAGAACTTGCCAAGCCATGGGATCAATTCTTATGCCCACTTTTTGTTAGTTTTTAGTTTAACTTCTTCTTCTTCTTCATCTTTCCTGCATTAAATTATTGTGAGAGCTTTTGAGTGGATGTTCAATGAAGATGAGGGTTATTTTGTATCATTCTTTTGCTTAGCTTCCCCCTTGAGCTCTCTACCTTAACTTGATCTTGCAATCTCTTAAGTGAGCTTACAAGTTTAAGCTTTGGTCATTGATCTCAAGGGGTTGTATCATTTTGGAATCTACAATGTCCTCTATTTTGTGCTTCATTCTCCATGAGTTCTTTGCCTTTTCTTGATCTTGCAACTCTTAATTGAGCTCGCAAGTTTAAGATTTGGTTATTGAACCCATGTCTTTTTTTGGGTTCTATGGTTCCTAGTTTCATTTCTTGCTCATTTACTTTCTTGCACTTTAATACTTGCTTTACTTTCATGCACTTCAATTCCATGCACTTTTAATTACTTGCTTGTAATCTTTTCTTTTCTTTGTTTATCTTTTCTTTTGCTCTTTTGGTTCGTTTTGTGAATGGTTGTAATTGTTGTTGTTAAGAATAAATACAATATTGTAAGTTAAGGTATCATTCCTCATTTCCTTTTCCCGTTATTTTCCTTTGAACTCCGCCCAAACGTTACGCAAGCGCTCTGTTAGGCACCCTACCCTACCAAGGTAACGGTGATTCCTAACCGCGACCGGTTGCGTTCGGTTTGGCCGGAGGCGAAAGCAAGAGACAAGAACGGATGGACAAGGGTCAATAAGCCGGATTCCACGAATACCGTGCTTAAGTACCCTAATCTACGTTGTTGCCGATTGCTCTGGCTTCAATTGGTCAAGACTCGGCTCAAAGGTTTTGAATGCGGATTTCTTTAGCTTACACTTTCGTATCTTTTTCTTAACAACTTTATACTTGCATATAACACTTAGGATAGAATTGAACAAACATATACACATTCTTTATTGACTCGTCTAAAACTCGAACGGACATACAACCATCTCCCTGTGGATCGACCCGTGCTCAACCGGCTAGCTGCAAAGCGACACCGTCCTGATCGCGGTTATAACTTTAGAACTTTGAACATCCGACACGCTAAAAGCGTGCGATCATGTGTCTAAGGTGAGTGGTTACTTAATTAGGGCCACTACTTGTAGTGGAGTGCCTCCCACTCACCTGGCACTTACCTGGCCGCAATTGGCAGTGAAGAGGCGGTTTAAGGACCTATTTCTAGCCCTTTGGAACAGTTAGGAGCAGTCTAGCTGACCTAGGTGACCCTAGATCTATGCCTGATTGTGCCTTTTTGGTTGATTGAAAGTGTGTTTAAGGCCTTTATCGAAAATCTTTTTTTTGCAAAAAGTTACAAATAAAAAAAAAGGTAAATTTTTATAAAAAGACTTGCAACTTCTGTCGCTAAGAAATCCGTGCACCACAACCTTCTTTCTCTTCTCCTTTTTACATCATGGGTACCCCACCTCATTAATCTCTTGCCGAACTTTGATATCCTGAACCTAACTTTGCCTCGTACGTCAATTGTTTCGGTCGATTTAAGGACGATCCCTCCATGCCCAAAATTTCTTTGAAAGATCAAATAGAAGCGTCTAGGAGAAACAGTTCGACTTTGCAATCCACTTTGTATCAACCATTTCAACCTTCACCACCTTCGTACGTTGATACCACTTTTTCGAGTCCTGTTGTAACTCCTAGACCGATGTCTATTGCTGAGCATATTGCACAATCTCTTAGCCGATCTTTCACTCCTCTCCACACATCCAGTTATAGGGATCAACAAGTCCATTCATCTTTTTATTCAAATGTTGATCCTACTCCTGTCCAGCCATCCAATTCCTACCAGTCCTACCCGACTTTCCCACCTTCACTAGACAGTGCTTCTACACAGCCATTTGGGAGTTTCACGTATCCGAACAATTTCGAATCTTTTACCAAAACCCCTTCACAACCCATGTCTAGTTTGGAACAGTCGTTGGAAGCTTATATTTTAGCAACAAACAAAATGATGAGGAATGTGGATGTGTCCATGGCCGCCCTTATGCAACCTAGTGAACCGGCTGCTAGTTTCCAACTAGCTCCAAATTTTCCAATGTATAAGGAGGCGGTTGGACAGAGTGTGAATTTAAGAAGAGAGAGTGAGTTCTACACCTTTCCAAATCAAACCTACCCATACCCAATTGAAGCCCACAACTCCGGTTTTCCATCGATTGTCCCAAATGATTCACAAGTTGAAAATAAAACATCTAACGTGTTATGTGACTTTGTACTGCTTTATTTGCCAGATTGTGAAGAATCCCTTTCGAGTGAAACCACACCTAATCCTTTTGACCTTTACACCTCCACTCTAGAACCTAAATTGATAAATATCCATGCTTTTGATGAGGTGTCAGAAAAAATTGATTTTTACTTGATTGAGGGTATAGACACCGGGAATATTTTGGATGATGAACCCATAAATTTGATTGAAATTTTATGTCCAATTCATCATCCCGAGTCATTAAATGTTTCTCCCGAACTTCATATGCGCCTTGATTTTGATGATAATGGCATGGATAAGCAAAATTTTGAGGAGAATATTGAGGAAATTATGGAGGATGAACCAGTTTTGTTTGATGAGTCGGATTTCCTAATTCATCATGTCCCTTCCACCGATTGTGTACACCCTCCTGAATCTTTAACTGATACCATTCCTCACTCACTTCCCTCCGTCCTTGTTCTTACCTTGGAAGAGACCGTTACGCTTTCATCTCCAATACCAAGTTCGACGTACCCATGTTTGCTCACGAATCTTAAGGGATTTAATCTCATTTTTCCACGGGTTGATAGATTAGCACAATCGCTTTTTACACATCGGTCATTACAAGTTGTGCTAATTTATACACTTCATCCCCACCCTCAAGTTCGTACTCCCACTTTCTTTGGTTCTTCTAATCTTCCTTTAATGATACCGAGTGTTGATGAATCACAATCCGATATTTTGAGTTCGATAATTTTAGAAACACAACTTGATTTAGAATCTTTTGAGAATGAGGTAGATGAGCTTTACAAGTCTCCTACATCCGTAATTTTTGAACAATCAAGTGTGTTGAATTCTGGCGTTACACCTTTTGAGATTGAAACGTTCAATCGGACCTTCGATGAAAGTTTCGAACATATTTTCGCCGACGAACTCGCCTTCTTAAACGACACGGATTTTGTGATTAATCAACCTCCACTTGAAGAAGTAGAACCTCTACCATTTCTTTTTCCCTTCCGCCATTCTTCTCCTCCACCGAGACCGTATACTGCTTCTATCTCCACACGGTCGCGTGTGCTTCTCATCTCATTTCTCTACATTCCAATCTTTCACCCACCCTACCATTATAACAATAAAAATTTTGAATGGTTGGTTGGTCTGTGTAAGGTCTTGTATAGTTTGATTTTTCCACTCCCTAATTTTGAACTTTAACGCTTAAACAGTGGAAACACTGTTTCACTTAAGTTTGGGGGGAACCTTGTTGTATATATTTTGTTTTTCTTCTAACAATAAAAAATAACAAAAAATGAATTTTTTTTATAAATAAATAAACAGGGGAGTGCCGACATTTTGACCCTCTTGGTGTAGAATGACAGTGAGGACACGGTCAAGTTTAAGTTTGGGGGTATGCTCGGTAAGCCTTCTTCCTTCGCATTCATGTGTATATTTTTGCATTTGCATACTTATTTTAAAACCTATAAAAATTGAAAGTTTTCAAAAATTATAAAAATAAATGTATTCAATTTTGGCCATAATAGACTTGAGTTTGACAAATAGGTTGACTAGTTAGGAACAACTGGATCTTAGACTCAGTAAATTAATAACCCTAAAAATAACCTTTCTTAAAATTTAACGGTAGAAAGTATATGTCTTTGTAGTTTATTTAGAAATAGGCAAATTTTGAGTTCACTTCTTGGGCTAAGTTAAAACAAGGGAAGAGTATTGATGTTTTTATTAAAGTATAAGTTTGAAAAATAATTCCTAGCTCAAGTCTAAATTCTAAAAATATATACTCTATAACTTGCACAAACACGCACCTTGAAACTTGGAATAGTAGAAGAGACCTTGAAATGCTCTTGTCTAAAGCCCTTAGTACGAAGAAAATAAAAGAAAAAAATTCAAGTGTGAATAAAGAGACAATAAAAAAAATGAATACTGGTTTTTGTGATTACTTAAAGTTGCAAGAATAGAAAAATTATTTAGCGAGGGTGCTTCATCACCTAGTGCCTTAGACCAACTGGTTTGGGAGTCACTGCTAAAGCGTTAGGTGTTGCAAGACTAGGAATTACGCTTTAATGTGCAAACATATCTTGTAATTGGTACCTCAAGAAGTATTAATGGTCGCATGAAGGATGTGTGAGCAAACCTCATCTAAAAATTCACCAATTAAGAAGTGCTTTGGACAGCGGACAAGAGTATAATTGCTTGATTTGAATTTCCATGTGTAGGGGTGATTTATACACACACGTAGGGGTATATGATTGGGGTTTAGATAAGAGAGACGAATGAAGAATAGGACTTGTATCTTTAGTAGAGATGATAAAAATTCCTAAGTTGAGATAGAACCCTAAAAGGAAAACTTAAAAGATGTCGAAAGCTAAGTAGGTCTGCACAAGGATATATATAATCTTAAGTTGAATAATAAGGAAGCGTGAAGAATATGGGTGGATAATTTATGAGTCAAAGATAATAGAGTTCTTGTTAGAAAACCTAATTGGAGGATAAAAGTCGATAAGCCAAATTGATAGGATTTTATGGGTAGTATCCGCTGAAAACCCTCAGGAGACAACACTCCTCCTACTAGGGACACCTAGAGGTTTAACAGCTTGTTGCACGAGCTCAGAGCAATCGCGTTTCCCTGCGAAAGTGAGGTTAGGTTTTTGTTGAGAATAAAACTAGGTTTGCTCGAGGACGAGCAAAAGATAAGTTTGGGGGTATTTGTTCATATCATAAGATCACATTATTATATTCCCCATTCTTATTCTTTTTACAAATAAACAGGTGCTTTTGACCCATGTCTGCTACATAGTTGCAGGTTACAGGTTCTCAGGACAAAAACAGTGAAAAAGACATAAGACGATGCAAAAGTGAGACTTCGACCAACAAACAGAGAACCTTTATCTTGCCTACAGTATGAAGACTAAACAAAGATCAATGGACAATTTCACAGAGTACAAAGGCAGCGCAAGGTTTAAGACCTCGACATGAAGCTAATGGTAAAAGTCCACCGCAATTATTCACTGTAGAGATCTGGAAGAGAACGAGAAAACATTCTGAAGAACCAACTGCAGAAATAGGAAGCCAAAGTCACCAAGAAGAATCACCAGAAGTTTCAGCCCACAATCTCCTCATTTGGCCGCGGAACCGCGGCCAAACCAGGGCTGCGGCCGCGGTTCCGCGGCCGTGTGATGCCCGTAGTGGCTAAAAATTTTACCATGTTGCTTGGCGGCGCAGACTAGTCTTCTTAGGGGTATTTTTGTAAAAGCATACATGCGGCGATTGTAAACCTAGGGTTTTCTATATCCTATAAATAGAGACCCAAATTCTTGTATTAGGCTATGCCTACTTTCATTAATAAAATTCAGAATTCTTTTTGGAGAGCATCAATTTGTAAGTAGTTCTTTTTTATCTGCCCTAGGTAATTTCTATTCTTGCCCTAGTTTAGATTTAATTCCTTGCCCTAGGTTAATTTTATTATCTGCCCTAGTTAGATCTTTAATTCCTTGCCCTAGATAAATAGTTTAGATATGTTCTTCAATTCCCTAATGAGCGAGTAGTCTCCTCGCTTGTTAGGGTTAGCTTTGTGGAAAGCTTGAGAGATGAAGATCTCTCACCCCTTTCTTGCCCATCACATATAATTAATAGAACTCCATGCATACATGCACACACCGCTCCCTACGGCACCCTATCCCACGAGGTAGCGGTGATACCGTAGTATAAAGGCCCGGTTGAGCTTGTTTTCCATGGAGGTTAGGGTAAGGATTGATAAAGGAAGGACAAGAACCTAGAGGAAGAAACAACTTCCCTAATGGTTCTAATCCACTTTATTAATAATTACCATAGCTCCTAATAGATCTTAATATGGGTATGGAAAGCGGTGAGATTTATTGACTTTCCAAACTTAACCTAAACCTAACCCTAGCAAGATTTAGATCTAGATTAATTTAGTTTTTAGATTTAATCAATCCTTTCACACTGTTCGGAATTAACTCGTAAGAGCAATTAAGAAATTCAAAAAATCCCTATGGACCGACCCGTACTCACCGGCTAGCTACCAAGCGACGCCGTTCTTGATTGCGGTTACAAAATATTCTTTGAGATCAATCACACTTGTTACATATAAGCTATACTGAGTGCAAAAGCCAAATCGTGTGCATACCATGTGCACAAAATCAACCCAACTGTTTGAAATCATAAACTTGTGCGACTAAGGCACAAAACGATATTAAGTGCAATCACTATGCACAAATCATAAATCAACACAACGGTGTATAAAGCATATCTCAAGGGTAATAACTATGCACAAAATATGAATACCCAGTAGGTGCAACCATGGTGCATGAAAACAAATATCATGAAACTTAGTCATCAAGACTAAATCATGCGAATAGATAGCCCAAAATACCGAAATCCAAGGTGACGGATACGTGATAATCAAATCACCAAATCACAAATCATAAATACCGTCGCCGATATTTCCTCCTTCAAAGTCGAGAAGGTGCCGGTGCATCCCATGCTAGAAGAGCAAGATATCTACTTGCCTACTGATCGTGGCCTTTCGTCTGGTGCCCTTAGGTTCTCGTCTCTCACTGCAGATTGCTAAGAGCATAGCTCTTCGTCTCAACGGCCTAATATGGAATGACGACGAAAACAGTCCCGCTCTGGTATATTCTCTACAGATCTCTGGCCAACTACCTCTTCGACGATGCCGAACTCTGGCCTACTGGGTGTGCGCAATATGACTGCTTCCGGGTCCAAGTCTTCTCGTGTAGTATTCCATAAAGGTCCTGTCGAGGCCTCTCTCAAATCTCGTTTCTGCCGAATTGCCCGTAAGTTAACCCCCTTTATCATATATGTTTCTTGTTCCGGAACGGCTGCATTCTCATCGCGACTCCTTCTGGAAGATATATCAATAATCGACACCTCTGCATGCGTATCACATCTCTGATGTCGGCGGAGTGGAACGTCATCTCATCAAGATCTCGTACGAACCTCTTACTCCACTTTTCTCTACTGTCGACACTTCGGACTCGTCTCATCGTGGCTGCATGGACTGTGCTCTAACGGCTATACTCGTATCCGGTGTCTCTCAAGCAATGCATCCCATCACATGATATCCGAAAGATGTCGAATCTTTCGATTGACTTGTCAAGGTTCCATAATTCCCCCCAAGAGCTAAACATCTTGGGCACAGTTTAATAGTACTCCAGTACATGCCACAGCACCTGTGGACCAACCGTAGAAGGGCAAACCTAAGCCTCACAAATGGCACTGCTAAACTGCCGCAAACCCTAAGGTTCAAAGGCATTCCATGGTCATTACGTCGAGTTAGGGTTTCATTGTTCTAGAGGGTCCATATCATTACTTGCATTTTTCTCTGAATACTTTAAAATTGGAAAATGGGCTCCTGACATTCGATCGTCTCTATCGACTCTCAACGTACCTTCGTGAAGTCATCTCTAGCTGGAATCAATCTATCTGATGACCTCGCATCGGGATAAGCGAACGAACCACATGTCCTAGTCATTCATCCTCGGGTGACTAGCGACTTTCCATCATATCTATAAGTATATACTCATTCTACAGTAGCTCCAACATCTGGGCGATATCTCATCATTTGCAGCAGCAACTGGCGCATTCGTATGCATGCTGAACAGTGCCTCAATCATCATGAATAAGTGATACATCACTGGTCATCACATTCTGGCTGGCCTCTAGCAGTAGCCCGATCTTCTGGTGCTGATCTGTACGTCCGAGAAATCCCGTAAAAGCGATCCATCAAATGCTCATGGCATGAAAACACAATAAGACGACGCCTCTATGCAATCGTATGTCTCTGGAATCATGCCCTGGTGAGTCCTCGTTTGTGACGAGCTCGTGCTGACCACAACTTTAGCCATAGCTCTCTCTTCCCGTGTAATCGTGGCAGCAAAATCATAACCAATATCGATGAGGATAAATCATAGGAATGAATATAATACTGTGCAAGGAAATGTATATTAGTGTATATGCCCTAGGGGCCATTATTGTATCATACTAGCTTGTATATTACTTAATGGAAGCTTGGGATATTCACAGTTATATTAACAGTCTTGCTAAACATGGTAGTACGCTACTTGGTTTATGTTTATCTTAATATGTGTATATGTTAGCATATCGCGAATACATATTGATAGAGCCCTTAGGATCTTGCTTGATTACCAGCGTTGTGATGGCAGTCACACTAGTGGGGGCTGGGTAGTCTACAAGCACATCGTTTTTCAGGTCCCTAGTCGTAGGATTATCGAGACAGGGCATCGATACTCTGGAGTAGACTAATGTGTACGCTTCTCATCCCAGCAGGGGAGATGGTCTGTCCTACAGCCATCAGTACGTTGTACTAGAGATAGTATACAGGTGCTCGTTGGGTTATGGGTACATCGGACAGGACTCGCAGGGAACTGTTGGTTGGTATTATACCCGTCGTCAGTTAACAGTTCCCAGGTGACATGAGTACAGCTTAGTCCGCAGACTTGACACTGCTGCTTCGTCTCGAGTGTGTTCCCACTGTTCTTAGATTGCTACCCTACCACGGCTCAAATGAGTCGTGCAAACAGGTAGCAGTTGGGTGCAGTCCCGAAGCACTTGGAGGCAGTGGCGGTTATATAGGATTCGTCTCTCCCGGTATTGGGAGTTGATATCGCGCTGTGTTTGGAGAGCCATTATGCAAAGTCCCTGGCCAGGGCAAACGAGATTTACCGGTAGGATTTCCACTAGCTTCTCAAGGTGTAATAGGCTTCACTCCGACATGACTTATACCGCCTTTTAGGGGACTGATGCTTGCCGCCCCCTAGGCATGATATGCGATAGTCATAGACGAACAGACCGGACTGTACGGAGATTGTCACATCAGGCTCAGTAGGAGTTCGGATGGGTTTCCTCTTCGGCCTTCTTATCGACATCTACCTGGGGACCGTTACGTACAGCTAGTACCGCTTGCAGCCTGTGGTTAAACCCACTGCCAGCATAGTGTTGAGTCTTTAGAGTCCCACACAGAGAGTTTCCCTACTTCAGGCGAAACGATATAGAGGTCGTATGGTTTTACGACAGGGTTCGGACACATACGTGTTTTTACGCACGTACGATGTTCAGAAAGTTTATACTAGCAGGCTTTGGTTTAAGCCAGATTCTAGTATTGGATTATTGGATTTATACAGTCTCAGTATTTCCGTGTTTTCATGGATGGGAGGGGCATTCTCGTAATTAGTCGAGAAGCTTCTAGAAGATTGATGAGTTGGAGGCTTAGGTGGAATTTGCATTAAATGGATTAGTGACTCATGGTGTGATTCATCCAAATGAGTTAATGAAGCATTTATTGCTTAATGACTCATGAGATGATTCACCTAAGGAGA
The DNA here is from genome assembly GCA_030015575.1 of Agapanthus africanus. Lineage (NCBI taxonomy): Eukaryota > Viridiplantae > Streptophyta > Magnoliopsida > Asparagales > Amaryllidaceae > Agapanthus > Agapanthus africanus. The sequence continues at coordinate 392,658,857 of JASDDO010000022.1, forward strand.
GTTAATGAAGTATGGTTGATATTATTATTATGTTATTCATTTAATAATTATCATGCTTCATATATATTCACAAATGAGTTATAATTCATTATCATTCTCACTCACACCTTCTCTCTCCTCAAGCTCTCTCTCTTCAAAGAACTAACCCTAACCTCTCATGTGTTGAGATCCAAGGGTTAGCAAGACTAATAGATCCCTAATCCTATTCTATATCTTCTAGGTTACCTTGATTAGCACTTATAGTCACCTAGTTACCTTAAGTGAGAGGTTAAAGCTTGGAGAAGTATCTCTTGGGTAGATCTTCTATCACATCGAGGAGGCCGACGAGGAGGTGATCAACAAGAACAAGAAGGACTTGATTCATTAGGTATAATCATCTATCATAGTAGCTAATCACTTCTATATAGTTGTTAGTTAGGGTTTAGCAAAGATCCGTAAATTTAGTCGATGTTAGTGTAAACAAAAAGATTGTTTTACCTATTCCGCCTCCCCGCATCATGTGGGGTATCTAAGTCGACTTCCAGTGGTATCAGAGCCTTGCTAAACCATAACTAACTTGTTAGAAAAGTCGTTAGAAATTCGATCGCAAAACGAACCCGAAAAAACATCATTTTCACCATGTTTCAGTCGTTTTTAAAACGGGGACTAAAATTTTTTCAGGGACCCTTAAAAATATAAGCAGGGAATTTTAAGAATTGCAAAGAAATTTAGGACTGTGACTCGACCATAGCGCCGCAGAACCGCCGCCGATCCAAGCGATCTGCCACGGATCCGCGGCCGAGTTGACTCCGAGTCAACCCAAATTTGCTCAGTTATTCTTCTGTGTTGATGTTGTGTTTTCTGGGATGTTTTGTTTCTGCTCAGGTTTCAGGTGAACAGAGAATTATTTGGAGTAGATTCATTTGTGTTTGCTTGATCGAAATTCTAAGATGTTTGGCTAACTTGATTATATCTGTGTTGTGTTTAATGTGTTCGTAAACCTCCCCTAACTGCTAGTATGTAGGTTAGCAGGGGGTTGCACATTTCTGTAATGGTTTTTACTGGTTTGTGAATGTGGACTTGTTGGATTGTCGTGAATGGATAGCCGGGGATGTGAAACGAGTGTTTCTTTCATTCAAATGTAAATTGTAATTTGTTGTAATATTCTTTTGTGGGGCACATCCGGGTTGAGGTTGTAGCCACCGTTGTATTATTTCATTTACTGTTTTCTGCTCCAAGGATAGACCCATCCATGTGCACAAACTACCGGGTACTTTGAAGTGTTTAGTGGCCTACTCACGTTGTTGAGGGAGACCGCTTCACTTCGGGTACTTGGCGGGTAGTTTGCTGTACCCGTAGAGGTCTAGGGTGGGGTTTTGGCTATTCATCGCGACTGTGTAATCCGTCTTTCTTTGCAGGCTCAAAAGGAATGCGGATTCGTAAAAAATCCAATATGTTCATCTGTGATATGGAATGCCTATTATTGCGCCCGACGAATGTACAATATCCATATATGATATCTATTAGGCATTACTTATGTTTTACACCCGCGCTAACCCAGCCCCCGCTCTGTCGTTAGTTAAGTAACCTAATGGGTGAATGACGGGGCCCAGTAGCGAATGCGGATGGCATAAGAGGACGTTGTATTTTTGTTGTTTTCTACAATGATAGGTTAATTGATGGGACGCATTTATTAATGCAAAGAAAATAAACCAATGTTGAATCGTTGGAACAGTTTAAAAGAAACCACTCGGTTATTTTAAAACAGAAGATATTTTTTAAATTGCGGAGCTTAAGACACTCCTTTTAAAAGCTATCAGGTTCCTTCGATCATATCAAGTTCGCTACGTTCACGGTATTGCCAAAACCATTCGTAGCCCTCCGTAATTTCATTTGGGTATTCAGTAGTATTCAAGCTATGTATTTTGACCAACGCCAAGGTATAGTGTTTGGTAGCTGCTGGGTATTCATTTGTTGCATAGATAGATGAGTTGGTTTGGGACAGTCGTATTATCATTTGGCCAACGTCAGGGGTATGTACGGATGGGTTCAAATTAACAAGATAATGATGGGTAGAACTTGACATGTGACTTATGACATTTTGACCAACGCCAAGGTCATTAGAGCAAGGGGCAGAAATTAATATCGGGAATTTCTAAAGAAACTGAAATTTGCTAAAAGTTGCATACCATTTGGAGTGTGATAATTTTGGTAGGATTCCTTCAGCTTTATCACACGATGATACTTGGATCCTGATCATACTGTGAGTATCCGCTACTCATCAGGAGATTCGTCACTTAACGATCAATGTTATAAACCAAGTAGGTGTCAAGAAAGGTGTCATCGGGGCTACACCCCCAGAGAAAAGAGGTTATTTAATTAAGGAACTTCGCGAAAGCGTCGTAAAACCTCCCTCGAAGTACCGACACCGGCCTGGCTGAACGGTTAAGCAAGTATTGTACGATGAGAATAGTCGTGACTAGTTCTTCCTTTTTAGTTTGAGGAGGGATTCGAGAAACAATGGGAGCCATCCTGTTTAGATAAATTAAAATCCACTCTAAACTTGCAAGAGCAGCATGCTAAAGTGTTCCCCCTCTCTCTCATTGCAGCGACCCAGAACATGACAAGCCTTAAGTTACTATTAGATAAAAATGTTTTGACAGGGCCAAACTATAAAGATTGGTTCTGGAATGTTAAGATGGCAATTACTTATGACAAATTGGGGTATGTCCTTACTACTAAGGCACCTGCTGTCCCTGGTCCAGAATCCAGTGTCTCGGATAAGGAAATCCGCAAGACCTGGGAGATAGATTGCGCGAAGGCCAAATGCATCGTGCTTGCCGCTATGAATAATGAACATCAGAGGAGGTACGAGAATATGGATCTAGAATCCATATTTCTCCACACCAAGGATTTGTATGGAGAGCAATCTCGTATTTCCAGATACGAGACCTCGAAGAATTTGTTTCAGTCGAGGCTGGCCGTCGGATCATCTGTAGGAGAACATGTCCTTAAGATGATTGGCTATATAGAAGAGCTCGTGGACCTCGGGACAACATTAGAGAACGAGCTGTATACAGACTTGGTTCTTCAGTCCCTTCCTTCCACCTATGCCCAGTTTATTCTGAATTTCAACTTTCAAGAAAAAGAAGTTGAACTTCCAGAACTCCTTAACATGTTGAGGAGTGCAGAGAGCACCTTGTAGAAAGCAAGGGAAACACCCACTATGTTTGTTCGCGGTGTTTCCTCTTCCGGGTCCAAGGCAAGAACCAAAGGAAGCAAGAAGAAGGCCGCTACCAAACCAAGAGGTGGTGTTGGTAAGGTGGGAGTTAAGGGAAAGGCAATGGTTGCGGTGCCTGTAGTGGCAAAGGACGAGTGCTTCCACTGTCGTAGGAAAGGCCATTGGAAGAAAGATTGCAAAGCTTGGATTGCCAAGAACCTGGACCCGAAGCAAGCTGTGGCTTCGACTTCAGGTGTGTTTGTAATTGAAAATTGTCTGTCAATCAACTCTACTTCCTGGGTATTGGATACCGGATCAGGATCTCATATATGCAATTCATTGCAAGAACTGAGAAACTGTAGAGTGTTGAAGGTTGGTGATATGACCCTCCAGGTTGCTAACGGAGCTAGCGTGGGTGCTGTGTCCGTAGGGGATTATCACCTTGGATTAACGAGTGGACATATTTTAATTTTGCATAACTATTTTTGTGTACCCAGTTTAACGTGTAATATCATATCAGTATCATTTTTATCAAAAGAAGGTTATGATTTCACGTTTATAAGCGATGTTGTTAACATCCACCTTAATCATGGTTTGATTGGGTCCGGTACACTAGATAACGGTATATATATGTGTTAAACCAATTACAAATTTTCAATGTCCAGAACACACTAAAAAGAAAGTCTCATGATATAATTCAGGATTTCATATGGCATTGTAGACTAGGTCACATCAATGAGACAAGGTTAACTAAGTTACATAGAGAAGGATATTTGGATCCGTCCGAATATCAATCTTATGCCACTTGTCAATCATGTCTCAAAGAAAAGATGGCAAAGACTCCATTCACTGGACATGGAGTAACAGCGAGCGAGCTCTTAGGACTCATACACAGCGATGTATATGGTCCAATGTCTACATATGCAAGAGGTGGTTTTTCATATTTCATTATTTTTACGGATGATTACTCTAGGTATGGATTCATTTTCTTAATGAAACATAAATCTGAGGCCTTGAGAAATTCCAAGAATATAAGAATGAAGTAGAAAACCAAACCGGCAAAAGTATCAAGACATTGAGATCTGATCGAGTTGGTGAATACATAAGTGCCGAGTTCCTGGGTTACCTAAAAGAGAAAGGAATTCTCTCTCAGCTTACTCCTCCATACACTCCACAGCATAATAGTGTATCGGAAAGATGGAACCGAACCCTATTGGATATGGTACGTTCCATGATGAGTAATGCTGTGTTACCGCGATCTTTCTTGGGTTATGCACTAGAATCAGCTGCATATCTTTTGAACAGGGCTCATACCAAGACTGTGCCTACCACACCATATCAGATGTGGAGTGGGAAGAAACCCTATCTTCAGTATCTGAAGATATGGAGATGTCCAGCTTTTGTTAAAAAGCAGCAAGCAGAAAAACTCGAGGCACGATCAGTGCAGTGTATGTTTGTGGGATATCCAAAGAACTCCAAGGGGTATTTCTTCTATTACGCAGAGGAACAAAAGGTTTTTGTTTCTCGTAATGCCCATTTTCTAGAACAGCAGTTCTTAGAAAAGGAAACAAGTGGGAGCGCAATAGAACTGGAAGAAATTCCTTAACCACAAACTACTACTGAAAGTTTGGTAGAACCAGAAGTTCTAGAAGAACAGGACATTCCCGCACCCCTTCGCAGGAGTAGTAGACTGTCTCATCCGCCTGAGAGATACTAAGGTTTTCTCATAGACGGAGATAGAGAAGATTGCATCATTGATAATGATGAACCTACTAGCTTCCAGCAGGCCATCCAGAGCGGCGACTCAGTAAGATGGATGGATGCAATGCAGACCGAGATGGAGTCCATGTACACCAAAAAAGTATGGACTTTGGACTTTGCTCCAGATGGGATAAAACCCATAGGATGAAAATGGATCTTCAAGAAAAAGATTGGTGTAGATGGACAGGTGGAAACCTATAAGGCTAGACTTGTTGCAAAGGGTTTTCGTCAAAGACCCGGTTTGGACCATGACGAAACTTTTTCTCCAGTGGCTATGCTCAAATCCATTCGGATCCTTCTTACCATTGCCGCCTTCCATGATTATGAGATCTGGCAGATGGACGTAAAGACGGCCTTTCTAAATGGTAATTTAGAAGAGTGTGTCTATATGGATCAGCCAGAATGTTTCAATCAGAGTGGGAGCAGCGGGAAAGTGTGCAAGTTGCTTAAGTCCATTTATGACTTTATCAAAAATCCAGATGAACCATGTATATATAGTAAAATTATAGCACAAACTGTCGTATTCCTCGTATTGTACGTGGATGACATTCTCTTAATAGGAAATGACATTCCTATGCTATAATCTGTCAAAGGATTCTTGTCACACAGGTTCTCCATGAAAGACCTGGGTGATGCCTCTTACATTCTGGGGATCCGGATCTGTCGTGATAGATCCAAGAGGATGTTTGGACTTTCGCAGTCCAGGTATTTCAACACTATACTGAAAAGATTTAGTATGGAAGATTCTAAGCGCGGTAGTTTACCGGCTTGTCACGGAACCACCTTATCCAAAGAGATGTCTCCCAAGACTGATTTGGAAAAGGATCGCATGTCAGTTATACCCTACGCTTCTGCGGTAGGCTCTATAATGTATGCGATGTTGTGCACCAGATGTAGCTTACACACTGAGCGTGGTAAGCCAGTATCAAGCAGACCCAGGGGAGAAGCACTGGATAGCAGTAAAGAACATTCTCAAGTACCTGAAAAGGACTAAAGATATGTTCTTGGTTTACGGCGGAAAAAACCTAAAGATCGAGGCTTTTGCTGATTCCAGCTTCCAGAGTAACAAGGATGACTCCAAGTCCATATAAGGTTATGTCTTTACCCTCAATGGAGGGGCGGTGTGCAGGAAGAGTTCCAAGCAGGACACCGTTGCTGACTCGACGATGGAAGCGGAGTATATCGCTGCTTGCGATGCCGCAAAAGAAGCAGTCTGGATAAAGAAGTTCCTCACAGAACTTCAGGTGGTTCCATCCATTGTTGATCCAATACCTCGGTATTGTGACAAAAACGGGCTATAGCTTTAGCAAAGAAACCCAGGTCCTATCAGAAGTCCAGACACATTTTAAGGCGGTATCACCTGATCAGGGAGATCATTGATCGCCGGGAGATCAAGGTCCGGAGAGTTTCTACAGAGGAAAACACTGCAGATCCATTCACAAAGTGTTGGAGATAGTGCCCTCAGAGTCAATTATTGGATCACAGGCACGTGATTGCAATGATTGAGGGAGGACCTATCCCGGTAGGACAGTCTTACTCGAGATGATAGTATGCTATCTGGTTTACCTTTATCATCGTGTACTGCTTTAGGTGACCTGACAGGTCGCTATTGCACGTTGATAGAGCCCCTAAGATTCTTGCTTGACTACCGGCAGTATGAGGGCGATCATATACGTGGGAGCTGGTAGTCTATAAGCACATCCTTAAAAGGTCCCTAGTCGAGGGAGTTTCGAGACAGGGCATCGATACTCCAGAGCAGACTAGTGTATACAGTCGAGACCCCGACGAGGGGCGGTGGCCGGTCTCACAAGCCACTGGTGTCAGTTGGTTCACCTAAGATGTATACAGGTGCTCATTGAGTTATGAGTACACCGGACAGGACTCGCCGGGAACATGCTAGTTGGTCTTATACCTGACGTCAGATAGCAGTTCCCAGGTGACATGTGTACAGGTTAGTTCATCGACCTGGGGATCGTCATTTGTCTCGTGTGAGTTCCCACTGTGCTTTGATTACTACCCTACCACGGCTGAAAGGAGTCGTGCAAACATGTTTTAGTTGGGTACAGTCCCGAGCCACATGGAGGCTGTGAGCGGATCTTCGGGGGTTCGTCTCTCCCGGTATTAGGGGTGAGGTCGCGCTGTGTCTAGGAGAGCCATTACACGAAGTCCTTGGCCAAGGCAGGAGATTTACTGGTAGGTATTCCAGTAGTATCTCAGGGTGTTCTGGGCTACACTCCGACACGACTTGTACCGCTTTTGGGGGTCTGACTTTTACCAACCCCCTAGGCCCGCCATACGATGCTCATAGACGAACGGACCGGACTGTACGGATATTGTCACTGACAGGCTCAGTAGGGTGTCAGGATGAGTTTGCTCATCGACGTCCCTTTTAGTCAATAGCTGGTGGCCCGTCACGTATTGGCTTATACCTCTGACGTGCTAGTGGTTAAATCCACAGCCATAGTATTGACGAGTCTTCAGAGTCCACCACACTTTCAGTTACTCATGTTTCGAGCGAAACGCTGTAGAGGCCGTATGGGGATATGACAGGGTCCGATCAGATACGTGCGGTATTGCACGGATCAGGATCGGACGGTTAGTACTATAGGCCGTATAGATATATGGCAAGGTTCGATCAGATACGTGTGGTATTGCACGGATCAGGATCGGACGGATATTACTAGCCGGCTTTAGTTTAAGCCGGATCCTAGTTTAGTACAGTGTAGATTTTGTCTCATTGCATTTGTATCCGGACGGAATACAGATGCGGGTGTGTATGCACAGTATCGGGGTTTTCCTGTAATTTATTACGGGACCAGTTTTCTGGAGTTGCCAGTTTGCATTCCGTTCCGGCCGGTTTTCCTTTATTCTTTCCCGGCCGGACTTTTCCGATGGAGGGTGTTATTTGCAAGTTTGCAAATAACACATTGTGGAGGGTTTTCTTGCATATGGATTAATTATGAAAGTATCTTTTGATACCTTTCTTATCTATCATCATCACTTGCTTTTTGTTGATTTGAGGTGATTAGTAGTTGATGTGAGTTAGTGATGATGATGTTTGGTTGTGGTCACCCATTCTCTTCTCCTACACTCACCTCCTTTCTTGTTATGTTTTAGATATTCTTTCCTCCACCATTCTTACATGATAAGGTTTCATTTGAGAAAAGAGAAGAAGAGGTTTTCATTCTTGAGAGTTTCATTCTTGATCTCATTTCATGCTAGAAAAATGCAAGCACCATTTTTCTTATCTTGATTCCTCCATCATCTTCAAAGGAAACAAAACCCCAAATGAGACATAGCCTCTACACTACACATTCTACAGCAAATCTTGGACGCGTCGGCCAGCCAACTTCGTGCCCGAGTTGCCTCGGTATTGAGGTGGGAGCCCGTAAAAGATGCAGGCGATGTGGTGCCCTTCCGGCAAGGAGGCGACGACCGGAGTTTCCGAAGGAGATCGGGACGACGACGAGAAGACCGGAGGACTCGGATCACTCGGTATATCTCTTCCCCTTCTTGTAGTTAGCTTAGACTAGTTAATGGTTCGATCCGGGTGTTTAGTGCGCGGTGGTGCCGGTTTGCTAAGTTCGCAAAATTTAAGTTTATCACCGCTTCCGCATTTGGCCGTCGGATTGACGGCCGGGGCGCGCCGTGCACTTACAGTGGTATCAGAGCCTCGCCATTAACTTCGTCTAGCTTTGTTTGATGTGTTTGCATTTCCGATCGACCAAAATTCCAAAAAAACCACTATTTCCTCACATCAGTTTTCTGTCGATTTTTTTCCTGGCTCTAAAAATTTTTCAGGTTGTAAAAAACTAATGTACTGGAAATTCTAAGACTGCTGTAAAAATTCGACGCAGTGAGTCGATCAATGAAGCGAGGAACCGCAGCCAATCCCCCCTTGGGCCGCGGTTCCGCCGCACATTGGTGTCCTCACTGTGTCCAATTTCTCCAGTGGGCTTCTGGGCTGATTTTGGGGGTTTTGGAATATTAAATTTAGGCCCAGAATTTCTGTGAGTGCTACAGTATTGCTTGGGGGCCCACTTGTTAATTTTTGATCGATCGGATATTTTAAACACATTATTTCACATTATTTATATTATATCTGCGACCGTGAATGTCACTCGATCGGTAAATCCGGTCTAACTGCTATAGCCCGGTTAGACGGATTTGCGAACGTGATTTTCACGTTGATGTTTTGTGTTTTTGCTGTGATGTTGCGGATCGGTCATGGGGGATAACCTGGATGCAATGCTAGTACAGTTTTGTTGTATTATGTACATTTGATATTGCGGGGCGAGCGTCTGACATGTGGACTGCCGTCACTGCCTGTTTGTATTATTATTTTGGGGCACGACCTGGTTGCGGTCGATGTACCCGTTGTATGTATATTTTACTTTCTGTACTAGGATTACCCCGCGGAGGGGTGCACGGATGGCCGGGTTCTAGAGGGCAACAAGCCCGCATCTCATGGCATTGAGACGGAGGGGGCTTCACTCTGGGATTGGCGGGCTATTCGCCGCACCCGTAGGGGGTATAGGTTGACCCAGGAGGGGTGCCCAAGTTGCCGGATTCCGTGAAGTGCTGGGTGGTCCATTCACGGTGCTGAAGGGGGCTGCCTCGCTTCAGGTTTTGGAGGGTAACTTGCCGCGCCCGTTGGGGTCTAGGATTTCATTGCACAGGCTATCTACACGACCAGGGGAACGTCGGGTTTCAGTAGTGGCTCTGTGAAACCCGGGGATCCCAAATATCTGTATTGTTCTGTGATGCTGTACATTTCTGTGATGTTGCATTTTTATCACGCCTTGAGTGAATATAATATATTGGTATATATATTAGTAGATGTTGTATATGTTTTTCATCCGCGCTAGTCCAGTCCCCGCTCTGTCGTTAGTTAGCTAACCTAACGGGTGATGACGGGACCCAGTGGCGAATGCGGATGGCATATACGTACGTCAGTATATTTTCGTTCTTTGTGGTGTGATCAATGATGGGATTGCGTTGATTCGGATCAATGCAAGTTAAACAAACCTATTCTGATGTTGTTGGAACACTTTTCAAAAAGCTGTTATTGCAAGGGCGTTCTCTTTTGTTTTGCATCGTGGTATTCAGTTGGAATATCCTGCTCCTCAGTCGACGAGGCAAGGGCCGAGATCCCTTCACCGGAGTGACCCCTTGGACAGAAGTTTGCGTCAGGGCATTAACTTCACTATAGCCGATTACTTTTGCTTTGCACCGTGGTATTCAGTTGGAATATCCTGCACCTCATTCTACGGGGAAAGAGCCGAGATCCCTTCACCGGGAGTGACCTCTTTAGTAAAGGTTTTCGTCACTATATTTTCTAAAAAGCTATCCGTTCCTTCAACGAGATCAAGTTCATTACGTTAAAGGTTTTCGCCAGAAACCATTCGTAGCCCTCCGTCGTTTCAGACGGGTAGCACGTAGTATTCATGCTATGTTTGTTGACCTTCGTCAAGGCATAGTGCATGGTAGCTGCTTGTTGCCTTTCTGCTGCATAGATAGATGTGTTGGTTTGGGACAGTCGTATAGCCTTGTTGACCTTCGTCAAGGGCTTGTACGGGTGGGTTCAAATTAACCTGGACAATGACGGGTGGAACTTGACATGTGACTTATGATTTGTTGACCTTCGTCAAGGTCATAAGAGCATGGGGCAGAAATCACATCGGGAGTTTCAAAAGAACTGAAACTTGCCAGATATGCGCATACCTTCTGGAGTGTGATGACGTGAGCGGATTCCGTCACGCTATCATGCGATGAGAGTTGGATCCCGATTCCCACTGATGAGTTGGTTTACTCCTCGGGTGACCCCGACTAATTCTTCTTTCAGGTTTGGAGGAGAATTTGAGGTACAGTGGGAGGTTTCCAGATTAGATTAAGTGATAACCATTCTGATCTAGGATAGAGTGCACGCTGAGTGTTTCTTTTCTCTCTCTCTATGGCAGCGACCATTGACCTGACCCTAAGACTATGACTCAGTGACCAAGTTGACCGAACCTTCTTAACACTGGCTTTTGGATTGTCGGAGTTGCAAACCTCATTGCCACTCCTACTTTTACCCTTTTCTCCAGGACACCCCGTATTACTAGGAACGTCCACTTCCATTGGACAAAACCATCGTATGGTTATATACTAACTCGAAGGACTTCGAGGAAGGTTTCTGGTTCTGGAGAAAACGGATAGGACTATTCAGTTGTCTTTTCTTTTCACCTTCTCTCAGGTTGCGAGTACTCCTTGGTATTAGGAGTAGTACACCTATTACGCAAATTGGATAGTCTTCTTCCAAACCATAGGCTGGTGCCGACCGGTAGGGAATGAAGAAAGCCAATTAGCCTAAACAGGTGTACAGAAGGTATCAAGTTAAGACAAAGCAAGGGATTAGTAAGAGGGCAAAGTAAAGTGCGACTGCTATTCACGACCAAACCAAGTATTTCTTCGCCAATCCTAAATCACCTTTGTATTTCTCCAGGACACTCCGTATCATTACGAAGATCCCAGTTTATTGGATAATCCATCGTATGGTTATATACGAACTCGAAAGGAACTTTTTCCAGTTCGGAGATGGATCCTGGTTCAGGAGAAATAGGAATAAAGTACATTCAGGTGTCTTTTATCTTCACCTTCTCTCGCGTTGCGAGTGCTCCTAGGATTAGGACAGTACACCCTTTATGCTTATTGGATAGTCTTCTTCCAAACCATAGGCTGGTGCCGAACGGTAGGGAAGGAAGAAAACCATTTGGCCTAAGGGGTGTGCAGAAGGTAATGACTAAAGACATATAAAGGGATTTAGAGAGGTGGCAAAGAATTATACGGTTACAGTCGTGAATCTGGAAGAGGCATTACTAGGAATACCAGGATACCCCAGCGAAACATTTCAATGTTTCAGTTTCACTGTGTACTGTTAATGGAAAACTGATTTCCCGATTAGACACTTACTCTAGGGTATGTATTTACCAGGTATGATTCTCACATCTGTATGGTTTTACAGATGATGAGTGGGAGTAAGTTATTGGGAATTGGGTGATCATCCTCATTATATCGGGATTCGTTGTAATCGGTGATATTTGAGGAAGTCACCTGGGTTGTTTGCCAGTCGGCAAATATTTGGTTTTGAATATCCGTTGTTGTGCACCAATTTCAAATTGATATATCTGTACGTCTATTTTCATAGAGTGAGATATACCTTTTGATATTATGTCGATGACATTTACCTATATCAGTGGATGGTTAGGTAAGGAGCATTAAACAGCGGTGTAATTCTTCTTAACCATAAGTACAGTTTTCAACCTACGACACACAGTGAAAGAGTTGTTAGACTCAGCGGACTTATGCAGAGTATTGTATGTTGTCCAGTGTCCATTAGGACAGAGGGGTTGGTCCTCATACTATATTCTGTTTACTTTTAACTTCTCTAGTTCTTAGACATGTGTTTCGTAGAAACACAGGGTCTAAGTTTTGAGGAGTTATAGGTATTTGAATAGAGTAGAGAACCAGGTGTAGCAAGTATCGGGATTCTTCAAAGTGATCGAAGATGTAGATACTTGTGTATGGTATTCAGTTGATAGAAATGATAAAGAGAAATTGCTTCTCTTTCAGGTTACTCATAATTGGAAGCATTCCTAAGTTGAGTAACGCTGATCGGCCTCTCTCCATTTAGTTGACATGCATTGGAGACAGATGCATGATTTGAATCTGGTTCAATTAAATCAGTGCCTCTGGTTCTATATCGGATATAGTACAGTTCATATCTTAACATTGTTAAGGTACAGGGAGTTGTCCGGCTTATGACTAAAACCAGTTTCTGGATAACTCAAGGCACGTTTCTGTAATGGCTGTTTGTGGATTGACCCTGGCTATGACGAGGGTTGATTTTCTACCATTTGGATGAACAATAGCGATATTGTTCTAAGACTCGCCACAGTTTTATTAAAAATGGATTTTTTTCAAAAACAGTAGTGGGAGTATGGTAGAACTAGAAGTGATTCCAGAACCGCAAACGATTACTGAATATTTGATAAGGAACCTAAAAATTCAATCTGATTTGACATTCCATTGGCCACTCCGCAGATAAGGTGGGTAACTTCAGGCACCCGAGAGGTACTTCGGTAGCCTCAAGGACGGTGACAGGGAAGTTCTTGTTTACCCAAACTTACCATTGCTGTTGTTCCAGACTGTGAGACCCGGCAGGAGGATGAGTATAGCGTCTTTCTAAACTAGTTTTAGAAGTGCACGTCTATATGACTCTGGCAGAGGGTTGTCGTAGTCAGTGGGAGCAGCGGAAGCATTGGTGGACAGATGGCTTATGTCTATTTATAGACTAAAGCAGTTATAGCGGATATAGATCATCTATTTCTGATATGACAGTCATAGGTTTGACTTCATCAGAATAGGGGATGGATCTGTTCAGAAGGTAGTAGGGTGTGATATCCTGGTATTTGGATGACATACACAGAGTAGGAAAAGAAACTCCTATACTACGATCGGTTATATTTTGGTCGTCACACAGTGGTTTCTCCACATGGGACTTGGACATTATATCAGACATACTGGTTACTAGATCTATGTTTTTAGATCTAGATTTGGGTGGTTTCCCAATCAGGGTACTTTGACAGCATTCTAAGAGTATTTAGAATGGACGACTCCTGGCACGGTAGTGTACCTGCAGGTGATGGAGTTACCCTCTCTAAAGGTGTCTTATAGACTAAAGTGGAGAGGGATGTGCATGATTGGCAGATCACTTGCTTAGGCAATTGAGTCAATCATGAGATGTCAAGTACCACACCAGATGTTGTTCTTGCACTGGATGCAATAAGTTGACATTGATCCAATCCTGGAGAAACAGTCGGAAGCAGTTTTAGAACATAAGTGGCTGTTCTAGGGATATGATAACGAAAGCCCCATTCGGGAAACAGTTATCATTCCAGGCTTCCAAGGTGACCTGGATGGCAGAGTGGCTGTCAAAGTTATAGTTTTCCTTCTGACGAGGGGCAGTATTTTGGACAGGTGGTCCAAGGCAATACTGAGGGAGGCATAGCGCAGGATACTGATTAAGTTCAGTTGACGATACAGTCTAAGAAGTTTGGATTTGGAGTTCATTCATGAGCTAGGTCCCATCAGACATCCAGACATTCTATGACAGGTATTGCTCATTTCGGGAGATGGCTTTCTCCGCGAACTTGAGATATAGAGAGACATAGAAAGAAACATCAAGGCGGATCCACTCACTGAGGCTATTCCTCGACCGCAGAAGTTTCACAAACGGGATTTGTGAGACTGACTAGTAGAGGAGTTGGGTGTTCGGTATCACACGGGCTGTGAGTATGCGACATCGCAATAATTAGCCTTGAGTGCAAGTGGGAGATTGTTGGAGATAGTGCCCTCAGAGTCAATTATTGGATCAAAGGCACGTGAATGCAATGATTGAGGGAGGACCTATCCCGGTAGGACAGTCTTACTCGAGATGATAGTATGCTATCTGGTTTGCCTTTATCATCGTGTACTGCTTTAGGTGACCTGACAGGTCGCTATTGCACGTTGATAGAGCCCCTAGGATTCTTGCTTGACTACCGGCAGTATGAGGGCGATCATATACGTGGGAGCTGTTGGAGATAGTGCCCTCATAGTCAATTATTGGATCGCAGGTACGTGATTGCAATGATTGCGGAGGACCTATACCGGTAGAACAGTCTTACTCGAGATGATAGTATGCTATCTGGTTTGCTTTTATCAGTCGTGTACATGTTCAGGTGACTGATTGCATGTTACACTTTGATAGAGCCCTTAGGATCTTGCTTTACTACCAACAGTATGATGGCGATCATATACGTGAGAGTTGGGTAGTTTATATGCATATCCTTAATTGTGGTCCCTAGTCGTGGGAGTTTCGAGACAGGGCATCGATACTCCGGAGTAGACTAGTGTGTACAGTCGAGACCCCGACGAGGGGCGGTGGCCGATCTCACAAGCCACTGGTGTCAGTTGGATCACCTAAGATGTATACAGGTGCTCATTGGGTTATGAGTACACCGGACAGGACTCGCCGGGAATCTGCTAGTTAGTATTATATCTATCGTCAGATAGCAGTTCCCTGGTGACATGTGTACAGGTTAGTTCATCGACCTGAGGTCGTCATTTGTCTCGTGTGAGTTCCCACTGTGCTTTGATTTCTACCCTACCACGGCTCAAAGGATTCGTGCAAACAGGTAGCTTTTGGGTACAGTCCCGAGCCATATGGAGGCACGTGAGGGGATCGGTAGGGGATTCGTCTCTCCCGGTATTGGGGGCGAGATCGTGCTGTGTCTAGGAGAGCCATTACACAAAGCCCACGGCCGTGGCAGGAGATTTACTGGTAGGTACTCCAGTAGTATCTCAGGGTGTTATTGGGCTTCACTCCGACACGACTTATACTGCTATTGGGGGTCTGACGTTACTAGCCCCCTAGGCGGATATGCGATACTCATTGACGAACGGACCGGACTGTATATACATTGTCATTGTTAGGCTCGGTAGGGTTTCTGGATGAGTTCACTCATCGGCCTCCCTTGAGTTCGCTCATCAGCTTCCCTTGAGGTCAGTCCATGGGCAGCCGTTACACATAGCTAGTGCCGCTGACGGTTTGTGGTTAAACCCACTGCCAGGGTACTGACGAGTCATTAGAGTCCCCCACAGACAGTTTCCCAAGTTCGGGCGAAACGTTGTAGAGGCCGTATGGTTTTATGGCAGGGTTCGGAAAATGCACGTGCGTTTACGCACGTGTTATTTTTCGGGCAGATAATACTGGTCGGCTTTGGTTTAAGCCGGATCAGAGTATTATATTGAGTAGGTATAATATCTTTTTCTCGGTTGCATTTGTATTCGGTCGTAATACAAATGCGGGTATATTTATACAGTTTCGGGGTTATCCTGAAAGTTGTTTCAGGATCACTTTTGGAAGTTGCCAGTTTCCAGTTTTCTATCAGCCGTCTTTTAACATTCAGTTAAAGACGGATTTATCTTTTCTTGGATGAGAGTGAGTCGTGCTTCTAGAAGGTTCTAGAAGGTTATAGATATGGTGAGGTGTCTTGTGACTCATGCTTTGATTTCTTATCATTCTTGTTTTGATTAAGATCTTTATGCTTTGATATTAATGCTTCTTGTTTTCTTAAGGATATTTAGTGAGAAGCTTTTTGCTTGTAGTCACCCCCCCTCTCCTACGGTCACCTCCCTCTTGCTATAAGTGGCCGGCCCCCTCCTCTCTCTCTCTCACTTGATGGTTTTTCATTGGAAAAAAGATTATGATAGATTTGGGGTGTATGGAATCCACAGCTTATTTCATTCCATCACCCAATTCCCTCGGAAACTTCATTAACCGATCGTCCATGGATTTGGACGAAGTGAGACAAAGTCATCTACTCATTCTCTACATCATTCTTGGTCGTCTCTTTTAGCAAACTTGACGATCGAGTTGCCTCAAGTCAGAGGCGGGAGCCCGTTTAAAGAATCGGTGATGTGGTGTCACCTCGACGAGGATATCGGAGTTCGAAGAGATCGGAGCAGCCGCAACGGAGCGTGGGATGATGGTTGAAGAACGAAGGACTCGGATCGTTCGGTATAACCTTTCTACACTCTTTACAGTTTGTTAGTTTAGCAATAATGGCAGATCCGGGTTAAAGTATACGATAGCGCCAGTTAAAAAGTTTTTGTTCCGCATTTGGCGTCCGTAGACTGCCGGGGCGCTACCGTAGACTTACAGTGGTATCAGAGCCTCACCATTTTGCTATGCTAACTTGTGCTAACGCGTTCAAAACGTCGATCGAACCGAAAATCGAAAACACAATTTTCTAGCCCGACAGTTTCTGTTGTTTTTAAACGGTCTCAAAAATTAATTCTACATGTCTTAAAAATCTGTGCAGGCTTTTCTAAGAACCACGTAGAAATTTGGGCGCGCAATTCGATGATGTAGCCGCGGAAACGCGGTCAAACCTATGGTTTGACCGCGCATCCGCGGCCATACAGTGAAGTCGTGTCTCCAAATTTTCACAGTGGGTTCTCTGATGGATTTTGTGGTTTTTAGTAAATATCGTTTTGGCCCAGATTTTGTTACTATTCACCAGTAAGTCGTGGGGCCCACTTTTTGATATTTGGTCTTTGGTCGATCGAAATTTAAACACGTTAGTTTACAGTGCTTACATTATATCTCCGACCGGGAATGTCATTTGATCGGTAAACCGCGTTTGATTGCTATAGTTCTTTTAGACGGGTTTGCGAACGTGACATTCGCGTTGATGTTCTGTTTTGTGCTGTGATGTTGCGGATTTGTCGTGGTGGATAGCAGTGTGCAATGGTAGTACGGTTTGTGTTTATTTGTACATTTGATATTGCTGGGCGAGCGTCCAACTTGTGGACTGCCGTCACTGCCTGTTGTATAATATTCTTTTGGGGCATGACCATGTTGCGGTCGATGTACCTGTTGTACTATTTTTCATTACTGTACTAGGTTTTGCCCCGCGACGGAGTGCACGGATAGCCGGGTTCTGGTGGGCAACGGGTCCGCATCTCATGGCTTTGAGAGGCAGAGGGGTCCCACTCTAGAATTGGCAGACTATTCACCGCACTCGTAGGGGGTACAGGTTGACCCAAGGAGGGGTGCCCAAGATTACCGGATTCCGTGAAGTGCTGGGTGGTCCATTCACTATGCTGTAGGGGGCTGCCTCGCTTCAGGTTTTAGCGGCTCTGTGAAACTCGGGGATCCCAGATTATCTGTATTGTTCTGTGATGCTTATTACTTTTCTGTAATGTTGCATATTATCACGCCAGGAGCGATTATTGTATATTGGTTTATATACTATTAGATGTTGTATATGTTTTACACCCGCGCTAGTCCAGCCCCCGCTCTGTCGTTAGTTAAGTAACCTAACGAGTGATGACGGGACCCAGTGACGAATGCGGATGGCATATACGTACATTTTATTTTCGTTCTTTTCTGGTGTGATCGAATGATGGGACTGCGTTGATTCTGATCAATGCAAAGTATAACAAACCTGTTTGATGTTGTTGGAACAAATTTAAAAAAGTGTTGTTACAAAGACGTTTCCTTTTGTTATGCATAGCGGTATTCAGTGGAATATCCTGCACCTCATTCGACGGGGCAAGGGCTGATATCCCTTCACCGGGACTGACCCCTTGGGCAGAAGTTTGCGTCAGAGTAATAACTTCATTATAGTCGATTACATGTTGCTTTGCATAGCGGTATTCAGTGGAATATCCTGCACCTCATTCCACGAGGAAACAGCCGAGATCCCTTTACCGGGAGTGACCTCTTTAGCAAAAGGTTTTCGCCACTATATTTTAAAAAGCTATCAGGTTCCTTCAACGAGATCAAGTTCATTATGTTCAAGGTTTTTCGCCAAAAACCAGCCGTAACCCTCCGTCATTTCTTATGGATGGTCATTAATATTCAAGCTATGTTTGTTGGCTTTCGTCAAGGCATAGTGTTTGGTAGTTGCTGGGGTATTCATTTGTTGCATAGATAGATGTGTTGGTTTGGGACAGTCGTATTACCTTGTTGGCTTTCGTCAAGGGTATGTACGGGTGGATTCAAAGTAACAAGATAATGACGGGCAGAACTTGACATGTGACTTATGATTTGTTGACTTTCGCAAAGGTCATAAGAGCATGGGGCAAAAATCATATCGGGAGTTTCTAAAGAAACTGAAACTTGCCATGCATGCGCATACCTTCTGGAGTGTGATAACGCGAGTGGATTCCGTCACGTTATCATACGATGAGAGTTGGATCCCGATTCCTACTGATGAGTTGGTTTACTCTTCGGATGATCCCGATTGATTCTTCTTTACGTTTGGAGGAGAATTTGACAGGACAGTGGGAGGTTTCCGGATTAGATAAAGTGATAACCATTCTGATCTAGGTTAGAGTGCACGCAGAGTGTTTCTTTTCTCTTTCTCTTTGGCAGCGACCTTTGACCGACCCTAGACTATGACTCAGTGACCAGTTTGACCGAACCTTCTTAAAATACTGGCTTTTGGATTGTCTATGTTGCATAAGTCATTGCCACTCCTTCTTTTACCCTTTGAATTTCTCAGAACATCCGTATTACTACGGATATCCACTTCCATTGGATAGATCCATCGTATGGTTATATACGAACTCGAAGGGACTTCTTCGGGGATGGATCCAGGTTCAGGAGAAATAGAATTGGTTTATTCAGTTGTCTTTTATTATCACCTTCTCTCAGGTTGCGAGAGCTCCTTGGTTTAGGAGAGTACACCTATTACGCTTATTGGATAGTCTTATTCCAAACCATAGGCTGGTGCCGAAAGGTAGGGAATGAAGAAAACCAATTAGCCTAAGTAGGGTGTGCAGAAGGTAATATGTAAAGACAAAATAAAAGGATTAGAAAGAGGGCAAAGTAAATTGCGACTGATATCATTCACGACCAAAACCGCGTACTTCATCGCCACTCCTATTTCACCTTTAAAAGAATAAGGTATTATTCAGTTGTCTTTTATCATCACCTTCTCTCAGTTGCGAGTACTCCTTGGTTTAGGAGGGTACACCTATTATGCTTACTGGATAGTCTTCTTCCAAACCATAGGCTGGTGCCGAATGGTAGGGAAGGAAGAAAACCAGTTAGCCTAACGATGGTGTACAGAAAGTAACGACTAAAGACAAATAAAGGGATTTGGAGAGATGGCAATAAAATATACGGTTGAAGTCATGAATTGGATTATGGAAGAGGCATTGCTATGAATACCAGGATACCCCTACGAAACATTTTCATGTTTCAGTGCATCGTTAAAGGAAAAACTGTTTTCCCGATTAGACACTTACTCCAAGGGTATGTATTTACCAGGTTTCATTCTCATATCTGTATGGTTTTACAGATGATGAGTGGGAGTAAGATATTGGGAATTAGGTGATCATCCTCATTATATCGGAATTCGTTGTAATTGGTGATATTTGAGGAAATCGCCAGGGTACAGTTTTCCACCTACAATGCACAGGTTATGAGTTGTTCAACTCAGCGGACTTATACAGAGTATTGTATGTTGTCAAGTGTCCATCAGGACAAAGGGGTAGGTCCTCGTACTATGTTCTGTTTACTTATAACTTCTCTAGTATTTAGACGAGTGTTTCGTAGAAATACAAGGTCTACGTTTGAGAAGTTATGGGTATAAGAATAAAGTAGAGAACCAGGTATCACAAGTATCGGGATTCTTCAAAGAGATCGAAGATGTAGGTTCTTGTGATTGGTATTCAGATGATAGTGATGGTTTTGAGAAACGTGTTTCTCTTTCAGGTTACTCATAATTGGATGGATTCCTAAGTTGAGTAATGCTGATTAGCCTCATTCCATTAAGTTGATATGCACTGGAGACAGCTGCATGGATTGAATCTTGGTTCCAATTAAATAAGTGCCAAAGTTTCTGTATTGGATATAGAATGGATCGTACCTTAAAAGATATTAAGGTACGGGGAGTTGTCCAGCTTATGATTAAAACCAGACACTGGATAACTTAGGGCACGTTTCTGTAATGGCTGTTTGTGGGTTGACCCTGGCTATGACGAGGGTTGATATTCTACCATTTGGAAGATCAATAGTAATATTGTTCTTGACTCGCCACAGTTTTAGTAAAAATGGATCTTTTTCAGAAAACAGTAGTGGGAGTATGGTAGAACTGGAAGTGATTCCAGAACCGCGAACGATTACGGAAAATTTAATAGGACCTATACATTCAATCAGGTTTGACATTCCAATAGCCACTCCGCAGATTTGGTGGGTAACCTCAGACGCCCGAGAGGTACTTCGGTAGCCTCAAGGACGGTGACAGGGAGGTTCTTATCTACCCAGACTTGACACTATTGTTGTTCCAGGATATGAGACCCGGTAGGAGGGTTGTCGTAGTCAGTGGGGCAGCAGAAGCATAGTGGGAAAGATGCTTATGTCTATTTATAGACTTAGGCAGTTATAGCGGAGATAGATCATCTAATTTTGATGTGACAGTCAAGGGTTTGACTTCAATCAGAATAGGGGATGGATCAGTTAAGAAGGTAGTAGGGTGTGATGTCATGGTATCTGGATGACATACACAGAGTAGGAAGTAAAATTCCTATACTACGATCGGTTGTACTGTGGTCGTCACACAGTTGTTTCTCTAGACAGGATATGGATATAATATTTGACATTCTGGTTTCTAGATCTATGGTTTTAGATCTGGATTTGGGTAGTTTCCCAATGTAGGTACTTTGACAGATATTCTAATGGTTTTTAGAATAGTTGACTCCTAGCATGGTGGTGTACCTGCAGGTGATGGAGTCACCCTCTCTAAAGGTGTCGTATAGACTAAAGGGGAGAGGGATGTGCATGATTGGCAGATCACTTGCTTAGGCAATTGAGTCAATCATGAGATGTCAAGTACCACACCAGATGTTGTTTTTGCACTAGATGCAATAAGTTTGTATTAATCCAATCCTGGAGAAACATAAGGAAGCGGTTTTAGAACATAAGTACATGTTCTACGGATTTGATAACGGCAGCCTCTTTCGGGAGACGGTTATCATTCCAGACTTCAAAGGTGACGTGGATGACAGAGTGATTGTCAGAGTTATAGTTTTTCCCTCTGACGAGGGACAGTATTATGGACAGGTGGTTCAAGAGGATACTGTGGGTGGCATGGTGCCGGATACTGATTAGGTTCAGTGATCCATACAGTCTAAGAAGTTTGGATATGGAGTTCATTTATGAACTAAGGTCCCATCAGATATCCAGACATATTCTAAGACAGGTATTACTCAATTCGGGAGATGGCTTTCTCCGCGAACTTGAGATTAAGAGAGATACAGAAAGAAACTTCTAGGCGGATCCACTCACCGAGGCTATTTCTCGAACACAATAGTTTTACAAACGGGCTTTGTGAATTGATTAGTAGAGGAGTTGGATGTTCGGTTTCACACGGGCTGTGAGTAGTCGACATCGCAATATTAGCCTTGAGTGCAAGTGGGAGATTGTTGGAGATAGTCCCCTCATAGTCAATTATTGGATCGCAGGTACGTGATTGCAATGATTGCGGAGGACCTATACCGGTAGAACAGTCTTACTCGAGATGATAGTATGCTATCTGGTTTGCCTTTATCAGTCGTGTACATGTTCAGGTGACTGATTGCATGTTACACTTTGATAGAGCCCTTAGGATCTTGCTTTACTACCAACAGTATGATGGCGATCATATACGTGAGAGTTGGGTAGTTTATATGCATATCCTTAATTGTGGTCCCTAGTCGTGGGAGTTTCGAGACAGGGCATCGATACTCCGGAGTAGAATAGTGTGTACAGTCGAGACCCCGACGAGGGGCGGTGGCCGGTCTCACAAGCCACTGGTGTCAGTTGGATCACCTAAGATGTATACAGGTGCTCATTGGGTTATGAGTACACCGGACAGGACCAGCCGGGAATCTGCTAGTTAGTATTATATCTATCGTCAGATAGCAGTTCCCTAGTGACATGTGTACAGGTTAATTCATCGACCTGAGGTCGTCATTTGTCTCGTGTGAGTTCCCACTGTGCTTTGATTTCTACCCTACCACGGCTCAAAGGAGTCGTGCAAACAGGTAGCTTTTGGGTACAGTCCCGAGCCATATGGAGGCACGTGAGCGGATCGGCAGGGGATTCGTCTCTCCCGGTATTGGGGGCGAGATCGTGCTGTGTCTAGGAGAGCCATTACACAAAGCCCACGGCCGTGGCAGGAGATTTACTGGTAGGTACTCCAGTAGTATCTCAGGGTGTTATTGGGCTTCACTCCGACACGACTTATACTGCTATTGGGGGTCTGACGTTACTAGCCCCCTAGGCGGATATGCGATACTCATTGACGAACGGACCGGACTGTATATACATTGTCACTGTTAGGCTCGGTAGGGTTTCTGGATGAGTTCACTCATCGGCCTCCCTTGAGTTCGCTCATCAGCTTCCCTTGAGGTCAGTCCATGGGCAGCCGTTACGCATAGCTAGTGCCGCTGACGGTTTGTGGTTAAACCCACTGCCAGGGTACTGACGAGTCATTAGAGACCCCCACAGACAGTTTCCAAAGTTCGGGCGAAACGTTGTAGAGGCCGTATGGTTTTATGGCAGGGTTCGGAAAATGCACGTGCGTTTACGCACGTGTTATTTTTCGGGCAGATAATACTGGTCGGCTTTGGTTTAAGCCGGATCCGAGTATTATATTGAGTAGGTATAATATCTTTGTCTCAGTTGCATTTGTATTCGGTCGTAACACAAATGCGGGTATATTTATACAGTTTCGGGGTTATCCTGAAAGTTGTTTCAGGATCACTTTTGGAAGTTGCCAGTTTCCAGTTTTCTATCAGCCGTCTTTTAACATTCGGTTAAAGACGGATTTATCTTTTCTTGGATGAGAGTGAGTCGTGCTTCTAGAAGGTTCTAGAAGGTTCTAGATATGGTGAGGTGTCTTGTGACTCATGCTTTGATTTCTTATCATTCTTGTTTTGATTAAGATCTTTATGCTTTGATATTAATGCTTCTTGTTTTCCTTAGGGTATTTAGTGAGAAGCTTTTTGCTTGTAGTCACCCCCCCTCTCCTACGGTCACCCCCCTCTTGCTATAAGTGGCCGGCCCCCTCCTCTCTCTCTCTCACTTGATGGTTTTTCATTGGAAAAAAGATTATGATAGATTTGGGGTGTATGGAATCCACAGCTTATTTCATTCCATCACCCAATTCCCTCGGCAACTTCATTAACCGATCGTCCACGGATTTGGACGAAGTGAGACAAAGTCATCTACTCATTCTCTACATCATTCTTGGTCGTCTCTTTTAGCAAACTTGATGATCGAGTTGCCTCAAGTCAGAGGCGGGAGCCCGTTTAAAGAATCGGTGATGTGGTGTCACCTCGACGAGGATATCGGAGTTCGAAGAGATCGGAGCAGCCGCAACGGAGCTTGGGATGATGGTTGAAGAACGAAGGACTCGGATCGTTCGGTATAACCTTTCTACACTCTTTACAGTTTGTTAGTTTAGCAATAATGGCAGATCCGGGTTAAAGTATACGATAGCGCCAGTTAAAAAGTTTTTGTTCCGCATTTGGCGTCTGTAGACTGCCGGGGCGCTACCGTAGACTTACAGGAGCTGGTAGTCTATAAGCACATCCTTAGAAGGTCCCTAGTCGTGGGAGTTTCGAGACAGGGCATCGATACTCCAGAGTAGACTAGTGTATACAGTCGAGACCCCGACGAGGGGCGGTGGCCGGTCTCACAAGCCACTGGTGTCAGTTGGTTCACCTAAGATGTATACAGGTGCTCATTGAGTTATGAGTACACCGGACAGGACTCGCCGGGAACATACTAGTTGGTCTTATACCTGACGTCAGATAGCAGTTCCCAGGTGACATGTGTACAGGTTAGTTCATCGACCTGAGGATCGTCATTTGTCTCGTGTGAGTTCCCACTGTGCTTTGATTACTACCCTACCACGGCTCAAAGGAGTCGTGCAAACAGGTTTTAGTTGGGTACAGTCCCGAGCCACATGGAGGCAGTGAGCGGATCTTCGGGGGTTCGTCTCTCCCGGTATTGGGGGTGAGGTCGCGCTGTGTCTAGGAGAGCCATTACACAAAGTCCTTGGCCAAGGCAGGAGATTTATTGGTAGGTATTCCAGTAGTATCTCAGGGTGTTCTGGGCTACACTCGGACACGACTTGTACCGCTTTTGGGGGTCTGACTTTTACCAACCCCCTAGGCCCGCCATGCGATGCTCATAGACGAACGGACCGGACTGTACGGATATTGTCACTGACAGGCTCAGTAGGGTGTCAGGATGAGTTCGCTCATCGACGTACCTTTTAGTCAATAGCTGGTGGCCCGTCACGTATTGGCTTATACCTCTGACGTGCTAGTGGTTAAATCCACAGCCATAATATTGACGAGTCTTTAGAGCCCACCACACTTTCAGTTACTCAAGTTTCGGGTGAAACGCTGTAGAGGCCGTATGGAGATATGGCAGGGTCCGATCAGATACGTGTGGTATTGCACGGATCAGGATCGGACGGTTAGTACTATAGGCCGTATAGATATATGGCAAGGTTCGATCAGATACGTGCGGTATTGCACGGATCAGGATCGGACGGATATTACTAGCCGGCTTTAGTTTAAGCCGGATCCTAGTTTAGTACAGTGTAGATTTTGTCTCATTGCATTTGTATCCGGACGGAATACAGATGCGGGTGTGTATGCACAGTATCGGGGTTTTCCTGTAATTTATTACGGGACCAGTTTCCTGGAGTTGCCAATTTGCATTCCGTTCCGGCCGGTTTTCCTTTGTTCTTTCCCGGCCGGACTTTTCCGATGGAGGGTGTTATTTGCAAGTTTGCAAATAACACATTGTAGAGGGTTTTCTTGCATATGGATTAATTATGAAAGCATCTTTTGATACCTTTCTTATCTATCATCATCACTTGCTTTTTGTTGATTTGAGGTGATTAGTAGTTGATGTGAGTTAGTGATGATGATGTTTGGTGGTGGTCACCCATTCTCTTCTCCTACACTCACCTCCCTTCTTGTTATGTTTTAGATATTCTTTCCTCCACCATTCTTACATGATAAGGTTTCATTTGAGAAAAGAGAAGAAGAGGTTTTCATTCTTTAGAGTTTCATTCTTGATCTCATTTAATGCTAGAAAAATGCAAGCACCATTTTTCTTATCTTGATTCCTCCATCATCTTCAAAGGCAACAAAACCCCAAATGAGACATAGCCTCTACACTACACATTCTACAGCAAATCTTGGACGCGTCGGCCAGCCAACTTCGCTCCCGAGTTGCCTTGGTATTGAGGTGGGAGCCCGTAAAAGATGCAGGCGATGTGGTGCCCTTCCGGCAAGGAGGCGGCGACCGGAGTTTCCGCAGGAGATCGGGACGACGACGAGAAGACCGGAGGACTCGGATCACTCGGTATATATCTTCCCCTTCTTGTAGTTAGCTTAGACTAGTTAATGGTTCGATCCGGGTGTTTAGTGCGCGGTGGTGCCGGTTTGCTAAGTTCGCAAAATTTAAGTTTATCACCGCTTCCGCATTTGGCCGTCGGATTGACGGCCGGGGCGCCGCCGTGCACTTACACAAAGTCCTTACCCCAGACTCAGTTTGAGAGGCTATTCGAGATGATAGGTCTTCGATACGCCAGTACATAGCCCTACTGCAAGTGGGAGATTGTTAGTGTATATGCCCTGGGGCCATTATTGTATCATACTAGCTTGTATATTACTTAATGGAAGCTTGGGATATTCACAGTTATATTAACAGTCTTGCTAAACATGGTAGTACGCTACTTGGTTTATGTCTATCTTAATATGTGTATATGTTAGCATATCGCGAATACATATTGATAGAGTTCTTAAGATCTTGCTTGAATACCAGCGTTGTGATGGCAGTCACACTAGTGGGGGCTGGGTAGTCTACAAGCATATCCTTTTTTAGGTCCCTAGTCGTAGGATTATCGAGACAGGGTATCGATACTCCGGAGTAGACTAGTGTGTACGCTTCTCATCCCAGCAGGGGAGATGGTCTGTCCCACAGCCATCAGTACGTTGTACTAGAGATAGTATACAGGTGCTCGTTGGGTTACGGGTACACCGGACAGGACTCGTAAAGAACTGTTGGTTGGTATTATACCCGTCCTCAGTTAACAGTTCCCAGGTGACATGAGTACAGCTTAGTCCGCAGACTTGACACTGCTGCTTCGTCTCGAGTGTGTTCCCACTGTTCTTAGATTGCTACCCTACCAAGGCTCAAAGGAGTCGTGCAAACAGGTAGCAGTTGGGTGCAGTCCCGAAGCACTTGGTGGTAGTTGCAGTTAGATAGGTGTAACGTTTTAGAAATCGTTTTGCGAATTTTCCCGTTTTAGGGCAAAATTGTCGGTTTTTCCCGTTTTAACCCAATTTCGATCAAACGACCGTATAAGCTTACCGACACCAAGTTTGGCCAAAATAAAGCTTGTGCGTGAACTTTGGGAGTATTTGGGAGGTTTTGGTTCAGATAGAACTTTTCCCAAATAAAAAATTATTTTAAGCGGTATTTTGTGCACGTAAATCGGGAAATTTTTTCTCTTGTGAATAAATTAAATTTTTTCACTAGAATTATTTTATAAGGTTCTTTTTAAATATCTAATTTTTTTTTGGTGACTAAGGGTTTCTTTTTCAAAAAGAAAAGAAAAATGTGAAATGGTGGCAATTTGACATTAAATGGCATTTATTACAAATTCTAGCTAGAAAACTCCACACTTTCACAAAAATCCCACCATTTCACAAGACTTGGCCGAGCCCTCCCCATTTCTGTCCCAAGTTGTTCTTGCCCCATTTTCTACAATTCCAAGATTATTAAATCCTTAAAAATCCTTGAATAATCCCATAAAACTCCTAAGCAAATAAAAACCCATCATTCTTCTTTACAAATCACACTTTGATCTTCATGAAAACATCACTTTTGGAGGCTAAAATGATGGATCTAATTTCATTTTGGTGTTCTTGAGGAGGTATAATTTCTTACCTTAATCCATAATTAATTGTTTTAATCTTAATCTAGCTAATTTAGTTAGCTATTTATGTGTTTAGTTTAGCTTTTAAATCATGATTAATTCATTTATAATTGTTTTAAGAAATTCATGTAAGGGTTAAAATTTGTTTATGTGATTAGTGTTCTTTTAAAGTGTTAATTTGTGTTTTGGAAAAGATTAACCTAGTAGAAAATGTTAATTTTTGCTAATGAATATTTTGTTTAATTAAGCAAAGTTGCTTACAAAGTTTTTGCTAAAACATAATTAGCGAGTGTTAAAAATATAAGAATGGTTTAGATAGCTTAGTTAGGCTATTTTAAGGTATTTGTAGTCGCTAGATATGCGTTATCTTGAATCTAGTGCGAAATATTACGATAGGTTGCTTACTAGATTTCGGGGGTTTTCCGACGTAGGTTTCGTTTGGTCGTTGCGAGGTTATATCTAGTGTATTCCTCGTAATTTTTGTATTGTGTTGCGCGATCGAGACGATCGGGATACAGACTTGGTGTTTTGTAGTTTAGCGACCCCAATTAGGGTTTTGGTCGGTATCGTGCGCGATAGATGCGGTAAGCGCGCAATGAAATTTTCCGGGCGTTTTCATCGCGTTTCGTTGTCTTTTCGTCATTATAGGATATTTAGCTTATGTGTTGTATTTATGAAATTTTAGGTTCGCAAGCAGGGATTTCAGGTGCTGCGGACAAGGGGAAGCAGGTGGTCGGATTTTCATAGCTCGAGACCATCGGTGATTAGATTTAACATATACGGGGAAATCGCCCATATGGCGTTATGCGCCGGGGCGAATTTGATATGTTAGATGCATAGTATTTGCATATTCGTTACTTTCATATGAATGTCATTGCATAGCATTATCTGTTGTACTTGACTCGTACCTTTAGATATAACACATTACTGACGGTTCATGTTGCACGAGCACTAAATATTATGCTACACCCACATCGTCAGTAATTGTCATGACACGCACAAGCTGATATATATTGTTGACACCTACATACATGATACGGTAGTGGATAGGGATAGTTGTGGTAGTAGCCCTTATCCCATTATGCATATGAGATATTGTTGATTCTTACATACGTGACATTGCTTTGGGCAGGAATAGTTGAGGTAGTAACACTTATTCCATTTCATGTATACCTTACTATAGCTATATTATATATCATGCACTCATATTGACATGTACACCCACATAGTCTATTAAACTTACATGTATATCATGCACTCATATTGACATGTACACCGCATATTTTCGCTATAGTTGTATGTACCCCAAGTGGTATTGTTTGATATATGATATTGAGTTGTTGATCCTTGCACTTATGACTTGCATCATACATACTAGCTTACATGTAGATACTTAAACCTTGCTATAATTACATGTACACCTTATATGATGCTGCATTGTTTTTCGGAGGTTTTGGGAACCGCAAGATATATTCTAAAAAGCTGGATTCATTTAAAGAGCGGTTTTCCCTTTATATGCTCATATTGATGTTTTATGTTGCATATATCAGTTTTATGTGAATTTTACGCATTGGGATATGGATTTTATGTGATTATGGATTTGAGGACCGTGGGGGATATTTTCAAGAAAACTATGTATTGTTTGAAAACCCGGTTTCTCTTGATATGACATTTCAGTGCGTCCACCATGTGATTTCTCGGTTCTGAGATTTGGCTTGTGATACCCGATTCGAGGAGCGGGAGGCACCGTCTGCGGGTACATGGTGGACCCGGTATGGTACCCCGGGGCGAGTGGTGATTTTGTGGTGTAGACGATAAGCCTGGCGGTGGGACCACTACATACCGGTGATTGTATTTAGACTCGGCGGTTATCACGGGGATACCGACCGGAGTGAGGTATGACATATCGTCAGGGCCAATCATGGTGACAGTGCCTGAGTTATGAGGATTTACGTGTCGATGCTAGACACGGGTTTCATGATGTATCGAGTGTCGGTGTTTGACACTCAGGTTTTCGTGAGACTTACAGGATGTGAGGGCCGATCTGAGGATGCGGTGCCTGAGAATTTGGGATTTGATGTGTCAGTAAGGGACACTGGTGTCTTTTCCATGCTGATGATTTTGCATGAGATTTTATATTATATCATTCCACACTCAGGATTATGTTGATATGCATTGCTTCATGTAGTTGTAGTACCCTGATGATGTACCTTTACATTATTGTTGCATATTCACTTATCATACTTATGCTATCGGATTACTTGTGATAGATAGATCGTTGTTCGTGCATACTTGCGATTACTGTATGATGTTATTTACTATTCACGAGTTGGAAACTCACCCCCGTTGTGCCACAGTGTTTTGCAGGACTTACACTCTGAGTAGTCGCGGCAGGGCGTCTTATCATCTCTACTTTTGCGGATACCGCTACGGTTGGCTGTGAGGCCTTGCTTTTAAGTGGGTTGCGGTTATCTGTTTGTACATTGTATATTTTTTTTTGTTGGATCTAGTATTCTCCATCTACCACTGTTGTATATGACTCAGAAACGACTTGTGAGGATTCAGTGTTATATTTTGTGGTGACTTTGGGTGCCGTGCTCGTGGGAGCCGGTTTTGTTGAAAAGTTTTACTTCTTTATGCAGTTTTCTTTTATATTTCTTCGCTTCGGCGTCCTATATATGTTGTGGTGGTTGCCTTCGCCATTGGGCATGATTTGCTCCCATTTGGGATGCTTTTATTATTATCTATGTTGTACCCGTTTTCAGGGTTAGTTTTTACAAAGGAGGTGCTGCCTAAATTTTTAAGAACGAAAACTAAACTTAAAGATTTTTACTTGAAAATTTCCGAATGTTTAAAACTATGTTTTTTTTTTCTGTTGATCCAGTTTTGGGTGGTTTAGATTTCTGGGTTTCGGCTTACTTGAGTTGCGTACGCCTGTAGACGTTACGTAGTTCAAGTGCCGGTTACGGGCCAAATTTTGGGTCGTGACAAAGTTGGTATCAGAGCGCTAGGTTTTTACCTTTCGGAGTGTAGGAAGACCTTGGTATGATGGAGTAGGTAGCTTAAGCAGAGTGACGTAGCGTGTGTATGTTCCGCGGCATACCTACGACACGGTACTCCGCCTAAGTGACCTTAGGACTTATTGATTGAAATTCCTTCCGTGATTGATATACATCTTTGTGATTCGATTTCCGTTTCCTTATCGAATCTTGTTTCAATTTCCAGCCTATATGCCGCCGAAGACTACGAGGGCCGAGGCTAGAGTCGACTCTTCTGAGGCGAGGGTTGACCAGGGCG
Organism: Agapanthus africanus; assembly: GCA_030015575.1. Classification (NCBI taxonomy): domain Eukaryota; kingdom Viridiplantae; phylum Streptophyta; class Magnoliopsida; order Asparagales; family Amaryllidaceae; genus Agapanthus; species Agapanthus africanus. The sequence continues at coordinate 392,689,661 of JASDDO010000022.1, forward strand.
ATACGCCTGTGGTACTGGAGCACATTGCTATGATTGGAGCTGGTATGCAGGATCTGCGCCAGATTGTGGGGACCTTATTAGAGGCCATTAGAGCACAGGGGCAGGCTGTTGTTCCACCCATTGCAGGGACCACGATGGTACCTACAGTTCCGGCAGTCGCAGTTACAGCTCCGGAGGTTATTACCGTGTCACTGACGGAGTTCATGAGGCTGAGGCCTCCGGTGTTTACTGGCACAGATGTTACTGAGGATCCGCAGTCGTTCATCGACCGGATGGCCAGGATTTGTCGCTCACTCCAATGTTCCGACGAGAGATGGGTTGAGTTTGCGAATTTCCGGCTGGAGGGTATGGCCCAGAAGTGGTGTGAGTCGTTGGAGAAGGGCAGAGCTGCTGGTCTTGCTCCTATGACCTGGGATGAGTTTGTGACGTCGTTTCTTGCCCGTTTTCTTCCACCGAGCGTCAAGGATGCGCGAGCGCGCAGATTTGAGTCGTTACGTTAGACGCCGGGGATGACGGTGTCGGAGTATGATGTATTGTTTACTGAGCTGTCGGTGTATGCTCCGTACCTGGTGGCGACTGAGGAGATGAGGGTGAAGAGGTTTGTTCGAGGCCTTCTTACCCAGTTGTTCCTAGCCATCAGCATTCAGCATTGCGACATGTATGCGGCAGCTGTCGATGCAGCCCTATTGGTGGAGGAGCGTCTAGCTGAGTCATCGGTTGTTCCAGAACTGAAGAGGACTCGTACGGATGTACCAGCACGGAGACCGAGGTATTTCCGCAGAGGAAGAGTTCCTTTAGACTCGGGGAGTAGCAGAGTCATGGGACGTGGCCAGTTATTCAGTTCTTATTCCCAGGAAGGCCAGCGACCGTCTTATGGATGCTTCGGTTGTGGCAGTTTACATCATCTTTTTCGGGATTGTACTGTGGTGCGTCAGAGAGGGCCAGCAGTACCGCAGGTTACCTTACCACCTTCTCCGCCTCAGAGAGTGTTGCCTCTTATTCCTGTTATTGCGCCGCGTCAGACTCCTGCTCAGAGAGGTCGTGGTCGCGGTGGTTTTGTGCCGAGAGGACGAGGTGGCAGAGGCAGAGGGCAGCCAGTAGCCGGTAGAGGGCTGGCACGGGTTTTTGCCTTGACTCATCAGGACGCTCAGGCGTCCAATGTTGTGGTTTCAGGTACCCTTTCTTTATGTTCTTTTGATGCACATGTTCTTTTCGATCCAGGATCTACGCATTCGTAGGTTTCTACGCACTTCGTGCTGAGGTTAGGCCGAGAGTCGTGTTTGCTGGATCAGCTGCTGGTCGTGACTACTCCTGTGGGAGAGTCGTTTGTTGCGCGTCATGTGTTCCGATCTCGTGTTGTCCATATTGGTGGCAGATATCTGTCCGTCGACTTGATCCTTCTTGAGTTGTTGGACTTCGACGTTCTGCTGGGCATGGATTGTCTAGCTACTTGCTATGCGTCCGTGGACTGCCACGAGAAGACAGTTAGATTTTGTTTTCCCGGCGAGTCAGTGTTTGTTGTGCAGGGGGATCGTGGTGCCGCCCCTCACAGTTTGATTTCTGTTATGTGCGCTAGTCGGCTTTTGAGGAGGGGATGTCGGGGATTCTTGGCTTTCATTCATGATACTGGAGCCACAGTGGAGTCGGTAGACCAGGTTTCTACCGTGCGAGAGTTTCCCGATGTCTTTCCCGATGAGCTACTTGGGTTGCCGCCAGAGCGCGATATTGAGTTTTGCATTGATCTGATTCCTGGCACGGAGCCTATTTCTATACCGCCTTATCGGATAAATCCGGCAGAGCTTAGAGAGCTTAAAGATCAATTGCAAGAGTTGCTTGATTTGGGACTTGTGCGTCCGAGTGTTTCGCCGTGGGGAACTCCTATTCTGTTCATGAAGAAGGACGGCAGTTTGAGGCTATGTGTGGATTATCGTCAGTTGAACCGAGTTACGGTGCGGAACAGGTATCCTTTATCCCGCATTGACGATTTATTTGATCAGCTCCAGGGTGCGAAACATTTTTCGAAGATTGATTTGCGTTCGGGTTATCATCAGTTGAGGGTTCGGAATGATGACATTCCGAAGACTGCTTTTCGTACGCGCTATAGGCATTATGAGTTTTTGGTGATGTCGTTCGGACTCACCAATGCGCCAGCAGCGTTCATGGATATGATGAACCGGATTTTCAGGCCGTTCCTCGACCAGTTCATTATAGTGTTTATTGATGACATACTAGTCTACTCTAGGAGTCATGAGGAGCATGAGCAGCACTTGAGGATTACTTTGCAGATATTGAGAGAGCACCAGCTGTATGCTAAATTCTCAAAGTGCGCATTTTTGTTAGTGTATATGCCCTAGAGGCCATTACTGTATCATACTAGTTTGTATATTACTTAATGGAAGCTTGGGATATTCACCTTGTATAGATAATCTTGCTCAATATAGTAGTATGCTACTTGGTTTGTTTCTGCTTTAATGTGTACATGTGTTTATGTTAGTATATCACCTATACACATTAGTGGAGCCCTTAAGATCTTTGCTTGATTACCAGCGTTGTGATGGCAGTCACACTCGTGGGGGCTGGGTAATCTATAAGCACATCCTTATGCAGGTCCCTAGTCGCAGGACTATCGAGACAGGGCATCGATACTCCGGAGTAGACTAGCGTATGCGCTTCTCATCCCAGTGTGGGAGACGGTCTGTCCCACAGCCGTCAGTATGTCGTACTTGAGATAGTCTGCGGGTGCTCGTTAGGTTACGAGTACACTGGACAGGACTCATCGGGAACTGTTGGTTGGTACTATACCTATCGTCAGTTATCAGTTCCCAGGTGACATGAGTACAGCTTAGTCCGCTGACTTGACACAGTCACTTTGCCTCGAGTGTGTTCCCACTGTACTTAGATTACTACCCTACCACGACTCAAAGATGTCGTGCAAACAGGTAGTAGTTGGGTGCAGTCCCGAAGCACTTGGAGGCGGTGACGGTTAAACAAGATTCGTCACTCCCGGTATTGGGGGTTGACATCGCGCTGTGTATAGGAGAGCCATTACATGAGTAGTCCCTCGCCAGGGCAAGCGAGATATACTGGTAGGTTTCCAGTGCTATCTCAGGGTGTTCTGGGCTACATTCCGACACGACTTGTACCGCTATTAGGGGACTGACGTTTACCGCCCCCAAGGCCCGCCATACGATGTATCAGACGAACAGACCGGACTGTACGGAGATTGTCACATTCAGGCTCAGTAGGAGTTCAGATGGGTTTCACCTCGTCCGTCTTCTTGTCGGCATCTACTTGGGGACCGTTACGCACAGCTAGTGCCGTTTGCGGTCTGTGGTTAAACCCACTGCGAGCGTAGTGTTGAGTCTTTAGAGTCCCACACAGAAAGCTATTTGCCTTTAGGCAAAAGAGTAGAGGTCGCATGGTTTTGCGACAGGGTTCGGTCACATCCGTGCACTTGTGCACATTTGGTGTCCGGACAGTTAACACTAGCAGGCTTTGGTTTAAGCCAGATCCTAGTAGACATTTTGGGATTGGTTTTATCTCATTTGTATTCGTGTTCCTCGGAACGCGGATGCGTGTGTGTATGTACAGTTGACAGAGAGACAGAGGCAGAGGATTCTCATTAGGGTTGTTGACTATTGACTTTTGGCTAAACCCTAATGAGAATAAGAAATATAATTAACAATAATATTAATTAAGTATTATAGTGACATGGTTGTTGAGGGGTTGACTTTGTTGACTTGTTGACTTTGTTGACCGTTTGACTAGGTTGGACTAGTTGACCATCATCATGACAATGGCTATCATTTCATGGCAAAGACATTTGCTTGCTTGTTTGTTTTTGCAAAATGAGTGCATGAAATGATATAGCCATTTTGACTTGAACCATCACATAATACTTGATTACTATTTTGTAATGATGGTTTTGGATTATGAGAGCTTGGATGGCAAAAGAGTTACTCATTCTCTCATTTCATTTCTCTCTCTTGCTTGAGCTCTCCCTCTTGCTCTTCCTCTTGCTTTCTCTCTAGCTCAAGGCAACACCCTCTGATGAGTTGAGAAACATTGCCTTAGAGATAAAAGAAAACCCAAATCACTTCTCTACTCATCCTAGTTCACAAGGTTTAGCAAACCAAGTGTTCTAGTTTCTTCAAGTTCGAAGAAGAAGCCAAAGGTAGAAGCTTTCAGGTGGATCCATCTTCGGCGCAAGGAGACGACGAGGTGAGCCGATCCGTACACTGGAAAGAGTTGAAGACGAAGGAGTTCAAGGAAGGTATAGCCCCCTAACCGAGTAGGTAAAAGTCAAGTTAGGTTGTTAGGTAGTTGTTTAACAAAGATCCGTATTTTGAGTCCATGTAACCACCTCTTAAAAAATCGTTTTCCATCATTTCTGCAAGCCCGTAAGTACCGGGAGAGGTAACGTGGACTTACAGTGGTATCAGAGCCTAGTTAAACACTATCTAACATGTTTGCAAAGTAAGTAGAAGTTCGATCGGAGAAAAAGTCGCGAAACGAACCCGTAAAATCAAGTTTCTGCCGAATTTTTTTCTGTTCCAAAAGATGATAAATCTTATCTTAAAATTCGGCTCAGGGTTTTTAGAAGCAACTGTGGAAAAATGGTCCACTGAACCGATCAACGCGCCGTGGAACCGCGGTGGGAGCTTGCTCCCGCCGCGGATCCGCGGCCGAGCTCGGCCGTGGGCGATTTTTCTCACAGTTTGTTTATTTGAGTGTTTTGGGATTTTTGTAATATGATTTTTCTGCCTAGATTTTCCAGAAAGAAAAATTAGTATTTGGGGCTTGAAAATCCGTATTTTGATCGAACTTCTAAAGACTTAAGCTGACGGGTTTATATCTGTTATGTGATATATGTATTGAACGTCTGCTAATCGCTATACGTCGATTAGTGGGGGTTGTACATATCTGTGATCTGTAATGTTGATGGTATGTGTATATGAATTCATTGGATTGTCGCGGATGAATAGTCTGGGGTTGTGAGATGAGAGTTTTTCCTTTTAACTTTCAATTCATGTAATATGTAAATTGATGTAATATTATTTTTGGCCGCACAACCGGGTCGGGGTTGTAACCGTCATTGTATAATTTCTTTTTACTGTTTTTGCTCCAAGGATAGACCCAAGGTGGGGTGCACAAACTACCGGGTATCTCGAAGTGCCGAGTGGCCTACTCACGTCATTGAGGGAGGTTGCTCCACTTCGAATATTTGGCGGGTAGTTTGCTGCACCCGTAGGGGTCTAGGGTGGGGTATTGGCTATTCATCGCGACCGTGTAATCCTCTTTTCATTACAGGCTCGTACGAATTGCGGATTCCTAGTATATCCAATGTATTCATCTGTGATCTGAAATGGCTATCATTGGAATATATCTATATATGATATTATTTAGGCGTTGCTTATGTTTTGCATCCGCGCTAGTCCAGGCCCCGCTCTGTCGTTAGTTAAGTAACCTAATGGGTAATGACGGGGCCCCGTGGCGAATGCGGATAGCATAAGCGTACGTCATATTTTGGTTGTTTTCTGCAATGGTAGGATTAAATGATGGGACGCATTGGAATTATTGCAAGAAAAATAAACTAAGTAAAAGTCGTTGGAACACTTTCAAAACCACTCGGTTTCTTTTCAAAATAACTTTTAAACGCGGAGCTTAAGCCACTGCTTTTAAAAGCTATCTCGTTCCATCGATTATATCAAGTTCACTACGTTCACGATTTCGCCAAAACCATTCATAGCCCTCCGTCGTTTCACATGGATGGTCAATAGTATTCAAGCTATGTTTGTTAGCCAAAGTCAAGGCATAGTGATTGGTAGCTATTGGGTATTCATGTACAACATAGATAGATGTGTTGGTTTAGGGAAGTTGTTTTACCTTGTTGGCCAAAGTCAAGGGTATGTGCGGGTGGGCTCAAATTAACCTGAAGAATGACGGGTAGAACTTGACATGTGACTTATGATTTGTTGGCCAAAGTCAAGGTCATAAGAGCATGGGGCAAAAATCCACATCGGCAGTTTCAAAAGATCTGAAACTTGCTAGCGCTGCATACCATTTGGAGTGTGATGATTCCTGTAGGATTCCTTTAGTTTTGTCACACAATGATATTTGGATCCCGATCCTACTGTGAGTATATGCTACTCCTCGGGAAATTTCTCACTTAACGATAAATGCTATAAACCAAGTAGGTGTCTAGAAAGGTGATAGCGGGGCTACGCCCCCAGGGAAAAGAGGTTATTTAATTAAGGAACTTCGCGAAAGCGTTGGAAAACCTCCCTCGAAGTACCGACACCAGCTTGGCCGAACGGTTAAGCAAGTATTGTATGGTGAGATTGATCCTGACTAATTCTTCCTTTTTGGTTTGAGGAGGGATTCGAGAGACAGTGGGAGCCATCCTGTTTAGACAAATTAAAAACCACTCTAAACTTGCAAGAGCATCATGCTAAAGTGTTTCTTCTCTCTCTCCTAATTGCAGCGACCAAACATCAAGACCGGACTTAAGTTATTACTAGATAAAAACATACTGACAGGGCAAAACTACAAAGATTGGCTCAGGAATGTCAAAATGGCAATCACTTATGACAAGTTGGGGTATCTTCTTACCACTAAAGCTCCCCCTGTCCCAGGTCCCACCTCCAGCGTCGCGGATAAGGAAATCCGTAAGACTTGGGAGATCGATTGCGCGAAGGCCAAGTGCCTCGTGCTTGCCTCTATGGACAACGAACATCAGAGGAGGCACGAGAATATGGACCTCGAATCCATATTTCTCCATACAAAAGAACTGTATGGAGAGCAATCTCGTATCGCCAGATACGAAGTGTCGAAAAAGCTGTTTTCGGTAAGGTTGGCCGTCGGATCATCGGTAGCGGAACACGTGCTTAAGATGATTGGCTTCATTGAGGAGCTCGCGGACCTTGGGACCACGTTGGAGAATGAGCTCTATACGGACTTGATTCTTCAGTCCCTTCCTTCCACTTACGCCCAGTTCATCCTGAATTTCAACTTGCAAGAAAAGGAAGTTGAACTTTCAGAGCTCCTCAACATGCTGAGGAGTGCAGAGGGCACCCTACAGAAAGGTAGGGAAACATCCACTTTGTTTATAGGAGGATCTTCCTCTTCTAGGTCCAAGGCGAAAGCCAAGGGAAAGAAGAAGAAAACCCCCGCCAAACCAAGGGGCGGTGTTAGTAAGGTGGATACGAAGGGAAAGGCAAAAGCAACAAAGGTAGCGGGGAAGCTTGTGGATAAGGAAGAATGCTTTTACTGTCACAAGAGTGGACACTGGAAGAAAGATTGTAGGGCTTGGAAAGCCAGAACACAGGATCTGAAGCAAGTTGCGGCTTCAGCTTCAGGTGTGTATGTTATTGAAAACTGTCTATCAATAAACTCTACTTCCTGGGTATTGGATACCGGATCAGGATCTCATATCTGTAATTCTTTGCAGGCGTTGAGAAACCGTAGGTTTTTGAAGGTAGGTGACATGACCCTCAAAGTTGCAAACGGAGCTAGCATGGATGCTAAGGCCGTGGGGGACTATCACCTGGGAATGTCAGATGGACATGTTTTGGTTTTACGTAATTGCTTTTTTGTACCCAACGCAACTTGTAATATCATTTCTGTATCTTTGATTTCTAAATAAGGTTATGAATTTGCGTTTGTAAGTAATGTTGTAAACATTCACCTTAATCAAGTTCTGATTGGGTCAGGTACATTAAGCAATGGTATATACGTATTAAACCAACCACAGATTTTCAATGTCTAGAATACACACAAAAGAAAGTCTCCGGAAATAAATCAGACTTTCTTATGGCATTGTAGACCGGGTCACATCAATGAGAGAAGATTGACGAAGTTACATACAGAAGGATATTTGAATCCGTTCGAATATCAATCGTATGCCACTTGTCAATCCTGTCTCAAAGGAAAGATGACAAAGACTCCGTTCACTGGACACGGAGTAAGAGCGAGCGAGCTCTTGGGACTCGTACACAGCGATGTGTGCGGTCCAATGTCTACACATGCGCGAAGCGGTTATTCTTACTTCATTACTTTTATGGATGACTTTTCAAGGTACGGTTATGTCTTCTTAATGAAACATAAATCCGAAGCCTTTGGAAAATTCCAGGAATATAAGAATGAAGTAGAAAAACAAACCGGCAAAAGTATCAAGACACTAAGATCTGATCGAGGTGGTGAATACTTGAGTGCCGAGTTCCTGGATTACTTAAAAGAGAATGGAATTCTCTCTCAGCTTACTCCTCCATACACTCCGCAACATAACGGTGTATCGGAGAGACGGAACCGAACCCTATTGGATATGGTACGGTCCATGATGAGTAACGCTGAGTTACCGCGATCATTCTGGGTATATGCACTAGAATCAGCTGCATACCTTTTGAACCGAGTTCCAACTAAGACTGTGCCTACTACACCATATCAGATGTGGTGTGCGAAGAGACCCTATCTTAATCACATTAAGACATGGGGATGTCCAGCTTTTGTCAAAAAGCAGCATGCGGACAAACTCGAGGCACGCTCAGTACAGTGCAAGTTTGTAGGATATCCAAAGAACTCCAAGGGATATTTCTTCTATTGCGAAGAGGAACAAAAGATTTATGTTTCTCGTCATGCCCACTTCTTGGAAACTGAGTTTTTGGAAAATCAGATAAGTGGGAGCGCAATAGAACTGGAAGAAATTCCAGAACCACGAGCTATTACTGAAAGCTTAGTAGAACCAGAGGGTTCGAAAGATCATGACATTCCTACGCCGCTCGGCAGGAGTAGTAGGAAGTCTCATCCGCCTGAGAGATACTACGGTTTTCTCAAAGACGGGGATAGAGAAGATTGCATCATTGATTATGATGTGCCGACTAGCTTCCAGCAGGCCATTCAGAACGTTGACTCGGTAAAATGGCTGGATGCAATGCGGACCGAAATGGAGTCCATGTACACCAACAAAGTATGGATGTTGGACGTTGCTCCAGATGGGGTAAAACCCGTAGGATGCAAGTGGATCTTCAAAAGGAAGATTGGTGTAGATGGATAGGTTGAGACCTATAAAGCTAGACTGGTTGCAAAGGGTTTTCGTCAAACACCTGGTTTGGACTATGACGAGACCTTTTCTCCAGTAGCTATGCTGAAATCCATTCGGATCTTTCTTGCCATTGCTGCCTTCCACGATTATGAGATTTGGCAAATGGACGTAAAGACCGCTTTTCTAAATGGAAATTTAGAGGAGTGTGTCTATATGGACCAGCCAGAGGATTTCATTCAGAGTGGGAGCAGCGGAAAGGTGTGCAAGTTGCTTAAGTCCATCTACGGACTAAAGCAGGCATCGCGGAGTTGGAACATCTGTTTTGATGAGACGGTCAAAGAATTTGGCTTTATCAAAAATCCAGATGAACCATGCATCTATTGTAGATTTGTAGCGAGAACTGTAGAATTCCTCGTTTTATACGTGGATGACATTCTCTTGATAGGAAATGACAATCCTATGCTACAATCTGTCAAAGGGTTCTTGTCACATAGGTTCTCCATGAAAGACCTGGGTGATGCCTCATACATTCTGGGGATCCGGATCTATCGTGACAGATCCAAGAGGATACTGGGACTCTCACAGTCCAGGTACATCGACACCATACTGAAAAGATTCAGTATGGAAGATTCCAAGCGCGGTAATCTACCGGCTTGTCACGGGATCACCCTCTCCAAAGAGATGTCTCCCAAGACTGATTTGGAAAGGGATCGCATGTCTATTATACCCTACGCTTCTGCGGTAGTGTAACATTTCCAAATAATAAAATATTATTTTTAGGAATTTTTATGATTTAATATTATTTTATTGATTATTTTAATATTAAATTAATAATTAAATGCAAATAAATGGAGAAAAATTATGGAAAATTATGGAAAATTCTAAAATGGGTTATTTATTGGAATTATGCCATTTTTAAGTGTTTGTGATCATTTATATGCTAATTTAGTGCTAATCGCGATTAAAAATCGTTAATCGGATTTTTGGCTTTTTGTGCAAAATTGTGCACATATCATTTTGGACTTGTGTTACATTTTTCTAGCCATGGTTTTATTTTGGGATCACTATTGATGAGAGAAGGTTTGGATTTAAGAAAAGAAAAGAGAAAAGAATGTGGTTGGTGAGAGAGAGGTATGGGTTGGACCATGTGACCATTGACCTTTTCCCTCTTGCCATTACTTGCACTGTGGGGGATGGGGGCTGCCGAGCACTGTGCATGCTTCATTTATGAGGCATGGGTTTTTTTGTGTTTTTTTTTGGGTGTTGGCTGAGCTTAAGGGGCTGGGGTTTCTCTGCAATTATGGGGGCTGCCCCAAAACGTGAGGGGTTTTGGTGTGGTGTGGGGCTGGGGAGCTTAGGATGGTGAGGTTTTATGTTGAGGGGTTGGTTGGAATTTCTTTGGATTAATTAATCATTCACTTCACCACAATTATCTTCTCTCTCCAATTTGAAAATTCCACAGAGCACCACTTTAGATTACAACTCCAACTCTAAGAAATCTCCAGAGCATGTTGCTGTGGCCGAGCCTCATAATGATTTCCTTGACTTGCAATTTTCCTTTGCTCACATTTCTCCTTCACCAAGTGGCAACTCCAATTCACCTCCACCCAATAGTTTGGATGCCTCGAGACAAGATATCCTACATTCTTGGACATGTCGACTAGCAAACTTCATGTCCGAGTTGCCTCGGTTCGAGGCGGGAGCCCGTATAAAGATTCCTTGATGTGATGCCCTTCCGACGAGGAGATCGGAGAGCAGATTTCACCGGGACAGCCGCAACAAGCTATGGGAGCGGATTGAAGACCGAAGGACACGGATCGATCGGTACCCCGCGACGATCCGAGGCGATGCAGAAGATGACGGTGATATCGACACCGACACGCAGGATACAGGTGAGTAGATTTATATCTACGGGGAGAAGTCGGGTGGATGGCGTATAGCACCCCCGCAGTCCGTGGTGCTGTATACGAATACGTATACACACGTATATTTATTATGTGTGGATAGGATCATTGATAATGGTATTTTGATGCTAAGATTGTTGGTGTAGTATAGTGCGAACCCTAGGGTAGCGATTGCACTCATACCTACATTTACACATTTACTTACACACATTCTTGCATTCATTCTCTCATTTGTTGGTGTGTATATCTACACATGGGTATGGGACTATATGCTTATATACGGGATTTAAGGATGATACGTGGATTTGAGGTGTCACTTGATGTGAGGCCGTGAGATCGGCGGTGTGACACAGTCGCCTTTTGAGGTGCGATATGATAGTTTTAGCGGGCCTTTGGACATGTGCTTTACCCGCATTGATACTTGATAGATGGTATCGTTTTGTACTAGACTTAGAGTAGTACCCCAAATTGTGCGATCTGATGATAGTGATACCTGTTATGTGATGAGATTGGGTGATATTGACCCCTAACCAGCTATTGGGATGCCGTACGACGATCTACCGTACGAGCCGATATTGATGATAGATCCGCACTCATAACTCGAGGATATCTTACGATATGTTATTGAGGCGAGATCACCGACTATCATATCTATATATATATACCGACTCAGATTTAGGTGGTTTCATACCCCTCCTGTCTAGATTACTTGGTAGACATTAGACTAGACCGAGTCATACCTATTTCAAAACTAACGAATCGGGGATATTTTAAAGATAAGCAGAAGGGTTATACGGATATTTTCAAATGATGCATCTTTTCTTAAAACACCGTAGCCCTTACTTTACCAAAAGCCCTGATTCGTCTTATTTCAAAAGGCAAGGTTGCATGACATATCTATTGGGGCAGGTTATGTGCTTTTGCGTTGATTATTCGTTTCCGCATATTCCTGCTATTTGCATCGCATGCTTATATTATGTTTCATACTCCATTATTGATGTTATGCTGTTAGGACACCAGCACCATTACCGATGATGCGTATGTACCACGTACACTTACTTGCCGGCTCACTCACATCTTCATCGGTAATTGCCATGTCACGTACACCTTAGAAAATATTATTGCATCGACATAGGTTGTTAGCTAATAATTTAGACATGATATTAGTGTACTTGCCTTATATGCTAGATTAGACATTGTAATTATTACTTGTTACATCATGCATGTTATTATTCATGGATTTTTATGCCTATATGCACTGTTTACATGCTATTGAGGATTGGATTCGGATTTCCATGAGATTTTCTGGATTTGGGGGAAAACCGCAAAACTTATATAAACTTCCTTTCTCTCTTTAAAATAAAAAGTGCGGTTTTCCCATGATTTATGAGTCGTCCACCATGAGTTTGCTGATGGATTTGGAAACCCGATTCGAGGAGACGGATGAACCGTTTCGGGTACATGGTGGACCCGGTGCGGTACCCCGGGGCAAGAGGAATGTGGTGATGACGTTGAGCCTGGCAGGGGAGCACTACCTACCGGTGATTTTACCCGACGCGTCGGATATCCGGAGGATACCGTCGTGGTCTTGAGATGGATGGTAGGGGCCGATCTGGACTGACGGCGCCCTAGATTTTGTGATTGAGACATTGAGATTTCGAGATACAGAGGTATCGAGATACTGAGACTTATGTTTTGTGCCGATGCTGGGCACAGTTTTCATGATGTTTTCGAGTGCCGATGCTGGGCACTCCGGTTCCATGATATTGATGTGTCGTGAGGGACACGGGTGGATTATATCCTCATATTTCCATGCACAGGTTTTATGATATATACTTGCATGATGGTTATTGTCAGTAGGTGACGAGTGGACGGGATCCACGTGTGTGCAGATTTGATGACATTGTTTATACCTCATATTCATGACATACTATTACCTTAGGCACTAGCACGAGCACTTGGCACTACACTCATGTATAGAGGTTATATTGCCAGATTAGCATGCTTCAGCTTTATTCATTTTGAGGTTTATTTATATCTGATCGTATTGACCTAGGATGGGTCATGCATTCGATTCCTGCTTGTAGATATCTTTCTATTCACGAGTTGGCAACTCACCCCCGTTGTGCCCCAGTTCTTGCAGGTTTTTGCCGTACAGATTCCATAGCGGCATTTCTGGCACACTGCTTCATATGGGTGACTTGCTTGGTTAGGTGGGTTCTTTTGTATCAGAACCGCTATTGTATTTTTATTATTCATTGTATCTAGAATTGTCCATCAACCAAAACTTGTATATTGTTCAGACTTAGAGACAGTGTTGTATTATTTCGACCTTAGAGTCGCGCTAGTGGTATTGCGGTTTCTGGCTGTTTTTGAGTTTCTTTTCAGTTTAGATCCTCGCCCTTTGGCGTTGTATATTATTATTGCTTGTGTGGTTGTGACCGTCGATTGACGAAGAGCTAGCTCCCGCTTGGGGATGCCTTATCATTGTTTATATTGTTATCCATGTTGTACCCCATTCGGGGCCCGTTTTACAAAGGAAACTCTGCCGAAATTTTTAGAAAGGACTGTACTGTTTTTAAATGCATATTCGGCTTAGTTATTTAAAAACCTTGATTTCAAACCTGTATTTCTTCACTTCCTTAAAACCAGTTTTCTTTACTTATTCTTAAAAATGGTTTTAGATTTCTGGGCTTTTGGCTTACTTGGATCAGATGGAGTCCTATAGGCTTCATATGTTTCGAGGGCCAGTCACGTGCTCTTTCGGGTCGTGACAAAGTTGGTATCAGAGCGCTAGGTTGACCTTGGTTCGAGTCTAAGTTTGACTATGTGGAGCCTAGGGAGTTGTTTATATACGGAACTTAGGCTTGACCTTACGGAACTTAGACTTGGTCGAGGGGGTGTAAACCCGAACTTTCGTCGTTTTAGGATGACCCTTGGTTGATGGATTAGGTGACTAAAGTAGAGTGACGTACCGTTGGTATGTTCCGCGGCATACTTACGACACGCCACTCCGCTTAAGGAACCTTAGGATGTACATACTTTCGAGATCAGTGATTCTCTTAATATCCAGGATTATTCATCCATTTGAGATCCCCGATTCAATTAGTTTCGTGATCATACCTTCATTGATACTGTTCCTTCCTATGATCATGTATCCACTTTGGATCTGTTGTTTCCCTTCTTGCCACTGGTGTACTCTCTTTGGTACTCGATTGAGATTCCTGTCACCGTGTTTGAGCGCAGTTTGGGCTGCTGCTAGGGTTACGGCCGATGTGAGCTCGTTTGGTACGAGGGCCGACCATTGTGTTTTCTGGTGACATGGGAACGTCTCGAGTTAGTATTGGTGATTGTGACCTCTAGTGGAGGCGAGTGCTTGGTCTTGCACCGGATGATCGGGCCATTGTTAGAGCGGGCCCAGTTGAGCTGAAGATTTCCAGTGTGAAGAGTCTTACTCAGATCTAGAGCAGGCTGATTCAGAGATGACCGCTTATGTATTGCCTTTCCTGGAGGATTGAGGCGTTGTTCGGCGTACAGGCATTTGAGCCAGTTGTTGCTGCGAATGATGAGATATCGCCCAGGTGATTGGAGCTACTGCAGCAGGAGCATGTACTTAGAGAGATGATAGCGAGTTGCTAGTCACCGAGGATGAATGACTAGGACGTGTGGTGAATTCGCTTATCCCGATGCGAGGTCATCAGGTGGATTGTTTCCAGCTAGAGACGACTTCACGCAGATTAGTTGAGAGTCGATAGAGACGATCGAATGTCAGGAGCCTATTTTCCAAGTTTAAAGTATACGGAAAGACATGCAGGTGATTCTATGGACCCTCTAGAAGAATGAAACCCTAACTCGACTTAATGACCGTGTGACAACCTTTGAACCTTAGGGTTTACGGCGGTTCCGCGGCGCCATTAGTGAGGCTTGGGTTTGCCCTTCTACGGCTGGACCACCGACGCTGTGGCATGTACTCGATACTATTAAACTGTACCCGAGATGTGAGCTCTTGGGGGATTATGAGGATCTGACGAGTCGATCGGATGGTTCGACATCTTTCGGATATCGTGATGGGACACTGCTTGGGAGACTCCAGATGCGAGCATAGCCGTCGGAGCGCAGTTCGTGTAGCCACGATGAGTTAAGTCCGAAGCTGTCGACATTTGAGCAGAGTGAAGAAAAGAGTTCGTACGAGATTTCGATGAGATGATATCCCACTCCGCTGACATTAGAGATGTAATATGCCCCCCGAGGCGTGGTATATGGATATATCTTCCAGAAAGAAGCGCGATAAGTATGCAGCCGTTCCGGAATAAGCTTTAGCTTCAGCATTGGATGATGACTTCCGGGCATTTCGGCAGGATTGAGATTTGAGAAAGGAACCTCGACAGGACCTTTCTGGGGTATGATACGAGAAGACCTAGACCAGGAGTGGTCGTGTTGCGCACACCCAGCAGGCCAGAGTTCGGTATTGTCGACGAGGTAGTTGACCAGGATCGGATAAAGGAACTTACCCAGATGCGTTACGAATTGATCAAGGACGGACGAGTGATGAGTTCTCCTCCGATGGTAGGGACGTGTTCACGAGGACCTGTTCGACCAGACAGCTTCTACGGAATGATGAAGCTACAGAGTACGCGATTTCGAGTCCGTGCGAGAGACTTCAGATGGGTCAGAGCTGATAACATTGCAGTGCGCAGATAGAAACGTGACGTCGCAAGACGACGATAGAGACAGGTGAAACAAAAGGTTCGTGTGAGACACTGACGAGCTGTCATTGCTTCCCGTCGAGACTAGAGACCTGATATGCTTACAGAGACGTTGGGATGCGACCGATTTCCGAGAAATGATGTGCTGAGGACACAGATGCCCTTTGAGCGAGAAGAGGTTATGCAGGAGAGCTAGCCTCTGTACAGATCGGCATAGGCATGATTGGAATAGACCTTGAGAAGGATTCCTTCCAGGATATTGCTGCAATGATGTTTGCACCCAGGATCAGATGTGTGACGGGCATTCAGAGAGTCAGAGGCCGACGTCAGTAATTTGCTGCCTTACGAGTGGTCGTGAGGTTTGACCGAGAGGTGACCAGAGAAGTGCCAGCACGGAATTGTCCCCGTTAGCACACCTGACAGGGCCGATGAGCCGATTGACCGCGTGATAGGTAATCCGCAGAGAAGATAAGGACCCAGAGAGTCAGAAGACACCAGGCCGTGAGCAAGAGGCAGGTAGATATCCTGCGCTGCTAGCAGTGGATTGCACCGACTCCTTCTCGACCTTGAAGGAGGAGCTACCGACGACGGTATTTATGATTTGTGATTTTGTGATTCGGTCATCACGTATCCGTCATGTTGGATTTCGGTATTTTTGGGCGTTCTGTTGCATGATTTAGTTTTGATGATTGAGTTTCATGATATTTATTTCATGCACCCACTGGATATTTATATATTTTGCGCCTAGCTATTACATTTGAGAGATTGATTGAGATTTCATGCCTACCGTATGCAGTGATTTGATTTGCACTTCCAGCATGGTTTTCATGCACCTTTAGTGCTTTGATATACGATTTTGGTGCACACCCGATGCACTAAATCGAGATTCTTCGTGCATGTCAGATGCACCGGATTTGTGGCTGTCAGGCATACACGTTGCCTATGACAGATGCTTCGTGCACACCCGTTGCACCTAGGTGTTGATTTGTGCACCTGTTTAGCACATATTTGGATTTTTGATTTCCGTGCGCACCAGACGTACAGGATTGTGTTATGTGCATTTTTGGGATTTATTCCTTTTGGAGCAGTACACTTTTATGATTTCGGATATTTGTTTTCATACTGAGCAGGACTAGTCAGAGGACAGTACCTGGGTATATTTTGCATGCATTGATAGTTGAAGGGATTTCCAAGGAGCGAGCTATAGTCTCGATATATATATACCTACGTGTCTGATATGACACGAGACGTTTTAAAAACAAGGGAACCCTTCTGATTGTTTTCAAAATGGCGGAACGTGCTTATTAAACAAAGGATATATACATATATAGTTTTTCTTATGAAAAACGTCCGCCACTGTGCAGTGTTAGGTGCATCGCACAGCGACTTAAAAAGATTTGGCATGCTTTTGCATCAGCTATTTACATGTATAGATTGGATGTCTACATGTGTAGTTTTGTTCCATATCATATCGGTTTTGTATTGGATTTGACATTGTGTTTTTACCTTGACTCCGATGATTGCGGGATGCTTGATGGAGCGTTGTTTTTGAGTTATCTGCTCAGTACCCATGCGCATGCATTCCGCTGTGACATTATGTGTATTGATGATTTCGGAGCCCCGACGACTTGGGATTTGTATCGAAATGTTTTAGTACTTGGGGGTTTTAAATTTAAATTCGGGGACCGAATTTCTTTAAGGGGGGTAGATTGTAACATTTCCAAATAATAAAATATTATTTTTAGGAATTTTTATGATTTAATATTATTTTATTGATTATTTTAATATTAAATTAATAATTAAATGCAAATAAATGGAGAAAAATTATGGAAAATTATGGAAAATTCTAAAATGGGTTATTTATTGGAATTATGCCATTTTTAAGTGTTTGTGATCATTTATATGCTAATTTAGTGCTAATCGCGATTAAAAATCGTTAATCGGATTTTTGGCTTTTTGTGCAAAATTGTGCACATATCATTTTGGACTTGTGTTACATTTTTCTAGCCATGGTTTTATTTTGGGATCACTATTGATGAGAGAAGGTTTGGATTTAAGAAAAGAAAAGAGAAAAGAATGTGGTTGGTGAGAGAGAGGTATGGGTTGGACCATGTGACCATTGACCTTTTCCCTCTTGCCATTACTTGCACTGTGGGGGATGGGGGCTGCCGAGCACTGTGCATGCTTCATTTATGAGGCATGGGTTTTTTGTGTTTTTGCGGGGTGTTGGCTGAGCTTAAGGGGCTGGGGTTTCTCTGCAATTATGGGGGCTGCCCCAAAACGTGAGGGGTTTTGGTGTGGTGTGGGGCTGGGGAGCTTAGGATGGTGAGGTTTTATGTTGAGGGGTTGGTTGGAATTTCTTTGGATTAATTAATCATTCACTTCACCACAATTATCTTCTCTCTCCAATTTGAAAATTCCACAGAGCACCACTTTAGATTACAACTCCAACTCTAAGAAATCTCCAGAGCATGTTGCTGTGGCCGAGCCTCATAATGATTTCCTTGACTTGCAATTTTCCTTTGCTCACATTTCTCCTTCACCAAGTGGCAACTCCAATTCACCTCCACCCAATAGTTTGGATGCCTCGAGACAAGATATCCTACATTCTTGGACATGTCGACTAGCAAACTTCATGTCCGAGTTGCCTCGGTTCGAGGCGGGAGCCCGTATAAAGATTCCTTGATGTGATGCCCTTCCGACGAGGAGATCGGAGAGCAGATTTCACCGGGACAGCCGCAACAAGCTATGGGAGCGGATTGAAGACCGAAGGACACGGATCGATCGGTACCCCGCGACGATCCGAGGCGATGCAGAAGATGACGGTGATATCGACACCGACACGCAGGATACAGGTGAGTAGATTTATATCTACGGGGAGAAGTCGGGTGGATGGCGTATAGCACCCCCGCAGTCCGTGGTGCTGTATACGAATACGTATACACACGTATATTTATTATGTGTGGATAGGATCATTGATAATGGTATTTTGATGCTAAGATTGTTGGTGTAGTATAGTGCGAACCCTAGGGTAGCGATTGCACTCATACCTACATTTACACATTTACTTACACACATTCTTGCATTCATTCTCTCATTTGTTGGTGTGTATATCTACACATGGGTATGGGACTATATGCTTATATACGGGATTTGAGGATGATACGTGGATTTGAGGTGTCACTTGATGTGAGGCCGTGAGATCGGCGGTGTGACACAGTCGCCTTTTGAGGTGCGATATGATAGTTTTAGCGGGCCTTTGGACATGTGCTTTACCCGCATTGATACTTGATAGATGGTATCGTTTTGTACTAGACTTAGAGTAGTACCCCAAATTGTGCGATCTGATGATAGTGATACCTGTTATGTGATGAGATTGGGTGATATTGACCCCTAACCAGCTATTGGGATGCCGTACGACGATCTACCGTACGAGCCGATATTGATGATAGATCCGCACTCATAACTCGAGGATATCTTACGATATGTTATTGAGGCGAGATCACCGACTATCATATCTATATATATATACCGACTCAGATTTAGGTGGTTTCATACCCCTCCTGTCTAGATTACTTGGTAGACATTAGACTAGACCGAGTCATACCTATTTCAAAACTAACGAATCGGGGATATTTTAAAGATAAGCAGAAGGGTTATACGGATATTTTCAAATGATGCATCTTTTCTTAAAACACCGTAGCCCTTACTTTACCAAAAGCCCTGATTCGTCTTATTTCAAAAGGCAAGGTTGCATGACATATCTATTGGGGCAGGTTATGTGCTTTTGCGTTGATTATTCGTTTCCGCATATTCCTGCTATTTGCATCGCATGCTTATATTATGTTTCATACTCCATTATTGATGTTATGCTGTTAGGACACCAGCACCATTACCGATGATGCGTATGTACCACGTACACTTACTTGCCGGCTCACTCACATCTTCATCGGTAATTGCCATGTCACGTACACCTTAGAAAATATTATTGCATCGACATAGGTTGTTAGCTAATAATTTAGACATGATATTAGTGTACTTGCCTTATATGCTAGATTAGACATTGTAATTATTACTTGTTACATCATGCATGTTATTATTCATGGATTTTTATGCCTATATGCACTGTTTACATGCTATTGAGGATTGGATTCGGATTTCCATGAGATTTTCTGGATTTGGGGGAAAACCGCAAAACTTATATAAACTTCCTTTCTCTCTTTAAAATAAAAAGTGCGGTTTTCCCATGATTTATGAGTCGTCCACCATGAGTTTGCTGATGGATTTGGAAACCCGATTCGAGGAGACGGATGAACCGTTTCGGGTACATGGTGGACCCGGTGCGGTACCCCGGGGCAAGAGGAATGTGGTGATGACGTTGAGCCTGGCAGGGGAGCACTACCTACCGGTGATTTTACCCGACGCGTCGGATATCCGGAGGATACCGTCGTGGTCTTGAGATGGATGGTAGGGGCCGATCTGGACTGACGGCGCCCTAGATTTTGTGATTGAGACATTGAGATTTCGAGATACAGAGGTATCGAGATACTGAGACTTATGTTTTGTGCCGATGCTGGGCACAGTTTTCATGATGTTTTCGAGTGCCGATGCTGGGCACTCCGGTTCCATGATATTGATGTGTCGTGAGGGACACGGGTGGATTATATCCTCATATTTCCATGCACAGGTTTTATGATATATACTTGCATGATGGTTATTGTCAGTAGGTGACGAGTGGACGGGATCCACGTGTGTGCAGATTTGATGACATTGTTTATACCTCATATTCATGACATACTATTACCTTAGGCACTAGCACGAGCACTTGGCACTACACTCATGTATAGAGGTTATATTGCCAGATTAGCATGCTTCAGCTTTATTCATTTTGAGGTTTATTTATATCTGATCGTATTGACCTAGGATGGGTCATGCATTCGATTCCTGCTTGTAGATATCTTTCTATTCACGAGTTGGCAACTCACCCCCGTTGTGCCCCAGTTCTTGCAGGTTTTTGCCGTACAGATTCCATAGCGGCATTTCTGGCACACTGCTTCATATGGGTGACTTGCTTGGTTAGGTGGGTTCTTTTGTATCAGAACCGCTATTGTATTTTTATTATTCATTGTATCTAGAATTGTCCATCAACCAAAACTTGTATATTGTTCAGACTTAGAGACAGTGTTGTATTATTTCGACCTTAGAGTCGCGCTAGTGGTATTGCGGTTTCTGGCTGTTTTTGAGTTTCTTTTCAGTTTAGATCCTCGCCCTTTGGCGTTGTATATTATTATTGCTTGTGTGGTTGTGACCGTCGATTGACGAAGAGCTAGCTCCCGCTTGGGGATGCCTTATCATTGTTTATATTGTTATCCATGTTGTACCCCATTCGGGGCCCGTTTTACAAAGGAAACTCTGCCGAAATTTTTAGAAAGGACTGTACTGTTTTTAAATGCATATTCGGCTTAGTTATTTAAAAACCTTGATTTCAAACCTGTATTTCTTCACTTCCTTAAAACCAGTTTTCTTTACTTATTCTTAAAAATGGTTTTAGATTTCTGGGCTTTTGGCTTACTTGGATCAGATGGAGTCCTATAGGCTTCATATGTTTCGAGGGCCAGTCACGTGCTCTTTCGGGTCGTGACAGGTAGGCTCTATAATGTATGCGATGTTGTGTACCAGACCAGATGTAGCTTATGCACTGAGTGTGGTAAGCCGGTATCAGTCAAACCCTGGGGAGAAACACTGGATAGCAGTAAAGAACATTCTCAAGTACCTGAGAAAGGACTAAGGAGATGTTCTTGGTGTATGGAGGAAAAGACCTCCAGATCGAGGCCTTTGCTGACTCCAGCTTCCAGAGTGACAAGGATGATTCCAAGTCCATGTCGGGTTATGTCTTTACCCTCAACGGAGGGGCGGTGTGTTGGAAGAGTTCCAAACAGGAAACCATTGCTGACTCGATGATAGAAGCGGAATATATCGCTGCTGCAGATGCCGCAAAAGAATCCGTCTGGATAAGAAAGTTCTTAACTGAACTTCAGGTGGTTCCGTCCATTGTTGATCCAATACCGCTGTATTGCGACAACAAAGGGGCTATAGCTTTAGCAAAGGAACCCAGGACCCATCAGAAATCCAGACACATCTTGAAGCGGTATCACCTGATCAGGGAGATCGTGGGTCGCCAGGAGATCGAGGTTCGGAGAGTTTCTATGGAAGATAACACTACCGATCCACTCACAAATTCCTTACCCCAGACTCAGTTCGAGCGGCTGATCGAGATGATAGGTCTTCGATACGCCAGTACACGGCCTTAGTGCAAGTGGGAGATTGTTAGTGTATATGCCCTAGAAGCCATTACTGTATCATACTAGTTTGTATATTATTTAATGGAAGCTTGGGATATTCACCTTGTATAGACAATCTTGCTCAATATAGTAGTATGCTACTTGGTTTGTTTCTGCTTTAATGTGTACATGTGTTTATGTTAGTATATCACCTATACACATTAGTGGAGCCCTTAGAATCTTTGCTTGATTACCAGCGTTGTGATGGCAGTCACACTCGTGGGGACAAGGTAATCTATAAGCACATCCTTATGCAGGTCCCTAGTCGCAGGACTATCGAGACAGGGCATCGATACTCCGGAGTAGACTAGCGTATGCGCTTCTCATCCCAGTGTGGGAGACGGTCTGTCCCACAGCCGTCAGTACGTCGTACTTGAGATAGTATGCGGGTGCTCGTTAGGTTACGAGTACACTGGACATGACTCGTCTGGAACTGTTGGTTGGTACTATACCTATCGTCAGTTATCAGTTCCCAGGTGACATGAGTACAGCTTAGTCCGCTGACTTGACACTGTCACTTCGCCTCGAGTGTGTTCCCACTGTACTTAGATTACTACCCTACCACGGCTCAAAGGAGTCGTGCAAACAGGTAGTAGTTGGGTGCAGTCCCGAAGCACTTGGAGGCAGTGACGGTTAGACAGGATTCGTCTCTCCTGATATTGGGGGTTGACATCGCGCAGTGTCTAAGAGAGCCATTACACGAGTAGTCCCTGGCCAGGGCAAGCGAGATATACTGGTAGGTTTCCAGTGCTATCTCAGAGTGTTCTGGCTACACTCCGACACGACTTGTAACGCTATTAGGGGACTAACGTTTACCGCCCCTAGGCCCGCCATGCGATGTATCAGACGAACAGACCGGACTGTATGGAGATTGTCACATTCAGGCTCAGTAGGAGTTCAGATGGGTTTCACCTCGTCCGTCTTCTTGTCGGCATCTACCTGGGGACCGTTACGCACAGCTAGTGCCGCTTGCGGTCTGTGGTTAAACCCATTGCCAGCGTAGTATCGTGTCTTTAGAGTCCCACACAGAAATCTATTCTCCTTTAGGCAAAAGAGTAGAGGTCGCATGGTTTTGCGACAGGTCGCATGGTTTTGCGACAGGGTTCGGTCACATCCATGCACTTGTGCACGTTTGGTGTCCGGACAGTAAACTCTAGCAGGCTTTGGTTTAAGCCAGTTTAAGCCAGATCCTAGTGTACATTTTGGGATTGGTTTTATCTCGTTTGTATTCGTGTTCCTCGGAACGCGGATGCGGGTGTGTATGCACAGTTGACAGAGAGACAGAGGCAGAGGATTCTCATTGGGGTTGTTGACTGTTGACTATTGACTTTTGGCTAAACCCTAATGAGAATAAGAAATATAATTAACAATAATATTAATTAAGTATTATAGTGACATGGTTGTTGAGGGGTTGACTTTGTTGACTTGTTGACTTTGTTGACCGGTTGACTAGGTTGGACTAGTTGACCATCATCATGAAAATGGCTATCATTTCATGGAAAAGACTTTTGCTTACTTGTTTGTTTTTGCAAAATGAGTGCATGAAATGATATAGCCATTTTGACTTGAACCATCACATAATACTTGATTACTATTTTGTTATGATGGTTTTGGATTATGAGAGCTTGGATGGCAAAAGAGTTACTCATTCTCTCATTTCATTTCTCTCTCTTGCTTGAGCTCTCCCTCTTGCTCTTCCTTTTGCTCTCTCTCTAGCTCAAGGCAACACCCTCTCATGAGTTGAGAAACATTGCCTTAGAGATAAAAGAAAACCCAAATCACTTCTCTACTCATCCTAGTTCACACGGTTTAGCAAACCAAGTGTTCTAGTTTCTTCAAGTTCGAAAAAGAAGCCAAAGGTAGAAGCTTTCAGGTGGATCCATCTTCGGCGCAAGGAGACGACGAGGTGAGGCCGATCCGTACACCGGAAAGAGTTGAAGACGAAGGAGTTCAAGAAAGGTATATCCCCCTAACCGAGTAGGTAAAACTCAAGTTAGGTTGTTAGGTAGTTGTTTAACAAAGATCTGTATTTTGAGTCCATGTTACCACCTCTTGAAAAATCGTTTTTCATCATTTCCGCAAGCCCGTAAGTACCGGGAGAGGTAGCTTGGACTTACAATTTTGTCTTGATAGAGTTGACTTCCTGGGTCATGTGGTGACTGGTGATGGTATTCTAGTAGACCCGAGGAAGATCGAGGCTGTACAGCTTTGGCCCAGACCTGTATCGGTGACGGAGGTCCGCAGCTTTTTGGGCTTAGCTGGTTATTATCGCCGTTTTGTGCAGGATTTCTCGAGTATCGCTGCACCGCTGACAGGACTGACACGGAAGGAAATTCCTTTTCTCTGGACTGATGCGTGCGAGCAGAGTTTTCAGCAGTTGAAGACTCGGTTGACGACAGCACCAGTTCTTTCTTTACCTTTTGGATCGGGCGGCTATGTTGTTTATTGTGATGCTTCTCGAGTGGGGCTCGGCTCTGTTTTGATGCAGCATGATAGGGTGATTACATATGCTTCTAGGCAGCTGAAGAAGCACGAGCAGAATTACCCCACTCACGATCTTGAGATGGCAGCGGTAGTCTTTGCGTTGAAGATTTGGAGACACTACTTGTACGGAGAGTCGTGTCAGATCTTCACGGATCACAATAGTTTGAAGTATATCTTCCAGCAGCGAGATCTGAACCTGAGACAGCGCCGATGGATGGAGCTAGTGAAGGATTATGATTGTGAGATCCTTTATCACCCGGGCAAAGCGAATGTGGTAGCTGATGCTTTGAGTCGTGGGCCCGTGGGTAGTTTTTCCCAGTTGAGCGCAGTTCAGTGTCAGTCTTCTGCAGATTGGCAGCTCTTGTGTGATAATAGAGTGCAGTTCGAGTTCACTTCCGCTGGGGGACAGTTTTCTCATGTCCGCGCCCATCCACTACTATTTGATCGTATCCGTGAGGCGCAACCCAGTGATGCCCGTTTGTCTAAGATTCTTAAGCTTGTTCGGCAGGGAAGAGTTTCGGAGTTCATGGTTAATGACCAGGGTGTGCTATGATGCGGGACTCGCTTGTGTGTACCAGATGTTGATGGGTTGAGATGCGAGATCCTAAAGCAGGCACATCAGTCGACCTTTAGCGTTCATCCAGGTTCCACCAAGATGTACCATGACTTGAGAGACTTCTACTGGTGGGAAGGGATGAAGCGCGATATTTCGGACTTCGTTTCGAGGTGCCTGACTTGTCAGCAAGTCAAGGCTGAGCATCAGAGACCGGGTGGAGAGTTGCAGCCCTTACCCGTTCCGGAGTGGAAATGGGAGCAGATTTCCATGGACTTCATTGTGGGTCTACCCAGGACCATTCGAGGGTATGACTCCATTTGGGTTATTGTAGACCGGTTGACGAAAGCGGCTCACTTTCTTCCAGTGAAGACCACTTTCAGTTATGCTCAGTATGCTCAGTTGTACATAGATGAGATTGTGCGTTTGCACGGTGTTCCTATATGCATAGTATCCGACAGAGGCACCCAGTTTACTAGCCGTCTTTGGCAGAAGCTTCAGGAAGCTTTGGGTACCTGGCTGAGTTTTAGTACCGCTTTTCATCCACAGACCGATGGCCAGTCGGAGCGGACTATACAGACTCTGGAGGATATGCTCCGTGCATGTGTGCTTGATTTTGGTGGCAGTTGGGATCGTCACTTGCCATTGATTGAGTTCTCCTACAACAACACCTTTCAGGAGACTATTCAGATGGCACCTTTTGAGGCTTTATATGGTAGGAAGTGTCGATCGCCAGTCTGTTGGACCGAGCTTAGTGAGAGTCTGGTTTTGGGACCCCAGCTAGTTCAGGAGACTACGGAGAAGATCCAGCTTATTCAGGATAGGATGAGAGCAGCCCAGTGCAGGCAGAAGTCTTATGCCGACCGTCGTCGTCGCAGACTTGAGTTCGCAGTGGGTGATCATGTATTCCTGAGGATTTCTCCGATGAAGGGCGTTATGAGAATCGGGAAGAGGGGGAAACTCAGTACCAGATTTGTTGGTCCCTTCGAGATCCTTGAGCGAGTGGGTTCTGTTGATTATCGTTTGGCTCTCCCGCCCAGTTTTCCGGATGCTCCCCCGTTTTTCATGTGTCGATGCTTCGTAGATACCTTCAGGATCCTTCTCACACGATTCAGCACGAGACCGTTCAGCTTGAGCGCGATCTTTCATTCACCGAGCAGCCGGTAGTTATTTTGGATCAGCAGGTGAAGAAACTTCGGTCAAAGGTCTTGCCGTCTGTGAAGGTTCTTTGGCGTAGCCCGACTAGTGAGGAGATCACTTGGGAGGCCGAGAGCGAGATGCGGAAGAAATTCCCTCATCTTTTTGAAGGTACGCTTAGTATGAAATTTTAATTCGGGGACCGAATTTCTATAAGGAGGGGAGATTGTAACGTTTTAGAAATCGTATTGCGAATTTTCCCGTTTTAGGGCAAAATTGTCGGTTTTTCCCGTTTTAACCCGATTTCGATCAAACGACCGTATAAGCTTACCGACACCTAGTTTGGCTAAAATAAAGCTTGTGTGCGAACTTTGGGAGTATTTGGGAGGTTTTGGTTCAGATAGAATTTTTCCCAAATAAAATATTATTTTAAGCGGTATTTTGTGCACGTAAATCGGGAAAAATTTTCTCTTGTGAATAAATTAAATTTTTTCACTAGAATTATTTTAAAAGGTTCTTTTTAAATATCTAGATTTTTTTGGTGACTAAGGGTTTCTTTTTTAAAAAGAAAAGGAAAGGTGAAATGGTGGCAATTTGGCATTAAATGGCATTTTATACAAATTCTAGCTAGAAAACTCCACACTTTCACAAAAATCCCACCATTTCCCAAGACTTGGCCGAGCCCTCCTCATTTCTGTCCCAAATTGTTCTTGCCCCATTTTCTACAATTCCAAGATCATTAAATCCTTAAAAATCCTTGAATAATCCCACAAAACTCCTAAGCAAATAAAAACCCATCATTCTTCTTTACAAATCCCACTTTGACCTTCATGAAAACATCACTTTTGGAGGCTAAATTGATGGATCTAATTTCATTTTGGTGTTCTTGAGGAGGTATAATTTCTTACCTTAATCCATAATTAATTGTTTTAATCTTAATCTAGCTAATTTAGTTAGCTATTTATGTATTTAGTTTAGCTTTTAAATCATGATTAATTCATTTATAATTGTTTTAAGAAATTCATGTTAGGGTTAAAGTTTGTTTATGTGATTAGTGTTCTTTTAAAGTGTTAATTTGTGTTTTGGAAAAGATTAACCTAGTAGAAAATGTTAATTTTTGCTAATGAATATTTTGTTTAATTAAGCAAAATTGCTTACTAGGTTTTTGCTAAAACATAATTAGCGAGTGTTAAAAATATAGGAATGGTTTAGATAGCTTAGTTAGGCTATTTTAAGGTATTTGTAGTCGCTAGATATGCGTTATCTTGAATCTAGTGCGAAATATTGCGATAGGTTGCTTACTAGATTTCGGGGTTTTTCCGACGTAGGGTTCGTTTGGTCGTTGCGAGGTTATATCTAGTGTATTTCTCGTAATTTTTGTGTTGTGTTGGGCGATCGGGACGATCGAGGTCCACACTTAGTGTTTTGTAGTTTAGCGACCCCAATTAGGGTTTTGGCCGGTATCGTGCGCGATAGATGCGCTAAGAGCGCAGTGAAATTTTCCGGGCGTTTTCATCGCGTTTCGTTGTCTTTTCGTCATTATAGGATATTTAGCTTATGTGTTGTATTTATGAAATTTTAGGTTCGCAAGCAGGGATTTCAGGTGTTGTGGACAAGGGGAAGCAGGTGGTCGGATTTTCATAGCTCGAGACCATCGGTGAGTAGATTTAACATATACGGGGAAATCGCCCGTATGGCGTTATGCGTCGGGGCGAATTTGATATGTTAGCTGCATAGTATTTGCATATTCGTTACTTTCATATGAATGTCATTGCATAGCATTATCTGTTGTACTTGACTCGTACCTTTAGATATAACACATTACTGACGGTTCATGTTGCACGAGCACTAAATAATATGCTACACCCACATCGTCAGTAATTGCCATGACACGCACAAGCTGATATATATTGTTGACACCTACATACATGATACGGTAGTGGATAGGGATAGTTGTAGTAGTAGCCCTTATCCCATTGTGCATATGAGATATTGTTGATACTTACATACGTGACATTGCTTTGGGCAGGAATAGTTGAGGTAGTAACACTTATTCCATTTCATGTATACCTTACTATAGCTATATTATATATCATGCACTCATATTGACATGTACACCCACATAGTCTATTATAGTTACATGTATATCATGCACTCATATTGACATGTACACCGCATATTTTCGCTATAGTTGTATGTACCCCAAGTGGTATTGTTTGATATATGATATTGAGTTGTTGATCCTTGCACTTATGACTTGCATCATACATACTAGCTTACATGTAGATACTTAAACCTTGCTACAATTACATGTACACCTTATATGATGCTGCATTGTTTTTCGGAGGTTTTGGGAACCGCAAGATATATTCTAAAAAGCTGGATTCATTTAAAGAGCGGTTTCCCTTTATATGCTCATATTGATGTTTTATGTTGCATATATCAGTTTTATGTGAATTTTACGCATTGAGATATGGATTTCATGTGATTATGGATTTGAGGACCGTGGGGGATATTTTCAAGAAAACTATGTATTGTTTGAAAACCCGGTTTCTCTTGATATGATATTTCAGTGTGTCCACCATGTGATTTCTCGGTTCTGAGATTTGGCTTGTGATACCCGATTCGAGGAGCGGGAGGCACCGTCTGTCGGTACATGGTGGACCCGGTATGGTACCCCGGGGTGAGTGGTGATTTCGTGGTGTAGACGATAAGCCTGGCGGTGGGACCACTACCTACCGGTGATTGTATTTGGACTCGGCGGTTATCATGGGGATACCGATCGGAGTGAGGTATGACATATCGTCAGGGCCAGTCATGGTGACAATTCCTGAGTTATGAGGATTTACGTGTCGATGCTAGACACGGGTTTCATGATGTTTCGAGTGTCGGTGTTTGACACTCAGGTTTTCGTGAGACTTACAGGATGTGAGGGCCGATCTGAGGATGCGGTGCCTGAGAATTTGGGATTTGATGTGTCAGTGAGGGACACTGGTGTCTTTTCCATGCTGATGATTTTGCATGAGATTTTATATTATATCATTCCACACTCAGGATTATGTTGATATGCATTGCTTCATGTAGTTGTAGTACCCTGATGATGTACCTTTACATGATTGTTGCATATTCACTTATCATACTTATGCTATCGGATTACTTGTGATAGATAGATCGCTGTTCGTGCATACTTGCGATTACTGTATGATGTTATTTACTATTCACGAGTTGGCAACTCACCCCCATTGTGCCACAGTGTTTTGCAGGACTTACCCTCTGAGTAGTCGCGACAGGGCGTCTTATCATCTCTACTTTTGCGGATACCGCTACGGTTAGCTGTGAGGCCTTGCTTTTAGGTGAGTTGCGGTTATCTGTTTGTACATTGTATATTTTTTTTGTTGGATCGAGTATTCTCTATCTACCACTGTTGTATATGACTTAGAGACGACTTGTGAGGATTCAGTGTTATATTTTGTGGTGACTTTGGGTGCCGTGCTCGTGGGGGCCGGTTTTGTTGAAAAGTTTTACTTCTTTATGCAGTTTTCTTTTAAATTTCTTCGCTTCGGCGTCGTATATATGTTGTGGTGGTTGTCTCCGCCGTTGGGCGTGATTTTCTCCCGTTTAGGATGCTTTTATTATTATCTATGTTGTACTCGTTTTCGGGGTTAGTTTTTACAAAGGAGGTGCTGCCGAAATTTTTAAGAACGAAAACTAAACTTAAATATTTTTACTTGAAAATTTCCGAATGTTTAAAACTATGTTTTTTTTTTCCGTTGATCCAGTTTTGGGTGGTTTAGATTTCTGGGTTTCGGCTTACTTGAGTTGCGTATGCCTGTAGACGTTACGTAGTTCAAGTGCCGGTTACGGGCCAAATTTTGGGTCGTGACAATAGGATTCGTCTCTCCCGGTATTGGGAGTTGATATCGCACTGTGTTTGGAGAGACATTACGCAAAGTCCCTGGCCAGGGAAAACGAGATTTACTGGTAGGATTTCCAGTAGCTTCTCAAGGTGTAATGGGCATCACTCCGACACGACTTATACCGCCTTTTAGGGGACTGACGCTTGCCGCCCCTATGCCCGATATGCGATAGTCATAGACGAACAGACCGGACTGTACGGACATTGTCACATCAGGCTCAGTAGGAGTTCGGATGGGTTTCCTCATCGGCCTTCTTATCGACATCTACATGGGGACCGTTACGTACAGCTAGTGCCGCTTGCGGCCTATGGTTAAACCCACTGCCAGCGTAGTGTCGAGTCTTTAGAGTCCCACACAGAGAGTTTCCCTGGTTCAGGCGAAACGATAGAGAGGTCGTATGGTTTTACGATAGGGTTCGGACACATACGTGTTTTTACGCACGTACGATGTTCGGACAGTTTATACTAGCAGGCTTTGGTTTAAGCCAGATTCTAGTATTGGATTATTGGATTTATACAGTCTCAGTATTTCCGTGTTTTCACGGATCGGAGGGGCATTCTCGTAATTAGTTGAGAAGCTTCTAGAAGATTGATGAGTTGGAGGCTTAGGTGGAATTTGCATTAAATGGATTAGTGACTCATGGTGTGATTCATCCAAATGAGTTAATGAAGCATTTATTGCTTAATGACTCATGAGATGATTCACCCAAAGAGAGTTAATGATGCATGGTTGATATTATTATTATGTTATTCATTTAATAATTATCATGCTTCATATATATTCACAAATGAGTTATAATTCATTATCATTCTCACTCACACCTTCTCTCCCCTCATGCTCTTTCTCTTCAAAGAACTAACCCTAACCTCTCATGTGTTGAGATCCAAGGGTTAGCAAGACTAATAGATCCGTAATCCTCTTCTATATCCTCTAGGTTACCTTGATTAGCATGCATAGTCACCTAGTTATCTCAAGTGAGAGGTTAAAGCTTGGAGAAGTAGCTCTCGGGTGGATCTTCTATCACATCGAGGAGGTAATCAACAAGAACAAGAAGGACTTGATTCATTAGGTTTAATCATCTATCATAGTAGATAATCACTTCTATATAATTGTTAGTTAGGATTTAGCAAAGATCCGTAAATTTTGTCGATGTTAGTTTAAACAAAATGATTGTTTTACCTATTCCGCCTCCCCGCATCATGTGGGGTGTCTAACGTCGACTTACAATGTACATCCTAAGGCTCCTTAAGTGGAGTAGCGTATCGTAAGTATGCCGCGGAACATACTCACGGTACGTCACTCTACTTAAGTCACCTACTCCATCAACCAAGGTCAGCCTATGTGATGAAAGTTCGGGTCTAATACCCCCTCGACTAAGTCTAAGTTCCGTAAGGTCAAGCCTAAGTTCCGAATATATACAACCGCTCTAGGCTCTGCATAGTCAAACATAGAATCGAACCAAGGTTAACCTAGTGCTCTGATACCAACTTTGTCACGACCCGATGTAGCATGAGACTGGCCCTTGAATCGTATGAAGTCTATAGGACCTTATCTAATTCAAGTAAGCCAAAAGACAAGAAATCTAAAACCATTTTATGGAATAAGTAAAGAAAACTAGTTTTAAAGAAGTGAAGAAAACATGTTTTAAAAACAAGGTTTTTGAATAGGTAAGCCGAATATGCATTTTTAAACCCTCAAGTCTTTTCTGAAAATTTCGGCAGAGTTTCCTTTGTAAGTACTGGCCCCGAACGGGGTACAACATGAATAATATATACATCAAAGATAAAGGCATCCCCAAACGGGAGCTAGCTCTTCGTCAATCGACGGTCACAACCATGCAAGCAATATAATATACAACGCCGAAAGGCGAGGATCAAAACTCAAAAGGAAACCCAAAATCTTCAAGAAAACCAAAATACTGCAACGCGTGACTCTAAGGTCAAAATAATACACAACTGGTTTTCTAAGTCTGAAATAATATACAAGTATGGTTGATGGAATTACTAGATACAACTGATTAAAATAAATACAAGGATGGTCACGATGCGAGTGAACCCACCTACCAAAGCAATCACCCAGAAAGGAAGCAGTGTGCCAGAAAATCCATAATGAAACCTGTACGGAAAAACCTGCAAGAACTGTGGCACAAAAGGGGTGAGTTGCCAACTCGTGAATAGTAAACATCACAGAGCAGAAATCGTATGTATGACTCATCCTAGGTCAATACGATCAAATATATATATATATAAACTCAAATGATAAAGTCTGAAGCATGAAAAGATGGCAAGGGTTAACATCTATACATAAGTGTAGTACCAAGTGCTCATGTCAGCGTCCCAGGTAGCAACATATCATAAATATGAGGAATGATCAATGTAATCAGTGTCAACTATATCGTGAAGTCTATGAGTATGTGGATATCATCCAACTATGTAATCAATGTCTGTATGCATGTGGATCTCGTCCATGTGTCACCCAATGACACAAAACATCATGCATGTAAATATCATAAGGCATATGCATGGAAGTATGAGGATATAAATCAACGTGTGTCCCTTGCGACACATCAAAATCATGGAAATTGAGTTTCCAGTATCGACACTCGAAAACATCAAGAAACCGTGCCCAGTATCGGCACGTAAATCGTCATATATCGGGCTCCGTCAGTCCGGATCGGCCCACGGGCTCCATCAGTCCGAATCGGCCCATATCATCTCTCGACTCTGGTCGGTATCCTCCGGATATCCGCCGAGCCTAAATACTATCACCGATAGGTAGTAGTCCCTCTGCCAGGCTCACCGTCTGTATACACAGCATCCCTTTCTTGCCCCGGGTGTCACGACCCGAAATTGGCACGTGACAGCCCTAATACTACGCAACGTCTACAGGCGTAACGTAGTAAAAGAAAGCCAAAACCCAGAAATCTAAACCAATGAAAGACAAGAAAAGATAAGAATCATTTTTAAAAGTCTTTGAAATCACAACCCAAATTATTTAAAAGCCTAACTATCTTTGTTTAAAATTTTGGCTGCACCTCCTTTGTAAAAACTAGCCCCAAAAATGGGTACAACATAAATATAAATAAAGCATCCCCAAACGTGAGCAAATACACACCCAAAGGCGGAAAACAACCACCACAACAAATATACGACGCCGTAGCGAAGAAATAAAAGACGATAGAAAGGAACTGTATAAAAGACAACCAAGTCACAAATTAACATACAATATCGTCCTCACCAAGTCTTTAAGTCAACAAGAAAATATAATAGATGGAAAATACAAGGAAACAACGAATATACAATACAACAATACGGATAACCACAAATCCACCTAAGCAAAACTGCACACTATGAACTGAAGCGGTATCCACAGCAAAAGATGATCAGATAGATGAATAGCCTGCCTCGATTACTCTGGGGAACACCCTGCAAAACAACTGTAGCACAATGGTGGTGAGTTGCCAACTCGTGAATAGTAAATAACATATACAGGTAATCGCAAGTATGCACATACAGCGTGAATCTAACATATGCAATTAATAGTAATAAAAGGTCATATGAATGCAATAATCATGAAAAGTACACTAGCATGTACAACTAATACATTAAGCAATAATAATATGACAATCGGTATGCAATAATCATGCACTAATGATATGAAAATGTATATATGCAACAATCATGAAAGGTACACTAACAGGAACAACTACACATGAAGCAATGCATATAATAAAGGTATGTAAATACAACAGTCATGAAAGGTACACTAACAGGTACTAATAATACATGAAACAGCGCATAAACAATAAATGTGGAGTATATAATGAAATATGTCGCTTCCACGGAATCCTGACATCGTGGTAGGATCACAATCCATCAAGACAAATCCAAATCCTAATTCCTCAAATCAGCCCCTAAAT
The DNA here is from genome assembly GCA_030015575.1 of Agapanthus africanus. NCBI lineage: Eukaryota > Viridiplantae > Streptophyta > Magnoliopsida > Asparagales > Amaryllidaceae > Agapanthus > Agapanthus africanus. The sequence goes on from JASDDO010000022.1 coordinate 392,723,662, forward strand.
TGGCTCTCATGTCATATAAGTCTCACAAATCTTTAATGTACAATATCGAATAAATCTCCTATATCCTGAATGTACAAAATCAAGTGAATCTCATATATCCTTTATGTACAATATCAAGTAAATGTCATATGTCCTAAATCCAATATCAAGTGAATCTCTTATAACCTAGGTATATTTGCATGAATAAATATGATGAAGTATATGAATTAATGTGTATACATATATATTAGCGTCCCATTCCACTAATATATATATAACAGCGTCCCTTTCCACTGTTATATATACCTAGGAGTAAAATATCATGAAAACCAAGTGTCAAGCATAGACAAAAAATAGTGATCTATCAGGTGTTGTCACCAAGACTGGCACCCTGATAGGTACGTATCATACGCTATACCGAAAGCTCGAGTGCCTAGCTCTGACCCTCACCTCTCGACGTATCCATACGCACATGACACCCGTCGGTATCCCCATGATAACCTCCGAGTCATAGGTAATGTCACCGGATGGTATGGTTCCCCTGACAGGCTCAATCAGCAAGGTCCATCAATCGTCTTGCCCCGGGTTACCTCCGGGCCCCACCATGTACCCTCATACGGCCTCAACGCCTCCTCACAGGGGTATATATATATCAGAACCGATAAATCTCATGGTGGATTCTGAAATATCATATCAAGGGAAACCAGGTTTTTCAAATAATGCATAATTTCATGAACTCCCACGGTCCCCAAATCAAGAAAACATCATGAAAAATCCAAAGCTCAATACGAAAAATCCATGAATATAATACATGCAACATAAAAAATGAAATGAAAGCATATAAAGGAAAAGCCGCTAATTAACTGCAACAAGTTAATATAAATATCATGCGGTTCTATTTTATCCAAGTCTAAATAACATCAAGTAAAGGTAAACAAGTAGCTATAACCAGATATATGTGTAAACAATAAGGTATAGCAAGATATATGTATCTACGTATAAGTAATGATGTAGTATACCCCCTGGGTATAAGTGAAATATGGGTGCAAGGTATACCTGTAGCTATGGCATAAAGTGTGTATGTACCTATCGCTAATGGTAAAATACTCTATAAGTATACAAGTAACTAGCAAGTAAGTATGTGAAGGCATATGTGTAAGCATGTGGATATACAGGTATGCTATATGTCATATGCGATAAGAAATATGAATCAATGTCCCAATGTCCCTAACCAAGCAATATCATATCTATAAGTGGGTTGTGCGTGACATGGCAATTATTGACGGTGTGTGTGACATACAATCAGTGCTCGTGCAACATGAATCGTCAATAATAGTGCAGTGTCCTGAGGATACTAGTCCAAGCACAACAATAACTAAGCATTAGGGTGTATGCGCAATTCTCAATATGACATAGAATATGCGACAGAAATAACATCTCTAGCCCAGACGCATAACGCCATGCGGGCGATTCTCCTGTAGATGTTAAATCTACTCACCAACGCTCCTTTCTAGGTGAAGTCTACCACCTGTATTCCCTTTGTAGCAGTGTCCGAAGTCCCCGCCTGTCAACCTGCAACATTAAAACAATTAAACAAGTATATATTAATAATAGACCCAAAATACATACAATCTACACGGACCAACACGACATACATACTTACTCTAAAGGGTTCGTGTTGTAGCTAACGCGTATAGCGACACTACGAAACCAACTCCGAACAACAGCAACACGGATCACGCATCGTTTCGGATAACGTATCGCGCGAAATGGAACACTAGAAATATGCAAAGTGGTCCCATATTTTTCTGTACCAATGTTTTGTAAAAATTGCAAGTACCATGAGACTACAAATAACCCCAGAGACCCCTAACCAAAAATCCAACACCCAAGTCCCCAGTCTGGCCGCAAATTGCGGCCAGAAGCAAAAAATCTACGGCCTGAACATGGAGGAATTGGATCGTATTTTCACGGTAGGTTCTAGGTCTCTACATTAGGTTACTGTCATGCCAACTTTTGCAACAAATACTTGGTTCAACAGCAGATCATCCGAGACCCAAACCAAACACTAAAAATACGATATTTACCCGAAACGATACGATACGCGATAAAAACTATAACTAACAAGCTAAGCTACACAAAATTAACTTAAATAACAGAAAGGAATCATTACCTACACTAAAGAACTCAAAGATCCAAGCTTTGCACACTCCAAGGCATCCATGAGGCAAAACCAAGATAAAGATTTGATTTTTGATGAAATTGTGATGTTTAGTGATGGATTTGTGAAGAAAAGGTGAAGAGAAGCTAAGTGTTCAGTTTGATGAGGCAGAGATGAGAGAATAAATGAGATAGAGAAAAAGAAAGAGAGGAAAAGATGAAGAGAGAGGGAGGTGAGTGTAGGGTGAGAGATGAGGGTGAGTGTATCATTAGCATTAATTGCTTGTTAGTGTATATGCCCTAGAGGCCATTACTGTATCATACTAGTTTGTATATTACTTGATGGAAGCTTGGGATATTCACAGTTGTATATACAATCTTGCTCGAAATGGTAGTATGCTACTTGGTTTGTCTCTGCTTTAATATGTGCATGTGTTTCTTTTAGCATATTGCTGTTATACATATTAGTAGAGCCCTTAGGATCTTTGCTTGATTACCAGCGTTGTGATGGCGCTCACACTCGTGGGAGCTGGGTGATCTATAAGCACATCCTTATACAGGTCCCTAGTCGTTGGACTATCGAGACAGGGCATCGATACTCCGGAGTAAACTAGCGTATGCGCTTCTCATCCCAGTGTGGGAGACGGTCTGTCCCACAGCCGTCAGTACGTCGTACTTGAGATAGTATACGGGTGCTCGTTGGGTTACGAGTACACAGGACAGGACTCGTCGGGAACTGTTGGTTGGTATTATACCGATCGTCAGTTATCAGTTCCCGGGTGACATGAGTACAGCTTAGTCCGCTGACTTGACACTGTCACTTCGCCTCGAGTGTTTTCCCACTGCACTTTGATTACTACCCTACCACGGCTCAAAGGAGTCGTGCAAACAGGTAGTTTTTGGGTGCAGTCCCGAAGCACTTGGAGGCAGTGACGGTTAGACAGGATTCGTCTCTCCCGGTATTGGGGGTTGACATCGCGCTGTGTCCAGGAGAGCCATTACACAAGTAGTACCTGGCCAGGGCAAGCGAGATATACTGGTAGGTTTCCAGTGTTATCTCAGGGTGTTCTGGGCTTCACTCCGGCACGACTTGTACCGCTATTAGGGGACTGACGTTCACCGCCCCCCTAGGCCCGCCATGCGTTGTATCAGACGAACAGACCGGACTGTACGGAGATTGTCACATACAGGCTTAGTAGGAGTTCAGATGGGGTTCACCTCGTCAGTCTTCTTATCGACATCTACCTGGGGACCATTACGTACAGCTAGTGCCGCTTGCGGTCTGTGGTTAAACCCACTGCCAGCGTAGTGTCGAGTCTTTAGAGTCCCACACAGAGAGCTATTCGCCTTTAGGCAAAATGAGTAGAGGTCGCATGGTTTTGCGACAGGGTTCGTTCACATTCGCGCATTTGTGCACGTTTGCTGTCCGAACAGTTTATACTAGCGGGCTTTGGTTTAAGCCGGATCCTAGTATATGATTTGAGATTGGTTTTTCTCATTGTGTTCGTGTTCCTCGGATCACGAATGCGGGTGCGTATGCACAGTTGTTTGATAGAGGGAGAGGACTTTGATTAAGGTTAATGGCTATTGTCATTTTACTAACCCTAATGTTTATGTGTGTGTTATAGTTAATTGATAATTAGTTTAAATAATTGTGCATGGTTATGGATGTTGACCATTGGACCTTATTGATTTGTTGACCTAGGTTGACACTTTGACCATCATCATTTCTTTTGGAAGATGCTTTTTGATCCTCACAAATTGAAATGATAATGGTCATATCATGATTAACCATGACAATTATCTAGCTAATTATTTAATTTAAATAATACACATATACTTGTAAGAATGGTTCAATTATTCTCATTATCTCATTTGATTTCTCTCTCTTGTTCTTCCTCTCCCTCAAGCTCTCTCCCTCTCATGTGTTGAGAAACACTTGAGCTTGAGAAAAACCCTCTCTTGATCTTCTCTACTCTCATCTAGGGTTGAAGGACTAGCACTTCTTGAACCCTAGTGACTTCTAGCTTGGAGTTGAAGCCAAAGGTTGAGGCTTTCGGGTGGATCTTTCTTTGACGGGAGAAGACGACAAGGTGACCTCCTTCTACTACTTCTAGGAGCAAGGAGAGAAGGACTAAGAGACCAAAGGTATAACCTTTCTACCACTTAGCTATTTTCAAGTTAGCTTTAGCAAGTTTTTGTTTAGTAAAGATCCTTAAAGCATAGTCCATGTTGCCTATAGTTGATAAAAATCCGATTTTTATTATGTTTTCCGCCTCCCCATAAGCACCGGGGTGGGCAACGTGGACTTACAGTGGTATCTGAGCCTAACTAAACATAAACTAGCTAGGTAGTGAAGTGTAACGAAGTTCGAAACCGAAAAATCCAAAAACCGAGTTTTTAAAAACCCTAGTTTCTGTTAAAAATTTTTCTGGTGAAAACAAAATCTTTTATACTGCTAAAATCGTCTCAGGGTTTTTTAAAGATAACCACCAAAAACGAGCCAGAGATCTGACCAAAGAACCGCGGTTCCGCGGCAATAGCAAGCTATTGCCGCGCAACCGCGGCCGTCTTGTCTCCTCTCTGCCTCGATTTTGGTGCAGTGTATCTCTGGCTTGGTTTTAGGATTTTTGTGATATATTATATGTGCCCAGATTTTCCACAATAGAAATTTGTTTTTGGGGGCCTATAATTCCGTAATTTTTCCGAACTTCACTACACTTTGACTATGAAGGTTATATCTGTAATGTTTGCATGTATTGGACGTCGGCTAATCGCTATATGTCGATTAGTCGGGGTTATACATTTCTGTGATCTGTGTTTGATACTGGTTTGTGTATATGAATGGGTTGGATCGTCGCGGGTGAATAGCCGGGGTGGATGTGAGATGAGTGTTGCTTTTCTTTCATTCAATTGTAATATGTAAATTGATGTAATATTTTTATTTGTTTGGCCGCACAACCGGGTCGGGGTTGTTGCCGTCATTGTATAATTATTTTTACTGTTTATGCTCCTAGGATAGACCCATGGAGGGGGTGCACAAACTACCGGGTAGCTCGAAGTGCCGAGTGGCCTACTCACGGTGGTGAGGGAGGTTGCTTCGCTTCGGGTACTTGGCGGGTAGTTTGCCGCACCCGTAGGTGTCTTGGGTGGGGTATTTGGCTATTCACCGCGACCGTGTAATCCGCTTTTCGTTGCAGGCTCGAACGGATTGCGGATTCCTAGTATATCCAATGTATTCATCTGTGATCTGTAATGTCTATCATTGCTATATATTTATATATGATAACTATTTAGGCATTGCTTATGTTTTACAGCCGCGCTAGCCCAGCCCCCGCTCTGTCGTTAGTTAAGTAACCTAACGGGTGATGACGGGGCCCCGTGGCGAATGCGAATGGCATAAGCGTACGTCATATTTTGGTTGTTTTCTGCAATGGTAGGATTAAATGATGGGATGCATTAAAAGAACTAATGCAAGAAAATAAACCAAGTAAAAGTCGATTGGAACACTTTGAAAACCACTCGGTTCTTTTCAAAACTAAACTTTTAAACGCGGAGCTTGAACCACTCCTTTTAAAAGCTATCGCGTTCCGTCGATTAGATCAAGTTCACTACGTTCACGGTTTCGCCAAAACCATCCGTAGCCCTCCGTCATTCCACATGAATGGTCAAAAAGTATTCAAGCTATGTATTTTGGCCAAATTCAAGGCATAGTGATTGGTAGCTATTGGGTATTCATGTGCAGCATAGATAGATGCGTTGTTTTGGGACAGTCGTGCTGCCATTTTGGCCAAAGTCAAGGGTAGGTACGGGTGGGTCCAAATTAACCAGGAGAATGACGGGTAGAACTTGACATGTGACTTATGATATTTTGGCCAAAGTCAAGGTCATCAGAGCATGGGGCAAAAATCCACATCGGGAGTTTCAAAAGTACTGAAACTTGCTAGCTTTGCATACCATTTGGAGTGTGATGATTCTGGTAGGATTCCTTCGGTTTTATCACGCGATGATATTTGGATCCCGATCCTACTGTGAGTATATGCTACTCCTCGGGAAAACTCTCACTTAACGATCAATGCTATAAACCTAGTAGGTGTCTAAAAAGGTGTTAGCGGGGCTACGCCCACAGGGAAAAGAGGTTACATAATTAAGGAACTTCGCGAAAGCGTTGGAAAACCTCCCTCGAAGTACCGACACTGGCCTGGCTGAACGGTTAAGCAAGTATTGTACAGTGAGAGTGATCCTGACTAATCCTTTCTTTACGGTTTGAGAATGGATTCGAGAGACAGTGGGAGCCATCCAGTTTAGACAAATTAAAAATCACTCTAAACTTGCAAGAGCATCATGCTAAAGTGTTTCTTTTCTCTCTTCTAATTGCAGCGACCATTCCAGATGACCGGACTTAAGTTATTATTAGATAAAAACATATTGACAGGGCCAAACTACAAAGATTGGCTCAGGAATGTCAAGATGGCGATCACTTATGACAAGTTGGGGTATGTCCTTACCACAAAAGCTCCCCCTGTCCCAGGTCCCACCTCCACTGTCGCGGATAAGGAAATCCGTAAGACATGGGAGATAGATTGCGCGAAGGCCAAATGCCTCGTATTAGCCTCGATGGACAATGAACATCAGAGAAGGCACGAGAATATGGACCTTGAGTCCATATTTCTTCATACAAAAGAACTGTATGGGGAGCAGTCTCGTATCGCAAGATACGAAGTGTCGAAGAAGCTATTTTCGGAAAGGTTGGCCATCGGATCATCGGTAGCGGAACACGTGCTTAAGATGATTAGCTACATTGAGGAGCTCGCAGACCTTGGGACCACGTTAGAGAATGAACTCTATACTGATTTGATTCTCCAGTCTCTTCCTTCCACTTACGCCCAGTTTATTCTTAACTTCAACATGCAAGGAAAGGAGGTAGAACTTTCCGAACTTCTGAACATGTTGAGGAGTGCTGAGGGCACCCTACAGAAAGGTAGGGAGACATCCGCTTTGTTTGTAGGAGGATCTTCCTCTTCTAGATCCAAGGCGAAAGCCAAGGGTAAGAAGAAGAAAGCCCCCGCCAAACCAAGAGGAGGTGTCGGTAAAGTGGATACGAAGGGAAAAGGTAAAGCAACAAAGATAGCGGGGAAGCTAGTGGGGAAGGAAGAATGCTTCTATTGTCACAAAAGTGGTCACTGGAAACCGGATTGCAAGGCTTGGAGAGCCAGAACACAGGATTTGAAGCGAGTTGCAGCTTCAGCTTCAGGTGTGTATGTTATTGAAAACTGTCTATCGATAAACTCTACTTCCTGGGTATTGGATACCGGATCAGGATCTCATATCTGTAATTCTTTGCAGGCGTTGAGAAAGCGTAGAGTTTTGAAGGCAGGTGACATGAGCCTCAGAGTTGCGAACGGTGCTAGCATGAATGCTGAGGCCGTGGGGGACTATCACCTGGGATTGTCAGATGGACATTTTTTGGTTTTGCGTAGTTGTTATTATGTACCAAATGCAACCTGTAATATCATTTCTGTATCTTTATTATCTAAAGAAGGTTTTGAATTTGCATTTGTAAGTAATGTAGTGAACATTCACCTTAATCAAGCTTTGATTGGGTCAGGTACATTGAACAACGGTATATACGTATTAAACCAACCACAGATTTTCAATGTCCAGAATACACACAAAAGAAAGTCTCCAGAAATCAATAAAACTTTCTTATGGAATTGTAGACTGGGTCACATCAATGAGAGAAGGTTGACTAAGTTACACACAGAAGGATATTTGGATTCGTTCGAATATCAATCGTATGCAACTTGTCAATCCTGTCTCAAGGGAAAGATGACAAAGACTCCGTTCACTGGACACGGAGAAAGAGCGAGCGAGCTCTTGGGACTCGTACACAGCGACGTGTGCGGTCCAATGTCTACACATGCGCGAAGCGGTTATTCTTACTTCATTACTTTTACCGATGACTTTTCAAGGTACGGTTATGTCTTCTTAATGAAACATAAATCCGAGGCTTTTGAAAAATTCCAGGAATATAAGAATGAAGTAGAAAAACAAACAGGCAAAAGTATAAAGACACTGAGATCTGATCGAGGTGGTGAATACTTGAGCGCCGAGTTCCTGGGTTACTTAAAAGAGAATGGAATTCTCTCTCAGCTTACTCCTCCATACACTCCGCAACATAATGGTGTATCGGAGAGACGGAACCGAACCCTATTGGATATGGTACGGTCCATGATGAGTAACGCTGAGTTGCTGCGATCGTTTTGGGGATATGCGCTAGAATCAGCTGCATACCTTTTGAACCGGGTTCCAACTAAGACTGTGCCTACTACACCATATCAGATGTGGTGTGGAAAGAAACCCTATCTTAATCATATTAAGACATGGGGATGTCCAGCTTTTGTAAAAAAGCAGCATGCGGACAAGCTCGAGGCACGCTCAGTACAGTGCAAGTTTGTGGGATATCCAAAGAACTCCAAGGGATATTACTTCTATTGCGAAGAGGAACAAAAAGTCCTTGTTTGTCGCCTTGCCCACTTTCTAGAACACCAGTTCATAGAAAAAGAATTAAGTGGGAGCACAATAGAACTGGAAGAAATTCCAGAACCACAAGCTATTACTGAATGCTTGGTTGAACCGGAGGGTTCGAAAGATCAGGACATTCCCACGCCACTCCGCAGGAGTAGTAGGAAGTCTCATCCGCCCGAGAGATACTACAGTTTTCTCATTGACGGGGATAGAGAGGATTGCGTCATAGACTGTGATGAGCCTACTAGCTTCCAGCAAGCCATTCAGAGCGTCGACTCGGTAAAATGGCTGGATACAATGCGGACCGAGATGGAGTCCGTGTACACCAACAAAGTATGGACGTTGGACATTGCTCCAGACGGGGTAAAACCCGTAGGATGCAAGTGGATCTTCAAAAGGAAGATTGGTGTAGATGGACAGGTTGAGACCAATAAAGCTAGACTGGTAGCAAAGGGTTTTCGTCAGCGACCTGGTTTGGACTATGACGAAACCTTTTCTCCAGTAGCTATGCTGAAATCCATTCGGATCCTTCTTGCCATTGCTGCCTTCCACGATTATGAGATTTGGCAGATGGACGTAAAGACAGCTTTTCTAAATGGTCATTTAGAGGAGTGTGTCTATATGGATCAGCCAGAGGGTTTTATTCAGAGTGGGAGCAGCGGAAAGGTGTGCAAGTTGCTTAAGTCCATTTATGGACTAAAGCAGGCATCGCGGAGTTGGAACATCTGTTTTGATGAGACGGTCAAGGAATTTGGCTTTATCAAAAATCCAGATGAACCATGCATCTATTGTAGATTTGTAGCGAGAACTGTAGTATTCCTCGTTTTATACGTGGATGACATTCTCTTAATAGGAAATGACATTCCTATGCTACAATCTGTCAAGGGGTTCTTGTCGCACAGGTTCTCCATGAAAGACCTGGGTGATGCCTCTTACATTCTGGGTATCCGGATCTACCGTGACAGATCCAAGAGGATATTAGGACTTTCGCAGTCCAGGTACATCGACGCCATACTGAAAAGATTCAGTATGGAAGATTCCAAGCGCGGTAATCTACCGGCTTGTCACGGGATCACCCTCTCCAAAGAGATGTCTCCCAAGAATGATTTGGAAAGGGATCGCATGTCTATTATACCCTACGCTTCTGCGGTAGGCTCTATAATGTATGCGATGTTGTGTACCAGACCGGATGTGGCTTATGCACTAAGTGTGGTAAGCAGGTATCAGTCAAACCCAGGGGAGAAACATTGGATAGCAGTAAAGAACATTCTCAAGTACCTGAGAAGGACTAAGGAGATGTTCTTGGTGTATGGCGGAAAAGACCTGCAGATTGAGGCCTTTGCTGACTCCAGCTTCCAGAGTGACAAGGATGATTCCAAGTCCATGTCGGGTTTTGTCTTCACCCTCAATGGAGGGGCGGTGTGTTGGAAGAGCTCCAAACAGGAAACCGTTGCAGACTCGACGATGGAAGCGGAATACATCGCTGCATCTGATGCCGCAAAAGAAGCTGTCTGGATGAGGATGTTCTTGAGAGAACTTCAGGTGGTTCCGTCCATTGTTGACCCAATACCTCTGTATTGCGACAACAACGGGGCTATAGCTTTAGCGAAGGAACCCAGATCCCATCAGAAATCCAGACACATCTTAAGGCGGTATCACCTGATCAGGGAGATCGTGGATCGCCAGGAGATCGAGGTCCGGAGAGTTGCATCAGAGGATAACACTGCAGATCCATTCACCAAGGCCTTGCCCCAGACTCAGTTCGAGCGGCTGATCGAGATGATAGGTCTTCGATACGCCAGTTCATGGCCTTAGTGCAAGTGGGAGATTGTTAGTGTATATGCCCTAGAGGCCATTACTGTATCATACTAGTTTGTATATTACTTGATGGAAGCTTGGGATATTCACAGTTGTATATACAATCTTGCTCGAAATGGTAGTATGCTACTTGGTTTGTCTCTGCTTTAATATGTGCATGTGTTTCTTTTAGCATATTGCTGTTATACATATTAGTAGAGCCCTTAGGATCTTTGCTTGATTACCAGCGTTGTGATGGAGCTCACACTCGTGGGAGCTGGGTGATCTATAAGCACATCCTTATACAGGTCCCTAGTCGTTGGACTATCGAGACAGGGCATCGATACTCCGGAGTAGACTAGCGTATGCGCTTCTCATCCCAGTGTGGGAGACGGTCTGTCCCACAGCCGTCAGTACGTCGTACTTGAGATAGTATACGGGTGCTCATTGGGTTACGAGTACACTGGACAGGATTCGTCGGGAACTGTTGGTTGGTATTATACCTATCGTCAGTTATCAGTTCCCAGGTGACATGAGTACAGCATAGTCCGCTGACCTGACACTGTCACTTCGCCTCGAGTGTGTTCCCACTGCACTTTGATTACTACCCTACCACGGCTCAAAGGAGTCGTGCAAACAGGTAGTTTTTGGGTGCAGTCCCGAAGCACTTGGAGGCAGTGACGGTTAGACAGGATTCGTCTCTCCCGGTATTGGGGGTTGACATCGCGCTGTGTCAAGGAGAGCCATTACACGAGTAGTCCCTGGCAAGGGCAAGCGAGATATACTAGTAGGTTTCCAGTGTTATCTCAGGGTGTTCTGGGCTTCACTCCGGCACGACTTGTACCGCTATTAGGGGACTGACGTTCACCACCCCCCTAGGCCCGCCATACGATGTATCAGACGAACAGACCGGACTGTACGGAGATTATCACATACAGGCTCAGTGGGAGTTCAGATGGGGTTCACCTCGTCAGTCTTCTTATCGACATCTACCTGGGGACCGTTGCGTACAGCTAGTGCCGCTTGCGGTCTGTGGTTAAACCCACTGCCAGCGTAGTGTCGAGTCTTTAGAGTCCCACACAGAGAGCTATTCGCCTTTAGGCAAAATGAGTAGAGGTCGCATGGTTTTGCGACAGGGTTCGTTCACATTCGCGCATTTGTGCACGTTTGCTGTCCGAACAGTTTATACTAGCGGGCTTTGGTTTAAGCCGGATCCTAGTATATGATTTGAGATTGGTTTTTCTCATTGTGTTCGTGTTCCTCGGATCACGAATGCGGGTGCGTATGCACAGTTGTTTGAGATAGAAGGAGAGGACTTTGATTAGGGTTAATGGCTATTGTCATTTTACTAACCCTAATGTTTATGTGTGTGTTATAGTTAATTGATAATTAGTTTAAATAATTGTGCATGGTTATGGATGTTGACCATTTGACCTTATTGATTTGTTGACCTAGGTTGACACTTTGACCATCATCATTTCTTTTGGAAGATGCTTTTTGATCCTCACAAATTGAAATGATAATGGTCATATCATGATTAACCATGACAATTATCTAGCTAATTATTTAATTAAAATAATACACATATACTTGTGAGAATGGTTCAATTATTCTCATTATCTCATTTGATTTCTCTCTCTTGTTCTTCCTCTCCCTCAAGCTCTCTCCCTCTCATGTGTTGAGAAACACTTGAGCTTGAGAAAAACCCTCTCTTGATCTTCTCTACTCTCATCTAGGGTTGAAGGACTAGCACTTCTTGAACCCTAGTGACTTCTAGCTTGGAGTTGAAGCCAAAGGTTGAGGCTTTCGGGTGGATCTTTCTTTGACGGGAGAAGACGACAAGGTGACCTCCTTTTACTACTTCTAGGAGCAAGGAGAGAAGGACTAAGAGACCAAAGGTATAACCTTTCTACCACTTAGCTATTTTCAAGTTAGCTTTAGCAAGTTTTTGTTTAGTAAAGATCCTTAAAGCATAGTCCATGTTGCCTATAGTTGATAAAAATCCGATTTTTATTATGTTTTCCGCCTCCTCGTAAGCACCGGGGTGGGCAACGTGGACTTACATTGCTAACCATGCCTCACATTAATGCACTCACACCTCACACAAAAATAATCCAAGCAAAATATCTCTCTTCTCACTCACAAATGATCTAGGGTTAAGGTTAAGAATTAAAGCAAAAGGATTAGATTAGGGTTAAGTGTCAAGGTTGCTAAGATCAAAATTAGCACAAACAAAACTCACATTTACGTGCACACGTGCGTGCATGCTTATAACAAATAATAATAAATTATTAATTAAATGTTATAAAATATGAGGAACCCGAAATGGTAAACTTTTTACAGTAAACCCGCATTAATATCTAAACGAACACTAACCGAAATCTAAGCCGTTACAATCTCCCCCCCCCCTTATAGAAATTCGTCCCCGAATTTAAAATTCTCACTAAGCGTACCTTCAAAGAGAAGATTACAAACTCTCATATCTCGCTCGCAGCCTCCCAAGTGGTTACCCCACTATACGGCCACGTCCAAGAAAAGCCCTTCAAAGATGGCAAGACCCTTGACCGACGTTTCTCCACCTGCCGAGCCATTCACACAATTGGCTGCTGGTGAATGAAAGATCGCGTCCAAACTAAATGGTCTGGTGCTGAATCATATGAGAAAGGTCTTGAAGGTAATTACAATGTATCGACACAAGGAATACGGGGTGAAAACTCAATAATCTGGGCAGAAGTGCCAAATTAAAGGCAACGAAACTAACTCGCTTTAAGGATCTCAAAAGGACCTACAATTTTGGGATAAGCTTCCCAAAACTCAACATGTCATTCGTCGGAAATTCGTAGGAATACATGATCTCCCACTGCGAACTCAAGTCTACAACCACCATGGTCGGTATAAGACCTCTTTCCGTAATGGACAATTCTCATCCTGACCAAAAACAACTGGATCATCTCCGAAGTCTCTAGACTAGCTGGGTTCCAAAAATCCTACTACGTAGAGTCAGAAAAACAGACTGGTGATCGACACGACCTAACAACTAAACCTAAAGGTTGCCAATTGGAGTGCCTCCTGATAACAGCTATCTAAGGAGAACCCTAACAATGGCGAGTGACGATCCCAACTTCCGACAACAATTAGTACGTACGCACAAGCATATCCTCCATAGTCGGTATAGCCCACTCTCACAAAACCATCATCCTGCGGATGGAAAGATGGAGCTAAAGCTCAACCAGTACCCAAGGCTTCCTGAAGTTCCTGCTTAAGGGCGCAAGCGAACATGGTTCCTTCATTGGATACGACCCATGAAGGAACTCCGTGCAACGCACAAACTTAACAAAGAACAACTGAGCAAACCGAGCAAAATTGGACAACAAGCATCCGAATAGAGTCACACCCTGACTAAACCTGGGTAGACACCATAACGAAATTCGTGGAGATCTGCTCCCACTCGCACTTCGGAACGGTTAAAGGTTGCAACTCTCCAGCCGGTCTCAGATGCTCAACCTAAGCACACAACAAGAAAGACGCCTTGGAACGAAACCCGAAACTTCTCTTTACACCCTTGCCTACCCGTAACTATCTCACAAGTCATGTCAAATGTTGGTGGAACTCGAATGAATACAGAGAGTTGACTGATGTGCCTGCTATAAGATTTCACGTCTTTGCCCAATAGTATCATGTACACAAATGCATCCCTAAACTTATCACACCCAAGTCACAAACCAAGGACTCCGAATCATTACCCAGCCGAGTATGCTCAAGTATCTCTGACGAACGAGCATCGGCGGGCAGTGCCTCGCGAAAGCGATTAAGGAAAAGTGGTCGGGCGCGGACATGAGCAAGCTGTCCCCTCAGTAGAGGCGAACTTAAGCTGTACTCAACGATCGCACAAGAACTGTAAATCTGCAGAAATCTATCTCAATGATCACAACCCACTGCAGGAAGATGTACATTAAGCTCTGGTGGTCCGTGAAAATCTGACACGACTCTCGAACAAGTAGTGTCTCCAAATCTCCAACGCAAGACTACCGCGGCCATCTCCAGATCATGAGTGGGATATCCTGCTCGTACTTCCTCCAATGTAGGGAAGCAAAAGCGATAAATCCATAGTGTCACCTCAGTACACACTCGAGCCCCACTCACGAAACATCACAGTTAAACAACAAAGTCGCCCGAACCAGAAAGCAAGAAAGAACTCGTGCAATTGCCAACCGAATCTCCAACTGCTGGAAAACTCCGCACGCATTCCTCAGTCCAAAGAAAAGAAACCTCCTTTCCGGTCAGTTCAGTTAACGGTGCAGCACTACACTAGCAATCCTGCACGAAACGGCGGTAAAAACCTGCTAAGCCTAAAAATCTGCGGACCTCCGTCCGTACACAAGTCTGGGCCAAAGCTGTATGGTCTCGATCTTCCTCGGAACCATACAAAAACCGTCTCCCGTAACTACTAGACCAAGGAGTCAACACAAAAAAGCCTGAAGGAACACTCCGAGAATCTAGCAAACCGCTGGGGCTCTCCCAACGTCTGCAAAAAAAATCCTCAAGTGCTACTCCTGTCCCTCAAGACACATTAAATAGAACAGAATGTCGTCAATAACACAACAATAACTGGTTGAGGAACGGCCTGAAGAAATCTGGTTCATCATGTCTACGAATGCTGCTAGCGCATTGGTGAGTCCAACGACACACCAACACACACAAAACTCGTAGCACGCACAAGGCAGTCTTCAGAATGTCATCACTCTGAACCCACAACAATGGTGACCTGATCCCGAACAAACTTAGAAATTGTCTCGCACTCTGGAGCTGATAGAAGAAATCGTCAATGCGAGGTAATGGATACCTAAACGCACCGTAAGCCGGTTCAATTGACGATCCATCAATACGTAACCTCAAACTACCGTGCTTCTCCTTGACGAACAGAAATAGGAGCTCCCTAATGCGAAACACTCAGACGCATAAGCCCCCCAACAAACAACTCTGCAGCTGATCCTTAAGCTCCCTAAGTTTCGCCGGCTCATCTGGAACAACGTCGGAAAACTCTCCCACGAAAGGAACCCGGTCCAATAAACCAACTGCGGCTCCGGTACCACGAATGAACGCCAAGAATCCACGACTTCCTCTCCTCAAAAGCCGACTAGCGAAAAAGGCTGAATTCGAGCTGTGAGAGGCGGCATAACTATCCACCTGCACAACAAGAACTGACTCGCCAGGGAAAACAACACCTGACTGTTTTCTTACGGTAGTCCACAAACGTCTAACACGTAAATAACCAGTTCGTGCCCAGGAGAACGTCAAGTCCAACATCCCTAGAAGGATCAAGTGACGGACGAATCTCCTACCCGATTGGCACACGACTGAAATACGTGTTGCGCAACAAAAGAATCACTGACAGAAATTAGCACAACAACGGCTGATCTACCTAACACGACTCTCGTCCCAACCACGGCACAAAGTGCGTAAAACAAACAAGAAATACATCAAAAGAACATACGAATTAATGATACCTGAAAACTCTGCATTGGACGCCAGCGCGTCCCGATGAGTAGAAGCAAACTCTCGTGTCTGCCCCCTACCCGCAACAGGCTGAACTCCTCTTCTAGTAACCTGTCCCCTCTGAGCGAACCTTCCACGTCCAATGACCTCTCTGCACACAAGCCTGACGTAGTGCTAAGGAACAATGTCTGACGAAGTGTTGAAGGCTTCCGCATCGAAAACATCCATGCGATGACTGCTGACCCTCCTGGAGATGAGAGCTGAACGACTGTCCTCGTCCTAAGCCTCTGCTACTCCCGCGACGGTCACGAAATCTGTCTCGACGACTAAGCCTCTGTCTCTGGGCTGGTACACCGGTACGAGTCCTCCACTGTCCTGGAACTTTCAAGGTCTCTGGAAGGCTTGCCTCGTCAACTGGGGCTGCATTTACCGGTGCTATGTAGGTGACAAACTGCTGCATGCTGATCGCAAGGAACAACTGCGTAACAGGGGTAACAACCTCCTGTCGCTGTGCTCGAATGGCCTCAACCAATGAACTCATCGTCTGGCGCATGTTCTGTATCTCTGTCACAAGCCTTGCGATACAATCTGTCGAAGGCAGATCTGTCTGCACCTGTGCATCGAGCGTGCTATCCTGGTCAGTCCTTGCTGCATCACTCTGGGTCCCCATAGTTATCGGTGGCAAGGCTATAAATGGAAATAAGATTCGATAAGAACACGGAAATCGAATCACAAGGATATGAATCATCAAGGAAGGAATTTCAAGCAATTTGTACTTTGGTCACTTTGGACGGAGTACCGCATCGTGAGTATGCTGCAGACATACACACACCATGTTACTCTGCTTAAGCTACCTACTCCATCATACCCAGATCATCCTACACTCCGAAAGGTAAAACCTAGCGCTCTGATACAAACTTTGTCACGACCCGAAATTGGCACGTGACGGCCCTAATACTACGCAACGTCTACAGGCGTAACGTAGTAAAAGAAAGCCAAAACCCAGAAATCTAAACCAATGAAAGACAAGAAAAGATAAGAATCATTTTAAAAAGTCTTTGAAATCACAACCCAAATTCTTTAAAAGTCTAACTTTCTTTCTTTAAAATTTTGGCAGCACCTCCTTTGTAAAAACTAGCCCCAAAAATGGGTACAACATAAATATAAATAAAGCAACCCCAAACAGGAGCAAATACACGCCCAAAGGCGGAAAACAACAACCATAACAAATATACGATGCCGTAGCGAAGAAATAAAAGATGATAGAAAGGAACTGTATAAAAGACAACCAAGTCATAAAATAATATACAATATCTTCCGCACCAAGTCTCTAAGTCAACAAGAAAATATAGTAGATGGAGAGTACAAGGATACAACGAATATATAATACAACAATACGGATAACCACAAACCCACCTAAGCAAAACTGCACACTATGAGCAGAAGCGGTATCCGCAGCAAAAGATGATCAGATAGATGAATAGCCTGCCTCGACTACTCTGGGGAACACCCTGCAAAACAACTGTGGCACAACGGTGGTGAGTTGCCAACTCGTGAATAGTAAATAACATATGCAGGTAATCGCAAGTATGCACGTACAGCGTGAATCTAACATATGCAATTAATAGCAATAAAAGGTCATATGAATGCAATAATCATGAATGTACACTAGCAGGTACAGCTAATACATGAAGCAATAATAATATGACAATCGGTATGCAGTAATCATGCACTAATGATATGAAAATGTATATATGCAACAATCATGAAAGGTACACTAACAGGTACAACTACTCATGAAGCAATGCATATAATAAAGGTATGTAAATGCAACAGTCTTGAAAGGTACACTAACAGGTACTAATAATACATGAAACAGTGCATAAACAATAAATGTGGAGTATAGAATGAAATATGTCGCTTCCACGGAATCCTGACATCGTGGTAGGATCGCAATCCATCAAGACAAATCCAAATCCAAATCCATCAAATCAGCCCCCAAATTGGCTCTCATATCATATAAGTCTCACAAATCCTTAATGTACAATATCAAATAAATCTCCTATATCCTGAATGTACAAAATCAAGTGAATCTCATATATCCTTTATGTACAATATCAAGTAAATGTCATATGTCCTAAATCCAATATCAAGTGAATCTCTTATAACCTAGGTATATTTGCATGAATAAATATGATGAAGTATATGAATTGATATGTATACATATATATTAGCGTCTCATTCCACTAATATATATATATATATATATATATATATATATATATGCATATATAACAGCGTCCCATTCCACTGTTATATACACCTAGGAGTAAAATATCATGAAAACCAAGTGTCAAGCATCGACACAAAATAATGATATATCAGGTGCTGTCACCAAGACTGGCACCCTGATTGGTACGTATCATACGCTATACCGAAAGCTCAAGATCCTAGCTCTGACCCTCGTCGAGAATCCATACGAACATGACTACCGTCGGTATCCCCATGATAACCGCCGAGCCATAGGTAATGTCACCGGATGGTATGGTTCCCCTGACAAGCACAATCGGCAAGGTCCATCAATCGTCTTGCCCCAGGGTACCTCCGGGCCCCACCATATACCCTCATACGGCCTCAACGCCTCCTCGCAGGGGTATATATATATCTGAACCGATAAATCTCATGGTGGATATTGAAATATCATGTCACGACCCGAAAGTACGGAACATGACCGGCACTTAAACTACGAACGTCTTGAGGCGTAAGTAATCTAAGTAAACCGAAAACCCAGAAATCCAAACCAAGAAAAGTAGTAGAGTGCAGGAAAACCAATTTAAAACAAGTAGTTTTAATAGCATAAGCCGAATTATGCGGTTTTTAAGAACATCAAAATTTACTGAAAATTTCGGCAGAGTCTCCTTTGTAAAAACTGGCTCCCAAACGGGATACAACATGAATAGTATACGAAATCAATAAAAAGGCATCCCCAAGCGGGAGCTAGCTCTTCGTCAATCGACGGTCACAACCACACAAGCAATATAATATACAACGCCAACGGCGAGGATCAAAACTCAAAAGGAACTCAAAACCACCAGAAATAGAACGAGCGACTCTAAGGTCGAAAGAATAAACAGCACTGGTCTCTATCTCAAAATAAATACATGTTTGGTTGATGGAATTTACTAGATACAACTGAAATATATTATACAAGGTAATATGATGGGTACGATACAAGAAAAACCCACCTACTAGCAAGTCACCCGAATGAAACTGAGCCCGCAATGCCGTAATGAAACCTGTACGGCAAACCTGCAAGAAACTGGGGCACAACGGGGGTGAGTTGCCAACTCGTGAATAGAAAAACATCTACGCACAGAAATCGCATAAATAACACAACCTAGGTCAATGATCATAATATATCCTCAAAAATATACATAACAAGCAGCCTATAACAATGGCTAGGGTAATATCTAACCGAGTGAAATCTCATGTGCCCGTGTCAGTGCCTCAGGTAGCAATATATCATATGAATGACGTATGAATGCATGAAAACAGAATACATGTAAATGAAGAAACTATTTTCATAAATTAGTGAGATTTCCTTCGTATTTTTAAACTGAGGTATCATAATGAAATCAGTATCAACAGTGTCTAGCATCGACACGAAACATAAATCTCACTGTCTCGAAATATCAATGTCTCAATCTCAATATCTAGGGCGCCGCCAGTCCAGACCGGCCCCTACCATCCATCTCAAGACCACGACGGTATCCTCCGGATATCCGACGCGTCGGGTAATATCACCGGTAGGTAATCTGTCCCCTGCCAGGCTCAACGTCAACACCACATTCATCTTGCCCCGGGGTACCATACCGGGCTCACCATGTACCCGTGACGGTTCCTCCACTCCTCGACACGGATCTCGAAAACCACAGCAAACTCATGGTGGACGACACTTACATCACTAGAAAACCGCAATTTACATATTTTAAAAGGTTAATAAGTTTAGAAATTTTGCGGCTTTCCCCCGAAATCCAGAAATATCATAAATCTCAAGAAGTCATCACAAGTGCATATGTCAATGCTAATGAATGTATATGGTATCAATAACCAAGTTGCAATGTATGATTAATAACTAGGCATGAACAATGGAATAACAGTATGCATGAAGTGACAAGTAATAACTACAATGTCTAAACTGGCATATAACCCAGGTACACTAATACCGTATCAACTACTAACTAACAAGCTAAGCCAAGCAATAGTATTTTCTAAGTGTACGTGACATGGCAATTACCGATGAAGATGTGTGTGAGCCGGCAAGTAAGTGTATGTGGTACATACGCATCATCGGTAATGGTGCTGGTGTCCTAACAGCATGATATCAATAATGGAGTATGCAGCAAAATAAGTATGCGGGGCAGAGAGAACAGCAATAATGTGCGGAAGCAGAATACTAGACACAACGATAACTAATCAGTATTAAACTAATATAAGTCCTACAAATGGTGCCTTTTGAAATAACACGAATCATGGGGTTTTGAAAATAGGGGCTACGGTGTTTTTATGAAAAGATACGTCTTTTGAAATATCCGTAGGATCCCTTGGGCTGTCTTTTAAAATACCCACGATTCGTTAGTTTTTGAAATAGGTAAGAAGTCTAATCTAATCTAACAACTACACTAAACTATACGGCTGAACTACAGGTAAGGGAACCGCCTATCATCTGAGTCGATACATATACATACCTGTATATGTATAGTCGGTGATCCCGCCTCAATAATATCATATCTGATACCATATCTATAATCAGGCATCCCAAGTCAAGAGTGCGGATCAATCATCAATATAGCTCGTACGTAATCCGTCGTACGGCATCCCAATCTGGGTACGGGTCAATATCACATTCATCATACTATTCACCTGGTATCCTCTTTATCAATTATCATGATCGGGGTACTGATCTACGTCTAGTACCATACTGATACCGCCTACGTATGCATGGACGTGTGTGAAACACTACGTCAAGGACCCGCTACAACGTCATGTCGTATCTAAGATACGAACCCTGCTATATCACCGATCTCACGGCCTCAAATCAAATCTCATCGACTCAGCTCAATCCCAAGTATCATCCTCAAATCCGTATGTGAACACATAATCCCATACCCATGTGAACACATACTATAAAGAATCCCATGAGCACATATCAATAGGAATGTATGCAAGTATGTATGTGTGTATGTGTAGTGCAACACTCCCCTAGGGTTCGCAACACTAAAATAATCCAACACACCAATATCCATCCTAAGCATTGTTATTAAGCCCAAACAACATATAATAATTTTTGGTGTGTATACGCATCCGTATACACCACCACGGACTGCGGGGGTGCTATACGCCATCCACCCGACTTCTCCCCGTAGATATAAATCTACTCTCCTGGTCCTCGCTCGCCGGTGCCGACGTCGCCAGGCGCTTGCTTGTCGTCCCGAAGTTCACATGGGGTACCTACATATCATAACGCACCATATCGCATTAAAACTAAATTCGAAATCGAAACGGCATACGAAAATCAAATCGGCACGCGTATCATGCATAGATCCAAACCTATCGCCTACGCATGCAAGAATAGTCAAACCAACCCCCGATATCGATGTACAAACGTCAAACCATCGAGAAAACCCAAACACACCAATCGTGATTTCAAAACTCACTAATTATATAAGAAATAGGGTTTAGTTCATCAAAACCATAAAATTAAACAATTCGTTTTATTTTCCAAAAACCTAGTTAGCACAAATTCCCATTTCGGTTCAAAACTTGATGTTTTACCCAAACTAAATATTTTGACGATTCTAATGGCCAAAATGCTCACTTAATATCATAATTAGGTCATACAAATCACCTCCATATTTTTAATCTCACGAATTAGCATTAACTCAAAATTCAAGTTTGCAACAAATATCGATTTTAACACTTTTCAAAGTAAAATTCACAATTTATCAATTAAGCATGGTTTTGCATGATCAAAGTCGCTAAACAACAAATTAAAATGCTAATAAAGTCATCAAAACCTTAATTACATTTTAAATCTCAATTTTATATGTATTTCACTAAAACCTAGTTTGCAAATTACATAATTAATACAAATTTAAATTTAACAAAGATATAAACTACCAACTAGATTAGTTTTAGCATAATAACAACATGTTAAACTACACAATTTTCCCATGATCAATTATAAGAACCCCAACTTAAATTCACAACCCTAATCTAGATTTTCTTAATCATACAATTGAACCCACATAAAACCAAATTAACACTTAATTAAGCTAACTACAAGCAATTAACAACGATTTAAGCAAAAGGGTTAGAATTTACCCAAACAAATTGAAGATCCCACAAGCACACATAGCCCTCCAAAATGCTCCCTTGTCACCAAAATCCATGCGATAAGGGCTAAGCAAAAATGGGTAGGAGTCGGATTTGGGTTTTGGGATTTTTTTGATGGATTTTGGGGCAATGTTTGAAGAAGTTTTGAAGAGAAAAGTGAAGGGGAAAAGGGGGGGGCTGTTGCTGCTGTAGGAGAGGGAGGGGTCGGCCAGAAATTGAGGGGGGGGGGGGAGGAGAGAGAGGGAGGTAGAGAAAGTGGGGGAAAGTCAAGGTCAATGTAAGGTCAAAAGTCCACCTAATTCGCCCATTTTCTTTTCTTTTCTTTCATATCTTTTCCTTTGAAAATCAAGTGGGGAAAAATATGGTGGCTGCTGAATTCAGCCATGGGGAGGAGTATGTGGGGGTGTGTGGTTGTGGGTACGGGTGTGGGGTGATGAAAAATGATAAATACAATACCCCAAGCATCCATTTAAGCTAAAAAAAGCCTTTTTTCTTCAATAATTTCTAAACCGTTTTGGCAAATGATTTCGTTCCAAAAACCACATGATAAAATTTTATTTAATGTTTTATGATGCACAAAATTTGTTTCAACTCATTCCAATTTGTAATTTTCCCTAATTAAATGTATTAGTGACGGCTTAAAATAATAATAAAATAATATTTTTTTCAGAAAATTTGAAATTTCACCAGCGGCTCAAAAAACACCAAATAATAGCAATTACATAGCTAGAATATGTATATTTAATTTTTATAATAAGATATTTGTATTTTGACATTTTACAGAAAACCCCATTATTTTACCGTTTTTTTTCGACATTTCACCGAAACGATTTTCAAAATGTTACAATCTTCCCCCCTTAAAGAAATTCGGTCCCCGAATTTAAATTAAAACTCTCCACAAATACTAAAACATCTAAACCAAAACCATCAAGTCGTCAGGGCTCCGAAATTGTAAATACATAAAACAAATCGTAGCGCAGCGCATGCGCTTGAAAAATGAGTATATAACTCAAATCAAAACTCCATCAAGCATCCCGCAATCATCGGAGTCATGGAGAAGACATCAATGCCAAATCCAAATCAAAACCAATATGATATAACTCGAAACTATACATGTAAATATCGAATCTATATCTGTAAGTATCCGAAGGAAATGCATGCCAAATCTCCTTAAGTCGCTGTGCAACGCGTATAACACTGCACAGTGGCGGACGTCTATCATAAGAAAATAACTATTTACATATATACCTTTGTTTGAAATGTACGTTCCGCCATTTTGGAAACAATTTAGAAGGGTCTCCTTGTTTTAAACATTTCGTGTCATATCAGACACGTAGGTAAATACTGAGGCTATAGCTCGCTTTTTGGAAATCCCTTCAATAACTATCAATGCATGCAAAATAGATTCAGGTACTGTCCTCTGACTAGTCCTGCTCAGTACGAAAACACATAGCAATATCATAAAAACGTACTACTCTATAAGAAATCAATCCGAAAATATGCACACGAATACTACGTGCGTCTGGTGCGCACGGAAATCAAAATCCATGAATGTGCCATACATGCGCACAGAAACAACATCTAAGTGCATCGGGTGTGCATGAAACATCTGTCGTAGGCAACAGGTGCGCCTGACAGCAAAATCAGGTGCATCTGACAAGCACAAAAAAAAAATCTCGATTTAGTGCTTCTGGTGTGCACCAAATCGCATCTCATAACAGGCGCCCAACAGGCGCTAAAAATCCAATCCGGTGCATAAAATGCACAAAACAAATGTCGAGCATCACCCTCGAAATCGAAATCCAGTGTATCCAAGTGCACAAAATATATGTCACTGCACTGCCAGCATATATAAACTATACAGAGTGTAGGAACCAAATCGCGTGCGTGCATACACACAAAATCAACTCCACTGTTTAAAACCGTAAAATCACAAACATGTGAAACTAAAGCACGAAAACGATATCAAGTGCAACACTGTGCAAAGATCGTAAATCCTCAATCATCAAAATCAAATCATACGAATAAATCACCCAAAACATCGAAATCAATAATGGCGGAATAGTATCGCTCAAGTGCATCCTCTAAGAATCTCGGGCCAACTGTCGCGGTCACTAATGGGACGTCTCGTCGATGATCATGAACTCTGGCCTGCTGGTGTGCGTAACCATGACCACTCCTGGGTCAAGGTCTTCACTGTGAATTACCAATCTTTCGGTCCATCGGCTCATCGGCCCTGTCAGGTGTGCTAACGGGGACGATTCCGTTCTGGCACTTCTCTGGTCATCTCTTGGTCAATCATCGCGACCACTCGTAAGCCAGCATATCACTGGCATCGGCCTCTAGCTCTCTGAATGTACGTGACACATCTGACCCTGGGTGCAAGTATCATTACAGCAGTGTCCTGGAAGAAATCCTGCTCACGGTCTCTTCCATGTCTCGTCTCTGCCAACTGTCTGGAAGTCATCGTCCTTTCCTATATCTGCATCTTGCTCCGGAATGGCTGCATACCCATCGCGACCTCTTCTGGAAGGTATATCCAGTACTCTGCCTCGGCATGCGTATCGCATCTCTGATGTCGGCGGAGTGGAACGTCGTCTTATCCAGATCTTGTACGGACCTCTTTACTCCACTTTCTCTAATGTCGACTACTTCGGACTTGTCTCATCGTGGTTACATGGACTGAGCTCCAACGGCTATCCTCGTATCGGGAGTCTCCCAAGAAATGCATCTCACCACCTAGCATCCGAATTAAGTCAAGCCATCCGATCGATTCGTCAAAACCTCATAATCCCCCAAGAGCTCAACATCTTAGGCACAGTTTAATAGTATCGAATACATACCACAGCATCGGTGGTCCAGCCGTAGAAGGGCAAACCCAAGCCTCACTAATGACGCCGCAGAACTGCCGCAAACCCTAAGGTTCAAAGGCTTTCACACGGTCATTAAGTCGAGTTAGGGTTTCATTCTTCTAGAGGGACCATAGAATTGCCTGCATGTCTTTCCGACTACTTTAAACTTGGAATAATAGGTTTCCGACATTCGATCGTCTCTGTCGACCCTCACGTCTCTGCGTGAAGTCATCTCTAGCTGGAATCAATCTATCTGATGACCTCGCATCGGGGTAAGCGAACGATCCACATGTCCTAGTCATTCATCCTAGATGACTAGCGACCTCCTATCATCTCTTAGTACAACTCGTCCTGCACGATTTCCAGCATCTGGGGCAATATCTCGTTGTTCCCAGCAATAACTGGCTCGCTCGTCTGCACGCTGAACAGTGCCTCGATCTTCATGAATAAGCAACACACCAACGGTCATCAAAATCTGGCTGGCCTCCATCATTGGCTCAATTCTCTAGTGTCGATCAGCACCTCCGAGTAACCTCATAAAGGCGATCCGCCAAACGCTCGTGGCGCGGAAACACAGTAAAAAGACACATCTCTGCAATCGTGTGTCGTCGGAATTTCGCCCTGGTCAGTCCTCGTTCGTGACGAGCTTGTGCTGACCGCAACTCTAGCCGTAGCTCTCCCTGCCCGTAACCGTAGCAGCAAAACCATAACTGGTACTGATGAGGCTAGATCGGAATGAATATAATACTGAGCAAAGAAATGTACATCCTAAGGCTTCTTAAGTGGAGTAGCGTATCGTAAATATGCCGCGGAACATACCCACGGTACGTCACTCTACTTTAGTCACCTATTCCATCAACCAAGGGTCATCCTACGCTCCGAAGGTAAAACCTAACGCTCTGATACCAACTTTGTCACGACCCGAAAGTACGGAACATGACCGGCACTTAAACTACGAACGTCTCGAGGCATAAGTAATCTAAGTAAACCGAAAACCCAGAAATCCAAACCAAGAAAAGTAGTAGAGTGCAGGAAAACCAATTTAAAACAAGTAGTTTTAATAGCATAAGCCGAATTATGCGGTTTTTAAGAACATCAAAATTTACTGAAAATTTAGGCAGAGTTTCCTTTGTAAAAACTGGCTCCCAAACGGGATACAACATGAATAGTATACGAAATCAATAAAAAGGCATCCCCAAGCGGGAGCTAGCTCTTCGTCAATCGACGGTCACAACCACACAAGCAATATAATATACAACGCCAACGGCGAGGATCAAAACTCAAAAGGAACTCAAAACCACCAGAAATATAACGAGCGACTCTAAGGTCGAAAGAATAAACAGCACTGGTCTCTATCTCAAAATAAATACATGTTTGGTTGATGGAATTTACTAGATACAACTGAAATATATTATACAAGGTAATATGATGGGTACGATACAAGAAAAACCCACCTACTAGCAAGTCACCCGAATGAAACTGAGCCCGCAACGCCGTAATGAAACCTGTACGGCAAACCTGCAAGAAACTGGGGCACAACGGGGGTGAGTTGCCAACTCGTGAATAGAAAAACATCTATGCACAGAAATCGCATAAATAACGCAACCTAGGTCAATGATCATAATATATCATCAAAAATATACATAACAAGCAGCCTATAACAATGGCTAGGGTAATATCTAACCGAGTGAAATCTCATGTGCCCGTGTCAGTGCCTCAGGTAGCAATATATCATATGAATGAGGTATGAATGCATGAAAACAGAATACATGTAAATGAAGAAACAATTTTCATAAATTAGTGAGATTTCCTTCGTATTTTTAAACTGAGGTATCATAATGAAATCAGTATCAACAGTGTCTAGCATCGACACGAAACATAAATCTCACTGTCTCGAAATATCAATGTCTCAATCTCAATATCTAGGGCGCCGTCAGTCCAGACTGGCCCCTACCATCCATCTCAAGACCACGACGGTATCCTCCGGATATCCGACGTGTCGGGTAATATCACCGGTAGGTAATCTGTCCCCTGCCAGGCTCAACGTCAACACCACATTCATCTTGCCCCGGGGTACCATACCGAGCCCACCATGTACCCGTGACGGTTCCTCCACTCCTCGACACGGATCTCGAAAAGCACAGCAAACTCATGGTGGACGACACTTACATCACTAGAAAACCGCAATTTACATATTTTAAAAGGTTAATAAGTTTAGAAATTTTGCGGCTTTCCCCCGAAATCCAGAAAATATCATAAATCTCAAGTAGTCATCACAAGTGCATATGTCAATGCTAATGAATGTATATGGTATCAATAACCAAGTTGCAATGTATGATTAATAACTAGGCATGAACAATGGAATAACAGTATGCATGAAGTGACAAGTAATAACTACAATGTCTAAACTGGCATATAACCCAGGTACACTAATACCGTATCAACTACTAACTAACAAGCTAAGCCAAGCAATAGTATTTTCTAAGTGTACGTGACATGGCAATTACCGATGAAGATGTGTGTGAGCCGGCAAGTAAGTGTATGTGGTACATACGCATCATCGGTAATGGTGCTGGTGTCCTAACAGCATGATATCAATAATGGAGTATGCAGCAAAATAAGTATGCGGGGCAGAGCGAACAGCAATAATGTGCAGAAGCAGAATACTAGACACAACGATAACTAATCAGTATTAAACTAATATAAGTCCTACAAATGGTGCCTTTTGAAATAACACGAATCATGGGGTTTTGAAAATAGGGGCTACGGTGTTTTTATGAAAAGATACGTCTTTTGAAATATCCGTAGGATCCCTTGGGCTGTCTTTTAAAATACCCACGATTCGTTAGTTTTTGAAATAGGTAAGAAGTCTAATCTAATCTAACAACTACACTAAACTATACGGCTGAACTACAGGTAAGGGAACCGCCTATCATCTGAGTCGATACATATACATACCTGTATATGTATAGTCGGTGATCCCGCCTCAATAATATCATATCTGATACCATATCTATAATCAGGCATCCCAAGTCAAGAGTGAGGATCAATCATCAATATAGCTCGTACGTAATCCGTCGTACGGCATCCCAATCTGGGTACGGGTCAATATCACATTCATCATACTATTCACCTGGTATCCTCTTTATTAATTATCATGATCGGGGTACTGATCTACGTCTAATACCATACTGATACCGCCTACGTATGCATGGACGTGTGTGAAACACTACGTCAAGGACCCGCTACAACGTCTTGTCGTATCTAAGATATGAACCCTGCTATATCACCGATCTCACGGTCTCAAATCAAATCGCATCGACTCAGCTCAATCCCAAGTATCATCCTCAAATCCGTATGTGAACACATAGTCCCATACCCATGTGAACACATACTATAAAGAATCTCATGAGCACATATCAATAGGAATGTATGCATGTATGTATGTGTGTATGTGTAGTGCAACACTCCCCTAGGGTTCACAACACTAAAATAATCCAACACACCAATATCCATCCTAAGCATCGTTATTAATCCCAAATAACATATAATAATTGTTGGTGTGTATACGCATCCATATACACCACCACGGACTGCGGGGGTGCTATACGCCATTCACCCGACTTCTCCCCATAGATATAAATCTACTCACCTGGTCCTCGCTCACCGGTGCCGACGTCGCCAGGCGCTTGCTTGTCGTCCCGAAGTTCACATGGGGTACCTACATATCATAACGCACCATATCGCATTAAAACTAAATTCGAAATCGAAACGGCATACGAAAATCAAATCGGCACGCGTATCACGCATAGATCCAAATCTATCGCCTACGCATGCAAGAATAGTCAAACCAACCCCCGATGTCGATGTACAAACGTCAAACCATCGAGAAAATCCAAACACACCAATCGTGATTTCAAAACTCACTAATTATATAAGAAATAGGGTTTAGTTCATCAAAACCATAAAATTAAACAATTCGTTTTATTTTCCAAAAACCTAGTTAGCACAAATTCCCATTTCGGTTCAAAACTTGATGTTTTACCCAAACTAAATATTTTGACGATTCTAATGGCCAAAATGCTCACTTAATATCATAATTAGGTCATACAAATCACCTCCATAATTTTAATCTCACGAATTAGCATTAACTCAAAATTCAAGTTTGCAACAAATATCGATTTTACCACTTTTCAAAGTAAAATTCACAATTTATCAATTAAGCATGGTTTTGCATGATCAAAGTCGCTAAACAACAAATTAAAATGCTAATAAAGTCATCAAAACCCTAATTACATTTTAAATCTCAATTTTATATGTATTTCACTAAAACCTAGTTTGCAAATTACATAATTAATACAAATTTAAATTTAACAAAGATATAAACTACCAACTAGATTAGTTTTAGCATAATAACAACATGTTAAACTACACAATTTTCCCATGATCAATTATAAGAACCCCAACTTAAATTCACAACCCTAATCTAGAATTTCTTAATCATACAATTGAACCCACATAAAACCAAATTAACACTTAATTAAGCTAACTACAAGCAATTAACAACGATTTAAGCAAAAGGGTTAGAATTTACCCAAACAAATTGAAGATCCCACAAGCACACATAGCCCTCCAAAATGCTCCCTTGTCACCAAAATCCATGCGATAAGGTGTAGCGTCTTGAAAAGTCGTTTTGGTGTTTTTCTGAAATTCGGTGAAAATTCGGTATTTTTCCGAAAACCGTCTTTCTTGTTATTTTGCAGTTTAGGGCTAATTATACCTAAAATGGATAGGTAATTGCTTGTTTTTAGTATCTAATGAGTTAATTATGAAATTCTGGTCGTTTAAAAATTTTCCCTAATTTTTCAATTTTTTAATATTATTTTAAGCCGGTAAGAAAATACATTAAATTAGCGATAAATAGAAATTTTTCCGTGCAAATTTTAATCTCTAAATTTATGATAATTAAAAGCTAGTGGTAACATAAATTTTTAGTAATTTATTTTGATTTTTAACAAATTTTTATGATATGAAACGAATTTATTGAATTTTGAGCTAAAACTTGCAATTTTTGACTTGTAGGGGCCTTTTTGCATAAAATTTCTTTTGTAAAACCCCTCTCTCTTTTCCCTCAGCCCTAGGACAGCCCCACCTTGTGCAAGTCCAGAAATTTCTGGCCTCACTTCTTTGTTTCCTTTCTTGAGTTGATTTAGTTAGTTTATGGATTTATTTTAAATATAATGGATAAGTTATGGTACATTGACTTTTGGAGACTTGACTCTTGACTTTTCCCCACTCACCCACACCCCTCCCCTTACCTCCTACTGGACGAAACTGCTCCCCTCCCCTTCATCTCTTTTCTTTCCATTTCTTCCAAATTTCTTCAAGTTTAATTCAAAGAAAAATTGCAAATTAAAGCTTGCAAATTTAAAACCATCCTTCATCTTTCTTTTCCTTCACCTCCCTAGCTTGGATCTTGATGCTTGAGGCCATCATTTGGAGCAAATCTATTCTTGCTAGATCTCTAGTGAGGTATAATCCCTTGCTAATTAAATTCTTTTGATTAAGTTTCTTAAGTTAGATGGTTGTAGTGTTAATTTAGTGTAGTTCTAATCTAGTTTTTCTTAGGTTATGGTTGAAAAATTTAACTAGGGTTTTAAAGCCATGATAGTTAATTAGATTGTTTTATAGTTAATCTAGTTGTTAATTAACTAATCTATATGGTCACCTTGTTTATGTAGTCTTCAATTATGCTAATTTAGTTAATTTTAGAAGTGTGATTTGGTTGTAAATTGTTGTTTTAGGAAAATCTAGAAAGGGGTTAGTGTATGGAAATGGGTTGTGAAGCATGATTAATGAGTTGAATTAAGGTTTAGAAACCATTATTTAGTTGATTAAACCTAATTTGTTATCTAGTTATTTTGCTAACCTAATCTAGTAGGTTAACTTGCTAATTGGGTTTGAAATTAGTGTTAGTTAAGTTTTTCTAGTATGGATTTTGATTTGCGATTGCTTTTGAGAAAAATCAAGAAAGGGTTGGTTGTGGAATTTAGGTTTTGGAGCATGGTTAATGTGTTGAAATTTTGTGTTGTGGTTATCTAATGGTGTGACTTGGGAGTTTATGCTAGATTGTAGTCGTTTTGTCGCAAATCGGCGATTTTTGCACCGATTTTGGAATGCAAATGCTTACTAGTTTTGTTATAAAATTATGTGATGGATTATTTTCGACATCTTGATGATTGAGTTGGATTATCCTATGACGTTTAGGATGCGTGTGTGCGGAGTTTTGAGTAGTCGGGTTTTAGTTTTGCCGGGCGACCAAATCGGCGTTTTTTGGCAGTTTTTGCGATTTTCGCGTGTGTTCCGCGCACTTTGTGCACGTTGTACCTAGCTAGTGAACGTTAGTAGTTTCGTTTGGGTTTTGCGTCGATCTTGATACGTAACCTTATGTTTGGTATTGATGTAAATTCCAGGTTCGGTCGCGGAGACGTCAGACGCGGCGCGAAAGGGAAAGGCGGTGATTGGACACAACTAGCCAGGGATTCCGGTGAGTAGATGTAACATCTACGGGGGACTATCGTTGGATGGCGCAAGCCGCCCGATATTTTTAGTAACTTACAAGATCCTTAGTAATGTTAGTAATTAGGGGTGAAATACTTATTTGACTATTTGCTGCATCCCTGCATTATATTGACATACCTATACGAAACCATTTTATAGGACACCTGCACCATTGCCAGGGTTTTTATATGCAGCACGAGCACTATTAATGCTTACACACACACCCTGGTAATTGCCATGCCACCAC
This sequence comes from Agapanthus africanus, assembly GCA_030015575.1. Lineage (NCBI taxonomy): Eukaryota > Viridiplantae > Streptophyta > Magnoliopsida > Asparagales > Amaryllidaceae > Agapanthus > Agapanthus africanus. Next base: position 392,755,678 of record JASDDO010000022.1, read on the forward strand.
ACTAGATAACCTTTAAATTTAAACCTTTTACCAATTGATACTTAAACTTGTGCTATTGCCTTTAATTCCTTAAAATGAAACCGTAGGATTGCTATTCATGTGCATGTACTTCATCATATTAATTGTTCATGCTTAATACATTAATCACACATCGCAACTTGATTATTGATACCATATGCATTCATTATCATTGATATATGCACTTATGAGGATTTCTTGAGATTTTATGATATTGCTGGATTTCGGGGGAAAGCCGCAAGATTACTAAACTTATTATATTTTTAAAATATGTAAATTGCGGTTTTCTAGTGATGTAAGTGTCGTCCACCATGAGTTTGCTGTGGTTTTGGAAATCCGTGTCGAGGAGTGGAGGAACCAGCACGGGTACATGGTGGGCCCGGTAAGGTACCCCGGGGCAAGAGGAATGTGGTGTTGACGTTGAGCCTGGCAGGGGACGGATTACCTACCGGTGACTGTTTGGGACGGCGGATATCCAGAGGATACCGACCGTGGCCGCTAGATGATGAGATATTGATATTTGAGATGGGTCAGCCGGACGGCTGAGGCCAGACATACATTTATGAGATTTGAGACAGCTTTTGGGTGTCATTGCTGGACACCGGTTCTCGTCGATTCTTTGAGTATTATGCTGGCATTCTAAAAAAAAAAAGTTTCAAAAACAAAAAGAGATAAATGTTTCTTATATATACCCATTGAGACCTCAGATATTCATGTTGCATACATATTAGTACACTGATGTTGTATACACACCTGCTAGTGCATCCCGTCATACCTGTATTTTAGATGCTATGATGCTTGTGTGCATGCATACGATAGCCTTTGTAGATGTTATTTATTACTCACGAGTTGGCAACTCACCCCCGTTGTGCCACAGTCTTTTGCAGGTCCGCTCCGTCAGTTCAGTAGCGGCGGGCGCACTTGTTCTTTTGCCTCTTTTGCCTGAGCTCGAGATTTGCTCTTAGGTGGGTTATGTTATTATTTTTGTACCACCTTGTATATTCTTTGTATCTAGTGTACTCCATCTACTGTTTCTACCAGTTTTATTGTATATTGACCTAGAGATGAGACTGTGAGGTTTGTGGACTTTTATGCTGTATTTTGGGGTCGAGCTCACTTGAGTCGACATGATGTTTTCTTATGCTTCATTATGATTATTTTGCTTGTTGTCATTTTATATTGCGTGGGATTTGTGACCGCCTTGTGGCGAAGAGCTAGCTCCCGCTTGGGGATGCCCTATTTTGTTGGATTCATATATATTTTGTTGTACCCATTTTGGGGGCCAGTATTTACAAAGGAGACTCTGCCGAAATTTTCGGAAAAATTGGTATTGTTTTTAAAAAGTGTTTTACATGACTTATTTGATAAACTCGCTTTCAATTGATTGGGTTTTCTTCACTCTTTTGCTTAATTGGTTTTGTTTTCTGGGCTTTGGCTTACTTATTTTACGGACGTCTTTAGACGTTTCGTAAACTTAAGTGCCAGTCACGTTCCGTACCCTGCGGGTCGTGACAAAGTTGGTATAAGAGCGATAGGTTTTACCTTTGTGAGTGTAGGATGACCCTTGGTAGATGGAGTAAGTGACTTAAGCAGGGTAACGTAGCGTGCGTATGTCCGCGGCATACTTACGATACGGTACTCCGCCTAAGTGACTTTAGGATATACTTGCTTGAAAAATTCCTTCTTCAATTCCGTGTATCCTATGATCCTATTGCACTGTCCTTACTATCCGTTTTCCTGTAACAGCCACTATGTCGCCGAAGGCTACGAGGGCACAGAGGGCTGCCGCCAGAGACGAGATTCGAGCTTGCTCGTCCGAGATTAGGACTGAGCAGGGTGGTATGCCTACGCCGCAGGGACAGACCGATCCACCTTCCCCAGGCCGTATGGATAGGCTCGAGACTGGTATGGAGGAGTTGCGACAGATGATGGGAGGCATGCAGGAGCTACGTCAGATGGTAGGATCCATAGTTGCAGCCAGTCGTACACCGAGGCCGGATGACGTACCTACTACATCACAGACGACCATGATACCTGCTCCTACTACTACCACCGTGGCCATTCCGGTTTCACTACAGGATTTCATGAGGCTGAGACCTCCAGTATTCACCGGCACCGAGGCAGCGGAGGACCCACAGACGTTCCTTGACAATTTAGCCAGGATCTGCCGTTCGCTGAGATGTTCGGATGATCGATGGGTAGAGCTTGCGAGTTTCCGACTAGAGGGTCTCGCGTAGACATGGTGGGAGTCAGTCTTGAGAGGTCGAGCTGCAGGTCTGCCGCCTATGACTTGGGCTGAGTTTACAGCGGTCTTTCTAGCCCGTTTCCTTCCAGAGAGCGTTCGTGACGCCAGAGCTCGTAGCTTCGAGGCCTTAGTCAAGACACCTGGGATGACGGTGTCTGAGTATGACATACATTTTACACAGTTATCTCGATATGCTCAGTATTTGGTGGATACCGAGGAGAAGATGGTGAAGAGGTTCGTACAGGGACTTGATTCCCAGCTATATCTTGCCATCGGCGCCCAGCACTACGACACTTATTCAGCTGCTATGGATACGGCATTGCGGATGGAGGCACGCATATCACGGACTTCGGCCGTTTCTGGGCCGAAGAGGATTCGCACCGATGTACCGTCTCAGAAGCAGCGCGCCAGATTCTTTCTGAGAGATGGGCCTGGCAGAGCATTTGGACTGGGACAGTTATATGGTTCTTATCCCCAGGGGCAGCGCCGTCGCCAGGATGTTTTGGGTGCGGGAGTTTGCACCATCTTGTCAGAGACTGTCCGGTGAGACGACAGGGAGTAGCGACAGTTCCGCATGTGACCCTACCACCATCACCACCCCCTCCTCAGAGAGCCCTACTTCCTACCCCAGGCGATGCTCCACGCCAGTTAGGTGCACCGAGAGGTCTTGGACGCGGCGGTCCTGTTCAGAGAGGACGAGGAGGCAGAGGCCGAGGTCGAGGTCAGCCCGCTATCGGTGGAGGACAGGCCCGAGTTTTTGCTTTGACACCGCAGGATGCGCAGGCATCCAATGCCGTTGTGACAGGTACCTTGCCAGTTTGTTCTTTCGACACACGGGTATTATTCAACCCAGGTTCCACACATTCGTACGTCTTTAAACACTTTGCACCGGTGTTGGGCCGTGAGTCATCGTCGTTAGATCATCCGCTTGTTGTTAGTACTCCGGTAGGCGAGTCGTTTGTCGCTCGGTTTGTTTTTCGTTTGTGTTCCGTTCGTATCGGGGAGAGGGATTCATCAGTTGATTTGATACTCCTCGATATGTTGGACTTTGATGTGCTTCTAGGAATGGATTGGCTAGCCACTTGTTATGCTTCGGTGGACTGCCGTGAGAAGGCAGTCAGATTTAGCTTTCCGGGAGAGCCAGTCCTTGTTATTCAGGGAGACCGCAGTGTCACCCTTCCCAGCTTAATTTCGTCTTTTCGCGCTGGTCAACTCTTGCGGAAGGGGTGTCAGGGATTCTTAGCGTCTATTTGTGATACTCGAGCTGCAGAGGTTCCGTTAGACCGGGTCCCGGTAGTTTGTGAGTTCCCTGATGTTTTCCCCGATGAGCTACCTGGGCTACCGCCTGAGCGCGATGTTGAGTTCTGCATTGATTTGATTCCCGGCTCGGGGCCTATTTCTATACCTCCTTATCGGATGGCCCCGGCAGAGCTTCGAGAGCTGAAGGATCAGTTGCAGGATTTGTTAGATAAGGGGCTTATTCGACCGAGTGTTTCTCCGTGGGGTGCTCCGGTCCTGTTTGTCAAGAAGAAGGATGGAAGTTTGCGCTTATGTATCGACTACCGCCAGCTGAACAAAGTTACCGTTCGGAACAGATATCCGTTGCCGCGCATTGATGATTTGTTCGACCAGCTTCAGGGTGCGGGGTATTTTTCGAGGATCGACTTGCGATCAGGATACCATCAGCTGCGAGTTCGACAGGAGGATATACCGAGGACAGCTTTCCGCACGCGCTACGGCCACTACGAGTTTTTGGTGATGTCGTTCGGACTCACCAACGCCCCAGCAGCATTCATGGATTTGATGAACCGTACATTCAGGCCGTATCTTGACTTGTTCATCATCGTGTTTATCGACGATATCTTGGTGTACTCCCGGAGCAGAGAGGAGCACGAGCAGCACTTGCGGATTACGTTACAGACTCTGAGGGAGCACCAGCTGTTCGCGAAGTTCTCCAAGTGTGCATTCTGGCTGGACAGCGTCGGATTCTTAGGTCACGTGGTTACGAGAGACGGCATTTGTGTGTACCCGAAGAAGATTGAGGCTGTTCAGCAGTGGCCCCGACCTACGTCGGTGACTGAGATCCGTAGTTTTCTAGGCTTGGCGGGCTACTACAGGAATTTTGTTCAGGACTTCTCCCGTATAGCTGCACCGTTGACCGGTTTGACCTGGAAGGGAGTTCCTTTCGTTTGGACAGAGGAGTGCGAGCGCAGTTTTCAGCAGCTACGGACTTGTTTGACTACGGCGCCGGTATTATCTTTGCCTTCGGGATCAGGCGGGTTTGTTGTCTACTGTGATGCTTCGCGAGTGGGATTAGGATGCGTATTGATGCAGCATGGCCGGGTGATCGCTTATGCTTCTCGGCAGTTGAAGAAGCATGAACAGAACTACCCCACTCATGATTTGGAGATGGCTGCAGTGGTCTTTGCACTGAAGATTTGGCGGCATTACCTTTACGGCGAGTCGTGTCAGATATTCACCGATCACAAGAGCTTAAAGTACATATTTCAGCAGCGAGACCTGAACCTCAGACAGCGTCGTTGGATGGAGTTGGTGAAAGACTACGACTGCGAGATCTTATATCACCCCGGCAAGGCAAATATGGTGGCAGATGCGTTGAGTAGGAGGCCCGGGGGTAGTCTATCCTTTTTGCGGGTAGTTCAGAGGCAGTCGTCAGCAGATTGGCAGATGTTATGCGACAGCCGAGTTGAGTTCGAGTTCACTCAGACAAGGGGACAGCTCGCGCATGTTCGTGCACGCCCACAGTTGCTTGACCGTATATATGAGGCACATCGCAGTGACGACCGTTGCTCAGAGATCATGGCACAGATGGGACAGGGCAGATTTTCCGAGTTCGTGGTTGACGATCAGGGGATTTTACGATATGGATCTAGACTGTGCGTACCAGATGCTTATGGATTGCGGCGCGACATTCTTGAGGAGGCACACCGATCAGTGTATAGTGTCCACCCCGGTTCCACCAAGATGTACCATGATATGAGAGAGACCTACTGGTGGGACGGGATGAAGAGGGACATTGCGGAGTTCGTTTCGAGATGCCTGACTTGTCAGCAAGTCAAGGCCGAGCACCAGAGGCCCGCAGGAGAGCTACAGCCGTTACCCATTCCAGAGTGGAAATGGGAACAGATTTCGATGGACTTCGTTGTGGGTCTACCCAGGACCAGTCGAGGGTACGACTCCATCTGGGTGATCGTGGATAGATTGACGAAAGCGGCTCACTTCCTACCAGTGAAGACCACTTTCAGTTTCGCTCAGTATGCTCAGCTCTATATTGACGAGATCGTGCGACTACATGGCGTACCGACTTGTATCGTGTCAGATCGAGGCACTCAGTTCACCAGCCGACTTTGGCAGAGACTTCAGGAGGCTTTGGGCACTCGTTTGAGCTTCAGCACAGCGTTTCATCCGCAGACCGACGGACAGTCAGAGCGGACCATTCAGACTCTCGAGGACATGCTCAGAGCGTGCGTTTTAGACTTTGGTGGTAGCTGGGATCGTCATTTACCTCTAGTGGAGTTCTCCTATAACAACAGCTTCCAGGATACTATTCAGATGGCACCTTTCGAGGCATTGTATGGGAGGAGATGCAGATCGCCCGTTTGTTGGACAGAGCTCAGCGAGAGCAGCATTTTGGGGCCGCAGCTTGTTGAGGAGACGACAGCGAAGATACAGTTGATCCGAGACCGGATGAGAGCGGCTCAGAGCAGACAGAAATCCTATGCAGACAGGCGCCGTCGCAGATTAGAGTTCGCAGTTGGCGACCATGTTTTTCTGAAAGTCTCTCCGATGAAGGGCGTGATGTGTTTTAGGCGAAAGGGGAAGCTTAGCCCTAGATTCGTAGGTCCCTTCGAGATCCTCGAGCGTGTCGGCGCTGTTGCATATCGTTTGGCTCTTCCACCCAGCTTTCCCGATGTTCACCCCGTCTTCCATGTTTCGATGCTCCGCAAGTACCTTCACGACCCTTCGCATGCGATTCAGCACCCGACAGTCCAGCTAGAGCGCGACCTTTCTTTTGCTGAGCAGCCGGTGGCCATCCTGGATCGGCAGGTGAAGAAGTTGAGGTCGAAGATTATACCAACCGTCAAGGTCCTTTGGCGTAGCCCGAGCAGCGAGGAGGTTACCTGGGAGACCGAGGGCGAGATGAGGAAGAAATATACCCATCTCTTTGAAGGTACGCGTAGCTATATTTTTAAATTCGGGGACCAAATTTCTTTAAGGGGGGAAGATTGTAGCGTCTTGAAAAGTCGTTTTGGTGTTTTCCTGAAATTCGGTGAAAATTCGGTATTTTTCCGAAAACCGTCTTTCTTGTTATTTTGCAGTTTAGGGCTAATTATACCTAAAATGGATAGGTAATTGCTTATTTTTAGTAGCTAATGAGTTAATTATGAAATTCTGGTCGTTTAAAAATTTTCCCTAATTTTTCAATTTTTTAATATTATTTTAAGCCGGTAAGAAAATACATTAAATTAGCGATAAATACAAATTTTTCCGGGCAAATTTTAATCTCTAAAATTATGATAATTAAAAGCTAGTGGTAACATAAATTTTTAGTAATTTATTTTTTAATAAATTTTTATGATATGAAACGAATTTATTGAATTTTGAGCTAAAACTTGCAATTTTTGACTTGTAGGGGGCCTTTTTGCATAAAATTTCTTTTGTAAAACCCCTCTCTCTTTTCCCTCAGCCCTAGGACAGCCCCACCTTGTGCAAGTCCAGAAATTTCTGGCCTCACTTCTTTGTTTTCTTTCTTGAGTTGATTTAGTTAGTTTATGGATTTATTTTAAATATAATGGATAAGTTATGGTACATTGACTTTTGGAGACTTGACTCTTGACTTTTCCCCACTCACCCACACCCCTCCCCTTACCTCCTACTGGCCGAAACTGCTCCCCTCCCCTTCATCTCTTTTCTTTCCATTTCTTCCAAATTTCTTCAAGTTTAATTCAAAGAAAAATTGCAAATTAAAGCTTGCAAATTTAAAACCATCCTTCATCTTTCTTTTCCTTCACCTCCCTAACTTGGATCTTGATGCTTGAGGCCATCATTTGGAGCAAATCTATTCTTGCTAGATCTCTAGTGAGGTATAATCCCTTGCTAATTAAATTCTTTTGATTAAGTTTCTTAAGTTAGATGGTTGTAGTGTTAATTTAGTGTAGTTCTAATCTAGTTTTTCTTAGGTTATGGTTGAAAAATTTAACTAGGGTTTTGAAGCCATGATAGTTAATTAGATTGTTTTATAGTTAATCTAGTTGTTAATTAACTAATCTATATGGTCACCTTGTTTATGTAGTCTTCAATTATGCTAATTTAGTTAATTTTAGAAGTGTGATTTGGTTGTAAATTGTTGTTTTAGGAAAATCTAGAAAGGGGTTAGTGTATGGAAATGGGTTGTGAAGCATGATTAATGAGTTGAATTAAGGTTTAGAAACCATTATTTAGTTGATTAAACCTAATTTGTTATCTAGTTGTTTTGCTAACCTAATCTAGAAGGTTAACTTGCTAATTGGGTTTGAAATTAGTGTTAGTTAAGTTTTTCTAGTATGGATTTTGATTTGCGATTGCTTTTGAGAAAAATCAAGAAAGGGTTGGTTGTGGAATTTAGGTTTTGGAGCATGGTTAATGTGTTGAAATTTTGTGTTGTGGTTATCTAATGGTGTGACTTGGGTGTTTATGCTAGATTGTAGTCGTTTTGTCGCAAATCGGCGATTTTTGCACCGATTTTGGAATGCAAATGCTTACTAGTTTTGTTATAAAATTATGTGTTGGATTATTTTCGACATCTTGATGATTGTGTTGGCTTATCCTATGACGTTTAGGATGCGTGTGTGCGGATTTTTGAGTAGTCGGGTTTTAGTTTTGCCGGGCGACCAAATAAGCGTTTTTTGGCAGTTTTTGCGATTTTCGCGTGTGTTCCGCGCAGTTTGTGCACGTTGTACCTAGCTAGTGAACGTTAGTAGTTTCGTTTGGGTTTTGCGTCGATCTTGATACGTAACCTTATGTTTGGTATTGATGTAAATTCCAGGTTCGGTCGCGGAGACGTCAGACGCGGCGCAAAAGGGAAAGGCGATGATTGGATACAACTAGCCAGGGATTCCGGTGAGTAGATGTAACATCTACGGGGGACTATCGTTGGATGGCGCAAGCCGCCCGATAGTTTTAGTAACTTACAAGATCCTTAGTAATGTTAGTAATTAGGGGTGAAATACTTATTTGACTATTTGCTGCATCCCTGCATTATATTGACATACCTATACGAAACCATTTTATAGGACACCTGCACCATTGCCAGGGTTTTTATATGCAGCACGAGCACTATTCATGCTTACACACACACCCTGGTAATTGTCATGCCACCACACTAGATAACCTTTAAATTTAAACCTTTTACCAATTGATACTTAAACTTGTGCTATTGCCTTTAATTCCTTAAAATGAAACCGTAGGATTGCTATTCATGTGCATGTACTTCATCATATTAATTGTTCATGCTTAGTACATTAATCACACATCGCAACTTGATTATTGATACCATATGCTTTCATTATCATTGATATATGCACTTATGAGGATTTCTTGAGATTTTATGATATTGCTGGATTTCGGGGGAAAGCCGCAAGATTTCTAAACTTATTATATTTTTAAAATATGTAAATTGCGGTTTTCTAGTGATGTAAGTGTCGTCCACCATGAGTTTGCTGTGGTTTTGGAAATCCGTGTCGAGGAGTGGAGGAACCGGCACGGGTACATGGTGGGCCCGGTAAGGTACCCCGGGGCAAGAGGAATGTGGTGTTGACGTTGAGCCTGGCAAGGGACGGATTACCTACCGGTGACTGTTTGGGACGGCGGATATCCAGAGGATACCGACCGTGGCCGCTAGATGATGAGATATTGATATTTGAGATGGGTCAGCCGGACGGCTGAGGCCATACATACATTTATGAGATTTGAGACAGCTTTTGGGTGTCGTTGCTGGACACCGGTTCTCGTCGATTCTTTGAGTATTATGCTGGCATTCTAAAAAAAAAAAGTCTCAAAAACAAAAAGAGATAAATGTTTCTTATATATACCCATTGAGACCTCAGATATTCATGTTGCATACATATTAGTACACTGATGTTGTATACACACCTGCTAGTGCATCCCGTCATACCTGTATTTTAGATGCTAGGATGCTTGTGTGCATGCATACGATAGCCTTTGTAGATGTTATTTATTACTCACGAGTTGGCAACTCACCCCCGTTGTGCCACAGTCTTTTGCAGGTCCGCTCCGTCAGTTCAGTAGCGGCGGGCGCACTTGTTCTTTTGCCTCTTTTGCCTGAGCTCGAGATTTGCTCATAGGTGGGTTATGTTATTATTTTTGTACCACCTTGTATATTCTTTGTATCTAGTGTACTCCATCTACTGTTTCTACCAGTTTTATTGTATATTGACCTAGAGATGAGACTGTGAGGTTTGTGGACTTTTATGCTGCATTTTGGGGTCGAGCTCACTTGAGTCGACATGATGTTTTCTTATGCTTCATTATGATTATTTTGCTTGTTGTCATTTTATATTGCGTGGGATTTGTGACCGCCTTGTGGCGAAGAGCTAGCTCCCGCTTGGGGATGCCGTATTTTGTTGGATTCATATATATTTTGTTGTACCCATTTTGGGGGCCAGTATTTACAAAGGAAACTCTGCCGAAATTTTCGGAAAAATTGGTATTGTTTTTAAAAAGTGTTTTACATGACTTATTTGATAAACTCGCTTTCAATTGATTGGGTTTTCTTCACTCTTTTGCTTAATTGGTTTTGTTTTCTGGGCTTTGGCTTACTTATTTTACGGACGTCTTTATACGTTTCGTAAACTTAAGTGCCAGTCACGTTCCGTACCCTGCGGGTCGTGACATAAGGGCTAAGCAAAAATGGGTAGGAGTCGGATTTGGGTTTTGGGATTTTTTTGATGGATTTTGGGGCAATTTTTGAAGTAGTTTTGAAGAGAAAAGAGAAGGGGGAAAAGGGGGGGCTGTTGCTGCTATAGGAGAGGGAGGGGTCGGCCAGAAATTGAGGGGGGGAGGAGAGAGAGGGAGGTAGAGAAAGTGGGGGAAAGTCAAGGTCAAGGTAAGGTCAAAAGTCCACCTAATTCACCCATTTTCTTTTCTTTTCTTTCATATCTTTTCCTTTGAAAATCAAGTAGGGAAAAATATGGTGGCTACTGAATTCAGCCATGGGGAGGAGTAAGTGGGGGTGTGTGGGTGTGGGTACGGGTGTGGAGTGATGAAAAATGATAAATACAATACCCCAAGCATCCATTTACGCTAAAAAAAAGCCTTTTTTCTTCAATAATTTCTAAACCGTTTTGGCGAATGATTTCGTTCCAAAAACCACATGATAAAATTTTATTTAATGTTTTATGATGCACAAAATTTGTTTCAACTCATTCCAATTTGTAATTTTCGCTAATTAAATGTATTAGTGACGGCTTAAAATAATAATAAAATAATATTTTTTTCAGAAAATTTGAAATTTCACCAGCGGCTCAATAAACACCAAATAATAGCAATTACATAGCTAGAATATGTATATTTAATTTTTATAATAAGATATTTGTATTTTGACTTTTTACAGAAAACCCCATTATTTTACCGTTTTTTTCGAAATTTCACCGAAACGATTTTCAAAATGTTACATATCATATCAAGGGAAACCGGGTTTTTCAAATAATGCATAATTTCATGAACTCCCACGGTCTCCAAATCCAGAAAACATCATGAAAAATCCATAGCTCAATGCGAAAAATCCATGACTATAATATATGCAACATAAAAACTAAAATGTAAGCATAAAAAGGAAAAGCCGCTAATTAACTGCGACAAGTTAATATAAATATCTTGCGGTTACTAATTTATCCAAGTCTAAATAACATCAAGTAAAGGTAAACATGTAGCTATAACCAGATATATGTGTAAACAATAAAGTATAGCAAGATATATGTATCTACGTATAAGTAATGATGTAGTATACCCCCTGGGTATAAGTGAAATATGGGTGCATGGTATACCTGTAGCTATGGCATAAAGTGTGTATGTACCTATTGCTAATGGTACAATACTCTATAAGTATACAAGTAACTAGCATGTAAGTATGTGAAGGCATATGTGTAAGCATGTGGATATACATGTATGCTAAATGTCATATGCGATAAGAAATATGAATCAATGTCCCAATGTCCCTAACCAAGCAATATCATATCTATAAGTGGGTTGTGCGTGACATGGCAATTATTGACGGTGTGTGTGACATACAATCAGTACTCGTGCAACATGAATCGTCAATAATAGTGCAGTGTCCTAAGGATACTAGTCCAAGCACAACAATAACTAAGCATTAGGGTGTATGCGCAATTCTAAACATGACATAGAATATGCGACATAAATAATATCTCTAGCCCATACGGATAACGCCATGCGGGCGATTCCCCTGTAGATGTTAAATCTACTCACCAACGCTCCTGGCTAGGTGAAGTCTACCACCTGTTTTCCCTTTGTAGCAGTGTCCGAAGTCCCCGCCTGCGAACCTGCAATATTAAAACAATTAAACAAGTATATATTAATAATAGATCCAAAATACATACAATCTACACGGACCAACACGACACACATACGTACTCTAAAGGGTTCGCGTTGTAGCTAACGCGTATAGCGACAATACGAAACCAACTCAGAACAACAGCAACACGGAACACGCATCGTATCGGATAACGTATCGCGTGAATCGGAACACTAGATATATGCAAAGTGGTCCCAGATTTTTCTGTACCAATGATTTGTAAAAATTGCAAGTACCATGAGACTACAAATAGCCCCAGAGAATCCTATCCAAAAATCCAACACCAAAGTCTCCAGTCTGGCCGCAAATTGCGGTAAGAAGCAATAAATCTGTGGCCTGAACATGGAGGAATTGGCTCGTATTTTCAGGGTAGGTTCTAGGTCTCTACACTAGGTTACTGTCATGCCAACTTTTGCAACAAATACTTGGTTTAACAGCAGATCATCCGAGACACAAACCAAACACTAAAAATACGATATTTACCCCCAAACGATACGATACGCGATAAAAACTAAAACTAACAAGCTAAGCAACACAAAATTAACTTAAATAACAGAAAGGAATCATTACCTACACAAAAGAACTCAAAGATCCAAGCTTTGCACACTCCAAGGCATCCATGAGGCAAAACCAAGATAAAGATGTGATTTTTGATGAAATTCTGATGTTTAGTGATGGATTTGTGAAGAAAAGGTGAAGAGAAGCTAAGTGTTCAGTTTGATGAGGGAGAGATGAGAGAATAAATGAGATAGAGAAAAAGAAAGAGAGGAAATGATGAAGAGAGATGAAGGTGAGTGTAGGGTGAGAGATGAGGGTGAGTGTATCATTAGCATTAATTGCTAACCATGCCTTCACATTAATGCACTCACACCTCACACAAAACAAAACCAAGCAAAATATCTCTCTTCTCACTCACAAATGATCATGGGTTAAGGTTAAGAATTAAAGCAAAAGGATTAGATTAGGGTTAAGTGTCAAGGATGCTTAGATCAAAATTAGCACAAACAAAACTCACATTTACGTGCACACGTGCGTGCATGCTTATAACAAATAATAATTAAATGTTATAAAATGTGAAGAACCCGAAATGGTAAACTTTTACAGTAAACCCGCATTAACGTCTAAACGAACACTAACCAAAATCTAAGTCGTTACACCGGGGTACCATACCGGGCCCAACTATGTACCCGCAAATGGCTCACGACTCCTCCTCGTATGGGGTGTATACATATCAGAACCGATAAAACTCATGGTGGGCGCCCGGAAATATCATATCAAGAGAAACCGGGTTTTTAAACAATGCATACTTTCTTTTGAAATGACCACGGATCTCAAATCCAGAAATCTCATGAAAACGACATATCTCAATGCGTATAATCACAAAGCATGATGTATGCGACATATAACATAAATATAGGCATATCCTTATATCATGCAACATGGAACAGTAATATACACATATCAAGGGAAAACAGCTCTTTAAAATGAATCCAGTTTTAAAATATATTTTGCGGTTCCCAAATCTCCAAAATCAAGCCAGAATCTTCTATATATGTGCAAATACGTAAGTATGCAAGTAAGGGTGTACAATATGTATGTACGCAAGTATGAGTGTACAATAAGTCATATCCTGATGCAACAGTCCTACTATGTAGTGACATGTCAATTATCGATGATGAAGTGTGTGAGCCGGCAGGTAGGTGTACGTAGAACATACGCATCATCGATAATGGTGCTAGTGTCCTGACAGCATGGGTTTAATATAACAATAAACACATTTGCTCATGCAATGCGATGCGAAAAGTAAGAATATGCGGAAATCGAATAATAAACGCAACAGTGAAGAATCTACATCAATATGTAAATGTCATACAATTTTTCCATTTGAGATAAGACGAATCCGGTTTTTTTAGAAAAATAAGGGCTACGGTGTTATTAAGAAAAGATGCGACTTTTGAAAATATCTGTAGAATCCCTTAGCCTATCTTTAAAATACTCACGATTCGTTAGTTTTGAAAAAAGGTATGACTCGGGTCTATTCTAACATCTACTATGTAAACAAAAGATCTGACTAACAAGCTAATCGAAAGGGTATGGAAACCACCTAAATCTGAGTCGATATATATATACATATATAACAGTCGGTGATCTCGCCTCAATAGTGTTGGGGTAAAAATTTACACCCCGGTTGACCAAGTCAAAATCAAAGTCAACCCCAAGCTAAATGGGCCCAAGCCCAGATCAAGTGGGCCCATGCCCGGGTCGAGCCCAAACATGAAGCGGCCGGCCTCCCCCATGCCAAGATAAAACCTTTGTAATAAATAATTTTGTTGTATTTATTTTATTTTATTTTATGAGTAAATGTAAGAAAATGGGCATAAAGCCAAATTTTGTAAAGCCCATGGCTTATATGCAAAAAGAAATGGCACATGAGCCATGGTATAGGCAAAATGCCATTTTGTGAAGCCCAAGGGGCTATGTGTAAAGTGTATAGCCTATAAAGGCAAGGATAATGAAAATATCCCAACAACTTTTTCTCTCTCCAAAAAATCTTAGATCTGAGATCTCTCTCCTTCCTCAAGGTTCTAAAACCTTCTTCTTTCTTTTGAATTAAATCAAGAGTTTTACTCTTCATTTTATAAAACTAAATAGTTTTTCACCACAAAACCCATAAAGGGGAACTCAGATGTTCCATTAGATCTCAAAAAGAAGAGATTTTTAACATCTCACAACTCTTGATCTTCAAGATCCTGCCAACAGAGGAGGAAGAAGGAGACCCACCACCAGAAACCCCACTTTGGGGAAGAACTAGGGATCAAAGGGAGAAGCCCTTCATCAGCTTCAAAACAGCTTAGGAGTTATTACTCCACCCTAATTTCTTTTTCGAGAATTTCTGGGGCTAAAAGCCTCTTTTTCTCGCCGGCGCCGAAGCGCCCACGTGCCGACACGTGGCGTGCTCGTGCTTGAGCGCTTCGCGCTCAATCGCCCAGCGTTCAAGCGTAAAGCGCCCACGTGCCGACACGTGGCGCGCCTGCGCTCCAGCGCCCTGCGCTCAAGAGCGAAGCACCCACGTGCCGACACGTGGCGCGCTCAAGCGCAAACGTGCCGACACATGGCGCGCTTAGCGCTCAAGCGCTCAAGCGCCCAGCGCTCAAGCGCAAAGCGCCAACGTGCCGACACGTGGCGCGCCTGTGCTCCAGCGCCCTGCGCGCGCGTGCGCTCAAGCGCCCTGCGCTCAAGCGCAAAGCGCCCACGTGCCGACACGTGGCGCGCTTGCGCTCAAGCGCAAAGCGCCCACCTGCCGACACGTGGCGTGCTTGTGCTCAAGCGCAAAGCGCCCACATGCCAACACGTGGCACGCTAGCGCCTAAGCGCACAGCACCCAAGCGCACAGCGCTCAAGGCGCTGACCCCACGCGTCCTTTGGGCGCTTTTTCCTTTTTTATGTGTGTATACATGTATATATATGTACAGATACACACACACTCCACAACACTGTCCCCCTCAAATAAAATTTTAGGCCGGGGCGCTGCCCCGCACCCCGCAAGGGGGCTGCTAGCCCCCTTGACCCCCAGCCCGCTATCCGCGTAGCGGGACCCCCGTAAAAAACTCTGCGTGGCTCTCGATATATCCAAGCCCCCTCCAAAACAAAACAAACGTACACTGCACATTGAGTTCGCATGACCAGTTTAACCCGTCTATCGGAGGTTTCCTCGCTCCAAAGGCGAGGGGTAATTAACGGCAGCTTAGTCCGCGACTGCCGGAGATTCGGATCCCCACAATCAATAAACATCGGCCTACCCTAGGTTGAGGGAATCTGTAGTATGCCTGACAAGTGCGCGCGTATTCCCATCTCAATAGGGTGACGAAAAACACCCTACAGATTCTGGCACGCCCGGTAGGACATTTCTCTCCTCCAATATTTCGGGTTAAACGTTCATGCGAACTCAATCAATATACATATCGATTGTCTATACTGAAATGATTTTTTTTCTGTTCAGCAATCAACTTTCGACGGCAATGTCTCCCAAGACGAATTCCGCTTCCAACGTGACCCCGATCCCGTACGTGGTCAAGGTCAATGCTCGTGTGGTTCTCCTTGCAAGCCTCAGTCGACAGTGGGAGGAACTGTCCCGCCAGTTTGGTTTCATCATCATCTACCATGCCGGAAGCACTCATCTGGCGGAAATCCCGGCGAAACAGGTGGCCAAGCTGGTCTCAAGGAGCAAGAGGCCGAATGTCGTGATCGCCAAGGCACCATAACCGAAACTTAAGACGGTGTCTGAACGATTCTCTGGTGCTCCAGCGGGGGGCAAGAACTCCGGTTCAAGGGCAACATCAAATGTTGCGGACGAGCTCAGGTGATGACTCCAACAAATGCACAATCGAGCGTATCTCCAAAATCTTCCATCGCCCGGTCTTCGGCGTCTTCCCAAAGAGCCGAAGTCTGCCAGGTGCTTAGAACAGAAACGTTAAGGCAGAAGCGGCTCATTATCGAGCCAACAAGAGGGCCAGGGCTTCGGCCAAGTGGAATCTTGTGAAGTTCTAAGAGCAGGGTTACTCTGTGACGACGGCTGAGTCGGCCATAAAAATCAGCAATTCCTTCGAACCTTTGAGGTGGGTTCAGAAAAATGCCATGACCTCCAGAATTAAGAAGACAGCGGTCCGAACGTCGCTACAAAGAGACATGCACCAGCCCCAACAGATAAAGTATGACACTGTCTCTTCAAGAGTCTATCAGGTGCTCTGTGCCGCACGAAAGCAGCGGGGCAAACCCAGAAAAGAAGCGCCAGCACCATTCAAGAACCTGGTTAGGCCAGCCGCCTTCAATCGACTGCCAGCTACCGAAACAAGGGGGTCAAGACAGCGATCTGTGAAATCAGCCGCCGATGATAAAAAGACGGCCGGATATATTATCCATACGGTCTACATGGCGGGAGGGCACCCCAGCGACAACCTTCGCAGAAAAAACAAGAATGGGGCCACCACATCCCAAGCCCAATCTGGCTTGAATGTGGTTGCCGCTGCCCAAGAACAGCCACCTCCGCTGAATGAAGAAAACCCTCTCAATGAGGATGATAGACAGAAAGACCCCTCGGTCCATGCAGAGTCAAGCTCGGACAGTGAGGAAGATACGACTTTCCGCCCCAGGACTGCGGAGCAAGAGCTGCTTCAAGAGCTTCGAAAACAGCTCAGGAGAAAAGCTAAAGAGATGGCCAAGCTCTATTCGAAAATTGACGACCTAACGAACATTGTGAAGCAGCTTATGGCTCAAATTGCTCGAGCGCCTCCTAATCAAGCACAAGTCGCTACTCATCAGCCGGGTGATGACAATCTGAAGCAGCCAATGCCTGTTCTTTTGGGTCCAAGACTGGTCGAGCCGCACGAAATCCGGCGACATTCCACTTCTGGGACCGCCTTGGCCCCAGATAGCACTATCCCGCTAACACAAGATCGGATAATGGATTTGGTCACCAGCAAAGTTAAAACATTGGTGGCTGAAGCGGAAGCACAAAAAGAAATTTGCAGTAGTGGGCAGCCATATCCCGCACAGTACGATCTGATCGAGTTCCCGAGCGGCTACGTCATTCCTGAGTTCGGAAGATTTGACGGAACGGGGAATGAAAATCAGCACGTCGCCCACTTCAAAGCATCGTGTGGAAATACAGGGGGCAATGACGTGCTTCTTCTTCGTCAGTTTGTCAACAGCCTGACCGGTGTCGCCTTCGACTGGTACGCG
Source organism: Agapanthus africanus (assembly GCA_030015575.1). Classification (NCBI taxonomy): domain Eukaryota; kingdom Viridiplantae; phylum Streptophyta; class Magnoliopsida; order Asparagales; family Amaryllidaceae; genus Agapanthus; species Agapanthus africanus. The sequence continues at coordinate 392,773,293 of JASDDO010000022.1, forward strand.
AGTATACCAGACGGGTCCGTCATTACCTTTGCCCAAATGGAGTCTCTGTTTCGACAAAGATTCATGAGCTTCAGTGATAAAATCTCCAATGCCGACCTTGTTAGGACTAAGCCGGGGAAGAATGAAAGCAACACCGACTTTATCGCTCGATGGCGTAATCTCACAGTCAAGTGCGAACCGCCGCTGGAGCAGGACCAGTCCGTCAGCCTTCTCATTGGGAACCTCAGCAATTGGATGGTCCCATTCTTGTGTACAGCGGGCCTCAAGTCATTTCAGGAGCTAACCAAGAAAGTCCAAATGCTGGAACGCTCGAAGCAAGAGTCCCCGCCGAACTCTCAGAGAGACAAAACTTGGAAAAGCAAGCGGGACGACAACCGTAGAAGCGGGAGTTCTAGCAGTACCAATGACTTCAATGCATCCGACGATGAAGAAAAGCGAGGGCGGGCGAATCTAAAACCAACCGGTCTCGAAAGCCATTGTTGGGAGGAGATGGGCCTTCCCTAGAGGAGAAAAAGAACAAGGTTTACTCTTTCAGAAGGGACAAGGTCCGCAAGATATTTAAAGATGCCTTGAACAATTGCCGGAGTCAAAAAGACCCCAAGAAGCAAAAATGACTGACAATCCCCTGTATTGCCCGTACCACCGAGTATTAAGCCATGCGATCGAGGATTGCTATATCTTCGAGGACTGGGTCGAGAAGCAGTACAAGGCCGGTGAGATCGAGCTGTCCAAAAGTGTGTTGGTGAACAATCAAATTGCAACCACCAACTTTATACAGACAAAAGTTGAAGCCTTCTGGGAGAAGACATCCGAACCCGCTGCCCTGAGAAATGAAACGGACTCATCGCGGCCTCCGTGGAGTACGCACATATCTAATAAGACGAAGAAGATGATAAAGCTACTTCGGAAAGATCCCAGGACGGAATAGGAAGGGCAGAAGAAGCCTACCAGTCCAGCTGCCAATGCGGCTCAATCAGGCTCAAAATCCAAGAAGAAGAAAAGTGCAGCTCGGCGTGAAAAGGAGTCTGCAGGGAGATCGACCATTCAAAAATATATCGATTCCCTCAAAGAATATGAACAGAAGGAAAGAACTCTGATTCAATTGAAGGAGTTCCTCCCTGTACGAGCGGCTGAAATTCTAGAGGAGTTAGAAGAAGACTCCAATGAAGAGATCCCTATAGTGACCTGCTACGCCATCCATCTGGGCAGCGACCCTGAGGGGGGCTCTGTTTTCCCGACGAGGACGAGGAGCTTGCCACAAAGGCCAATCAAATCCAGCTCAGAAGCGGCAGGGCTCTACCGCCAAATCAGGGCAACGCCCCAAAAGGGAAGGAAAAACAAGTCTCTAATGAAGAAGATGGCAGAGAACCGGCTGATGAAAACATAAGTCCTTCCCCGGTAGACTATAATGTCTTGGCTCACCTCCGAAAGCTTCCGTCTCTCCTTAACTTCTACGACGCGTTGGTTCTATCTCAAGAGCTTAGAGATGTTCTCATTCATGCTCTACAAAACCCTGAGCGGTATCAGGCTCGCTTTGCGGAAATTAATATGAAAGAAGCTCAGTACACTTTGCAAGCCGCCGCAGTCACGTTTAAGGATGAAGACTTGCTACTGGGAACGACTGAGTATAATCGGCCGCTTTATATGACCGGGTACAGCGACGGGGATCGGATTAATCGCATATTGATTGATCCGGGGTCCTCAGTGAACATCATGAACTTGCGAACACTGAAGAGTTTGTCAATGGATGTCCGACACATGTCAAGGGAAATGATTGTTATTCAAGGCTTCAATCAAAACTGCCAGCAAGTTCTGGGGTCTATAGCTTTGCCAATTAAATTCGGGGATCCGCAAACTGAAGCTAAGATATACGTGATCGACGCCGACACGTCTTATAAGATTCTCTTGGGACAGCCGTGGCTCCACGATTACGGCATTGTCCCATCAACTCTCCATCAATGCATGAAGTATACTAAAAATGGCGAAGAAAGACGCATTGACGAAGACATCCAGCCGTTCGGTGTGCATGAAGTCCGATATGAAGATTCTCGGTACTTTATGAACCACCAAAATGCTAAGCCACAACTGACTAAGGATAGAGCGGCCCCAAGACTCAAAAGCAAATCTGAGCCGACTGTCACTTTCAAAAGCAAAAATGCCCAAGTGTTCCCGCGTTTCGGTAGCGACACTGATGAGTCCGACGCTGGAAGTCCGTCCTTCCGTAAAACTCTCCCTCGTTTTGGTAGCGATACATACGAATCCGATACTGAAGGCCCAACTAGCAGCAAAGTCCGCCCTGATCTTGGCAGCGAAACTGAAGAGTCGGAGGAAGAGGACCTGTTGTGCAACAGCGGTGCAGATTGGACCCCCATGCAACAAGCGAAACTACGAGAGACCTTCAAAATTGCGGAAGGGTCCCTAGCCGTCACAAGGGTACCGGAGCAGATGTGCAAAGAGCTCGATGCGTTGTCAGTCTCCACAGTCGACCAGCTGAAAACTTTCTACGTCCCCGGAAGGAAAAGTGGATAGAAGGCATCCTGTTTTATGGGTCAAACCTCGTTGTGCCCCGGACTATTTGTCTGTCGCGTGCCTTCTATATGAGAGAGGCATAAGAGCCGTCCTCAATCCCAGATACTATGCGCCCGAGATGCGGGAATATTTCAAAAAGTGCGGATGCCGGTTATATCAAACGGAGTCCGAAGCAAAGTTTTATGAAGGTGTATGGCATCTACCTCAGGTCCGAGCACTCATCGATAGACGAATTCCAGATAGGCGGGGAATAGGTTTCATCCAGCTTGATTCTAAGGCATGCTAAATGACCCATATTGGAGAAGCCAGCGAAGAGTCAAATGATGAAGACAAGCTAACCGAGCCAGAAGAAGCTCCTCAAGAGCTCGAAGATGGAGGACAAGTAACCTTTGACGAGCTATCCGAGATTGACTTAGGAACGCCCGATGATCTAAGCCCGACCTACATCAGCTCACTTTTGTCGGAGGAAATGAAAGAGCAGGTAATTGCCCTGCTGCATGAGTTCGTCGACTTCTTCGTGTGGACATACAAAGAAATGCCTCACCTTTCCCCTGAAGTGGCCGTGCATAAGCTGGCTATATCTCTTGATGCTAAGCCAGTCAAACAAGCTCCTCGACGAATGAGAAGGGAACTGGAAGAAAAGGTCATCCAGGAAACCAAGAAGCTCATCGATGCCGGCTTCATCAAGGAAGAGAAATATGCGGACTGGATCGCATGCATAGTCCTAGTGAAGAAGAAAAATGGGAAGATCCGAGTTTGTGTCGATTTCAGGGACCTTAACAAGGCATGTCCTAAAGACGACTTTCCGCTACCGGTCATGGAAATGATGGTCGATGACACCTCAAATTATGAGTTGTTCACCTTTATGGATGGCTCGTTTGGATATAATCAGATCAAGATGTCGCCTGAAGATGAGAAACACACAGCATTTCGAACCCCGATCGGAATATATTGCTACAAGGTAATGCCGTTCGGACCGAAGAACGCAGGTGCTACATATCAAAGGGCAATGACCAATATCTTTGATGACCTAATCCATAAATTCGTCGAATGCTATGTGTATGATCTGTTCGTCAAGACTAGAGCCAAGGCCGATCACGTCCAAGATCTTAGGACCGTTCTCACCAGGCTGAGAGAGTACGACCTGAAAATGAATCCTCTGAAGTGCGCTTTTGGCGTGTCATCGGGAAAATTCCTGGGCTTCATAGTCCGACATTGAGGGATCGAAGTTGACTCATCAAAGATAAAGGCCATCATGTAGATGCCCTCTCCGAAGAGTCTGACGCGGCTAAGATCTTTTCAAAGCAAGCTTTCTTATATACGGAGGTTTATCTCAAATTTATCGGGAAGGTGTAGGCCCTTCTTAAAGCTCATGAAGAAAGGAGCTCCTTTTATCTGGGATGCCGAATGTCAAGCAGCGTTCAAAAGAATAAAACAATACTTGTTGCACCCTCCAGTGCTGGCCGCTCCCATTCCAAATAAACCGCTGATTCTCTACACTGCCGCGCTGGATAAGTCACTCGGTGCGCTCCTTGCCCAGTATAACGAGGAGGGAAAAGAAAATGCCCTCTACTACCTCAGTCAAACTCTAGTCGGGGCGGAACACAACTATTCCCCAATCGAAAAGCAATGCCTGGCTCTGATATTTGCTATGAAGAAGCTGAGGCACTATCTGCTCGCTCATCGGGTTATGCTGATCTCCAAGGTCGACCCGCTTAAACACTTGATGACCACAGCGAGCCTAGCCGGCAGAATGGCAAGATGGGCTGTTATGCTACTTGAGTTTGACATAGTTTATACTCCTCAGAAAGCAGTAAAAGGGGAAGCTCTTGCATACTTTCTCGCTGCTCATCCCATACCAGAAGGGTCGCCGCTAAATTGTGAGTTACCCGACGAACAAGTGCTGCACCTCGAGGAAGATGAGCCATGTTGGGAGCTCTACTTCGATGGAGCCTCATCAATGAGGACCTCCAGCAAGTCAAGCGTCCCGGAGATAAAAGCAGGGATAGGATTGGTGTTCATCACGCCATCGATGGGAACCCTACGGCGTTCTTTTGCTCTCACCTAGCCTCGAACAAACAATGAAGCTGGGTATGAAGCTCTGATAGCTGGTTTGGAGCTTGCCATAGAAATGGAAGTCCTTCGGCTACGGGTTTACGGTGACTCCCAACTTGTCGTCAACTAGGTAAGCGACGACTATAAGATATACAAACCCGAGTTAGCTCGGTACAGAGGCCGAGTGGTGGAACTCATGAAACAGTTCACTTACATTGAACTAATGAGAATCCCCAGAGCGTTGAACGGAAAAGCCGACATACTCGCTCGCCTAGCTAAGGAGTTGGCTGATCCTGACATGGATGAAATTCTGATCACAGTCAGGAGCCGGCAAATTCTACCCCCAGTCTCTCTACGAGATGTGGAAAGCGCGGAACAGAAAAGCAGTCCTGCCGAAGAAGCTTCGATCATCCAAGATGAGCCCGATTAGAGAGAACCCTTTATAGAGTACCTCCGATACGAAAAGCTGCCTAAAGAAAAATCTGCGAGGATTCAGCTGAAGAAAAGAGCTCTCCGATACGTGTTTGTAAATGACACGTTATACCGCAGGTCATATGACCAACTCTGGCTCAGGTGTCTTTCATTGGCCGAAGCCCAAAAGGTCACGAAAGATGTTCACTCGGGCGTTTGCGGTGCTCACCAATCTGGCCCCAAGATGCGACTTCAAATCAAACGGCTTAGGTATTACTGGCCCACCTTGATACGGGATTGCGGAGAGCATGCAAAGAAATGTCAGATCTTCCAAATCCATGGTGATTCCATTCACAAGCATCCCAATCCGTTGCATCCTACGGTGGAGTCGTGGCCCTTCGAAGTCTGGGGCACCGACATTGTTGGCCCAATTGATCCTCCGTCATCTAAAGGCCACCGGTTCATACTGGCCACGACAGACTACTTCTCCAGATGGGCTGAAGCTATCCCGCTAAAAGAGGTCAATACAAAAGATATTCTGACATTCTTCCAGCATAATATTCTATACCGCTTCGGTACACCAAGAAGAATCATTTCTGACAACGGGCCTTCTTTCAAGAGCTTCAATGTCTCAACGTTCGATACTCAGCACAAGATAGACTGGAGATATTCCTCCATCTATAATCCAAGAGCCAATGGGTTAGCCGAAGCCTTCAATAAGACTCTATGCAAGCTCCTGAGGAAAAATGCTTCAGCCAACAAGAGAGACTAGAATCTCAAACTTCACGAGGCGTTGTGGGCATATCGTACCACGCACCGTACTCCAACTCAGTCCACTCCATACTCATTGCTCTTCGGATTGGAGGCGGTCCTCCCCCTCGAAGTCGAAGTTCCAAGCTTAAGAATGGTCGTTCAGCACGAGTTGACGGAGGAGGAAAACGTACTCCTTCGGCTGGAAGAGCTCGACGCCCTCGAAGAAAATAGGCTCGCGGTGCAGCAAAATCTTGAGCTATACCGAGCCCGAATGTCACGGGCCTATGACAAGATAACCCGTCTCCGCGCTTTCAAGATAGGCGAATTGGTGTTGGTACTCAAAAGACCGATCATCCCCAATCGACATGCCAAGGAAAAATTCGAGCCAAACTGGGAAGGACCATACGTCATCGGGAAAGGGTTCGACGGAGGATCCTACCAACTAATAAGTGCCGAGGGAGAAAGGCCCATGCCACCCATCAATGTCCGATATCTCAAGAAATACTACGCGTGAATGCTTGAAGTCGCAGGTGAATCGAGCACGCATGCCCTACGGTCTGGGTCATACATCCTGCAAAACCGTACACAATCCACGGACGTAAATGACCTCTATCTCTCCCAAATCCTGCCGGTGAAACTACTTTTAAAGTCCCACCAGCGGCAAAAAAAGGGTATGTCCACAAGCAAAACGGGCACGGATGAAAACCCGAAAGGGCTCCGTGAGTAAAAACAGCAGGACTACCGGCGAGTTTGTGAAAACCCGAAAGGGCGCAAACTCATGAAAAGAGATGAAATACACTCGCAAAGTGCTCTCGACCTTGCGAGGAGAAAATCCCTGCGTGAGATCCTTACGACTCACAAAGGAGAAACACACTTAGGAATCCTCACGATTCCTAAGGAGAACATACACCTCCGAGATCCTCTCGACTCGTAGGGAGAAAATGCTTTTATGAGACCCTCACGGCTAATAAAATTGAAAAGCCTTAGGTGATAGGGACCCAAACCTATCTCCTAAGCCATCGTTCTCCAACGGGCAACAGCAAATGATGAGTCGCTCCTGGCATTTCGCTTCAGTGTTAGCGGTGATGATGCCGACCAAAAATCCAAATCCTAAGTTCTCCCAAGGCAAATGATGAGTTGCTCCTGGCATTATTCCAGTGCAGCAATGCTGATGCCAAACAAGATCCAAATTCCAAGTTCCCAAACGGCGAATGATGAGTCGCTCTTGATACCATATTCCAGTGTAGCGATGCAGACACCAACCAAAATCCAATTTCTCAAAATTCTCCAGGCCCTACGGTTAGTCCCTAAATTGGCTGTCGTATACAATCCACGGGCTCAAATAATTCTCAACATACGCATGCCCCGCCGTAATCACCAGTCCTACGGTTGGTCTCCGCCCTGGGAATTATGCTCCATTGGGAAGACCCACTCATGTGTCCTCACGATGCATGAGGAGAACAAACCTTTGTGGGATCCTTACGACTCACCAAGGAAAAACATACTAGGGGGTCCTCACGAGTCCCAAGGAGAAACTACACCTACGGGATCCTTACGACTCGTAGGGAGAAAATGCTTTTATGAGACCCTCATGGCCCATAAAATTGAAAGCCTTAGGTGATAGGGATCTAAACCTGTCTCCCAAGCCATCGCTCCTCAATCCCCAAGTGGCGAATGATGAGTCACTCCTGGTGCCATATTCCAGTGTAGCGATGCAGACGCCAACCAAATTCTAAACCCAAACTCTCAAATGGCGAATGATGAGTCGCTCCTGGTACCATATTCCAGTACAGCGATGCAGACGCCAACCAAATTCCAAATCCCAAAACGGCGAATGATGAGTCGCTCCTGGTACCATATTCCAGTGCAGCGATGCAGACGCCAACAAAGTCCTAAAATTTTTCCGGCCCTACGGTCTGGATCATACATCCTGCCAAACCGTATACAATCCACGGGCGTAAAATGATCCCAATCCCTCCCAAGTCCTGCTGGTTAGACCACATTCAAAGTCCCACCGGCGGTGAAGAAAAAAAGAAGAAGAAAAAGGAAAACAAAAGGTATGTCCGCGAGCAAAATGGGCACGGATGAAAACCCGAAAGGGCTCCGTGAGTAAAAACAGCAGGACTGCCGGCGAGTTTGTGAAAACCCGAAAAGGCGCAAACTCGTGAAAAAGAGATGAAATGCACTCACAAAGTTCTCTCGACTTTGTGAGGAGAAAATTCCCGCGTGAGATCCTTATGACTCACGAAGGAGCAACACACTTAGGAGTCCCCACGACTCCTAAGGAGAAAATACACCTACGGGATCCTTACGGCCCGTAGGGAGAAAATGCTTTGTGAGACCCTTACGGCTCACAAAATTGAAAGGTCTTAGGTGATAGGGACCTAAAACCTGTCTCCTAAGCCATCGTCTCCTGATAAGAAAGCGCAAATGATGATTCGCTCCTGGTACCATATTCCAGTGTAGCGATACCGATGCCAAGAAAAAACTAAATCCTCAAATCCTCTCATGATAGATGATGATTCGCTCCTGGTACCTTATTCCAGTGTAGCGATGCTGACATCAACCCAAATCACAATTAACAAGTCAACTTCAACTCCGACACCGCAGAAAGCGGAGCATGTCAGAATCCAATCTCGACACCGCAAGAAGCAGAGCAAGTCAAGTTCACCTCTGACACTGCAGGAAGCAGTGCAAGTCAAATAGAGCATCGACCGTCCAAGTCTCTAAAAGGGCAGCATCGACCGTCCACGTCGCAAAAAGGGCAGCATCGACCGTCCAAGTCGCAAAAAGGGCAACGTCGACCGTCCAAGTCGCTAAAAGGGCAGCATCGACCGTCCACGTCGCAAAAAGGGCAGTATCGAACGTCCAAGTCGCTAAAACGGCAGCATCGACCGTCCAAGTCGCTAAAAGGGCAGCATCGACCGTCCATGTCGCTAAAAGAGCAGCACCGACCGTCCAAGTCGCAAAAAGGGCAGAACCGACCGTCCACGTCGCTAAAAGGGCATAACCGACCGTCCAAGTCGCAAAAAGGGCAGAACCGACCGTCCACGTCGCTAAAAGGGCAGCACCGACCGTCCAAGTCGCAAAAAGGGCAAAACCGACCGTCCACGTCGCTAAAAAGGCAGCATCGACCGTCCAAGTCGTTAAAAGGGCAGCATCGACCGTCCACGTCGCAAAAAAGGCAGCATCGACCTTCCATGTCGCTAAAAGGGCAGCACCGACCGTCCACGTCGCTAAAAGGGCAGAACCGACCGTCCAAGTCGCTAAAAGGGCAGAACCGACCGTCCAAGTCGCTAAAAGGGCAGCACCGACCGCCCAAGTCGCAAAATGGGCAGAACCGACTGTCCACGTCGCTAAAAGGGCAGAACCGACCATCCAAGTGGCAAAAAGGGTAGAATCGACCGTCCATGTCGTAAAAAGGGCAGTGCCAGCTTCCCAAAAGCGGGAACCAAATCAAGTCGCTTCCACGTGAAAGAAGATCCATCAATTTCATGCACACGACCCACATGTGTGGTGTGCATTTATTGATGGGGGAAATTTTTTGGGGTAAAAATTTACATCCCGGTTGACCAAGTCAAAATCAAAGTCAACCCCAAGCCAAATAGGCCCAAGCCCAGATCAAGTGGGCCCATGCCCGGGTCGAGCCCAAACATGAAGCGGCCGGCCTCCCCCATGCCTAGAAAAAACTTTTGTAATAAATAATTTTATTGTATTTCTTTTATTTTATTTTATGAGTAAATGAAAGAAAATGGGCATAAAGCCAAATTTTCTAAGGCAATGGCTTATGTGCAAAAAGAAATGGCACATGAGCCATGGGATAGGCAAAATGCCATTTTGTGAAGCCCAAGGGGCTATGTGTAAAGTGTATAGCCTATAAAGGCAAGGATAATGAAAATATCCAAACAACTTTTTCTCTCTCCAAAAAATCTTAGATCTGAGATCTCTCTCCTTCCTCAAGGTTCTAAAACCTTCTTCTTTCTTTTGAATTAAATAAAGAGTTTTGCTCTTCATTTTATAAAACTAAATAGTTTTTCACCACAAAACCCATAAAGGGGAACTCAGATCTTCTATTAGATCTCAAAAATAAGAGATTTTTAACATCTCACATCTCTTGATCTTCAAGATCCTGCCAACAGAGGAGGAAGAAGGAGACCCACCACCAGAAACCCCACTTTGGGGAAGAACCAGGGCTCAAAGGGAGAAGCCCTTCATCAGCTTCAAAATAGCTTAGGAGTTTTTACTCCACCCTAATTTCTCTTTCGAGAATTTCTGGGGCTAAAAGCCTCTTTTTCTCGCATGCGCCCAAGCGCTCAAGCGCCCAACGCTCAAGCGCCAAGTGTCCACGTGGCGCGCTTGCGCTCGAACGCTCCGCGCTCAAGCGCCCCGCGCCCACGTGCCGACACGTGGCGCGTCTGCGCTCAAGAGCGAAGCGCCCACGTGCCGACACATGGCGCGCTCGCGCTCAAGCGCCCTACGCTAAAGCGCAAACGTGCCGACACGTGGCGCGCTTCGCGCTCAAGCGCAAAGCGCCCATGTGCCGACACGTGGCGCGCCTGTGCTCCAGCGCCCTACGCTCAAGCGCAAAGCGCCCACGTGCCGACACGTGGCGCGCTTTTGCTCCAGCGCCCAGCGCTCAAGCGCAAAGCGCCCACATGCCGACACGTGGCGCGCTAGCGCCTAAGCGCACAGCACCCAAGCGTACAGCGCTCAAGGCGCTGACCCCATGCGTCCTTTGGGCGCTTTTTCCTTTTTTTTTTATGTGTGTATACATGTATATATATGTACAGATACACACACACTCTAAAACACTGTCCCCCTCAAAAAAAAATTTAGGCCGGGGCGCTGCCCCGCACCCCGCAAGGGGGCTGCTAGCCCCCTTGACCCCCAGCCCGCTATCCGGGTAGCGGGACCCCCGTAGAAACTTTGTGTGGCTCCCGATATATCCAATCCCCCTCCAAAAAAAACACACGTACACTGCACATTGAGTTCGCATGACCAGTTTAAACCGTCAATCGGAGGTTCCCTCGCTCCAAAGGCGAGTGGTAATTAACGACAGCTTAGTCCGCGGCTGCTTGAGATTCGGATCCCCATAATTAATAAACCCCGACCTACCCTAGGCAAGGGGAATCTGTAGTACGCCTGACAAGTGCACGTGTATTCCCATCTCAATAGGGTGACGAAAAACACCCTACAAATAATACCGCATACGATACAATATATCATATGACATCCTTGAGTCAAGAGTGCGGATCTATCATCAATATCAAGCTCGTATGGTAAATCCATTGTATGGCATCCCAAATCTGGGTATGGGTCAAATATCACATTCATCTCATCATTTATCCGGTATCCTTATCATTATATCTCATGAACTGGGTACCGACCTAAGTCTAGTACAAACTGATACCATCTATATAAATATATGCGTGTATGAAAACACACACCTAAAGGCCCGCTATTACCTCATGTCGAATCTCAAAATACGAACCACATCATATCACCGATCTCATGGCACTATGCCAATCTCATCGACTCATCTCCATAGATCATCCACTATCCTCATCATCCAAGTGTAGGTATGCGTGTGTGTGTGTGTATCGTCCCATACCTGTAACATTTCAGAAAATATAAAATATTATTTTTATGAATTTAATATTAAAATAATATTTTTCCCGAAAACTGCCCGATTTGCGAAATAGGAGTTTTCGAAAAAGGGTATAAATATATACCAATAATTATGAAATAAATAGAAATTAAAATGATTTATTCATTTAATAATATAATTTTAGGATTTGGCATTTTTTAAATTTATTATATGCAGTTTTGATAAAAACCCGATAAGTGCACTACTAATCGCGATTAAGCCAAATCCGCATTTTCTACAGCTTTTCATGGCTAGTGCACCATGACATGTTACATGTTTCTTCATGGTGTGTTTTATGTTAGGGTTGGGCTTTTGGGTGAGAAAAGAAAGAAAAGAAAAGAGAAATGATTTGGGAGAAAGTCAAAAGGGGACATAATGATGAGATAAGCATGTTAGGAGAGAGAATGAGAGTGAGAAAGTGAGAGAGAGGGAGAGAGTGCTGCCATTTGTTTCCCCCCCACCATTTTCTTCTTCTTCTTCCTCTTCCTCATCTCCCTCCATCTTCTACCCTCTTGATCTACCCCAAAAACATTGCCAAAACCCTATACCCCTTCACAAAAAAATGATCACCTCCTCACCCTTATCGCAATGAACCAAGAAAATTGAGATTTTGACAACCTTGAGGAGCTAGGGTTTTTCTTGGGTTGCCCAAGTGAGGTAATTTCATCACCCTTAGCATAGTATTTCATTCACTTTACCTTTCATGCAAGTTTAGAGGTGCATTTGTGATGTTCAGTGAACCTTGGGAAACCCTAGTGAAGGGTTTGAGTGTTTGTTGAAATTGGTGATGTTGTGGCTGTTAACTAGACTTGGGTGCTGTTTAATGACCTGGACCAGAGCTTAGAAACCCCAAAACATGGATTTAGATACCCCGACATCGGATAAATGTGTGAATTGTGAAGGTATTTTGGAATCTGGAGAAACCCGGGGATACTAGAAATGATTTTGCAATTACTGGGAGTCGTGCAGGCCCCTAGGAAGCTACCACCAAGACCTGAGCCCCATCCCCTGCACCTAGGCTGCAGATTTATTCAATCTGGACGAAATTTGCGGCCATGGTATTTTAGTATTGATCCGTATTTGTTCTGGGGTCCCTTTAGATGTAAATTAGGCCCTCCATATATGCAGAATTGACCAATTTGGCTTAGGGTAAAATCTAGGAGCACATTGGGGTGTTTTTAGCTATGATTTCCGTATTTTGAAATGTTAATTCTTGATATTTGGATTTGTATTTGGTTGTTGGATGTCTGTACATCGACAACAGGGGTTGGTTGATGTTTTTTGCACGTGTAGGCCATAGGTTCTAACCTATGAGCGCACCGTGCGCCGTATCGGTTTTCCGGATTCGATTTTAATACGCATTGCGACTGTTGATTATTTTAGGTATCTTTGCATGGATTCTAAGGAGACGGAGCGTGGCTTCATCGACTTCGGCAAGCACGAAGCAAGGTGAGTGGATCTATATCCACGGGGGAAGTCTGGTGGATGGCGTATAGCACCCCCGCAAAGTTTTGATGGAAAACTGATTTATAGAATATAGTTAGGGCACTTAGATTAGGAAACTAGGGTTAGAATGAAGATAGCTATGAAACCATATTAGAAACTAGAGGATAGTTAGAAGTGATATGTTACCACTATCATAGGATGACGTTTAGCGATATTGCCGTTTAGGGTACCGTAGGACTAGATAGTCGATGTAGATGCGTCATCCGAACCATACCTTTTTCTAAACCGAAGAGTCGTATGTATCTTTTAAATATATAGCTTGAGGGATGTTACGTATTTTCAAATGATATCTTTTTCTTGAAAACACTGTAACCCCTATTTTCGAAACTACGATTCGCTTCCTTAAAAATCTGATTGTATGGTTCGGGTGTGTATGTAGATTAGATACTTACACTCAGTAAGGATAGAATGTTTGTGTAAATTCGATGAAGAATATAAGACGAATATGATGATTTGTTGGTATACGGATGCGAGTCGATCGAGATGATTTATACCCTGCCGGTCCCCTGATATGAGACTATTGCGGATGTGACCTGGGACATAGGTATATAGAAATATATATATCCATATATAGAACGTTGAGAATCATGGATGATAGGCTATACGTGATATTAGGCCGTACCCTCATTTGTCGTATAGGATGTTAGGATCCCTTTTAGCTTAATTCCGCCGTACGATGATTTTCCGTGCGTGATGAGTTTGACTTGATGATTGATCCTTACCCTTGACTAGAGGATGACGTACGATGGATTATATCGTATATGACATTGTTGGGCTGGATGCCGATTGATAGATTCCCGACTCGATCATGTTAGATATGTATACCTTATAGCTTCTAGTTGACAATTTACCTTATGATGCATTCATGTTATTCATATTGCCTTGCTTATACCTGTGATTGTACACCTGCACCATTATCGATGATGCGTATATTACACGCACATAGACTGTAGGCTCACACACTTCATCATCGATATTTTCCATGTCACTACACAGTAGGATTGCTGCATCATAATATGACTCTTCGCATAACCTACTTGCGCATATACATTGATATATTCATACTTGCGCACACACACATTGTATATCCACATTGGTGCACATATACATGTAGGGTTCCTAGGCATCCTAATGAGGTCTCACAAGGCATCGAACATGCCAATTTAAAAATCTAGGTGCCGAGAGACCCGACTACGGATCGTTTGCTAGAAAACTAGGCGACAAAGCTAACAAGTTAACATTTAACTAAGGGAATACGGAAATACAACCTTTCTAGATCGGGTGCTCCACCTCCATAGCTCCGCAACGAAGTGCCCTCGCTATCCTAGTGCATTCCCGGGCTCTAGCGTCAGCTTCATCGGAGAATGGACGGGCTAGGTCGTCGACGACGTGCCGAAGATGATCTACGTCGAAGCATCACTAGATCGAGCTCCACCTTCACCAAGCCTTGGAAACTTGTGAAGGAAACACACTCTACTACTTGGCAAGAGGTAGAGGATGAAGAAATAGGAAGTGGGTAGACTTTAGAATTGGATTTCTCACTCTAATTCATCACTTGCCATTGATGGAGGCAAGCTTTCTTCACTTGAAGAAATGAAGAAGAAGATGAAGATGAATAATGAATTATTATGATAAGTTAATTAACTAGAAAAGAAAAAGGATACTTATCATAATAATAACCATGATTAGGTGTAGAGAATAGATCATGGTTAATTGCAAGGGTTAGGGTTAAGCATGAGACAAAATGGTCACAAAGTCAAAGCTTCATGAAGCTTCAAAGAAAGAGACAAAACTTGCAACCATTTCATTTCTAATCTTTTCCAAATAAATAAATAAATAAATGATTAAGAAAAAGAAAACCCTAACCATCAATTTAACCATGGTTTAATCTTCACGCTTAACCAAGTTAACATGTATCATCAAACATGATATAATCATTTGCACAAAAAATATATCACATATACAACTTGTACAAACAAGTGAGAAAATCCATATAAAGTGAACCAATACTAGTTAATGCAAAGTAATATATCAAATATATAAATATACATTAAATCATTAAATCAACACTTGATTCAATGATCCGGTCATGTCGCACACAACCGACTAGTATACAATATATCGGCTTATCGAATCAACGCTTGAATCGATAACTAGGTTATATCGCATACAACCATTCGACACATTGATCGCGAGAATGAAATACGGTATCAAATACACGCATTATTCTCGGTCCCGCACATATCTCATATGCGCCCCTATTTCGTTTCGCTTAAGCCAGGAAACCTCTGTGTAGGACTCTAAAGACTCGTCAATACGCCGGCAGCAGATGATGATCATATCAAACACCCACAAGCCGCAAGCGGTCTGCTAAACGTAACGGCCACCCGGGTATTGAGCGATCTGAAGATCGACGAGCAAGCCCGCTCACACTCCAGTGAATCCAACCAGTAACACTACCGTACAGTCCGGTCTGATCGTCTGATATGTCGCAAATCTCGCTTAGGGGTGATAAACGTCAGACCCCAATAGCTCGATAAGTCGTGTCGATATGAGGTCTATAACAATTCGAGAAACTACTGGTAACACTTACCAGTAAATCTCAGCAACCCTGGCCAGGGATTTCCTGTTAAAGCCAATCGAACACAGCGCAACATCAACTCCCTATACCGGGAGAGACGAATCCCCTCCTATCGCTCATTGCCTCCATGTGACTCGGGACTGTACCCAAAAACCACCGTTTTGCACGCCCTCTTGGACGTGGTAAGATGGAAATCAAAGCACAGTGGGAACCACACAAGACTCTATGACGATCTCGGGTCAACAGACTACTCTGTACCAGTGTCACCAGAGAACTGCCATCTGACGTGAGGTATAATACCATCTGGGAGTTCTCGGCGAGTCCGTCCAGTATACCCAGTCTCTACTGAGCACCCGTATATCATCTCTGATGTCAAACACCAATGGATATGGGATCATCCATCGCCCATCTGTATGGGTCGAGAAGGTACACGCTAGTCTACTCTGGTATATCGATGCCCCGTCTCGATACACCCACGACTAGGGACTTTGAAGGATGTACTTATAGACTACCTTGTCCCCACTAGTATGATCCACATCACAGTCCAGGTAGTCAAGTACACATCCTAAGGGCTTTACCAACATGTAACAGAGAGACAATCAATGTACACGTTAAGGTAAAGTTCAACCAGATAGCATACTATCATGTCGAGCAAGAAAGTCCTCCCTATATACGTCCCAGCATCCACTACAATATACATCCTATGTACAGTAATGGCCTCTAGGGCATACATATAACTAACAATCTCCCACTTGCACTAGGGCCATCTGTATCAGTGGTTGTAGTATCTCATACTCAACCATCCCATAAAAGTCTCTCTCTGGGAATAGGCCTTCGTGAGTGGATCCGCTGCGTTATCCTCTAAGTCTGCTCTCCTTACCTCGATCACCCTGGAGATCAACCATCTCCATGATCAGGTGATACTGCCTTAGAATAAGTCTGGATCACTGATGGGACCGGTGTTCCTCGGCATAAACAACAACTCCATTGTCTCACAATGGTAGGAACGTAGTTCATCTCATGAACTAATATACACCCAAACATCCTCTTTTGTAGCATCTTAAGTAGCGATGTATCCAGCCTTTATCGTCTAGTATGTCACGGTATCTAGCTTGGAACTCTTCCAACATACCGTCCCTTTACTGAGGGTAAAGATAATGCCTGCGACTGACATTCAGTCGTCTTTATCACCCTGGAACACTTCCAGTGATTCTCCCCAGGATCGATTGATACCATCTCACTACAACTAGTGAGAATACTAACACCCAAATAACATCTATCTCATAGATGAAAACTCAGGATTTAGGAGGTATCATTTTGATCCTATATGGAGAATCTTTGTGATAAGCGGAGATTGACCAAGCGCAGCATAGGAAACTCCTTCCCTATCATGAGTTTGTCATCCACGTACTCTACGAGGATCACCACCATACTCCCTACTACCTTTTTGTATATACAAGGTTCATCTACCATTTTGATGATGTCAACTTCCTTGACTAATCCATCAAAACAGATGTTCCAACTCCGCGATGCCTGCTTTATCCTATAAAGCATCTTGCACACGTTTCCGCTGCTCCCACTGTCTACGAGGCCCTCTGGCTGTGTACTTATAGACGCACTCTTCTAAATCAGTATTTAGAAAAGCAGTCATGACACCCAACCGCCAGATATCGTAGTCATGGTATGTAGCCGTGGCAAGAAGGATCTGGATGGACTTAAGCATAGGTACTGGAAAAGGTTTCATCATTATCCACGCCTGGTCAATGACGACAACCTTTAACAAGTCTAGCTTTGAAAGTCTCAACTTTTCCATTTACACCAAGTAATCTTCTCAAGATTTACTTGCTCCTGATGGGGATTTAACCCTTCAGATATAGCATCCAAAGTCCATACTTTGTTGGTGTATATGGATTCCATCTCAGATAACTAAGCATCCAGCCATTCTTACAGAGTCTCACTCCTGATGGCCAGCTCGAAACTAGTTGGGTCATCATCTCATGATGGAATCCTCGCTCTCACTGTCATAGAGAAACCTAAGTAACTCTCAGGTGGGTGAGGAACCCTACTAGATCGGCGGAGAGGCTGAGGTTCGTTGGAATCTATTGAATCCTTTGGTTCTATCAAATCATCAGCTGCAGTTTGTATAGCTGGAACCTTTCCAGTTCTACATTACAGACCTTGCCTCGAGCTTGTCCGGATTTTGCTTTTAGACATAGGCCGGACAACCCCAAATCTTAACTAACTTAAGATATGGGCTCTTCCTATACCATATCAAATATGAAGTGGTAGGCAACAGATTTGATTTGAACCCTATTCAATAGGTATGCAACTTCTCAAGTGCATAACTCCCAATAGGAAAAAGGTAACTCAGTAGTACTTATCATAGAGCACACCATATCAAATAGGGTGTATCTGCTCCGCCCCGACATACCATCGTGCAATGGTGTATACGGAGGAGTAATGCTGAGAGAGAATCTCATTCTCCTTTAGAATAGTCCAGGAATTCCATGCACAAGTATTCTCCTCCTTGATCTCATCAAAGGACATAATACTTTTACCCGTATTTTGGTTCTCTACTTCTAACTTATATTCTGTGAATATCTCAAAAGGTTCGGACTTGTGTTTCAACAGGAACATATGTCTGAATCTAAAGAGATCATCAGAGAACGTAATGAAGTATAAAGAACCGGTCTTGGTATGTGTAGACAGGGGACTTACATACATCAACATGTATCATCCCAAGAGTTCACTAACTCTTTCTCTGTTTCCAATAAACAGAGCTATGGTCATCGTATCTTTATGACATGACTGGCGAGTTTCACAAGATGTAAATTCAAACTAATTTAAATATGCATCTATATGTAACTCTAGCTAGTCGGGTCACATTGATCTGACCTAGTCTACAATACCTCAAGAAGAATTCGTTCATTTCTGAACTATTCCTCTTGTGTGTGTTCTGTATACTAAGAACTGTAGTTTGATTTAGAACATTAATGCTTTTAGATAACGTGCCTGAACCGATCAACTTTTGATATAGGAAATGTCCAAAACATTATCCATCAATACAAAATTTTATCATTTCTTTACAAATAAAGAGATAGATATGATTTTGTATATCAGGTTCGGTATCTAATAACATTTGTTCAGAATCAATGTATTCAGGTAATACAGGATGACAGTGACCAACAGACCTGGCTGCAACACTTGTCCCGTTTTCTGTCTCATGAAACTTATCACCCATTCTCAGTTTTTCTACCCTTTTGTAGCCCTATGTAACATCTTACATATCTGGGATCCTGATCCGGTATCAAATACCCAGGATACGGAGGATACTGAGAAAC
Organism: Agapanthus africanus; assembly: GCA_030015575.1. NCBI lineage: Eukaryota > Viridiplantae > Streptophyta > Magnoliopsida > Asparagales > Amaryllidaceae > Agapanthus > Agapanthus africanus. The sequence continues at coordinate 392,792,116 of JASDDO010000022.1, forward strand.
AGTTCTTTGTAATGAACACACCCGAAGATGATGCATCAGCATGCACTCTCTTCGTTTGGGCGGCACGGGAAATCTGGTATTCCCCAATTTCCTGCTCTGTCTTATAACAATTATAAGTTGGAGCGGGACCAACGTTCCCCAGCTCAGTATAACAAGCGGGTTCGGTCAATATTCCGTATTATTATCTTGATTAAGGCGTGATATGGTCGCTACTTGGAGAGAGAGAGAAGAAAACACTCAGCGTGCGCTCTTGCAAGATCAGATTGGTTATTATTTTATCTAATCAGGATGGCTCCCACTGCTTTTTATCAAATCTTCCTTCAAACCCTAAAAGGAAAGACCAGCCGGGATTAATTACACACTACAAGTTCGCCAATCTTTCAGCCAGGCCAGTGTCGGTACTTTGAGGGAGGTCCCCCGTGCTTTCGCACGAACTTAATTAATGTAAACCTCGTTTTCCCAGAGGCGTAATCTCGTTAACACCTTTCTAGACACCTACTTGATCGGCTAATTGTAATGTGCAAAACTCTCCCAGGAGTAACTCTTACTCGCAGCGGGTATCGGGATCCAACTATCTCATAGAAGGTATGCAATCTCATTGCAAATTTCAATACTTGAAATTCCCGATAATATTTTGCCCCTAGCAACTATATGACCTTAACATAGTCAACAAATCATAAGTGCTAGTCAAGTTCAACCCGTCATTTCCCGATTGAATTAAACCCACCCGCACGACCCTTAACATAGTCAACAAAGTCGCACGACTACCCTAATCCAATCGCATCATATGCTTATACAGATAAGCACTAATTAGCTACCGCACACTACGCCTTAACATAGTCAACAAACGTAGCACGAATACTAACTAGTACTTATCTGAAATGACGGAGGGCTACGACAGGTTTTTCTGAAAACCTATTGCGTAATGAACTTGATATCGTTGTAGAATCAAATGATTTTGAAATGGAGTGTTTTTGAGGCTTTTCTAGTTTTGCTAAAGGAGTCGCTCCCGGTGAAGGGATCGTCGGTCCTTTCCTCGTCGAATGAGGTGCGGGATATATCATATATATCACTGTGCAAAACAAAAACTCTAAAAAGCAATCAAAAGACAAACCGAATGTGTAGCATCTGCCAGTTATTGCTAAAGGAGTCACTCCCGGTGAAGGGATCTCGGTCCTTTCCTCATCGAATAAGGTGCAGGATATATCACATATACCGCTGTGCAAAGCAAGAACTGTAGCTACCTGTTTTATTTTGAAATTCGATTCTACAACATCTTTAGGTTTCTTTTATTTCATTAATCACATTAATGAAGTCCCATCATTCAAGTACCTAAACATCACAGATAAATACGACGTACACTTATGCCATCCGCATTCGCCTCGATGTCCCCTCGTGCACCGTTAGGTTAGGTAACTAACGACAGAGCGGGGCAGGGCTAGCGCGGGTGTAAAACATAAGTAACGTCTATATAATATATCATATATACTATATACTGTATCTATCATAGAACATCACATGATCACATCACACATATTGCAGCAGAAGAAACATATGAAATATTGGATATACTAGGACGTCCGTGTTTTTAATACGAGCCAGTATAAAACACGGATTCCACGGTCGTGATGAATAGCCAAACCCACACCCCTAGACCCCTACGAGAGCGGCAAGCAACCCTACCAATTCTAGAGTTAGGAGACCCGGACTCGACTCCTCGAGTTGGTCTCCCACTGAACTCCAGAACCCGGTTACTTGTGCCCTCCTCCTTGGGTCTATCCTAGTGCAGAAAAGTAAATAATATACAAACGGTGACATCTTCCGCAACCTGGAAGTGCCCCAAATAAAAGAATATTACATACAAGTTTTTACATGAATGAAAATGAAAAACACTCATCTCACATAAAAACCCCCGGCTATTCAAACACGACGATCCAATATAACATATCCAGCAACACATAACATCACATGTCATCAACGTAAGTAAATATGCGCATCCCAATTGTCGTTGACATATAGCAACGAAACCGGCGATATCACATATTACACTTACGGTCACAGAAAAGAAAGTGTAAAACTACAACAGCTGGAATCCGCAACCTCCTCAGACATCGCATGCCTGACCAAATGAATTACTTAGACATAGCATGCCTAACAATTATAAACCCCGCATTTTAGTCTCAAAATCGAAAACACTTTTCAATATCAAGTCGGGCAATTCAACAAGATTCCCGACATCTTGATCGAATGCTCGTCGCAAACTTCAGTAGGCGGCTGCACCCCCGATACCGTCGACGAAGTGCACCAAGGCAGAACACCGCTACCGGGAGCACCCGAACGGATTCTTTCGGCAACGGGGTTCTCTTACAGTCACTTGGTCGGGGCTATGGAGTGAGGCTGTCTATTAAGTTTACCCGGCGAGTATCCGCGTACGCTACGTGATTGCGACGGACTTTTGATCACATCAAAATTCCGTGGCAACCGATCAAGTGAAACTAAACTGCTATGTTTATAACATTCATTCAGTTATCTCATAACTATTTGTTGATTCCAATTATTGTATCACATTCCGGATAAATAGAAAATGTTAAACTTTCCGATCGAACAATCGAACACCCAAGTTTTTCCGATACAGATCAACACATGAAATAAGTCTAACAACATTCAGTTCGTGCCTCAGTATTAACGGTCCAGCCGTAGAAGGGTCAAGCCAACGCCTCACATGTGGCACGCCGTACTGCCCCAAACCCAAAGGTTCAAAGGGCAGTTCAAGACGGTCACATAATCGAGTTAAGGTTTGTTGTCTTCTAGAGGGTCCATTGCGTTACTTGCACTACTTAGAACGTCGTTAAACTACGGAAAAATCCAACACTTGGAAATTTCCCGACAGGGGAAAAAGTGGGTATTTATATCCGGTCGAACTTTTTAACATATTCTAAAATTTATCCGGAAAGCCACACAGACAAAATTTGATACTCCGATCGAAACACCGAATCCCCAAAACAATCCCCAGAAAATTCAACTCTTGAATAAATTTTAAAAATTCCCAGAAAACTCAGCATAATTTATCAGGAATTACTGTGCAAACAATGAGGGCTGACGTCACCAGATAGCCGCGGAACCGCCGCAGAAGCTAGGCTTCTGCCGCGGTTCCCCCGCAATAAATACTGTTCATCGAAAAATATTTGCATCGTAATTCTTATTTTTCCCTGCTGAATTTTTTAGCAATTTTTAATTTGGAAAAATCCCAGTTTTAGAAAAAAGGACAGAGAGCAATTTTGAAATGGGTTTTCGGGTTCGTTCGGGTTTCAAATTCCGTCTAGACTTTGCCTAAGGCTCTAGCTAGGCTCTGATACCACTGTAGGGTTCCTAGGCATCCTAATAAGGTCTCACAAGGCATCGAACATGCCAATTTAAAAAATCTAGGAGCCGAGAGACCCGACTACGGATCGTTTGCTAGAAAACTAGGCGACAAAGCTAACAAGTTAACATTTAACTAAGGGAATACGGAAATACAACCTTTGTAGATCCGGTGCTCCACCTCCATAGCTCCGCAACGAAGTGCCCTCGCTGTCCTAGTGCATTCCCGGGCTCTAGCGTCGGCTTCATCGGAGAATGGACGGGCTAGGTCGTCGACGACGTGCCGAAGATGATCTATGTCGAAGCATCACTAGATCGAGCTCCACCTTCACCAAGCCCTGGAAACTTGTGAAGGAAACACACTCTACTACTTGGCAAGAGGATGAAGAAATAGGAAGTGGGTAGACTTTAGAATTGGATTTCTCACTCTAATTCATCACTTGCCATTGATGGAGGCAAGCTTTCTTCACTTGAAGAAATGAAGAAGAAGATGAAGATGAATAATGAATTATTATGATAAGTTAATTAACTAGAAAAGAAAAAGGATACTTATCATAATAATAACCATGATTAGGTGTAGAGAATAGATCATGGTTAATTGCAAGGGTTAGGGTTAAGCATGAGACAAAATGGTCACAAAGTCAAAGCTTCATGAAGCTTCAAAGAAAGAGACAAAACTTGCAACCATTTCATTTCTAATCTTTTCCAAATAAATAAATGATTAAGAAAAAGAAAACCATAACCATCAATTTAACCATGGTTTAATCTTCACACTTAACCAAGTTAACATGTATCATCAAACATGATACAATCATTTGCACAAAAAATATATCACATATACAACTTGTACAAACAAGTGAGAAAATCCATATAAAGTGAACCAATACTAGTTAATGCAAAGTAATATATCAAATATATAAATATACATTAAATCATTAAATCAACACTTGATTCAATGATCCGGTCATGTCGCATACAACCGAGTAGTATACAATGTATCGGCTTATCGAATCAACGTTTGAATCGATAACTAGGTTATATCGCATACAACCATTTGACACATTGATCGCGAGAATGAAATACGGTATCACATACACGCATTATTCTCGGTCCCGCACATATCTCATATGCGCCCCTATTTCGTTTCGCTTGAGCCAGGAAACCTCTGTGTAGAACTCTAAAGACTCGTCAATACGCCGGCAGCAGATGATGATCATATCAAACACCCACAAGCCGCAAGCGGTCTGCTAAACGTAACGGCCACCCGGGTATTGAGCGATCTGAAGATCGACGAGCAAGCCCGCTCACACTCCAGTGAATCCAACCAGTAACACTACCGTACAGTTCGGTCTGATCGTCTGATATGTCGCATATCTCGCCTAGGGGTCGTAAACGTCAGACCCCAATAGCTCGATAAGTCATGTCGATATGAGGTCTATAACAATTCGAGAAACTACTGGTAACACTTACCAGTAAATCTCAGCAACCCTGGCCAGGGATTTCCTGTTATAGCCAATCGAACACAGCGCAACATCAACTCCCTATACCGGGAGAGACGAATCCCCTCCTATCGCTCATTGCCTCCATGTGACTCGGGACTGTACCCAAAAACCACCGTTTTGCACGCCCTCTTGGACGTGGTAAGATGGAAATCAAAGCACAGTGGGAACCACACAAGACTCTATGACGATCTCGGGTCAACAGACTACTCTGTACCAGTGTCACCAGAGAACTGCCATCTGACATGAGGTATAATACCAACTGGGAGTTCTCGGCGAGTCCGTCCAGTATACCCAGTCTCTACTGAGCACCCGTATATCATCTCTGATGTCAAACACCAATGGATATGGGATCATCCATCGCCCATCTGTATGGGTCGAGAAGGTACACGCTAGTCTACTCTGGTATATCGATGCCCCGTCTCGATACACCCACGACTAGGGACTTTGAAGGATGTACTTATAGACTACCTTGTCTCCACTAGTATGATCCGCATCACAGTCCAGGTAGTCAAGTACACATCCTAAGGGCTTTACCAACATGTAACAGAGAGACAATCAATGTACACGTTAAGGTAAAGTTCAACCAGATAGCATACTATCATGTCGAGCAAGAAAGTCCTCCCTATATACGTCCCAGCATCCACTACAATATACATCCTATGTACAGTAATGGCCTCTAGGGCATACATATAACTAACAATACATTGATATATTCATACTTGCGCACATACACATTGTATATCCATATTGGTGCACACATACATTGGTACATCTATACTTGCGCATATACATATTGCACCTACATAGATAACTGGTTTTAATTGGAAATTGGGAACCGCATGTTATATTTTAAAAACTGGAATTATTTAAAAAAACGGTTTTCACTTAATATGTCATATCACTATTCCATGTTGCATGATATATTGATATGCTTACATTTCTGTTATATATCGCATACATCATGCTCTATGATTTTTACGCATTGAGATATGCTGTTTTCATGAGATTTTTGGATTTGAGAACCGTGGATATTTTAAAAGAGATTATGTGTTGGTTTAAAAACCCGGTTTCTCTTGATATGATATTTCAGTGCGTCCACCATGAGTTTTCTCGGTTTATGAGAGCTTGTGTGAGTATACCTGATTCGAGGAGTGGTAGGCACCGTCTGCGGGTACATGGTGGACTCGGTGAGGTACCCCGGGGCAAGAAGACTCGTATATGTTAGACGGTGAGCCCGGAAGGGGAGCACTACCTACCGGTGATATTTTTTAGACTCGGCGGTTATCCGGAGGATACCGACCGGAGTAGCGAGATGGATATGAGGGCCGACCAGGGTGTGCGGCGCCTGAGGGCCGATCTGAGGATGCAGCGCCTGAGATATATGAGGATTTACGTGTCGATGCTCGGCACGGTTTTCATGATGTTTCGAGTGTCGATGCTGGACACTCAGGTTCCATGATTTTGAGGTGTCGCGAGGGACACATGTTGATTTACATCCTCACATTTCCATGCATATGCTTTTATGATATTTACATGCATGATGTTGTTGTGTCGGTGGTTGACACATGGACGGGATCCACATGCATACATACATTGATTATATGGGTGGACGAGATCAACATGCATACATACATTGATTATTACTGTTAGATGTTATCCATATGCATATAGGTATTGACTACCTTGTTAGCACATATACGACCCGGTCACCGTAGATATAATAGTATTACCTTTATGATATACGTCACCTAGGAGTCGTTGTTTATTCGATTTATATCTGTTGATATTTTTCTACTCACGAGTTGGCAACTCACCCCCGTTGTGCCACAGTTCTTGCAGGTTGACCGCTTGGATCAGTAGCGGCTTCGCTGGCACACAGTTGCATTCGGGTGTTTTGTATTGGTAGGTGGGACACTTATATCGTACCCACTCTTGTACCTATATTCTTATTGTATCTAGTTAACTCTATCAATCAAAAGTTGTAAATTGTATAAGTAATGAGACTTAGTGAGACTTGTAGTTGCGAGATTTGAGCGATGGGTTTTATACTCACTTTTGGGGTTATATCTTGCTCATTTCTTTATCTTTTTGTGGTGAACTTCGCCGTTGGGCGTCGTATGCTTATTTATATTGTCTTGCGTGGTTGTGATCCGCCGTTTGGCGAAGAGCTAGCTCCCGCTTGGGAATGCCATTATTCTTATGATGTATTTGTGGTTTTGGATCAAAATATACAAAGGAGGTGCTGCCAAAATTTTTAAAAAAAGACGAAACATGTTTTCAAACTAGTAAATTTCACTTGATATCATATACCTTTATTTCAAAACCTCACCTCCTTTATTTTTCTAAAAGGTTTAGATTTCTGGGTTTCAGCTTACTTGAATTCCGTTACGTCTTTAGACGTTGCGTGATTCAAGTGCTGGTCACGAGCTAATATTTCGGGTCGTGAAAAAATTGGTATCAGAGGGCTAGGTTTAACCTTGGTTCGAGTCTATGTTTGACTATGCGGAGTCTAGGGCGGGAGTGTATTTCGGAACCTAGGCTTGACCTTACGGAACTTAGACTTTAACAGGGAGGGTATTAGACCCGAACTTTCGTTTCATAGGCTGACCCTGATTGATGGAGTAGGCTGCTTGAGTAGAGTGACGTACTGTACGTATGTTCCGCAGCATATTTACGATACGATACTCCACTTAAGAAACTTTAGGATGTACATATTTTGAGATCTATGATTCTCTTCGTACCCATGATTATACATCCATTTGAGATCCTTGATTTTATTTGTTTCGTGACCATACTTTCATTGATGTTGTTCCTTCTTATGATCATGTATCCATTCTAGATCTGTCGTTTCTTTTCATGCCGTTGGTCTTCTTCGATACTCGATTGAGGTTCCTGTCACCATGTTTGAGCGCAGATTGAGCTGCTGCTAGTGTTGTGGTCAGGGCGAGCTCGTCTGGTTCCTATACTACGATCGGTTGTACTGTGGTCGTCACACAGTTGTTTCTCCAGACAGGATATGGATATAATATCAGACATTCTGGTTTCTAGATCTATGGTTTTAGATCTGGATTTGGGTAGTTTCCCAATGTGGGTACTTTGACAGTATTCTAATGGTTTTTAGAATAGAAGACTCCTGGCATGGTGGTGTACCTGCAAGTGATGGAGTCACCCACTCTAAAGGTGTCTTACAGACTAAAAGGGAGAGGGATGCGCATAATTGGCAGATCACTTGCTTAGGCAATTGAGTCAATCATGAGATGTCAAGTACCACACCAGATGTTGTTTTTTCACTAGATGCAATAAGTTTATATTAATCCAATCCTGAAGAAACATAAGGAAGCAGTTTTAGAACATAAGTGGATGTTCTACGGATTTGATGACGGCAGCCTCCTCGGGAGACGGTTATCATTCCAGGCTTCAAAGGTGACATGGATGATAGAGTGATTGTCAGAATTATGGTTTTCCCTCTGACGAGGGACTGTATTATGGACAGATGGTCCAAGAGAATACTGCGGGAGGCATGGTGCAGGATACTGATTAGGTTTAGTTATCGATACAGTCTAAGAAGTTTGGATTTGGAGTTCATTTATGAACTAGGTCCCATCAGATATCCAGACATAATCTAAGAAAGGTATTACTCAATTCGGGAGATGGTTTTCTCCGCGAACTTGAGATAAAGAGAGACATAGAAAGAAACTTCGGGGCGGATCCACTCATTGAGGCTATTTATCGAACACAATAGCTTTACAAACGGGCTTTGTGAAACTGATTAGTAGAGGAGTTGGGTGTTCGGTATCACACGGGCTGTGAGTATGCGACATCGCAATAATTAGCCTTAAGTGCAAGTGGGAGATTGTTGGATATAGTGCCCTCAAAGTCAATTATTGGATCGCAGGTACGTGATTGCAATGATTGAGGAGGACCTATACTGGTAGCACAGTCTTACTCGAGATGATAGTATGCTATCTGGTTTTCCTTTATCAGTCGTGTATAAGTTCAGGTGACTGATCACGATTACATGTTGATAGAGCCCTTAGGATCTTGCTAGACTACCAACAGTATGATGGCGATCATATACGTGAGAGTTGGGTAGTCTATAAGCACATCCTTAATTGTGGTCCCTAGTCGTGGGAGTATCGAGACAGGGCATCGATTCTCCTGAGTAGACTAGTGTATACAGTCGAGACCCCGATGAGGGGCGGTGGCCGGTCTCACAAGCCACTAGTGTCAGTTAGATCACCTAAGATGTATACAGGTGCTCATTGGGTTATGAGTACACCGGACAGGACTCGCCGGGAACCTGCTAGTTGGTATTATACATATCGTCAGATAGAAGTTCCCTGGTGACATGTGTATTGGTTAGTTCATCGACCTGAGGTCGTCATTTATCTCGTGTGAGTTCCCACTGTGCTTTGATTTTTACCCTACCACGGCTCAAAGGAGTCGTGCAAACAGGTATTTTTTGGGTACAATCCCGAGCCACATGGAGGCAAGTGAGCGGATCGGCAGGGGATTCGTCTCTCCCGGTATTGGGGGTGGAGATCGCGTTGTGTCTAGGAAAGCCATTGTTAGGTTTACCTAGCACCTCATGAAGGATTTGGAAGCATCACATGTCTCAAAATTAAATTTTTAAGGTGCTAAGTGAACATGCAAAGAATCATCACTAGAATTTTAGGGTTTCTAAACATACACATCATCACAATTAGATAAAGCTAGGGTTTCGAGAGTACAAACTTTGTAGCTCCCTACGCTAGACTCCTTGGCTACTTGAGGGTTGGAAAACGTCCGCTTAAGAACCTCTAGGTCCACGATGATCCACCCGGAGTCCTCTTTGTCCAAGCTTGAAACTTCACAAGATCAAGAGAAGAAATGGAAGCTAACACTCTTCACAAGTGGGAAAGTCTAGCGTAGATAGTGTTGTGGTTGGTTTTCTCACTTCAAAATCCTAACTTGATTACTGTTTTGCTTTCTTGAAAGAACTAGAGAGCAAGAGAGAATGGAGGAAGAAGATGATGGCTTTTTAAGCTCAAGAGAATGATAAGATTGAAATAGAAAAATGAGAAAATGAAAATATATATATTTTCACTCGCTCATTCTTAACTAGGGTTATAAAATATCTAGATATTTTTGTTTGGCAAAGAAATGACCATAGAAATTGAATCATGGTTAGTCAAAGGGTTAGTGCAAGAACAAAGAATTAAACCATGAAACAATTTCAATTTCCATTTTACTTTTTCCAAATAAATAATATCCATATATTTTATATGGTGTGAGTCTTATATTGCCACCATCTACTATATCAAAAACCATGATAATCTTTATGTATGCATGTATGTGTGCATGCACATCCTATGTGCATGAATGAGAAAGAATGAGAACGAGTGCATACATGCAGGCATACAACATAAAGATAAGAAAGGATTTCAAGTGAGAAACTAATGGTTAATGATAAATCAACACTTGATTTAGCAACCCGGTCGTATCGCATACGAACCGACCAAAATCAAGTCGCCCGATTAATATACGGTATCTCATACTCACATTTTAACCGGGTCCACGCGCATATCGCATATGCGCACTACAACTTTTCGCCTAGACTAGGTAACTCCATTGTGGGACTCTAAGACTCGTCAATACGCCGGTAGTGGGTGATGATCATATCAAACACCCCCAAGCCGCAAGCAGTCAGCTAAACGTAACGGCCACCCGGGTATTAAGCGATCAGAAGAAAAAAAGTGAACCTGCTACAACTCCCGTCGAGCCAACCGGCAACACTATCGTACAGTCCGGTCTCTTCGTCAGATATGCTGCATATCGAGTCTAAGGATGGTAACGTCGATCCCAATAACTCAATAAGTTGTGCCGATGAATGGTCTATAACAGATCGAGAAACTACTAATAACACTTATCAGTAAATCTCAACAGCCCTGGCCAGGGACTTACTGATATAGCCAGTCGAGCACAGCACATCATCAACTCCCAATACCGGGAGAGACGAAACCCCTCCTATCTCTCATCGTCTTCGTGTGTCTCGGGACTGTACCCAACGGCCACCTGTTTGCACGACTCAGTAGAGCCATGGTAGGGTGGTAATCAAAGTACAGTGGGAGAACACACAAGATTCTATGACGATCTCTGGTCTACAGACTAACCTGCACCAGTGTCACCCGAGAACTGCTATCCGATGATAGATATAATTCCATATAGGAGTTCTCGGTGAGTCCGTCCAGTGTACCCAGTCACCACTGAGCACCCGTATACGATCTCGATGTCAAACAACGATGAATGTGGGAACATCCATCGCCCATCATATGGGTCTAGTATCATATACTTTAGTCTACTCTGGTATATCGATGCCCCGTCTCGATACACCTACGACTAGGGACATTCCAGGATATGCTTATAAACTACAGATGTCCCACTAGTATGATCTCCATCATAATCACAGTAGTCAAGCCTATATCCTCAGGGCTTTATCAACATGTATGAATGAATAAAAGCATGATCAAATCAACATGTCAGATCAAGAAGAACCAGATAGCATACTATCATGAAGAGCAAGAATGTACACTGAATATATATATATATATACATGTATAAATACATCCACTATCATATAATGGCCTCTAGGGCATACATATATCCAACAATCTCCCACTTGCACTAAGGCCAGTTATTGGCGTATCTCATACCCAACATCTCAAAAAGTCGCTCATGCTGTGGCTGAGGGAAGGCCTTGGTGAGTGGATCCGCGGCGTTATTCTTTGTGTCTACTCTCTTAATCTCGATCTCGCGGCGATCTACAGTCTCCCCGATCAAATGAAAATGCCTCAGGATGTGTCTGGACCGCTGATGGGACCTGGGCTCCTTGGCTAACGCCATAGCCCCATTATTATCATAATACAATGGTATTGGATCAATAATGGTTGGAACTACTCCTAGCTCCGAGACGAACTTCCTCATCCAGACGGCTTCCTTGGCGGCATCATTTGCAGCAATGTACTCAGCCTCCATCGTAGAGTCTGCAACGGTATCCTGTTTGGAACTCTTCCAACTTACCGCCCCTCTATAGAGGGTAAATACAAACCCTGAGATAGATTTGCTGTCGTCATTATCGCTTTGGAAGCTCGAATCGGTAAAGGCCTCCATTTGGAGATCTCCATTACCATAAACCAAGAACAATTCTTTAGTCCTTCACAAGTACTTAAGAATGTTCTTCACAGCTATCCAGTGATTCTCCCCTGGGTTGGATTGATACCTGCTTACTATACTAAGTGCATAAGCTACATCTGGGCGTGTACATAACATCGCATACATTATAAATCCTACTGCTGAAGCATAGGGTATAATGCTCATGCGAGCTCTCTCTTTATCGGTCTTTGGGAAGGAATCCTTGGAGAGAGTGACCCTATGGCAAGCGGGTAAGGCACCCCGCTTGGAGTCTTCCATACTAAACCTTTTTAGGATGGTGTTGATGTACTTGGTTTGGGACAATCCCAATAACCTCTTGGATCTATCCCTATAGATCCTTATGCCCAGAATGTATGTGGCATCACCCATGTCCTTCATGGAGAACCTTAGTGATAAGAAAGATTTGACCGACTGTAGCATAGGAATATCATTTCCTATCAAAAGAATGTCATCCACGTACAATACGAGGAATGTGACTGCTCTTCCTACAGCCTTCTTATAAACACAAGGTTCATCTGGATTTTTGATGAAATCAAACTCTTTGATAACATCATCGAAACAGATGTTCCAACTCCGTGATGCCTGCTTTAACCCATATATGGATTTAAGCAATCTACATGCTTTCCCGCTGCTCCCAGTGTAAATGAAGCCTTCCGGTTGATCCATATAAACGCATTCTTCTAAATCTCCATTTAGAAATGCCATTTTAACGTCCATCTGCCAGATTTCATAGTCGTAGTGAGCAGCAATAGCAAGTAGGATCCGAATGGATTTAAGCATGGCTACGGGCGAAAAAGTCTCGTCATAGTCCAAACCCGGTCTTTGACGAAAACCCTTCGCCACAAGTCTTGCCTTATAGGTCTCTACCTGCCCATCTACACCAATCTTTCTTTTAAAGATCCATTTGCATCCCACAGGTTTTACTCCAGGGGTACAACGTCCAAAGTACATACTTTGTTGGTGTACATAGACTCCATTTCGGATCTCATGGCATCCAGCCACTTCACTGAGTCTCCACTCGTGATAGCTTGCTGAAAACTGGTAAGATCATCATCTTATATGATGCAGTCTTCTCTGTCACCATCAATGAGGAAACCGTAGTACCTCTCCGGTGGGCGAGAAGTCCTACCAGAGCTAAGGAGTGGCCGAGGTTCCTCAGTTTCTATTGCAACAGCCAGTTCAACCAAGTCGTCATTTGTAGTTTGTGTCTCTAGAACCTCTTCTAGATCCACCACATTGCCATCATCTTTATCTGTGAAATACTCTTTTTCTAAGAATGTGGCATACTGAGAAACAAACACCTTTTGTTCCTCCTTGTGGTAGAATAGATATCCATAAGAGTTCCTTGGATATCCCACAAAGTTACACATGACTGACCGTGTCTCGAGTTTGTCCGGATTCTGCTTTTTAACATAGGCCGGGCAACCCCAAATCTTAATTCTCTTAAGAGATGGTCTCTTCCCATGCCATATCTCATATGGCGTGGTAGACAAGGTTTTGGTTGGAACCCTGTTCAGCAGAAACGCTGCAGTCTCCAATGCATGCCCCCAAAATGAGACAGGTAACTCAGCATCACTCATCATGGATCGGACCATATCTAATAGGGTCCTATTCCGTCATTCAGAAACACCGTTGTGCTGTGGTATTTAAGGAGGAGTGAGTTGAGAGAGAATCCCATTCTCTTTTAGGAAGTTTGCAAATTCTGTACTGAGGTACTCCCCACCTCGATCTGATCGAAGCATTTTGATACTCAAGCCAGTTTGTTTTTCTACTTCTTTCTTATATTCAGTGAATTTCTCAAAAGCTTCGGATTTGTGCTTTAATAAAAATACGTGACCGAATCTTGAGAAATCGTCAGTGAAAGTAATGAAGTAAGAAAAACCGCCTCTAGCCTGTGTAGACATTGGCCCACATACATCACTATGTATGAGTCCTAGGAGCTCGGTAGCTCTTTCTCCGTGTCCGGTAAACGGAGTTTTGGTCATTTTACCCTTGATACAAGACTGGCAAGTCGCATAAGATTTATATTCAAAAGAGTTTAAATATCCATCTTTGTGTAACTTGTTTAGTCTTGTTTCGTTAATATGACCAAGTCTATAGTGCCAAAGAAAAGCTTCGTTTATTTCTGAAAGTTTTCTTTTATTAGTGTGTTGTATGCTGAAAACTGTGTGTTGATTTAGGACGTATATCCCATTATTAAGTGTACCATACCCAACCAACATTTGATTCATGTGAATGTTCATAACATTGTTCTGCAATATAAAGTTATATCCTTCATTGTCTAACAAAGAAACATATATTATATTACATAGCATACTTGGTACAAAATAACATGGGTTTAAAACCAATATACACCCAGATGGCAACCCCAAGTGATACTCTCCCACTGTGACTGTATGTACATTGGAACCATTTCCAACGCGGAGAGTATGGTCACCTGTCTTCAAAACCTTGCTATTTCTCAGCCCTGCATAGAATTGCAAATGTGAGAACCTGAACCGGTATCTAATACCCAGGAAGCAGAGTTTATTAAAAAACAGTTTTCTGTCACAAACACACCTGAAGCGGAAGCATCCCCATGCTTATTCTTGAGATTCAAGCACTCCGTACAGTTGCTCTTCCAATGTCTTGTTTTGTGGCAATGAAAACATTCCCCTTTCCCCGATTCTCCAGCCTTGGAATTTTCCTTCCCCTTAACCTTTTTAACTCCACCCTTAGGATTGATGGGCTTCTTCTTTTTCTTTCCCTTGGCCTTAGCCTTTGGGCGAGAAGAGGAAGATTGTCCAACAGTCATACCGGGAGTTTTCACTGATTTCAGTATGCTCTCTGCACTCCTTAACATATTAAGGAGTTCAGGTAGTTCCCTCTCCATGTTGTGCATGTTGAAGTTAACTATGAATTGAGCAAAGGTGGAGGGGAGGGACTACAGAATAATATCCGTATATTGTTCATTGTCGATTGTCCATCCGAGGTCCTCAAGCTCTTCTATGGGAGCTATCATCTTCAGAACATGGTCTCCTACTGATGTGCCAGGGGCCATTCGCATCTGAAACAATTTCTTTGATGCTTCGTATCGTAATACGCGGGATTGCTCTCCATACAACTCCTTTGTATGGAGACATATGGCTTGAATGTCCATATTCTTGTGCTTCTTTTGATGTGTGTTGTCCATCGATGCAAGCGCGAGGCATTTGGCCATGGCACAGTCAGCATCCCATGTCTTGCGGACTTCTTTGTCCGCAACTGAGGATTTTGGACCTGGGACGGGCGGGGCTGAATCCGTGAGGACATATGATACTTTATCATAAGTCAAGGATATTTTCAGATTCCATAGCCAGTCTTTATAATTGGTCCCATTCAGATTGTTTTTATCTAGTAGAAGCTTGAGTCCTGTCATTGGTATCTGCCATTAAGAGAGAGAAAAGAATACACTCAGCGAAAGCTCTTGCAAAGATCAGATTGGTTATTATCTTGTCTAATCGATGTCTCCCGCTACTTTAATCAAGTTTTTCTTTCAAACTTTAAAAAGAAAACTAGCCAGGATTAATTACAGTCTACAACTTCGCTACCCGTTCAGCCAGGCCCGTGTCGGTACTTGAGGGAGGTTCCCCATGCTTTCGCACGGACCTAATTAAAGTAAACCTCGTTTTCCCAGAGGCGTAGCCCCTTTAACACCTTTCTAGACACCTAATGAGTTAGCTAATTGTAAACTGCAAAACTCTTCTGGGAGCAACTATTGCCCACAGTAGGATCGGGATCCAACCATCATATGGAAGGTATGCAATCTCATTCCAAATCTCAACACTTGAAATCCCCGATGCGGTTTTTACCCCAAGTACTTATGACCTTAACTATGGTCAACAAATCATAAGTATCAGTCAAGTTCTACCCGTCATTTCTTGATCAATTAGACCCACCCATTTGACCCTTAACTATGGTCAACAAAGTCGTATGAATGTCCTAATTAATGTGCATCATATGCAGTGTAGGAAGACATCACTTAGCTACCGTACACTACGCCTTAACTAAAGTCAACAAACGTAGCACGAATACTAAGTACTCTATTTCCTAAAATGACGGAGAGTTGCGAATGATTTTTAAGAAAATCTTTAACGCTTTGAACTTGATATCGTCGTAGAATCAAATGGTTTTCAAAAGGAGTGGCTTGAGCTCCGCAGTTTTGAAATATAGCTTTTTTATAAAGAGCCGAGTGGTATTCAAATCCGATTCTACAACATCTTTTTAGGTTTATTTTCTTTACATTAATCATATTAATGTAGTCCCATCATTTAAGTCCTTAAGCCAATCACAGAAAAGAAACGAAAATACATCGTACGCTTATGCCATCCGCATTCGCCGCAATGTTCCGTTATGCACCGTTAGGTTACTTAACTAACGGCATACCGGGACGGGACTAGCGCGGGTGTAAAACATAAGCAACGTCTACTATATATCTCATATATAATATATCATTCGTCTCAGATATCACAGAACACAGGCAGCAGAAATATAGATATAATGTGGGATATACTAGGACGTCCGTATTTAGTATTTAGCCAACAATAGAAAATATGGCTTCCACAGTCGCGATGAATAGCCAAGCCCACACCCCTAGACCCCTACGAGAGCGGCAAGCGACCCTACCAATCCTGGAGTTTAGGAGACCCGGTCTCGACTCCTCGAGATGGCCTCCCACTGAACCCCAGAACCCGGTCACTTGTGCTTCCCTCCTTGGGTCTATCCTAATGCGGAAAAGTAAATAATATACAACACTGGTGACATCAACCTCAACCCGGAAGTGCCCCAAATAAAAGAATATTATATTACATTTGAATTTTACATGAATGAAAATAAAACTCTCATCTCACATAAAAAAAACCCGGCTATTCAATTACGACAATCCTGCACATCATATCTCAGCAACACATAATATCATATATCATCAACGTAAGTAAGTATGCGTACCCCGATTGTCGTTGATGTATAGCAACGAAACCGGCGATAAGCGACATACTACACTTACGGTCACAGAAAAGAAAGTGTAAAACTACAATATTTGGAATCCACATTCTCTTTAAACATCGTAAATCCGAAATATCACATACTTCGCATTTCATGCCTAACTATATGAATTCCACATATTGTATCACATTCCAGATAAATATACAGTATTAAACATTTCGATCGAATAATCAAATACCCAAAATTTCCTAAAGCTCAACACTTGAGCGGAGTTCAAAAAACCCGGAATGTGTCACAGTAGTAGCGGTCCAGCCGAAGAAGGGTCAAGCCAACGCCTCACATGTGGCACGCCGTACTGCCTCAAACCCTAAGGTTCAAAAGGCAATTCAAGACGGTCACATAATCGAGTTAAGTTTTTTTGTCTTCTAGAGGGTCCACCACAAAACTTGCACGTATTTCCGAAAGATTTAAACCCCGTGAAAAAGTGAGTTAATGATACTCGTTCGAAATTTTTAATACATTCTAAATTATCCGAAAAAGGCACGAGATTAAAATTCCGATCGAATCACCGAATCCAAAACCATCCCCAGAACAATCAACACATGAATCAGATTAAACATACCCAAAACAATATACAAGCAGGTATAGGCATTACTGTATAAATACGAAGCTATGAAGCCTCTGTACGGCCGCGGAGCCGCGGCCCAAGCAAGGTATGGCCGCGGTTCCGCGGCGGCTTGTACGGCTCATGGCTTCGTATTTCACAATGTTGCTTAGATTTGCCTGCTGAATTTTTTACGTATTTTTAATTCTGAAAATTACACAGTTTCAAAAATTGTCCAGAGAGGGTTCAGAAAGTCCGTATTATGGTTCGATCGGAGTTTTAACTACGCTAACGTGTCGCCTAAAGTTCTAGGTCGGCTCTGATACCAATGTTAGGTTTACCTAGCACCTCATGAAGGGTTTGGAAGCATCACATGTCTCAAAATTAAATTTTTAAGGTGCTAAGTGAACATGCAAAGAATCATCACTAGAATTTTAGGGTTTCTAAACATACACATCATCACAATTAGATAAAGCTAGGGTTTCGAGGGTACAAACTTTGTAGCTCCCTACGCTTGACTCCTTGGCTACTTGAGGGTTGGAAAACGTCCGCTTGAGAACCTCTAGGTCCACGATGATCCACCCGGAGTCCTCTTTGTCCAAGCTTGAAACTTCACACGATCAAGAGAAGAAATGGAAGCTAACACTCTTCACAAGTGGGCAAGATTAGTGTAGAATGGTGTTGTGGTTGGTTTTTTAACTTCAAAATCCTAACTTGGTTACTCTTTTGCTTACTTGAAAGAACTAGAGAGCAAGAGAGAATGGAGGAAGAAGATGATGGCTTTTTAAGCTCAAGAGAATGATAAGCTTGAAATAGAAAATGAGAAAATGAAAATATATATATTCACTCTCTCATTCTTAACTAGAGTTATAAAATATCTAGATATTTTTGTTTGGAAAAGAAATGACCATAGAAATTGAATCATGGTTAGTCAAAGGGTTAGTGCAAGAACAAAGAATTAAACCATGAAACAATTTCAATTTCCATTTTCCTTTTTCAAATAAATAATATCCATATATTTTATATGGTGTGAGTCTTATATTACCACCATCTACTATATCAACAACCATGATAATCTTTATGTATGCATGTATGTGTGCATGCACAACCTATGTGCATGAATGAGAAAGAATGAGAATGAGTGCATACATTCATGCATACAACATAAAGATAAGAAAGGATTTCAAGTGAGAAACTAATGGTTAATGATAAATAAACACTTGATTTAGCAACCCGGTCATATCGCATACGACCCGACCAAAAGCAAGCCGCCCGATTAATATACGGTATCTCATACTCGCATTTTAACCGGGTCCACGCGCATATCGCATATGCGCACCATAACTTTTCGCCTGGACTAGGTAACTACATTGTGGGACTCTAAGACTCGTCAATACGCCGGTAGTGGATGATGATCATATCAAACACCCCCAAGCCGCAAGCGGTCAGCTAAACGTAACGGCCACCCGGGTATTGAGCGATCAGAAGAAAACAAGCGAACCTGCTACAACTCTCGTCGAGCCAACCGGCAACACTACCGTACAGTCCGGTCTCTTCGTCAGATATGCTGCATATCGAGTCTAGGGATGGTAACGTCGACCCTAATAACTCAATAAGTCGTGTCGATGAATGGTCTATAACAGATCGAGAAATACTGATAACACTTATCAGAAAATCTCAACAGCCCTGGACAGGGACTTACTGATATAGCCAGTCGAGCACAGCACAGCATCAACTCCCAATACCGGGAGAGACAAAACCCCTCCTATTGCTCATCGCCTTCGTGTGTTTCGGGACAGTACCCAACGGCCACCTGTTTGCACGACTCAGTAGAGCCATGGTAGGGTGGTAATCAAAGTACAGTGGGAGAACACACAAGACTCTATAACGATCTCGGGTCTACAGACTAACCTGCACCAGTGTCACCTGAGAACTGCTATGTGACGATAGATATAATTCGATATAGGAGTTCTCGGTGAGTCCGTCCAGTGTACCCAGTCACCACTGAGCACCCGTATAGGATCTTGATGTCAAACATCGATGAATGTGGGAACATCCATCACCCATCATATGGGTCTAGTATCATATACGCTAGTCTACTCTGGTATATCGATGCCCCGTCTCGATACACCTACGACTAAGGACATTCCAGGATATGCTTATAAACTATAGATGTCCTACTAGTATGATCTCCATCATAATCACAGTAGTCAAGCCTATATCCTCAGGGCTTTATCAACATGTATGAATGAATAAAAGCATGATCAAATCAACATGTCAGATAAAGAAGAACTAGATAGCATACTATCATGACGAGCAAGAATGTACACTGAATATATATATATATATATATATATATATATATATATATACATGTATAAATACATCCACTATCATATAATGGGCTCTAGGGCATACATATATCCAACATCCATTACACCAAGTCCTTGGCCAAGGGAGGTGAGAATTACTGGTAGGTACTCCAGTAGTTTCTTAGGGTGTTCAGGGCTTGTCTCCGACACGACATATACCGCTATTGGGGGTCTGACGTTACTAGTCCCCTAGGACGGATATGCGACACTCATAGACGAACGGATCGGACTGTATATACATTGTCACTGTTAGGCTCAGTAGGGATTCCGGATGAGTTCGCTCATCGGCCTCCCTTGAGGTCAGTACATGGGCAGCCGTTACACACTGCTAGTGCCGCTGACGGCTTGTTGTTAAACCCACTGCCAGGGTACTGACGAGTCATTAGAGTCCCCCACAGATAGTTTCCCAAGTTCGGGCGAAACGTTGTAGAGGCCGTATGGTTTTATGGCAGGGTTCGGAAAATGCACGTGCGTTTACGCACGTGTCATGTTTCGGGCAGATAATACTGGTGGGCTTTGGTTTAAGCCGGATCCGAGTATTATACTGTGTAGATATAATATCTTTGTCTCAGTTGCATTTGTATTCGGTCGTAATACAAATGCGGGTATGTTTATACTGTTACGGGGTTATCCTGAAATTCGTTACGGGATCGTTTTTGGAAGTTGCCAGTTTCCAATTTTCTATCACCCGTCTTTAACATTCGGTTAAATGAGGATTTATCTTTTCTTCAATGAGGTGAGTCATGAGGTGAGTCATGAGTGAGTAGGTTCCGTAAGTCCACGTTGCTCACCCCGGTTCTTACGGGGAGGCGGAAACGGCGAAAAATAATTTTTGGCGCAAAGGCAACATGGACTAAAAGAAGGATCTTTGCTAAACTACAAACTAGCAAACTACTAGAGGTGCTATCTACTATGCCATAGAGATTATACCTCACGATACCGGTCCTTCGGGTCTTCATTCCGCTGTCCTGATCGTCCATCCACGCTCCGAGGATCGATCCGGATCTTGGTCACCTCCGCGGCCTTCTTGAGTCGAAGACGATCCACCCGAGAGTTGTCCTCCGAGCTCCACCTCGAACCGAGGCAACTAGGGCAACAAGATCGCTAGTCTTGATGTCCTAGGATGTGTAGAAGAGGTAGATGGAAGTGTTTGTCTATTTGAATCCTTTTTCTCTCAACACATGAGATCAAAGGAATTTTCAAGAGGAGGAAGATGAAGGAGAACCATGGAGCTTTCTCATTTCATTTTCATAAGAGAGAGAATGAGAGATCAAGAATCAACTAAGAAAATGAACCATGGTTCAATAATACACCACAATCATCATTACTAATCTTTTCAAGATAAAGTTCATGGCAACTAATGACTTGACCATTTTCATAACCCAAAGAATAAAAAGAAAACCAAAGAAAACTCTAGACCTCTCATGAAGGTCCAAGTCAACTTTGGTCAAACGGTCAACAAAGTCAAGTGTGGTCAAATTGTCAAAGCAATTAGCCATCACATAATTATCACTAAAAATATTAGTAAATAAAGTCCCCGGCTCATAATGGTTTTGACCGAACGAATTGCCAAAACCCTAATGAGTCCGCCTCAAAAATGGTCTTGACCGAATCAACTGTCAAAACCCTAATGAGCCAACCACATAACGGTTTTGGCCGAATCAACTGCCAAAACCCTAATGAGGCACCTCCTCCTTCTTCGCTCCTCAAAACTGTGCATACACACCCGCATCCGCATTCCGTAGAATGCGAATGCACATAAGACAAAACAAATCCATCCGTGCAATACTAGGATCCGGCTTAAACCAAAGCCCACTAGTATTGCCTGCCCGAACAGCATACGCACACAAGTGCACGTAAGTGATCGCAGCCCTGCCGTAAAACAATACGGCCTCTACACGTTTCGCTCAGTGCAGAAAAACTCTCTGTATGGGACTCTAAAGACTCGACACTACGCTGGCAGTGGGTTTAACCACAGACCGCAAGCGGAACTAGCTGTACGTAACGGTCCCCAGGTAGATGTCGATAAGAAGGCCGATGAAGTAAACCCATCCGAACTCCTACTGAGCCTGAATATGACAATCTCTGTACAATCCGGTCTGTTCGTTTAAGAATATTGCATGGCTCTTATCTTTATATGTAACAATCTCCGTACAATCAACAATATTCATTACACTTTGATTCCATAGAAAATGATTACAAAGACTAGTTTGCTTCTCGATCTCTTCCAAGGAGGTAGACGAACAGTTGATGATCAGTCTGGATGCGTGAGCCGTCTTAGACTTCGTGATCTTGTCGACTTGATGATTTTTCCAAGAGGCTCTCGGTCTTTATTTATAGTCCCAAAGAAAGAAACTTTGATTCCAAATATGGAAGTTAACAGCAAAGATTCACCCCCAAAAAGTGCAGCCCCTAACTCCTCTGTATTGCGGCGGACCCGCGGCCAACAGGGGGGTTTGGCCGCGGATCCGCGGCCAATGGTGGAGATCTCCTCATCATCTTTATGTGGGTAGATCCTTATGACATGTGGCAATCATTGGAAGCTTTGGAACTTGGAAATCTTCTCGTAGTTGCTGCCAGACTTGATTTCTAAGTTTTGATTTCTTAATTAGGCAGGTTTGTTTTAACAACTTGATTTCCTTAATTTTAGACCTGAAAATTCTGCACAACAACTCGAATAATATTTAGTAGACATTGTTCTACTAGGATTTGGTCAATGATATTATTTGCATACATTTTCCTACCAAATGCTAATTAAAATATATCAACACATGGAAAATAGTATTTTTACAGATAAACCCTCATATGTATGATATATTATAATAAAGGCCTTTTTAATATGAAAATAGTAGGAAAAATGTAATAACAAATGTGCAGTTTTATCAACTGAACAAATACCCCCAAACTTATCTTTGGTCGTCCCGAGCAAACTAGTTTATTCAAGAGAAGGAGAACCAGAAAGGAGAAAACTAAGCACACTTTCGTAGGCAAGCACGATTGCACTGAGCACGTGCAACAAGCCGTTAAACCTCTAGGTGTCCCTAGTAGGAGGAGTGTTGTTTCCTGAGGGTTTTCAGCAGATTACACCCACAAAATCCAATAACAAAAGAGAGATGGTGAAATTTACATATAAAGATAAGAACCATAACAGAAAGACTTTGAAAATAAGAGTTTCCAAGTACACCCTTAGGATCTTTGCTTGATTACCAGCGTTATGATGGCAGTCACACTTGTGGGGGCTGGGTAATCTATAAGCACATCCTTATACAGGTCCATAGTGTAAGTCCACGTTGCCCACCCCGGTGCTTACGGGAAGGCGGAAAACATAATAAAAAACGGATTTTTATTGACTTAGGCAACATGGACCATGCATGTGAGGATCTTTGCTAAACAAAAACTAGCTAAAGCAAACTAACAACTAGCTAAGTTGTAGAAAGGTTATACCTTGAGCTCGAAGTCCTTCTCTCCTTGCTCGTCGGAATGGTAGAAAGAGGTCACCTTGCTTGTCTTCTCCCGTCAAAGAAGGATCCACCCGAAAGCCTCGACCTTTAGCTTCAACTCCAAGCTAGGAGTAACTAGAGTGCAAGAAATGCTAAGACTTGAACCCTAGAAGAGAGTAGAGAAGATCAAGTGAAGGTTTTTCTCAATCTTTTTGTTTCTCAACACATGAGAGGGAGAGAGCTTGAGGGAGAGGATGAGCAAGAGAGAGAAATGATATGAGAGAATGAATTATTAGTGAGCCATTCTCACTAATATGTGTGTAATATTTTAATTCAATAATTTGCTTGAAAATTGTCATGGTTGTAGCAAGACATGACCATTATCATTTCAACATTAATGCAAATTGCAAAGATCAATGAGCATCTTCCAAATGAAATGATTATGGTCAAGTTGTCAACTAGGTCAACAAGTCAAAGAAGTCAAATGGTCAATAACAACAACCATGCATAATTATTAAGCTAATTATCAATTAACTATAATACACACAAAAGCAATGGGGTTAATAAAATGACAATAGTCATTAACCCTAAACAAGGTCCTCTCCCTCAATCTCAAGCAACTGTGCATACGCACCCGTATTCGTGATCCGAGGAACACGAATACACTAAGAAAAACCAATCTCAAATCATATACTAGGATCTGGCTTAAACCAAAGCCCGCTAGTATAAACTGTCCGGACTGCAAACGTGCACAAGTGCACGGATGCGAACGAACCCTGTCGCAAAACCATGCGACCTCTACTCATTTTGCCTAAAGGCGAATAGCTCTCTGTGTGGGACTCTAAAGACTCGACACTACGCTGGCAGTGGGTTTAACCACAGACCGCAAGCGGCACTAGCTGTACGTAACGGTCTCCAGGTAGATGTCGATAAGAAGACTGACGAGGTGAACCCCATCTGCACTCCTACTGAGCCTGTATGTGATAGTCTCCGTACAGTCCGGTCTGTTCGTCTAATACATCGCATGTCGGGCCTAGGGGAAGGTAAAACGTCAGTCCCCTAATAGCGGTACAAGTCGTGTCGGAATGAAGCCCAAAACACTCTGAGATAACACTGGAAGCCTACCAGTATATCTCGCTTGCCCTGGCCAGGGACTACTCGTGTAATGGCTCTCCTAGACACAGCGCGATGTCAACCCCCAATACCGGGAGAGACGAATCCTGTCTAACCGTCACTGCCTCCAAGTGCTTCGGGACTACACCCAACCACCACCTATTTGCACGACTCCTTTGAGTCATGGTAGGGTAGTGATCAAAGTGCAGTGGGAACACACTCGAGGCGAAGTGCCAGTGTCAAGTCAACGGAGTAAGCTGTACTCATGTTACCTGGAAACTGATAACTGACGATAGGTATAATACCAACCTGTCAGTTCCCGACGAGTCCTGTCCAGTGTACTCGTAACCCAACGAGCACCCGTATACTATCTCCAGTACGACGTACTGATGGCTGTGGGACAGACCATCTCCCATACTGGGATGAGAAGCGCATACGCTAGTCTACTTCGGAGTATCGATGCCCTGTCTCGATAGTCCTGCGACTAGGGACCTGTATAAGGATGTGCTTATAGATTACCCAACCCCCACTAGTGTGACTGCCATCACAACGCTGGTAATCAAGCAAAGATCCTAAGGGCTCCACTAATGCGTATAAGTGATATACTGAAATAAACACAAGTACACATTGAAGTAGAAATAAACCAAGTAGCATACTACTATATTGAGCAAGATTGTTTATACAAGGTGAATATCCCAAGCTTCCATCAAGTAATATACAAACTAGTATGATACAGTAATGGCCTCTAGGGCATATACACTAACAATCTCCCACTTGCACTAAGGCCATGAACTGGCGTATCGAAGACCTATCATCTCGATCAGCCGCTCGAACTGAGTCTGGGGTAAGGCCATGGTGAATGGATCTGCAGTGTTCTCTTCTGAAGCAACCCTCCGAACCTCGATCTCCTTGCGATCCACGATCTCCCTGATCAGGTGATACCGCCTCAAGATGTGCCTGGATCTCTGATGGGACCTAGGTTCCTTCGCTAAAGCTATAGCCCCGTTGTTGTCGCAATACAGAGGTATTGGGTCAACAATGGACGGAACCACCTGAAGTTCTGTTAAGAACTTCCTCATCCTGACAGCTTCTTTTGCGGCATCACATGCAGCGATATATTCCGCTTCCATAGTCGAGTCCGCAACGGTTTCCTGTTTGGAGCTCTTCCAACACACCGCCCCTCCATTGAGGGTAAAGACGAAACCCGACATGGACTTGGAATCATCCTTGTCACTCTGGAAGCTGGAGTCAGCAAAGGCCTCGATCTGGAGGTCTTTTCCGCCATACACCAAGAACATCTCCTTAGTCCTTCTCAGGTACTTGAGAATGTTCTTTACCGCTATCCAGTGTTTCTCCCCAGGGTTTGACTGATACCGGCTTACCACACTCAGTGCATAAGCTACATCCGGTCTGGTACACAACATCGCATACATTATAGAGCCTACCGTAGAAGCGTAGGGTATAATAGACATGCGATCCCTCTCCAAATCAGTCTTGGGAGACATCTCTTTAGAGAGGGTGATCCCGTGACAAGCCGGTAGGTTACCGCGCTTGGAATCTTCCATACTGAATCTCTTCACTATGGTGTCAATGTACCTGGACTGAGAAAGCCCTAATATCCTCTTGGATCTATCACGATGGATTCGGATCCCCAGGATGTATGAGGCATCACCCAGGTCTTTCATGGAGAACCTGTGCGACAAGAACCCCTTGACAGATTGCAGCATAGGAATGTCATTTCCTATTAAGAGAATGTCATCCACGTATAAAACGAGGAATACTACAGTTCTCGCTACAAATCTACTATAGATGCATGGTTCATCTGGATTTTTGATAAAGCCAAATTCCTTGACCGTCTCATCAAAACAGATGTTCCAACTCCGCGATGCCTGCTTTAGTCCATAGATGGACTTAAGCAACTTGCACACCTTTCCGCTGCTCCCACTCTGAATGAAACCCTCTGGCTGATCCATATAGACACACTCCTCTAAATTTCCATTCAGAAAAGCGGTCTTTACGTCCATCTGCCAAATTTCATAATCGTGGAAGGCAGCAATGGCAAGAAGGATCCGAATGGATTTCAGCATAGCCACTGGAGAAAAGGTTTCGTCATAGTCCAAGCAAGGTCTTTGACGGAAACCCTTTGCCACAAGTCTAGCTTTATAGGTCTCAACCTGTCCATCTACACCAATCTTCCTTTTGAAGATCCACTTGCATCCTACGGATTTTACCCCGTCTGGAGCAATGTCCAACGTCCATACTTTGTTGGTTTACATGGACTCCATTTCGGTCCGCATTGCATCCAGCCATTTTACCGAGTCAACGTTCTGAACGGCCTGCTGGAAGCTAGTAGGCTCATCATAATCTATGATGCAATCCTCTCGATCCCCGTCTATGAGAAAACCGTAGTATCTCTCGGGCGGATGAGACTGCCTACTACTCCTACGGAGCGGCATAGGAATGTCATGTTCTTTTGAACTTACTGGCTCTTCCAAGCTTTCAGTAATAGCTTGTGGTTCTGGAATTTCTTCCAGTTCTATTGCGTTCCCACTTATCTGGGTTTCTAAAAACTCAGTTTCCAAGAAGCGGGCATGTTGAGAAACAAAAACCTTTTGTTCCTCAGCGGAATAGAACAGATACCCCCTAGAGATCTTTGGGTATCCCACAAACTTGCACTGTACTGAGCGTGCCTCGAGCTTATCCGCATGCTGCTTTTTTACAAAAGCTGGACATCCCCATATCTTAAGGTACTTAAGACAGGGTTTCTTCCCACTCCACATCTGATATGGAGTGGTAGGCACAGTCTTGGTCGGAGCCTTGTTCAAGAGATATGCAGCTGCTTCTAGTGCATAGCCCCAGAAAGATCGCGGTAACTCAGCCTTACTCATCATGGAACGAACCATATCCAATAGGGTTCGATTCCTCCTTTCCGATACACCGTTATGTTGCGGAGTGTATGGAGGAGTACGCTAAGAGAGAATTCCATTCTCTTTTAAATAGTCCAGGAACTCGGCACTCAAGTATTCACCACCTCGATCCGATCTTAGAATCTTAATACTTTTGCCTGTTTGGTTTTCAACTTCATTCTTGTAATCCCGAAATTTCTCAAAGGCCTCGGATTTGTGCTTCATTAAGAAGACATGTCCATACCTAGAGAAATCGTCTGTGAAAGTAATGAAGTATGAATAACCGCTTCGCGCATGTGTAGACATTGGACCACACGTCACTGTGTATAAGTCCCAAGAGCTCGCTCGCTCTTACTCCGTGTCCAGTGAACGGAGTCTTTGTCATCTTTCCCATGAGACAAGATTCACAAGTGGCATAAGACTGATACTCGAACGGATCCAAGTATCCTTCTTTATGTAACTTAGTCAACCGTGTCTCATTGATGTGACCCAGTCTACAATGCCATAAGAAAGCCTGATTGATATCTGGAGACTTTCTTTTGTGTGTATTCTGGACATTGAAAATCTGTGGTTGGTTCAATACGTATATACCATTGCTCAGTGTACCTGACCCAATCAGAACTTGATTAAGGTGAATGTTTACAACATTACTTACAAACGCAAATTCATAACCTTCTTTAGAAACTAAAGATACAGAAATGATATTACAAGTTGCGTTGGGTACAAAAAAGCAATTACGCAAAACCAAAACATGCCCATCTGACATTCCCAGGTGATAGTCCCCCACGGCTTTAGCATCCATGCTAGCTCCGTTTGCAACTCTGAGGGTCATGTCACCTGCCTTCAAAAACCTACGATTTCTCAACGCCTGCAATGAATTACAGATATGAGATCCTGATCCGGTATCCAATACCCAGGAAGTAGAGTTTATAGAAAGACAGTTTTCAATAACATACACACCTGAAGCTGAAGCCGCAACCTGCTTCAGTTCTTGTGTCCTGGCTTTCCAAGCCCTGCAATCTTTCTTCCAGTGTCCACTCTTATGACAATAGAAGCATTCCTCCTTTCCCATAAGCTTCCCCGCAATCTTTGTTGCCATTTCTTTTCCCTTCGTACCCACTTTACTAACACCGCCTCTTGGTTTGGCGGGGGCTTTCCTCCTCTTTCCCTTGGCTTTCGCCTTGGACCTAGAGGAAGAAGATCCTCCTACAAACAAAGCGGATGTTTCCCTACCTTTCTGTAGGGTGCCCTCTGCGCTCCTCAGCATGTTGAGGAGTTCTGAAAGTTCAACTTCCTTTTCTTGTAAGTTGAAATTCAGTATAAACTGGGCGTAAGTGGATGGAAGGGACTGGAGAATTAAATCCGTATAGAGTTCACTTTCCAACGTGGTCCCAAGTTCCGCGAGCTCCTCAATGTAGCCAATCATCTTAAGCACGTGGTCCGCTACCGATGATCCGACGGCCAACTTTGCCGAAAACAACTTCTTCGACACTTCGTATCTTGCGATACGAGACTGCTCTCCAAACAGTTCTTTTGTATGAAGAAATATGGATTCCAAATCCATATTCTCGTGCCTTCTCTCATGTTCATTGTCCATCGAGGCAAGCACGAGGCACCTGGCCTTCGCGCAATCAATCTCCCAAGTCTTACGGATTTCCTTATCCGCGACGCTGGAGGTGGGACCTGGGACGGGGGGAGCTTTGGTGGTAAGAAGATACCCCAGCTTGTCGTAAGTGACTGCCATCTTGACATTCCTGAGCCAATCTTTGTAGTTTGGCCCTGTCAATATATTTTTATCTAGAAGTAACTTAAGTCCAGTCATGTTGATTGGTCGCTGCAATTAGGAGAGAGAGAAGAAACACTTTAGCACGATGCTCTTGCAAGTTTAGAGTGGTTTTTAATTTGTCTAAACAGGATGGCTCCCACTGTCTCTCGAATCCCTCCTCAAACCATAAAGGAAGAACTAGTCGGGATCAATCCCACCGCACAATACTTGCTTAACCGTTCAGCCAGGCCAGTATCGGTACTTCGAGGGAGGTTTTCCAACGCTTTCGCGAAGTTCCTTAATTAAATAACCTCTTTTCCCTGGGGGCGTAGCCCCGCTAACACCTTTCTAGGCACCTACTAGGTTTATAGCATTGATCGTTTAGTGAGAAATTTCCCGAGGAGTAGCATATACTCACAGTAGCATCGGGATCCAAATATCATTGCGTGACGAAACTGAAGGAATCCTACCAGAATCACCACACTCCAAATGGTATGCAAATCTAGCAAGTTTCAGTACTTATGAAACTCCCGATGTGGATTTTTGCCCCATGCTCTTATGACCTTGACGAAGGTCAACAAATCATAAGTCACATGTCAAGTTCTGCCCGTCATTTTCCAGGTTAATTTGAACCCACCCGTATATACCCTTGACGAAGGTCAACAAGGCAACACGACTGTCCCAAACCATCGCATCTATCTATGCTACATATGAACACCCAACAGCTACCAAACTCTATGCCTTGACGAAGGTCAACAAACATAGCTTGAATACTATTGAATATTCATACGAAACGACGGAGGGCTACGAATGGTTTTTGCGAAACCGTGAACGTAGTGAACTTGATATAATCGATGGAACGAGATAGCTTTTAGAAGGAGTGGCTCAATCTCCGCATTTAAAAGTTAGTTTTGAAAAGAACCGAGTGGTTTTTCGAAAGTGTTCCAACGACTTTAACTTGGTTTATTATCTTGCAATAGTTCTTTTAATGCGTGATATTCATGCATTAGTTCTTTTAATGCGTCCCATCATTTAATCCTACCATTGCAGAAAACAACCAAAATACGACCTACGCTTATGCCATTCGCATTCGCCACGGGGTCCCGTCATCACCCGTTAGGTTACTTAACTAACGACAGAGCGGGGGCTGGGCTAGCGCGGCTGTAAAACATAAGCAACGCCTAAATAGAAAGCAATGATAGACATTACAGATCACAGATGAATACATTGGATATACTAGCAATCCGCAATCCTTTCGAGCCTGGAACGAAAAGCGGATTACACGGTCGCGGTGAATAGCCAAATACCCCACCCAAGACCCCTACGGGTGCGGCAAACTACCCGCCAAGTACTCGGCAGTTTGTGCACCCCCTCCATGGGTCTATCCTAGGAGCAAAAACAGTAAAAAGAATTATACAATGACGGCTACAACCCGACCCGGTTGTACGGCCAAACAAATAATATTATTACATCAATTTACATTTACAATGAATGAAAGAAAAACGAAAGCTCATCTCACATCCACCCCGGCTATTCACCCGCGACAGTCCAATACATTCATATACACATTCCAATATCAAACACAGATCATGTATAACCCCGACCAATCGACTTATAGCGATTAGCCGACCTTCAATACATGCAAACATCATAGATATAACCGATATAGTTAAAGTGTAGTGAAGTTCCGGAAAAATACGGATTTATAGGCCCCCAAAAGTAAATTTTAGTTCTGGAAAATCTGGGCACATATAACATATCCTAAAAATTCCAAAACAAACACAGAAACACTCTGCACCAAAATCGAAGCAGAGAGGGGACCAGACGGCCGCGCTTCCGCGGCAAGAGCTTCCTCTTGCCGCGGATCCGCGCTCCTCTGATCGCCTCTCTGGTTCGTATTTGGTGGTTTTCTATACAAAAGCCTGAGATAATTTTTGGTGTATAACAAATGTCATTTTGACCAGAAACAAAATTAACAGAAACTAGGGTTTTGCAAAGTTTGTTTTGGATTTTCCGATTTCGAAACTTCGTTACACTTCACTACCTAGCTAGTTTAAGTTTAGTTAGGCTCTGATACCACTGTAAGTCCACGTTGCCCACCCCGGTGCTTACGGGGAGGAGGAAAACATAATAAAAAATGGATTTTTATTGACTTAGGCAACATGGACCATGCATGTGAGGATCTTTGCTAAACAAAAACTAGCTAAAGCAAACTAACAACTAGCTAAGTTGTAGAAAGGTTATACCTTGAGCTCGAAGTCCTTCTCTCCTTGCTCGTCGGAATGGTAGAAAGAGGTCACCTTGCTTGTCTTCTCCCGTCAAAGAAGGATCCACCTGAAAGCCTCGACCTTTAGCTTCAACTCCAAGCTAGGAGTAACTAGAGTGCAAGAAATGCTAAGACTTCAACCCTAGAAGAGAGTAGAGAAGATCAAGTGAAGGTTTTTCTCAAGCTTTTTGTTTCTCAACACATGAGAGGGAGAGAGCTTGAGGGAGAGGATGAGCAAGAGAGAGAAATGATATGAGAGAATGAATTATTAGTGAGCCATTCTCACTAATATGTGTGTAATATTTTAATTCAATAATTTGCTTGAAAATTGTCATGGTTGTAGCAAGACATGACCATTATCACTTCAACATTAATGCAAATTGCAAAGATCAATGAGCATCTTCCAAATGAAATGATTATGGTCAAGTTGTCAACTAGGTCAACAAGTCAAAGAAGTCAAATGGTCAATAACAACAACCATGCACAATTATTAAGCTAATTATCAATTAACTATAATACACACAAAAGCAATGGGGTTAATAAAATGATAATAGTCATTAACCCTAAACAAGGTCCTCTCCCTCAATCTCAAGCAACTGTGCATACGCACCCGTATTCGTGATCCGAGGAACACGAATACATTGAGAAAAACCAATCTCAAATCATATACTAGGATCTGGCTTAAACCAAAGCCCGCTAGTATAAACTGTCCGGAAAGCAAACGTGCACAAGTGCGCGGATGCGAACGAACCCTGTCGCAAAACAATGCGACCTCTACTCATTTTGCCTAAAGGCGAATAGCTCTCTGTGTGGGACTCTAAAGACTCGAGACTACGCTGGCAGTGGGTTTAACCACAGACCGCAAGCGGCACTAGCTGTACGTAACGGTCCCCAGGTAGATGTCGATAAGAAGACTGACGAGGTGAACCCCATCTGCACTCCTACTGAGCCTGTATGTGACAGTCTCCGTACAGTCCGGTCTGTTCGTCTAATACATCGCATGTCGGGCCTAGGGGGCGGTAAAACGTCAGTCCCTTAATAGCGGTACGAGTCGTGTCGGAGTGAAGCCCAAAACACCCTGAGATAACACTGGAAGCCTACCAGTATATCTCGCTTGCCCTGGCCAGGGACTACTCGTGTAATGGCTCTCCTAGACACAGCGCGATGTCAACCCCCAATACCGGAAGAGACGAATCCTGTCTAACCGTCACTGCCTCCAAGTGC
Source organism: Agapanthus africanus (assembly GCA_030015575.1). Classification (NCBI taxonomy): domain Eukaryota; kingdom Viridiplantae; phylum Streptophyta; class Magnoliopsida; order Asparagales; family Amaryllidaceae; genus Agapanthus; species Agapanthus africanus. The sequence goes on from JASDDO010000022.1 coordinate 392,824,821, forward strand.
TTCGGGACTACACCCACCCACCACCTGTTTGCACGACTCCTTTGAGCCGTGGTAGGGTAGTGATCAAAGTGCAGTGGGAACACACTCGAGGAGAAGTGCCAGTATCAAGTCAACGGACTAAGCTGTACTCATGTCACCTGGGAACTGATAACTGACGATAGGTATAATACCAACCTGTCAGTTCCCGACGAGTCCTGTCCAGTGTACTCGTAACCCAACGAGCACCTGTATACTATCTCCAGTACGACGTACTGATGGCTGTGGGACAGACCATCTCCCACACTGGGATGAGAAGCGCATACGCTAGTCTACTCCGGAGTATCGATGCCCTGTCTCGATAGTCCTGCGACTAGCGACCTGTATAAGGATGTGCTTATAGATTACCCAGCCCCCACTAGTGTGACTGCCATCACAACGCTGGTAATCAAGCAAAGATCCTAAGGGCTCCACTAATGCGTATAAGTGATATACTGAAATAAACACAAGTACACATTGAAGTAGAAACAAACCAAGTAGCATACTACTATATTGAGCAAGATTGTTTATACAAGGTGAATATCCCAAGCTTCCATCAAGTAATATACAAACTAGTATGATACAGTAATGGCCTCTAGGGCATATACACTAACACATAGTCGTAGGATTATCGAGACAGGGCATCGATACTCCGGAGTAGACTAGCGTATGCGCTTCTTATCCCAGCAGGGGAGATGGTCTGTCCCACAGCCATCAGTACGTCGTACTGGAGATAGTATGCGGGTGCTCGTTACGTTACGAGTACACTGGACAGGACTCGTCGGGAACTGTTGGTTGGTATTATATCTATCGTCAGTTATCAGTTCCCATGTGACATGAGTACAGCTTAGTTCGAACTCCTACAGAGCCTGAATGTGACAATCTCCGTACAATCCGGTCTGTTCGTCTAAGAATATCGCATGGCGGGCCTAGGGGGTAGCGAACGTCAGTCCCCTAATAGAGGTACAAGTCGTGTCGGAGTGTAGCCCAGAATACCCTGAGATAACACTGGAAACCTACCAGTATATCTCGCTTGCCCTGGCCAGGGACGACTATGTGTAATGGCTCTCCTAGACACAGCGCGATATCAACCCCCAATACCGGGAGAGACGAATCCTGTCTAACCGTCACTGCCTCCAAGTGCTTCGGGACTGCACCTAACTACTACATGTTTGCACGACTCCTTTTAGCCGTGGTAGGATAGTAATCAAAGAATAGTAGGAACACACTTGAGGCGAAGTGACAGTGTCAAGTCAACGGGCTAAGCTGTACTCATGTCACCTGGGAAATGATAACTGACGATAGGTATAATACCAACCAACAGTTCCCGACGAGTCATGTCCAGTGTACTCGTAACCTAACGAGCACCCGCATACTATCTCCAGTACGACATACTGATGGCTGTGGGACAGACCATCTCCCCTGCTGGGATGAGAAGCGCATACGCTAGTCTACTCCGGAGTATTGATGCCCTGTCTCGATAATCCTACGACTAGGGACCTGTATAAGGATATGCTTATAGATTACCCAGCCCCCACAAGTGTGACTGCCATCACAACGCTGGTAATCAAGCAAATATCCTAAGGGCTCCACTAATATGTATAAGCAATATGCTAAAGAAGACACATGCACATATTAAAGTAGAAATAAACCAAGTAGCATACTACCATTTTGAGCAAGATTGTCTATACAACTGTGAATATCCTAAGCTTCCATTAAGTAATATACAAACTAGTATGATACAGTAACGGCCTCTAGGGCATATACACTAACAATCTCCCACTTGCACTAGGGCCATGTACTGGCGTATTGATTGGTTCGAAAAAATGTGTGTTTGTAGAATAACCGCAATCAGAACGGTGTCGCGCGTAGCTAGACCGAGGTGAGTACGGGTTGTCCTCTGGGAAACGTTGAATCTTTTACTCTTACTTTAGATGTGTTGAGAGAGAGGAGGGAATAAAGAATATTGTAGAATGGTTTCTAGATCTACGTTAAGCACTAATGCAAAATATAGATCTAGATTAACTACGAATGTAAGTTTATATAAGAAGAGGGCTTGTAGGGTTCATTAGGATTTAGTAGTTATGGATGATTAATTAAAAATTACTCTTTTTATCCTTTAATAGATTTAAAACTAAAACGACGGTGATGCGTGTAGATTAGGATTTCTGGAGGGAAAATGAATCCCACTCTTAACCCTTATCTCGACACGGAACTCCGTTCATATCTAGCCTTTACCAAAACAATCATTAACCTAATCTCTAATCGCGGTCGGGACTAACAATGAATTGTTAGCGCGCCCGATTAGGATGTTAATGATTCTTTTGATAAAGTTTATAAACTTTATAGGACTTAAAAAGAGTTTAGAGATGTTCATCATCCATTAGCCTACCCGAATCCTACGAACCCTAACAAGCGGAGAATTACTCGCGCATGTTGGGAGAAAAAGAGATGGAGAGAAAATGCATAATTAAACTATGAAGAAATAGAATAAGAAAGCTACCTTTATTAATCAACAATATTCATTACACTTTGATTCCTTAGAAAATGATTACAAAGACTAGTTTGCTTCTTGATCTCTTCCAAGGAGGTAGACGAACAGTTGATGATCAGTCTGGATGCGTGAGCCGTCTTGGACTTCGTGATCTCGTCGACTTGATGATTTTTCCAAGAGGCTCTCGGTCTTTATTTATAGTCCCAAAGCCAGAACCTTTGCTTCCAAATATGGAAGTTAACAGCAAAGATTCACCCCCAAAAAGTGCAGCCCCTAACTCCTCTGTATTGCGGCGGATCCGCGGCCAACAGCGGGGTTTGGCCGCGGATCCGCGGCCAATGGTGGAGATCTCCTCATCATCTTTATGTGGGTAGATCCTTATGACATGTGGCAATCTTTGGAAGCTTTGGAACTTGGAAATCTTCTCGTAGTTGCTGCCAGACTTGATTTCTAAGTTTTGATTTCTTAATTAGGCAGGTTTGTTTTAACAACTTGATTTCCTTGATTTTGTTGGATATATATATGCCCTAGAGACCATTATATGATAGTGGATGTATTTATAGATGTATATATATATATATATATATATATATATATTCAGTGTACATTCTTGCTCGACATGATAGTATGTTATCTGGTTCTTTTTTATCTGACATGTTGATTTGATCATGCTTTTATTCATTCATACATGTTGATAAAGCCCTGAGGATATAGGCTTGACTACTGTGATTGTGATGGAGATCATACTAGTGGGACATCTGTAGTTTATAAGCATATCCTGAAATGTCCCTAGTCGTAGGTGTATCGAGACGGGGCATCGATATACCAGAGTAGACTAGCGTATATGATACTAGACCCATATGATGGGTGATGGATGTTCCTACATTCATCGATGTTTGACATCGAGATCGTATACGGGTGCTCGGTGGTGACTGGGTACACTGGACGGACTCGCCGAGAACTCCTATATGGAATTATATCTATCGTCGGATAGCAGTTCTCAGGTGACACTGGTGCAGGTTAGTCTGTAGACCCGAGATCGTCATAGAGTCTTGTGTGTTCTCCCACTGTACTTTGATTACCACCCTACCACGGCTCTACTGAGTCGTGCAAACAGGTGGCCGTTGGGTACAGTCCCGAGACACACGAAGGCGATGAGCGATAGGAGGGGTTTCGTCTCTCCCGGTATTGGGAGTTGATGCTGTGCTGTGCTCGACTGGCTATATCAGTAAGTCCCTGGCCAGGGCTGTTGGGATTTGCTGATAAGTGTTATCAGTAGTTTCTCGATATGTTATAGACCATTCATCGGCACGACTTATTGAGTTATTGGGGTCGACGTTACCATCCCTAAACTCGATAAGCAGCATATCTGACGAAGAGACCGGATTGTACGGTAGTGTTGCCGGTTGGCTCGACTGGAGTTGTAACAGGTTCGCTTGTTTTCTTCTGATCGCTCAATACCCGGGTGGCCGTTACGTTTAGCTGACCGCTTGCGGCTTGTAGTTATTTGATATGATCATTACCTGCTACCGGCGTATTGACGAGTCTTAGAGTCCCACAATGAAGTTTCCTGGCTCAGGCGAAAAGATGTGGTGCGCATATGAGATATGCGCGGGGACCCGATTAAATATGGATATGTGATACCGTATATTAATCGGGCATTTTCTATTGGCCGGGTCGTATGTGATTTGACCGGTTTGCAAAATCAACTGTTGATTTAACAAATGACATTTAGATTCATTCTTTAATCAAACTCTTTTTCTATTTTTGTATGCATGCATGTATGCACATGATGATGTGCATGGATACATAAATACATTGTATCATGGTTGTTGATAGAAGTTTAGTGGCAATGCAAGACTTACATTGTAGAATTATCTATTTATTTTTCATTTTGTAAAAAGGAAAGGTGTCACGACCCGAAGAGCACGTGACTGGCCCTTGAACCATATGAAGTCTATAGGACTCCATCTGATCCAAGTAAGCCAAAAGCCCAGAAATCTAAAACCATTTTAAGAGTAAGTAAAGAAAACTGGTTTAAAGAAGTGAAGAAAAACATGTTTGAAGTCAAGGTTTTTAAATAACTAAGCCGAATATGCATTTTAAAATGTAAAGTATTTTCTAAAAATTTCGGCAGTTTCTTTTGTTAATACTGGCCTCGAACGGGGTACAACAAGAACAATATATATGCAATGATAAAAGGCATCCCCAAGCGGGAGCTAGCTCTTCGTCAATTGACGGTCACAACCACGCAATCAATATAATATACAACGCCGAATGGCGAGGGTCAAATCCAAAAGAAACTCAATAAGCATGAAAACCGCAATACTGCTAAGCGCGACTCTAAGGTCGAAATAATACATCACTAATGTCTAATTATGAAACAAAATACAAGTTTTGGTTGATGGAATTCTAGATACAAGGAATAATACAAGTACAATGGTGGTTCTTGATTCAAAAGAACCCACCTACCAAAAGAAATTCACCCGCAAGGAAGCAGTGTGCCAGAAATGCCGCTATGGAACCTGTACGGCAAGACGTGCAAGAACTGTGGCACAACGGGGGTGATTTTCCAACTCGTGAATAGAGAATATCTACAAGCAGAAATCGAATGCATGACCTAATCCTAGGTCAATACGATCAGATATAACATAAACCTCAAGAATAAGTCTGAAGCATAATAAGGTGGCAATGTAGCATCTAAACATGTAGGTAGTGCCAAATACTCGTGCCAGTGCCTCAGGTTATAACATGTCATAAATGTAAGGTATATCTGCATAAAGTAAATATGATGAAGTATCAAAATGGATATCAATACACATATATTAGCGTCTCATACCACTAATATTGGTGTAAGGGTATATATAACAGCACCCTCATACCCTGTTATATATACAAATAAGGTGTGATCAATGTAGTCAAAGTCTGTATGTAATCAATATCTGTATATATGTGGATCCAGTCCACCAGTCACCCAATGAAAATAAGCATCATGCATGCAAATATGAGGATATAATCAAAATCATGGAGATCATCATGAAACCTGTACCTAGCATCGGCACGTAAATCTTCGTCCATATAGGGCTCCGTCTGCGGTATCGGCCCTCGGCCCCGGCAGTATGGGTCAGCCCATGTCCATCTCTCGACTCTGGTCAGTATCCTCCAGATATCCGCCGAGCTCAAATACAATCACCGGTAGGTAGTAGTCCCTCTGCCAGGCTCACCGTCTACTACACAGCGAAACCGTTCTCGTCCCGGGGTACCATCCCGGGTTCACCATGTACCCGCAATCGGCATCATCCGCCTCCTCGAATCGGGTTTCACACGTCGCTCTCAGCACCGAGAAAACACATGGTGGACGCACTGAAATATCATATCAAGGTTAACCGGGTTTTTAAAACAATTATATATTCTCTTTTGAAATACCCACGGTTCCCAAATCCAGAAATATCATGGAAACAACATATCTCAATGCGTATAATCAAAGCATGATGTATGCGACATGTAAAGAAAGGTAAGTATATCAGTAGGTCAAGCAACATGGAATAGTAATGTCAACATGTCGAGGGAAACCTTTCTTTTTAGAATGAAACAGTTTTGAAGAATATCTTGCGGTTCCCAAATCTCTAATCAAGTCAGAATCATCTATGTATGTGTACAGGTATAAGTGTACAATATGCCATGCAAGAATCATATCATGAATGCAACAGTACTACAGCGTAGTGGCATGGCAATTATCGATGATGAAGTATGTGAGCCGGCAAATAGTGTACGTGGAACATACGCATCATCGATAATGGTGCTGGTGTCCTAACAGCATGATGGTAATATAGCAATAAACATATGCAAAGCAATGTGAATAGCATGAACATGCGGAAATCAAATAATCAACACCACAGTGAAGAATCTACATCAATATGTATATGTCATGCAGTTATGTCATTTGAAATAAGACGAATCAGGATTTTTAGTAAAATAAGGGCTACGGTATTTTTAAGAAAGATACGTCCTTTGAAAAATACCCGTAGAATCCCTTTACTTGTCTTTTAAGATATTCCTGATTCGTAGTTTTTGAAATAGGTATGACTCGGGTCTAGTCTAACATCTACTATGCACACTACAGATCTAAGTATCAAGTAAATCGGGAGGGGTATGGAAACCACCTAAATCTGAGTCGATATAGAGATATAATAGTCGGTGATTCTGCCTCAATAGTATCGCGTACGATACAGTATATCATATGACATCCTCAAGTCATGAGTGCGGATCTATCATCAATATAGGCTCATACGGTAAATCGTCGTACGGCATCCCAATAGCTGGGTACGGGTCAATATCACATTATCTCATCACATAACAGGTATCACTATCATCATATCACATAATCTGGGGTACTGGTCTAAGTCTAGTACAATCGATACCATCTATCACTGCGTGTGTAAACACACGTCCAAAGGCCCGCTAGAGATCACATGTCGTATCCCAAATACGAATCACATCAAATCACCGATCTCGCGGCACAATGCCCAACATCATCGACTTATCTCCAATGTCATCCAATATCATCAAATACAGTGCAAGTATAATGAATATGCAAGGGTGTACGTGTAGGTGTAAATCTATTCTAGGGTTCGCGACTATGAACTACACTAGTTACTTCTAATCCTACACTATCCATAATTCACCTAACACAATATCCATGACACACTATAACTATCATATATATAATATATCAACTACGGACTGCGGGGGTGCTATACGCCATCCACCCGACTTCCCCCGTAGATATAATCTACTCACCTTGCGTCTTCATTGTCGACGTCTCTACGCGTTTGCTTGTCGTCCCGAAGTCTTCATGGGGAACGTATCGTAAATGCGTATTAAAACCAAATCAATACTAAAACGGCATACGAATCCCAAAACAATACACTATGGTCTATAGGTTTGAACCTATGGACAACGCCTTCCAAAACCATCAATCAATCCTCGATATCGTCGTATAAATGCCAAATAGTCGAGGTAAAACACAATACACAATTTCATAATTAAAAATACGGAATACGGAAACACGAATCCAAAACAACAACTTAGGAAATAGGCTCCAGATTTCACCGTTGGTCAAACTTGACAAATCTATACATGCCATGGGTCTAATCTATACATGTAGGAGCTACAGAACCAGAACGAGGCAACATGGTAGGGTCCAGGCCGTAATTTGCGGCCAAACAGAATAAATCTGCGGCATGCAATGGGAGTTAGGGGCTAGGGTTTTGGTGATAGCTTCCTGGGTGCCTGCACATGTTACTGTCCATTCAATATAATTTTCAGAGTCTCGGGTTGATAGCAAATCCAATATAACCTTCACAGAATTCATAACTTTTCCGATATCGGTATCTAAATCCGTATTTCGGGTTTCAACTCTCAGGTTTTGGGTCTCCATTCATGCACTAGGGTGTTTATATAACCTCAACTGAGCTCAATTTCACATTATAACACAAAATTTCCCCAAACCCTAACTAGGTTTTCCTTAACTCCACAATATCAAACAATATCGGTTCTATCACAACATGGGGGTATAAGAAATGCTAAAATTAAGCTAATGGTTCAGTAATTACCTCATTTTGCAACTCAAGAATTTTCTTGAGTTGCCCCTAGTGGCAAAAATCCTTGCTTTCTTGGTCCAATGTGTAGATCTTGAGCTTATGCACACTTTTTGTGAAATGAGAGTTGGGTTTTGGAGTTGTTTTAGAGGTGTTTAGAGGGCTTGAAGATGGGAGGGAGATGAAGGAGCAGCAGCAGGAGGAGAAGGGGAAGAGGGAGAGAGAATTTCAGAGGAAGAATGAAGAGATGGCTAAGTCCATGGTCAAAGGAAGACCATACCTCTCTCTCTCACCATACCTCATTTCTTTATTCCGATCCCCTTTTCTTTTCCTTTTCCTTTTCTTTTTCTCCAAAATTCCTTTCTCACTCAATAGTAACCCCAAAAGAAACATGGCAAGAAAAATGTAACACAAGTGTGATAAAAATGATATGTGCATGTTTTGCACAAAAATCCTAAAAAATCGATTAGCGATTTTTAATCGCGATTAGCACTAAATTAGCATATAACTAATCATAAAAACTTTAAAATGGTATAATTATATAAAATACCCTATTTTATAATTTTCCATAATTTTTCCAAATTTTTCTGTATTTAATTATACCCAAATATTAAAATATTCAATAAAATAATATTAAATTATAAAAATTCCCAAAAATAATATTTTATTTTTTTGAAATGTTACAAAAGGATAATTCACAAGAGTTTAAAGTTTATCATCTTTGACCATACTTCAACCACTTATTAACCTTGAGTTAATTATCCTTTTACCTTTTAACTCACTTTGAAAAAGATCTAGATAATTCTAACTATGGTTGAAGTGAGAAGGGATTAAGATATATTATTCTCCTCTCACTTCAATTATTATTCACTATCTCATTTTCCATTTCCTTGTGTGAGAAAAAGCTTAGCCATCATCTTCTTCTTCCTCTCTTGATAATTTTCTTTAAGTCAGGTTGATAAAAGAAAGAGTTTTGATTATAGAATAACAACCACATCATCATACTACACACATCTAGCCGGTTTGTGTAGGGTGTTTGCTCTACTCCATTGATACACCGAGTAAAGCAAGGAGCTTTGGGCAAAGGAGCTTCGGGTGGATCGTCGTGGCTTTAGAAGACCTCAAGCGAACCTCTTTCCAATCCTCAAGTAGCCAAGGAGTCTAGCGTAGGGAGCTACAAAGGTTGTACTCTGAAAACCCTAGCCTTTATTACTTGTGATGTTGTCTTTGTAATGAAACCCTAATTTTCTAGTGATGATTTTTTGTATGTTCACTTAGCACCTTAAAAATTTAATTTTGAGACATGTGATGCTTCCAAACACTTCATGAGGTGCTAGGTAAACCTAACATTGGTATCAGAGCCGACCTAGAACTTTAGGCGACGCTTTAACGAAGTTAAAACTCCGATTGAACCAAAAATACGGCTTTTTGAGCCTTCTATGGACATTTTTTTAAAACTGTGTTTTTTCAGTATTAAAAATCCTTAAAAAATTCAGCAGGGAAATCTAAGCACGACTGTAAAAAACGAAGCCATGAACAGTAAATTCCACCGCGGAACTGCGGCCATAGCTTGCTTGGGCCGCGGCTACGCGGCCGTACAGATGAGTCATTGCTTGGGGTTTGTACAGTGATCTTCCTACCTGCTTGTAGATATTTTTGAGTATTTTTAATCTGATTCCTGTGTTGAATGTTCTGGGGATGGTTTTGGATTCGGTGATTCGATAGGATTTTAATTTCGTGCCTTTTTTCCGGATAATTTAGAAAGTATTAAAAAGTTCGAACGGATATCATTAACTCACTTTTTCCCGGCACGAAAAATTTTCAGGTGTTGATTTTTTCTCGGGTTTAAGTCTTTCGGAAATAGTGCAAGTTAAATGGTGGACCCTCTAGAAGACAACAAACCTTAACTCGATTATGTGACCGTCTTGAACTGCCTTTTGAACCTTAGGGTTTGGGGCAGTATGGCGTGCCACATGTGATGCGTTGGCTTGACCCTTCTACGGCTGGACCGCTGCTACTGTGACACATTCCGGGTTTTTTTAACTCCGCTCAAGTGTTGAGCTTTAGGAAATTTTGGGTATTTGATTATTCGATCGAAATGTTTAATACTGTCTATTTATCTGGAATGTGATACAATATGTGGAATTCGTATAGTTAGGCATGAAATGCGAAGTATGTGATATTTCGGATTTACGATGTCTAAAGAGAATGTGGATTCCAAATGTTGTAGTTTTACACTTTCTTTTCTATGACCGTAAGTGTAGTATGTCGTTTATCGCCGGTTTCGTTGCTATACATCAACGACAATCGGGGTACGCATACTTACTTACGTTGATGATATATGTTATTATGTGTTGCTGAGATATAATGTGCAGGATTGTCGCGATTGAATAGCCGGGGTTTTTATGTGAGATGAGAGTTTTATTTTCATTCATGTAAAATTCAAATGTAATGTAATATTATTTTATTTGGGGCACTTCCGGGTTGAGGTTGAAGTCACCAGTGTTGTATATTATTTACTTTTCCGCATTAGGATAGACCCAAGGAGGGGAGCACAAGTGACCGGGTTCTGGGGTTCAGTGGAAGGTCATCTCGAGGAGTCAAGACCGGGTCTCCTAAACTCCAGGATTAGTAGGGTCGCTTGCCGCTCTCGTAGGGGTCTAAGGGTGTGGGCTTAGCTATTCATCGCGACTGTGGAATCAGTATTTTCTATTGTTGGCTAAATACTAAATACGGACGTCCTAGTATATCCCATATTATATCTATGTTTCTGCTTCCTGTGTTCTGTGATATCTGAGACGAATGATATATTATATATGAGATATATAGTAGACGTTGCTTATGTTTTACACCCGCGCTAGTCCCGTCCCGGTATGCCGTTAGTTAAGTAACCTAACGGTGCATAACGGAACATTGCGACGAATGCGGATGGCATAAGCGTACGTTGTATTTTCGTTTCTTTTCTGTGATTGACTTAAGGACTTAAATGATGGAACTATATTAATATGATTAATGTAAAGAAAATAAACCTAAAAATATGTTGTAGAATCAGATTTCAAAACCACTCGGCTCTTTATGAAAAAGCTATATTTCAAAACTGCGGAGCTCAAGCCACTCCTTTTGAAAACCATTTGATTCTTCAACGATATCAAGTTCAAAGCGTTAAAGATTTTCTTAAAAATCATCCGCAACCCTCCGTCATTTTAGGAAGTAGAGTACTTAGTATTCGTGCTACGTTTGTTGACCTTAGCCAAGGCGTAGTGTACGGTAGCTACGTGATGTCTTCCTGCAATGCATATGATACAGATTAATTAGGACGGGCATATGACTTTGTTGACCTTAGCCAAGGGTCATGTAAACGGGTCTGATTAAGCAAGAAATGACGGGCTGAACTTGACTAGTACTTATGATTTGTTGACCATAGCGAAGGTCATAGGTACTAGGGGTAAAACTCACATCGGGAATTTCAAGTGTTGAGATTTGCAATGAGATTGCATAACTTCCATATGATGGTTGGATCCCGATCCCACTGTGGGCAATAGTTGCTCCCGGGAGAGTTTTGCAGTTTACAATTAGCTAACCCATTAGGTGTATAGAAGGTGTTAACGGGGCTACGCCTCTGGGAAAATGAGGTTTACTTTAATTAGGTCCGTGCGAAAGCACGGGGAACCTCCCTCAAGTACCGACACTGGCCTGGCTGAACGGTTAGCGAAGTTGTAGACTGTAATTAATCCTGGCTAGTTTTCTTTTTAAGGTTTGAAAGAAAAACTTGATTAAAGCAGTGGGAGACATCGATTAGATAAGAAAATAACCAATCTGATCTTTGCAAGAGCTTTCGCTGATGGTATTCTTTTCTCTCTCTTAATGGCAGATACCAATGACTGGATTCAAGCTTCTACTAGATAAAAACAAACTGAATGGGACCAATTATAAAGACTGGCTGAGGAATCTGAAAATAGCCTTGACTTATGATAAAGTATCATATGTCCTCACGGCTTCAGCCCCGCCTATCCCAGGTCCAAAATCCTCAGTTGCGGATATTGAAGTCCGCAAGACATGGGATGCTGACTGTGCCACGGCCAAATGCCTCGCGCTTGCATCGATGGACAATACACATCAAAAGCAGCACGAGAATATGGACATTCAAACCATATTTCTCCATACAAAGGAGTTGTGTGGAGAGCAATCCCGCGTATTACGATACGAAGCATCAAAGAAATTGTTTCAGATGCGAATGGCCCCAGGCACACCGGTAGGAGACCATGTTCTTAAGATGATAGCTCTTATAGAAGAGCTTGAGGACCTTGGATGGACGATGGACAATGAACAATATACGGATATTATTCTGCAGTCTCTCCCCTCCATCTTTGCTCAATTCAAAGTTAACTTCAACAAGCACAACATGGAGAAGGAACTACCTGAACTCTTTAATATGTTAAGGAGTGCAGAGAGCACACTGAAATCAGTGAAAACTCCCGTTTTGACTGTTGGACAATGTTACTCTTCTCGCCCAAAGGCTAAAGCTAAGGGAAAGAAAAAGAAGAAGCCCACCAATCCTAAGGGTGGAGTTAAAAAGGTTAAGGGGAAGGAAAAGTCCAAAGCTGGAGAATCGGGGAAAGGGGAATGTTTTCATTGCCACAAAACAGGACATTGGAAGCGCAACTGTATCGAGTACTTAAATCTCAAGAAGAAGCATGGGGATGCTTCCGCTTCAGGTGTGTTTGTGACAGAAAACTGTTTTTCAATAAACTCTGCTTCCTGGGTATTAGATACCGGTTCAGGTTCTTACATTTGCAATTCTATGCAGGGGCTGAGAAATAGCAAGGTTTTGAAGACAGGTGACCATACTCTCCGCGTTGGAAATGGTTCCAATGTACATACAGTCACAGTGGGAGAGTATCACTTGGGGTTGCCATCTGGGTGTATATTGGTTTTGAACCCATGTTATTTTGTGCCAAGTATGCTATGTAATATAATATCTGTTTCTTTGTTAGACAATGAAGGATATAACTTTATATTGCAGAACAATGTTATGAACATTCACCTGAATCAAATGTTGGTTGGGTATGGTACACTTAATAACGGGATATACGTCCTAAATTAACACACAGTTTTCAGCATACTACACACTAATAAAAGAAAACTTTCAGAAATAAATGAAGCTTTTCTTTGGCACTGTAGATTTGGTCATATTAACGAAACAAGACTAAACAAGTTACACAAAGATGGATATTTAAACTCTTTTGAATATAAATCTTATGCGACTTGCCAGTCTTGTATCAAGGGTAAAATGACCAAAACTCCGTTTACCGGACACGGAGAAAGAGCTACCGAGCTCCTAGGACTCATACATAGTGATGTATGTGGGCCAATGTCTACACAGGCTAGAGGCGGTTTTTCTTACTTCATTACTTTCACTGACGATTTCTCAAGATTCGGTCATGTATTTTTATTAAAGCACAAATCCGAAGCTTTTGAAAAATTCACTGAATATAAGCAAGAAGTAGAAAAAAAACCGGATTGAGTATAAAGATGCTTCGATTAGATCGAGGTGGGGAGTACCTCAGTACAGAATTTGCAAACTTCCTAAAAGAGAATGGGATTCTCTCTCAACTCACTCCTCCTTACACACCACAACACAACGGTGTGTCTGAACGACGGAAAAGGACCCTATTAGATATGGTTCGATCCATGATGAGTGATGCTGAGTTACCTATCTCATTTTGGGGGCATGCATTGGAGACTGCAACGTTTCTGCTGAACAGGGTTCCAACCAAAACCGTGTCTACCACGCCATATGAGATATGGCATGGGAAGAAACCATCTCTTAAGAGAATTAAGATTTGGGGTTGCCCGTCCTATGTTAAAAAGCAGAATCCGGACAAACTCGAGACACGGTCGGTCATGTGTAACTTTGTGGGATATCCAAGGAACTCTTATGGATATCTATTCTACCACAAGGAGGAACAAAAGGTGTTTGTTTCACAGCATGCCATATTCTTGGAAAAAGAGTTTTTCACAGATAAAGATGATGGCAATGTGGTGGATCTAGAAGAGGTTCTAGAGACACAAACTATAAATGACGACTTGGTTGAACCGGCTGTTGCAATAGAAACTGAGGAACCTCAGCCACTCCGTAGGTTTGGTAGGACTTCTCGCCCACCGGAGAGGTACTACGGTTTCCTCATTGATGGTGACAGAGAAGACTGCATCATAGAGGATGATGATCCTACCAGTTTTCAGCAAGCTATCACGAGTGGAGACTCTATGAAGTGGCTGGATGCCATGAGGTCCGAAATGGAGTCTATGTACACCAACAAAGTATGGACTTTGGACGTTGTACCCCTGGGGCAAAACCTGTGGGGTGCAAATGGATCTTTAAAAGAAAGATTGGTGTAGATGGGCAGGTAGAGACCTATAAGGCAAGACTTGTGGCGAAGGGTTTTCGTCAAAGACCAGGTTTGGACTATGACGAGACTTTTTCGCCCATAGCCATGCTTAAATCCATTCGGATCCTACTTGTTGTTGCTGCTCACTACGACTATGAAATTTGGCCGATGGACGTTAAAACGACATTTCTAAATGGAGATTTAGAAGAATGCATTTATATGGATCAGCCGGAGGGCTTCATTGACAGTGGGAGAAGCGGGAAAGCATGTAGATTGCTTAAATCCATATATGGGTTAAAGCAGGCATCACAGAGTTGGAACATCTGTTTCGATGATGTTATCAAAGAGTTTGATTTTATCAAAAATCCAGATGAACCTTGTGTTTATAAGAAGGCTGTAGGGAGAGCTGTCACATTCCTCGTATTGTACGTAGATGACATTCTTCTGACAGGGAATGATATTCCTATGCTACAGTCGGTCAAATCTTTCTTATCACTAAGGTTCTCCATGAAGGACCTGGGTGATGCCACATACATTCTGGGTATAAGGATCTATAGGGATAGATCCAAAAGGTTATTGGGATTGTCCCAAACCAGGTACATCAACACCATCCAAAAAAGGTTTAGTATGGAAGACTCCAAGTGGGGTGCCTTACCCGCTTGCCATGGGGTCACTCTCTCCAACGACTCTTGCCCAAAGACCGATGAAGAGAGAGCTCGCATGAGCATTATACCCTATGCTTCGGCAGTAGGATCGATAATGTATGTGATGTTATGTACACGCCCAGATGTAGCTTATGCACTTAGTGTTGTAAGCAGGTAACAATCCAACCCAGGGGAGAATCACTGGATAGCTGTAAAGAACATTCTTAAGTACTTGCGAAGGACTAAAGAATTGTTCTTGGTGTATGGTAATGGAGATCTCCAAATGGAGGCCTTTACTGATTCGAGCTTCCAGAGCGATAAGGACGACAACAAATCTATCTCAGGGTTTGTATCTACCCTCAATGGAGGGGCGGTAAGTTGGAAGAGTTCCAAACATGATACCGTTGCAGACTCTACGATGGAGGCTGAGTACATTGCTGCAAATGATGCCGCCAAGGAAGCCGTATGGATGAGGAAGTTCGTCTTGGAGCTAGGAGTAGTTCCAACCATTATTGATCCAATACCATTGTATTGTGATAATAATGGGGCTATGGCGTTAGCCAAGGAGCCCAGGTCCCATCAGCGATCCCGACACATCCTGAGACACTTTCATTTGATCCGGGAGATTGTAGATCGCCACGAGATCGAGATTAAGAGAGTAGACACAAAGAATAACGCCGCGGATCCACTCACCAAGGCCCTCCCTCAGCCGCAGCATGAGCGACTTTTTGAGATGTTGGGTATGAGATACGCCTATAACTGGCCTTAGTGCAAGTGGGAGATTGTTGGATATATGTATGCCCTAGAGGCCATTATATGATAGTGGATGTATTTATACATGTATATATATATTCAGTGTACATTCTTGCTCGACATGATAGTATGCTATCTGGTTCTTCTTTATCTGACATGTTGATTTGATCATGCTTTTATTCATTCATACATTTTGATAAAGACATGAGGATATAGGCTTGACTACTGTGATTGTGATGGAGATCATACTAGTGGGACATCTTTAGTTTATAAGCATATCCTGAAATGTCCCTAGTCGTAGGTGTATCGAGACATGGCATCGATATACCAGAGTAGACTAGCGTATATGATACTAGACCCATATGATGGGCGATGGATGTTCCCACATTCATCGATGTTTGACATCGAGATCGTATACGGGTGCTCAGTGGTGACTGGGTACACTGGACGGACTCGCCGAGAACTCCTATATGGAATTATATCTATCGTCGGATAGCAGTTCTCAGGTGACACTGGTGCAGGTTAGTCTGTAGACCCAAGATCATCATAGAGACTTGTGTGTTCTCCCACTGTACTTTGATTACCACCCTACCACGGCTCTACTGAGTCGTGCAAACAGGTGGCCGTTGGGTACAGTCCCGAGACACACGAAGGCGATGAGCGATAGGAGGGGTTTCGTCTCTCTCGGTATTGGGAGTTGATGCTGTGTTGTGCTCGACTGGCTATATCGGTAAGTCCCTGGCCAGAGCTGTTGGGATTCTTGGTCCAATGTGTAGATCTTGAGCTTATGCACACTTTTTGTGAAATGAGAGTGGGGTTTTAGAGTTGTTTTAGAGGTGTTTAGAGGTCTTGAAGATGGGAGGGAGATGAAGGAGCAGCAGCAGGAGGAGAAGGGGAAGAGGGAGAGAGAATTTGAGAGGAAGAATGAAGTGATGGCTAAGTCCAAGGTCAAAGGAAGACCATACCTCTCTCTCTCACCATACCTCATTTCTTTATTCCTATCCCATTTTCTTTTCCTTTTCTTTTTCTCCAAAATTCCTTTCTCACTCAATAGTAACCCTAAAAGAAACATGGCAAGAAAAATATAACACAAGTGTGATAAAAATGATATGTGCATGTTTTGCACAAAACTGCTAAAATACCGATTAGCGATTTTTAATCGCGATTAACACTAAATTAGCATATAACTAATCATAAAAACTTTAAAATGGCATAATTCTATAAAATACCCTATTTTATAATTTTCCCTAATTTTTCCAAATTTTTCTGTATTTAATTATACCAAAATATTAAAATCTTCAATAAAATAATATTAAATTATAAAAATTCCTAAAAATAATATTTTATTTTTTTGAAATGTTACAAAAGAATAATTCACAAGAGGTAAAAGTTTATCATCTTTGACCATGCTTCAACCACTTATTAACCTTGTGTTAATTATCCTTTTACCTTTTAACTCACTTTGAAAAAGATCTAGATAATTCTAACTATGGTTGAAGTGAGAAGAGATTAAGATATATTATTCTCTTCTCACTTCAATTATTATTCACTCTCTAATTTTCTTTTTCCTTGTGTGAGAAAAAGCTTAGTCATCATCTTCTTCTTCCTCTCTTGATAATTTTCTTTAAGTGAAGTTGATAAAAGAAAGAGTTTTGATTATAGAAAAACAACCACATCATCATACTACACACATCTAGCCGGTTTGTGTAGGGTGTTTGCTCTACTCCATTGATACATCGAGTAAAGCAAGGTGCTTTGGGCAAAGGAGCTTCGGGTGGATCGTCGTGGACTTAGAAGACCTCAGGCGAACCACTTTCCAACCCTCAAGTAGCCAAGGAGTCTAGCGTAGGGAGCTACAAAGGTTGTACTCTCAAAACCCTAGCCATTATTACTTGTGATGTTGTCTTTGTAATGAAACCCTAATTTTCTAGTGATGATTCTTTGTATGTTCACTTAGCACCTTAAAAATTTAATTTTGAGACATATGATGCTTCCAAACACTTCATGAGGTGCTAGGTAAACCTAACAGATTTTAGACCTGAAAATTCTGCACAACAACTCAAATAATATTTAGTAGACTTGGTTCTACTAGGGTTTGGTCAATGATATTATTTGTATACATTTTCCTACCAAATGCTAATTATAATATATCAACACATGGAAAATAGTATTTTTACAGAAAAACCCTAATTTGTATGATATATTATAATAAAGACCTTTTTAATATGAAAATGGTAGGAAAAATGTAATAACAAATGTGCAGTTTTATCAACTGAACACGTATCGTAGACCTATCATCTCGATCAGCCGCTCGAACTGAGTCTGGGGAATGGCCTTCGTGAATGGATCTGCAGTGTTATCCTCCGAATTTACTCTCTTCACCTCGATCTCCCGGCGATCTACGATCTCCCTGATCAGGTGGTACCGCCTCAAAATGTGCTTGGACTTCTGATGGGACCTGGGTTCCTTCGCTAAAGCTATAGCTCCATTGTTGTCACAATACAGCGGTATTGGATCAACAATGGTAGGAACCACCTGAAGCTCCGCGAGGAACTTCTTCATCCAGACAGCTTCCTTTGCGGCATCGCAAGCAGCTATGTACTCCGCTTCCATAGTTGAGTCAGCAACGGTTTCCTTCTTGGAACTCTTCCAGCAAACCGCCCCTCCATTTAGGGTAAAGACATAACCCGACATGGACTTGGAGTCATCCTTGTCACTCTGGAAGCTGGAGTCAGCAAAGGCCTCAATCTGGAGGTCTTTTCCGCCATACACCAAGAACATCTCCTTAGTCCTTCTCAGGTACTTGAGAATGTTCTTTACTGCTATCCAGTGTTTCTCCCCTGGGTCCGACTGATACCGGCTTACAACGCTTAATGCGTATGCTACATCTGGTCTGGTACATAACATCACATACATTATAGAGCCCACCGCAGATGCGTAGGGTATAGATGACATGCGAGCCCTTTCCAAATCAGTCTTGGGAGTCATCTCTTTGGAGAGGGTGATTCCGTGACAAGCCGGTAGATTACCGCGCTTGGAATCTTCCATACTGAATCGTTTCAGTATGGTGTCGATGTACCTGGACTGTGAAAGTCCCAACATCCTCTTATATCTATCACGATAGATCTGGATCCCCAGAATGTAGTTGGCATCGCCCAGGTCCTTCATGGTGAACCTCTGTGACAAGAATCCTTTGACTGACTGTAGCATAAGAATATCATTTCCTATTAGGAGAATGTCATCCACGTACCAGACGAGGAATACCACAGTTCTCCCTACAATCTTACTGTAAATGCATGGTTCATCTGGTTTTTTTATAAAGTCGAATTCCTTGACAGTATCATCAAAGCAGATGTTCCAACTCCGCGATGCCTGCTTCAGTCCATAGATGGACTTGAGCAACTTACACACTTTACCGCTGCTCCCACTCTAAATGAATCCCTCCGGCTGATCCATATAGACACATTCTTCCAAATTTCCATTTAGGAAAGCCGTCTTTACGTCCATCTGCCTGATCTCATAATCGTGGAAGGCATCAATGGCAAGAAGGATCCAAATGGATTTGAGCATTGCCACTGGAGAAAAGGTCTCGTCATAGTCTAAACCAGGTCTTTGACGAAAACCCTTTGCTACAAGTCTAGCTTTATAGGTTTCAACCTGCCCATCTACACCAATCTTCTTTCTGAAGATCCATTTGCAGCCTACGGGTTTTACTCCTTCTAGAGCAAAGTCCAAAGTCCAAACTTTGTTGGTGTACATAGACTCCATCTCGGTCCGCATTGCATCCAGCCATTTTACCGAGTCACCGCTCTGAATGGCTTGATGGAAGCTAGTAGGCTCATTATAGTCAATGATGCAATCCTCTCTATCCCCGTCTATGAGAAAACCGTAGTATCTCTAGGGAGGATGAGACTGCCTACTGCTCTTGCGGAGTGGCGCTGGGATGTCCGGTTCTCCTGAAACTTCTGGTTCTTCCAAGCTTTCAGTAATAGCTTATGGTTCTGGAATTTCTTCCAGTTCTACTATGCTCCCACTTGTTCCTTTTTCCAAAAACTGATGTTCCAGAAAGTGGGCATGCCGAGAAACAAAAACATTTTGTTCCTCTACGTAATAGAAAAAATACCCCCTAGAGTTCTTTGGGTATCCCACAAACTTACACAGTACTGAGCTTGCCTCGAGTTTGTCCGCATGCTTCTTTTTAACAAAAGCTGGACATCCCCATATCTTCAGATATTGAAGATGGGGTTTCTTCCCACACCACATCTGATATGGTGTGGTAGGCACAGTCTTGGAGGGAACCTTGTTCAAAAGATATGCAGCTGATTCTAGTGCATAACCCCAGAAAGATCGCGGTAACTCAGCCTTACTCATCATGGAACGAACCATATCCAATAGGGTTCGATTCCGCCTTTCCGATACACCGTTGTGTTGTGGTGTGTATGGAGGAGTAAGCTGAGAGAGAATTCCATTCTCTTTTAAGTAGCCCAGAAACTCGGCACTCAAGTATTCACCACCTCGATCAGATCTCAGTGTCTTGATACTTTTGCCTGTTTGTTTTTCAACTTCATTCTTGTATTCCCGAAATTTCTCAAAGGCCTCGGATTTATGCTTCATCAAGAAGACATGTCCATACCTAGAGAAATCATCCGTGAAAGTAATGAAGTATGAATAACCACTTTGCGCAAGTGTAGACATTGGACCACACACGTCACTGTGTATGAGTCCCAAGAGCTCGCTTGCTCTTTCTCCGTGTCCAGTGAACGGAGTCTTTGTCATCTTTCCCATGAGACAAGATTCACATGTGGCATAAAACTGTTACTCGAACGGATCCAAGTATCCTTCTTTATGTAACTTTGTCAACCGTGTCTCATTAATGTGTCCCAGTCTACAATGCCATAAGAAAGCCTGATTTAATTCCGGAGACTTTCTTTTAAGTGTGTTCTAGACACTGAAAATCTGAGCTTGATTCAATACGTATATCCCGTTTTTTAATGTACCTGACCCAATCAGAACTTGATTTAGGTGGATGTTGACCACATCGCTTACAAAAGTAAAATCATATCCTTCCTTAGAAAGTAAGGATACAGATATGATATTACAAGTCGCACCTGGTACATAAAAACAGTCACGCAGAATCAATATCTGCCCAGTTTTCAGTCCAAGATGATACTCCCCTACGGATTCAGCGTACATGCTCATTTCGTTAGTAACCCTGAGAGTCATATCACCTATCCTGATAACCCTACGGTTTCTCAGAGCCTGTAACGAATTACAGATGTGAGATCCTGATCCGGTATCCAATACCCAGGAAGTAGGGTTAACTGACATGCAGTTCTCTATTACAAACACACCCGAAGCCGAAGCCACAACATGCTTCGAATCCTGGCTACTGGCTTTACTAGCCCTGCAATCTTTCTGCCAATGTTCATTCCCGTTACAATAGGAACGTCCCTCTTTTACTATATCTAGTCCCGATACTTTTGCCCTTCTCTTTCCTTCTACTTCCCTGGTTTCCTTCAGGGTAGAAGGTAGAGACTGTAGAATCAAGTCAGCATCTGACCCGTTCTTCAACGTGGTCTTCTGGTCCCTGAGCTCAAAATAGCTGGTCTCTGTAAGGACGTTGCCCTCTACAGATGACCCGATAGCCAACCTCGCTGGAAGCAATTCGTTCGAGGTCTCATATCTTGCGATACAAGATTGCTCTCCATATAAATCTTTGTTATGGAGGAAGATAGAAACTAAGTCCATCTTCTCGTGCTGCCTCTGGTATGCACCATTAACTGAGGCTAACACGAAGCACTTGGCTTTCGCACAGTCTTTTTTCGATGTCTTGCGGATATTAATATCCGTGACAGGGGAAACTGGACCTGAGACGGCAGGGGTTGGATCAGTCAAGAGGTGTCCCAGCTTGTCATGGGCAATGGATATCTGGACGGACCTTTGCTAGTCATAACAGTCAGATTCAGTCATTTTATTATCTAGATGTAACCTATGTCTGGTCACTGGGTCGCTGCAATTAAGAGAGAGAGAAGAAAACACTTAGCATGATGCTCTTGCAAGTTTAGATTGGTTTTTAATTTATCTAAACAGGATGGCTCCCATTGTCTCTCGAATCCCTCCTCAAACCATAAAGGAAGAATTAGTCGGGATCAATCTCACCGTATAATTCTTGCTTAACCGTTCAGCCAGGCCAGTGTCGGTACTTCGAGGGAGGTTTTCAAACGCTTTCGCGAAATTCCTTAATTAAGTAACCTCTTTTCCCTGTGGGCGTAGCCCCACTAACACCTTTCTAGACACCTACTTGGTTAATAGCATTGATCGTTAAGCGAGAAAGTTCCCGAGGAGTAGCATATACTCACAGTAGGATCGGGATCCAAATATCATCGTGTGATAAAACTGAAGGAATCCTACCAGAATCATCACACTCCATATGGTATGCAGCACTAGCAAGTTTCAGTTTCTTTAGAAACTCCCGATGTGGACTTTTGCCCTATGCTCTTATGACCTTGACGAAGGCCAACATATCATAAGTCACATGTCAAGTTCTACCCGTCATTATCTAGGTTAATTTGAACCCACCCGTACATACCCTTGACGAAGGCCAAAATAGTAGTACGACTGTCCTAAACCAACGCATCTATCTATGCTACAGATAAATATTCAGCAGCTACCAATCACTATGCCTTGGCGAAGTTCAAAATACATAGCTTGAATACTACTGAATATTTAACTGAAATGACGGAGGGCTACGAATGGTTTTGGCGAAACCGTGAACGTAGTGAACTTGATATAATCGAAGGAACCTGATAGCTTTTAAAAGGAGTGGCTTAAGCTCCGCATTTTTAAAAGTGTTCTGTTTTGAAAAGAAACCGAGTGGTTTTGAAATTGTTCCAACGACTTTGACTTTGGTTTATTTTCTTGCATTAATTTAATGCGTCCCATCATTTAATCCTACCATTGCAGCAAACAACGAAAATATGACGTACGCTTATGCCATCCGCATTCGCCACGGGGTCCCGTCATCACCCGTTAGGTTACTTAACTAACGACAGAGCGGGGGATGGACTAGCGCGGATGCAAAACATAAGAAATTCCTAAATAGATATCATATATAGATATATACATTCGTCAGATGCAATGATAGCCATTCCAGATCACAGATGAACACTTTGGATATACTAGGAATCCGCGTTTCGTTCGAGCCTGCAACGAAAGACGGATTGCACGGCCGCGATGAATAGCCAAACCCTACCCTAGACCCCTACGGGTGTGGCAAACTACCCGCAAAGTATCCGAAGCGAAGCAACCTCCCTTAACAACGTGAGTAGGCCACCCGACACTTCGAGGTACCCGGTAGTTTGTGCACCCCACCTTGGGTCTATCCTAGAAACAAAAACAGTAAAAGAAATTATACAATGGCGGCTACAACCTCATCCCGGATGTGCGGCCATAAAATAATATTACAAACTTTACATTGAATGAAAGAAAATGAAACTCTCATCTCACATCCCCCGGCTATTCATCCGCGACAATCCACCGAGTTCATATACACAAACCATCAACATTACAGATCACAGATATGTATAACCCCCACTAATCGTCGTATAGCGATTAGCAGACGTTCAATACATATATCACATCACAGATAATATCCATTAGCCAAAGTTTATGGAATTTCGATCAAGATACGGATTTGTAACCACCCCAAAAACAAATTTGTTCTCTGGAAATTCTGGGCAGAAACAAACTATACTAAAAATCCCAAAACATCCAAATAAGAACACTGCACAAAACCCGGTTCACGGCCGAGTCAACTCGGCATCGGATCCGCGACAAGAAGAATGTTCCTGCCGCGGATCCGCGGCGCTTTGACCGAGCCACTGGATCGTTTTTGTTCTGTGTTTTTACAAAACCCTAAGCCGATTTTCATGTATGTTAAATCATTTTTAGAGCAGTATAAAAAATCGGCAGAAACATGGTTTTTCTGGATGTGTTTTGCGATTTTTTTCCGATCGAAATTCTAAATACTTTGCTAATAAGCTAGTTTATGTTTAGCTAGGCTCTGATACCACTGTAAGTCCACGTTGCTCACCCCGGTTCTTACGGGGAGGCGGAAACGGCGAAAAATAATTTTTGGCGCAAAGGCAACATGGACTAAAAGAAGGATCTTTGCTAAACTACAAACTAGCAAACTACTATAGGTGCTATCTATTATGCCATAGAGATTATACCTCACGATACCGGTCCTTTGGGTCTTCATTCCGCTGTCCTGATCATCCATCCACGCTCCGAGGATCGATCCGGTTCTTGGTCACCTCCGCGGCCTTCTTGAGTCGAAGACGATCCACCCGAGAGTTGTGCTCCGAGCTCCACCTCGAGCCGAGGCAACTAGGGCAACAAGATCGCTAGTCTTGATGTCCTAGGATGTGTAGAAGAGGTAGATGGAAGTGTTTGTCTATTTGGATCCTTTTTCTCTCAACACATGAGATCAAAGGAATTTTCAAGAGGAGGAAGATGGAGGAGAACCATGGAGCTTTCTCATTTCATTTTTATAAGAGAGAGAATGAGAGATCAAGAATCAACTAAGAAAATGAACCATGGTTCAATAATACACCACAATCATCATTACTAATCTTTTCAAGATAAAGTTGATGGCAACTAATGACTTGACCATTTTCATAACCCAAAGAATAAAAAGAAAACCAAAGAAAACACTAGACCTCTCATGAAGGTCCAAGTCAACTTTGGTCAAACGGTCAACAAAGTCAAGTGTGGTAAAATGGTCAAAGCAATTAGCCATCACATAATTATCACTAAAAAGATTAGTAAATAATGTCCCCGGCTCATAATGGTTTTGACCGAACGAATTGCCAAAACCCTAATGAGTCCGATTGACGGCCGAGGGCGCTACCGTAGACTTACACCAACATACCGCCTCTCCATTGAGGGTAAAGACAAATCACGAGTGCGACTTAGAGTCGTCCTTATCACTTTGGAAGCTGGAATCGGTAAAGGACTCCACCTGGCGTTCTCCGTTACCATACACCAAGAACATCTCCTTAGTCCTTCGCAAGTATTTGAGAATGTTCTTCACAGCTGTCCAGTGACACTCTCCAGGATCTGCTTGATACAGACTCACTACATTTAGTGAGTATGCTACATCGGGTCTCGTACATAGCATCGCATACATGATAGAGCCTACTGCCGAAGCATAGGGTATCCCTTGCATGCGAGCTCTCTCCAAATCAGTCTTGGGAGACATCTCTTTGGAGAGAGTGAGTCCAGATATCGTGGGTTGGTTACCACTCTTGGATTCTTCCATACTAAACCTCTTTAGTATGGTGTCAATATACTTGGATTGGGACAATCCCAGTATCCGTTTAGATCTATCTCTATAGATCATGATTCCCAAAATGCAGGAGGCATCACCTAGATCTTTCATTGAGAATCTTTGTGATAAGAAGAGCTTGACTGACTGCAGCATAGGAACATCATTTCCTATCAAGAGTATGTCATTGACGTACAATACGAGGAAGACAACCTTACTCTCTGCAAACTTTTTATATATACAAGGTTCATCTATGTTTTTGATGAAGTCAAACTCTTTGACTACAACATCAAAGCAGATGTTCCAACTCCGCGAAGCTTGATTTAACCCATAGATGGATTTAAGTAGTTTGCACACCTTATCGCTGCTCCCACTATCTACGAAGCCCTCTGGCTGAGTCATGTACACGCACTCTTCTAAATCACCGTTTAGAAAGGCGGTCTTCACATCCATTTTCCAGATTTCGTAGTCATGGTATGCATCAATGGCAAGTAAGATCCAGATGGACTTAAGCATAGCCACTGGAGAAAAGGTTTCGTCATAATCCACACCTGGCCGTTGACGAAAACCCTTTGCAACATGTTTAGCTTTGAAAGTCTCAACTTTTCAATCTACACCAATTTTCTTTTTAAATA
Organism: Agapanthus africanus; assembly: GCA_030015575.1. NCBI lineage: Eukaryota > Viridiplantae > Streptophyta > Magnoliopsida > Asparagales > Amaryllidaceae > Agapanthus > Agapanthus africanus. The sequence continues at coordinate 392,850,679 of JASDDO010000022.1, forward strand.
TCCACTTGCTCCCAATGGGTTTTACCCCTTCAGGAGCAATTTCCAAAGTCCATACTTTGTTGGTGTACATGGATTCCATTTCAGATCGCATTGCATCCAGCCATTTCACAGAGTCACCACTCGTGATGGCCTGCTCGAAACTAGTCGGGTAATCATCTTCCATGATACAATGCTCGCTTCCACCATCAATGAGAAAATCGTAGTATCTCTCAGGCGGATGAGAAACCCTGTTAGATCGGCGGAGAGGCTGGGGTTCGTCGGGTACTACTGAATCCTTTGGTTCCACTAAATCTTATGTTGTAGTTTGTGTTGCTGGTACTTCTTCCAGTTCTACCTCAGAGCCACTAATCTCTTTTGCAAGAAATTCCTTTTCTAGAAAGGTGGCGTGCCGAGAAACAAACACCTTTTCTTCTTCGGTGTGGTAGAAGATATACCCGCGCGAATGTTTGGGATATCCAATAAACTTGCACAGAATAGACATTGCCTCGAGCTTGTCCGGATTTTGCGTTTTCACATATGCCGGACAACCCCATATCCTAACATAATTAAGATATGGTCTCTTTCCTTTCCATATCTCATATGGAGTGGTTGGCACAGATTTGGTGGGAACCATATTCAATAGATCTGCAGCTGTTTCCAGTGCATATCCCTAGAAGGAAACAGGTAACTCAGCAGTGCTCATCATAGAGCGCACCATTTCTAATAGGGTGCGATTCCTCCGTTCCGATACACCGTTGTGCTGTGGTGTATAAGGAGGAGTAAGCTGAGAGAGAATCCCATTCTCTTTTAGATAATCTAGGAACTCATTGCTCAAGTATTCTCCTCCTCGGTCAGATTGAAGGATCTTATTACTTTTGCCCGTTTGGTTCTCTACTTCGTGCTTATATTCTCTGAATTTCTCAAAAGCTTCAGACTTGTGTTTCATCAGGAACACATGTCCGTATCTAGAGAGATCGTCAGTGAATGTAATGAAGTAGGAAGAACCGTTCGTGGTGTGTGTAGACATGGGACCGCATACATCACTGTGTACCAGTCCTAAGAGTTCCGTAACTCTTTCTCCGTGTCCACTAAATGGAGTTTTGGTCATTTTACCTTTGAGACATGAATGGCAAGTATCATAAGATGATAATTTGAACGGATTCAAATATCCATCCTTATGCAACTTAGCTAGCCGTGTCACATTGATATGACCAAGTCTACAATGCCACAAGAAGAATTCGTTCATTTCTGAACTCTTCCTCTTGTGTGTGTTTTGTACATTAAGGACTGTATTTTGATTGAGAATGAATATGCCATTATGTAACGAGCCTGATCCAATCAACTTTTGATCTAGGAAGATGTTCATAACATTATCCTTTACTACAAAATTATATCCTTCTTTACTTAATAAAGAAACTGATATAATGTTGCACATCATGTTCGGTATATAATAGCACTCATTCAGAATCAGTGTATTACTACTTAGTAATACAAGGTGATATTCACCAACTGCTTTGGCTGCAATACTTGCACCATTCCCTACTTGTACGGAATGATCACCCTTTCCCAGTTCTCTACTTTTACGTATCCCATGTAACAATTTACATATGTGGGATCCCGATCCGGTATCTAATACCCAGGAGGTAGGGTGAACTGAGAAACAGTTCTCAATAACTAACACACCCGAAGAAGATGCATCATCATGCATATTCTTAGTTTGGGTGGCATGAGAATTCAGATATACTCCTGTTTCCTATTCAGTCTTATAACTCTTATAAGAAAGAACGAGACCATCGATCCCTTGCTCAGTATAATAAGCGGGTTCAGTCAATACATCCATATTATTATCTTGATTATGGCCTGACATGGTCGCTACCTGGAGAGAGAGAGAAGAAAACACTTTAGCGTATGCTCTTCCAAGATTATATTGGTTATTATCTTATCTAATCAGGATGTCTCCCACTGTTTTTATCAAATCTTCCTTCAAACCCTAAAAGGTAAGATTAGCCGGGATTAATTACACCCTAAAATTTCGTCAATCTTTCAGCCAGATCAGTGTCGGTACTTGAGGGAGGTTCCCCGTGCTCTCGCACGGACCTAATTAAAATAAACCTCGTTTTCCCATAGGCATAACCCCGTTAACACCTTTCTAGACACCTACTTGATCGGCTAATTGTCCTGTGTAAAATTCTCCCAGGAGTAACACTTACTCGTAGTGGATATTGGGTTCCAACTATCTCATAGGAGGTATGCAATCTCATTGCAAATTTCAACAGTTGAAATTCCCAATAATACTTTTACCCCTAGAGTTCTATGACCATGACGCAGGCCAACAAACCATAGTCCGCTAGTCAAGTTCAACCCGTACATTTCTTGATTGAATTAAACCCACCGGCACGACCATTGACGCAGGCCAACAAAGTCGTACGAGTACCCTAATCTAATCACAACTCATGTTACAGATAAGTACTAGTTAGCTACCGCACAATACGCCTTGACGCAGGCCAACAAACGTAGCACGAATACTAAGTAATATCTATCTGAAATGACGGAGGGCTACGCAGGTTTTTCAGAAAACCATGAGCGTAATGAACTTGATATCGTTGTAGAAACAAGTGATTTTTGAAAAAGGAATGTTTTTTAGGCTTTTCTAGTTTCGCTAAAAAGGTCACTCCCGGTGAAGGGAACTCGGTTCTTTCCCCATCGAATAAGGTGCAGGATATATCATATATACCGCTGTGCAAAGAAAGAACTATATAAGCTGTCAAAAACTAAACCTTGAGTTTATAGCATCTACCAGTTTAGCTAAAGAGGTCACTCCCGGTGAAGGGATCTCGACTCTTTCCTCATCGAATAAGGTGCAGGGTATATCATATATACCGCTATGCAAAGCAAAACTGTAGCTACCCTTTTTATAAAGTTTTGATTCTACAACATCTTTTAGGTTTCTTTTCTTTTTATTAATCTCATTAATATATCCCATCAGCTTATGCATCCTAAGCAACACATAAGAAACGAAAGCAGTAATATTTATATATCAGCATATATATATATAGTATAAGCATTCGTCTCAGGCAGTAATATGATCTCATCACAGAACATTGCAGCAGAAGAACATATATGAAATATTGGATATACTAGGATGTCCGGGTTTTTAATACGAGCCAGTATAAAACACGGATTCCACGGTCGCGATGAATAGCCAAACCCACATCCCTAGACCCCTACGAGAGCAGCAAGTAACACTGCCAATTCTAGGGTTAGGATACTCGGTTTTGACTCCTCGCGATGCCTCCCACTGGACCCTAGAACCCGGTTACTTGTGCTCCCCTCCATGGGTCTACCTAATGTGGAAAAGTAAATAATATACACTGGTGACAACCTCATCCCGGAAGTGCCCCAATAAAAGAATATTACATACAAATGAATTTTACATGAATGAAAATAAAAACCCTCATCTCATATAAAACCCCCAGCTATTCAGAACACGACGATCCAATATAACATATCACAGCAACACATAATATCTCATATCATCAACGTAAGTAAGTATGCATACACCGATCGTCGTTGACATATAGCAACGAAAACCAGCAATACAACTACATACTACACTTACGGTCACAGAAAAGAAAGTGTAAAACTACAACATTTGGAATCGGCAATCTCTTTAGACATCGTAAATCCGAAATATCATATACTTCGCATTTCATGCCTAACTATATGAATTCCACATATTATATCACATTCCAGATAAATAGAAAATATTAAACTTTCCGATCGAATAATCAAATACCTAAGATTTCCTAAATAGCTCAACACTTGAGCGGAGTTCAAACAATTCCAGAATATGTTACAGTACCAATGGTCCAGCCGTAGAAGGGTCAAGCCAACGCCTCACATGTGGCACGTCGTACTGCCCCAAACCCTAAGGTTTAGAGGCACATCGAGTTAAGGTTTGTGTTCTTCTAGAGGGTCCACCGCGTTACTTGCACGTTTTTCCGAAAGATTTAAACTCAAGAAAAATTCAACGCTTGAAAGTTTTTCGTGGCGGGAAAAAAAATGAGTTAATGATATCTGTTCGAACATTTTAACAGTTTCTAAATTATCCGGAAAACAGAACGAAATTAAACTTTCCGATCGAATCAACGAATTCAAAATAAACCACAGAACACTCAACACTTGAGTCATATTAAAAATACCCAGAAATATGCAAGAACAGCTACGGATATTACTGTACCAACACGTGTCCCCAAGTCACTTTTTTGGCCGCGGAACAGCCGCGGCAAGCATGTTCTTGCCGCGGTTCCGCGGCTCTTTAAGAGCCTTGGGTGCTCGTATTTTAGGGTTATCCTTAGAATTTCCGGCTGATTTTTTAAAGTATTTTTAATGCAGAAAAAATCACATTTTCACAAAATTTCCAGAGAGGGGGTCAATTTCGACGTATCGGGGTTCGATCGGACTTTTAACTTCGTATACACGTTGCCTAATGCTCTAGCTAGGCTCTGATACCACTGTAGGGTTCCTAGGCACTCATACAAGGGTCTATAAGGCATCAACCATGCCTGATTTAAAATTTAGACGTGCCGAACAAGCCAAAGCCGGGATCTTTGCTAGATTATTAGGGTTTCACATGCAAGTAAACATCTTTACAACTAAGAGTGAGGGATTACAACCTTTGTAGTCTGCTCCTTCGCTTCATAAGCTCCGAGTAGAAGTCCCTTCGCCGCGATCCACGATCTCCCAGACTCAAGAGAAGCTTCACAACCCGAATGATCCATGCTAGCTTGAAGTCTTTCTTTTCCCCGATGATCTACCTCGAAGTTTCTTTAACTCAAGCTCTTTCTCGCTAATGAGGTGAACACCCTAATCTAATTGGCTAGATTAGATGAGGATGATGAAGTAGGATTTATGCTCTCTTTTATTATCAAATTCTCACTTTAATTCATCACCTAAAGAAAAACTAGAAAGCTTTTTCAAAGCTCAAGCAAGAAGAAAAAGAAGGAAATTCCTTTTGTGATGAATAATGAAATTGAAGTGATAATTACAAATGCAATCATAGTTGATAATTAGTAAGCTAACCCATGTAGAGACTTAACCTAGGGTGAAGGGTTTGGGTTGGGTTAACAATGACTCCACAAAAATACAAAGAGAAAAGATAAAGTCAAAGCTTCATGAAGCTTCATGAAAGCTCATGAAAAAGCTAACCCAAATGCTAACCCTAATCCAAACCCTAACTAGGTTAAACTCAACTAATCAAGTTGCATTAGAAATCATAACATGTTACAATATTATATATCACATATATAATATATTTTTGTAACAAAAGAAAATAATACAATTAACATATATCGCATATATATATCAATGTATTACCCGATGAGAAAATGAATCAATAAAGCGAGCCAATATTAGATAATGTAATGAAATATATCATATATATAATTATATATTAAATTATCGAATCAATACTTTATCCGACAATCCGGGTATATCGAATATAACTGACTAATATATATCATGTACCGATTCATCGAATCAACACTTGATCCGATGACCCAGCTCATATCAAAATTTCGCGAGAATATAATAAGGTATCCCATATCGTATTATCCTCGGTCCTGCACATATCACATATGTGCCCCTACTCCATTTTGCCTGAGTCAAGAAACATCTGTGTAGGACTCTAAAGAATCGTCAATACGCCGGTAGCAGGTGATGATCATATCAAACACCCACAAGCTGCAAGCGGTCAGCTAAACGTAACAGCCACCCAGGTATTGAGCGATCAGAAGATCAACAAGCAAGCCTGTACATTCTCCTGTGAATCCAATCAGTAACACTCCCGTACAGTCCGGTCTCTTCGTCTGATATGTTGCATATCTAGTCTAGGGGCGGTATACGTCAGACCCCAGTAACCGATAAGTCGTGTCGATGTGAGGCTCATAACAGGTCGAGAAACTACTGGTAACACTTACCAGTAAATCTCTATATCATCCCTGGCCAGGGACTTTCGGTTATAGCCAATCGAACATAGCACAACATCAACTCCCTATACCGGGAGAGACGAATCCCCTCCTATCGCTCATTGCCTCCATGTGATTCGGGACTGCACCCAAAAGCCACCGTTTTGCACGCCCTCTTGGACGTGGTAAAGGGGAAATCAAAGCACAGTGGGAATCACATAAGACTCAATGACGATCTCGGGTCTATAGACTACCCTGTACCAGTGTCACCGGAGAACTGCCATCTGACGTGTGGTATAATACCATCTAGGAGTTCTCGGCGAGTCTGACCAGTGTACCCAGTCTCCACTGAGCACCCTGATTGATAGAGTTTTTGTGTGCTTAGTTAATTACCGCAATCAAGACGGGCTGGTTGAGTACGGGTCGTCCGCAGGGAGATGGCAATCTTTTTCTATGTGCTTTAACGAGTTAAGTCCAAATGTCCAAGTTTGTTTTGAGATTAACTATGTGCTAAAATGGTATATAAAGAGTGCTTGTTAGGGTTAGGATTAGGTTAGTTTGAGTTAGGAGTCGCTCACTTCTTTCATTGCCACTCTTAATATCGGTGTTACGGAAATCGGCAACAACGGGGATTGGCACGACTAGGAAGGAACTTACGAGTATAAGCTAGGCTTTCCAACGCTTAAGTTCTTCCTTTTGGTGCTTGTCCGTCCGTTCTTGGCTCTTAGCCTTAACCTCCGGTTAATTCAACCACAACCGGTCTCACTAAGGAATCACCGCTATCATGTAGGATAGGGTGCCTTAGGGAGCGGATTGTGGTTCAATTAACGGGAGTCCGAATTAAGATGTTGGGCAAGGAAAGAGTGAGAGAGATTTCCTTCTCTCAAACTTTCCTTATCCTACCGTAACAAGTAAGAAAACTACTCACCCATTATAAGAAAAAGAAAATACAACAAAAGGAGGAAGATAGAAAGAAGGAGGTTAGAAGATTACAACTAGCGATTTGAGACCTCACCTTGGCAAGGATCAAGCTTAAGCATTATTGTTGTTAAGGATAAAGAAAAAGAGAACAAGAAAGAAACAAACAACAAATAACAACAACTAGATTAGCAAATGAAAAATACAAGCAATTATCATTAACAACATAACAAGACAAGCATGGTAACAAAAAGAACTCTTTTATTCATCCTTCATTCATAAAAAGCTCACTACAAAGTTTTAATGGAGAAAAGATGAAAAGAGGAAGAAGAACTACAAAACATATCCTAAATTTTACACAAGAATAAGCACCCTTGGTTTGGCAAGTTCTAGGCTATTTATAGGCAAGAAACTGAAACCCTAGGGCCACATCTGACCCTTCATGAAAAGACCCATCTACCCCTGAAATTTGATCATCTGACAAGCCTATATGGCCACGGATCCGCGGCCTAGACCCCATTTTGGCCGCGGATCCGCGGCCATTAAGTGGAATTGGCTCATGTACTTTTGTGGGTTTCTCTGGTTTGCTCATTCCTTCAGTCTGGTATATGTTGTTTCTCAAAATTTCTTCACGATTTTTACAGAATTTCTGCTGATCAAAAGGTGGTGTGATGTGGATCTTTTGCCATGATTTTTCTTGAGCTCCGCGTAGATATGTTGGATCTTGTGTTGACATTGAGCTTTGTGCATGAAAATGACATTGATTTGCCATTTTGTCCCTTAAACTGGTGTGCGGCAACATACGGATAGAGAGCGGAGACCTGTGTTTTATCTGTGGTTGGCAGTAATCCCGAATTTGTCGTGCTTTTCCATGAATTTCACTGTTTAGAGATGAGAACCTGTATCCTGCAATTAACTAGCAAACACGGCTCAAGAGTACCTACCGATAAGTAATGTGATAAAAATTGGGCGGTATAAAAATGCAAAAATCTGATATGAACAAATACCCCCAAACTTATCATTTTCTCGTCCCGAGTAAAGCCAATTTATTCACAAAAATTTCTAACCTGACTTTCGCTGGGAACACGATTGCACTGAGCATGTGCAACAAGCCGTTTAAACCTCTAGCTGTCCCTAGTAGGAGGAGTGTTGTCTCCTGAGGGTTTTCAGCGGATACTACCCACAAAATCCAGTCAAGCTAGTTTTGCAAAATAACTATGATTCAAACCCTTAGGTTTTGTTTCAGAAAATAACAATTCTATTATCCTAAGTCTAGACTATCGAACCTTTATTTTTCACACCTCGCTTCTTATTTAACTTAAGATTTTATATTTCTTTACGTGCAGTGCAAATAGTGTCGTTAAGTTCCAGAAGGATCGATTAAAGTCATCATGTCACACAATATAGACCAGATAAAATTTTTAAAAGGATCACATAATTGTTATAAAGAGTTAAGTATTTTTCAAGTTTCGTTTACCAGTAAGGTTTCAATTTCAGAATTTCTATCTTCCTTAACAGGAAACTAGGTCTTATTTTTCACTCCACCTTTTTCTTGTTTTCATTTCATACACACCTCTGTGAACGTGCAATAGTCTTTATCATAGTATAAAACCTTCATATCTCCGCTAGAAATATTTTTTATAAAAACCTGTCTTTTGTCAAGATTATTCTCACACAAAGAACCGTTAGGAATTTTAACTCGGAGAGAACACTTGCTTGACTTTGTTTTAATCTGGACTTTCTAGGCTTCTTAACGAGCTTTGGGCCAATGCACCCAAACCAGTTGGCTTTAGGGCATTAGGTGTAGAGACACCCCAGCGGACTTAATTACTCAAGTTACCTAGGTCCAAAAACAAAAGACAATCTAGCGTGAAAATCATGATGATTCAATACGAACGGAGATATAACTGGTAGTTCAATTATTTTTTTGGATAAAAGACGTGTTTTAGTGGGTTCGGTGTGAAATCATTCCAATCAAGTTCCAGATGGGTTATTTTTCAGAATTAGTTCCAATTAAGGCATCAATAACATTCATTCATATTCGCTTTACTTCATAAACTATTCTTGATATTACTTATTTCAGAACAAACCTATTTGATCCTCAGAAAATCATTTATCCATTTAAAAGTTTTTAGACATAATAGACTTGTCATCAAATTTCCAAAACTCATGACACATGTAGTGTGATGTAAAGACGTATATCAGCTATAGTCAACTTCAAAGGAGAGTTATCTTTCAGGTTTTCAAAATCTAAAAATAAGATGTAGTTATTCTTATCTTATTAAACAAAACCATCGAAATGTTGAATTTGAGTTCTCCCACTAGCTAACTTGACAAAAAGTTTTTATGTTTTTAGAAAATTTTCTGATTTTTATGGATTTTATAGATTTTAGTATGCAGATGCAAAATATACATATGAATGCGAAGGTTAGAAATGCGTACCGAGCGTACCCCCAAACTTAAACTGGACAGCGACCTCACTGTCATTGCATGAAGAGATAATTGAAGGGTCAAAATTGTCGGTTAGATATACACAATTTTTTTTTTGTTTTTGTTTTTAAAGAAAAGAAAAATAGTAAAAATGGAAAGGAATATCCACAAATATATACAAAATGGTATATACATACCCAAAACTTATTTGGAACAGTGTCCACTGTTCTTCGCTGGATAACCGAAGTTTGGTGGTAGGCAGAGGAAGATTATACAGGGTAAACCGGCTCCTGTAAGACCAGGAGCTCCTCTGTTGGTTCAGCGCTAAGGTACGGTTTTAGTCGGTGTCCGTTTACTTTGAAAAATGAACCGTCCGTTGGATTCTCTAAATCCACAGCGCCATGCGGATACACATTCCGCACAAAGTATGGCCCTTTCCAGCGAGATCTGAGCTTACCTGGATGGAAATGTAGCCGGGTGTCGTAAAGCAGCACCTGTTGACCAGGTGTGAAAGTTTTGCGCAAAAGGTGTTTATCGTGGAACACCTTCGTTCGGTTCTTAACGACAACCGCGTTTTCGTAAGCCTCATCCCTAAGCTCGCTCAATTCGTTCAACTGCAGCTTCCGATGGCTGCCCGCATCTTCGAGAGACAGATTCAGCTCTTTTATCGCCCAAAATGCACGATGCTCTATTTCCACAGGGAGGTGGCAAGCCTTTCCGTACACAAGCCGATAGGGAGACATGCCAAAATCGGTCTTATAAGCAGTTCGAAATGCCCAAAGGGCATCAGTGAGTTTCGACGACCAATCCTTACGATTCTTGGAAACCGTCTTCTCCAGTATCTGCATGATTTGCCAATTTGAAACTTCGACTTGCCCATAGGTTTGGGGGTAGTAGGGCATAGATAGCTTATGATTAATGGAATATTTCCGCATCAAGGCCTCGAAAGTCTTATTGCAGAAATGAGTTCCATTGTCGCTAATGATCGCTCGAGGGTGCCCAAACCGGGAGAAAATGTTTTCTTTAAGAAACCTAACGACAACCTTGTTGTCGTTAGTCTTGATGGGCACAGCCTCGACCCACTTAGAGACATAATCAACAGCGAGAAGGATGTACAAGTTCCCAAAAGAGCTGGGAAACGGCCCCATGAAATCGATCCCCCAAACGTCGAAAATCTCCACAACCAAGATTGGTTGGAGCGGTATCTCGTTCTTCCTGGATATCCGGCCCAAGTGTTGGCACCGGGAGCAAGTCTTGCAGTAGTCATGAGCGTCTTTGAAGAGTTGTGGCCAGTAGAAACCACACTGTAAGATCTTCTCAGATGTCTTTCTTAGGCCAAATTGCCCGCCACATACTTGATCGTGGCAAAATGACAGCACACTCTTGAATTCATCGTCAGGGACACACTGACGGATAATCTGGTCGGGACAGTACTTGAACAGATAGGGTTCGTCGGGCTGATTCCCCAACCTAAAAATGTTGAGTTCAATTGTCATATTTCCAAAAGATAGGTTCATCGAACCATTTCGACAATTGATCACAGCATTTGAGGTTGCAAGGAATGGGAGACCGAGTATCACCAGAATTTGATTCCGGGGGTTAGCTACAGGCTGTGTGTCCAAAAAAATGAAGTCAACGGGGAATATGAAGTCCCCGACCTTGATTAACACATCCTCTAGCTCACCCCTAGGATGGGTGATTGATCGGTCGGCCATTTGGAGAGTACAGTGTGTGGGTTTCAGCTCTCCTACACCTAGTTGCTCATATACTGAGTACGGAAGCAGGTTAACACTGGCACCAAGATCTAAAAGTGCGCGGTTGATGTTCTTATCCCCAATGGTAATAGAAATCGTAGGACAGCCAGGGTCCTTCCGTTTTTGAGGTAAAGATTGGGTAAGAGTATCACTCACAGCACTAGCCAAGAAAACTTTCTTGGGTACCTGAGATTTCCTCTTTTTCGTGCACAAGTCCTTTAAGATTTTCACGTAAGACGGGACATGTTGGACAGCATCTAAAAAGGGAATGTTGATGTTAACCTGCTTAAACAACTCCAAAATCTTCTCCATTTATGGATTTTGTTTATTGGACCTCAACCGGTGTGGAAATGGAACGTTTTTAAAATTGGTTGAGTCCAATGCTTGTGGAGGAGATTGTGGAGTTGGAACAGATCCCAGAGCTGGTGTTTTCGTGGAGTGAGAAGGGGGTCCGTTCAGAGCAGAAGAAGAAGAAGAAGAAGAAGAAGAAGAAGAAGAGGAAGCGGCCAGGGTGTCATTATCCTCAATTGTTGTGCCGATGTTGTTGTGCAGCATCCTTCCAGATCTCAATGTAGTCACGGCACTCACATTATGGTTCTGTTGTTCAAGAGAAACATGTACATTATGTGGGTGACCGGGATTTGGGAGTGGTTGAGATGGAAGCTTCCCTTTTTCTCGCTCGCTTAACGCCGCATTCAGCTGTGCAATCTGGGCTTCGATGGTCTTGATGCTTTGCCCGTGTGCAGCAGTGTGTTGCACCAAAGACTGAATAGACGACTGGATGTTTGCGGTGGATTGTGTCGATTGTTTAACGAACGCCTCCAGACTTCGTTCGAGCAAGGAAACCTTATCGTTGTTTGACGGAACAAAGTTGTTTTGGGGAAAAGAATTGTTGGGTGCAAAGTTGTTCGTCTGATTTTGAAAAGGTTGGGGTTGGAAGGGCTGCTGAAACTGATGTTGAGTTTGTTGTTGCGCTTGTTGTTGCGGAGGAGGAGGGCTCTGGAAATTGTTGCCATGGAATTGATGCCGATTCTGATTCCAGGCGAAATTGGGGTGGTTCCTCCAACCGAGATTGTAGGTGGAAGAGTATGGATCATTTCTCGGTCTTTGCTGAAATGCAGCATTAACCTGATCCTGTCCTTGAGATGGTGGATTGTAAGGACACTCTTCGGTTAAGTGAGAAGGATCGGAACAACACGCACAAATGGTACGAAGGGGAAGAACATGGGCATGAGCAGGAGATGAAAATTTGCTCTCTATCGCTTCAAGTTTTCTCGTTATTGCATCCATTTCAGCTTTCATCACAATAGAGATATCAAGTTGGTGAATGCCTACCCAAGACTGACCAGTAGAAGTGGAGGAAGAAGAAGAAGAAGTTGGTCTGGTGCTCTCCCATTGAAGCGTTTGTTCCGCAAGGTCGTCGAAGAATTGCCACGCTTCCTCGTCAGATTTCGATAGGAAGTGGCCCTGATAAATGTTTTCCAACAACTGCTTGGTTGCTGGGTTCAGGCCCTCGTATAAGGTTTGGCAAAGTTTCCATTTCTCAATACCGTGGTGAGGGCACTGAACAAGAAGGTCTTTATACCGGTCAAAGCACTTCCAGAAGGGTTCAGTAGGAAGCTGGGAGAATTGGTTGATTTCGTTACGGATCCTCGCGGTTTTATGATTCGGATAGAATTTCTTGAGAAACGCTTTCACAAACTCGTCCCTACTGGTTATGGAGTGGGAAGCAGTGCTATACAGCCACTTTTCAGCAAGATCGCACAAAGTGAACGGAATAACCCGTAGCCGTATAGCATCGTCCGACAGCTGGGTCGTTTTCATCATGGCACAAACATTTTGAAACTTGTTGATGAAGATATAGGCATCTTAAGATTCAAGCCCATGAAATTTCGGAAGCATGTTAATGAAGTGGGGCTTAATTTCAAAATTATCCCCATTGGCCGTTGGAAGGGAAAGACAGGTGGGAAGTGCAGAGCGGGTGGGATAGAAACGATCCTGGAGCGCGATTCGCTGTGGCGCTACGACAGGCGGTGGTGGTGGGTTATTCGGATCCATAGGAGGTCGAATCAATCCCAGGGGAGTTGAAGGGATGTTTGGATTAAATCCTGACATCGCGGAAGAAGAGGTTGGTGATGGTGAAGGTGAGGATGTATGAACAGAATTCCGGTCAACGTCGGAGTTGGCCGGCAAAGGTAAGGGTGAAAGAGGCGTGGACGGAGTGTCGACGTCTGAGTCGATCGCGTAGTCGGTAGCGACTAACATAACGCGGACTAGGAGGGCGCTAGTGTCCCGAGTCCAAGCGGACATACACTAAACTAGTTTAGTGCAGTCAAAGCGGAGAAGGTGAGGTTAAGAGAACGTCAATGGAGAAATACGATAGGTGGTGGGTGAAAAAATGGATTATGGAGAAAAATGGCAAGTTTTTATAAAAGTTTTTGGTTTTTTTTATGTTTTTTTTAGAAAGAGCTTTACAGAAATATGTACGGAATTACGGCTTCAAACAATCACAGACAAAATATGCACAATCACACCTAGATCTAGGGTTACCTAGGTCAGCTAGACAGCTCCTAACTGTTCCAAAGGGCTAGAAATAGGACCTCAAACCGCCTCTTCTCCGCCAATTGCGGCCAGGTAAGTGCCAGGTAAGTGGGAGGCTCCCCACTACGTAAGTAGTGGTCCTAATTAAGTAACCACTTGCCTTGGACACACTTGCCTAGACACCGCAAAGTCAGGATAGGATAAACGGCTGATGCCTGTAACTAGTCCTCTGTCCTATTGAGCGCGAAGTCCTTAGGGCTGAGTCTAGTATTTTTTAATTAAACAATGGTCAATGCATATGCTTTTTATGATTTCTGGGGTCCTGGGAAGGGTGATGAAATCCCCACCCAATCTGGATTGGTTTCAAGCCCCTTAAACTCCGATTAATATATGCAAAGCAGTAACAATCAACAACAATCAATTTTTTATTTTTAAGCGCGGCTCAAAGAATCCTGCACAAAAACAATTTATTGGAAGGGGGAAGAGAGTTTGTGCAAAGAATGCTGCATAAAACACAGTTCAATGGAGTTCAGAGGAGTGGGGAAGGAGGAAGAAAGACTCGCAAAAATATTGAAACCCTGAAGCCAACAAATGGCCGCGGTTCCGCGGCCAGACACGTGCTCAGGCCGCGGTTCCGCGGCAATAAGGAGGAATTGGTCCTCTGGATTTCTTGTGTGTGCTTCCTGGGGTGTACTCTTCTTGTCTGGAGCTCCCGAATCCCGATGTGCTCACTGGGTCTGCTCCAGAATCTTTCAGTAGACCGTTTGCTCCGTCTTGATCACCCGCGATGTAGCCGCAAGATATGGGTCTACCTTCCCACGACTTTGGCACTGAACTCGACCTTTCCTTTTCTCCTGCACACTTGCACAAAAACTAATCAAAAAATAACATGATGGTTTTTACAATATATTTTTTTTGTTGTTTTGTTTTTCGGTTATATTTATATTCACAAATTAACCTGAAATTATACAAAGAAATAAACTACCGTCTCCCCGGCAACGGCGTCATTTGATTGATAGAATTTTTGTGTGCTTAGTTAATTACTGCAATCAAGACGGTTTCCCTTGTATCTAGCCGGTTGAGTACGGGTCGTCCGCAGGGAGATGGGAATCTTTTTCTATGTGCTTTAACGAGTTAAGTCCAAATGTCCAGGTTTGTTTTGAGATTAACTATGTGCTAAAATGATATATAAAGTGAGCTTGTTAGGGTTAGGATTAGGTTAGTTTGAGTTAGGAGTCGCTCACTTCTTTCGTTGCCACTCTTAATATCGGTGTTACGGTAATCGGCAACAACGGGGATTAGCACGACTAGGAAGGAACTTGCGAGTATAAGCTAGGCTTTCCAACGCTTAAGTTCTTCCTTTTGGTGCTTGTCCGTCCGTTCTTGGCTCTTAGCCTTAACCTTCGGTTAATTCAACCACAACCGGTCTCACTAAGGAATCACCTCTATCATGTAGGATAGGGTGCCGTAGGGAGCGGATTGTGGTTCAATTAACGGGAGTCTGAATTAAGATGTTGGGCAAGGAAAGAGTGAGAGAGATTTCCTTCTCTCAAACTTTCCTTATCCTACCGTAACAAGTAAGAAAACTACTCACCCATTATAAGAAAAAGAAAATACAACAAAAGGAGGAAGATAGAAAGAAGGAGGTTAGAAGATTACAACTAGCTATTTGAGACCTCACCTTGGCAAGGATCAAGCTTAAGCATCATTGTTGTTAAGGATAAAGAAAAAGAGAACAAGAAAGAAACAAACAACAAATAACAACAACTAGATTAGCAAATGAAAAATATAAGCAATTATCATTAACAACATAATAAGACAAGCACTCATAAAAAGCTCCCTTGGCTTAGCAAAGAACTCTTTTATTCATCCTTCACTCATAAAAAGCTCACTACAAAGTTTTAATGGAGAAAAGATGAAAAGAGGAAGAAGAACTACAAAACATATCCTAAATTTTACACAAGAATAAGCACCCTTGGCTTGGCAAGTTCTGGGCTATTTATAGGCAGGAAACTGAAACCCTAGGGCCACATTCTCACCCTTCATGAAAAGACCCACCTACCCCTGAAATTTGATCATCTGACAAGCCTATATGGCCGCGGATCCGCGGCCTAGACCCCATTTTGGCCGCGGATCCGCGGCCATTAAGTGGAATTGGCTCATGTACTTTTGTGGGTTTCTCTGGTTTGCTCATTCCTTCAGTCTAGTATATGTTGTTTCTCAGAATTTTTTCACGATTTTTCCAGAATTTCTGCTGATTAAAAGGTGATGTGATGTGGATCTTTTGCAATGATTTTTCTTGAGCTCCACGTAGATATGTTGGATCTTGTGTTGACATTGAGCTCTGTGCATGAAAATGACATTGATTTGCCATTTTGTCCCTTAAACTGGTGTGCGGCAACATACGGATAGAGAGCGGAGACCTCTGTTTTATCTGTGGTTGGCAGTAATCCGGAATTTGTCGTGCTTTTCCATGAATTTCACTGTTTAAAGATGAGAACCTGTATCCTGCAATTAACTAGCAAACACGGCTCAAGAGTACCTACCGATAAGCAATGTGATAAAAATTGGGCGGTATAAAAATGCAAAAATCTGATCTGAACACACCTGTACACCATCTCTGATGTCAAAACATCGATGGATATGGGATCATCCATCGCCCATCATATGGGTCAAGATGCGTATACGCTAGTCTACTCTGGTGTATCGATGCCCTGTCTCGACACACCTTCGACTAGGAACAGTTATAGGATGTACTCATCGACTACTTTGGCCCCACTGGTATGATCTCATCATAGTCTCATTAGTCGAGTACATATCCTAAGGGCTTTATCCACATGTGAGAGTAAGACAGTAAACATATACAAGTCAACATGTTAAAATAAAGTGAAACCAAATAGCATACTATCATGACGAACAAGAAAGTCCTCTCTATATATATCCAAGCATCCATTATAATATACATCATATGTACAACAATGGCCTCTAGGGTATATACATAACTAACACACTCTTCCCGATCTCAACGTAGTAACGGCACTCACATTATGATATTGCGAGTACCCAAGATTCGGTAGGGGTTGAGATGGAAGTTTCCCTTTCTCTCTAGCACTCATCATGGCATTTAATTGTGCAATTTGTGCTTCTATCGCCTTTATACTCTCACCATGGGTGGTGGATTCCTTCGTTATGGTATCGATAGAAGACCTTATATCAGCCGACATTTGCATGAAATGTTTCATAAACATATCCAAGGTTCGTTCGAGTGAAGAGGAGTTTTCGGTACCAGCCGTTTGGAAAGAATTATTATAAGGTGCAGAATTATTGGCAGGATTTTGAAAAGTTTGTGGTTGCAAAGGGTACCGATTATGTGGTGGTTGTTGTTGCTGTGGAGGAACCCTTTGATAGTTATTTTGGATTGGAAATGTATTTTGAGTTTGGTGTTGGTTCCAAACAAAATTAGGGTGGTTCCTCCGACCCTGATTATATGTGGAAGAATAAGGATCATTTCTAGGTCGCTGCTGAAAAGCAGCATTAGTGTGTTCTTGACCTTGCAATGGATAATTCAAAGGACATTCTTCCATCAGATGTGATGGATCGGAACAGCATCCACACACGGTTTTAGGGAGCGTCACCTGGTTTAGGGAGGCTAATAAAAATTTGTTTTCCATAGCTTCAAGTTTCTTTTGCATCGCTGCCGTTTTGGCTTTTACTGCTATGGAAACATCAAGTTGATGGATACCTCCCCTAGATTATGGTGGACTAACGCTTTCCCATTGCAAAGTGTTTTCAACAAAATCTTCTAAGAATTTTCAGGCTTCACCATCGTCTTTAGACATGAAATTGCCTTGACACATGGTTTCAAGCATCTGCTTTGTCATTGGATTAATGCCCTCATATATAATTTAGCACAGATCCCATCTATGGATTTCGTGATGAGGACATTGGACAAGCAGATCCTTGAACCGTTCAAAGCATTTCCAAAATGGTTCATTGAAAAGCTGGGTAAACTGGTTGATTTCGCTCCGAACAAGGGCGGTCTTATGATTGAGATAAAATTTCTTAAGGAATGCTATAACGAATTCATCCCAATTGGAAATAGAGTGTGCGGTTGTGTTATAAAGCCACTTTTCGGCTAAATCGCACAAAGTAAACAGGAGAAGACGTAAACGCATAACATCCATAGAAAGTTATGAAGTGCCCATCATAGCACATACGTTTTCGAATTTGGTGATAAAAACGTATGCGTCTTCAGACTCTAGACAGTGAAATTTAGGCAAAAAATTGATAAAATCTGGTTTGATTTTAAAATTATCCCCATTGGCTGGTGGAATAGAAAGACAAGTAGAAAGAGGACCACATATATGGTAGCATCTCTCTTGGAGAGATATACGCGGTAGATTCTGCGCGCCTGCAGGTGGTGGCAGAGTGGTGTTTTTAAAATTTGATGGAGAACCGTCCATCTCGGTGGATGTTGTGGGTGATAAGGAAAAAGAAGATGAAGAAATACCGACTTCAGAGTCGATAGAAGAAACGCGAACAAGACGGGCACTAGAATCCCGTGTCCAGCCGAGCATGCACTAAGCGGGTTTAGCGCAAGTGGCAGCGTATGTGTAAATTAAAAGAAAGATTTGTTTTATGGTTTGTTTTGAAAAGGACGGATTTAAAAAAATCACAAAAATGCACAATCAGCCCTAGATCTAAGGTCATCTAGGTCAAGTCACTAGACCGCTCCTAGACTTCTAGAAGACAAATCGCAGGATCGATTCTCTACTACCTCTTTCTCCCTCTTGTGGCCAGGCAAGTGCCAGGTAAGTAGGAGGTATCCGCTATGTAAATAGCGGGCCTAATTAAGTAACCACTTGCCTTAGACACACTTGCCTAGACACCATAAAAGAAATACGGATAAGCAGTAGATTACCCACGACCTTCCTCTGTCCTAATTGAGCGCGACAGTCCTTAGAGTCTTGGTCTAGATATTTTTTAATTAATGAAGGGTGATGCGGATGCTAGTTTTGTGATTTGTGGGGCTTAGTAAGGGTAATGAAATCCCTACCTAATCTGAATTTTTTCTTTACCCCTTAATTTTCCGTATTACAATATGAACAAACAACCAATATCAAAACACGCAACAAGAATTTTTTTACGGAGAAATTTTTTTTTTGCAAAGAATCCTGCAGAAAAATTGTTATTGGACTTTTCAGAGGAGAAAGAAGAAGATAGAAATTATACCACAGAGAGCTGAAACCCTGATCTTCCAAGATGCCGCAGTTCAGCCGCAAGAACGTGCCTATTGCCGCAAGAACGCGCCTATTGCCGCAAGAACGTGCCTATTGCCGCCGCAACAAGATGTTTAGAAGTAAAATAACTGTAATCAATAACGGTGTCGCATGTAGCTAGACCTTTAGTGAGTACGGGTCGTCCTATGGGATTCATGGAATTTTATCGTTTTTGCTTTAGATCGGTTGAAAGAAATAATAAAGAAAATAAAGAAAATTGTTTAAGATTTAGTTGAAGTAATAGTTTTAATAAAATCAAGAAAATGTTCAAGATCTTTTTATCAAGAAAATATGATGAAGGCTTGTAGGATTCGATCGGATTTAGTAGCCATGGATGACTAATAAAGGTGACACATCTTATCTATTGACAGTTTAACACCAGATTGATGGTGATGAATGTGGATTAGGGTTTTTTGGAAGAAACTAGGGTTTCTTCACTATAGTCCCTTGTCCTTTCATTGATCCCATTCATTTTCTAGCCCTTCATAAAAAGATCGTCAATCGTATCTCAAATCATGGTCAAGATAATCAAGAATTTGATATCGCGCCCGATGAGGATGTTAACGATTCTTTTGCGAAGGTTTGCAAACTTCATAAGACTTAAAATAAGTATAGGATTTTATCATCCATCGATCTACCCTAATCTTACGAATCCTATCAAGCGGAGATTTACTCGGGTATCATGAAAATCTAAGAAAGATTGAAAAAAAAACTCATAATGCGAAAATTAAAAGAAAGGGAAAGTGAAACTAATTATCACCTTTATTATTCAACTTCAAATTATAACTTCTTCAATCCGAGATTACAAGAAGAATTACTCTCGATCACTCTCTTGAAGAGATAATTTTTCCGTCGATCTTCACGTCGCTCGATCACCGTGAGTCTTGGACCTGTCGTGGATCGTGTGCTCGTTGATGATGATTGGCTTCGTATAAAGGAGTCTTGAATGATGTCGCTCGATGAATTTCTTAATGATTCTTGATCTTAGATCTTGGATTTGTTGAATTTGTTAGCTCTTTTCTTGATTTGATTTGATCAAGAACTAGGATAAAATTGGAAAAGAACTTGGAATTAAACGTTCAGAATCCTTTCAATGTAGCCTTAGGTCCTTTTTATAGCCCTTAATCAAGCTTCCCGAACAAGCTAGGTTGTTACAAAGAAGCTTCCTCAACAAGCTAGGTTGTTACAAAGAAGTGTCCTCAACATGCTAGATTGTTACAAAGAAGCTTGCAGAGAACTCTCGAACCCCAAGTCCCTGAATCGGCCACGGATCCGCGGCGACTCAGCCTGACTCGGCCGCGGTTCCACGGCCAATTGGTGAGCTCGTTGCTTCAAACTTATGTGGTCTTATTCTGTTGATCTCTGGGTCTTTATGTGATATCTGGAATCTTCTTATCTCTTCTGAATTTCTGCCAGTATTTGATTCTTAGACTTTCTTGTATTTTATCGGCAGATTCCTGATTTCCGATATCTGACCTGAGCTAATCTTGCACAAGATCTCAATAAAGAATGTGAGATACAAAATATTATGCGTAAAAATATTAAACATACAATTTCCTTCATAATATTGATTATAATGTATAACACATGGTAAATGATATTTTGCAGATGAACTTCTAATATGTGTTATATTTATAGAAAATACCTTTACATGATTAAGAAAAGTAAGGAAATTGTCATATTAAAAGTGCACTATTTTCGACTGAACAGTCACCTAATTATGATCCCAAAACGGTGAAAAATGTGTTACGAAATGGACTTTCAGTTCAGGAACGGAATTTCCAGCAGAAAACACTTAAAATGAAATAACCGTAACTTGCAAACCTGAAACCCGATTGATCTGAAACTAATTTGGTTGGATTGCTATCTAAGTTTACTTGCTACCCTTTTTGTACCACTATGCCGAATTACGATCGTACGATTTAATATATTTTTCTGAACTCGTAATGATCGTGTGATTCATATAGTACATGGCTTGTTATGTGGCATCATTCGCATTTTTCCTGACCTTGATACCTCTAATGAATCTTAGTGAATATTGCATTGTCGAACTTGAGTGATATCAGATTAGTTCGGTCGGGTATGAAAGTCTACCCTAGCACCACAATGAGGTTAAAACCGGCAACAAGCATATAACTTAAAAAATTTGGGATGCTAAGCTAGACTAACCTAGGATCAAACTAGATAATTAAGGTTAATTATGATAATATCACACTAGCTAAAAGAAGGAGCTTACAACCTTTGTAGACCATGTCCTTCTCTTCTAAAGCTCCGTGTAGTAATCCACGTGACTCTACTAGGCTTCACTTGAAGTTGGATTGAGCTTCCTTCGCGATGTTCGTCCCGAAGATGATCCATCCGAAGCTCCTCTAATCCAAGATACCTCTACAATAAATTTACTTTAGAAAAGAAAACACACTACATATAAGTGCTAATCAAGTGTAGGATGGTGAAGAAAGAATGAGTGATGAGTGGCTACACACTTGACCTCACTTATTCAAGCATGGAATAAATTGCAATAATAAATTGCAACCATGCTTGAATAGTGAGTCAAAAGTAATAAACTAATGATAAAAGCCATGCTTTTCCACTCCCTCAAAAGTCTCCCTATTTTTCCACCTCATTTTATATTTTCATAAAATAGAAAATCAACCATGTTTCATAATATATATATATATAAATATATATATATATATATATATACATATATCAAATTAATATATATATTAAGAAAATAATTAGTGAGCAATAATATCAGTTAATGTATAATTATATCAAATATAAATATACATCATATTATTAAATCAACACTTGATTTAATAATCCGGTTATATCACATATAACCGACTAATATCATTTATCTATATATCACATTATCAAATCAACACTTGATTCAATAATATGGTTATATCACATATAACCTAACTGATAACAAATAACCGCCACATTAGAATACGGTATCACATACTCGTATTTAATCAGGCCCCCGCACATATCAACATATGTGCCCTACTTCGTTTCGCTTGAACTAGGAAACTTCTTTGTGGGACTCTAAAGACACATCAATACGCCAGCAGTAGGTAATAATCACATCAGTTACCCACAAGCCGTCAGCAGTACTAGCTGGACATAACGGTTACCCAGGTATTGAGCGAATAGAAGATCAACAAGCAAACTTGTCCAAACTCCCATGAAGCCTATAAGTAACACTTACCGTACAGTCTGGTCTCTTCGTCTGATATGTCGCATATCGAGTCTGGGGGTGGATACGTCAGACCCCAATAACTTAATAAGTCATGCCGATGTATGGCTCATAACGGTTCGAGAAACTACTGATAACTCTTACCAGTAAATCTCATCAGCCATGGCCAGGGACTTACTGTTATAGCCAATCGAGCCTAGCGCAACATCAACTCCCTATACCGAGAGTGACGAAACCCCTCCTAACGCTCATTGCCTCCATTTGACTCGGGACTGTACCCAAAATCCACCTGTTTGCACGACTCCTTTAAGCCATGGTAGGGAGGAAATCAAAGCACAGTGGGAACCTCACAAGACTTTATGATGATTTCGGGTCTACAGACTAACATGTACCAGTGTCACCAGAGAACTGCTATCTGACGATAGGTATAGTACTAACTAGGAGTTCTCGGCGAGTCCTGTTCAGTGTACCCATTCTCTAATGAGCACCTGTATACAATCTTTGATGTCAAACACCAATGGTTATGGGATCAACCATCGCCCCCATACAGGATCAAGAAACGTACACACTAGTCTACTCTGGAATATCGATGCCCTGTTTCGATACTCCCTCGACTAGAAACAATTAAAGGATGTTCTTGTAGATTACATAAGTCCCAGTAGTATGATCTGCATCATAGTCCTGGTAGTCAAGCAAACATCCTAAGGGCTTTATCAACATGTATCAGAGAGACAGCATAATAATACTAGTGTACATGTTAAGATAAAGAGCAACCAGATAGCATACTATCATGTCAAGCAAGAAAGTACTGTATATAAGTCCAAGCATCCACTATATCATACAATAATGGCCTCTAAGGCATACATATTCCTAACAATCTCCCGCTTGCACTACGGCCATGTGTTGTAGTATCTCATACCCAACATCCCAAAATGTCTCTCAAACTGCATCTGGGGGAGGGCCTTCGTGAGTGGATCCGCTACGTTGTCTTTCATGTCAACTCTCCTGACCTCGATCTCCCGTCGATCTACTATCTTCCGGATTAAGTGATACCGCCTAAGAATATGTCTGGATCTCTGATGGGACTGGGGTTCCTTGGCCAAAGCCACAGCTCCATTGTTATCATAATACGCAGGTATTGGATACTCAATGGTTAGAACCACACCAAGTTCAGCTATGAACTTCTTCATCCAGACAGCCTCTTTGGCAGCATCGTTGGCAGCGATGTATTCAACCTCCATCGTCGAGTCTTCTACGGTATCTTGCTTGGAACTCTTCCAACATACCACCCCTCCATTGAGGGTGAAGACAAAACCCGAGAGACCGACTTACTATCGTCCTTATCACTCTGGAAGATCATATCGGTAAAGGACTCCACCTGGAGTTCACCGTTACCATACACCAAGAACATTTCTTTAGTCCTTCTCAAGTAGTTAAGAATGTTCTTCACAGATGTCCAGTGTTTCTCTCAGGATCTGATTGATACCTACTCACTACACCTAGTGAGTAAGCTACATCCGGTCTGGTACATAACATCGTATACATGATTCACCCGACTGCCGAAGCATAGGGTATACTTTGTATGCGAGCCCTCTCCAAATCAGTCTTGGGAGACATCTCTTTGGAGAGAGTGATTCATGAGCAAGCGGGTAAATTACCACGCTTAGAATCTTCCATGCTAAACCTCTTTAGTATGGTGTCTATGTACCTGGATTGGGATAATCCCAACATCCGCTTAGATCTATCTTTATAGATCTTTATCCCCAGGATATAGGAGGCATCACCTAGATCTTTCATGGAGAACTTGTGTGATAAGAAGAGCTTGACCGAGTGTAGCATAGGAACATCATTTCTTATCAAGAGTATATCATCCATGTACAATACGAGAAAGACAACCTTACTCTCTACAACCTTCTTGTATATACAAGGTTCATCTACGTTTTTGATGAAGTCAAACTCTTTGATAGCTTCATCGAAACAGATATTCCAGCTCCGCAATGCCTGCTTTAATCCGTAGATTGATTTAAGTAGCTTGCACACGCTTCCGCTGCTCGCACTATCTACGAAGCCCTATCGCTGTGTCATGTACACGCTCTCTTCTAAATCACCATTTAGAAAAGCGGTCTTGACGTCCATCTTCCAAATTTCGTAGTCATGGTATGCAGCAATAGAAAGTAAGATCCTGATGGACTTAAGTATAGCGACAGGAGAAAAGGTTTCATCATAGTCGACACCCGATCGTTGACGAAAACCTTTTGCTACAAGTCTAGCTTTAAAGGTCTCAACCTTTCCATCTACACCAATTTTCTTCTTAAAGATTCACTTGCTCCCGATGGGTTTTACCCCTTCAAGAGCAACTTCTAAAGTCCATACTTTATTGGTGTACATGGATTCTATCTCAGATCGCATATCATCCAGCCATTTCACAGAGTCTCCACTTGTGATGGCTTTCTCGAAACTAGTTGGGTCATCATCTTCCATGATGCAATCCTTGCTCCCACCGTCTATGAGAAAACCGTAGTATCTCTTGTTAGTTGTATGTATGCCCTAGAAGCTATTATTGTACATATGATGTATATTATAGTGGATGCTTGGACATATATAGAGAGGACTTTCTTGCTTGACATGATAGTATGCTATCTGGTTGCTCTTTATCGTAACATGTATACTTGTCTCTTGATACTGTCTCATAGTTACATGTTGGTAAAGCCCTTAGGATGGGTACTTGACTACCAGGATTATGATGCAGATCATACTAGTGGGGCCATGGTAGTCTAGAAGTTCATCCTTTAATGTTCCTAGTCGTGGGTGTATCGAGACGGGGCATCGATATACCAGAGTAGACTAGCGTCTACGCTTCTCGACCCATGAGATGGGCGATGGATGATCCCATATACATTGGTGTTTGACATCAGAGATGGTATACGGGTGCTCAGTGGAGACTGGGTACACTGGACGGACTTGCCGAGAACTCCTAGATAGTATTATACCTGACGTCAGATAGCAGTTCTCTGGTGACACTGGTATAGGTTAGTCTGTAGACCCGAGATCGTCATAGAATCTTGTGTGATTCCCACTGTGCTTTGATTTCCACCTTACCACGTTCAAGAGGACGTGCAAAACGGTGGTTTTTGGGTACAGTCCCGAGTCGCATGGAGGAAATGAGCGATGGGAGGGGATTTCGTCTCTTCCGGTATTGGGGGTAGATGTCGTGCTGTGCTCGATTGGCTATAACTGGAAGTCCCTGGCCAGGGCTGATTTAGAGATTTACGGGTAAGTGTTATCAGTAGTTTCTCGACCCGTTATGAGCCTCGTATCGGCATGACTTATCGAGTTATTGGGGTCTGATGTTTACCACCCCTAGACTTGATATGAGACATCTTAGACGAAGAGACCGGACAGTACGGTAGTGTTACTGACAAGCTTTACAGGAGCTTGAGCAGGTTTTCTTGTTGATCTTCTGATCGCTCAATACCCGGGTAGCTGTTACGTCCAGCTAGTACCGCTGACAGCTTATGGGTGCTTGATATGATCATCACCTACTGCTGGTGTATTAACGAGTCTTTAGAGTCCTACACAGAGGTTTTACTGGCTCAGGCCAAATGAAGTAGGAACACATATGTGATATGTGCGGGACCGAGATTAATACGAGTATGTGATACCGTATTTTATTCTCGCGATTTATTTGTATCGGTCGGTTGTATGTGATATATCCGGGTTATCGAATCAAGTGTTTATTTGATAAGTTGATACATAAAATATTAATCGGTTATATGAGATATAGCCGAATTATTAAATCAAATGTTGATTTGATAATTTAGTGTATAATTGTATATGTGATATACTAGTTTACATTAACTAATATTAGCTCACTTAAGCATTTATTTTTCTCACATGTGCACACTAAATATATATATGTGATATATATTAATTGTGTTTTATTTATGTGTCTTGCTTGATGATACACACTACATGGATGTATGAGACTTACACCATACTAATTATAATGGAGGGTTTAAATCATTAAAGTAAATCCAAATTAGTGGATAATTAATCACATGCATGAAGCTTTTAGAAGCTTGTGGGTGAATTGACTTAGTCCACTAATTTTGTCTTACTAAAGATATTTATTAACCTAACAATTATAACTTAGCCATGGTTATGTCTATACATGAGTTAGATATTAGATATTTTCTCGCCCATGTTTGCCATTCACTCTCACAACATTATCTCTCTTCATCTTCTTCTTCAAAGCTCAAGAGTTCTCTAGGTTTTGTTCGAGTGAGAAATAAAAGTGAGAAAATTAATTCTAAAGTGAGCAAAAATCCTACTTCATCATCCTCTACTTGATTAGCACTTTAGTATAGGGTGTTAGCTTCACTAATCTCTCGTTAGTGAAGTGGTAGCTTGAGTTAGTGTCTCCTCGACGTAGATCATTTTCGGCCTCGAAGACTTCAAGCAAGTACGTTCCTTTCATCTTGAGAAGCCATGCTAGAGTCCGATAGATCACTACTTGGAGCAAAGAGACTACTACAAGGAGCTTTTGAAGTGAAAGACAGGTCTACAAATGTTGTATTCTGTAATCACTTACAAGTAAAGATGTTTACTTGTCGTTTTTAACCCTAATTCTCTAGTAAAGATCCTTGCTTAGGTTGTTTGGCACTTGAAAATATTAAATACGGCTTGTTCGATGCCTTGTAGAACCTTGTTCTAGTGCCTAAGAACCTTACATATCTCAGGTGCATGAGGAACCCAACTAGATCTGCGGAGTGGCTGAGATTCGTCGGAGACTATTGGATCCTCCGGTTCCACCAATTTATCAGTTGTAGTTTGTGTAATTGAAACTTCTTCCAGCTCTACCTCATTACCACTAATTTCTTTTTCAAGAAATTCTTTTTCTAAAAAGGTGACATGTTGAGCAACAAACACTTTTTGTTCCTCGCTATGGTAGAAAAGGTATCCATGCAAATTCTTTAGATACCCCACAAACTTGCAAAGAACTGACCTTGCCTCGAGCTTGTCCGGATTTTGCTTTTTGACATAGGCCGGACAACCCAATATCTTAACTCGTTTAAGATATGGTCTCTTTCCACTCCATATCTCATATGGTGTTTTAGGCACAGATTTTGATGGAACTTGATTCAATAGGTATGCGGTTGTCTCAAGCGCATAACTCCAAAAAAATAGGTAACTCAGCATTACTCATCATAGAGCGCACCATATCTAATAGGGTGTGATTTCTCCGCTCCGATACACCGTTGTGGTGTGGTGTATACAGAGGAGTAAGCTGAGAGAGAATCCCATTCTCTTTTAAATAGTCACGAAATTCCATGCTCAAGTATTCTCCTCCCTGATCAGATCAAAGGATTTTAATACTTTTACCAGTTTGGTTCTCCACTTCGTACTTATATTCCTTGAATTTCTCAAAAGATTTAGATTTGTGTTTCTGTCACGACCAGAAATTGGCACGTAACGGCCCTTAAACTACGCAACGTCTACAGGCGAAACGCAATTTAAGTAAGCCGAAAACCCAGCAATCTAAACCATCAAAAGTAGTAAGTGATAATAACAATTTTAAAACCTTTGAAATCTCAAACTGAATTCTTTAAAGTCCAACTTTATTTCCTTTAAAATTTTGGCAGCACCTCCTTTGTAAAAACCAGCCCCAAAAATGGGTACAACAAAAATATAAGTAAAGCATCCCCAAACGGGACCAAATACATGCCCAATGGCGGAAAACAACCACCACAACAGATATACGACGCCGTAGCGAAGAAATAAAAGACGATATAAATAAAACTGCATAAAAGACCTCCAAGTCACAAAATAATATACAATATCGTCCTCACATCAAGTCTCTAAGTCATACATGAAAGTGGTAGATGGACAGTACATGGTAAAACGAATATACAATGAGCAACATCGGATAACCATAAAACCCACCTATAGCAAAACTGTACACAGTCGGCCGTAGCGGTATCCGCTGCAAAAGATGATATGATAGATGAAAACCCTGCCTCGACTACTCTGAGGAACAACCTGCAAAACACTGTGGCACGGGTGAGTTGCCAACTCGTGAATAATAAATAACATATGCAGGTAATCGCAAGTTTGCACGTACTGCACGAATCTATCACATGCAAGCTAATAGCAATAAATGGTCATATGTATGCAACAGTCATGAAAGGTACTCTAGCAGGTACAACTAATACATGAAGCAATAATATGACAATATGTATATGCAACAGTCATGAAAGGTACTCTATCAGGTACAACTAATATATGAAGCAATAAATGGTAATATGTATATGCAACAGTCATGAAAGGTATTCTATCAGGTACTACTAATACATGAAGCAATGCATATAAAATAAATGCGGAGTATGGGATAAAACATGCCATCCTCACGGAATCCTGACCTCGTGGCAGGACCAAAGTCCATCAAGACAATCAAAATCCTAAATTTCCTCAAATCAACCCCCAAATTGGCTCTCATATCCTGTAAGTCTCATATATCCTGAGTGTCCAATATCATGTAAATCTCATATATCCTGACTGTCCAATATCAAGTAAATCTCATATATCATGTATCAAATATCAAGTAAATCTCATATATCCTGTATCCAATATCAAGTAAGACTCATGAAATGAATAAGTATATTTGCATGAATCATTATGATGATGTATATAAATTAGATATGTATACATATATATTAGCGTCACATTCCACTAATATATATATATATATATATATATGCATATATAACAGCGTCCCATTCCACTGTTATACATACTTAGGAGTAAAAATATCATGAAAACATGTGTCTAGCATCGACACATAAATACTGATTATCAGGTGTTGTCACCACGACTGGCCCTGATAGGTACGTATCATACGGTATCTCGAAAACCCGAGTGCCCGGCTTCGACCCCCGCATTTCGACGTATCCATACGTACATAATTCCGGTCGGTATCCCCACGATAACCGCTGAGTCTAAAATACTGTCACCGGTAAGTATGATTCCCATGTCAGGCTCATCGGCGTGCTCCATCGACATACCTTTCTTGCCCCGGGATACCTCCGTGCCCTACCATGTACCCGCACACGGCCCACGACGCCTCCCCACATGGGGTATATATATCAGAACCGATAAATCTCATGGTGGCTGTTGAAATATCATATCAAGAGAAACCTGGTTTTTCAAATAATGCATAATTTCCACGGTCCTCAAATCCAGAAAACATCATGAAAAATCCATATCTCAATGCGAAAATCCATGAATATAATATATGCAACATAAAACTGTAATGTGAGCATATAAAGGAAAAGCCGTTATTTAACTGCAACAAGTTAATATATATATATATATATATATATATATATATATCATGCGGTTCCTAATTTCTTGAAGTCCATATAACATCAAATAAAGATGAACATGTAGCTATAGCCGGATATATGTGTAAACATGTAGGTATAGCAAGGTATATTTATCTACCTATCAGTAATGATGTAATACCCTCCAGGTATATGTGTAAGTATGTATGCAACATGAACATGTAGCTATGTCTCATATGTGTATATACCTATTACTAATGGTACAATACCATATAGGTATATGGGTAACTAGAATGTAAGCATGTCACGGCATATGTGTAAGCATTGTAAGTCGACGTTAGACACCCCACATGATGCGGGGAGGCGGAATAGGTAAAACAATCATTTTGTTTGAGTTAACATCGACTAACTTTACTAATCTTTGCTAAACCCTAACTAATAACTATCTAGACGTGATTAGCTATTATGAGAGATGATTATACCTAAAGATTCAAGTCCTTCTTGTTCGCTTCCTCGTTGGCCTCCTCGATGTGATAGAAGATCCACCCGAGAGCTCCTTTTCCAAGCTTTAACCTCTCACTTGAGGTAACTAGGTGGCTATGAGTGCTAATCAAAGTAACCTAGAGGATATAGAAGAGGATTAGGGATCTATTAGTCTTGCTAACCCTAGGATCTCAACACATGAAAGGATTAGGGTTAGATTTTTGAAGAGAGAGAGCTTGAGGAGAGAGAATCTGTAAGTGAGAATGATATGAATTATAACTCATTTGTGAATATATGAAGCATGATAATTATCTAAATGAATAACATAAAAATAATATCAACCATGCTTCATTAACTCACTTTGGATGAATCATCTCATGAGTCATTAAGCAATAAATGCTTCATTAACTCATTTGGATGAATCACTCCATGAGTCACTAATCCATTTAATGCAAATTCCACCTAAGCTAACCACCTCATCTTTCTTCTAGAAGCTTCTCGACTAATTACGAGAATGCCCCTTCCATCCGTGAAAACACGGAAATACTGAGACCGTACAAATCCAATAACCAAATACTAGAATCTGGCTTAAACTAAAGCCTGCTAGTAAAATCTGTCCGAACATCATACGTGCATAAATACACGTATGTGTCTGAACCCTGTCGTAAAACCATACGACCTCTATATCGTTTTGCCTGAAGCAGGGAAACTCTCTGTGTGGGACTCTAAAGACTCGACACTACGCTGGCAGCGGGTTTAACCACAGGCCGCAAGCGGTACTAGCTGTACGTAACGGTCCCCAGGTAGATGTCGATAAGAAGGCCGATGAGGAAACCCATCCGAACTCCTACTGAGCCTGATGTGACAATCTCCATACAGTCTGGTCTGTTCGTCTAAGACTATCGCATATCGGGCTAGGGGTGCGACAAGCATCAGTCCCCTAAAAGCGGTATAAGTCGTGTCGGAGTGAAGCCCATTACACCTTGAGAAGCTACTGGAAATCCTTCTAGTAAATATCGTTTGCCCTGTCCAAGGACTTTGCGTAATGGCTCTCCAAACACAGCGCGATATCAACTCCCAATACCGGGAGAGACGAATCCTATCTAACCTCCACTGCCTCCAAGTGCTTCGGGACTGCACCTAACTGCTACCTGTTTGCATGACTCCTTTGAGCCGTGGTAGGGTAGCAATCTAAGAACAGTGGGAACACACTTAAGATGAAGCAGCAGTGTCAAGTCTGCGGACTATGTTGTACTCATGTCACCTGGGAACTGTTAACTGACGACGGGTATAATACCAACCAACAGTTCCCTGCGAGTCCTGTTCGGTGTACCTGTAACCCAACGAGCACCTGTATACTATCTCCAGTACAACGTACTGATGGCTGTGGAACAGACCATCTCCCCAACTGGGATGAGAAGCGTACACACTAGTCTACTCCGGAGTATCGATGCCCTGTCTCGATAATCCTACGACTAGGGACCTGAAAAAGGATGTGCTTGTAGACTATCCCGCCCCCACTAGTGTGACTGCCATCACAACGTTGGTAGTCAAGCAAGATCCTAAGGGCTCTATCAATATGTATTCGCGATATGCTAACATATACACATATTAAGATAGACATAAACCAAGTAGCATACTACTATGTTGAGCGAGACTGTTAATACAACTGTGAATATCCCAAGCTTCCATTAAGTAATATACAAACTGGTATGATACAATAATGGCCCCTAGGGCATATACACTAACAATCTCCCACTTGCACTAGGGCCATATACTGGCATATCGAAGACCTATCATCTCGAGTAGCCTCTTGAACTGAATCTGAGGTAAGGCTTTGTGAATGGATCTGCAGTGTTCTCCTCTGTAGCAACTCTCCGGACCTCGATCTTCTGGCGATCTATGATCTCCCTGATCAGGTGATACCGCCTTAAGATGTGTCTGGACTTCTGATGGGACCTGGGTTCCTTCGCTAAAGTTATAACCCCGTTGTTGTCACAATACAGAGGTATTGAATCAACAATGGATGGAACCACCTAAAGTTCTGTGAGGAACTTCTTCATCCAAACAGCTTCTTTTGCGGCATCGCAAGCAGCGATATACTCCGCTTCCATCGTCGAGTCAGCAACGGCGTCCTGCTTAGAACTCTTCCAGCATACCGCCCCTCCATTGAGGGTAAAGACATAACCTGACATGGACTTGGAGTCATCCTTGTCACTCTGGAAGCTGGAGTCGGAAAAAGCCTCGAGCTGGAGGTCTTTTCCGCCGTAAACCAAGAACATATCCTTAGTCCTTCTCAGGTACTTGAGAATGTTCTTTACTACTATCCAGTGCTTCTCCCCTGGGTCTGACTGATACCGGCTTACCACGCTCAGTGCGTAAGCTACATCTGGTCTGGTGCATAACATCGCATACATTATAGAGCCTACCGCAGAAGCGTAGAGTACAACTGACATGCGATCCCTTTCAAAATCAGTCTTGGGAGACATCTCTTTGGATAGGGTGATTCCGTGACAAACCGGTAAATTACCGCGCTTAGAATCTTCCATACTGAATATTTTCAGTACAGTGTTGATATACCTGGACTGCGAAAGTCCCAACATCCTTTTAGATCTATCACGATAGATCTGGATCCCCATAATGTAGAGGCATCACCCTGGTCTTTCATGGAGAACCTGTGTGATAAGAATCCTTTGACAGATTGTAGCAATCGAATGTCATTTCCTATTAAGAGAATGTCATCCACGTACAAGACGAGGAATACGACAGTTCGTGCTACAATTTTACTATATATACATGGTTCATCTGGATTTTTGATAAAGTCATATTCTTTGACCGTTTCATCAAAACAGATGTTCCAACTCCGCGATGCCTACTTTAGTCCATAAATGGACTTAAGCAACTTGCATACTTTCCCGCTGCTCCCACTCTGATTGAAACCTTCTGGTTGATCCATATAGACGCATTCTTCTAAATTACCATTTAGAAAAGCCGTCTTTACGTCCATCTGCCAGATCTCATAATCATGGAAGGCGGCAATGGCAAGAAGGATCCGAATGGATTTAAGCATAGCCACTGGAGAAAAAGTTTCGTCATAGTCCAAACCAGGTCTTTGACGAAAACCCTTTGCAACAAGTTTAGCCTTATAGGTTTCTACCTGTGCCTCTACACCAATCTTTTTCTTGAAGATCCACTTGCATCCTATGGGTTTTACCCCATCTGGAGCAAGGTGCAAAGTCCATACTTTGTTGGTGTACATGGACACCATCTCGGTTCGCGTTGCATCTAAACATCTTACAGAGCCGCCGCTTTGGATGGCCTGCTGGAAGCTAGTAGGTACATCATTATCAATGACGCAATCCTCTCTATCCCCGTCTATGAAAAAACCGTAGTATCTCTCAGGCGGATGAGACGGCCTACTACTCCTGTGGAGGGGTGCGGGAATGTCCTGTTCTTCTTGAACTTCTGGTTCTACCAAACTTTCAGTAGTAGTTTGTGGTTCTGGAATTTCTTCCAGTTCTATTGCGCTCCCACCTGTTTCCTTTTCTAAAAACTGCTGTTCTAGAAAATGGGCATTACGAGAAACAAAAACCTTTTGTTCCTCTGCGTAATAGAAAAAATACCCCTTGGAGTTCTTTCGATATCCCACAAACTGACACTGCACTGATGTGCCTCGAGTTTGTCCGCATGCTGCTTTTTAACAAAAGCTGGACATCCCCATATCTTCAGATACTGAAGATAGGGTTTCTTCCCACTCCACATCTGATATGGTGTGGTAGGCACAGTCTTGGTAGGAGCCCTGTTCAAAAGATATGCAGCTGATTCTAGTGAATAACCCCAGAAAGATCGCGGTAACTCAGCATCACTCATCATGGAACGTACCATATCCAATAGGGTTCGGTTCAGTCTTTCCGATACACCGTTATGCTGTGGAGTGTATGGAGGAGTAAGCTGAAAGAGAATTCCTTTCTCTTTTAGGTAACCCAGGAACTCGGTACTTAAGTATTCACTACCTCGATCGGATCTCAGTGTCTTGATACTTTTGCCGGTTTGGTTTTCTACTTCATTCTTATATTCTTAGAATTTCTCAAAGGCCTCGGATTTATGTTTCATTAAGAAAATGAAGCCATACCTAGAGCAATCATCCGTAAAAGTAATGAAATATGAAAAACCACCTCTTGCATGTGTAGACATTGGACCACATACATCGCTGTGTATAAGTCCTAAGAACTCGCTCGCTCTTACTCCATATCCAGTGAATGGAGTCTTTGTCATCTTTCCTTTGAGACATGATTGACATGTGGCATAAGATTGATATTCGAACGGATCCAAATATCCTTCTCTATGTAATTTAGTTAACCTTGTCTCATTGATGTGACCTAATCTACAATGCCATAAGAAAGCCTGATTAATATCTGGAGACTTTCTTTTTAGTGTGTTCTGGACATTGAAAATTTGTAATTGGTTTAACACGTATATAACGCTATCTAGTGCACCGGACCAAATCAAACCATGATTAAGGTGGATGTTAACAATATCGCTTACAAACGTGAAATCATAACCTTCTTTTGATAACAACGATATTGATATGATATTACACGTTAAACTGGGTACATAAAAACAGTTGCGCAAAACCAAAATATGTCCACTCGTCAATCCAAGGTGATAATCCCCTACGGACACACCACCCACGCTAGCTCCGTTAGCAACCTGGAGGGTCATATCACCAACCTTCAGCACTCTACGGTTTCTTAGTGCCTGCAATGAATTGCATATATGAGATCCTGATCCGGTATCCAATACCCAGGAAGTAGAGTTGATTGACAGACAATTTTCAATTACAAACAAACCTGAAGTCGAAGCCACAGCTTGCTTTGGGTCCTGGTTCTTGGCAATCCAAGCTTTGCAATCTTTCTTCTAATGGTCTTTCCTACGACGGTGGAAGCACTCGTCCTTTGCCACTATTGGCATCGCAACCTTTGCCTTTCCCTTAACTCCCACCTTACCGACACCACCTCTTGGTTTGGTAGCGGCCTTCTTCTTCCTTCCTTTGGCCCTTGCCTTGGACCCGGAAAAGGAAGCACCGCGAACAAACATAGTGGGTGTTTCCCTTGCTTTCTGCAAGGTGCCCTCTGCACTCTGCAAGGTGCCCTCTGCACTCCTCAACATGTTAAGGAGTTCTGGAAGTTCGACTTCTTTTCCTTGAATGTTGAAATTCAGAATAAACTGGGCGTAGGTGGAAGGAAGGGACTGAAGAACCAAGTCTGTATATAGCTCGTTCTCTAATATCGTCCCGAGGTCCGCGAGCTCTTCTATATAGCCAATCATCTTAAGGACATGTTCTCCTACAGATGATCCGACGGCCAGCCTCGACTGAAACAAGTTCTTCGAGGTCTCGTATCTAGCTATACGAGATTGCTCTCCATACAAATCCTTGGTGTGGAGAAATATGGATTCTAGACCCATATTCTCGTGCCTCTTCTGATGTTCATTATTCATAGAGGCAAGCACGATGCATTTGGCCTTCGCGCAATCAATTTCCTAGGTCTTGCGGATTTCCTTATCCGTGACACTGGATTCTGGACCAGGGACTGCAGGTGCCTTAGTAGTAAGGACATACCCCAATTTTTCATAAGTAATAGCCATCTTAACATTCAGGAACCAATCTTTATAGTTTGGCCCTGTCAAAATATTTTTATCTAATAGTAACTTAAGGCCTGTCATGTTCTGGGTCGCTGCAATTAGAGAGAGAGAAAGGGAACACTTTAGCATGATGCTCTTGCAAGTTTAGAGTGTTTTTTAGTTTATCTAAACAGGATGGCTCCCACTGTTTCTCGAATCCCTCCTCAAACCAAAAAGGAAGAACTAGTCAGGACTATTCTCACCATACAATACTTGATTAACCTTTTAGCTAGGCCGGTGTCGGTACTTCGAGGGAGGTTATACGACGCTTTCGTGTAGTTCCTTAATTAAATAACCTCTTTTCTCTAGGGGCGTAGCCCCGCTGACACCTATCTCGACACCTACTTGGTTTATAACATTGATCGTTAAGTGACGAATTTCCTGATGAGTAGCGGATACTCACAGTAGGATCGGGATCCAAATATCATCGTGTGGTAAAGCTGAAGGGATCCTACCAGAATTATCACACTCCAAATGGTATGCAACTCTTAGCAAATTTCAGTTTCTTTAGAAATTCCCGATATAAATTTTTGCCCCATGCTCTTATGACCTTGGCGTTGGTCAAAATGTCATAAGTTACATGTCAAGTTCTACCCATCATTATCTTGTTAATTTGAACCCATCCGTACATACCCCTGACGTTTGCCAAATGACAGTATGACTGTCCCAAACTAACTCGTCTATCTACGCAACAAATGAATACCCAGCAGCTACCAAACACTATGCCTTGGCATTGGTCAAAATACATAGCTTGAATATTACTGAATACCCAAATGAAATGACGGAGGGCTACGAATGGTTTTGGCGAAACCGTGAACGTAGTGAACTTCATATGATCGAAGGAACCTGATAGCTTTTAAAAGGAGTGGCTTAAGCTCCGCAATTAAAAAAATATCTTCTGTTTTAAAATAACCGAGTGGTTTCTTTTAAACTGTTCCAACGATTCAACTTTGGTTTATTTTCTTTGCATTAATATAATGCGTCCCATCAATTAACCTATCATTGCAGAAAACAACGAAAATACAACGTCCTCTTATGCCATCAGCATTCACCACTGGGCCCCGTCATTCACCCGTTAGGTTACTTAACTAACGACAGAGCGGGGCCTGGGCTAGCGCGGGTGCAAAACATAAGTAACGCCTACTAGATATCATATATAGATATTGTACGTTCGTTAGACGCAATAATAAGCATTCCAGATCACAGATGAACATATTGGATTTTCTACGAATCCGCATTCCTTTTGAGCCTGCAAAGAAAGACGGATTACACAGTCGCGATGAATAGCCAAAACCCCACCCTAGACCCCTACGGGTACGGCAAACTATCCGCCAAGTACCCGAAGTGAAGCGGTCTCCCTCGACGATGTGAGTAGGCCACTAAACACTTCAAAGTACCCGGTAGTTTGTGCACCCCACCTTGGATCTATCTTAGGAGCAGAAAACAGTAAATGAAATAATACAACGGTGGCTACAACCTCAACCCGGATGTGCCCCGCAAAAGAATATTACAACAAATTACAATTTACATTTGAATGAAAGAAACACTCGTCTCACATCCCCGGCTATCCATTCATGACAATCCAATAATTCCACATTCACAAACCAGTAAAAACCATTACAGAAATGTCCAACCCCCTGCTAACCGACAAACTAGCAGTTAGGGGAGGTTTACGAACACATTAAACACAACACAGATATAATCCAGTTAAAAAAACATCTTAGAATTTCGATCAAGCAACAAATATGATTCTACTCCAAATAATTCTCTGTGCACATAAAACCTGAGCAGAAACAAATCATCCCAGAAAAAACAACATCAACACAGAAGAATAACTGAGCAAATTTGGGTTGACCCGGAGTCAACTCGGCCGCGGATCTGCGGCGGATCGCTTGGATCGGCGGCGGTTCCACGGCGGTATGGCCGATTAACAGTCCCAAATTTATTCACAATTCTTAAAATTCCCTGCTTGTATTTTTTTGGGTCCCTGAAAAAATTTTAGACCCCGTTTTAAAATCGGCAGAAACATGGTGAAAATGATGTTTTTTCGGGTTCGTTTTGCGATCGAATTTCTAACGACTTTGCTAACATGTTAGTTATGGTTTAGCTAGGCTCTGATACCACTGTAAGTCGACGTTAGACACCCCACATGATGCGGGGAGGCAGAATAGGTAAAACAATCATTTTGTTTGAGTTAACATCGACTAACTTTACGAATCTTTGCTAAACCCTAACTAACAACTATCTAGAAGTGTAACACCTTAGGATGTGATTAGTGGATGATTATATTTTAATATATGGTTTTTAATAAAATGTTTACCAAATCGATTTTTAAATAATTTATCAAATTTAATGGATATTTTATTAGAAAATTCTTAGCCTTGCACAAACATGTGCATGTAAACTAGGGTTAAATTGGGGTTAAACCATGATTAGCAACCATGGTGGACTAACCATTTTCCTTAAGCTAATTTAAAATTTGAATTAAGTGTTTTGCGGTTTTTTTTAAATTGGAAAATGATTTGTTTTAGTTGACTTGGAGAGAGAGAGAGAGAATGGCATCAAGGCTTGAGCCATGCCTACATTTAATGAAGAGAGAGAGAAAGGTTGACTTGCATGGCTCTCATTCTTTTCTTTTGCTAACTCTTTTCCTCACAACTCTCTCACTCTCACTCTCACACATACACACACACACCAACTGCTGCAGCAGCAGAAGAAGCAGCAGCAGGAGCTCCAGCAGCAGCAGCAACAACAACAACAACAAGAGGCAGCAACAGCAACACAAGAAACAACAGCATCAGCATCAGCAGCTGTAGCAGGCAGCAGCAGGAGCCCCAGCAGCTGCAGCAGCACTCCTCTTCCTCTTCTTCTCCTTCTCCTTGCACCTAGGGTCGAGAGAGGTATAA
Organism: Agapanthus africanus; assembly: GCA_030015575.1. Taxonomy (NCBI): domain Eukaryota; kingdom Viridiplantae; phylum Streptophyta; class Magnoliopsida; order Asparagales; family Amaryllidaceae; genus Agapanthus; species Agapanthus africanus. Next base: position 392,889,159 of record JASDDO010000022.1, read on the forward strand.
TATCTGAGCTCAATTCCCTTTTGCTAAGCTTATGTGTAGAATTAGCTTTGATTAGTGTAAAATGTGCGTTTTAGTGCTAAAATGGTGATTTGTGTGAAGTTTTGGCCAAGTGGTGATTTTGATGGTTAGATTAACTTAGTTAAGTGTTATCAGGGCCAAGTAAACTTAGTTTAACCCCAGATTTCACTAAAATACCATAGGGTTTCATTTAGTGTAAAATTTAACATTTTTAACCAAAATTTGGCCTTTCTGTGATCTACTGTAGACTCGTGTGCTTCAGACAAAATCTGAGTTAGCTGTAGCATACTTTATAGACCTTGATCACACACCCAGAGAACGAGACCCCCTACCCACATTCTGGCCACCGATTTATTCATTCTGGCCGCAAATTGCGGCCAGATGAGGGTATTTTTGTGTTGGGTTTGGGTGGGTAGGAGTCTGTTGTATATTTAAGGTATGTGGTATATGCCACTTTTTGAGTTTTCACCCGAGTCAAAATCTGGAGAGATATATCGTTTTTCCTTTACGTTTAGTTTGTGCGACACGCGTGATACGTGAGTGGGTTCTGTATTGCTGCGTGTCGCGACGTGTCGGGGTAGTTTTAGACACGTATACACACGTTTCAGCGTATCGGACACACGCACGTTTAGTTCGCGACGCGAGTTTCTCGTTTGATTTCGATATCGCATTTTGTAGGATTTTGCTTATATATGGATTCTTTGTGTAAATTATAGGTTCGCAGGCGGGTACGTCGGACGCCGCAAAGAAAGGAAAGCAGGTAGTCGGCTACACTTAGCACGCGACCTGGTGAGTAGATTTAACAGCTACGGGGAAATCGCCCGTATGGCGTTAAGTGTCAGGGCATGATAGGATATTTAGTCGTAGATGTTTATATGTTCTATTGTAGCATACCTTCCTTATTGCATATAGAAATGGTAGTTATAGAACACTGCACTGTCACTAACGGTTCAAGCTGCACGAGCACTATTTGTATGTTACACTCACACCGTTAGTGATTGCCATGACACTCACACTATAGGATTGCTACGAATTATATATCGTCTTGATCACTGCATCATTAATAATTGTTATAACTTGTCCCATATTGGCATACACATATATTGATATCTTCGTACTTGCGCACATGCACACTGTATATTCATACCAGTGCACACATACATTGATATCTTCATACTTACGCAGATGCACACTGTATATTCATACCAGTGCACACATATATTGATATCTTCATACTTGCGTACATGCACACTGTATATTCATACCAGTGCACACATATATTGATATCTTCATACTTACGCACATGCACACTGTATATTCATACAAGTGCACACATATATTGATATCTTCATACTTGCGCACATGCACACTGTATATTCATACCAGTGCACACATATATTGATATTTTCGTACTTGCGCACATGCACACTGTATATTCATACCAGTGCACACATATATTGATATCTTCCTACTTGCGCACATGCACACTGTATATTCATACCAGTGCACACATATATTGATATCTTTGTACTTGCGCACAGGCACACTGTATTTTCATAGTAGTGCTACACTCATATTCGCGTATATATCCATTTGCACATCCATACCTACATACATACATATGTTACATACATGGATGATATTGACTTGATTTCAAGAAAATAGGGACCGCATGAGATATTTTCAAAACTGGATTCTTTTAAAAGAGCGGTTTTCCCTTTTTACTCTTAGTGTCATACGACACATTGCATGGATTTACGCATTAAGTTTGGATTTATGAGATTTCTGGATTTTGAGAACCGTGGTATTATTTTAAGAATATACGCACTATTTTAAAAACCCGGTTTCTCTTGATATGATATTTCACTGCGTCCACCATGAGTTTTCTGGGTTCCAGAGAGCTTGTGTGAGTATACCCGATTCGAGGAGTGGTAGGCACAGATTGCGGGTACATGGTGGACCCGGTATGGTATCCCGGGACAAGAAGACTCGTATTGTTAGACGGTGAGCCCGGCGGAGGGACTACTACCTACCGGTGATTAGTTGGGCCTGGCGGTCATCCAGAGGATACTGACCAGAGCTGAGAGATGGATACGGGCCGACCCGTACTGCCGGGGCCGACGGCCGATTCCGCAGACGGAGCCCGTGGGCCGATCCGGACTGACGGAGCCCGATACTTGAGGATTTGTGTGTCGATGCTGGACACGACTATTTTATGATATTTCGAGTGCCGATGTTGGGCACTCACGATTCCATGAGGTTTACAGGATTTAAGGGCCGATTAGATGACATCGCCTGAGTTTTACTGGGATTTGGGTGTATTGATGGACACCGGTTATTTTCCACGTTGACATTCCGTGTAGATGTTATTTATTCCCATGCGCAACATTCAGTATTATACATCTCATCCTATATCTGTAGTACCTGATAGAGTACGCATGCTATGCACGATTATTGCATACCCTGCTCATCCTATATAGATGTTATTAGATTACACTTGCTATGCACGATTATTGCATACCCTGCTCATCCTATATAGATGTTATTAGATTGCACATGCTATGCACGATTATTGCATACCCTGCTCATCCTATATAGATGCTATTAGATTGCACATGCTATGCACGATTATTGCATACCCTGCTCATCCTATATAGATGCTATTAGATTGCATATGCTATGCATGATTATTGCATACCCTGCTCATCATATAGAGATGTTATTAGATCGCACTTGTTGCATGATTATTGCTCACCTAGCTCATCATATAGATGTTATCTGTTGGCATAGATTAGAGTATCGCAGCACGTGCATACTCACGATTACCTTTATATGTTATCTACTATTCACGAGTTGGCAATTCACCCCCGTTATGCCACAGTGTTTGCAGGTCGCCCCTCAGAGTAGTCACGGCAGGCTGCTTTCTTGCATCTTTTGATACAGATACCACTGCAGTTGGCGCGTGAGCCCTTTTGCCGATAGGTGGGTTTTTGTGCGGTATCTGTCTTTTTCCAGTTGTATACACCATTGTATCTAGTACTCTCCATTTACTACTTATGTATTGACTTAGAGACCAGTTGTGAAGACGATGTATATTATTTTGTACTCTGGTGTCGAGCTCATTGTGAGCTGACTTTATTTATGCAGTTGTATATTTCATGTTGTCTTCACTTATTTTTGCTCATTCTTCGCTATGGCGTCGTATATTATTATCGTGGTGATTGTTTCCGCCGTTGGGCGTGATTGCTCCCGTTTGAGATGCTTTATTCCTATCGTATATCATTTTACTCATATATTACCTTGTACCCGATTTCGGGGCTAGTTTTTACAAAGGAAATGCTGCCAAAGTTTTTAAGATAATAACTTGAACTTTAAGGTTTTCTAAACATTTTAACAAATATTTCTATCAAATGTTTTCACACTCATTACTTTAAATGGTTTTGATTTCTGGGTTTCGGCTTACTTAGTCGCGTTACGCCTCTAGACGTTACGTGGTTAAGTGCTGGTCACGGGCCGAACTTTGGGTCATGACAAGAAGTGATTAGCTACTATGATAGATGATTATACCTAAAGATTCAAGTCCTTCTTGTTCTTGTAGTTCACTTCCTCGTTGGCCTCTTGATGTGATAGAAGATCCACACGAGAGCTCCTTCTCCAAGCTTTAACCTTTCACTTGAGGTAACTAGGTGGCTATGAGTGCTAATCAAAGTAACCTAGAGGATATAGAAGAGGATTATGGATCTATTAGTCTTGCTAACCCTAGGATCTCAATATATAAGAGGATTAGGGTTAGGTCTTTGAAGAGAGAGAGCTTCAGGAGAGAGAATGTGAAAGTGAGAATGATATGAATTATAACTCATTTGTGAATATATGAAGCATGATAATTATCTAAATGAATAACATAAAAATAATAGCAACCATGCTTTATTAAATCACTTTGGATGAATCATCTCATGAGTCATTAAGCAATAAATGCTTCATTAACTCATTTGGATGAATCACTCCATGAGTCACTAATCCATTTAATGCAAATTCCACCTAAGCTCTCCACCTCATCTTTCTTCTAGAAGCTTCTCGACTAATTACGAGAATGCCCCTCCCATCCGTGAAAACACGGAAATACTAAGACTGTATAAATCGAATAATCCAATACTAGAATCTGGCTTAAACTAAAGCCTGCTAGTAAAATTTTTCTGAACATCATACGTGCATAAATACACGTATGTGTCCGAACCCTGTCGTAAAACCATACGACCTCTATATCGTTTTGCCTGAAGCAGGGAAACTCTCTGTGTGGGACTCTAAAGACTCGACACTACGCTGGCAGTGGGTTTAACCATAGGCCACAAGCGGTACTAGCTGTACGTAATGGTCCCCAGGTAGATGTCGATAAGAAGGCCGATGAGGAAACCCATCCGATCTCCTACTGAGCCTGATGTGACAATCTCCGTACAGTCCGGTCTGTTCGTCTAAGACTATGGCATATCGGGCCTAGGGAGGCGGCATGCGTCAGTCCCCTAAAAGCGGTATAAGTTGTGTCAGAGTGAAGCCCATTACACCTTGAGAAGCTACTGGAAATCCTTCCAGTAAATCTCGTTTGCCCTGGCCAGGGACTTTGCGTAATGGCTCTCCAAACACAGCGCAATATCAACTCCCAAAACCGGGAGAGACGAATCCTATCTAACCGCCACTACCTACAAGTGCTTCGGGACTGCACCCAACTGCTACCTGTTTGCACGACTCCTTTGAGCCGTGGTAGGGTAGCAATCTAAAAACAGTGGGAACACACTCGAGATGAAGCAGCAGTGTCAAGTCTGCGGACTATGCTGTACTCATGTCACCTGGTGTAACACCTTAGGATGTGTTTAGTGGCTAATTATATTTTAATATATGGTTTGTAATAAAAAGTTTACCAAATTGATTTTCAACTATTTTATCCTATTTAATGAATATTTTATTATAATTTTCCTAGCCTTGCACACACTTGTGCATGTTAACTAGGGTGTTAATTTGGGGTCTAACCATGATTAGCAATCATGGTGAACTAACCATTTTTCCTAATCTAGTTTAATAATGGTATTAGGTGCTTTTGGGTTTTAATTGTGTATGGTTGTTTTTAAAATAAAATGAAAAAGGGTTTGAAAAATGATTTTCTTTTGTTGACCAAAGAGAGAGAAGAGCATGGTGCTACATGGTGTGAGCCATGCCTCATTTAATGAGGGAAGAGAAAGAGAAGGGAGGGGTTTTGCCTTTTGCTCTCATTTCTCCCTCTCATTTTCTTTTCTCTCATTCTCTCACATTCACACACTCACACCAGCAGCTCAGCAGCAGCAGCACCAACAGCAGCACCATCAGCAGCAAGCAGCATCAGCACAGGCAGCATCAGCAGCAGCTTCATTGCAGCACCAGCAACATGCAGCACCTGCATCACCAGCAGCTGTAGCAACTCAGTTCTTCTCCTTCACCTGCTTCCTAGGGTCCATTAGGGTATAATTTCTGAACTCAATCCCATAGTTGCTAAGCTTGTGTGTTGTTTAGCTTCAGTTTGCGATAAAAGTTAACTTTTGTGCTAATTATGGTGATTTGTGTAGGGTTTTGGTTAAGTGATGATTGTGTTGGTTAACCCTGCCTATTTAAGTGTTATTAGGGTCACCTTAACTGAGATTAACCCCAGATTTCTCTAAAATACCATAGGGTTTCCATTTTGTGCAAAATTAGTGTTTTTGAGTGATATTGTAGCTTTCTGTGATCTGCTTTTGATCCGAATCCTTCAGGAAAAAATTGAGGAAACTGGGGCATGCTTACTAGGTCTAGACCACACTACCAGAACACAAGCCCCTCAGTCCCAAAACTGGCCGCAAATTTAAGCATTCTGGCCGTAAATTGCGGCCAGGAAGGGGAGATGGGTGTTGGGGTTTTGGCTAGGGTAGTCTGCTTTGTTTTCTAGTATTTTGGCATGTGCAATTTTGTGAGATTTTACCTGTAGAAAAATCTGGGATCATATATCGATTTGCTAGTTTGTTTTGTTTGCGCGATACGCGCGATACGTGATTGGGTTCTGTGATCCAGCGTATCGCGGCGTGTCGGATAGTTTTAGATGCGTATATACACGTTTCAGCGTACCGTGCACACACGCGTTTAGTTCGCGACGCGAGTTTCTCGTTTGGTTTCAATATCGCGTTTTGCGAGATATTTTACTTATATATGGATTTCTTGTGTAATTTCCAGGTTCGCAGGAGGGTACGTCGGACGCAGCCACGAAAGGGAAGCAGGTGGTCGGCTACGTGTAGCACACGACCAGGTGAGTAGATTTAACATCTACAGGGGAATCGCCCGCATGGCGTTATGCGTCTGGGCTAGGAATGTTAATACCTGTTGCATATTCTAGGTTATATTTCGAATTGTGCATTCACCCTGTTACTTAGATGTAGTTGTACTGTGACTAGTAGCCGTAGGACACTGCACATATTATTGACGATTCATGTTGCACAAGCACGGATTGTATGCTACACACGCCGTCAATAATTGCCATGTCACACCCACAAACCACTTATAGATATTATATTTCTTGGTTAGGGACTTGCGACATCGACTCATATTACTCAGCACATATGACTTTTAGCTACAGGTATACCTTGCTCACATATTCCACTTATACCCAGGGGCTATACTACATCAGTTCTTATAGGTAGATACCTATACCTTGTTACACCTGTATGTTACACATATATCAGTTACAGTTACATTTTTACCTTTACCGATGTTTCTTAGCGGTTTCTTCCTTTTATATGCTTACATTTCAGTTATGTCGCACATATTGTACTCATGGATTTGCGCATTCTTATATGGATTTTTCATGATGTTTTCTGGATTTAGGAACCGCGGGAGTTCATGAAATTATGCATTAATTGAAAAATCCGGTTTCCTTGATATGATATTTGCGCATCCACCATGAGTTTTATCGGTTCTGATTTATATATACCCCTACGAGGAGGCGTCGAGGCCGTAGAGGGTACATGGTGGGGCCTGGAGGTATCCTGGGACAAGAAAGGGATGTCGATGTACCACGCCGATGAGCCCGGAAGGGGAACTATACCATCCGGTGACAGTACCAATGATTTGGCGGTAATCATGGGGATACTGTTGGGAGTCATGTTCGTATTGATACGTGAAAAGACGAGGGTCAGAGCTAGGCACTCGTGCTTTTCGGATAGCGTGTGATACGTACCTATCAAGATGCTAGTCTTGGTGACGGCATCTGATAGATCATTATTTCTGTGTCGATGCTAGGCACATTGGTTTTTATGATATTTCTAATTACTTGTGTATATATAACAGTGGGTTAGGACGTTGTTATATATACCCTTACACCAATATTAGTGGAGTGGGACGCTAATATATGTGTATTGACCTCATCATTTTTATTTATGCAGATATATTTTGGATGTTAGAATGTTACTTGAGATCTGACATTTGGGATATAGGTGATTCATTTGAGATTGGATATTGGATATATATATATACGAGACTCACTTGATTTGTACATTCGGGATATAGGGGATCTATTCGATATGGTACATTGAGGAGATGTGAGACTTATATGATATGAGAGCCAATTGGGGGCTGATTTGAGGAATTGGGATTTTGAGTGTCTTGATGGATTGTGATCCTACCACGATGTCAGGATCCCGTGGAAATGACATATTTCTCTCCATACCTCACATTTATCTGTTTTTGCACTGTTTCATGTATTAGTAGTACCTGTTAGTGTACCCTTCATGATTGTTGCATATTTACATTCTCATATCCTTACTGCATGATTATTGCATACTAATTGTCATATCATTATTGCTTCATATATTTGTTGTACCTGCTAGTGTACATTCATTATTACTGCATTGATATGACCTGTTATTACTGTTAATTGCATATCATAGATTCATGCTGTACGTACATACCTGCAATTACCTGCATATGTTATCTACTATTCACGAGTTGGCAACTCACCCCCGTTGTGACACAGTTGTTTTGCAGGGTGTTTCCCCATAGTAGTCGAGGCAGGCTATTCATCTATCATCTTTTGCTACAGATACCGCATCGGCTCACAGTGCGCTGTTTTGCTTAGGTAGGTTTTGGTGGTTATCTGTATTTTGTATTGTATATTGATGTATCCTTGTACTCTCCATCTACTTGTAAGTCCACGGTTGCTCCCCGGTCGTCTAACAGACGCCAAATACGGAACAAAAACTTTTTACAACTGGCGGTATCGCGCACTATAACCCGGATCTGCCATTAAAGCTAAACTAACAAACTACAAAGTGGGTAGAAGAGTTATACCGAACGATCCGAGTCCTTCGGTCTTCAACCATCATCACACGCTTTGTTTCGGCTGCTCCGATCTCCTGAATCTCCAGTCTTCTCGTCCAGGTGGAACCACATCGACGGATCTTTAAACGGGCTCCCGCCTCTGAACCGAGGCAACTCGATCGTTAAGTTTGCTAGAAGAGACGACCAAGATGATGTAGAGAAAGAGTAGAATATTTTGTCTCGTTACGTCCAAAGCTATGGACGAACGGTTAATGAAGTTGACTTTTGGAATCGGGTGATAAGAATTTGAGCTATATGAAATTTCCATATACAAATCTATCATAATCTTTTCCCTAGTGAGTAACAACCAACATCCCACAAGAGGAGGGAGGCCGGCCACAATATAGAGGGGAGGGAGGTGAGTGTAGGAGAGGGGGAGGTGATCACAAGATCAATGAAGAGGATGAGTCATATAACACCTTGTATGAACACAATTAAAGCAAAGGATGAATCATTTAACCTAGTCACCAAAACCATTAATACAATAATCAATGCACTAATGACTCACTAGCCTAGTCACCATCCTAGTCACGATCTAGAAACTTCCACACTCATCTCAAGAAAAGATAAATCCGCATTTAACCGAATGTTAAATACGGCTGATAGAAAACTGGAAACTGGCAACTTCCAAAAGTGATCCTGAAACGAATTTCAGGATAACCCCGTATCAGTATAAACATACCCGCATTTGTATTACGACCGAATACAAATGCATCTGAGACAAAGATATTATATCTACACAGTATAATATGTTAGTTATGTATATTCCCTAGATGCCATTGTTGTACATATGATGTATATTATGATGGATGCTTGGATATATATAGAGAGGACTTTCTTGCTCGTCATGATAGTATGCTATTTGGTTTCACTTTATCTTAACATGTTGACTTGTACTGGTTTACTGTCTTACTCTCACATGTTGATAAAGCCCTTAGGATCTGTACTCGACTACTGGGACTATGATGAGATCATACTAGTGGGGCCACGGTAGTCGATGAGTACATCCTATAACTGTTCCTAGTCGAGGGTATATCGAGACAGGGCATCGATACACCAGAGTAGACTAGCGTATACGCATCTTGACCCATATGATGGGCGATGGATGATCCCATATCCATCAGTGTTTGACATCAAGGATGGTGTACGGGTGCTCAGTGGAGACTGGGTACACTGGACGGACTCGCCGAGAACTCCCAGATGGTAATATACCATACGTCAGATGGCAGTTCTCCGGTGACACTGGTACAGGGTAGTTTGTAGACCCGAGATCGTCATAGAGTCTTGTGTGATTCCTACTGTGTTTTGATTTTCACCTTACCACGTCCAAGAGGGCATGCAAAACGGTGGCTTTTAGGTGCAGTCCCGAATCACATGGAGGCAATGAGCGATAGGAGGGGATTCGTCTCTCCCGGTATAGGGAGTTGATGCTGTGCTGTGTTCGATCGGCTATAACTAGAAGTCCCTGGCCAGGGCTGATATAGAGATTTACTGGTAAGTGTTACCGGTAGTTTCTTGACCTGTTATGTGCCTCACATCGACACGACTTATCGGTTACTAGGGTCTGACGTATACCACCCCTAAACTTGATATGCGACATATCAGACGAACAGACCGGACTATACGGGAGTGTTACTGATTGGATTCACCGGAGAATGTACAGGCTAGCTTGTTGATCTTCTGATCGCTCAATACCTGGGTGGCTGTTACATTCAGCTGACCGCTTGTAGCTTGTGGGTGTTTGATATGATCATCACCTGCTACCGGCGTATTGACGATTCTTTATAGTCCTACACAGAGCTTTCTTGGCTCAGCAAAAACGGAGTAGATGCACATATGTGATATGTGCAGGACCGAGGATAATACGATATGTGATACCGTATTGTATTCTCGCGATATTTAGATATGAACCCGGTCATCGGATCAAGTGTTGATTCGATGAATCGGTACATGATATATTAGTTGGTTATATTCGATATAGCCGGATCGTCGGATCATGTGTTGATTCGATGATTTAATGTATAATAATATATATGATATATTGTATTACATTATCTAATATTGGCTCACTTTATTATTTCATTTTCTCACCGGATAATACATTGATATATATGTGATATATATTAATTGTATTATTTTCTTTTGTTACAAATATAATATATATGTGATATATATTATAGTAACATGATATGATTAATAATGAAACATGTTTAGTGATGATAAAAAGAGATTAGGGTTTGATTAGGGTTAGCTTCTTCTTGCACCATCTAGAAGCATTCCTTTTGTCTTGGTTAAGATATTATGGTTGATATTTATCCATGACTCATTTCTAATCTAACCAAACCCTAGCTCTAGTTTATTCTCTACAAAGGTTATCCTTATCATCCTTGACCATGGTTCCATGATCAATCATATATTCACTTATACTATTCATCACAAAATGTTTTTATCTTTTTCATTCATCATCTTCTTCTCTCCTTAGCTTTGAGAAAGCTTACTAGAATTTCCTTTTGTGATGATGTCATGTGAGATTATGATACTAAAAGAAAGCAATAATACTACTCCATCATCCTCATCTAATCTTGCCCATTAGATTAGGGTGTTCACCTCTTTAGAGTGAGAGAGCTTGAGTTATAGCAACTTCGACGTAGATCATCGGAGAAGCAGAACACTTCAAGCTAGCATGGACCGTTCAAGTCGTGGAGCCTCTCTTGAGTCCGGGAGATCGTGGATCACGGCGAAGGGACTTCTACTCAGAGCTTATGAAGCGAAGGAGCGGACTACAAAGGTTGTAATCCCTCACACTTAGTAGTAATGATGATTACTTGCATGTTAAACCCTAATAATCTAGCAAAGATCCCGGCTTTGGGTTGTTCGGCACGTCTAAAATTTAATTCGGGCATGTTTGATGCCTTATGAACCTTCATAAGAGTGCCTAGGAACCCTACAGTGGTATCAGAGCCTAGCTAGAGCATTAGGCGACGTGTATACGAAGTTAAAACTCCGAACGAACCCCGAAACTACGAAATGAATCCCTCTCTGGATATTTTTCAAAAATGCGATTTTTTCTGAATTAAAAATACCTAAAAAATTCAGCAGGCAAAAATAAGAATAACAGTGAAATACGATGACGTCATCCATACAGACAGCCGCGGAATCGTGGTCGTACCCTGCTTGGGCCGCGGTTCCGCGGCAGTACAGCTTGATTTGACTATTTTTATTTCACAGTAATTCTTTTTTAATGCTTATATAGTTTCTGGGTATTTTTATTTTGACTCAAGGGTTGAGTGTTCTGGGATTTATTTTGTAATCGTTGATTCGAGCGGAAAATTTAAATTCGTTTTTATTTCCGGATATTTAAAAACTGTTAAAATGTTCGAACGGATATCATTAACTCACTTTTTCCCGGGACGTAAAATTTCAAGTGTTGAATTTTCATCGGGTTTAAATCTTTCGGAAAAATGTGCAAGTAACACGGTGGACCCTTTAGAAGACAACAAACCTTAACTCGATTATGTGACCGTCTTGAACTGCGTCTAAACCTTAGGGTTTGGGGCAGTACGGCGTGCCACATGTGAGGCGTTGGTCTAACCCTTCTACGGCTGGATCACCGGTACTGTGACATATTCTGGGATTATTTGAACTCCGCTCAAGTGTTGAGCCTTTTAGGAAATTTTGGGTATTTGATTATCTGTTCGGAAAGTTTAATACTGTCTATTTATCTGGAATGTGATACAATATGTGGAATTCATATAGTTAGGCATGAAATGCGAAGTTTGTGATATTTCGGATTTACGATGTCTAAAGTGATTGTGGATTCCAAATATTGTAGTTTTACAATTTCTTTTCTGTGGCCGTAAGTGTAGTATGTAGTTGTATTGCCGGTCTTCGTTGCTATACATCTACGACGATCAGTGTATGCATACTTACTTACGTTGATGATATGTGATATTATGTGTTGCTGTGATATGTTATATTGGATCGTCGTGTTCTGAATAGCCGGGGGTTTTATGTGAGATGAGGGTTTTTATTTTCATTCATGTAAAATTCATTTGTATGTAATATTCTTTTATTGGGGCACTTCTGGGATGAGGTTGATGTCACCATTGTATATTATTTACTTTTCCGCATTAGGTAGACCCAAGGAGGGGAGCACAAGTAACCGGGTTCTAGGGTCCAGTGGGAGGCCATCTCGACGAGTCGAGACCGGGTCTCCTAACCCTAGAATTGGCAGTGTTACTTGCCGCTCTCGTAGGGGTCTGGGGATGTGGGTTTGGCTATTCGTCGCGACCGTGGAATCCGTGTTTTATACAGGCTCGTATTGAAAACACGGACGTCCTAGTATATCCAATATTTCATATATGTTCTTCTGCTGCAATGTTCTGTGATGAGATCATATTACTGCCTGAGACGAATTCTTATACTATATATATATATATATATATATATATATGCTGATATATAAATATTACTGCTTTCGTTTCTTCTGTGATGCTTAGGAAGCATAAGATGATGGGATTTTATTAATGAGATTAAAAAAAAGAAAAGAAACCTAAAAGATGTTGTAGAATCAAAACTTTATAAAAAGGGTAGCTACAGTTTTGCTATGCACAGTGGTATATATGATATACCCTGCACCTTATTCGATGGGGAAAAAGCCGAGATCCCTTCACTGGGAGTGACCTCTTTAGAGAAACTAGAAGCCTAAGAAAAACACTCCTTTTCAAAATCACTCGATTCTACGACGATATCAAGTTCATTACGCTCATGGTTTTCTGAAAAACCTGCGTAGCCCTCCGTCATTTCAGATAAGTACCACTTAGTATTCGTGCTACGTTTGTTGACCATGTTAAGGCGTAGTGTACGGTAGCTAATTAGTGCTTATCTGCTAAAACATGTGATGTGATTGGATTAGGGTAGTCGTACGACTTTGTTGACCATGTTAAGGGTCGTACGGGTGGGTTTAATTCAATCGGGAAATAACGGGTTGAACTTGGCTAGCGCTTATGATTTGTTGACCATGTTAAGGTCATGAGTTGCTAGGGGCAAAAGCATTATCGGGAATTTCAAGTGTTGAAATTTGCAAATGAGATTGCATACCTTCTATGAGATAGTTGGATCCCGATACCCGCTGCGAGTAAGAGTTACTCCCGGAAGAGTTTTACACAGGACAATTAGCCGATCAAGTAGGTGTCTAGAAAAGTGTTAACGGGGTTACGCCTCTGGGAAAAAGAGGTTTACTTTAATTAGGTCCGTGCAAAAGCACGGGGAACCTCCCTCAAGTACCGACATTGATCTGGCTGAAAGATTGACGAAATTGTAGGGTGTAATTAATCCCGGCTAATCTTACCTTTTAGGGATTGAAGGAAGATTTGATAAAAACAGTGGGAGACATCCTAATTAGATAAGATAATAACCAATCTAATCTTGCAAGAGCATACGCTAAAGTGTTTTCTTTTCTCTCTCTCCAGGTAGCGACCATGTCAGGCCATAATCAAAATAATAATATGGATGTATTGACTGAACCAGCTTATTATACTGAGCAGGGGAACGTTGGACCCGTTGTTTCTTATAAGAGTTATAAGACTGAACAGGGAATAGGAGCATATCTGGATTCTCAAGCCTCCCAAAAGAACATGCATGCTGATGCATCTTCTTCAGGTGTGTTAGTTATTGAGAACTGTTTCTCAGTTCACCCTACGTCCTGGGTATTAGATACCGGATCAGGATCCTACATATGTAAATTGTTACATGGGCTACGTAAAGGTAGAGAACTAGGAAAAGGTGATCATTCCGTTCAAGTAGGGAACGGTGCAAGTATTGTAGCCAAAGCAGTTGGCGAATATCACCTAGTATTACCAAGTCGTAATACACTGATTCTGAATGAGTGCTATTATATACCGAACATGATGTTCAACATTATATCAGTTTCTTTATTAAGTAAAGAAGGATATAATTTTGTAGTACAGGATAATGTTATGAACATATTCCTAAATCAAAAGTTGATTGTATCAGGCTCGTTACATAATGGCATATTCATTCACAATCAAAATACAGTCCTCAATATACAAAACACACACAAGAGGAAAAATTCAGAAATGAACGAATCCTACTTGTGGCATTGTAGACTTGGTCATATCAATGCGACACGACTGGCTAAGTTACATAAGGATGGATATTTGAATCCGTTCGAATTATCATCTTATGATACTTGCCATTCATGTCTCAAAGGAAAAATGACCAAAGCTCCGTTTAGTGGACACGGAGAAAGAGTTACGGAACTCTTAGGACTGGTACATAGTGATGTATGTGTTCCCATGTCTACGCATGCCAGGAATGGTTCTTCCTACTTCATTACATTCACTGACGATCTCTCTAGATACGGCCATGTGTTCCTTATGAAACACAAGTCTGAAGCTTTTGACAAATTCAGAGAATATAAGCACGAAGTAGATAACCAAACAGGAAAAAGTATTAAGATCCTTCGATCTGATCGAGGAGGAGAATACTTAAGCAATGAGTTCCTAGATTATCTAAAAGAGAATGGGATTCTTTCTCAGCATACTCCTCCTTATACGCCACAGCACAACGGTGTGTCCGAGCGGAGGAATCGCACCCTATTAGATATGGTACGCTCTATGATGAGTACAGCTGAGTTACCTATTTCCTTCTGGGGTTATGCGCTTGAGACATCGGCATACCTATTGAATCAAGTTCCATCTAAATCAGTGCCTTCAACCCCATATGAGATATGGAGGGGAATGAGACCATATTTTAAAAGATTTAAGATATGGGGTTGTCCGGCCTATGTCAAAAGGCAAAATCCGGACAAACTCGAGGCACGATCTGTTCTTTGCAAGTTTGTGGGATATCCAAAGAATTCTCAAGGATATATTTTCTACCACGCTGAGGAACAAAAAGTGTTTGTTTCTCAATATGCCACCTTTTTAGAAAAGGAATTTCTTGCAAAAGAAATTAGTGGCAAAGAGGTAGAGCTGGAAGAGGTTCCAGCACCACAAACTACAACTGATGATTTGTTAGAGCCAGAAGATTCAGTAGTACCCGACGAGCCCCAGCCTCTCCGCCGAACTAGTAGGGTTTCTCGTCCACTTGAGAGATACTACGATTTTCTCATTGATGGTGGAAGCGAGGATTGCATCATGGAAGATGATGACCCAACTAGTTTCGAGCAGGCCATCATGAGTGGTGCCTCTGTGAAATGGCTGGATGCAATGCGATCTGAGATGGAATCCATGTACACCAACAAAGTATGGACTTTGGAAAATTCTCCTGAAGGGGTAAAACCCATTGGGAGCAAGTGGATCTTTAAAAAGAAATTGGGTGTAGATGGAAAAGTTGAGACTTTCAAAGCTAGACTTATTGCAAAGGGTTTTCGTCAACGACCAGGTGTGGATTATGACGAAACCTTTTCTCCAGTGGCTATGCTTAAGTCCATCCGGATCTTACTTGTCATCGCTGCATACCATGACTACGAAATCTGGCAAATGGATGTTAAGACCGCCTTTCTAAACGGTGATTTAGAAGAGTGCATGTACATGACTCAGCCAGAGGGCTTCGTAGATAGTAGGAGCAGCGGAAAGGTGTGCAAGCTGCTTAAATCCATTTATGGGTTAAAGCAAGCATCGCGGAGTTGGAACATCTGTTTTGATGTTGTAGTCAAAGAGTTTGACTTCATCAAAAATATAGATGAACCTTGTATCTATAAGAAGGTAGCAGAGATGAAGGTAGTCTTTCTCGTATTGTACGTGGATGACATACTCTGGATAGAAAATGATATTCCTATGCTGCAATCAGTCAAGCTCTTCTTATCATAAAGATTCTCAATGAAAGATCTAGGTGATGCCTCCTGCATATTGGGAATCATGATCTATAGAGATAGATATAAACGGATACTGGGATTGTCCCAATCCAGGTACATTGACACCATACTAAAGAGGTTTAGTATGAAAGAATCCAAGCGTGGGAACCAACCCACGATCTCTGGACTCACTCTCTCCAAAGATATGTCTCCAAAGACTGATTTAGAGAGAGCTCGCATGCAAGGGATACCCTATGCTTCAGCAGTAGGCTCTATCTTGTATGCGATGCTATGTACCAGACCCGATGTAGCATACTCACTAAGTGTAGTGAGTCGGTATCAAGCAGATCCTGGAGAGAGCCACTGGACAGCTGTGAAGAACATTCTCAAGTACTTGTGAAGGACTAAAGAGATATTCTTGGTGTATGGTAACGGAGAACTCCGGGTGGAGTCCTTTACCGATTCAAACTTCCAAAGTGATAAGGACGACTCTAAGTCGCACTCGGGATTTGTCTTTACCCTCAATAGAGGGGCGGTATGTTGGAAGAGTTCCAAACAGGATACCGTTGCAGACTCGACGATGGAGGCTGAAAACATCGCTGCCAACGATGCTGCCAAAGAGGCTGTCTGGATAAAGAAGTTCATTAGTGAACTTGGTGTGGTTCCACCCATTGAGCATCCAATACCTCTGTATTGCGATAACAATGGAGCTGTGGCTTTGGCCAAGGAACCCAGGTCCCATCAGAAGTCCAGACATATTCTGAGGCGGTATCACCTGATCAGAGAGATAGTTATTCGCCGGGAGATCGAGGTCAGGAGAGTAGATACGAAGGACAACACTGCGGATCCACTCACGAAGGCCATTCCCGAGATAGAGTTTGAGAGATTATTCGGGATACTAGGTATGAGATACTACAGCAGCTGGCCTTAGTGCAAGTGGGAGATTGTTAGTTATGTATATGCCCTAGAGGCCATTGTTGTACATATGATGTATATTATGATGGATGCTTGGATATATATAGAGTGGACTTTCTTGCTCGTCATGATAGTATGCTATTTTGTTTCACTTTATCTTAACATGTTGACTTGTACTGGTTTACTGTCTTACTCTCACATGTTGATAAAGCCCTTAGGATCTGTACTCGACTACTGGGACTATGATGAGATCATACTAGTGGGGCCACGGTAGTCGATGAGTACATCCTATAACTGTTCCTAGTCGAGGGTATATTGAGACAGGGCATCGATACACCAGAGTAGACTAGCGTATACGCATCTTGACCCATATGATGGGCGATGGATGATCCCATATCCATCGGTGTTTGACATCAAGGATGGTGTACGGGTGCTCAGTGGAGACTGGGTACACTGGACGGACTCACCGAGAACTCCCAGATGGTAATATACCATACGTCAAATGGCAGTTCTCCGGTGACACTGGTACAGGGTAGTCTGTAGACTCGAGATCGTCATATAGTCTTTTATGATTCCCACTGTGTTTTGATTTCCACATTACCACATCCAAGAGGGCGTGCAAAACGGTGGCTTTTGGGTGCAGTCCCGAATCACATGGAGGCAATGAGCGATAGGAGGGGATTCGTCTCTCCCGGTATAGGTAGTTGATGTTGTGCTGTGTTCGATTGGCTATAACTGGAAGTCCCTGGCCAGGGCTGATATAAAGATTTACTTTTAAGTGTTTCCAGTAGTTACTCGACCTGTTATGAGCCTCACATCGACACGACTTATCGGTTACTGGGGTCTGACGTATACCACCCCTAGACTTGATATGCGACATATCAGACCAACAGACCGGACTGTATGGGAGTGTTACTGATTGGATTCACAGGAGAACGTACAGGCTAGCTTGTTGATCTTCTGATCGCTCAAAACTTGGGTGGCTGTTACGTTTAGCTGACCGCTTGCAGCTTGCGGGTGTTTGATATGATCATCACCTGCTACCGGCGTATTAACGATTCTTTAGAGTCCTACACAGAGGTTTCTTGGCTCAGGCAAAACGGAGTAGATGCACATATGTGATATGTGCAGGACCGAGGATAATACAATATGTGATACCGTATTGTATTCTCGCGATATTTAGATATGAACCGGGTCATCGGATCAAGTGTTGATTCGATGAATCGGTACATGATATATTAGTTGGTTATATTCGATATAGCCGGATCGTCGGATCAAGTGTTGATTCGATGATTTAATGTATAATAATATATATGATATATTGTATTACATTATCTAATATTGGCTCACTTTATTATTTCATTTTCTCACCGGATAATACATTGATATATATGCGATATATATTAATTGTATTATTTTCTTTTGTTACAAATATAATATATATGTGATATATATTATAGTAACATGATATGATTAATAATGAAACATGTTTAGTGATGATAAAAAGAGATTAGGGTTTGATTAGGGTTAGCTTCTTCTTGCACCATCTAGAAGCATTCATTTTGTCCTGGTTAAGATATTATGGTTGATATTTATCCATGACTAATTTTTAACCTAACCAAACCCTAGCTCTAGTTTATTCTCTACAAAGGTTATCCTTATCATCCTTGACCATGGTTCCATGATCAATCATATATTCACTTCTACTATTCATCACAAAAGGTTTTTATCTTTTTCATTCATCATCTTCTTCTCTCCTTAGCTTTGAGAAAGCTTACTAGAATTTCCTTTTATGATGATTTCATGTGAGATTATGATACTAAAAGAAAGCATAAATACTACTCCATCATCCTCATCTAATCTAGCCCATTAGATTAGGGTGTTCACCTCTTTAGAGTGAGAGAGCTTGAGTTATAGCAACTTCGACGTAGATCATCGGAGAAGCGGAACACTACAAGCTAGCATGGACCGTTCGAGTCGTGGAGCCTCTCTTGAGTCCAGGAGATCATAGATTGCGGCGAAGGGACTTCTACTCGGAGCTTATGAAGCGAAGGAGCGGACTACAAAGGTTGTAATCCCTCACACTTAGTAGTAATGATGAATACTTGCATGTTAAACCCTAATAATCTAGCAAAGATCCCGGCTTTGGGTTGTTCGGCATGTCTAAAATTTAATTCGGGCATGTTTGATGCCTTATGAACCTTCACAAGAGTGCCTAGGAACCCAACATAATACTGGAATTCGGCTTAAAACAAAGCCTACCAGTATTATCTGCCCGAAAAATGACACGTGCAAAAACGCACGTGCATTTTCCAAACCTTGCCATAAAACCATACGGCCTCTACAACGTTTCGCCCGAACTTGGGAAAGTGTCTGTGGGGGACTCTAATGACTCATCAACACACTGGTACTGGGTATAACCACTAGCATGTCAGAGGTACTAGCTGTACGTAACGGTTGCCTTTGTATTGATTGGAAGGGAAGCTGACGAGCGAACTCATACATAAACCCTACTGAGCCTAACAGTGACAATATACATACAGTCCGGTCCGTTCTTATATGAGTATCGCATATCGGCCTAGGGGCTGGTAACGTCAGACCCCCAATAGCAGTATAAGTCGTGTCAGAGAGTGGTCCAGAACACCCTGAGATACTACTGGAGTACCTACCAGTAAATCTCATGCCTCGGCCGAGAGCTTTGTGTAATGGCTCTCCTAGACACAGCGCGATCACACCCCTAATACCGGGAGAGACGAATCCCCTTCCGATCCGCTCACTTGCCTCCATGTGGCTCGGGACTGTACCCAAAAAAGACCTGTTTGCACGACTCCTTTGAGCCTTGGTAGGGTAGAAATCAAAGCACAGTGGGAACTCACACGAGACAAATGACGACCTCAATGAACTAACCTGTACCATGTCACCAGGGAACTGCTATCTGACGCTAGGTATAATACCAACTAGCAGGTTCCCGGCGAGTCCTGTTCGGTGTACTCATAACCCAATGAGCACCTGTATACATCTTAGGTGAACAAACTGACACCAATGGCTTGTGAGACCGGCCACCGCCCCTCGTCGGGGTCTCGACTGTATACACTAGTCTACTCTGGAGTATCGATGCCGTAACACCTTAGATTTTGTTTTGTGGTTAATTATATTTTAATGTATGGTTTTTAATAAAAAGTTTACCAAATTAGTTTTCAAATATTTTATCCTATTTAATGAGTTTTGTATTAGATTTTTCCTAGGCTTGCACACACTTGTACATGTTAACTAGGGTTGTTTTTGGGGTTTAACCATGATTAGCAACATGGTGAACTAACCATTCCCTAATCTAATTTTTATAGTTTTGTTTTAAGTGTTATGGGTTTTAAGTATGGATGGTTGTTTAAAATGAAAAATGAATTTAAAAGGGATTTAAATTATGGTTTGAAGTGTTGACCTTGGTGAGAGAAAGAGAGAGTGTATGATGGGGCATAATGGCCTTGACATGCTTCAATTAATGAAGAAAGAGAAAGAAAAGGGGGTTGACTTGTTTGTGTTATCATTCTTGCCTCTCATCCTTTTCACTCCTCTCATTTTTCCTCACTCTCTCACTCACACACACACCTGCAGCAAAGCATCAGCAGCAGCTCAAGAAGAAGAAGCAACAGCAAAGGCAACATCAGCATCAACAACAACAACAGAAACAACAGCAGCTCCATCAGCAGCATCAGCACAAGCTGTAGCAGCAGCAGCCCTAACTTGTAGCAACTCTCCCTCCTCCATTCACTCATTCTCCTGCTTCTTAGGGTCCCTTTAGGGTATATTTTTCTGAACTCTATTCCCTAGTTACTGAGCTTATGTGTTAATTAGCGTCGGTTTTTGTTAATTGGTGAGTTTAGTGCTAATTATGGTAATTTGTGTGGACTTGTGGCAAAGTGATGATTGTGTTGGTAAACCCTGCTTATTTAAGTGTTGTTTGGGTCACTTTAGCTGAGAAATAACCCAGATTTCACTAAAATACCATAGGGTTTGCTTTTTGTGCAGAATTAGCGTTTTTAAGCGATATATTGGCTATCTGTGATCTGGTTTTGACCCGGGGCCTTCAGGACAAAATTGAGAAAACTGGGGCATGCTCACTATGTCTAGATACCACAACCAGAACACGAGCCCCAAATTCAACACCAAGGCCGCAGATTTAATGCTTTTAGCCGCAATTTGCGGCCATGTAGGGGTCTGGGGTCTTGGGGTTTTGGGTAGGGTACTCTGCTGTGTATTGTAGTGTTTTGGCATGTCTAGTTTTGTAAGATTTGGCCTGTAGGAAAAACTGGGGCAATATATCGTTTTGCATGTCCGTTGTGTTTGCGCGATACGCGCGATACGTGAGAGAGTTCTGTGATCCAGCGTATCGCGGCATGTCGCGATGGTTTTAGACGCGTATACACACGATTCAGCGTATCGTACACACGCGCGTTTAGTTCGCGACGCGAGTTTCTCGTTTTGGTTCGATATCGCGTTTTGCGGAATATTTGGCTTATATATGATTTCCATGTCTTATTTGCAGGTTTGCAGGCAAGGACTACGGACACTGCTACAGGGGGGAGCAGATGGTAGGATTCACCTAGCATGGAGCGTAGGTGAGTAGATTTAACATCTACAGGGGAATCGCCCGCATGGCGTTATGCGTCTGGGCTAGGATTCAATACCTGTCGCATATTCTACGTCATTATTAGAATTGCGCCTTTACCTTATTTCCTTGATATAGTTGTACTGTGACTAGCAGCCGTAGGACACTGCATATATTATTGACGGTTCATGTTGCACGAGCACGGATTGTATGCTACACACACCGTCAATAATTGCCATGTCACACACAACCCTTTATAGATACTATGTTGCTTATCATACTTGACATCTAGCTTATCCGTATACCTATAGTGTATCTTACCATTAGTGATAGGTACATCTACACCTTGCGATACAGCTACAGGTATACCTTGCACATATTTTACTTATACCCAGAGGGGTACCCTTCATATTCTAGTTATACCCAGGGGGGTATACGACATCTTTTACTTATAGGTAGACACCTATACTTAGCTGTACCTTATTGATTTCGCATACATCTGGTTTCAGCTACATATTTTCATTTATATGCTCGCATTTCAGATATATCGCATATATGTATTCCTGGATTTGCGCATTCTTATTTTTATTTCACATGATGATTTCTGGATTTGGGAACCGCGGGAGTTCATGAAATTATGCATACATTGAAAAATCCGGTTTCCTTGATATGATATTTGCGCAGCCACCATGAGATTTATCGGTTCTGATTATATACTCCATACGAGGTGTGGTTGCCGTATGAGGGTACATGGTGGGGCCCGGTATGGTTCCCCTCGGCAAGAAGATCGATGGATGTTGCCGATTGAGCCTGGAGGCGGGCGAGTACCTACCGGTGACAGTACTGATGACTCGGCGGGGATCATGGAGATACCTTTGGGAGTCATGTACGTATGCATACGTCGAAAGGCGAGGGTCAGAGCTAGGCACTCATGCTTTCGGGATAGCGTATGATACATGATCAGGATTTCTGTGTCGATGCTTGGCACATGGTTTTCATGATATTTCTTTAACACCTTTGTATATATAACAGGTGATTTAGCCGTTGTTATATATACCCTTATACCAATATTAGTGGAATGGGACGCTAATATATGTGTATTGCCCCCATCATATTTATTTCTGCAAATATATATATTTAGGATGCTAGAATCTTACTTGAGATGTGATTTGGGATAGTAGGTGATTCATTAAGATTGGATACAGGTTACCTATGAGATTGTTGATTTGTACATTCGAGATATAGGAAATCTATTCGATATTGTACATTGAGGAGATGTGAGACTTACATGTTATGAGAGCCCAACTTAGGGGCTGATTTGTGGATTTGGGATTTGAGTGTCTTGATGGATTGTGATCCTGCCACGATGTCAGGTTTCCGTGGAAATGACATATTCCACCCCATACCTCACACTCATCTGTTTTATGCACAGTTTCATATATTGGTAGTACCTGTTAGTGTACCCTCATGATTGCTGCATATCTACTTTCTCATATCCCTATTGCATACTATTATCATGTCATTATTGCTTCACATATTGACTGTACCTGCTAGTGTACTTTCCATTATTCTGCATTCACATGACATATTATTACTGTAATCGCATATCTTAGATTCATGCTGTACGTACATTCCTGCGATTACCTGCATATGTTATCTACTATTCACGAGTTGGCAACTCACCCCCGTTGTGCCACAGGTGTTTCAGGTTGTTCGCCAGAGTAGTCGAGGCAGGCTATTCAGCTATTCATCTATCATCTTTTGCTACAGATATCGCATCGGCTCACAGTTTACTGTTTTGCTTAGGTGGGTTAGATGATTATCTGTATTTCATATTGTACATTCGTTGTATCTTGTACTCTCCATATACTATTATGTTGTTGACTTAGAGACTTGGTGAGGACGATATTGTATATTATTATGGATTTGTTGTCTTTTATATACAGCTTTCTCTCTATTGTCTTTATTTCTTCGCTACGGCGTCGTATTTTTGGTGTTGTATTCATCTTGGCTAGTTTTTACAAAAGGGGGTGTTGCCAAAGTTTTAAAGAAATAAAGTGGGACTTTTAAAGAATTTGTGTTGCGATTTCAAATGTTTCAAAAACATATATTATCTTTTCCGTATTTTTATGGTTTAGATTTCTGGGTTTTGGCTTTCTTTTACTACGTTACGTCTTAGGGCGTTGCGTAGTACTAGGGCCGTCACGGGCTAATTTCGGGTCGTGACAAAGTTGGTATCAGAGCGCTAGGTTTTACCTTTCGGAGTATAGGATGACCTTAATATGATGGAGTAGGTAGCTTAAGCAAAGTAACGTAGTGTGCGTATGTCTGCAGCATACCCACGATGCGATACTTCGCCTAAAGTGACCTAAGTACAATTTGTTTGAAATTCCTTCCTTGATGATTCATATCCTTGAGATTCGATTCCTTATTCTCATCGAATCTTATATCTATTTATAGCCTTGCCGCCGATGACTATGGGGACTCAGAGTGATGCAGCGAGGGCCGAGATCAGAGTTGGCTCGGGTGAGACGAGTACTGACCAGGATGGCACTCTAGTTGCACAGGTGCAGACGGATCAGCCTACGACATATACTATTGATAGAATTTTGGCAGAGATACAGGAATTCCGCCAGACTATGAGTTCATTGGTTGATGTCGTTCGGGAACTACGACAGGAGGTTGTCACCCCTGTTACTCAGTTATCACTTACGATCAGCATGCAGCAGTCCGTCACCTACATAGCACCAGTGGTTGCAGCTCCAGTTGACGAGGCGTATATTCCAGAGGCTCAGAGAGTTCCAGGCAGTGGAGGACTCGTACCAGTGTACCAGCCCAGAGACAGAGGTTTGGTCATCGAGACAGATTTCGTGGCCGTCGCGGGAGTAGCAGAGGCTTAAGACGAGGACAGTCATTCAGCTCTCATCCTCAGGAGGGTCAGCAGTCAGCGCGTGGATGTTTTCGATGCGGGAGTCTTCAGCACTTCGTCAGGGATTGTTCCTTAGCACCTCGTCATGATCGTTTTCAGAGAGGCCGTGGACGTGGAAGGTTCGCTCAGAGGACTCAGTCTACCAGAGGAGTTCAGCCAGTTGCGGGTAGAGGGCGGACACAGGAGTTTTCTTCTATTCATCGGGACACGCAGACTGTAAGTCCATGCTACCTCTCCCGGTACTTTCGGGCATGCGGAATTTGATAAAAAACGATTTTCTTAGAGGTGGTAACATGGACTTAAAATCCGGATCTTTGTTAAACATCTAACTAACAACCTAACTACGAGTTGCTAACTACTCGGTTAGGGGGGTTATACCTTTCTTTTTCTCGAACTCCTTCGTCTTCAAGCCTCGATGGTCGTCCGGATCGCCTTCACTCTGTCGTCTCCTTGCGCCGAAGATAGATCCACCTCGAAAGCTTCTACCTTTGGCTTCTTCTTCGGTCTTTGAAGAAACTAGTTCACTTGGTTTGCTAAACCTTGTGAACTAGAGTGAGTAGAGAAGAGTTTGTATGGGATTCTATCTATGGTTCTTGGTTCTCAACTCATGAGACAAGTGAACCATAGAGTCAAGAGAGGGAGAGCAAGAGGAGGAAGATGAGAGCTCAAGAATAAGAGAGAGAATGAGCATCAAAGAATGAGAGAAGACTTTTCTCATTTGGCTCTCATAATCCAAAACAATCATAACACATCATATCAATCAAGTATTATATGATGGTTTAAGCAACCATAGCCATATCATTTCATGCACTCATTTTGCATAAAAGAGCAAGCAAGCAAAAGTCTTTGCCATGAAATGATAGCTATGGTTATCATGATGGTCAACTAGTCAAGCCTAGTCAACCGGTCTACAAAGTCAACAAGTCAACAAAAGTCAACAAGTCAACAAAGTCAACAACTCAACAACCATGTCACCATAATACCTAATTAATATAATTGTTAATCACATATCATATTCTCATTAGGGTTGAGCAAAAAGTCAATAGTCAACTGTCAACGGTCAACAACCCTAATGAGAATCCTCCGCCTCTGTCTCTCCGTCAACTGTGCATACACACCCGCATCCGCGTTCCGAGGAACACGAATAAAAACTGGATAAATCCAATCCCAATACTTACACTAGGATCTGGCTTAAACCAAAGCCCGCTAGTGTTTACTGTCCGGACACTGTACGTGCACAAGTGCACGGATGTGACCGAACCCTGTCGCAAAACCATGCGACCTGCCGCAAAACCATGCGACCTCTACTCATTTGCCTAAAGGCGAATAGCTTTCTGTGTGGGACTCTAAAGACTCGACACTACGCTGGCAGTGGGTTTAACAACAGACCGCAAGCGGCACTAGCTGTGCGTAACGGTCCCCAGGTAGAAGCCGACAAGAAGACTGACGAGGTGAAACCCATCTGAACTCCTACTGAGCCTGAATGTGACAATCTCAGTACAGTCCGGTCTGTTCGTCTGATACATCGCATGGCGGGCCTAGGGGGCGGTAAACGTCAGTCCCCTAATAGCGGTACCAGTTGTGTCGGAGTGAAGCCCAAAACACCCTGAGATAACACTGGAAGCCTACCAGTATATCTCGTTTGCCCTGGCCAGGGACTACTCGTGTAATGGCTCTCCTAGACATAGCGCGATGTCAACCCCCAATACCGGGAGAGACGAATCCTGTCTAACCGTCACTGCCTCCAAGTGCTTCGGGACCGCACCCAACTACCACCTGTTTGCACGACTCCTTTGAGCCGTGGTAGGGTAGTAATCAAAGTACAGTGGGAACACACTCGAGACGAAGTGACAGTGTCAAGTCAGCGGACTAAGCTGTACTCATGTCACCTGGGAACTGATAACTGACGATAGGTATAATACCAACCGGTCAGTTCCCGACGAGTCCTGTCCATTGTACTCGTAACCCAACGAGCACCCGCATACTGTCTCTAGTACGACGTACTGACGGCTGTGGGACAGACCGTCTCCCACTCTGGGATGAGAAGCGCATGCGCTAGTCTACTCCGGAGTATCGATGCCCTGTCTCGATAGTCCTGCGACTAGGGACCTGCATAAGGATGTGCTTATAGATTACCCAGCCCCCACTAGTGTGACTGCCATCACAACGCTGGTAATCAAGCAAAGATCCTAAGGGCTCCACTAATGTGTATAGGTGATATACTAAAATAAACACAAGTACACATTGAAGTAGAAACAAACCAAGTAGCATACTACTATTTTGAGCAAGATTGTATATACAAGGTGAATATCCCAAGCTTCCATTAAGTAATATACAAACTAGTATGATATAGTAATGGCCTCTAGGGCATATACACTAACAATCTCCCACTTGCACTAAGGCCATGTACTGGCGTATCGAAGACCTATCATCTCGATCAGCCGCTCGAACTGAGTCTGGGGCAAGGCCTTGGTGAATGGATCTGCAGTGTTATCTTCTGATTTTACTCTCTTTACCTCGATCTCCCGGCGATCAATGATCTCCCTGATCAGGTGGAACCGCCTCAAAATGTGCCTGGACTTCTGATGGGACCTGGGTTCCTTCGCTAAAGCTATAGCGCCGTTGTTGTCACAATACAGCGGTATTGGATCAACACTGGTAGGAACCACCTGAAGTTCTGTGAGGAATTTCTTCATCCAGACAGCTTCCTTTGCGGCATCGCAAGCAGCTATGTACTCCGCTTCCATGGTTGAGTCAGCAACGGTTTCCTGCTTGGAACTCTTCCAGCAAACCGCCCCTCCATTGAGGGTAAAGACATAACCCGACATGGACTTGGAGTCATCCTTGTCACTCTGGAAGCTGGAGTCAGCAAAGGCCTCAATCTGGAGGTCTTTTCCGCCATACACCAAGAACATCTCCTTAGTCCTTCTTAGGTACTTGAGAATGTTTTTTACTGCTATCCAGTGTTTCTCCCCTGGGTCAGACTGATACCGGCTTACAACGTTCAATGCATATGCTACATCTGGTCTGGTACATAACATCGCATACATAATAGAGCCTACCCCAGATGCGTAGGGTATTGATGACATGCGAGCCCTTTCCAAATCAGTCCTGGGAGACATCTCTTTGGAGAGGGTGATTCCGTGACAAGCCGGTAGATTATCGCGCTTGGAATATTCCATACTGAATCGTTTCAGTATGGTGTCGATGTATCTTGACTGTGAAAGTCCCAACATCCTCTTAGATCTATCATGATAGATCTGCATCCCTAGAATGTAGTTGGCATCACCCAGGTCCTTCATGGAGAACCTCTGTGACAAGAATCCTTTGACTGACTGTAGCATAGGAATATCATTTCCTATTAGGAGAATGTCATCGACGTACAAGACGAGGAATACCACATTTCTCCCTACAATCTTACTGTAAATGCATGGTTCATCTGGGTTTTTGACAAAGTCGAATTCTTTGACAGTATCATCAAAGAAGATGTTCCAACTCCGCGATGCCTGCTTAAGTCCATAGAGGGACTTGAGCAACTTGCACACTTTACCGCTGCTCCCACTCTGAATGAATCCCTCTGGCTGATCCATATAGACGCACTCTTCCAAATTTCCATTTAGGAAAGCCGTCTTTACGTCCATCTGCCAGATCTCATAATCGTGGAAGGCAGCAATGGCAAGAAGGATCCGAATGGATTTAAGCATGGCTACCGGAGAAAAGGACTCGTCATAGTCCAAACCAGGTCTTTGACGAAAACCCTTTGCAATGAGCCTAGCTTTATAGGTTTCAACATGCCCATCTACACCAATCTTCTTTCTGAAGATCCATTTGCAGCCTACGGGTTTTACCCCTTCTGGAGCAAAGTCCAAAGTCCAAACTTTGTTGGTGTACATGGACTTCATCTCGGTCCGCATTGCATCAAGCCATTTTACCGAGTCACCGCTCTGAATGGCTTGCTGGAAGCTAGTAGGCTCATCATAATCTATGATGCAATCCTCTCTATCCCCGTCTATGAGAAAACCGTAGTATCTCTCGGGCGGATGAGACTGCCTACTACTTCTGCGGAGCGGCGTAGGAATGTCCGGTTCCCCTGAACCTTCTGGTTCTACTAAGGTTTCAGTAATAGCTTGTGGTTCTGGAATTTCTTCCAGTTCTATTGCGCTCCCACTTATCTGATTTTCTAAAAACTCAGTTTCCAAGAAGCGGGCATGACGAGAAACAAGGACTTTTTGCTCCTCTGCGTAATAGAAAAGATACCCTTTGGAGTTCTTTGGGTATCCCACAAACTTGCACTGTACTGAGCGTGCCTCGAGCTTGTCCGCATGCTGCTTTTTTACAAAAGCCGGACATCCCCATGTCTTAAAGGATTTAAGACAGGGTTTCTTCCCACTCCAAATCTGATATGGTGTGGTAGGCACTGTCTTAGTAGGAACTTGGTTCAAGAGATGTGCAGCTGTTTCTAGTGCATAACCCCAGAAAGATCGCGGTAACTCAGCCTTATTCATCATGGAATGAACCATATCTAATAGGGTTCGATTCCTCCTTTCCAATACACCGTTGTGTTGTGGTGTGTATGGAGGAGTACGCTGAGAGTGAATTCCATTCTCTTTTAAGTAGTCCAGAAACTCGGCACTCAAGTATTCACCACCTCGATCCGATCTTAGGATCTTGATACTTTTGCCTGTTTGTTTTTCTACTTCATTCTTATATTCCCGAAATTTCTCAAAGGCCTCGGATTTGTGCTTCATTAAGAAGACATGTCCATACCTAGAGAAATCATCTGTGAAAGTAATGAAGTATGAATAACCTCTTCGCGCATGTGTAGACATTGGACCACACACGTCACTGTGTATAAGTCCCAAAAGCTCGCTCGCTCTTACCCCGTGTCCAGTGAACGGAGTCTTTGTCATCTTTCCCATGAGACAAGATTCACAAGTGGCATAAGACTGGTACTCGAACGGATCCAAGTATCCTTCTTTATGTAACTTAGTCAACCGTGTCTCAATGATGTGACCCAGTCTACAATGCCATAAGAAAGCCTGATTTAATTCTGGAGACTTTCTTTTAAGTGTGTTCTGGACACTGAATATCTGAGCTTGATTCAATACGTATATACCGTTATTTAATGTACCTGACCCAATCAATGCTTGATTTAGGTGGATGTTTACTACATCGCTTACAAAAGCAAAATCATATCCTTCCTTAGAAAGTAAGGATACAGATATGATATTACAAGTCGCACCTGGTACATACAAACAGTCACGCAGAATCAATATCTGCCCAGTTGTCAGTCCTAGGTGATATTCCCCTACGGATACAGCATCCATGCTCATTCCGTTAGCAACCCTGAGAGTCATATCACCTTTCCTGATAACCCTACGGTTTCTCAGACCCTGCAACGAATTACAGATATGAGATCCTGATCCGGTATCCAATACCCAGGAAGTAGGGTTAACTGACAAACAGTTCTCAATTACAAACACACTCGAAACCGAAGCCACAACATGCTTCGAATTCTGGCTACTGGCTTTACAAGCCCTGCAATCTCTCTGCCATAGTTCATTCCTGTTACAATATGAACGTCCCTCTTTTACTATATCCAGTCCTGAAACTTTTTCCCTTGCTTTTCCTTTTTCTTCCCTGGTTTCTTTCAGGGTATAAGCAGAGGGCAGGGACTGTAGAATTAGGTCAGTACTTGACCCATTCTCCAACATGGTCTCCAGGTCCGTGAGCTCAAAATATCTGGTCTCTGTAAGGATGTTGCCCCCTACAGATGACCCGTCAGCCAACCTCGCTTGAAGCAATTCGTTCGAGGTCTCATATCTTGCGATACGAGATTGCTCTCCATATAAAACTTTGTTATGGAGGAAGATAGAAACTGAGTCCATCTTCTCGTGTTGCCTCTGGTTTGCACCATCAACTGAGGCTAACACGAGGCACTTGGCTTTCGCACAATCCTTTTCCGATGTCCTGCGGATGTAAACATCCGTGACAGGGGAAACTGGACATGAGACAGCAGGGATTTGATTTGTTAAGAGGTGTCCGAGCTTGTCATGGGCAATGGACATCTGGACAGACCTTTGCCAGTCATAACAGTCAGGTTCAGTCATCTTTTTATCTAGATGTAACCTAGGTGTGGTCACAGGGTCGCTGCAATTAAGAGAGAGAGAAGAAAACACTCAGCATGACGCTCTTGCAAGTTTAGAGTGGTTTTTAATTTGTCTAAACAGGATGGCTCCCACTGTCTCTCGAATCCCTCCTCAAAACCAAAAAAAGGAAGAATTAGTCAGGATCAATCCCACCGTACAATACTTGCTTAACCGTTCGGCCAGGCTGGTGTCGGTACTTTGAGGGAGGTTTTCCAACGCTTTCGCGAAGTTCCTTAATTAAATAACCTCTTTTCCCTATGGGCGTAGCCCCGCTAACACCTTTCTAGACACCTACTTGGTTTATAGCATTGATCGTTAAGTGAGAAATTTCCCGAGGAGTAGCATATACTCACAGTAGGATCGGGATCCAAATATCATCGCGTGACAAAACTGAAGGAATACTACCAGAATCATCACACTCCAAATGGTATGCAACGCTAGCAAGTTTCAGTTCTTTTGAAACTCCCGATGTGGATTTTTGCCCCATGCTCTTATGACCTTGACTAAGGCCAACAAATCATAAGTCACATGTCAAGTTCTACCCGTCGTTGTCCAGGTTAATTTGAACCCATCCGTATATACCCTTGACTATGGCCAACAAAGTAATACGACTGTGCCAAACCAACGCATCTATCTATGCAACATATGTATATCCACCAGCTACCAATCACTGTGCCTTGACTAAGGCCAACAAACAAAGCTTGAATACTGTTGAATATTCATATGAAACGACGGAGGGCTACGAATGGTTTTGGCGAAACCGTGAACGTAGTGAACTTGATTTAGTCGATGGAACGAGATAGCTTTTAAATGGAGTGGCTCAAACTCCGCATTTTTAAAAGTTTGTTTTGAAAAGAACCGAGTGGTTTTTCGAAAGTGTTCCAACGACTTATACTTGGTTTATTTTCTTGAATTAGTTCTTTTAATGCGTGTTTCACTTGCATTAGTTCTTTTAATGCGTGTTATACTTGCATTAGTTCTTTTAATGCGTGTTATACTTGCATTAGTTCTTTTAATGCGTCCCATCATTTAAACCTACCATTGCAGAAAACAACCAAAATATGACGTACGCTTATGCCATTCGCATTCGCCACGGGGCCCCGTCATTACCCGTTAGGTTACTTAACTAACGACAGAGCGGGGGCTGGGCTAGCGCGGCTGTAAAACATAAGCAACGCCTAAATAATATCATATATAGATATATTGCAATGATAGACATTTCAGATCACAGATGAACACATTGGATATACTAGGAACCTGCAATTCGTACGAGCCTGTAACGAAAAGCAGATTACACGGTCGCGGTGAATAGCCAATACCCCACCCAAGACCCCTACGGGTGCGGCAAACTACCCGCCAAGTACCCCAAGCGAAGCAACCTCCCTCATCCCCGTGAGTAGGCCACTCGGCACTTCGGCATACCCGGTAGTTTGTGCACCCCCTCCATGGGTCTATCCTAGGAGCAAAAACAGTAAAAAGAAATTATACAATGACGGTTACAACCCCGACCCGGTTGTGCGACCATACAAATAATTATTACATCAATTTACAATTTTAAATGAATTGAAAGAAAAGAAAACTCTCGTCTCACAACCCCCGGCTATTCACCCGCGACAATCCAATGAATTCATATACACATTCCAGCAACATTACAGAACACAGATTTGTATAACCCCCACTAATCGACATATAGCGATTAGCAGACGTTCAATACAAATATCACATCACAGAAAAACCCGTCAGCTTAAGTCTTTTAGAAGTTCGATCAAAAATACGGATTTTCAGGACCCCAAAAATAAAATTTTCGTTCTGGAAAATCTGGGCTGAAAATACATATACCAAAATTCCTAAAATACCCCCATAAGCACACTGTAGCAAAGAACAACCAGAGAGGAGCCAAGACGGCCGCGGAACCGCGGCAATAGCAAGCTATTGCCGCGTTTCTGCGGCGAAATGATGAGATCGTGGGACCGTCTTTCTACAGTGCACTCTAAAAACCCTGAGTCGATTTTGTTAGTGTTTATGCCCTAGAAGGCCATTACTGTATCATACTAGCTTGTATATTACTTAATAGAAGCTTGGGATATTCACATGTATATAACAGTCTTGCTAAACATGGTAGTATGCTACTTGGTTTTTCTATCTTAATATGTGAGTGTACGTATTGATAGAGCTCTTAGGATCTTGCTTGTCTACCAGCGTTGTGATGGCAGTCACACTAGTGGGGGCTGGGTAGTCTACAAGCACATCCTTATTCAGGTCCCTGGTCGTTGGATTATCGAGACAGAGCATCGATACTCCGGAGTAGACTAGTGTGTACGCTTCTCATCCCAGTTAGGGAGATGGTCTGTCCCACAGCCGTCAGTACGTCGTACTGGAGATAGTATACAGGTGCTCGTTAGGTTACGGGTACACCGGACAGGACTCACAGGGAACTGTTGGTTGGTTTGATACCAGTCGTCAGTGAACAGTTCCCAGGTGACATGAGTACAGCGTAGTCCGCAGACTTGACACTGCTACTTCGCCTCGAGTGTGTCCCACTGTTCTTAGATTGCTACCCTACCACGGCTCAAAGGAGTCGTGCAAACAGGTAGCAGTTGGGTGCAGTCCCGAGCACTTGGAGGCAGTGGCAGTTAGACAGGATTCGTCCCTCCCGGTATTGGGAGTAGATATCGTGCTGTGTCAGAGAGCCATTACGCAAAGTCCCTGGCTAGGGCAAGCGAGATTTGCTGGTAGGTTCCAGCAGTTTCTCAGGGTGTAATGGGCTTCACTCCGACACGACTTATACCGCTATTAGGGGACTGACGCTTGCCGCCCCCCTAGGCCCGATATGCGATAGTCTTGGACGAACGGACCGGACTGTATGGAGATTGTCACATCAGACTCAGTAGGAGTTCGGATGGGTTTTCTCATCGGCCTTCTTATCGACAACTACCTGGGGACCGTTACGTACAGCTAGTGCCGCTTGCGGTCTGTGGTTAAACCCACTGCCAGCGTAGTAGTCGAGTCTCTAGAGTCCCACATAGAGAGTTTCCTACTCCAGGCGAAACGATATAGAGATTGCATGGTTTTGCGACAAAGGGTTCGGACGCATACGTGCGTTTACGCGCGTACGACTTTCGGACAGTTTTTACCAGTCGGCTTTGGTTTAAGCCAGTTACTGGTATCCGGTTATTGGATTTATACAGTCTAAAGTTTTTCCGTATTTTTACGGATCGGAGGGGCGTTCTCGTAATTGTACGAGAAGCTTCTAGAAGATGTGACTAAGGAGGTTTCTTTTGGATAAGAAAGTGAGTCATGGTGGTGATTCATTCATCTCATTAATGCACATTTATTGCTTAATGACTCATGCTAATGAATCACCACTAGATATTTTATGAAGCATGCTTATTCATTTCTTTTATTCATTATTCTTAAATAAGAATGCTTCATAATATTATGATACACTCTCTCTCTTCTCTCATAATCTTATCTCACATTCTCTCTCCTCAAGCTCTCATCTTCAAACCCTAATCCTTAATCCTCATGTGTTGAGATCAAAGGATTAGTTAGACTAAACAATCCATAACCTTCACTCTATATCATCCTTTCATCTTTGATTAGCAATCAAAGTTGATTAGTTACCTCAAGTTAGAGGTTTAGCTTGGTGTTTTGCTCTCGGGTGGATCGTCTACTACCTAGAGAAGGTCGAGGAGAACAAAGGAGGACACAAAGAAGAAGGACTAGTTTCGATCGGTATAATCCCTTAACACTATAGTTTAGTATAGCTATGTGTTTGGTTATTATTTGTTTAGCTTCGATTTAAGCGGTTAGTCGATGTTCGTTCCTTAAACTTGATCGTTTTTGTTATTTCCGCCTCCCCATAAGTACTGGGGTGTACTACATCGACTTACAGTGGTATCAGAGCCTCGCTAAACACTAAATAACTTAATCGCAAATTTGTACGAATTTCGAACGGAAAAACGAAACCGGAAAACCCTAAAAAATACTAGTTTCTGTCGAATTCAAAACGATGTCAGAAAATTTTTCAGGTGTGTTCAGAGAGCTAGAAAGGAGTCCAGGAGAACACCCAAGAAATTCGAGCCCATGAATCGGCAACTCGGCCGCGAAAGCGCGGCGGATCGGTGGGATCCGCCGCCCTTCCGCGGCGCTTTGGCCGAGTCATGGACTCGTCTTTCTTATGTGGGTCCCCTGTGACATTTGGGGTTTTCTGGAATATTTAATTATTGCTCAGGTTACTGTTTAACAGAGCAGATTTTGGAGCAATATTGATGTTGTTTATTCGATCGAATTGTACAGTATTTGCGTATTGGATTATATCTGTGATTGTTTAATCTGTTCGTAAACCTCCCCCAACTGCTAGTATGTCGGTTGGCAGGGGGTTGCACATTTCTGAAATGGTTATATCTGTTTGTGCATATAAACTGTATTGGACTGTTGTGGTGTATAGCCGGGGTTAGCAATGGGTTATTGATTAATTCATTTGTTGTAAATGTAATTTGTTGTAATATTATTTTCGCGGGGCACTTCCAGGTTGCGGTTGTAGCCACCGTTGTATTATTTCATTTTACTGTTTTTGCTCCTAGGACTGACCCAAGGTGGGGTACACAGACTGCCGGGTGGGTAGTTTGCCGTACCCGTAGGGGTCGAGGGTGGGGTAACGGCTATTCATCACAACTGTGTAATCTGTCTTTTCTTACAGGCTCAAAAGAAATACAGATTGCTTGCAAATCCAATATTGTTTATCTGTGTTCTGGAATGAATATCATTGCGTCAGACGAATGTAAAATATCTATATTTATGATAGCTATTTAGACGCCACTTATGTTGTACACCCGCGCTAGCCCAGCCCCCGCTCTGTCGTTAGTTAAGTAACCTAACGGGTGATGACGGGACCCCGTGGCGAATGCGGATGGCATAAGAGGACGTTGTATTTTCGTTGTTTTCTGCAATGATAGGTTAATGATGGGACGCATTATCTATAATGCAAAGTAAAATAAACCAAAGTTTAAATCATTGGAACAATTTAAAAGAAACCACTCGGTTATTTTTAAAACAGATATTTTTAAATGCGGAGTCTTAACCACTCTTTTTAAAAGCTATCAGGTTCCTTCGGTTATATCAAGTTCACTATGTTCACGGTTTCGCCAAAACCATTCGTAGCCCTCCGTCATTTCATCTGGGTATTCAGTAGTATTCAAGCTATGTATTTTGACCTAACGCCAAGGCATAGTGTTTGGTAGCTGCTGGATATTCATTTGTTGCATAGATAGATGAGTTAGTTTGGGACAGTCGTATTATCATTTTGGCCGAACGTCAAGGATATATACGGATGGGTTCAAATTGACAAGATAATGATGGGTAGAACTTGACATGTGACTTATGACATTTTGACCTAACGCCAAGGTCATAAGAGCATGGGGCAAAAACTTATATCGGGAATTTCTAAAGAAACTGAAATTTGCAAAGAGATGCATACCATTTGGAGTTTGATGAATGTTGGTAGGATTCCTTCAACATTATCATACGATGATATTTGGATCCCGATCCTACTGTGAGTATATGCTACTTATCAGGATATTCGTCGCTTAACGATCAATGCTATAAACCTAGTAGGTGTCCAGAAAAGTGTCAGCGGGGTTACGCCCCCAGAGAAAAGAGGTTATTTAATTAAGGAACTTCGCGAAAGCGTTGGAAAACCTCCCTCGAAGTATCGACACCAGCCTGGCTGAACGGTTAAGCAAGTATTGTACGGTGAGAATAGTCTTGGCTAATTCTTCTTTTATGGTTTGAGGAAGGATTTGAGAAACAGTGGGAGCCATCCAGTTTAGATAAACTAAAAACCACTCTAAACTTGCAAGAGCATCATGCTAAAGAGTTTTCTTCTCTCTCTCCTAATTGCAGCGACCCTGAAAATGACTGGACTTAAGTTACTTTTAGAGAAAAATATACTGACAGGGCCAAACTATAAAGATTGGCTGCGGAATGTCAAGATGGCTTTGACCTATGACAAACTGGGGTACGTCCTCACCGCTACAGCACCTGCTGTCCTTGGTCCCAAATCCAGCAATGCGGATAAGGAAATCCGCAAAACCTGGGATTTAGATTGCGCGAGAGCCAAGTGCATCGTGCTTGCCTCGATGAACAATGAACATCAGAGGAGGCACGAGGATATGTCCCTAGATGGCATATTTCTCCATACAAAGGAACTTTATGGAGAGCAATCTCGTATAGCAAGATACGAGACCTCTAAGAAACTGTTTCGAGCGAGGTTGGCTGTCGGGTCATCAGTAGGTGAACATGTCCTACAGATGATCGGCTATATTGAAGAGCTCACAGACCTTGGGACGACTTTGGATAATGAGCTCTATACAGACCTTGTTCTCCAGTCCCTTCCTCCCACCTACGCCCAGTTTATCCTCAACTTCAATCTTCAAGGAAAAGAAGTTGAACTTGCGGAACTCCTGAACATGTTAAGGAGTGCAGAGGGCACCTTGCAGAAGGCAAGGGAAACACCCGCTATGTTTGTTGGCGGTGCATCTTCTTCCGGGTCCAAGGCTAGGGCCAAAGGAAGGAAGAAGAAGGCCGCACCCAGACCTAGAGGAGGTGTTAGTAAGGTAGGAAAGAAGGGAAAGAAAAAGTTTACAGCACCGGTAGTTGGCCTGGATGAGTGCTTCCATTGTCACAGGAAAGGGCACTGGAAGAAGGATTGCAAGGCGTGGAACGCCAAGAACCAGGAACCGAAGCAAGCTGTGGCTTCGACTTCAGGTGTGTTTGTAATTGAGAATTGTCTGTCGATCAACTCTACTTCCTGGGTATTGGATACCGGATCAGGATCTCATATTTGCAATTCTTTGCAGGCACTGAGAAACCGTAGAGTGCTGAAGGAAGGTGATATGATCCTCAGGGTTGCTAACGGAGCTAGCGTGGGAGCTGCGTCCGTCGGGGATTATCACCTAGGATTGACGAGTGGACACATTTTGGTTTTACATAACTGTTATTTTGTACCCAGCTTAACGTGTAATATCATATCAGTTTCCTTGTTATCAAATAAAGGTTATGATTTCACGTTTGTAAGAGATGTTGTCAACATCCACCTTAATCATAGTTTGATTGGGTCCGGTACTCTAAATAACGGCATATATGTTTTAAACCAACTCCAAATTTTCAATGTCCAGAACACACTAAAAAGAAAGTCTCCAGATTTAAATAAAGCTTTCTTATGGCATTGTAGACTAGGTCACATCAATGAGAGAAGGTTGACTAAGTTGCATAGAGAAGGATATTTGGACACGTTCGAATATCAAACCTATGACACTTGTCAATCTTGTCTCAAAGGAAAGATGACAAAGACTCCATTTACTGGACAAGGAGTAAGAGCGAGCGAGCTCTTAGGACTCATACACAGTGATGTATGTGGTCCAATGTCTACACATGCGAGAGGTGGTTATTCCTATTTCATTACTTTCACGGATGATTACTCAAGATACGGATTCATTTATCTGATGAAACATAAATCCGAGGCTTTTGAGAAATTCCAGGAGTATAAGAATGAAGTAGAAAACCAAACCGGCAGAAGTATTAAGACACTAAGATCTGATCGAGGTGGTGAATACTTGAGTGCCGAGTTCCTAGGTTGCCTAAAAGAGAAAGGAATTCTCTCTCAGCTTACTCCTCCGTACACTCCACAGCATAATGGTGTATCGGAGAGACGGAATCGAACCCTATTGGATATGGTACGGTCCATGATGAGTAATACTGAGTTACCGCGATCTTTCTGGGGACATGCGCTAGAATCAGCAGCATATCTTTTGAACATGGTACCTACCAAGACTGTGCCTACCACTCCATATCAGAAGTGGAGTGGGAAGAAACCCCATCTACAGTATATAAAGATTTGGGGATGTCCAGCTTTTGTTAAAAAGCAGCATGTGGACAAGCTCGAGGCACGATCAGTAAAGTGTTTGTTTGTGGGATATCCAAAGCACTCCAGGGGATATCTATTCTATTACGCAGAGGAACAGAAGGTATTTGTTTCTCGTAATGCCCATTTTCTAGAACATCAGTTTTTAGAAAAGGAATCAAGTGGGAGCGAAATAGAACTGGAAGAAATTCCAGAACCACAAACTGCTGCTGAAAGTTTGGTAGAACCAGAGGTTCAAGAAGAACAGAACATTCCCGCACCCCTCCGCAGGAGTAGTAGGCCGTCTCGTCCGCCTGAGAGATACTACGATTTTCTCATAGACGGGGATAGAGAGGATTGCATCATAGATGATGATGAACCTACTGACTTCCAGCAGGCCATCCAGAGCGGCGACTCGGTACGATGGCTAGATGCAATGCGGACCGAAATGGAGTCCATGTACACCAACAAAGTATGGACTTTGGACTTTGCTCCAGATGGGGTAAAACCCATAGGATGCAAATGGATCTTCAAGAAAAAGATTGGTGTAGATGGACAGGTGGAAACCTATAAGGCTAGACTTGTTGCAAAGGGTTTTCGTCAAAGACCTGGTTTGGACTATGATGAAACTTTTTCTCCAGTGGCTATGCTCAAATCCATTCGGGTCCTTCTTGCTATTGCTGCCTTCCATGATTATGAAATCTGGCAGATGGACGTAAAGACGGCTTTTCTGAATGGAAATTTAGAAGAGAGCGTCTATATGGATCAGCCAGAGGGTTTCAATCAGAGTGGGAGCAGCGGGAAAGTATGCAAGCTGCTTAAGTCCATTTACGGACTAAAGCAGGCATCGCGGAGTTGGAACATCTGTTTTGATGAAACAGTCAAAGAATATGACTTTATCAAAAATCCAGATGAACCGTGCATATATAGTAAAGTTGTGGCCAGAAGTGTCGTATTCCTCGTCTTGTACGTGGATGACATTCTATTGATAGGAAATGACATTCCTATGCTACAATCTGTCAAAGGATTCTTGTCACACAGGTTCTCCATGAAAGACCTGGGTGATGCCTCTTACATTCTGGGGATCCGGATCTATCGTGATAGATCCAAGAGGATGTTGGGACTTTCGCAGTCCAGGTATATCGACACTGTACTGAAAAGATTCAGTATGGAAGATTCTAAGCGCGGAAATCTACCGGCTTGTCACGGAATCACCCTCTCCAAAGAGATGTCTCCCAAGACTGATTTGGAAAGGGAACGCATGTCTATTATACCCTACGCTTCTGCGGTAGGCTCTATAATGTATGCGATGTTGTGTACCAGACCAGATGTAGCTTACGCACTAAGCGTGGTAAGCCGGTATCAGTCAGACCCAGGGGAGAAACACTGGATAGCAGTAAAGAACATTCTCAAGTACCTGAGGAGGACTAAGGAGATGTTCTTGGTTTACGGCGGAAAGGACCTCAGGTTGGAGGCCTTTGCTGATTCCGGCTTCCAGAGTGATAAGGACGATTCCAAGTCCATGTCGGGTTATGTCTTTACCCTCAATGGAGGGGCGGTGTGCTGGAAGAGCTCCAAGCAGGACACCGTTGCTGACTCGACGATGGAAGCGGAGTATATAGCTGCTTGCGATGCCGCAAAAGAAGCAGTCTGGATGAAGAAGTTCCTAACAGAACTTCAGGTGGTTCCTACCATAGTTGATCCAATACCTCTGTATTGCGACAACAACGGAGCTATAGCTTTAGCGAAGGAACCAAGGTCCCATCAGAAGTCCAGACACATCTTGAGGCGGTATCACCTGATCAGGGAGATCATTGATCGTCACGAGATCGAGGTTCGGAGAGTTGCTTCAGAAGAGAACATTGCTGATCCATTCACGAAGGCCCTTCCTCAGATTCAGTTCGAGAGGCTACTCGAGATCATTGGTCTACGATATGCCAGTACATGGCCCTAGTGCAAGTGGGAGATTGTTAGTGTTTATGCCCTAGAAGGCCATTACTGTATCATACTAGCTTGTATATTACTTAATGGAAGCTTGGGATATTCACATGTATATAACAGTCTTGCTAAACATGGTAGTATGCTACTTGGTTTTTCTATCTTAATATGTGAGTGTACGTATTGATAGAGCTCTTAGGATCTTGCTTGTCTACCAGCGTTGTGATGGCAGTCACACTAGTGGGGGCTGGGTAGTCTACAAGCACATCCTTATTCAGGTCCCTGGTCGTTGGATTATCGAGACAGAGCATCGATACTCCGGAGTAGACTAGTGTGTACGCTTCTCATCCCAGTTGGGGAGATGGTCTGTCCCACAGCCGTCAGTACGTCGTACTGGAGATAGTATACAGGTGCTCGTTAGGTTACGGGTACACCGGACAGGACTCACAGGGAACTGTTGGTTGGTTTGATACCAGTCGTCAGTGAACAGTTCCCAGGTGACATGAGTACAGCGTAGTCCGCAGACTTGACACTGCTACTTCGCCTCGAGTGTGTCCCACTGTTCTTAGATTGCTACCCTACCACGGCTCAAAGGAGTCGTGCAAACAGGTAGCAGTTGGGTGCAGTCCCGAGCACTTGGAGGCAGTGGCAGTTAGACAGGATTCGTCCCTCCCGGTATTGGGAGTAGATATCGTGCTGTGTCAGAGAGCCATTACGCAAAGTCCCTGGCTAGGGCAAGCGAGATTTGCTGGTAGGTTCCAGCAGTTTCTCAGGGTGTAATGGGCTTCACTCCGACACGACTTATACCGCTATTAGGGGACTGACGCTTGCCGCCCCCCTAGGCCCGATATGCGATAGTCTTGGACGAACGGACCGGACTGTATGGAGATTGTCACATCAGACTCAGTAGGAGTTCGGATGGGTTTTCTCATCGGCCTTCTTATCGACAACTACCTGGGGACCGTTACGTACAGCTAGTGCCGCTTGCGGTCTGTGGTTAAACCCACTGCCAGCGTAGTAGTCGAGTCTCTAGAGTCCCACATAGAGAGTTTCCTACTCCAGGCGAAACGATTTAGAGGTTGCATGGTTTTGCGACAAAGGGTTCGGACGCATACGTGCGTTTACGCGCGTACGACTTTCGGACAGTTTTTACCAGTCGGCTTTGGTTTAAGCCAGTTACTGGTATCCGGTTATTGGATTTATACAGTCTAAAGTTTTTCCGTATTTTTACGGATCGGAGGGGCGTTCTCGTAATTGTACGAGAAGCTTCTAGAAGATGTGACTAAGGAGGTTTCTTTTGGATAAGAAAGTGAGTCATGGTGGTGATTCATTCATCTCATTAATGCACATTTATTGCTTAATGACTCATGCTAATGAATCACCACTAGATATTTTATGAAGCATGCTTATTCATTTCTTTTATTCATTATTCTTAAATAAGAATGCTTCATAATATTATGATACACTCTCTCTCTTCTCTCATAATCTTATCTCACATTCTCTCTCCTCAAGCTCTCATCTTCAAACCCTAATCCTTAATCCTCATGTGTTGAGATCAAAGGATTAGTTAGACTAAACAATCCATAACCTTCACTCTATATCATCCTTTCATCTTTGATTAGCAATCAAAGTTGATTAGTTACCTCAAGTTAGAGGTTTAGCTTGGTGTTTTGCTCTCGGGTGGATCGTCTACTACCTAGAGAAGGTCGAGGAGAACAAAGGAGGACACAAAGAAGAAGGACTAGTTTCGATCGGTATAATCCCTTAACACTATAGTTTAGTATAGCTATGTGTTTGGTTATTATTTGTTTAGCTTCGATTTAAGCGGTTAGTCGATGTTCGTTCCTTAAACTTGATCGTTTTTGTTATTTCCGCCTCCCCATAAGTACTGGGGTGTACTACATCGACTTACAGATTTTTGATGCATGATTTATTAATTTTACAGAACATAAAAAATCGACAGCAACTTTGAAAACGGGGTTCATTTCGGGACTTGTTCTTTGATCGATCTTCTAGCTACTTTGCTAACATGTTAGATAGAGTTTAACTAGGCTCTGATACCACTGTAAGTCCATGATACCTTCCCGGTACTTTCGGGCATGCGGTATTTGATAAAAAACGATTTTCTTAGAGGTGGTAACATGGGCTTAAAACCCGGATCTTTGTTAAACATCTAACTAACAACCTAACTACGAGTTGCTAACTACTCGGTTAGGGGGTTATACCTTTCTTTTTCTCAAACTCCTTCGTCTTCAAGCCTCGATGGTCGTCCGGATCGCCTTCACTCCGTCGTCTCCTTGCGCCGAAGATAGATCCACCTCGAAAGCTTCTACCTTTGGCTTCTGCTTCGGTCTTTGAAGAAACTAGTTCACTTGGTTTGCTAAACCTTGTGAACTAGAGTGAGTAGAGAAGAGTTTGTATGGGATTCTATCTATGGTTCTTGGTTCTCAACTCATGAGATAAGTGAACCATAGAGTCAAGAGAGGGAGAGCAAGAGGAGGAAGATGAGAGCTCAAGAACAAGAGGGAGAATGAGCATCAAAGAATGAGAGAAGACTTTTCTCATTTGGCTCTCATAATCCAAAACAATCATAACACATCATATCAATCAAGTATTATGTGATGGTTTAAGCAACCATAGCCATATCATTCCATGCACTCATTTTGCACAAAAGGGCAAGCAAGCAAAAGTCTTTGCCATGAAATGATAGCTATGGTTATCATGATGGTCAACTAGTCAAGCCTAGTCAACCGGTCAACAAAGTCAACAAGTCAACAAAAGTCAACAAGTCAACAACTCAACAACCATGTCACCATAATACCTAATTAATATAATTGTTAATCATATATCATATTCTCATTAGGGTTGAGCAAAAAGTCAATAGTCAACTGTCAACGGTCAACAACCCTAATGAGAATCCTCCGCCTCTGTCTCTCCGTCAACTGTGCATACACACCCGCATCCGCGTTCCGAGAAACACGAATACAAACTGGATAAATCCAATCCCAATACTTACACTAGGATCTGGCTTAAACCAAAGCCCGCT
Organism: Agapanthus africanus; assembly: GCA_030015575.1. Lineage (NCBI taxonomy): Eukaryota > Viridiplantae > Streptophyta > Magnoliopsida > Asparagales > Amaryllidaceae > Agapanthus > Agapanthus africanus. Next base: position 392,932,849 of record JASDDO010000022.1, read on the forward strand.
AGTGTTTACTGTCCGGACACTGTACGTGCACAAGTGCACGGATGTGACCGAACCCTGTCGCAAAACCATGCGACCTGCCGCAAAACCATGCGACCTCTACTCATTTGCCTAAAGGCGAATAGCTTTCTGTGTGGGACTCTAAATACTCGACACTACGCTGGCAGTGGGTTTAACCACAGACCGCAAGCGGCACTAGCTGTGCGTAACGGTCCCCAGGTAGAAGCCGACAAGAAGACTGACGAGGTGAAACCCATCTGAACTCCTACTGAGCCTGAATGTGACAATCTCAGTACAGTCCGGTCTGTTCGTCTGATACATCGCATGGCGGGCCTAGGGGGCGGTAAACGTCAGTCCCCTAATAGCAGTACAAGTCGTGTCGGAGTGAAGCCCAAAACACCCTGAGATAACACTGGAAGCCTACCAGTATATCTCGTTTGCCCTGGCCAGGGACTACTCGTGTAATGGCTCTCCTAGACACAGCGCGATGTCAACCCCCAATATCGGGAGAGACGAATCCTGTCTAACCGTCACTGCCTCCAAGTGCTTCGGGACTGCACCCAACTACCACCTGTTTGCACGACTCCTTTGAGCCGTGGTAGGGTAGTAATCAAAGTACAGTGGGAACACACTCGAGACGAAGTGACAGTGTCAAGTCAGCGGACTAAGCTGTACTCATGTCACCTGGGAACTGATAACTGACGATCGGTATAATACCAACCTGTCAGTTCCCGACGAGTCCTGTCCAGTGTACTCGTAACCCAACGAGCACCCGCATACTATCTCCAGTAGGACGTACTGACGGCTGTGGGACAGACCGTCTCCCACTCTGGGATGAGAAGCGCATGCGCTAGTCTACTCCGGAGTATCGATGCCCTGTCTTGATAGTTCTGCGACTAGGGACCTGCATAAGGATGTGCTTATAGATTACCCAGCCCCCACTAGTGTGACTGCCATCACAACGCTGGTAATCAAGCAAAGATCCTAAGGGCTCCACTAATGTGTATAGGTGATATACTAAAATAAACACAAGTACACATTGAAGTAGAAACAAACCAAGTAGCATACTACTATTTTGAGCAAGATTGTATATACAAGGTGAATATCCCAAGCTTCCATTAAGTAATATACAAACTAGTATGATACAGTAATGGCCTCTAGGGTATATACACTAACACAGACGTCCAATGCAGAGTTTTCAGGTATCCTTAATTCGTATGTTCTTTTGATGTACTCGTTTGCTTTTCATGCTTGTACCGTGGTTGGGTAGATTAGTCGTAGTTGTGCTAACTTTTGTCAGCGATTCTTCTGTTGCGCGACACATATTCAGTTGTGTGCCAATCGGATAGGAGATAGAGATTCGTCAGTCATTTTGATCCTCCTAGAGATGTTGGATTTGACGTTCTCCTGGGCACAGACTGGTTAGCTACGTGCTAGGCGTTTGTGGACTACCGTGAGGAAACAGTCAGGTTTGTTTTCCCCGGCAAGTCAGTTCTTGTTGTGCAGGTGGACAGTTGTGCCGCCTCTCACGGCTTGAATTCAGCCTTTTTCGCTAGTCGGCTTTTGAGGAGATGTCGTGGATTCTTGGCGTTCATTCGGGATACCGTAGCCACAGAGGGTTTGTTGGACCGGTGTTTCCTTCGTGCGAGAGATTTTCCGACGTTGTTCCGGATGAGCCGGCGAAGCTTGGGAAGCTTAAGGATCAGCTGCAGAGTTGTGGTTTGGGGAATTTTGTGCGTCTGAGTGCTTCGCATTAGGAGGCTCCTATTTCTGTTCGTCAAGGAGAAAGACGGCAGTTTTGGGTTGTGTATCGACGGATCGTTAATTGAACCGTCTTACGGTGCGGATATGTATCCTTCACCTCGCCGTGACGATTTCTTCGATCAGCTCCAGAGTGCGAGACATTTTTCTAAGTTTGTTTGGTATCAGGTCATCATTATTGTGGATTCGGGGTGATGGCATTCCGAAGACTGCCTTATGCGTGCTACAGGCTTTGTGTGTGTTAGTGAGTCATTGGATTCACTGATGCCCTAGCAGCATTCGTAGATGTGATGAACCGGATTTCTTCAGGTCGTTCCTCGACCAGTTTTTGTTGTGTTATTTACGACATTCTGGTCTATTTAATGTGTCTTGAGGAACAGGAGCAGCACTTGAGGATTTGTTATGCAGATACTGGGAAAGCACCAGCAGTTTGCTAAATTCTTGGAGTGTTTCTTCAGGCTTGTTTTGTGTTGACTCCTAGGTCTTGTAGTCACGGGAGACGGTTTCGTATGGTTCCGAGGCAGATCGTGGCCGTACAGCTTAGGCCCAGATTTGTGTGCAGGACGGAGATCCGCAGATTGTTGGGCTTAGCAGGTTTTTTCCGCCGTTTCATGCAGGATTGCTAGAGTAGTGCTGCACCATCGACGGAATGGACCGGAAGGGAGGTTTCTTTTCTGTGGACTGAGGCATGTGTGCGGAGTTTTCTGCAGTTGAAGATTCTGTTCAACAACTGCATCAGTTCTTTCTTGCTTTTGGTTCGGGCGACCTTGTTGCTTAACTGTAATGTTTCTTGAGTGGAGCTCGAGTGTGTACTGAGGTGACACTATAGAGTTATCGCTTTTTCTTCCCTACATTTGGAGGAAGTACGAGAAGGATATTCCACTCATGATCTGGAGATGGCCGCGGTGGTTTTGCGTTGGAGATTTGGAGACACTACTTGTCCGTGAGTCGTGTCAGATTTTCCACGGACCACCAGAGCTTAACGTACATCTTCCTGCAGCGGATTTTGATTGTTGTGATAGTCTTCTGCAGATTTACAGTTCTTGTGTGATCGTTGAGTACAGCTTAAGTTCGTCTCTACGGAGGGGACAGCTTGCTCATGTCCGCGCCCGACCACTTTCCTTAAATCGCTTTCGCGAGACACTACCCGCCGATGCTCGTTCGTCAGAGATACTTGAGCATACTCGGCTGGGTAATGATTCGGAGTCCTTGATTTGTGACACGGTGTGCTATGTTAGGGACGCGTGGGTGTACCTGATGTTATCAGGTAGAGACGTGTAATCCTAGCACATGCACATCTGTCAACTCTCTCTATTCATTCAAGTTCCACCAACATTGACGTGACTTACGAGATAGTTACGGGTGAACAGGGATGTAAGGAGAAGTTTCAGGTTTCATTTCAAGGTGTCTGTCTTTTGTGTTTGGGTCGAACATCTGAGGCCGGCCGGAGAGTTGCAACCTTTAATCGTTCCGAAGTAGGAGTGGGAGCAGATCTCCATGAATTTCGTTATAGTTTCTACCCCGGTTTAGTCAGGGTGTGACTCCATTCGGATTCTTGTCGTCCGGTTATACTCAGTTTGCTCAGTTGTTTTGTTAAAGTTGTGTGTTTGTGTTGTTTGTTGTCAGCAGTTGGGGATCGTCACTCGCCATCGTTAGGGTTCTTTTTCGATAGCTGTTATAAGGAGACACTCCAATTGGCAACCTTTAGGTTTAGAGGTTAGGTCGTGTCGATCACCAGTCTGTTATTTTCTGACTCTGCGTAAGAAGGACTTTGGACCCCAGCTAGTCTAGAGATTTCGGAGATGGTCCAGTTGTGTTAGGTCAGGATGGACATTGTCCATTGCGAACTGCGGTCTTATGCCGACTGCGTTGGTTATAGACTCGAGTTCGCAGGGACAGATCATTTATTCCTACGGACTTTCCAATGAATGACGTGTTGGATTTTGGGAAGCTTGTCCCAGGAATGTAGGTCTTTTCGAGATCCTATAAGCGAGTTAGTTTCGTTGCCTTTAATTTGGCACTTCCGCCCAGATTATTAAGTTTTCACCCCGTATTCCTTGTGATGATACTTTACAATTACCTTCTTGACCTTTCTCACATGATTTGGCACCAGACCAATTAGCTTGGACGCGATCTTTCGTTCACCAGCAGCCATGTGTGTTAATAGCTCGGCAGGTGGAGGAACATTGGTCAAGGGTCTTGCCATCTATGAAGGATTTTTCTAAGACGTAGCCGTATAGTGAGATAATCACATAGGAGGCTGCGAACGAGATTTGAGAGTTGTAATCTTCTCTTTGAAGGTACGCGTAGAAGTATATTTTTAAATTCGGGGACGAATTTCTTTTAAGAGGGGGGGGGGGGAATTGTAACACCTTAGATTTTGTTTTGTGGTTAATTATATTTTAATGTACGGTTTTTAATAAAAAGTTTACCAAACTAGTTTTCAAATATTTTATCCTATTTAATGAGTATTTTATTAGATTTTTCCTAGGCTTGCACACACTTGTGCATGTTAACTATGGTTGTTTTTGGGGTTTAACCATGATTAGCAACATGGTGAACTAACCATTCCCTAATCTAGTTTTTATAGTTTTGTTTTAAGTGTTATGGGTTTTAAGTATGGATGGTTGTTTAAAATAAAAAATGAATTTAAAAGGGATTTAAATTATGGTTTGAAGTGTTAACCTTGGTGAGAGAGAGAGAGAGTGCATGATGGGGCATAATGGCCTTGCCATGCTTCAATTAATGAAGAGAGAGAAAGAAAAGGGGGTTGACTTGTTTGTGTTATCATTCTTGCCTCTCATCCTTTTCACTCCTCTCATTTTTCCTTACTCTGTCACTCACACACACACCTGCAGCAGAGCATCAGCAGGAGCTCAAGAAGAAGAAGCAACAGCAAAGGCAACATCAGCATCAACAACAACAACAGAAACAACAGCAGCTCCATCAGCAACATCAGCACAAGCTGTAGCAGCAGCAGCCTTAACTTGTAGAAGCTCTCCCTCCTCCATTCACTCATTCTCCTGCTTCTTAGGGTCCCTTTAGGGTATATTTTTCTGAACTCTATTCCCTAGTTACTGAGCTTATGTGTTAATTAGCGTCGGTTTGTGTTAATTGGTGAGTTTAGTGCTAATTATGGTAATTTGTGTGGACTTATGGCAAAGTGATGATTGTGTTGGTAAACCCTACTTATTTAAGTGTTGTTAGGGTCACTTTAGCTGAGAAATAACCCAGATTTCACTAAAATACCATAAGGTTTGCTTTTTGTGCAAAATTAGCGTTTTAAGCGATATATTGGCTATCTGTGATCTGCTTTTGACCCGGGGCCTTCAGGATAAAATTGAGAAAACTGGGGCATGCTCACTAGGTCTAGATACCACAACCAGAACATGAGCCCCAAATTCAACACCATGGCCGCAGATTTAATGCTTTTGGCTGCAATTTGCGGCCATGTAGGGGTCTGGGGTCTTGGGGTTTTGGGTAGGGTACTCTGTTGTGTATTGTAGTGTTTTGGCATGTCTAGTTTTGTAAGATTTGGCATGTAGGAAAATCTGGGGCAATATATCGTTTTGCATGTCCGTTGTGTTTGCGCGATACGTGAGAGGGTTCTGTGATCCAGCGTATCGCGGCGTGTTGCGATGGTTTTAGACGCGTATACATACGATTCAGCGTATCATGCACACGCGCGTTTAGTTCGCGACGCGAGTTTCTCGTTTTGGTTCGATATCGCGTTTTGCGGAATATTTGGATTATATATGATTTCCATGTCTTATTTACAGGTTTGCAGGCAGGGACTACGGACACTGCTATAGGGGGGAGCAGATGGTAGGATTCACCTAGCATGGAGCGTAGGTGAGTAGATTTAACATCTACGGGGGAATCGCCCGCATGGTGTTATGCGTCTGGGCTAGGTTTCAATACCTGTCGCATATTCTACGTCATTGTTATAATTGCGCCTTTACCTTATTTCCTTGATATAGTTGTACTGTGACTAGCAGCCGTAGGACACTGCACATATTATTGACGGTTCATGTTGCACGAGGACGGATTGTATGCTACACACACACCGTCAATAATTGCCATGTCACACACAACCCTTTATAGACACTTTGTTGCTTATCATACTTGACATCTAGCTTATCGGTATACCTATAGTGTATCTTACCATTAGTGATAGGTACATCTACACCTTGCGATACAGCTACAGGTATACCTTGCACATATTTTACTTATACCCAGTGGGTACCCTTCGTATTCTACATATACCCAGGGGGGTATACGACATCTTTTACTTATAGGTAGACACCTATACTTAGCTGTACCTTATTGATTTCGCATACATCTGGTTTCAGCTACATATTTTCATTTAAATGCTCGCATTTCAGATATATCGCATATATGTATTCCTGGATTTGCGCATTCTTATTTTGATTTCACATGATGATTTCTGGATTTGGGAACCGCGGGAGTTCATGAAATTATGCATGCATTGAAAAACCCGGTTTCCTTGATATGATATTTGCGCAGCCACCATGAGATTTATCGGTTCTGATTATATACTCCATATGAGGTGTGGTTGCCGTATGAGGGTACATGGTAGGGCCCGGTATGGTTCCCCTCGGCAAGAAGATCGATGGATGTTGCCGATTGAGCCTGGAGGCGGGCGAGTACCTACCGGTGACAGTACTGATGACTCGGCGGGGATAATGGAGATACCGTTGGGAGTCATCTACATATGCATACGTCGAAAGGCGAGGGTCAGAGCTAGGCACTCGTGCTTTCGGGATAGCGTATGATACGTGATCAGGATTTCTGTGTCGATGCTTGGCACATGGTTTTCATGATATTTCTTTAACACCTTTGTATATATAACAGGGGATTTAGCCGTTGTTATATATACCCTTACACCAATATTAGTGGAATGGGATGCTAATATATGTGTTTTGCCCCCATCATATTTATTTCTGCAAATATATATATTTAGGATGCTAGAATCTTACTTGAGATGTGATTTGGGATAGTAGGTGATTCATTGAGATTGGATACAGGTTACCTATGAGATTGTTGATTTGTACATTCGAGATATAGGAGATCTATTCGATATTGTACATTAAGGAGATGTGAGACTTACTTGATATGAGAGCCCAACTTAGGGGCTGATTTGAGGATTTGGGATTTGAGTGTCTTGATGGATTGTGATCCTGCCACGATGTCAGGTTTCCGTGGAAATGACATATTCCACCCCATACCTCACGCTCATCTGTTTTATGCACAGTTTCATATATTAGTAGTACCTGTTAGTGTACCCTCATGATTGCTGCATATCTACTTTCTCATATCCCTATTGCATACTATTATCATGTCATTATTGCTTCACATATTGACTGTACCTGCTAGTGTACTTTCCATTATTCTGCATTCACATGACATGTTATTACTGTAATCACATATCTTAGATTCATGCTGTACGTACATTCCTGCAATTACCTGCATATGTTATCTACTATTCACGAGTTGGCAACTCACCCCCGTTGTGCCACAGGTGTTTCAGGTTGTTCCCCAGAGTAGTCGAGACAGGCTATTCAGCTATTCATCTATCATCTTTTGCTACAGATATCGCATCGGCTCACAGTTTACTGTTTTGCTTAGGTGGGTTAGATGATTATCTGTATTTCATATTGTACATTCGTTGTATCTTGTACTCTCCATCTACTATTATGTTGTTGACTTAAAGACTTGGTGAGGACGATATTGTATATTATTGTGGATTTGTTGTCTTTTATATACAGCTTTCTCTCTATTGTCTTTATTTCTTCGCTACGGCGTCGTATTTTTGGTGTTGTATTCATCTTGGCTAGTATTTACAAAAGGGGGTGTTGCCAAAATTTTAAAGAAATTAAGTGGGACTTTTAAAGAATTTGGGTTGCGATTTCAAATGTTTCAAAAACTTATATTATCTTTTCCGTATTTTTATGGTTTAGATTTCTGGGTTTTGGTTTTCTTTTACTACGTTACGTCTTAGGGCGTTGCGTAGTACTAGGGCCGTCACGGGCCAATTTCGGGTCGTGACAGATGCCTTGTCTCGAAACTCCCACGACTAAGGACACTATAAGGATGTGCTTACAGACCCCAACTCCCACGTATATGATCGCCATCATACTGCTGGTAGTCAAGTAAGAATCCTATGGGCTCTATCAATATGCAATAGAGAACTAAAGCATGTATACGATGATAAAGACAAACCAGATAGCATACTATCATCTCGAGCAAGACTGTCATATCGGTATAGGTCCTGCCTCAATCATTGCAATCACGTACCGGCGATCCAATAATGACTTTGAGGGCACTATCTCCAACAATCTCCCACTTGCACTTAAGGCTAATTTTTGCGATGTCGCATACTCACAGCCCGTGTGATACCGAACATCCAACTCCTCTACTAATCAGTTTCACAAAGCTAGTTTGTAAAACTCTTGTGTTCGAGAAATAGCCTCAGTGAGTGGATCCGCCATGATGTTTCTTTCTATGTCTCTCTTAATCTCTAGTTCGCGGAGAAAGCCATCTCCCGAATCGAGTAATACCTGTCTTAGAATATGTCTGAATATCTGATGGGACCTAGTTCATAAATTAACTCCAAATCCAAACTTCTTAGACTGTATCGATAACTGAACCTAATCAGTATCCAGCACCAAGCCTCCCACAATATCCTCTTGGACCACCTGTCCTTAATACTGTCCCTCGTCAGAGGGAAAAGTATAACTCTGACAATCACTCTGTCATCCATGTCACCTTTGAAGCCTGGAATGATATCCGTCTCCCGAAGGAGGCTGCCGTCATCAAATCCGTAGAACATTCACTTATGTTCTAAATCTTCTTCCTTATGTTTCTCCACGATTGGATTAATATTAACTTATCGCATCTAGTGAAAAAACAACATCTTGTGTGGTACTTGACTTTTCACGATTGACTCAATTGCCTAAGAAAGTGATCTGCCAATCATGCACATCACTCTCCCCTTTATTCTGTAAGACACCTTTAGAGAGGGTGACTCCATTACCTGCAGGTACACTACCATGCCAGGAGTCTATAAGTCCATATTGCGACCCCCAGTTCTTACGGGGAGGCGGAAACGGTGTAAAAAAAACAAATTTTTATCGCAAGAGGCAACATGGACTAAACAAGGTCGGGATCGTGTCTAAACTAAACTAGCATACTTAGCTAAAGAGAGTTAGCTACTCGGATGAAGATGGTTATACCTAAACTTGAACTCCTTCTTCTTCAAACTTTGTAGAGGTTGATGGTTCTCTTCTTGTCGCCTTCTTCCGTCGAAGATGGATCCACCTCGAAGGTTCGACCTTTGGGCTCTTTCTCGAACTTGGAGTGAACAAGAATCTCCGGCTTGCTAAACCCTTGATCCTAGAATGAGTAGAGAGTGATTAAGGGGTGCTTTTCTTTTTAAAGAGAATGATTCTCAACACATGAGAAGGGTTCTCTTTGCTAGAGGAAGAAGAAGATGAAATGAAGAGAGAGAAGAGTTATGATAGAATGAGCTCACTTTTTCCTTCTTGCAACCATAATGCAAAAGAAAAAGAATTATCAAATAATAATAATAATGATAATGAAAAGGTTGATGGAAAGTTTTAGAATGACCATTATCATTACCAACATTAAATGGTTTTGCAAGAATCAAAAAGCATCTTGCATTTGTAATGATGATGGTCAAATCTTCAACCATGGTCAACAAGTCAACCATGGTCAACAAGTCAACAAAAAACCAACCATGACACTTTTCATTTTATTAATATTATTAATTGATAAAACATAAATCCATTAGGGTTTGGAAAAAGACGACTGTCAATTGTGCATACGCACCCGTTCCGAAACCCTAATGAAAATCATCTTCCTCCTCCTCAAATAATTGTGCATACACACCTGCATTCTTGTTCCGAGGAACACGAATACTGAGAGATAAAAGCAACCCCAAAACATATACCGGTATCTGACTCAAACCAGAGCCAACCAGTAAAAACCGTCCGGACTCCAAACGTGCACAAGTGCGCGGATGAGAACGAACCCTGTCGCAAAACCATGCGACCTCTACTCTGTTTTGCCCAGAGGTGAATACCCTCTGTGTGGGACTCTAAAGACTCGACACTACGCTGGCAGTGGGTTTAACCACAGACCGCAAGCGGCACTAGCTGTGCGTAACGGTCCCCAGGTAGATGTCGACAAGAAGGCTGACGAGGTGAAACCCCATCGGTACTCCTACTGAGTCTGAATGTGACAGTCTCCGTACAGTCCGGTCTGTTCGTCTGATACATCGCATGGAGGGCCTAGGGGGCGGTAAACATCAGTCCCCCAATAGCGGTACAAGTCGTGCCGGAGTGAAGCCTAAAACACCCTGAGATAACACTGGAAACCTACCAGTATATCTCGCTTTCCCAGGCTAGGGACTACTCGTGTAATGGCTCTCCTAGACACAGCGCGATGTCAACCCCCAATACCGGGAGAGACGAATCCTGTCTAACCGTCACTGCCTCCAAGTGCTTCGGGAATGCACCCAACCACCACCTGTTTACACGACTCCTTTGAGCCGTGGTAGGGTGGTGATCAAAATGCAGTGGGAACACACTTGAGGCGAAGTGCCAGTGTCAAGTCAGCGGACTAAGCTGTACTCATGTCACCTGGGAACTGATAACTGACGATAGGTATAATACCAACCTGTCAGTTCCCGACGAGTCCTGTCCAGTGTACTCGTAACCCAACGAGCACCCGTATACTATCTCCAGTACGACGTACTGATGGCTGTGGGACAGACCATCTCCCACACTGGGATGAGAAGCGCATACGCTAGTCTACTACGGAGTATCGATGCCCTGTCTCGATAGTCCTGCGACTAGGGACCTGTATAAGGATGAGCTTATAGATTACCCAGCCCCCACTAGTGTGACTGCCATCACAACGCTGGTAATCAAGCAAAGATCCTAAGGGCTCCACTAATGCGTATGAGTGATATACTGAAATAAACACAAGTACACATTGAAGTAGAAACAAACCAAGTAGCATACTACTATATTGAGCAAGATTGTTTATACAAGGTGAATATCCCAAGCTTCCATCAAGTAATATACAAACTAGTATGATACAGTAATGGCCTCTAGGGCATATACACTAACAATCTCCCACTTGCACTAAGGCCATGTACTGGCGTATCGAAGACCTATCATCTCGATCAGCCGCTCGAACTGAGTCTGGGGTAAGGCCTTGGTGAATGGATCTGCAGTGTTCTCTTCTGAAGCAACCCTCCGAACCTCGATCTCCTTGCGATCCACGATCTCCCTGATCAGGTGATACCGCCTCAAGATGTGCCTGGATCTCTGATGGGACCTGGGTTCCTTCGCTAAAGCTATAGCCCCATTGTTGTCGCAATACAGAGGTATTGGGTCAATAATGGACGGAACCACCTGAAGTTCTTTTAAGAACTTCCTCATCCAGACAGCTTCTTTTGCGGCATCAGATGCAGCAATGTATTCCGCTTCCATAGTCGAGTCTGCAACGGTTTCCTGTTTGGAGCTCTTCCAACACACCGCCCCTCCATTGAGGGTAAAGACAAAACCCGACATGGACTTGGAATCATCCTTGTCACTCTGGAAGCTGGAGTCAGCAAAAGCCTCGATCTGGAGGTCTTTTCCGCCATACACCAAGAACATCTCCTTAGTCCTTCTCAGGTACTTGAGAATGTTCTTTACCGCTATCCAGTGTTTCTCCCCAGGGTTTGACTGATACCGGCTTACCACACTCAGTGCATAAGCTACATCCGGTCTGGTACACAACATCGCATACATTATAGAGCCTACCGCAGAAGCGTAGGGTATAAGAGACATGCGATCCCTCTCCAAATCAGTCTTGGGAGACATCTCTTTAGAGAGGGTGATCCCGTGACAAGCCGGTAGGTTACCGCGCTTGGAATCTTCCATACTGAATCTCTTCACTATGGTGTCGATGTACCTGGACTGAGAAAGTCCCAATATCCTCTTGGATCTATCACGATGGATCCGGATCCCCAGGATGTATGAGGCATCACCCAGGTCTTTCATGGAGAACCTGTGTGACAAGAACCCCTTGACAGATTGTAGCATAGGAATGTCATTTCCTATTAAGAGAATGTCATCCACGTATAAAACGAGGAATACTGCAGTTCTCGCTACAAATCTACTATAGATGCATGGTTCATCTGGATTTTTGATAAAGCCAAATTCTTTGACCGTCTCATCAAAGCAGATGTTCCAACTCCGCGATGCCTGCTTTAGTCCATAGATGGACTTAAGCAACTTGCACACCTTTCCGCTGCTCCCACTCTGAATGAAACCCTCTGGCTGGTCCATATAGACACACTCCTCTAAATTTCCATTTAGAAAAGCTGTCTTTACGTCCATTTGCCAAATCTCATAATCGTGGAAGGCAGCAATGGCAAGAAGGATCCGAATGGATTTCAGCATGGCTACTGGAGAAAAGGTTTCGTCATAGTCCAAGCCAGGCCTCTGACGAAAACCCTTTGCTACCAGCCTAGCTTTATAGGTCTCAACCTGTCCATCTACACCAATCTTCCTTTTGAAGATCCACTTGCATCCTACGGGTTTTACCCCGTCTGGAGCAATGTCCAACGTCCATACCTTGTTGGTGTACATGGACTCCATTTCGGTCCGCATTGCATCCAGCCATTTCACTGAGTCAACGCTCTGAACGGCCTGCTGGAAGCTAGTAGGCTCATCATAGTCTATGATGCAATCCTCTCTATCCCCGTCTATGAGAAAACCGTAGTATCTCTCGGGCGGATGAGACTGCCTACTACTTCTGCGGAGCGGCGTAGGAATGTCCTGTTCTGTTGAACCCTCTGGTTCCACCAAACTTTCAGTAACAGTCTGTGGTTCTGGAACTTCTTCCAGTTCTATTGTGCTCCCACTTATCTGGGTTTCCAAAAACTCAGTTTCCAAGAAGCGGGCATGCTGAGAAACAAAAACCTTTTGTTCCTCAGCAGAATAGAAAAGATACCCCCTGGAGTTCCTTGGGTATCCCACAAACTTACACTGTACTGAACGTGCCTCAAGCTTGTCCGCATGCTGCTTTTTTACAAAAGCTGGACATCCCCATACCTTAAGATACTTAAGACAGGGTTTCTTCCCAGTCCACATCTCATATGGGGTGGTAGGCACAGTCTTGGTGGGAGCCTTGTTCAAGAGATACGCAGCTGCTTCTATTGCATATCCCCAAAATGATCGCGGTAACTCAGCGTTACTCATCATGGACCGAACCATATCCAATAGGGTTCGGTTCCGTCTCTCCGATACACCGTTATGTTGCGGAGTGTATGGAGGAGTAAGCTGAGAGAGAATACCATTATCTTTTAAGTAATTCAGGAATTCGGCACTTAACTATTCTCCACCTCGATCCGATCTTAGAATCTTAATACTTTTGCCGGTCTGTTTCTCTACTTCATTCTTATACTCCTGGAATTTTCCAAAGGCCTCGGACTTATGTTTCATTAAGAAGACATAACCGTACCTTGAGAAGTCATCCGTAAAAGTAATGAAGTAAGAATGTCCGCTTCGGGCATGTGTAGACATTGGACCGCACACGTCACTGTATACGAGTCCCAAGAGCTCGCTCGCTCTTATTCCATGTCCAGTAAACGGAGTCTTTGTCATCTTTCCTTTGAGACAGGATTGACAAGTGGCATACGACTGATATTCGAACGCATTCAAATACCCTTCTGTATGTAACTTAGTCAACCTTCTCTCATTGATGTGACCCAATCTACAATGCCATAAGAAAGTCTGATTTATTTCTGGAGACTTTCTTTTGTGTGTATTCTGGACATTAAAAATCTGTGGTTGGTTTAATACGTATATACCATTACTCAAAGTACCTGACCCAATCAAAACTTGATTAAGATGAATGTTTACAACATTACTTACAAACGCAAATTCATAACCTTCTTTAGAAACTAAAGATACAGAAATGATATTACAAGTTGCGTTGGGTACAAAAAAGCAATTACGCAAAACCAAAAGATGTCCATCTGACATTCCCAGGTGATAGTCCCCCACGGCTTTAGCATCCATGCTAGCTCCGTTCGCAACTCTGAGGGTCATGTCACCTTCCTTCAAAACCCTACGGTTTCTCAACGCCTGCAAAGAATTACAGATATGAGATCCTGATCCGGTATCCAATACCCAGGAAGTAGAGTTTATTGAAAGACAGTTTTCAATAACATACACACCTGAAGCTGAAGCTGCAACCTGCTTCAATTCCTGGGTCCTGGCTTTCCAAGCCCTGCAATCATTCTTCCAGTGTCCTTTCTTATGACAATAGAAGCACTCTTCCTTATCCACAAGCTTCCCCGCTATCTTTGCTGCTTTACCTTTTCCTTTCGTATCCACTTTACTAACACCGCCCCTTGGTTTGGCGGGGGCCTTCTTCTTCTTTCCTTTGGCTTTCGCCTTGGACCTAGAAGAAGATGATCCTCCTACAAACAAAGTGGATGTTTCCCTACCTTTCTGTAGGGTGCCCTCTGCGCTCCTCAGCATGTTGAGGAGCTCTGAAAGTTCAACCTCTTTTTCTTGTAGGTTGAAGTTCAGTATAAACTGGGCGTAAGTGGAAGGAAGGGACTGGAGAACTATATCCGTATATAGCTCACTCTCCAATGTGATCCCTAGGTCAGCGAGCTCCTCAATGTAGCCGATCATCTTTAGCACATGCTCGGCTAATGATGATCCGACGGCCATTCTTGTCGAGAATAACTTTTTCGACGCTTCGTATCTTGCGATACGAGATTGCTCTCCATACAGTTCTTTTGTATGGAGTAATATGGATTCCATGTCCATATTCTCATGCCTCCTCTGATGTTCGTTGTCCATCGAGGCAAGCAGGAGGCACTTGGCCTTCGCGCTATCAATCTCCCAAGTCTTGCTGATTTCCTTATCCGCGACACTGGAACTTGGACCAGGGACAGGGGGAGCTTTGGTGGTAAGAAGATACCCCAGCTTGTCATAATTGATTGCTATCTTGACATTCCTGAGCCAATCTTTGTAGTTTGGCCCTGTCAGTTTGTTTTTATCTAGGAGCAACTTAAGTCCAGTCATGTTGATTGGTCGCTGCAATTAGGAGAGAGAAGAAGAAACACTCAGCATGATGCTCTTACAAGTTTAGAATGGTTTTTAATTTGTCTAAACAGGATGGCTCCCACTGTTTCTCGAATCCCTCCTCAAACCATAAAGGAAGAATTAGTCGGGATCAATCCCACCGTACAATACTTGCTTAACCGTTCAGCCAGGCCGGTGTCGGTACTTCGAAGGAGGTTTTCCAACGCTTTCGCGAAGTTCCTTAATTATAGAACCTCTTTTCCCTGGGGGCGTAGCCCCGCTAACACCTTTCTAGGCACCCACTAGGTTTATAGCATTGATCGTTTAGTGAGAAATTTCTCGAGGAGTAGCATATACTCACAGTAGGATCGGGATCCAAATATCATCGCGTGACGAAACTGAAGGAATCCTACCAGAATCATCACACTCCAAATGGTATGCAAATCTAGCAAGTTTCAGTACTTATGAAACTCCCGATGTGGATTTTTGCCCCATGCTCTTATGACCTTGACGAAGGTCAACAAATCATAAGTCACATGTCAAGTTCTGCCCGTCATTATCCAGGTTAATTTGAATCCACCCGTATATACCCTTGACGAAGGTCAACAAGGTAATGCGAATGTCCCAAACCAACGCATCTATCTATGCTACATATGAATATCCAACAGCTACCAATCACTATGCCTTGACGAAGGTCAACAAACATAGCTTGAATACTATTGAATATTCATACGAAACGACGGAGAGCTACGAATGGTTTTGGCGAAACCGTGAACGTAGTGAACTTGATTTAATCGATGAAACGAGATAGCTTTTAGAAGGAGTGGCTCAATCTCCGCATTTTAAAAGTTAGTTTTGAAAAGAACCGAGTGGTTTTTCGAAAGTGTTCCAACGACTTCAACTTGGTTTATTATCTTGCATTAGTTCTTTTAATGCGTGATATTCTTGCATTAGTTCTTTTAATGCGTCCCATCATTTAATCCTACCATTGCAGAAAACAACCAAAATATGACGTACGCTTATGCCATTCGCATTCGCCACGGGGCCCCGTCATTACCCGTTAGGTTACTTAACTAACGACAGAGCGGGGGCTGGGCTAGCGCGGCTGTAAAACATAAGCAACGCCTAAATAGTTATAGATATAGCAATAGTAGACATTACAGATCACAGATGAATACATTGGATATACTAGCAATCCGCAATTCTTTCGAGCCTGAAATGAAAAGCGGATTACACGGTCGCGGTGAATAGCCAAATACCCCACCCAAGACCCCTACGGGTGCGGCAAACTACCCGCCAAGTACTCGGCAGTTTGTGCACCCCCTCCATGGGTCTATCCTAGGAGCAAAAACAGTAAAAAGAATTATACAATGACGGCTACAACCCCGACCCGGTTGTGCGGCCAAACAAATAATAATTATTACATCAATTTACATTTACAATGAATGAAAGAAAAACAAAAGCTCATCTCACATCCACCCCGGCTATTCACCCGCGACAGTCCAACACATTCATATACACATTCCAATATCAAACACAGATCATGTATAACCCCGACTAATCGTCTTATAGCGATTAGCCGACGTTCAATACATGCAAGCATCACAGATATAACCATCATAGTCAAAGTGCAGTGAAGTTCGGAAAAATACGGAATTATAGGACCCCAAAAGTAAATTTCTTTTCTGGAAAATCTGGGCACATATAATATATTTTAAAAATCCCAAAACCAACACACAAACACACTGCACGAAAAACGATGCAGAGAAGACGACAAAGCGCGGCGGTTCCGCGGCACATGCCTACCTCGTGCCGCGGAAGGGCGGCGCTTTGAGCGTAACAGTGGATCGTTTTTCATGGGTGCATTCACAAAACCCTGAGACGATTTTACAAGTATAAAGTTTTTCATTTTGAGCCAAAAAAATTTCAACAGAAACTCAGGTTTTGTAATTTTTCCGGTTTTGTGATTTTTCATTTCCGAACTTCGTTACACTTCACTACCAAGCTAGTTTAAGTTTAGTTAGGCTCTGATACCACTGTAAGTCCATATTGCGACCCCCGGTTCTTACGGGGAGGCGGAAACGGTATAAAAAAAACAAATTTTTATCGCAAGAGGCAACATGGACTAAACAAGGTCGGGATCGTGTCTAAACTAAACTAGCATACTTAGCTAAAGAGAGTTAGCTACTCGGATGAAGATGGTTATACCTAAACTTGAACTCCTTCTTCTTCAAACTTTGTAGAGGTTGATGGTTCTCTTCTTGTCGCCTTCTTCCGTCGAAGATGGATCCACCTCGAAGGTTCGACCTTTGGGCTCTTTCTCGAACTTGGAGTGAACTAGAATCTCCGGCTTGCTAAACCCTTGATCCTAGAATGAGTAGAGAGTGATTAAGGGTGCTTTTCTTTTTAAAGAGAATGATTCTCAACACATGAGAAGGGTTCTCTTTGCTAGAGGAAGAAGAAGATGAAATGAAGAGAGAGAAGAGTTATGATAGAATGAGCTCACTTTTTCCTTCTTGCAACCATAATGCAAAAGAAAAAGAATTATCAAATAATAATAATAATGATAATGAAAAGGTTGATGGAAAGTTTTAGAATGACCATTATCATTACCAACATTAAATGGTTTTGCAAGAATCAAAAAGCATCTTGCATTTGTAATGATGATGGTCAAATCTTCAACCATGGTCAACAAGTCAACCATGGTCAACAAGTCAACAAAAAACCAACCATGACACTTTTCATTTTATTAATATTATTAATTGATAAAACATAAATCCATTAGGGTTTGGAAAAAGACGACTGTCAATTGTGCATACGCACCCGTTCCGAAACCCTAATGAAAATCATCTTCCTCCTCCTCAAATAACTGTGCATACACACCTGCATTCTTGTTCCGAGGAACACGAATACTGAGAGATAAAAGCAACCCCAAAACATATACCGGTATCTGACTCAAACAAGAGCCAACCAGTAAAAACCGTCCGGACTCCAAACGTGCACAAGTGCGCGGATGAGAACGAACCCTGTCGCAAAACCATGCGACCTCTACTCTGTTTTGCCCAGAGGTGAATACCCTCTGTGTGGGACTCTAAAGACTCGACACTACGCTGGCAGTGGGTTTAACCACAGACCGCAAGCGGCACTAGCTTTGCGTAACGGTCCCCAGGTAGATGTCGACAAGAAGGCTGACGAGGTGAAACCCCATCGGTACTCCTACTGAGTCTGAATGTGACAGTCTCCGTAAAGTCCGGTCTGTTCGTCTGATACATCGCATGGCGGGCCTAGGGGGCGGTAAACGTCAGTCCCCCAATAGCGGTATAAGTCGTGCCGGAGTGAAGCCCAAAACACCCTGAGATAACACTGGAAACCTACCAGTATATCTCGCTTGCCCTGGCCAGGGACTACTCGTGTAATGGCTCTCCTAGACACAGCGCGATGTCAACCCCCAATACCGGGAGAGACGAATCCTGTCTAACCGTCACTGCCTCCAAGTGCTTCGGGACTGCACCCAACCACCACCTGTTTGCACGACTCCTTTGAGCCGTGGTAGGGTGGTGATCAAAATGCAGTGGGAACACACTTGAGGCGAAGTGCCAGTGTCAAGTCAGCGGACTAAGCTGTACTCATGTCACCTGGGAACTGATAACTGACGATAGGTATAATACCAACCTGTCAGTTCCCGACGAGTCCTGTCCAGTGTACTCGTAACCCAACGAGCACCCGTATACTATCTCCAGTACGACGTACTGATGGCTGTGGGACAGACCATCTCCCACATTGGGATGAGAAGCGCATACGCTAGTCTACTCCGGAGTATCGATGCCCTGTCTCGATAGTCCTGCGACTAGGGACCTGTATAAGGATGTGCTTATAGATTACCCAGCCCCCACTAGTGTGACTGCCATCACAACGCTGGTAATCAAGCAAAGATCCTAAGGGCTCCACTAATGCGTATGAGTGATATACTGAAATAAACACAAGTACACATTGAAGTAGAAACAAACCAAGTAGCATACTACTATATTGAGCAAGATTGTTTATACAAGGTGAATATCCCAAGCTTCCATCAAGTAATATACAAACTAGTATGATACAGTAATGGCCTCTAGGGCATATACACTAACAGAGTCATCTATTCTAAAATACTATTAGAATACTGTCAAAGTACCCTAATTGGGAAACTACCCAATACTAGATCTAAAACCATAGATCTAGTAACCAGAATGTCAAATATTATATCCATATCCTTTGTGGAGAAACAACTGTGTGACGACCACAGTACAATCGATCGTAGTATAGGAATTTTACTTCCTACTCTTTGTGTGTCATCCAAATACCAGGATATCACACCCTACTACCTTCTAAACAGATCCATCCCCTATTCTGATGAAGTTAAAGCCATGACTATCTCATCAAAATTAGATGATCTATCTCCACTATAGCTGCTGAAGTCAATAAATAGACATAAGCTACTTGCCTACTATGCTTCCGCTGCTCCCACTGACTATGATAACCCTCTGGCAGAATAATATATAT